>OX465187.1:8750000-10000000 GCA_949987655.1 Polymixis flavicincta
GAATCTGATGTATGAATGATGACAGGTACACGAGCATTCTGCTTATATTGTGTACAAATATTGTGTACCTACTGTTACGCAATCATTTCATAAATTATGCAATATTGCACAATCATTTCACGTGTTGCATAAGTATTGCGCAATAAAAGCAATGGAAAATCGAGGTTTATGATTTCAACAGGCAAGGTACCTATGTAGGTATGATCATTTGTTATCTCGGACAAAAAAAAATGGTTTATACAATATTGTGTTTGGTTTCAAAGCGTACTTTATGAAAATATAATCGCTAAGTATGCATAATCATTACTTAATACAGAAAAAATAATTGTTTTGTTCTTATTTTGGGTTTCGAAATAAGAACAAAACAATTATTTTTTATTCATTATTGTTAACCGTAACGCTTCAGTACACTCCGCCAGACGGGCACATCCCCGGATCTACGACTTTTTCGAACCGGGGCAGAAACTTGTTAGTGGCGCCCCTCTCCAGCGTTTGAGATAAATTAGTTAGGTGTGTGCCTGTGTGGCCCTTTTTCTTACAAGTCGAAGGTGAGTCAACCAGGCTTCCGTATGCTAGGTGCTTTGTGCAGCAAGTTTTTAATCATACCATATTATTAATTGCCGCCCGGGGAAGTGGCCCCGATTTGCCACCCCTCCCCCCCCTAGATCCGGGGCTGGTAGGTGCTTACAGCAGGTGCACAGCTAATAGGCCTTTCTACCTGCACCCACATTGCGTAACACAATTTCAATCATAATCCAAATCATTTTAAAGGATATTGTTTATCCATTGCTTTATATGTTCGAAAAAATGTTTGTTTGTTAACGTTAATAACGCAATGAATGGTGTTGAACTGTCTAAATGAAACCCATTGCTACTGATAGTGTGTTACCCAATCCGAAATGTACGCGCACGAAGTCACGGGCATAGCTACTGCTGAACATGTTCAACGCCATGTTGTGCAATAACGCAGGACAGAGCATACAAAATAATTTTAAATCGACTAAATAGAGTTGAGCAGATATCAAAATTATACGGGAAAAAGGAACGGAAACTTAATTAGAATCTCACTATATCACGGAGTAATGAAAGCCCCTAATAAATAGGTAATAATCAAGAAAACACTAAATAAGTAGGTAGGTATTTACTATCAAATAAGTAGATAGGAACTTTACTGATTTGAACAACAGTGGGTTTTTCCAGTGTTTTTATTGCGCAATACTGATGCAATAACTGAAATTATTAATGCAATAATTGCACAACTTGTGAAATTATTGCGTAACAGAATTACATAATATTAGATAATAAAGATGAATATAAACGGAGCGCTTGTGTGCCTGTTATCATTCACACAGGAGAGTCGCCACGAGTAAGATACGTATGTGACACTACAACAACCAGTCATTAACAAAGCAAACAGTTCTGCTTAGTCTGTTACAGAAATCGGAGACGCCATAAGGATGGAAGCAGTCGTCGTAGGAGTTCAGACCTATGGGAAAGGATGTTCGAAGACTCAAGAAGTAAGTACCGAAGTTCAAGCTGATACGAGGTGTTCACGCTGCAGGGACCACCGGTCTAGAGACCGTTCTAGAGATCGATCGAGAAGTCGCGATCGATCACGAGGTAGGTCTAGGGGACGCTCCAGGGGAAGGTCTCGCGGCCGCTCTAGGGGGCGATCCCGTGGCCACTCTAGAGGCCGATCGCGTGGCCACTCTAGAGGCCGATCTCGTGGCCACTCTAGAGGGCGATCTCATGGCCGCACTCGGGGAAGGTCCCGAGGAGCATCAAGAGGTAAATCTATAGAACGGACAAGAGAAAAGGCTCGAGGAAACTCTGTGGATCGCTGTGGGGAAAGAGGAGGAAGACGAGAAAGAGAAAAATCCAGGGGACGGTATAGAGGAAGATCCAGGGGACACTCCAGAGGAAGATCCAGGGGACATTCTAGAGGTAAATCTAGGGGTCACTCTAGAGGAAGATCTAGGGGTCACTCCAGAGGTAAATCTAGGGACCGTTCCAGAGGCCATTCTAGATAAAACAAAAATAATAAAACGCAATATTCTTGACGATAGTTACCAAAAAAAATAAAAAAAACAAAAAAGGTACTTATATCCAGAAAAAAAAAACAAAAACCAAAAAAAAATACATACATAGTGATAACCATTAAATAATGATAGGTAAGTAATGAATAATCAAAATGAATGTGAAGTGTCTGCTGAAGTGGAGATGTAGGAAAACAACTGAGGATCGCACTAGGAAAAATGAAACAGTGCAGATGTGCGAATAAAAGATCAAATGTGGCACTATGAGAAGAAACAACATAATTACGTATAGTGAGTTAAAAGCAAGACCAGTGTCGTTTTGAATAGTTTCTAGCTGTCCTCATGAGGGACTGGATGTAATATGTGTAGTAATAATTTACCTAGGCAATTACATAGTTAAGGGCCATATTCATAAACGATGATTAAAGTTAAATGATGTTTAAACGTCAAAAATGTATGGTTAAACAGACGCTAATCATTACTTAACTTTAGGCAAAGTTTATGAATAACGGGTTTTATGTTTAACCAAAAAAAAACTTAAAATTGTAAAAAAAAAACCATCTAGATAATAAGAACAATTATTCCATGAATATATGAACGTAGGGTTTAGGATATTTAAAAGTTAATGGATTTTATGATAGTTATATAGTTAATTGTAAATGTGTTTAAATATAATTGTATTATCATTGTTATCTTTAAAGCGATAAAGTTCATAATTTAGCATTTATAATACCTACTGTCATGTTTTAAACACGACTCATTTAGACTTATTCTAAAAATGAATTTAATTTTAATATAATTCTTATCTTTCCGATAAAGTTAATAATTTAGCATTTAGTTACTGCCATTTTTCAAACTCTTTTAGGAGGGCTAAAATATATTAATTCTTAAAATAAAAATATAACACTAAAATTAAACTCCATAGGTTCATAATACAGAAAGCATCATCATCATTTCAGCCGAAAGACGTCCACTGCTGGACATAGGCCTCCCCCAAGCTCCGCCACTTCGACCGGTTCTGTGCTTCTCGCATCCAGCGGACTCACGCGGCCCTCACAAGGTCATCTGTCCACCTTGTGGGAGGCCTTCTAATTTTACGTCTTCCGGTACGCGGTCGCCACTCCAGAACTTTTCGGCCCCATCGGCTATCTGTTCTGCGAGCAATGTGCCCTGCGCACAGAAAGCATATTACAGCAAATACCTATTTAGAAGAAAACTAAAAACCGTGATGTCTTATGCTCACATTTATTAATCGTTATCTAGTTACTTTAGTTAATAAGTTTAGCTAGCTATTAATTGTTAACTTCATTAATATTGTTTTATTTTATTCTTTAAAAAAATAACCGGTTACTTAACAGTATTTTATAAGCTATACTACCTACATATACAACCACTATTGTGTTGTGTAGACCATATTTGTGCGCCTTGCAAGGCAGCGCATTTTTTATTTTATTTTACAACATCATGTTATTACCACAACATTTTGCCCATGTATCGCAAATAAATAATTTTGAATTTAAACAATCACCCGTTTATTTTTCCATCACTTCAAAACACCTGGAAATAAATTCCCGAAAACCTCTATTACTCATTCTTTTATCAAAATACAAGAATATCTAATAATTTGATTGATAACATAAAAACACTATCACACATACCTATAGTATGACTGACTGCATAGTAAAATAAGCGTGACTGATAACAATATACCTAGGGACGGCTATCAATAATGTCGATCCATAAAATACACTCTGAAATTATTGATATTCAAGTAAGTACTCTTCTGGATACACACAGACCACGCTTGCATTACCTGAACAGCGTAGGCAGAAGTGTGTTCCCTTGTGGAGTTGGCAGTCTGTAAGAAAACTCAAGCCTTAGACAACGTTCCACTCAGGAGAAAAAGCCACAGAGGGTGACGGAGCTCGCCTGAACTTCTGGCGGGCCAATAGGCCTCAGGCTAGTAGTGGTTGACCACTTTGACCTTTAAAGACGATAGGCGTTGTTCCAGTTTGCTTATTCCTAAAAGGGTCAAATTAGATTAGCTAGCGCAACTCCACACTTGTAATAAAATTGTTTATTGGGTCTCAAATGATTACATTTTCAGTTTTTTAAATAAGACAGCCCCAGTAAGTAATTAATGATACTTATGATAGGTGTCGATTTTAAATATGATGAAAGAAAAGAACTAAGTTTTGATGACATTTTTTTTGGGGTTTAACGACCTTAGGAAGTGTACTAACCTACTTGAAATATCAGTACAAAAGGAATCTGTGTTCATTGTGTGAATTTACCGACGACATGACTCATCAGAGTATCCTTATCTACACCTTATCGCTTTCCATCAGGCGTGATCGAGGGCAAAGGCCATTTAGTAATTAAAAAAAAAAAAAAACGAAAAAAAATATATGTTCAGCTCATTTATAAGTAACCACAATACCATCTGTCAGTAACCCGCAGAAAAAAGATACTATTTTTTCATCGTTCGGTCGATATCTGCGGATCTCGTCTGTGTAGTTTCGCTAGCTAATTTAATTTGACCTTAAAAATATCAGAACCCAGATTCCCACCCGAACTGTAATATTGTATTCTAATTCCAGGGGTTCTTCACAATCGCTGTTTACGTGCACTACTTCATACCGGGCAGTCTTAAAATCCAGACCAAACTGTACACAGTACGTTTAGGTCACCTGCGGGAGTTGATAGATGACCCCGTAAATGACCCTTTGCGTTTTATGAACACAAGAAGATGGTTGCCTAAAGGCGAAGCGCCTTACCCGGGCTATTGTAGGGCTCCCGGAAGCGGAACATGTATACCAGCACTCTGTAACTGCCAGAAACTCAGAGAACGATGGAACTTGCTTGTCTTGAAAAAAGTAGAGGAAAGGAAACTGTCGAATAAAAAGCCTTAGCATCGTATCATATGTTTATTGCGGTTATACAATTGCGTTTATCGTTATTTTAATTTGAATATCTTACGCAACCTTTCTACAATTAAGTTCGTGGAGTGCGTTTTTGATTTGTCTTTTATAATCCAATAGAGACCCAGTGTCGCCCTTCGGCTTTTACAGCTTGACGAAACACGATATTGGAGATTTCTTAATTATTTGTTAGTATTTATACATAATAGTGGTTGCCCAGCGGTCGAAATTCGACCATAATTCATTTAAATTTTAAGCATTCTTATTAATATTATAAGCGCGTTTGTATTTATGGATGTTTGTTACTTTCACGCAAAAACTACTGAATGGATTTGGATGAAATTTGGCACACAGATAGATTATAACCTAGATTAACACATAGGATACTTTTTATCTCGGTAGTACGTTCCCGCGGGATAATTTCCGACTTCCACGCGAGCGAAGCCGCGGGCGTAAGCTAATTATTATTTAAAAATATTAGCTTTCTGCACTACTTCTCCATTTAATCTTAAACTGTGCCAAATTTCCTACTCCTCCGTCCTCGTAATTTTCCTAAAAAGATGTACAGAGTATTTGCTTCCATATAGATATATAAACGTTCCGGATGAATTCTCAAAATTATGGTGAAAATCGCGTCAAAATCTATTGCGTACTTCGGAAAATCAACTCGTACAAACAGACACGAAAAGCGACGATTATGTATAGATGTGTAGTATAAAACATCGACATTGATCGCTCATAAAAGTATAAATTGTGGTACGTTGAGAAGTTAAACATACTATCTACAGGTATATTACAATACCTTACTCTTTGATCTGATCTCCAAAACAAGGTCAAATTAAATTAGCTAGCGGAACTCCACAAACGTGAGTAGTATCGACACTAAAAAAACAAAATCTTAAACAAGTAACTACAGTCTAAGTGACTTCGGTCTGTGGTAGTGAAATAACAAGATCTTTTCTCTTCTATCCTCTTTAGATATCAATACACATAACGTTTGCGGAGATTTTCTCGCTATTTTAATTTGAACCTTAAACAGGTTCAAAAGAACAAAATTCTCAGTAAACGGCAATAAATATAGCTTGCCGTTGTACGTTGATCGGATATTCGGATGCATATTCATCTAAAGTCGAGATGTTGGCTAGTATAATTTTAAATGTGAATGCATTTAAATCGTTATGCGTTCGAAGAATCCCGGGTATTTTATAAATGAATATTTTCGTATAGTCGTTTCCATACTCTATGCCCGACTACTTATGCATTCCCGATGTTTCCGGCAACCCGGGATGTTTATTACTGTTACGAGCTTGGGGTTCGTTACAATTAAAAACTGCCGATATGAATTACCAAAAATAAGACTTTAATTAAACACACTATAACACAACACAATAGCACTACGGATCACTCTTAAGTCGCACTTGAAGATCGCTTTAGATGTTCTCGCATGTATCGCTTCCAATGAACTACCCCGAGACGCGCTCCGTTCCCGCTTATATAGGGCCCTCGGATAGTTCCAGAACCTTGTACCGTAGAAGCATCTAGAATGTTCGAGTACATATCGGCCCTGACCGAACACATGTCGATAGTTCCAGAAAGTTCTAGCATCGAACTTTCTAGAAAGCTCCTGACCATTAATTCCGCTACTCGATAAGAGATGGCGCTAGTGGCAACCAAACATTAATTGTGCGGCGCAACACTGCCCCCACCTAAGAAATGCTCGTCCCGAGCATTATCGGCCCCATAATAACGCGCCAGTCGATCCACGTGCACTATCTTAGGAGTACCTCTTGCACCTTTCTGTATCCGGTAGGTAACGTCATTGATCTTTGTCACAATCCGGTACGGTCCGTCCCAGTTAGCTTGAAGCTTAGGAGATTTCCCTTTGCTGCGAACGGGATTGTGCAACCACACTAGTGAACCTTCGTCAAACTCTTTATTGTTCATTTTGCGGTCATAACGGGTTTTCATCTTTTCAGACATTTGCTGGCCTGATTGTCTGACGTGCTCATAAATGTCATTCATCTTGTTCCGCAAGTCATTCGCATAATCGGTTATACTGCGTGGGGCATCAGGTGGTATTCCGGTGAGCAGGTCTGCAGGCAGCCGTAATTCCCTTCCAAAGTTTGCGAAAGCTGGTGTCACCGATGTGCTTTCGTGAACAGCGCTTCGATATGACAACAAAAACGGTTGTATATGCTTGTCCCAATCTTTTTGCCGATTTTCCACAACTTTTGCTAGGTACCTCTCTAATGTCTGATTAAATCGTTCCACCATTCCATCCGATTGTGGGTGGTAAGAAGTTGTTCTTGTTTTATGAGTACCCATCACTCGACAAGTTTCCTGGAATATTTGAGACTCAAAATTCCTTCCTTGATCACTGTGAATCTCTAAAGGTACTCCAAAACGACAGAAAACTTCATGAACTAATTTATCTGCAACTGTCGAAGCTTCTTGATTTGGAATGGCGAAGACTTCCGGCCACTTAGTGAAGTAATCCATCACAACCATGAAATACTTGTTACCACTATCACTTTCCGGAAACGGCCCCGCAACGTCAAGGGCTATCCTCTCCCATGGTGCACCAACATTGTACAATTTCAAGGCACCTCTGCTACGCGTCTGAGGTCCCTTTACAGCTGCACAACTTGTACATTTGCGACACCAGTCCTCGACATCGTCCCTACAGTGGACCCAGTAAAACCGTTCTCGTATCTTCAGTAGAGTTCGTTTTACTCCCAGGTGACCTCCTGAACAACCATTATGGTACAGCTGCAGGACATCCGGTACTTGAGATTTAGGGACAACCATTTGCAAGTGACAGCTGTTTCCCCGAGCATTTTCCCATTTACGGCACAGGACTCCATCCTGAATCACCAAGCTGTCCCATTGGGCCCAATAGCTCTTTGTGATCGAACTCATTGCTGAGACGTCGCTCCACCTGGGCTTAGGAGCTCTGACCTTCATCCACTCCAGAATCGGCTTGATGTCCGAATCTTCCTGCTGTGCACGCTGTAGGCTTTCCTTCCACTCGTTGCTGAGGTCTGTCCTGAGCATCCTCACAGGCACTACAGGTGAACACCATGAACTTGATGAAGGTTCAATAACACCATCAGTCACCATTCCCTTAATCATGGTTTCCGGTTCCTTTTCGCAACGCGCTACCGGCAATCTTCTTGGCCGCTGACGGATAGGCAATTCTTCCCTTTCTGCAGTTCGCTTAGGGCAACTGGATCGAAGGTGGCCCCTTTCCCCACAGCCGTAACACCTAGGGCTGTATCTTTTACGATCGCGAACTGTAGCCGCTACAACCTCCCTGACGCGATGGGAACGATGATCCTGCCGCACAGCTTCCACCTCCAGTGCATGGGCCAAGGCGTCCCTAAGCGTTCCGTGGTGACCGAGCCTCACAGCAGCCCTAACTTCAAGGTCCCGGATGCCGTCGATGAATGCCTGCACCAGGTTCCCATCAATAAGCGCAGGTACGGACTGGTACGCTTTTCGAACCAGCTTCTCCACTTCAAGGGCCCACTGCTGCAGGTTTTCGTAACTGCGTTGCACACGATCCTTCAGCTGCGCACGAAACACGTGTTCCAGGTGAGAGTCGCCATATCTAGCCTCCAATACCTCGAGGAGCTGCTCGTAAGTCACTCCCTTACCGAGAGCTTCCAGCACATTTAAAGCCTGGTCGCGCAGGCCTAGGGTGAGGGCAGTCATGGCCTGACTTTTATTCCACCCGTTCGCCTTCATGACAGCCGCAAACTGAATTTTGTAGGCCGACCAGGAAGAAGTCCCGTCGTACGGCGGCACTTTGAACCAACGTAGCGAAGGTGTTGTAGCTACGGAAGATGCGATTCCATCCCCAAGTTTGAGGTTACCCAACTCTTGCTTCACATCAGCAATGACGTCACTAAACTTGCTGATCTGAGTTTCAACTTCTGACAAGCGGTTGTCATGCTTGGCAACCTTCTCCTTCACCTCCTTCATGTCTTTCCCGAAGGTTGCGTGAAGGTCCTTTATGAGGAGCATCTGCTCTTCCTGGCGGTGCACCTGCTCCTCCTTATCCCGTTTGAGCTGTTCTTCCAATTGACGGGCCTGCTCCTCCTGTCGGCGAGCCTGCTCCTCCTGTCGGCGAGCCTGTTCCTCCTGTCGGCGGGCCTGCTCCTCTTTATCCCGTTTGAGCTGTTCTTCCAATCGGCGGGCCTGTTCCTCCTGTCGGCGGGCCTGTTCTTCCTGTCGGCGGGCCTGCTCCTGCAACATCATCATCAGAGCAGCAAAATCTGGTGCTGGTGATGCTGGAGCAGCTGTGGACGGGCCGGCCTCTGTGGTTGGTAGCTGGCCCTCCGACGCCTGTGGCATTGCTCCACCAAATCGCCTCTGGTCCGTCTCCTGCTGGCGATGACTCCGGGTACGGATACCCTCCATGTCGTCTTTAGGTAAAATCGGCATGATTTTAATCCTTGCTTCTGACACCAATTGTTACGAGCTTGGGGTTCGTTACAATTAAAAACTGCCGATATGAATTACCAAAAATAAGACTTTAATTAAACACACTATAACACAACACAATAGCACTACGGATCACTCTTAAGTCGCACTTGAAGATCGCTTTAGATGTTCTCGCATGTATCGCTTCCAATGAACTACCCCGAGACGCGCTCCGTTCCCGCTTATATAGGGCCCTCGGATAGTTCCAGAACCTTGTACCGTAGAAGCATCTAGAATGTTCGAGTACATATCGGCCCTGACCGAACACATGTCGATAGTTCCAGAAAGTTCTAGCATCGAACTTTCTAGAAAGCTCCTGACCATTAATTCCGCTACTCGATAAGAGATGGCGCTAGTGGCAACCAAACATTAATTGTGCGGCGCAACATTACTAAAAATATTTTAAGAAGTGGCTTCCATACTTTCATGGCTAAAAATTAACTTTAGGTAAATATGCAACCAAATATCTGATCTCTGCTTATCACGTATCACTGTGACAGTCTTTTTGGACTGAGAAAACCATGTTTTCACTCAGTAAAACAGGATGTCATGCATCGCATATCGCCAAGTCCAGTTCCTCGCGAGGGTCTCGAAGCGCGCCCTGTCGCGTACGTACATCTCGCCTAGTTCGGGCTCCATGCATACCTGGTGAACAAAGATGCATTTAGTAATAGAAATATGTCTTGGAGTTTACACAAAATTAAACCTATGACAATAGCTGGTGGGTCCATTTCAGGATGATTAAAATGTGAAATGGATTTCAAGTTTATAGCTCAGCTACTATGCCATATCTCTTAGTTTATTATATCTATACTAATATAATATAATATAAAAAAAATCATGAATTAGAAGTACTCGCACGGCCAGACGATCCGATGGCGACGGGGTGGGTGGGGGAGCAAGTTTAACGCAGACGAAGTTGCGGGCAAAAGCCAGTAATATATTATTATTAATTATTAATATTATAAAGCTGAAGAGCCTATAAGTATTTACAAGTTCTGTTCACAAGGTCAGGTTCAGGCTTTGATAAGTTTAGGTAGGAAAGTACGTATTTTAATATTATTTTTATTTTGGTTAGTTATTATTATAAATAATGACTAAATATTATGTGGTAAGATTTTGATTAGGTAGACAACATTGCAGGGTATTCGTAAATACATTTTATTTGCCCAATAGGATATTTTCCAATTTATTAAAAACTATTCTAATTTGAAGATTGAGACGAAATATGTAATAGAAAAATAAAAGTAAATTGATTTGTATCCATTTTCTCAATTAAAAACAATTAAAACTTAATTTATTTTTCGTGTTATGAATTTACCGCCGAAACGCTCGTGACAATGACTTTTTATCACGTGATCACACGTGACGTCAACTTTGTATAAACTAAAGTAGTTAGTAAGTAAACAAGTGAATGTCTAGTTTATAATTAACAAGATTTATGGATAGAAAGTGATATTACTGATTTGCGGTGCCTCTGTGCACAAATACTTCTAAAACTGCGCCAAACTAAGTATTTATATCGGTGCTGTTTACACAAAGCTGACGTCACGATGTAACGTGATAAAAAAAAGTCATCGTAAGGAGCGTTTTGGCGGTAAATTTAAAACAACGAAAAATAAATTTGATTTTAATCGTTTTTAATTGAGAAAATGGATAGAAATAAATTTATTTTTATTTTTCTGTTAAATGTAACGTCCCAATCTTTAAATTAGAATAGTTTTTATCAAACTGGAAAATACCCTATTACGTGGGCACATATTATTATATAATGAACACTAAACAAATTAAAGTACCGACCGCAGGCGGTCGCACTAAGCGAGACGGAGATAGCTCTTCCGATCATAGGTATTGGATCGAATATTTAAGAATCCGGGCACAGACTACTGTTTAGGTTACTTACAAATCACCCGGTCAGCACCTACACTGTAATACCACAATCATTCAGGGAAATATCAACTATGGGTTTAGCTCAGTGGCGTAGCTACCACCGTATCAGCCGTATCAATGATACGGGGCCCCCAAGCTACTAGGCCCCCTAGAGCCCCGACGTTATTATACAGCATGTAAAAAAAAAATTCAACACCTCAAATACTTGTTGATGATGTCGCTCTTGCAGGAGTCAGGACGTTGTTTTCGCCACAGAGGGATAAAAAGGGCCCCTAACAAATTCTGATACAGGGCCTCTTTAGGACTAGATACGTCACTGGTATAACTGTAATCAAGATAGTTGAGAACCAACATCCTTTTTGTATGTTGGCTTCTGGACTATCGTGTTCGTGTCGTAATTCATTCCAGATTTGATACGCATGTACAGTAGCCTCCACTAATGGTGCCCCAATCTCAAAAAGCAATAGATTGACACTTCGCTTTAACTTACGACCTTCTTATAATAAGCAATTTCTATAGGCTATAATACTATAGACACACACTCTCATACGTTTACAAATGAATGTATTTCCTAAATTCAACCGTTAAAGCAAATGACATGATAGCTGAGCGGTTACCGCACTTGATTATCGCGTTTGAGCGCAGCGAGTCGCGGTTTCGAATCCCACTCACTGTGTGAGTCTTTTTATTGTTTTAAAAATCAATTTTGAGTATAGTTTCTTGTTCTGTTCTTCTTATTCACTAAACTCGTAAAACTTTATCATTATACCCACAGAAACCTAAATAAATTTAAATGATTTACGACTCATTCACCGCGACTTATAGAACGGTGTTGGTTGATATTGTGTGCTAGTGACGTGTGTTTCATCTATTAGCGTTCTTCTAATTCATTTTAAAATGTAAGCAAATTTAAATATAGAAATGAAAGCGAATATTATTGCGCTGCATAAAAGTGGACTTAATACCTATATCACAAATACCTATGTGATGAAACCGGACTGAGTGTGAGTATTATGATTTAAATATATATTAAACATTTATTTAATTAAAGTATAACTGCTGATCCTTGTAGTTATTTTTAAACGTTTTATAAATATCACAATATCTAAATAGAATAAAAATATTAAATTTCAATGTAAATTTATTTCCTAGTTATAGAACGATGAAAATAACAATAAACTTAATATCTATGTGAAATTGCCCTTTTAAATAATTTTGTTTTTAAATAGTAGGTAATACATAAAGTGTGTATTTTGCTTACTAGCCCCTGTAATGATTATTCTTTATACTTACATTTTGTTAACATTAACCTTGAAATTTAAGCATTCTCTATGTACCTTCATACTCATTTTCTGGAAGGAAATATAGTATTTGCGTGTTACAATAACTATTTCTTTAATATCTGTAATAAAATAAAATTTGATCTTTGTAATTTTCTATGTTGTGACATGTATGTCAAGATTTGTCAAACTGTCAGTTACTTTTCTTTTTCCCATAGAGTTTCTCACTAGTCTATAAAGAATTACTTTTTGGTTTAATTATTATAAATTATTTTTATCAATATTATTAGCTGGAATATTGTATTTTATTAACTATGATTGTTTACTTTAATTTGATGTAAGGAGGTGCTGTTTATTTTTCTGAAAAGCCTCCACTAATAATACTACTACTGCTGCGGCCCTACTATTGAGCTTCGGAGTTTTGTCGGGTCCCTCCTGTTTCCACTGCTCGTCTTACTACAACCAATAGACAACAAGGCGCTCATACCGGATCCTCCTCACGACATATCCTCCTCCCAGTGTGTGTGACTTAAGAACCCTCCTCACAATATATCCTCCTCCCAGTTTGTGATACTAAAGGACTCTAGTGAAATAGGTAATTTTTATAAAACTATTTGTATTTTTTATTAATTTAAATTAAAAATGTACAAATCTACTTATAATCTTTATTTCCCTTAGGTTTAAGTTTGATTTGTTACACCCCCTTTTTTGTTTTAGTGAAATACTGTGAGTCGGTGGGTGAAAAGATATGAGGAAGGCGCTAGCCTTGCCCGTGGAAAGCAAAGTGGAAGACCCCAGCTCCTATAACAGGCACACGTTCAGCGAATATGAAACAAGTGGTTTCAAAACGACAAGACATTTTGCCGAATTATTCGACACATCTTTACGAACCGTGCGCCGTGCACTCCACGCAGAAGGTTCGCATCATCGAAAACCAGCTCGAGAATCAGCTCAAAAAACATAGTTAACGGAAAAACATTAACTTATAAATTACAAATATTTATTTATTTTAGTAATATTCAAATAATATTTTGTCTTATCCGTAATCTGGATTATTTTGAGATTTAGTTTCAATCTTCTTTTCGGAATGAAAATGAACACTTATTTAAGCTATAACCTCTTTAAGTCCTATTTAATACGATTTGTTAACTTTGAGGTTTGAGTTAGAACTAACTCACTCGCAGTAGAATAAAAGTAGTACTACTGAGTCATTTAATTGTATTGTGACAACTTGTCTGCATTTGTTACTTTTACGTGGGTAGATTTTTGTAGAATATTGTGATTTATTTAGAGTACCGACACACAGTAGTAATCAGCACAATATTATTATATTACTAAGATACAATAGCCTGATTATCATAGTTCACCAACTAGCTTATTTACTTCAATAAATTGTTCTTTATGAGAAAATAAACTGTTTTAACAAGAAGTTATTATTAGTTATTTTTATACATTCTTCATGAAGTTATAACGAATAAACATTTTCTAATCATTTATTATTGGTAAACCTTTATTTAAATAACAATACGAGTAATAATAAAAAAAAATTACATTATTATTCTGGTATATTAATAAATCGAATAATAAAAGAACAGATGAAGATGATTGTTGAAAAGAAAAATTAAAGCTTCATCGCGAGATTTGAACTCAGACCTATGAGTTTCTTAATCCAAGACGATACGCTGCACGCTACCGGAACTCAAATTATACAAGTAAATTTTAGCAATGGTATGAACCGACCAAGGTCATGTCTGTCGTCGCCGACGGTATGTATAAAATACAGAGAGTAACGCAGTGTGTGAGTGCAGCGGTGAGTTTTGTGTTAATACATCACTTATTCACACAGCTGTAGGTACGGCCTGGACCGCCACTTCATAGCAATATAGCCCTTAGTATGCGACTGCATTAGTGAATCTTGATAGTACCTACCTACATAAATACCTTATAGAGATATTTAGTTTTATAGACAAGGTACACACTACGTATGCCGTATGTCTATATTTTGATCTACATACCTACTACTAATTACGTACCGAGCCTACGTGTAATTGAAACGTCATTTGTTCACAAAGGTAGAGTAATAGGGACTTATTTGGTTTAATATTCAGATTAATTATTTTTAAAGATGACAACCCGCACGTGGTCAGTAGGTATAAGAGTTACGCGATAGAAAGAGAGGCAACTTGCATGTAATTAGTGTTTAATAGGTAATTTGTGCGACCTGAATTTCACTTTATTGTGTCGTAGCAAGAGTCGCTTTTTATTTAAATGATTTTTTGGAGTTTCCTATCTGCATTAATCTGTGGTTTTACATTACACTGTGCGAGATCGAGGCCAAGAACAGGTACATTTATTGTAAATAATAATAAAAAGCAAGGCATGGAAATGTCATGCATGTCCATGCCAGAAACACAAGTTTGCTTTTACTCACCGCGGTGTATGGGTCGGTCAGCAGACTTTGTATGGAGATGAGGACCTTGCTGATGGTCAGCGCCAGCGACCAGTTGTGGTGCACGGAGTCTATGCCCACGTCGCCGTGGCGGGAGATGTTCGGGTGTAAGATGCGGGTGAGGAAACGGACCACTGGGGGACTCATTGGGTATCTATGGGGATAAATTATAAATGTTTTTATTCAAGTACGTTTCTACGAACTATTGTTCAAACTTGTATTCTTTTCTTTCTTAAAAATACTTCTGAGTTTTATTAAGAAAGTAAAGAACACAACTGTAACCACAGTTTCTTTAATAGTCTAGACATAATCATGGTCATGATGGACAAGATCATGTGATGACCATGTAGATTGAAGTCTTAAATAGACTTTTGGGGAACGAACCACACACATTGAGTGGATCTGTCCAGTCAGTACACGCATTTGACAGTAATCGTGCAGCTCAACTGAAAACTTAAGCAGCTCAACGATTCGACAAACAATACCAAAGAAACGCATGAATTACTCAAGCTTCCAGACCATGACTAAGATTAAAACTGAAGAAATAATAATAAAAAACATGACCCACAAGTCTTCACATTCACAATAATTATTAAAATAATAATAAACTTCACAAAGTAAATATTCATGGCATTGTAGAAAATCCGGAAATAATACTGACATTGAGATATAACATGTAGATGAAATGGCCATGTCTGATAAGTCTTTTGCCGTATAAAATCAAAAACCTGCGTTTAGAAGCAAACCAGGCCGTATAATACGCGCTGACAGCGGAGTTTTGCACCTATACGAAGGTTCCGTGTGGTGCCAGACGTAAAGAATAGCACCATCCCATCTCTTCCCGTGGGTGACGTAAGAGGCGACAAAGGGACTTACTAGAGAATGGGCAGCAGCGTTCTCTATGCATTTTACCACCATACTGCGATCGCCAACCCGCCTGCCAAGCATGGCGATTATGGCAAACCCCCTCAAATCGGGGGAGGCCTATGTCCAACACTGGACGTCTTTCAGCTGAAATTATGATGATGACGAAGTTTTATTATTATTTTTATGACCTTCCTTCAATGACGATCACCTGGACTCAAAACTGTCCAATAAGTGCGACCGAGAATGCTGGTAAACTGTACAGTACCGCTCATAAGTGGACTAGCAATCTCAAAAAGCAATAGATTGACACTTCCTTACTGTACATAAATCAGCTACTGCTAGGAAACAGACTTCCTCTCTGTAATCTCCCGTAATCTACTCGTACCACGCGGGCCTGCCTGGCACCTGCCCCGGGCGCCTGCCTGGGGTCGAAACTACAGCCTACAAGTCGCGACTATTAACACTGTAGTTCGACTTTTAATTGTATTCAGTAACTTGACAGTTGAAGGGCAGATTATGACAAAAAAAATAAAAATACGTGTGGCACTCGGGGACTGCCGCGGCAAAGCTATTGCATAGCATTTTTTATCAACTTATGCAATTATAATTATTTATTTATGCAATTTTTTTTTCTTTGATATTAATTCAAGTTACACTTTTTGAGCGTGGCGACCGATAAGAAAACAAATTTTATTATATCGTACAGTCGTACCATATACATACTCGTTAAGCGAACGCTCGGCCGAGCTACATGATAGGCGGAGTGGGGGGTGTTTTTTTTTTGGGTGGGAAATCATCAAATAACTTCTCCCGCTCTGGGTGGAGCAGGAGGGCGTGTCAGACTTTTACTGACTAAAACCCACAGTAGCCCGTATGCCAGGGGCTGTGGTCTCTCTTTCGAACAAACCCGCACCCCTGGCAGGCATCGGCCCTTGCGGGCCCCATCATTTTTTGTTCTGACATCTCTTTGAGGCGCGCGTGGAACACAACGCGCCGTCGTCGACTTGGGCTTGGTCCTTACCGGACAGCGAGCTACCCATTACTCGCCGTCCGCAAGCCCATGCCTACGGTGGCCGGAAATCGGCCTGGGATTCCCGACGCCCAGGGCGTCTCCGTATCCTGCGGCGGCTGGGGTCGCGAGGGCGCATATGCTGCCTCTCCCTCACGTGCGCCGCCTCCCTCTTCGCGAGCATTACTGCTTCGCTGAAGGAGGTGACGGCTCCACATGCCCTCTCGCTCCGTACCATGGCCTGGACCAGGGCCGGACGCGAGAGATCGCCGCCGCCGATCGCCTCCACGAGGACACGGCGGTGCTCCGCCCAAGCAGGGCAGACCGCCACCGTGTGCTCCACCGTGTCCTCAGGGCGATCTTCGCAGTGGAAACACCCGGGCGTTTCCTCCCGCCCTATCCGAAACAGGAACCTCCCGAAACAACCGTGTCCGGTGAGGACCTGCGTCAGGCGGAAGGTGAGGACGCCATGCCGCCTCTCAAACCACTCCTCAAAGAGGGGACTTACCGCCCCAATCGTGGCGTGCCCAGCACTGGGTTGCGACAATCGCACTCTCCATGTCACCATGAGATCCCGCCGGAGCTCTGTCCGCTGTGCCGCGATTTCCCGCGGCAGCGGAGTTACGCCCCGGCGTTTGGCCTCCTCGCGCCACTCCCACATTTGCGCGAGGACCTTTGCCTCCAGATCCCATGGCGGTAATCCGGCAAGGGCGCCCACCGCCTCGCCGGAGATCGTGCGATATCCTCGGATCAGCGTAGCAAACTACACTGACGCCGCTAGGGAGGTCGGCGCGCAGCATCCAGTCGTATCCGATGTCCCACAGATGCGGCCCCAGGACCGATCCCTGTGGGACACCGCACGACATCGAGTGGGGGGTGTTAGGTTTTATTTTCGTTACGGAATTTCTTGATTCAGTCGCCGCGCTCAAAGCCCGCGATAAAAACTATGCAATAGCTTAAAATATAGTGAGGTGGCGTAAGAATGAACGAAATTTAATAAACTTGAAATAATGGCCCCAGTACATTTTTTTTTTGTTTTAAATTTAATTACTTGTCTTAAAAACACGATATGCACTATTAACAATTGTAGAATTTGTTATATATTTTGTTTTCCAGTACCTAGTAAGGTAATTTATTTAGTTTATTTCTATTAGAAGAAATTTAAAAAAGCAAGGAAATTACTTTTATTCATAAATTATTAATAATTCTTTTATTCCACATTTTACAAATTATTTTTTAAAGTTTTCATTAGCTCTTTACGCAAAATCGTTTACTACTTCGACACTATTAGTTTTAGTATGGTACCATTATTTTTCTTTGAACTGTCAAGTTTTTGAATACAATTCAAAATCGAACTATAGAACACCACTGCTCACGAATCGGATCGAATCGGAAGAGTTTCGTTGCCTAAGTTGCGTAAGACGGGTAGAATCCTTTGGCGGATGCAGGTGACTAAGCGCATTGAATTTTCAACTTTCGGTGTTGTACCGAGCATTGGAAATACAACAGAGTGTAGCGTGAGTGAGTCTCAGTGCGTCGATAAAACACAGTGTTCGATTTTCAACTGTCATCGCTAAGGTGTGCGTTGAAAATTCAGTAAGCGAAAAAATCCCCGCCGCGAATATTATTATTTATTTATTCACAAAACACATACACTATCATCACAGGCTTACCTAATACAATAGTGTAGTTATACACAGTTATAGTAATAATAGCTTACAAAGGTTAGATACAAATGATTAAGAACAACCAAGAGCAATTTTACAAAATGCGGCCCGTGTGAATTCACTCAGAGTACAATTGAAGCAGTCTGTTGTGACACTATATTGAGCGAGTGCAGTTAGAGCGTCCATGTGAATTTCAACTTAATCGCCACCTTGTATTACGTAGTATTATTCGTACTTACGCGTACGGCACCTGTATGTAGAGATAGAAGATGCCTCCCTCATAAGGCGAGCCGATGGGCCCGGTGACGCTGGCTTGCCAGTGGCAGCACTTGGGGTCCAGTGGGGTCGCCGCTATTCCTTCCGGGGGGTCGTTATGCAACATCTGGGGATCAAAATTATGAAATGGTCTTTATTTTGGCTCACCCAAGTTTAATCCCCCCCGAGTGGGTTCCCGCATTGTCGTTGCAGGGGGGCTTGGTAACCGTGGTCTCCCACCCACGGTGAAGCCAAGAGGAACCCAACGGTGGGGCCGCTCGTCAGGGTTTTTGCCTTCAAACCATTGACGTAGCGGCCAAAAAGTAGGTTGCGGTGAGGTGCACCGCAACTGAGGTGGGCCGCGATGTCGAATGGGAGGCATCGCGGCTGAGGGTTACGGGCTGCGGTAGAGGAGGAGTGCCGGTGCTTCTGAGCAGCGCTCTTCCCTTCCGTGGCCTGGACGGGGCCGCCACCGTTTGATGGCGGACGCGGTGGGGCCGCAGGGGACGAGGAGTGTCGGTATAGCGTCAGCCGCTCTCCCTATCCCCTGCGGCCGAAAAGTGGTAGACGGGACGGCGCGTTGTGTTCCACACGCGTGCCGTCAAAGATGTCAGCAACCACCGGTGGGGTCCGCAAGGGCCGATGCCTGCCAGGGGTGCGGGTTTGTTCGAAAGAGATACCACGGCCCCTGGCATACGGGCTACTGAGGGAACACGGGTGGGTTTTAGTCAGTAAAAGTCTGACACGCCCTCCTGCTCTACTCAGCAGGAGAAGTCATTTGATGATTTCCCACTCAAAAAAAAAAGCCCAAGTTTAATAAAAATTACCTTCATTTGCATTTAGGGTAATTAGTCATGATAGTGGCGGCACTGTATGACGATGTACCGCTGTAATTATAATTGACTAGCTTTTGCCCGCGGCTTCGCCCGCGCGGAACTTTCATCCCCTATTTAACTCCCTTAGGGGTTGATTTTGAAAAATCCTTTCTTATTTCTTGTCTACATTATAAAGGGAACCTCTATGCAAAATTTTAGCTTTCTAGGTTCAAGGGTTTGGGCTGGGCGTTGATGAGTCAGTCAGTCAGTCAGTCAGTCAGGACTTTTCTTTTTATTTATATAGATTGATGAATCGATTAGCTAGATTACAATAAATGAAATGTTTATTTGTGTAAGTTGATCTTTTAAGACACTTTTACACATCAATATTTTAAAAATAGACGGCGTCGGCATTTCCTAGCTGACTGATCCATGAGAAGGAATGCCGAAACAAACTCATGAGGTCTCCTAAAGTCGAAATATTATAATAATTACGATTTAATGTTAGTCTATTCAGGGCACTATCTGGAAAGGCCTTTTGAAAAAAGATCCATTGCCGCTTTAAGCTCAATTATAATTTGTATGCTCTCTCATAGGCACTTTCATACCTTGCCACTGGTTCAGAAAAGACGACAGCATTTATTAATGGTTAGTCCCTGTACTGAGGTATTTCATGCGTGAGGGGTATTAAATTAATGCAATGTTCAAACTTTGTAACAGTTATTAATTACAATATCTGGATGACCGGTTTTTTTTTAATTTGACGTTATCTAAAAATGAAACCTAGCTAGATCGATTTATCGCCCCCGAAACCCCCTGCATGCTAAATTTAATGAAAATCGTTGCAGCCGTTTCCGAGATTCAGATTATCTTCTATCTATATATATAAAAGAAAGTCGTGTTAGTTACTTCACTTATAACTCAAGAACGGCTGAACCGATTTAGCTGAAAATTGGCAGGGAGGTAGTTTAGAGCCAGGAGAAGGACATAGGATACTTTTTATCCCGTTCGACATCATTCCCGTGTGACTTGACATGTAACGTCAGTCACTATAAAAACTCGGTAGGAACACACCTAATATAGATAAATTTATACAGTCTTAACTACCAGGCCTTCATAACTCGGTAGGAGTAGGACACACCTAACATAGTTGTGTCGGCTGGAAAACGCCTTATGCCGTTGAAGTAGGTGCCAGGTTGGCATAGCACAGTAGGAGCACACCTTTTTTTAAGCTTTCTCAATACATATTTAAATGTAAGCGCTTTCTAGCTGACAACTATGTTTGGTGTGCTCCTACCGAGTTATAACAACTTGGTACTACGAAGACAAAGCGTTTTCTAGCTGACACATCTGCATAATTATGTTAGGTAAGCTCCTACCGAGTTATGAAAACCCGGTACTTCGAAGGCATACAGTATTTTCTAGCTGATCCATACACATAAAATGCTTTGTCCTGAATGACTGACTGACGGATCAACGCACAGCCTAAACCACTGATCGTAGAAACCTGTTTGGAGGGTGTGTTCTGTGTATGATGTAGACATCCGATAAGAAAGGATTTTCCGAAATTCTACACCCTTTTTAGGGGGTGAAAAACGGGGGCAAAGTTCTCAATATATTTTGTTAGTCACCTTTTTAAACGTTTAATGCATTCGAAGTACCAGGTTGTCATAACTTGGTAGGAGCATACCTTACATAGTTGTCAGCTAGAGAGCGTTATATGTCGTCGAAGTACCAGGTTGTCGTAACTCTGTAGGAACACACCTAATGTAGGTAGGTAATTGTGTCAGCTAGAAAATGTTTTATAGGTATAGTCAAAGTACTATTAGGCTGTCATAACTCGGTAGGAGCACACCTAACATAGTTGTGTCAGCTAGAAAGCGCTTTATGTCGTTAAAATACCAGGTTGGCATAACACGGTAGGAGCACAACAAAATTAATAACGTAAAAACCCAATTCAAAATCCTATTAGAACCATTTTCAACTTCTACGCGGACGAAGTCGCGGGCAAAAGCTAGTATATGTATATAAAAATTTCGTGTCACGATGTATGTTCGCGATAAACTCCGAAACTACTGAACGGATTTTGATAAAATTTTGTAACTATTTATAATATGGTCCAACTTAAAAGATAGGATAGCTTACATCTCAATTTATGATCGCAAAAAAAAATCGAAGTAGCTACAATTTTATTTTCCCACACAAACTGTCCCTACCTGTCAAACTACCTGAAAACGTTTTATGCCTTCAAAGTACCAGGTTGTCATAACTCGGTAGGAATTCACCTAATAGCATGAGTACAGTGAGTGATACAAGCTGTTATTAAAAGTGTTTTGACCGTCGAAGTACCAGGTTGTCATAACTCTGTAGGAAGGTAGGTAGGGTAGGGATTTTGTATGAATGACTTTTGGACGGACAGGACAACGTCTGTCGGGACAGCTGCAGGCAGCTATATATATGTATGTATACAAGAATTGCTCGTTTAAAGGTATTAGATAAGCGCTTGAACTCAGTGAAAAGACGCGTTTTTATCGAAATAAGCAGGCGTTCTATCGACAGAATCGAAAAATATGACCTCTGTTGTAGATTTTCTCTCCTTTTATAATATGATGTCAAATTGTTATTTAATACGTGCATGTTTTTTGTTTGTAGTCTTCTCTATAAAAGAGTTGAAAGAAGTAATTAGTTAGCATCATTTCGAAAGGTTCTGGAGTGGCGACCACGTACCGGAAGACTTAGAATGGGAAGGCCTCCCACAAGGTAGACCGATGACCTTGTGAAGGCCGCGAGAATCCGCTGGATGTGGGAAGCACAAGACCGGTCGAAGTGGAGGAGCCTGGGAGAGGCCTATGTCCAGCAGTGGACGTCTTTCGGCTGAAATGATGATGATTTCGATCCAGGTCGAGGCCGAGGTACGTACCCCACCCTTAGCGTGTAGACGCTTTCTTTTAACCACAGGCAAGTCCGGTTATGCAGCCAACAACATCCTTGAATGACCTGCGGAGTGCATTCAGAAAAAAAAATTGCAGTAAGTATACCTTGAGTTCAATCCTGAGTCGGTTGTGGCGCCAGGCATTCTCATCGCCGGCGGGCTGCGCCAACACACACATCTGTACCAAACAGTTGCGGCAGAAACACGACTCTACTAGGCATTGGTATTTCTGAAACAACAATGAACATTTGCAAATAAGTGTATTTGCCAGAAGTGCCCGGTCTCCAAAATCGACCCACCATGCTTAATTACATGTGAATATAACGGTTATAAGTAACAAAACTATGTTACGCAGCTAAGAAGTCGACACTAGCCATTATTAGAATGGTTATTATTATTATTGTTCCAAACTTGAATTCACGCACTTCTAGAAAGTAAGTTTTTTTTTGGGTTTTGGTTTCGCACGGTTTGTGCATTTAGCCAACGTCACGTTTAGATCAGTGTTTACTCGGTTGGTGATTGGTTGATATGAACTTTTTTTATAGTATTTTTTTTTATTTTGTCGGAATTTTTACGTAGTTATTGTACGCTCATAACATCATGTAAAATAAGTTTCTCAGTAAGTGAATTATTGTTCATTCTTAATGAGGAATAATAACGTTCTTAGACCATAATACGGGGATACAATATAGCCTATGTCATCCGGGGATAGTGTAGCTTCCCAACAGTGAAATAACTTTTCAAATCGGTTCAGTAGTTTCGGAGCCTATTCAGTGCAACCAAACGAACAAACAATCAAATCTTTCCTCTTTATAATATTAGTATAGGTGAAAACTTGGAAGAGACTGTAGTGTTGGAACAGTATTGGCTAAACAAAACAAAAAATAAGATATTTGTTTTTGTACTATTTTTATATTGAGCAGTAGTTTCTGGCGTCTAAATACTAATGATTGCGCCTTCGGGTTCTATATTCTGATAAGACTAGTTATAGGCGAGGAGCCACCAATCCTGAAAGCTCCGTGATCACGGATTCTAATATTTTTTATAAAAAATAAAAGTTAACGTTTAGACGAACAAGATTTGCTTGGTCGGCGTGGATTTGATTGGCCGGATTTTTTTTTTTTTTTTTTTCAACAAGAAAAAGTCCGTCCGACCAATGATTTTTAGCCGGAAAGGTCACGCATACCTATTTGAATGTTGTGATAAGGGGTAAAATTTATCCATTATCACGGAAACCTTTTTATTTTTTTAAATTCACGCGTTTTAATGTCACATTTATAATTATCTTGGTATGCGTGCTTACAAACTGCCGAAAGTATCGCGCATACCAAATTTTATTGTGTGAGTGAGGATTATTGTGTTACAGATTTCACTTACTTGATGACATTTCTTTTAGATTCTTTCTTCTACCTCTGGTCTCTTCCTTAAGTTTTTAACTATTTATTATACTAATTAATATGGAAAAGAGGAAATACAGGAAAATTATTATTTGGGTTGATTATACATATAATAAATGAAGGTTGATACAAAAAATGTGTTTAATTCAAGTTTATTAATCAATAATGATCTACATCATTATCATCAAAATTATCATTTCTCTCTTCTTCTGATTCTTCGCTTTCTTCCTCATTCTGTTGGCAACTTAATATTTCCTCAACCTTTAACGGTGCCGATGGGCCAATGTACCACAATGGTTCGAGTTTACTGGATTCATTTACTTGCCATCCACATTCTGTTGGATCATATAATGACCACATAGGTTCAGTAGCATTTTGCCACATTGCGTTTACAAAAACTGAACCCTCAAAATGCTGTAGGACATTGTAGGTATGCTGTGACGTTTTCGGAGTAAGAGAGAAAGACCTATGGTACTTTAACATAAATTCGATGACTCTTATCTCACTTACTCTTGGAGCAGTCTTATGGACTTGAAAAGAAACCGGAGTAAGAGAGATAACATTATGCAGCCCTGTCGTAGAACAACCTCACTTTACGGTATAGTGTATCTTTGAGGCAGGTAAATGTTAAATTCGTAGGGAATAGAAAGAGACGAACTCATGCAAGGTTTCAACTTGAACCAAAAATCTGCTTCACTCACTCTTTACAGAAATACAGAAACCGTTAAAAAGCGAAGAGTTAAAATTTGGTATGCGCGATACTTTCGGCAGTTTGTAAGCACGCATACCAAGATAATTATAAATGTGACATGAAAACGCGTGAATTTAAAAAAAAAAAGTTTTCCGTGGTAATGGATAAATTTTACCCCTTATCACACCATTCAAATAGGTATGCGTGACGTTTCCGGCTAAAAATTATTGGTCGGCCGGATTTTTGTTGAACTTAAATTTACACAAAATTCTATATAAGATTGATCAAAATCCGTGATGACGGAAAAAATTATGGAAATTGAATAATAAATAATTTAATTAAAATATTTCCGGCCAATCAAATCCACGCCGACCAAGCAAATCTTGTTCGTCTAAACGTTACGAGTAACTTTTATTTTTTATTAAAAATATTAGAATCCGTGATCACGGAGCTTTCAGGATTGGTGGCTCCTGGACTATTACCTTGTGCCAGTCGATGTTGGTGAGCAGAGGTCGGTAGAGAGGGAAGCGCTTGTGGGTAAAGGCGGCCCAGCGAGGCGGCGCCACGCGCGCGCGCACCAGGCGCCACCAGCGCGCGCACACGCACGCGCACGCGCTGAGGGACAGGTCGTCCAAGTAGCTGAATATGCACAGCAGCACTGCAACCACACATATGGATTTGTTAAGACTAATAACTCGCTTGGCATGTCATCAATACAGTGCCCAACAGTTCTGCAGAAAAGTGTAATTTCAAATATAAAGTGAAGTTTCTTTACAATAATTTGGGAACTCAAGTAAAGGCTGTATAAAAGATATACACACAGTAATATTAATCCATAATAGAAAACTTAAACTATCGGGTCGTTACATCCGAATTCTACTGTATTTATTGCATGTATTATGACAGCATTTTATTACGAAATAAGCAATACGCTTATGGTATTTTTGAAAACACCGCGGGCGTACTGTACTTTCCCTGTTTCGTGATCGAAAAGATTTTTTTTGAAGTTTCATTACTTTACACTGGCTAAATGCACAAAAACCGTGCGAAGCCAAAAAGCAAAAAAAAAAACAAAAAAAAAAGAAATTAATCTAACTTTATAATCATTCATAATATGAATCACAGTAATATTAATCCATAGTAGAAAACTTAAACTTGGTCGCTACATCCGAATTCTACCGTATTCATTGTATGTATTATGACAGCATTTTATTACGAAATAAGCAATACGCTCATGGTATTTTTGAAAACACCGCGGGAGTACCGCGTCGCAAGATATAAACGTTTGACGCGCCCACTCGTCGCGACAGAAGCGTTGCTCTCGGTGGCGAGTGCCGCCGCCACTGAAAGCACCGCGACTTGTGCTTTGAGGTCTCGTAGATATGCACGTCTTTGTAAATATGTCGTTTCGAACGTTTGTCCATAATTTTTGTAGTGTCCATATTTGTATTGTGATTAAAACTTGTTTTAAGTACTTCAATAAAGAACTACCTTCAGAAGGCAACTGCTCCACAAGTCCAGCCGCGAGATTGTCAGGTGGCCTAGGAGTTGATAGCGCCTGCAATGAGCGCGCGAGACAGGGCGGGTGCGGTGGGGGCCCCAACCCAGCTTGATCGTCACTGGCCGGTTCAGGCCCGTCTACGGGACCCGGGTCCGGCCCCTCGTCGCGTACCGGATCAGCAAGGGGCGAATCATCGATGAAAGCAGCGACGTCGACTCGCATGGAACCATCAACACGGATCGGTCCATCAGGACGCAGTGCTCCATCAATCCGCCGCGGCCCATCGGGACGCAGTGGCCCATCGGCGCATCCCGGCCCAACAATGCGGCCTGTCCCATCACCGCGGGCTGGCCCAGCAGCGCAGTCAGTGCGGCCTAAACCATCGGTGCGGCCCAGCCCGTCAGCCCGGCTGGGCCCAGCAGCGAGGCCTGGTCCATCAGCACAGCTTGGCCCTGCAGCGCGGCATGGCCCAGCAGCGCGGCCTGACCCATCACCGCGGCTTGGCCCAGCAGCGCGGCCTGGTCCATCAGCCCGGCTTGGCCCAGCAGCGCGGCCTGGTCCATCAGCGTGGCTTGGCCCAGCTGCGCGGCCTGGCCCATCACCGCGGCTTGGCCCAGCAGCGCGGCCTGGCCCATCACCGCGGCTTGGCCCAGCAGCGCGGCTTGGCCCAGCAGCGCGGCCTGGTCCATCAGCCCGGCTTGGCCCAGCAGCGCGGCCTGACCCATCGGCACGACCTGACCCATCGGCGCGGCCTGGTCCGTCAGCGAGACCTGGGCCACCGTTACCACCAACGCCGCTGCCACACCCACTGCCGCTTGCACCTGCGCCTGAGTTGCTTGCCCGACTTGCTTCATCTTCTGGACTTGTTTCACTGTCCATTGAACTCTGTAAAATAGCAGATATATGTCCAAGTTTTCAATCTAAACTAAATGAAGAAACAAATTATTCTTATTCTAATGCTGCCCATCATTTAATGTATTGTGTGTCTTTTATAAAAGATACTAAATAAATGTAAATGGTGGGAAGATCCATGTTCAAAAATGTTGGTAGCAGTAGTTCTACTATTATTTTATACCTTCATAGAAGGAGTAGCATAATTTTGGTATTGGGGATACCAAAGTTATGCTACCCTTTCTCTAAAGGTATAAAGTATTGCATTTATTATGGTTTATAATTTAATGATACTATCAAGTACAATAATAATAACACTCAAGAACCAAATGGATGCTACAAGAAAATTTAAATGTCAATGAAGATGCATTTGCCCTTACTAAATGATAAATGATTTTATTTCTGTAGATGAGGTCTGCGTTTCTTAGCAGACTACTCTGACAAGAAAGCCACAACAAACTCAGAGGTCACAGTCTCTTTTAAAGTCCAGACATAATCTTGGTCAGATCATGTCTGTTGAGAAAAAAAACCAGACTGAGTGGACCTGTCCTGTCAGTGCACTCAATTGTCAATAACCATGCAGCTCAATTTAGAACATAATGGTGCACAACGATTCAACAAACAATACCACGGACATCTTTTACTAATAAAAAGCAATAACCGATGTCAGTTTTTGATCCACAAAATCGGACCCCACCCTCTGGTGGGGTGACCACGCTCCTCACTTGGAGCATTCCCCTGTTTCGTAGCTGTTCAGATTCAGGAATTACATCAGTAAGTGAAAAAATCCGATGTAATTGTGTTATGGTAAGCCTCCAAATCTTGGGTTGTTTCATCATCATCATCATCATTTTAGCCGGAAGACGTCCACTCCTGGACATAGGCCTCCCCCAATTTGGGGGGGCTTGCCATAATCGCCACGCTTGGCAGGCGGGTTGGCGATCGCAGTATGGTGGTAAAATGCATAGAGAATGCTGCTGCCCATTTTCTAGTAAGTCCCTTAGTCGCCTCCTACAACACCCATGGGAAGAGATGGGATGATGCTATTCTTTACGTCCGGCACCACACGGAACTTTCATTACATGCATATGTTGCCAAAATTGACAAATAACAAAATACTTCCTTTATTGCTTTACTCTTATAACAGTGGTTCTAAAGCATCTTACAATGTTTGCAACACTTGTACACCTGGTTGGGACCAACGCTACCTCAATATTGTAATTTTAATGTTGAAGTTGAAGAAAGGGCGATAATTTGCACAATGGTCCACTTAAAGGACTAAGTATGGAAACCAAACCTAATAACATAGAAGGGCGATAATTAACCTATTTACTGTTCATATTAAAGTAAACTTACTTTATAATACCACCAGGCAGGTACTGCAGCGTTTGCTCTGTTCACTTTGCGTTCAGAACTATAGTTCAAATCTGAAGGTTCATCATTCCCTGAGTCACAATCATCTGTCTTTTCACTGTAGAAATATGAAGAAGGCAAATACGATGGGAAATCCGGGAAGAGAAAAGCGTGGCAAGTGACACAAACTGGCTCCCCGAAGCTAGGACCGTAGTACCCATTGCACACATGACAAGTAGAATTCTGCAACAAATTGATCAGTCTGTGGGTCCGGTTCTAAAGCACGAAATCCGTAGTGGCGGCCGAAGATACGGGCGTTTCATACTCCGTATCACCTGGACATAAAATGACTTTGGAGACCGATCAAGAAGAATCATCGATGAAACGATCAGACATTATTGTCCTCACTCCGTGTTTGCTTGCCCATCCTAAAGAAGTTAATCAATCGGAAGTAGGGTTCATTTCGATGTAACAGACTACTTTCGAACGGGCCCGTATCTTCATTGACGGACTATTAAAGTCTGAGCCCTGATACAATACAACTAAACATTTGTCACTTATTTTTCTACTATTATGAAGTTCATCATACGTACATCAAACTCAAACTCGAGAGGCTGCTCACTTGGAGTACTACACATAAGTTTATCACCATTTTCTTCCAGTTTCTTCATAAACTTGAAAAACTCGGGACCCATTGCTAACATGTTTACGTTTTCCAGGCAAACAGTTTATTGATGGATTTGTCTTACAATTGGTACGGGATCACACATAAACAGATAAGTTCCAAAGTCGATTAGATCACGAAACAAAAATTATGCAAGCATTTCATGTTGCAAACAGGTAATTATAGTAAAATTATAAGTATTTATTTTCAATCCATAAAACCCAGAATCCAATTACAGACAACTGTCAAAACATGAAAGGAGTTTGGTATTGAGTGACACTTGTTGGGCTATTCCGAATTGTGCTGTAATCAATTTCAGTGAGCGTTGTCGCCGCTGACAGTTAGGCCGGCCGCAGACCAAATTAGAAAAATAGCTCTGCGAACACTCACATCGATATTTTGCGTTCCGAGTCAGATATTCTCGATTCTTACTGCTAAGAACCGTCATTTGATGTGTTCACTCAACGGTAAAACATATTCACCATATTAAAATTGATTATGGTATAATTCGGAATATAGAGATTTTTATTGTTGCTAGTAGTAAAAAACATAACAATTGAACTTTGCACTGCGTGAATGTCTGTGGCGTGAACGACCAAGTTGCTATTGCTAGTCCCTGCTATGGAATTAGTATGTACTATTTAGTTCAACGAACCTACCATTTAGGATCTAGAGCACGCATGAAGCTATAGTTATCTATAGCTTCATGCGTGCTCTAGATCCTAGAGCACGCGATGAACTCGAATCTTTAGTGCAGCTTGAAATTAAGAAATAAGAATGTAAAAGGATAGAGCCACATCTAGGTATCGCATAAGAAGCACCCTCACAAAGTGGTTTCTGCGCTTGAAAAGTAAGTAACACAATTTATTATTACAACAGTTTAATCTTTTTGCTCTGTCTCAGAATTTGAGAGTAGGTGTGTGTACTTTGCACTTCTACAATGATATATAATAGTACTTAGATAATTTCTAACCAACCGTTGTGTTCGACGGACATGATACGATTTCAGGAGGTAAAGCAAAGCTATTCACAACCATTGGATACGCTTCCGTAACGAATCAATGTTATCTTAGGACTCCTCTAGACAAGCTGTTTACAAATAATTTCTTTTTTTGTCTGACGATCAAACAGACTGCTATTCTCCTGACAGCTGCTGTATGCCACCGGGGCAAGGCAAATCACCTTATCGAAATATGTCATTTTATGCGATGATAATGCAAAAAACCGTATCTTTCTTTTAACCATCACGACGGCGGCGCTCCCAATCGGTCAATGCGTTAAGAGCTTTTGTTCTGAAAGTTGGCAACGTCGCAAATAGCTGTCAAATATTTACGTGAAATTACGTGCTTTGATTAATTTGGCAATATTACTGTATGAAAATATGAAATATCGCTAACTAACTATCTAAAATATCCCCCCTAAAGTGGGTCCCCGCATTGTCGTTGCTCAGTAACCGTGGATTCCGGCCACGGTGAAGCCAAGAGGAACCCAAAGGTGGGGCCGCTCGTCAGGGCTTTTGCCTTCAAGCCATTGACGTAGCGGCGTCGAATGGGAGGCATCGCGGCTGAGGGTTACGGGCTGCGGTAGAGGAGTGCCGGTACTTCTGAGCAGCGCTCTTCCCTTCCGTGGCCTGGACGGGGCCGCCACCGTTTGATGGCGGACGCGGTGGGGCCGCAGGGGAAGAGGAGTGTCGGTATAGCGTCAGCCGCTCTCCCTATCCCCTGCGGCCGAAAAGTGGAAGACGGGACGGCGCGTTGTGTTCCACGCGCGCGCCGTCAAAGATGTCAGCAACCACTGGTGGGGTCCGCAAGGGCCGGCCGATGCCTGCCAGGGGTGCGGGTTTGTTCGAAAGAGATACCACAGCCCCTGGCATACGGGCTACTGAGGGAACACGGGTGGGTTTTAGTCAGTAAAAGTCTGACACGCCCTCGTGCTCTAATCAGCAGGAGAAGTCATTTGATGATTTCCCAGCCAAAAAAAAAACGATCTAAAATATGAATAATGATTTGCAATTATAACACTGAATTAGATATTGTAACCGTTTTAGGTGTAAAAAAGGCATTTGGAAAGTTTCCAATTCTTTTTTTACATCTAAAACTAAATACCTATTCGATGTTAATACATTAATTTATTGCATTTCATAATCTGTATTTTAGATAGTTAGTTAGCGATATTTCATATTTTCATACAGTAATATTGCCAAATTAATCAAAACACGTAATTTCACGTATGGACTGGAAATACCTACAAAAAAAAGGTGCATAGAGTCTGACCAACGAAAGCTGTCCAAGAAAAAAGACGAGAATCAAGAGTTGTCAACCATGGCCATGGCTATACACTGCTTAAACGGAGTTGATACTATATAATTATTATTCAAGACATATTATTATGCGATATTTACATCAGTATAACCATATTACCCCTGGTATATGGCATTTTTGGCATTATATAGGAAAGGTTGAATTAAATAATTCGTGGTCAGCTTTCGTTGGCCAAACTCTACCTAAAACTCATAACGTCTCTTAAAATGGCTGCCGTTGCTAGGCAACGGTACAACATTATTATGACATATTTTTGTAAACAAAACGAAGTAGGTAATAATAATAAATTCCTTAAAGGTCTGCTATACGGAAATGAACCCAAAGTCAATATTTTACACATAAATTCATGATTGCGTAACAATTTTACCAACGAATGTGTATTTAGTATTGTACAATTGCATGAAAACCGGCTACTAACCTGTGCAAAGACAAATTAAGGTTGATTTTGATTCTTTCTTGCACCACACTTCACAATGCAAGACACAGGCATGTTGAATTGTTGTTTTCCAACATTTACATGCACTTTTTAAAGGTAAACTTCTCACAATTTTCTCGCAAATCTCATTAACACAAAACTTAAACAACCATTTGACACCAAAACTATCACGAAACTTGTCGCTAAAGATGGCCGAAACGGCACTTACCTACGACTGTCCAAACGTCATGAGAAAATGTTGCATTAATAAGCAACAACCTAAATATTGTTCTCTTTTGTCAAATACGATTATTGTATTAGAAAGAGCCAGAAGAACGATATTTCACATTCTGTATCGTATTTCACTCATATTTGTATAAGCAAAGAATAACGCGACATCTCCATGTTTTTCCTACCTCAATGTTTCCCGTAAATATTTGACAGCTATTTGCGACGTTGCCAACTTTCAGAACCAACGCTCATAAAATCAAGATGGTTGAAATAAACTCGCACCACGGACACAGTTCACTTTCTACGTACGTTTTAGGTTTTTTTTTTTTTGAGGATGGGAAATCATCAGAACTGGAGAAGTTATTTCTCCCACTCTGGGCAAAGCGGCAGGGCGTGTCAGGCTTTTACTGACTAAAACCCAACCGTGTTCCTTCAGTTGCCTGTGTGCCAGGGGCCACGGTATCTCTTTCGAACAACCCGCACGGCCTTGGCAAGCATCGGCCCTTGCGGATCCCACCAGTTGGTGCTGACATCTCTTTGAGACGCGCGTGGAACGTTACCGCGCCATCGACCCGACCTTGTTCCTTACCGGACGGCGAGCCACCCATTAGGGTGCGTTTCCACTGAAGCGAAGCTGGGCGGAGCGGAGTGAAGACGTGCAAGAATCGTTCAATCACAGACGAGACGAGTGGATGCGATGAGAATTTCATCCATTGTGATTAGTCGATTCCTGCACGTCTCCGCTCCACTCCGCCCAGCTCCGTTTCATTGGAAACGCACCCTTACTCGTCTTCCGCAATAACCCGCGCCTACGGTGGCCGGGAATCGGCCTGGGATTCCCGACGCCCAGGGCGTTTTCTGCAGCGACTAGGGCCGTGAGGGCACATATATCGCCTCTCCCTCACATGCGCCGCCTCCCACTTCGCGAGCATTGCTTCGCAGTTGACAGCTACCCATGCACTCTCGCTCCATACCATGGCCTGGACCAGGGCCGGATGCGAGACATCGCCGCCGCCGATCGCCTCCACAAGGACTCAGTGGTTTTTCGACCATGCTGGACAGACCTCCATATCATACCAATCACCGCTGTTTCAATGGCGCGACCACGCCGTAAACTAAAAAAAAAAAAAAAACTACCGAGATTTTGTAAAAGTTGTTTGTCCAAAATTTGTCAAAGTTAAGGTTAAAAAGATAAAAGGGTTTGAACGTGGCCCCGCTAGGTATATATGTTCCTTGACGTGGCCGCACTACTGAAACGCAGAGAACCACGCAGCCACGGACATCTTCAGTACCAAGCGTTGCATTGCAGAGACGTGAAATTTTGGTAAATAGTAGATTGAATTTCTCAAAAAAATGTAAAAATGTAGAAAAAATTGCTCCTGAAATATCAACCTAGATTTTTTTCTGTTTTGACAAATTCAAATCCAGGTTTTACAAAAAACTTTAAAACCTCTATGATGTTGCGAGATATCGGCGATATCGTTTTTTTCAGTTTCAATGACGCGGTCATTGGGATAAACGCCTTACCATTCCTAAAATATAAACCTAGGACTTTTTCTATATTAAAAAAAAAAAAACTATCAATTACTAAAATCATGTCTCTGCAACGCTTAAAGATCTCTATGGCCACGCGGTTTTCCGAGTTTCAATGGCTCGGTCACGTTCAAACCCATAAAACTTTTTATGGTTTTGGGAATCAACTTTTACAAAATCTTGTTTTTTTTTTATTTCGCCGTGGCCGCTCCATTGAAACGGACACTATGCTCGTAACACCCGGGCGTTTCCTCCCACCTTATCCGAAACAGGAACCTAACGAAACCTGCGGCCTGCGTCAGGCGGATGGTAAGGACGCCGAGGCGCCTCTCAATCCACTCCTCAAAGATGGGACTTACTGCCGCAATCGTGGCGTGCTCAATGTTTCAGGTGTTCAGTTTTTCCACTTCTCTTATTATTGTAGGTACCTACATACAAATCTGAAGTTTGAAGACATGTGTTACTTACTACTCAATTATTACGCCGGCTGAACAGATTTGGATGAGATTTGACAAAACTTCTGTAGATGTCTATTTTCTGGATATATACCTAAGTAAAATAGAACTTTTGATTCGGGTAGTTCTTCCAGGGTGCGAGTGAAACATAATAGTCTAATAAAATTTAGTTGTGGGTATCTTCAGTAAAAGTAATTCAGGTAAATGAAATGAATTGAAATAAAACAACAGCATCGTTCTTAAAATTATTCTTAAATTACTCTTATCTTTTTTCAGTTTACTTCTTTCTTTCGAGCTTTTCAATGTGCCATATTTATCTTTTGAAGTCGAACACAAAAGTTACATAGGTCTAAAATAATTATATTATACGCGTACAATTGTACTTTATAATTAAATTGATAAAATCTGAAATTTCATTTGTATTATTAAACGACGAGCTCAAACAAATTTCTGCATTTCTTGCGTTTTTAAATATTTTTGCTACCATTTATTTGATGTTTCAAAAACGAAATAGTCAATATTTAAAATGATTACCTACATAAGTGGTGTGGACGAATACGAACTAATACTATCATGAAAATACTATTATACAGAAACATATTATGTTATGGAAGCTTATCCATAAAGTAATAAACACAATGCAGATACAGTCAAATATTAAATTATAACAATTCTTCGACACGAGTGTAAATGTAACTAGTTATTTTAATACATTATGATAGCTAAATTAGACAGCTGCCACCTTATATTTAGCTTTCCACAAGAAGCTGTCCCTACGGGCAGATGCGAGGCGGCGCAGTCCGTGCTCGGTGACGCGAACACTGCTCGCGTGTAGTCGACCATGTTGCACGTACATTGAACAATGTTTACGAACCGTACAGACTTTAAAATACTTCACAATGAGACTTAACTGTAACTAGCATATCTATCGGCCTATGCAGCACTCACAACGGCTACAATACGACCCTTAATCTAAACACCTAAACGCGATATGAACAATGATTGCCAAAATAGTATTCACAAAATCACTAACAACATCTTTAAGGCGAATATAATACAAAATTAGTGTCAAAGAAAATATTTCAACATCATCTAGTCGCGTGGACACATAATCAGACATTCATACGGTCAGCAACGGAAGTCAACGTCGTATATTTTATTATCTATTTGCTACACTTATTTCATACACATCGCCCTAAACGAGTCCTAGGAAGTATTTCTTGTTCACAATCGAGAAACAGCACATTTTCAAAACAGTCACTTCATCTCTGTAATCTTATACAAATTAAAATTAAAATCCATATTTCCTTAGCGCGATCCGTCATAAATACACCGGAGTCCGTATATTTTCCTTACCTACATTATCGTAACCGACGACGTTTAGAAAGTAAAGGGAAAAGGTAGAGCTATAGTCCAGTGGCGCAGGCGAGCAGCTCTAGTAGTCGACGTCGCGGCGTCCACACACTAACTTAGCTATACCGCACACTCGCACAAAGCTACCGCGCGGCGCCCGGGGGGGCCTCTACCGCACTCAGTACGGAGAGTAATACGTGCCGCGCCTGTAACCTCTGCAAACAAGGCACGCCGTTAGTCACTACAGCTACGTGCTACACGTTATAGATACCAAACTACCGCTACGCGCTACGCACTGCCATGCAAGCTACGTCCACGACGAAGGAGGGGCTCCGCATTGAAAATACTCAGTTTTCTATTACAAACTTTATTTGTAAAAAGTGTGTATAAATATTGTCTTTCTTTTGATCAATTTACAACAGTTTGTACCGAATTTTACAACAGTGTCTACTGTCTACAGAGTGTTACATTGCTTAAGATGTCACATCTAGTTAGCGTCAATATTCAATTAGCTAAAATCCTTCCACTTCTAAATCTATAAAACAGAAGTAGAACAAGTGAGGAGAGAGGTGACATCTTGCACAAGTTAGTGTAGAAATTGGTGTAATTTGCAACTGTTCATGTATTACAATAATTGGTACCAAACTTCGTTTCTCATTAGTGTCACATCAAACGGTGTATGCTTCTTTCAACTATACTGTTATTGGAGCCTTAGTTTATTTCAGACTTGTCGATTGCACATAATATGACTTGATGACTGATGATAATAATGACAATACCTTGCAGTATGTCTATGTGGAGGTAATAAGATGAATCGTTTTATTTAAATAAATGATGAGATGAAAACAAAATGATGTACAAAAATACCTATTAACTTGATAGGTTTAATAACAAAAATATATCCTAACAAAAACTAAAATATTTTGCTTAGTTGAGGGATGTGGTATTTAAATGACAGGAAATCGTCCTAAGTAAAACAATTGAATTTATTTATCTTGATTTATATTTTGTTATCAATTTTGAATTACCACGTAATTGCATTTTACAATTGTAAAAAATTTTTTTTTTTTTTTTGGACAGAATTTGACCACAAATATTGAGTCATAAAATACCAAATAAGTCACAAGTCTTCATAAAAGTCAAAAATTTACAATCTGTTTCGATAAAGTGATGATGGTCTCTCAATAAAATTATAAAAGATCTTTCAGCTATTGGTTGTCACAAACTATCGTATGATATTCATATCCTGCTGGCCTTTCAGGGACAGTGTCTAGAGATCGTATTATTATATTATTATAATTATAATACACTAAAGGTTAGTTTATATCCAAGGCTCATACAGAGACAATTCAAAACAATTTTTGTACAAAGATCGTTAGCTACAACACTTTGTGTGGCAAAGTGTTGTTTACAGGACAATTTCATTCTCGTAACAGTTGCAAATTATGTAACAGAGTAAAAAAAAAAAACCACGGAAGTTGAAGATGTAGACAGTGTTAATATGGATTGTACCTGCCGCGGCGCACGGGCCGGTAGCCGGAGTAGTACGGGGAGTAGCCTCCGCGGAACGAACGGCCGCGGCCTCGCTGCGTGCGCGGCGGCCGGTTGGTGGTGGACAGGCCCGGCTTGTTGGTGCGCTTGGGCATCACCTGCGCACACACAACGTCATGCTATTCTAGTGAAAAGTCATTTGTTCAAACTAGGCTGATGTCGCCACTTTTTGAACGTAAGACAGTCCCCCAAAATGCCCACCCTTCACCACTTCCTAGCTTTAGCTGGAAAGGAGCAACAAACTCCGCAGAAACTCGTCACCTGCCTGGCTTTATCCCAACTATGTTAAGGTTGGATTTCAGTCTTACCAGATGTAGTACCATGATGCTGCTTTGAGGATTGACATGTTGGTCAGGTAAAGAATGATTTACACTAGACAGTGCCAGGCGCGAGCCGTTGCAACATTTTATAAAAAGCTGTTCATGCTACACCGTGCAGCGTTCATGTCCCTACCGACGGCAACGAGGTAATTGTGTAACGCACTATCAGTAGGAATGTCTTTAATTTTGACAGTCCAACAGCATTAATTGCGTTATTTACACATGAAGAGTGGGACGAGATATTTAACAGAAAAATAAAAATTAATTGATTTAAATCCATTTTCTCAGTTCAGAACAATCAAAATCAAATTAATTTTTCGTTGTTTTGAATTTACTGCCAAAACGCTCCTTACGATGACTTTTGATCACATGACCACACGTGACGTCAAATTTTGTATAAAAGGCACCGGTAAAAATACTTTGTATTGCGCAGTTTTAGAAGTATTTGTGCACAGAGTCACCGCACACCCAATACCCTTTCCTATTCATTAGAAATCTTGCTAATTATAAAATCGACATTCACTTGATAACAACTACTTTAGTTTACACAAAGTTGTGGTCATGTGATAAAAAGGTTACCAGGTAAGAAGCGTTTTGGCGGTAAATTCAAAAGAACGAAAATTAAATTTGATTTAAACCGTTTTTGATTGAGAAAATGGATATCAATCAATTTATTTTTATTTTTCTGTTATGTATTTCGCCCCAATTTTCAAGTTAAAATAGTTTTTAATATTTTGGAAAATACCCTATTGTTCGAATTTATGAAGCAATGGATTAGGAATATCCCTCAAAACTATTCAGATTCTGCATTTCTATTCTGTAACCATCTCACCGCGTGAAGTGAGCTGTCAGTGTCATTGCACCTAATGCTTGGTCAATCCCTAGCATCAGTGGGATGACACTGACAGCTCACTCCACGCTTACTAAACGCGGAGAGATGGTAACAGAATCGACATGCAGATAGAGTCTTACACAATTAGGACGCGAGTCTTGGACCCTAAAAATTGAGCCTCCTGGGAACCATGCATTGAAGCATAGACTGCTTTCTAGCAATCCAAACAACAAAAAAAAGTAAAAAAAAATTGACGGTTATTTCAGTAAGCTATATCTACTACACAATGTCCGTCGTAAGACACAGATTGTTGATCCACTTGGTTAGTCTTCTAAAAAATAATTCAACAACTTACCTTAATTTGACGCCCTCTAAATAATGATTCGTCCATAGCCATTGCAGTCTGTACACTGTCTTTGTCGCCGAACTCTATGTAGGCGAATCCCTTTGGGTGGCCGTCGAACTTATTACATAATATCGTAACCCTGGAAGTTAGCATGATTTTGAATTAGAATAAATAGTTTTCCTTTTCAATTTACCAGACATTTCAAGATTTTGAGGTATTTTTGACCTTATTTTATCATCCACTAGCACTTCGCCTGCGTGAAATTTATAGCTGGTTATTCCAGAATAGTTTAGCTTTCCATTAGTTTTTTTTTTTTAAATCGGTAGTTTTTGAGTTTATCCATTACGAACAATCGAATCTTTCCTCTTTTTAATATTAGTGTAGTTTAATACCAGGTTCCCATGACAACGTAGGCTGTCGCGGGTTTCCGAAGCGTACATATCGATTTTACAATGAACCAAGCAAACGCGCTTCCACGCACGTCTTCCATTAGTATACTAGCGACCCGCCCCCTGCTTCTCACGGTTTTTACGACTTACATTTAAATTTTTATTATTTGTGTAAGGTTAATATTTATTTATCATAAAACTTTTCAGAATAAATTCTCAAAATTTTGGCGAAAACCGCATCAAAATCCGTTGCGTCGTTTAGAAAAACAACGTGGTCACAGACAGACACTAATAATTACTCAGGCGATTAACACACGGCACCGCAAACCGCCGCGGTAGGCGGTGAAGCGGATCTCATGGCGCATTGGTCTCTATGAAATCCGTTGATGCCTAACACACGGACACCGCCCGACCGCGCGGTCGAATTGTATGCCGCCGCGGCGGCGGTGCGCGGTGCCGTGTGTGAATCGCCTTAAATATATGATATCTAAATAAGTATATTCTTGCCTATTTATAGATCCACATCCGTGGAAGTGCTGTTCCAACTCCTCAGCAGTGGCACCATAGTCCACATTGCCGACGTACACCGACCTGTTGTCAGCCTCTATCTTCTCCTCAATCGACATGTTTAGCGGACTTGCTGTGGAAACAGAAAAAAAAAAACAAGTTGAGAAAAAGTTCGTTTCCTAAAAATATTTTATAAATTTATTTTATCTTTGTATTACAACAGATAAGTGCAGTAGGCGATGTGTCGGGAGCACGGTTAAGGCTTCCGCATACAGGCGCAACACGACACCGCCACGCGACTTCAATAGAACAAATTCTATGAAAACTTCATGGTAATTTATCGATTACAGTGGCACCGCGCTGTTGTGTCGCTCGGGCTGCGGGTGCCTTCATACAACAGACTATTGTTAGTTGTCGAAAAAGCTTCATAGGTACAAAATGATTAACTTATTTATTGACGAAATAAACAATCCTGGACTTTTAAACTACATAACTATTCTCTAATTTTTCAAAGTTACTCTTGAGTTCCTGCATATTCATAGCTCTCCTAAACTATCGCATATTGCAACATGTCATTATAATACAACATTCGCATAAGCGCCAACACCAAGCCTCCCAAATGACGGTAATCACCCAATTTGTTTTGCGTTTTCTAAAACACAAAATACGCGCTTTGACGTGGACTTGCGGACAACAACAGTGCCCGTATTACCTATTACCTATTAACACAAAAAATAAGAGTCCCTTCATCTAGGTTTCCTATTTCAAACTTGCTCATTGTATTACTCCAAAAGTAAAACTCATTTATTCCATGTAGGTACATCAATATTACTTTTTGTTAAAATGTTACTTTGTACAGAATGCATAGTAATTTCTACTATTTTTAATCTGTAAAATCCCGGCTAATGAGACACAAATTAGTTTTCTATTATAATGGTCCCTTTAGAGGCCACGCGGTACTTAACCAGATTTCGAATGACAGAGATGAGGTGGGTAAGTGAGATGAGTAAAACAAAGGTTCCTAATAAAAGTGAGGCGCAAATGTGAATGTTGTAAACAGTAACATCAATCATGCAAGTCTTTCATTTATTTTTCAGAGCACCTTGTATTACCGGAAGTTATTTTAAAGATTACCAGAACAGATCCTTAGTATTTTGTAGCAAGACCTTTGGATAAAAAAACATTAAGAGCAAATAGTTTGGAGTACACTAAAGGCTTTTAATGACACCAATCCTAACTATTGTTGTTCTGAGGGACAGTAAACCTGTATTTTCTATACTAATGCACAGTCAGGGAAATTAATTGTTTGGCAAATTGACTACCCACTTCAATTGTCCATTTATTCACATTACCACTGACATTCTTTGACAGTTAAATAAATAGTATAGTTGTATGAAATGGCTATAACACGGCAAATTCACGAAAGGTGTAAATTTGCTTAACAATGGTTAATTTCAATGACCGTACCAAAGATTGATATATACATGATAACTAAGGTATATCTAAGTGAACTTGGTACGTAACATAGGCTTCTAACATAGTAATCAAAATTATGGATAGCTACAGAGCTACTGAATGGATTGTGTTGCGAATGTTTTTTTTGTACAATGGTCTATTGATCCTGAGATCTAACTATCAATTATGATATATGTCCATGCTGAACAGCTAAATGATTACCAATCGAATGAAATGTGTTTCAAGGAAACACTTTCCAAGATATGGCTGTTATGTAGGACTCTGGGTTTCTTGAACTTGTTCTTTGGTTAGGAAAATTTTGTGGTGTACTGCCCAGCAGGCTTAAAAGACGCTTTCTATTTCTACTCTACAGTAAAAAAGAAATCGTTTGTCTACATTTCTCGGTACAAAACTGTCAATATTGTCTACATGGAAACATAATTTTTGTCTACTCTTCCGTCGACAAAACGCTTCTCTAAGGTTCTCGAAGCCTGCAGGGCCTAGAGACAAAACACATTTCTGTTAGCGTTCACGCAAAATTTGTGGGAATGACATTACCTGCGGAAAGAACACGACGTAACCATTCCGCATGTAATGTCATTCCCATACATTTTGGCGTGAATGCTAACAGGAATGTGTTTTGTCTAGGCCTGCAGGTAGGACAAAGCCTATTTTTATTTACCTACAGACTATGAGGAGGGCCTTTACACAGAGATCTATGGGTTGTGATAAGGTAAAGAAACAAAAACTTACTGAGTCCTGGTGGGCTACCCATACTCATCTGCTTGTCTACTTCAGTTTGCATCTGTTTTAGTTTCTCAGCCTCTTCTTCCATTTCCCGTACTCTTGCTTTGATGGCGGCCAGATCTGGCACTTCTCCCCCAGCGGCTTCATCCCCGCCCTGAGCAAAGGTATATAAGATAGATAGGTACTCTTTATTGAATGTACACCTTTTAAAAAACAAATCGAAATTTTTAAAATTATTTCCTGATAGTTTTACACATACATGAACTTACAATTTCTTCCCGTGGGTCAGAAACTGCAGAACGCCACCTACTAATTTTCTTTGGCAATTTTATAATGTACAAAATTTACCTAGAACAATCAACTAGTCTAACAACTGTTGAGTTTTCTCAAAATTGTAGTGTTTAATCATGATTTACGTTCTTATAATGTATGCATTATAGCTTGTGCTAGATTAACCCATATCTTCATGGACGAGCTTAACACTAAGTCCCTATAGAACCTCACTCATGACTCAAGTATTCCTTAAAACTAGTTTCAACCAATCAAATTGCTCTTAACTCTTAAATAGTTTTAAGTAATGCTAGTTTCTTGAGTGAGGTTCTGTAGTAGTCTAATTATAAAAGAATATAAATCAATGTAGAATGTAGGAAAAATGTTTGATCTGCATATTGATAAACAAATGAATACACAATAAGCCCCAGTCAACATGATTTTAAATTATGTAGCTTGGGTCTTATCATCTGACTTCAAAACCAAATCGAATTATGTTTGTTATCATTTGTGTTTATCATTGGCTATTCATCATAATAAAATGCCAGATTTGAGATCTTGCATTTAATTAAAATCCAAGACGACCGACAGACCAAAATTGCGAATTCTCATTATATTACAGTTATGTTACACGTACGTGTAATTGATGATTTACAGGTTAGCTTTGTAAACCAGTCGTTGTAAAGGCCGATTACCGTTAATACTCAGTAAGTGTAACATTTCATCTCAGTATAACTGTTTTCTTCTCCAGTTTACTAACAAACTGTGTTCGTACATCTTTATACACAAGCGTTAGGTTACATTGATGATAGAAAACCAAGAAATACTCACTCCAAGACTATTGTCAGTCATGTTTAGGGAACCGTTGGTCCCGTCCAAGTGATTGTTTTCAATCGTCTCTAAATAGTCATCATTTTCTGCCATGGCCATTATCTGCCTCTTTCATGTATTCAACACTTTGAACTTCACACTTCACAAAATCCCTGAAACAACACGTAATTAGTAAAACTACGATTAAATAATTTTGATGATTACGAAGTTGCTCTGACGTACCGGTAACCAAACCCGATAGAACGCAAATGGCCTACTTTTGAAATACTATTCACGTTTACCACTTCAGGTCATTGGCTTTCACTGCAAAAGTGGTAATTTCATGAATATCCTATTAATCCTTTGATATTTACAGATTCGTTTCGGCCAAAATACCTAAAAATAAAACGCCAAACCAAACAACTGACAATGTGACCATAGTAAAAAAAATATGGTAGGAAATAAAAATCGATTTTTCATAACAAAACTGGGTGTAAAATGCAACGAAGAAGGTTCTGAATTCTGAATAATGTCTTACCTTGCCGCCCATTATGTACTCAGGGTTTCTGCCCTCTCATCCTGCTAATATAATTTTTTTCTTCTGTGCTACTGTACACTTGTCCTATCGACCAGGAAAATAACAGCAACCCCGAGTCGAGTCTGAAGTTGACATTATGTTGACATTGATCCCACAGCATAACCTGTCAATGTCATTTTTTTTGCCGTAGAGCAATGATGCCAATTATAGCTCCTTCGGGGCTACATCTAGCCTTTTTTCACTTTTTTGCTTGTTCAGCCGCGCCCCGAATAAAATGATAATGATTTGTCCCCAAGCCCAAAATATTATTATCTGTCAAAACCATAAACTAAGAACCATTTTTGTTTGTGTTCTGTGCTGAGAACAAAATTACGTTTTCAGCACTATGAACGTAATTTTAATACATTACGAAACAGGATGTATATGTACATCAAGCTATCGCAATCTGTCAAATTTCTTTGATAGTTTTTCAACTTTAAAGCAAAGGAATAAGGTTCACATTCAATTGGGAAAATTTGACAGTTTAGGATAGGTTGACCTGCTGGCATCTGTACATAATTTGAATACCTAAATTCATTATCACAAATACGAGCTTACCAAGTTAAACCAAACTTGCTACAGTCTCAATCTCTTAAAAAAAATCACACAAACACTTCTGTCGGCACTCCGGGAGTGCCGACAGAAGTGAAAACTTGAACAATTATATTAAGTGTTTATTTTTTAATCGTCACTACAGGATTTCACACTGGATCCTTGGGTCCTAATTGCTCTCGGTAAAAAATGCTAAACGAGCGATCGACTTCAGCAATTAAAAGTTAGCACAGATTTTACGATACAAATACTAAGGGAAAGAAAGGGACTTTTCCAAAAGACATCAATGCGTAACTCATCCGTGCGCTCGTTCACCCATATATACACAGTATACACATAGTTCATGGAAAGCGTTCGGTGTCGATGACGCGAGTTCCATGTTTTTTGTTCACCCAAAAAGTGCTCAACGCGCCTAAAGAAGTTTTCATAAAAAAAATTGGAGCCAATATAAATTATACTGAACAAAACTGCACGCAATGAGGTCCAAGCCCAACAATCAACGTCGGCAGCGCAAAGTGAAACCCTTCAGCAGGAATTAAATTATGACTGCCATTTAGATAATTTTAAGAAACAATATTTTATAATTATTAATAATCTACACATTCCATGCAATCAAATCATCATCATCACCATCATCACTGCTGGACAATACCCTGCCCCAAAAGGGGTTTTTGCCATAATCGCAGTATGGTGGTAAAATACATAAAGAACGCTGCTGCCGTCTGCTGCTTTCGCGTAACAATAATGGTGACATGGCGTAAACACGTGGCGACTTGCGCGGGATATTAACATACGCGTCTACGCAGTAATTGTGCGGGCAGCGGACTCAAAGAGTATATGTTATATATTAGAAGTGTGCGTTATTTAACGTAATCGGTTTCAGAAACTGCTTACGAGGCTGATAATCGTGTAACTGGTTTCGTAGACAAAAATGTAACGATGTGTACGTAGATTCTGGGACTGAAGTTCGTAGGTTTGCAAGAAAGGCCTAAAGTACAGAGGCCAGCACATCAAGCTACCCCAATCTGTCAAATTTCTTTGATGGTTTTTCAGCTTTCATCATCATCATCAGCCTATAATATTCCCACTACTGGGACACAGGCCTCCTATTGAGCCATAATTTACCACGTGGGCCCAGTGCGGGTTGGTAGATGTCACATGTCTTCGAATTTTTGGTTCTAGGACATGCCGGTTTCCTCACGATGTTTTCCTTCACTGTTTTGAGAGCAGTGGTGAGAAAATAATTTACACAAAGTAAAGCGCCTGTCTGGGTTCGAACTCACGACCTATAACTCGTAAGTCGCGGCCGTTACCACTTGGCTACCACTGCTCAACTTTATTACAAAGAAATAAGGTTTATGTTCAATTGGGAAAATTTGACAGTTTGGGATAGTTTGACCTGCTGGCGACTGTACATAGATCTACTTTAAAAAGACGTAGAGGTAACAACGCTGGTGCGCAGTACCATGGGTATTTTGACGCAACGGTTCGGCGAGGGAAAGAGACCGCAATTTTTGTCCCTGTATCGTGGCCGCACGCGACCGCGGGTCGCTCGCATCGGGCGCGATTGTGATTGGTTTGCTACGTCCTATTTTAACATGTTTGTGCTAATCTAGCCTTTTGTAAAACTCGTTTTAGCCCGAAAACATGACACCCAGTTGGCAACACTGCTACTAAGTGAAAAGTGTCACTGAAATATTCGGAATCGGAATTTTATTTTGTGAGGTTGAAGCTTCCGAATTCCGAATCGTGAGTGAATGAATCTCCTCAATTATTTCTTGCGTTAACCCGAATCAAAAGGGAACGCTGGAATATACATACTTACAATAATTTATAAAAAATAACGAAATCTTATCTTGTAAATATTTAATCATAATCACAAACAACATCGGAATACTATTGATTAGGTACCTACTTCTTTTTAATACACTGATGGTGTATTCTAGCGTATTCAAAATATTGGTTGCGGTATGTACTTAATTATGTAAAAAATTAAAACATTCAGTCTTGTATTCAAAATTCCTACCAAGTCTGTTTAATGGTTTCCCTTGTAACAGAAATTGTATGTAACTACATGATAGATTGTTTTCTAACCAATTTGTAAACTTTCAGGTGTTTGTCTGTGTCTGTTGGTTCCATGCAATATATCTGAGTTGGAGTTTATCACCAGTGCTGAAAGATGCCGCTCACAGCTGATGTAGCAGCTCAACAAGTCCAGGTATATAACACAGGGATATTCATTAATATTATTAACATTGCATACTGGCTCTATTGAGCTTTATTCAAGCCAGTGTAATGTTTTAATTTTATTACCCAACTGTCCCAGAAAGAGGGTCGTCAACAATGGCATCTCTACTTTCTACGGGTAACATTACCAATGAGTAAAATATGAATCATATCATTTTTTTTTTTTTTTATCATATTTTTGGTAATTGAGAATAGTGAGATATATATGAGTAAAGTACTCATAGGTAAAGTTGGTCATATCAAGTAAAGATGGCCCCAGTTGATTTTCATGTTTTTTATAACATGCTTCACTGAAAACTGTTGCTGATTGATTTATGTTAAGCTAGAACATGTCTAAGTTACTTAAATTGATATCATATAATATTTACAATGTGTTAATTTTTCATATCAGGAGCGTCTCAGATCGCTGCATAGACTGATTTATGAGATTGAAGCAGAGAGATCTCGCAATGAGCAGTGCATAGACTCGATATTAAGAGCAGAGAAGTCTGTCGAGTCACCTCCTTCCAATGAGGACTCTTCTAGTTCTTCACAACAGGTATATTATGTTCTTTTATACTACCAAAGTAGTCAAGCCAAGCAACAGTCAAAATATTACTGCTCTATTCTTAAACACTGCTTAAAGTTAAGTAATGATTAGCAACTGTTTAACCATACATTTTTAATTATTGTTTAAGCATATCTTAACTTTTAAGCATCATTTATAAATAAACCTCTCAATTATCAATTTAGATTTTAACCCTCTTTGTTGAACTGTTCGTTTCATCTGCATTGTATCACTGCATACAAATCTCACAGCTACTTATTATATGTTGAGAAGCATCTGCAGCAACAATAAAATAACATTATTTTCCTATTAACCGTCTTCTTCATTCATTTTTTTACTTCACTGATTACCTGCGATTTGAATTCTTGTCTAATGATAATAAAATGGTATTTTACAGATGCAGTTGAAAAGCTTGTATAAAGCTGGATTGTCAGCAGCGGAACAAGAAGAGAACCTTCTTCGGAAGGCTTTGTCGCGTATCTACGAGATTCGTAGCATAAAGAATGAGAGAAGAATACAGGTATATAACAAAAGTTATTGTTAGACTTTCCAGACTACTTTCTGTCTTCTTAAAAACTCATATACCAAATTTATTTCAATTTTTTTTCCCGTATAGGGATACCTATACGGGAAAAAAAATTGAAATAAATTTGGTAGGTCAGCTGCAAGTAGGACCTTGTATATGAAATACTAGCTTCTGCCCGCAACTTCGTCTGCGTCAAATTTTTTGCTCCCGCGACCCACCGAATCGCCTGGCCGTGCGAGTACTCGTATTGACTTTTTTCTATTTGCTCGGCTCCTAAGGGACCTAGCGTGATGTTATATAGCCTTCCTCGATAAATGGGCTATCTAACACTGAAAGAATGATTCAAATCGGTCCAGTAGTTCCTGAGATTAGCACGTTCAAGCAAACAAACTCTTCATCTTTATTAGTATAGATGTATTAGCTGAATCCACGATCACACGAACGTTAAAATACGCGCGGCGGCTTATTTTCATGCATTGAATCTTCAACGCCGAGAGTATCACAGCTTATATAAGAATAAAGTTATTTGATAAACGGATTTCTAAAAAAAAAACTAGTCTGTTCCAAAAGTATCTGATAAACATGTAAACCAACCCTGTTCAGGTGGAATCCTTACGCAATCACACACTCCCTTTAGGGAATAAATAGCACAATCATCTATATTTAGAAGGTTTCAACTTTATATCTCACGACTTTTTCGAACAATTACTGAATTACAGACCAATAGATTGATTTTTTGTTGCAACAATATTTTTTCTAAAATTCTTCAAATTGTTTTCAGGCGCGCTACGCAGGCAACAAAGAGACAATCGGTTGCGGAGCCCTAATGAAGATGTTGCTAAGTGCGGCGCAGACTCTGCCTCTACACGTAGGCCGAGTGGGTGAGCGTGCTCCTCCACTGTGCGGGGCCGTGCCGCCAGACTCTGGACATGTGGCGAAGGCCGGGGACGCCGTTGCTGCACTCGTCAGGGTGTCGGAGAAAGAGGAGAATTGGATATTGGCTGAGGTAGGTTCATCGTCATTCTCTTGCCCTTAGCCCAGTAGGGTATTAAACTCATTTTTGAAAAGTGTCCTAATTCGATTCTAAAGTGCTAATAAACCACAAAAAATGATCAAATTTAATTAATCGATTAGTGCCTTAAAAAGGCATTTACTTAAATTTTAAATTTTCAAATTTCGGGCGTAATTTGTCGAAAACGCTGGACGGAGTGGACGCCATATTGCTTTGTGGGTATGACGTCAGTTTGCTGTGTAGACAACTGTGCTGATATTTTATATGATAATGGTTTATAATAAAAAATAAAAAAACCGGCCAAGTGCGAGTCGGACTCGCGAGTGTCGAAAATTTGCGGCATTATCGGCTGTATTTTGTGATTGCGTTGGCTTAGAAGTTTGATTTTTTAGAGCTCCAAGGGACAGTAGACTTGAGTATTTAATATGAATTTCAGCTTGGTACTTCTACGCGTTTCTGAGAAAAAGGGTCTTGACAGACAGACAGACAGACAGACAACAAAGTGATCCTACAAGGGTTCCGTTTTTTCCTTTTTAGGTACGGAACCCTAAAAATGAGTTATTTTTTTACTTAACGTTGTTTTGCTGTTCTTGAATGCAAAATATTATATAAATAAAAATTACTTTGGTTACGAAAAAATAAAAGTACAAAGTTGTTCAATTGACACGCCGTATGACGTATATAATAAAATGGCGGCTACTATTTCATGGTGTTCAAAAACTGAAATCTTTTAATTGAATTTCTATTTTTATTTCATGAACCAAAACTAACATTTTCCGACTGCTTTTTGTCTAAGCTATCTCCATAATATATTGTTAGATTTTGTCTCATATGTAGGATACCTTATTTATTTAGGGTCGGCGCAACAAGGTAGGTTGCGGGTAGATTTAATTTGAATAAAGCCAGATTGTTAGAAATCGCGTTTCTCGAGGTTTTCCACGATACAAAGGTATAACCTCCGCACCTCCACCACCGCACCTCCCTCGGGCGATCTCTGTCCCGTGCGCCAACCTGTGTTTGCGCCTAAATACTCGTTCCTAAAGATTTCACGATCGTCAGCGTCCCAATATGAAGGGTATATTTAAAGCAAGCTGCCACGAAGTATTCTCCTGCCCCCTTATAACGTAGAGTTAGCCTCGAAATATGTATGGTAAATCTGTAGGTGATTTAATGCATCAACCGCGTTTTGCGCTCCGATTGACCTTTCACCAATCCAGGGAATATCGCCGAACGCGGTTGACGCGTTAAGTCGAGATGGTTAAAAGAAACTGACACTAGGGCCTCTGGTTGTAACACTCAAAGTTTATTAAGAAGGGGTTAACGTTTTGCTTTATTACGACAGGTAGTAAGCTGGTTGCCTGCTCAAGGCAAGTACGAGGTCGACGATATAGATGAAGAACAAAAGAACCGTCACATCCTCAGCAAACGCCGGGTAGTCCCACTTCCCCTGATGCGCGCCGACCCTCGTGTTGACGAGCATGCCTTGTTCCCTAAAGGCGCCGTCGTGATGGCACTATATCCACAAACAACTTGTTTCTATAGAGCTGTGGTGAATAGACTACCGGCTAACGCTGCTGATCCTTATGAAGTTCTGTTTGAGGTAAATTAATATTTTTTCTAGTAATAATTAATCATTCTGCCAAGTGAAAAAAATATCAAAATCATTGATCATGTGTTAGTAGCGGAAGTAATCTTAATTCATTTTTGTCAGCTGGCCTTTAGCCAACTAAACTCAAAAAAAAATTATTTTTAGGACTCATCGTACGCAGACGGCTACTCCCCGCCGGAGCGCGTGGCGCAGCGCTACGTCATCGCCATCAAGGAGGGCAAGGGCCGCGCCACCTGACCCTCCGCCGCCGAGCGCCCGCCCTCCAGTCGCTCTGACGTCACCTCCAGCGACTCGTTGCTGTAGACCACAACTATTCTGTAAAAATCTCACCGTGAACACTTCGGTGAAGTAAACTGTCATTTCACATGATGCTAGGAATTGACACTATGACTATGGCAGATCAGTTCACCCTAGTTTTCAGTTTTTGCAGAATAGATCGGCTGGTGCAGACGTCGATATTAAATGGACTTAAAAAGTGCTATATGGCGGGAAAAGAATTTCAAAGTAGTTAGTTTATTCGTGACGATTGTCGATCATTTTGTGATGTTTGGCATAAATACCTTGTGAGGGTATTTGTTTTTACCCACGTTTCGCTTGAGCATGGGACTGTCACCAGCTTGAGGTTTGCCAGCGAACAATGGAGTCCAACTTCTTGCCAGAAGTCAGTTTAACGGACCGTGTAAGGTACACAGTGTTGCGCTCCAAAACACAAATCGTTGACGTCATCCAAAATAGCAGCCAAACTTAAGTGGGACAGGACTGGACACACCGCATGTCGATTGAGTCGTAGGCCAAATCTACCACCATGTGGGTCCTAGAAAACGTCGGGCGACAACGAGGCAGACCTAGGAGAAGATGGCGAGACGAGCTTGACGCCTGAAGCCAGGATTTGTCCACACTAGCTCAAGACAGAGAGGAGTAGAAAGGAGAAAAGCTTTGCCCTGCAGTGGGCAACAGGTTAAAAATAAAACAAATAAATATAGTTGAGTAGATTAATGAACGCCACTTAGCGCCCGCCTTCCAGTTCTGCTGTAGAAGTGTAGATACAAGCCAATATTACATGGACTTACAAAGTGTTAGCGTAATGTGGGTGTACTATAGATAGCGATCGCTTACTATAAAACTGTTATTGTATAATAGCCTATTTATGACGATTGTATGTCATACTATAGTGTAATTTAAAACAAGTGGGAGTTGGATATTATTAGCTCCATACTAATGTAAACCTTTCTGTTATACACATAATGCTCATATTCGTTGGGATATGGAGAACGATGATAAGTATAAGCGTATGTTAGCAATCGTCTCAATCGACGTTAATGCCTTACAAAACATGTTCACATTCGTATGCGACGCTTTTAGAGTGGTCGATGAATCTTGCCGAAATACTCGGCCAAGAATGTTGAATCTAAGTGTAGTTTCGAGCAGGCGTGGAAGCTTCACTAACGTGTAATAGGTACGCGTGATAAGTAAATAGATGTAAAACATTGCTACTGCATGTTATATTGTACGAATCTGCTGCAGAATAGTATAGTAATTCATTTATAGATGGGAATTTCCGATCCGAATCTTCAGAATTTTCTTACTTTTTATGTGTGTCAACTTGATAGGTAACTTAGACATTGTACTTTTATTGAATATTTTGCTGACTTATTTTCGTAAAACACTATTTTATAAATTCTTAGAAAGTAATTTATCCATAGCTAGTTAATTATTATAGGCTGTAAACAGTTTAGTGCGTAATTAAAACAATGTATTGGATACAATCTTTTATTTATTATCTAAGGTTAAAATCTAATAGAATACATGATATATAGTACTTAAGTCCGAAATATACAATCATTTAATTTTGATTGGTAGTCAAAACGAATTGATTTTATAATTTTCTCTGATTACTTACAAACTAAGGAATAATAATACAATTAATGGAAGAAACTAAAATATGTCAGATTTTAATAATCAAAATTTACGAGGAACTCAGTTTTAGATACCTACAACGAAAAGTCTATTGGATAAAAATAAAACATTTGCTTCAAGCAAACCATTCAGTCATAATCGTGGTAAGATGGAAAAACAAAAATTCAATTAACATAAGTAGGACGAAGTTAGTGGCATTATGTAATCTGGTAAATCAAAACAATAATTAAGTGTCCTTGCCTCAGAAACACCAATTCATTCCGACACAGCCGTTGAAGACTCGCTTATTATTATAACTTAAATCTTACGTAAGCGATGAGCAAAATTCAAGTTATGGCATATCAATACTATATGTATATCAACATAAATAAAAAATGAGATCAATATGTATTTTTCTCAACATTATGGGCGCTAAGTACGCGGGACACTGCCTCTGGGCGGCGTGCAAGCACCACTTGTATTACAAGTTGTGACAAGTTAAACATTAGTCATTACAGTCAACCTTAACAAAATTGATTTCACATTTACATATTAAATTCGTCAAATAATCAAATCATTTTATAAAGGAAAGACGACGGCTAGAGAGCTAGAAGCGATTTTTGGTACTAAGTGAAACGAAATAAATATGACTAAGAACGTAAATAGACTCGAATGTTAATTTGGATGGAGTCGGTTGAGTCTGAAAAGAAAGAGAAACAAAATATTAAGTAAAGTTCGGGTCTATAAGACTCATTGGGTAACAGCAGCCAGGCGTTAATATGACATATCAACCTTTAAAAAAGAGAGAGAAAACAATGCTCTCAAAAGCTGCACTTTTGGCTACAACATTACCAAATCGAGTGGGCCTATCGCTCCCGCGATCTTTGTCGGCCCATTAGTACACGTAGTCTTCCCATGTTGCCCGCCACTACATTACCTTCAAAACTCGATGTGCCATATTAACAGCGGGTCGGAAAAAATAAACGTTATCTTTAAGTTTAAGACTGCATAAAATCAAAACAATATGAGAGGAAAAAATTGTGCAGGCGTTTTGTGAAATGTCTTTTATTTTCTAATTTATTACGATAAAACGTTTTTAAGGATTAATTTCACTTACTACGTACTTATTCCGATGAAAAAGTCGTTTTCCATCTCATGTTGCGGGAACTTTAAGCATATTAATATCTCACAAATCGGGAGTGTGCAACCCTTTACGGTAGTCTTTTAAAATGGGTCGATAATAGTGAGCTACCTCTAGACAGCCTGCCGGTCGGTCATGAGCCCCTGCAGCTTGCGCGCCACGTGCGCGTTGGCCAGGCGCGCGCGCTTCACCACGTCGCCGCCCAGCTCCGCGCCGCGCTTCACGCCCAGCGCGCCCAGCGACGACGCCAGGCCGCCCACCTCGCACGACACCATGCTGTTGATCGCGTGCAGGTCCTGGAATTTATGTGTGTGTGACTAGTGGTTAAGGTGACAAACTAATATTGTGCCACTTATGCATGTAGGCTGTAAAACTTTCTGCCAGGGGTGCGGGTTGTTCGAAAGAATACCGTGGCCCCTGGCACACAGGCAACTGAAGGAACATGGGCGGGTTTTAGTCAGTAAAAGTCTGACACGCCCTGCTGCTCCACCCAGAGCGGGAGAGGATTTCCCTTTTAACCCTTTGACCGCCAATGACGCTTTAAAGCGTTAATTACGATTTCACTCCAGACGCCGACGACTCTTTAAAGCGTCAATTTTTAGCCTTATGTTTGACATTAAAATACACAGTAATAAACACTATTTTACGTAGTTTTAGCAACAGATCACGCTTAAACATAGACTAGGCCTTTACTCTTAATGCATAAAAATCTACAAAAATCCATATTATAAGCAAAAAATGATATGAAAAACCAAAGACTACAATTTGAGTTTTAAAGCATTACACTGATCGCCATTGACGACTTAAATCGTCACGTAGTGACGTGGCCATTCGCACAAAAATACAAATATAGGAGGTAGATTTAAAATAAAAATCCCCACTCAACAGGTGGAGATTTTTATCTCCACCTCATTTCTTGAATGTTTCCACAAGCAACTGTTAACTTCTTAATTGAATTGGTGCGTGTGTGCATTTTTATATGGAAAAAAAAATAGAGGTAAGTTGTTTTAATCATATTTTAGATATACCTAAGTACGTAATTGTCTAATGGATTCATAGGTAATAGACTATGAACATTGTTTTTACTTATGGAGCATGTATCGTCCAAGTGCAGTATTTTATCCCTTTGTACTTCTTTCTGTCTTGTGTTAGAATGGGCCATTCTTTTAAAGAGGTATCAAGGTCATTCAGCGATTCTTTATTTTATACTGTGGGAACCAAATAGATGTAATTTTATCTATAATTCATTTCTCGCTTACTTTTTTTCAGATTTAAAAAGATCGAGGGGATGGACGGCCTCGCCAAATATTCTTGAGGCCGATACTCAAGATCTTTATGAAGCATCAGTTGCAACTAAGCAGGCGGCAACAAATAATTCTAAATGTAAAGATTGTGAAAAATACAATTCAAGCGACAACCGAAATGAGCATTTTTCTCAATTATTATGTGAAGAATTTAGGTATATACAAACTTGCATACGTACCAGTTGTTTTATTAAAATTTTAATTTTTTTAGATGAAGCTAAACATAATCACTGTCATGAAATAGATATAATAAATACACAACAATAATAGATTTTGTGTATTTGATTGTCATGGTACAAAATAAAAACGAGTCAAATTTGTATTTTATTTACTTTTAAGAATTACTTAACAAATAACTCTGAATATATATACTTGCCATATTTAACAAGTGTTATAGTAGATAACTAGCTGTGCCCGCGACTTCGTTCGCGTGCATGTCGGAAAACAATAATGTGTCGCTTTGACGGTGTAGGTACCACTCCTCCGATCTTCCGATCTATCCTGGTAGGAATCTACCACAGCTTTCGAATGCAGTCCAGAGCCTAGAGACAAAACACATCACTCTTGGCGTTCACGCTAAACGGTACGCCAAAATGTATGGGAATGACATTACCTGCGGAAAGGACACGGTAATGTCATTCCCATATATTCTGGCGTAGAGTTTAGCGTGAACGTTAACAGAAAGGTGTTTTGTCTAGGCCTGCAGGCGTCTTTAGGGGTTATAATGATATTGCGACGAAGTCTCACTCAGATTTTTAAGAATAAATATAGATCAAAGCGCCTGGTCGAGGCTCATTTTATAATAAATGTGCACCTGCCGTAGGTACAGTAAAAGCTCTTTATTCGCGAGGTATACGTTCCGTAAAATACCTACCGCGAATACAGAAACCGTGACTATGGAATGGTAATTTATATGGGATTATAGGGGATACGTTCCTAAGTGACAAAAAAAAAAAACAATTTAATTGAAGTTTTTGACCATATTGATTAATTGTATGAGCGTGATATGGATGCAAGCGACTCTCCAAGGCGTAAACGATCAAGCATTTCTATTGCGTTAAACAGATTTTTTCGCGTCGAAAATCGTTTTTAAGTAAAAAAAAAATTTCAACATTTTGCAATAAATGGAAAGATGAAACAATAGGTAAAACACGCAAAGCGGCTCGTACCAAAGGATGGAATGTCTATTAAGTCGCAGCATTTATAAATGTGGGGGAGGCCTATGTCCAGCAGTGGACGTCTTTCAGCTGAAATGATGATGATGATGATATATAAATATACTTTATGGTGATGAGGTTGGTTTCATTATGTTTGTTTACATTCTCAAAAAACTTTTTTCAAAAAAATACCAACCGACTTCCAAAAAACACTACAAAGTGCAAAATAACTTTAATTTCGGAAGTCGGTGACGTTGGATGTGTATTTTAATTATTTGTCACCGCCTTCCGAAATTAAAGTTATTTTGCACTTTGTAGTGTTTTTTGGAAGTCGGTTGTTATTTTTTTGAAAAAAGTTTTTATTTTTCACTTTTTTGTTACCTACCATACACCAATTCGAAATTTCATCATCCTTTGGGTCAAAACAATGTATACTTATTAATGTGATAGCAACATTCGCGGTTGATTTGCTGTAATTTTTTGAAGAGTTCCGTTGTCTGTTTCCGAAACGCATCATCAGATCTATATGCAGGGCCCAATCTAAGGGGGGGCAAACCGGGCAAATGCTCAGAGCGGCAAAAATGAGCGGCGGCAAAATGTATACTTACAAACATACCTACTCTCTTGAATTTTTGTATACTTGTTCAGAAGCCGTAGTAGACTAACGTATGTGAATATTATATAGTTAAAAGAATATCACATAATTATGGTCATACCATCTTTGATGGTGTTAGTGCAAAGGGCGGCGAATGTTATTTTTGCCCGGAGCGGCTAAATAGCTAGATCGGGCCCTGTCTATATGAAATTTCAATGGGACCATTTCGGAGTAAACCCCTTTCGAAAAAAAAAAGAATTTTGCAAATCCGTCTATATACGACGGAGTTATGCCTGAACATACATTAAAAATATAAACATGTCGAATTGATAACCTCCTTCTTTTTGAAGTCGGTTAAAAACACCGACCGCGGCGAAGGCGGCTATTGTAGATGTCAAAGGCCGAACCAATACAGCGGCGATATCATTTGACAATGTACTTTAGGCGAAGTTGTAATAAGGTCTATTTCACTTTTTTATAGTCTGACGACGCGTTTACAAAGGATATTGGGTTGGATACCTATTGGAATCCTTTTTGTTATTTGTTAATATGTATGTACCGATTAGACCCGCAAATAAATAAATCTTTAGCCGCGGATATAGGAATTGGGTCGCATTTTTTTAATCCGCGAGTAGTGAAAACGCGAATGAAGGAAGCACGAATAAGGAGCTTTTACTGTACTTACTCAATAAATCGACTGCGCGTCTGGTTGAGTGTGCTGAAGCATTATTCCACGCGGGGGCGGGCGCCTATCTCGGCCCGTACAGGCGCGTGTCTTTTAGCTTTGTTTATCAAACGTTGACCACTGAAGAAAACCACAGCAGTGGGAATGCTCTGCACGGACTGCGATAGGCCTCGACAGGTAGCAGTGCAGTAACACCTGACGCCACCTGTCAGTTAACGGCCCGTGGGACCATGGCGTTATCACGATGAAGAAAGATCACGCTGTAAAGGTGGATACTGACCGGCGTCACGGGTCAAAATGCACCTAATATGTTACCAAGCAAGTATTCGTGCAGTCAGTAGTACCTACGGCAAAACATGCGAGCGAGCAACACTGATTTTAGCACACGGCGTAAAGACATGCTCGCTGCGAATGTTACCATTACCTACGCCCCGTAACTGCGGTCATTATCCACATTAAAAGCGCTGTTAAAAAAAAAACCAAACCAGGCAAAAAAAACTATTTAATTGTATAGCACGGGTTTTCTATGAACATAGTAAGTACGATGTTGTTGCTACGTAGTGCCATACCGCGCGCGCCCCCACCTCTCTCCCCGCTGCTGACGCAGGCAGCAGGAAGAGAGAGAGCCCGATCCCGAGGATAATGGACGTAACAGAGCGATCCTCCGCGACTCTCAGTTGCGATGCCTTTTTATTGTAAATTGTAATCAAAAATGTTTCAGTGTTTCTTTTGTTCAGCCATACATTTATTTGTAGACCAATAAATAATTATATTTAAAGAAGCGACTTTAAAATTGTCAATATTTTACTATTGTGATTTCTATTGTTCCTGTGTAGGTAATGTATCCTTTGTTGGAGATGCCAAATGGATAAATAAATACATTTTTAAACTTGTTTTAACTAAGAAAATGCTTCTCTGTAAGCGATGTTGCTCGGAAGAGCATCGACATAACTACAGTTGCCCGTGTGAAAACCTATCTATTTACTCAAATCCACCAGCGGGCTTAGCATGACGCTTTGTATTTCTACGAAGAATAGACAGTGCTTTTTCAATACAAAGTGACATTTCGTTCCTACATTTTTGTTATCGCACCGTAGATATCCTTCTACAATCTGTCATTTAGTCTTTCATTTTAAACGATATTTGTCTAGGTCCCTATAGATGTAGACTATTTAAGAAGAATATTTCTTGCCAAACTGTCAAAATCACACTGACAATAAAACTTTCTACTCGAAGGCCACAAAGTATATACGATTTTCTACAAAATCATGATTCGTATAGAACGCATAACTGTGATAATGAATAGAAAAACATAGCTATCTTATCCTATAGTACATCATTTATTTAATAGTGCTGTCTATTCTTCCGTCGACAAATCGGTGCTCGTGCTAAGCCTGCAGTAGTTATGGTCGCAATTTTGGATTTTTTTTCCTGACTTTCACCATCCGACCTCGCTTGAACCCCTCCCCACCTCGAAAACTAACATCACGAAAATTAGCACATAAGTATTTACAACTCTTTACTCCCAAAACTCCCATTATTTGAATCGAGTAATGCTGTAAACACGCATTTAAATTTAACATTATCAAATTTCGCGCGAAATCAAGTTGTTGTCTTTGCATGTTTGCTATTCAAACCTAGATGGCGTTACTGACGCTAGAGATTAACAATTTGGAGATGTTCCTCTAGCCGCTCTAATTTTGCTATATTATGCTAGATGGCGCTACTAAGACTTTTATCACAATTAAAAATGAGATTTCTTCCCCTCTATTTGTATTAATTTGATTGATAAAACTAATAAATATTTATCTAACATTGCATTCTAGGTATATGACTCAGAACACCACGTCAGTTAATATTATCACAACTTTTTATTTGAAATTCTTTTAGCTTTTTTGATTCGTGGGAATCAACCACCAACGGAAAGCGATTTTAGTAATCAGTATCATTACTTTTTGAAATAACACAGACACAGTAAGTAACTTAAATGAGAATGACGTGTTAATATTAAGTATTCGTTAGTACCGTTTCACGCCAATAGATGTCGCTAAGTATTTCAACATTACGTAAATAAATTCTTCTTGAACACTTTAAATTATTTAGATAGGTTGACCGAAGCGATTGCGATGAAACAAAGACTAATATAAACTCTGAGTTATAAACAATATTTGAGTATGAAAGATAACCATATTAGTTTCGTTCTTTTGACGTGATACTTGATCTATTCAACATAGAAACTGAAAAACCGAGCTACAGACAAAAATTTTGATAAGGGTTAAAATGTCATCTGTTGATTATCCCTTACCACCCCAAGCAATTATTTTCGAAATATTTTAAATGTACAGAAAAAGTTCCTTTACAGATTTATTATATGTATAGATTGAAATGTCATATTACTAGAATGTGGGTAAGTAAAAATAAACATCGATATATCTACCGTACCACACTATTTCATGCATATTTATCCATATCGCGGACGCCAAAGACGCTTTAAGTTGTCCGCTAGTGACGTCATAAACGCTTGCCTCGTTCTTATTAATGTGGGGACATGTCGGTAGAGTGAAATAAAATCTACCTTCAAAGGAAATTATAATATTTATTTATTATTATTTTAAGGTAAATTTTATTTAAGTCTACCGACATGTCCGCTTTCCAACACAAGTTTCGTTTCGACGTACCAATTGCTAATTGGCATCCACACGATTTGTTTTACTATTTTGAAAAAGAAAATGGACAGTGAAGAACTTATTCGCATTTTGGAAGGCGTAGACGACAACGAGGTCGTGTACTTAAATTCATCTGACAGCGAAATAGAAAGTGAGATAGAGGTAAAATATTTATTTCCTATTTAATAAAAAAATGTGTAAAGGCTGAAATAATGGTAGACATAAGCACCGTGACAGTTATTTTTTTTTTTGTATTTTAGGAGCAATTAATAGAAGAAAGTCAGGGTAGTTCGAGCTCTGAAACTCAGTTCCAATGGACGGGACTTCCGAACTCGATGGATATTCAGGCATTTAACGACTTTAGTAGTGGTATTTTACCATCGTTACAATTATCACCATCATCAAGCGAACTTGAATATTTTGATAAATTCGTGGATGAATCATTAGTTTCTAAAATTGTTTATGATACAAATCGATATCATCGACACTTTGTTTTAAATACTGATTTAAGAAATCACTCAAGGTTACAGGCGTGGCAAGATGTTACGATCAGAAATATATAAATATATATTTATATATTTCTGGCTGTTACAATGTTAATGTCTAGGAATAGCCGTTTAAGTATCGAAGAACATTGGTCGACTAATCCATTATTAAACTCACCTATTTTCACAACTCTTATGAGTAGAAATCGATATACTACTTTGTTGGGCATGCTACATTTTTCTGAACCAGGGCCGAAGCAGACGAGGGATAGCATCTTACATAAAATAAAAGGCATAGTTGATGATGCGCGACGTAAATTTCAAGATTACTTTATACCGTACCAAAAGTTATGATAGAGACTGCAAATGGCTCCATCAACTCAGATGTAGAAATAGCTCAGGAATTTGAGAATTTGTTTGCTAATATTCCTGTTAAAACTACTGAAGTTTTAAATTCTTCACCCGCGCGTTCTGCTGCTTTACTCAGGAAGAATGTAACGGCATGCCCTTTGGAGTTTAGGTTTCAGCATACCTACCCCCAAGCTGTTATAAAAGCTTTTAAAGATCTTAAAATTAAATCAACAGAAGATCTTTGGGGAATGTCTGTAAAAGTATGTAGTGCTATTATCGAAACCATTGCGCCCTATTTAGCTTTCATATTTAATACCAGTATAGACCAAGGAGTCTTCCCGGATCTCATGAAACACAGTAAAGTAGTTCCGTTGTTCAAATCCGGTGATAGTAAAGAACCCAACAATTATAGGCCCGTGTCAATTCTGCCAGTCCTCAGTAAAGTGTTTGAAAAGTTGATTCTCAATCAAATGTTACGTCACTTTAATAAAAATGCCATCTTTCATGAACAGCAGTACGGTTTCACCATAGGGCGGTTGTACCACTGACGCTGGTGTTACCCTAATAAAAAACATTTTTAAAGCCTGGGAAGAAGCAAAAGATGCCATTGGAATCTTTTGCGACCTCTCCAAGGCGTTCGATTGCGTAAACCATGAGACACTTCTGCTGAAACTGGAGCACTATGGGATTAGAAATACAGCTCTAGATTTACTAAGATCATACCTGAAAAACAGAAAAGTTAAAATTCAAGTAAACGGCATAAACTCACTAGGGGCTGAAATGGCAATGGGCGTTCCCCAAGGTTCAATATTGGGTCCATTCCTCTTTTTAGTTTACATTAATGATTTACCGTATATACTTCTAAATCAACCGAAGATGGTGTTATTTGCAGATGACACATCATTGATATTTAAAATAGACCGACGTACACAAAATCTTGACGACGTGAATAACTCTATTCTTCAGGTCCAAGATTGGTTTACGGTAAATAATTTGGTACTAAATGGCACAAAAACCAAATGTATTAGATTTCAATTACCAAATGTTAGAAGTAGCGAATGTGACATCACATTGAATGGAGAAAAACTGGAATTTGTTAATCAAACGGTGTTCCTGGGAATCACGCTAAACGATAAATTGCAATGGGGACCTCATATAACATCTCTTGCGGCTAAGCTCGGCCGCTTATGCTGTTAGAAAGATCAGACAGTTAACAGATGTAGAAACCGCGCGTTTGGTCTATTTTAGGTACTTCCACAGCATTATGTCGTATGGCATTTTACTGTGGGGTCGGGCTGCTGACATTGAATCCATCTTTATTTTGCAAAAGAGAGCTGTCAGAGCCATTTATAATCTACGTCGCCGCGAATCCCTCAGGGAACTGTTTAAAACGATTAATATTATGACAGTACCTTGCCAATTCATTTATGAAAATATTGTTACGAGCGAGGGGTTCGTGACAATTAAAAACTGCTGATATGAATTACCAAAAATAACACTTTAATTAAACACACTATAACACAACACAATAGCACTACGGATCACTCTTAAGTCGCACTTGAAGATCGCTTTAGATGTTCTCGCATGTATCGCTTCCAATGAACTACCCCGGGACGCGCTCCGTTCCCGCTTATATAGGGCCCTCGGATAGTTCCAGAACCTTCTACCGTAGAAGCATCTAGAATGTTCGAGTACTTATCGGCCCTGACCGAACACATGTCGATAGTTCCAGAAAGTTCTAGAACATCATAGAACTTTATAGAAAGATCTTGACCATTAACTCCGCTACTCGATAAGAGATGGCGCTAGTGGTAACCAAACATCAATCGTGCGGCTCAACACTGCCCCCACCTAAGAAATGCTCGTCCCGAGCATTATCGGCCCCATAATAACGCGCCAGTCGATCCACGTGGACTATCTTAGGAGTACCTCTTGCACCTTTCTGTATCCGGTAGGTAACGTCATTGATCTTTGTCACAAACCGATACGGTCCGTCCCAGTTAGCTTGAAGCTTAGGAGATTTCCCTTTGCTGCGGACGGGATTGTGCAACCACACTAGTGAACCTTCGTCAAACCCTTTATTGTTCATTTTGCGGTCATAACGGGTTTTCATCTTTTCAGACATTTGCTGGCCTGAGTGTCTGACGTGCTCATAAATGTCATTCATCTTGTTCCGCAAGTCACTCGCATAATCGGTTATACTGCGTGGGGCATCAGGTGGTATTCCGGTGATCAGGTCTGCAGGTAGCCGTAATTCCCTTCCAAAGTTTGCGAAAGCTGGTGTCACCGATGTGCTTTCGTGAACAGCGCTTCGATATGACAACAAAAACGGTTGTATGTGCTTGTCCCAATCTCGTTGCCGATTTTCCACAACTTTTGCTAGGTACCTCTCTAATGTCTGATTGAATCGTTCCACCATTCCATCCGATTGTGGGTGGTAAGAAGTTGTTCTTGTTTTATGAGTACCCATAACTCGACAAGTTTCCTGGAATATTTGGGACTCAAAATTCCTTCCTTGATCACTGTGAATCTCTAAAGGTACTCCAAAACGACAGAAGACTTCATGAACTAATTTATCTGCAACTGTCGAAGCTTCTTGATTTGGAATGGCGAAGACTTCCGGCCACTTAGTGAAGTAATCCATCACAACCATGAAATACTTGTTACCACTTTCACTTTCCGGAAACGGCCCCGCAAAGTCAAGGGCTATCCTCTCCCATGGTGCACCAACATTGTACAATTTCAATGCACCTCTGCTACGCGTCTGAGGTCCCTTTACAGCTGCACAACTTGTACATTTGCGACACCAGTCTTCGACATCGTCCCGACAGTGGACCCAGTAAAACCGTTCTCTTATCTTCAGTAGAGTCCGTTTTACTCCTAGATGACCTCCTGAACAACCGTTATGGTAAAGCTGGAGAACATCCGGTACTTGAGCTTTAGGGACTACCATTTGTAAATGACAGCTGTTTCCCCGAGCATTTTCCCATTTACGGCACAGGACTCCATCCTGAATCACCAAGCTGTCCCATTGGGCCCAATAGCTCTTTGTGATGGAACTCATTGCTGAAACGTCGCTCCACCTGGGCTTAGGAGCTTTGGCCTTCATCCACTCCAGAATCGGCTTGATGTCCGAATCTTCCTGCTGTGCACTTTGTAGGCTTTCCTTCCACTCGTTGCTGAGGTCTGTCCTGAGCATCCTCACAGGTACCACTTCCTTACTCTCTTGCCTAGTACAGTGCTTGCAGTCTTTAGGACAAGGTCTTCTTGACAATGCATCTGCGTTGCCATGAGATTTCCCGCTGCGATGTTCGACCACAAAGTCGTATTCCTGCAGTAGCTCAATCCATCTCGCAACTTGTCCTTCTGGATTTTTGAACTGTAATAGCCATTTCAGTGCAGCATGGTCGGTTCGTAAGTGGAATTTCCGACCCAGAAGATATTTGCTAAAATGCTGCAATGACTTTACCATAGCAAGCAATTCCCGTCTCGTGACACAATAGTTCCTCTCCGGCTTTGACAACGACTTGCTGAAGTACGCTATCACAACCTCTTGATCACCATTCCGTTGAGACAACACACCACCAAGTCCTATGTCACTTGCGTCTGTGTCAACTATAAATTCCTTGCCTGCATCCGGGTACCCCAAAATAGGTGTTTTGCATAGTCGGTCCTTTAACTCCTGGAATGCGATATCGCAACTTTCATCCCAGCAGAAATGTCGCTTCTCTTCGGTTAGCTTATGCAGGGGTTTGGCAATATCCGCAAAGTTCTTAACAAATCGCCGATAATAAGAGCACAACCCCAAAAACGCTCTGACCTGCGTCTTGTCTTTTGGAACTGGCCAATCCTTGACAGCGGCGATTTTTTCTGGATCCGTGCGGATACCTTCTTCCGACACTACATATCCCAAAAAGCTAACTTGCCGTTTGAATAGTGAACATTTCTTCGGACTCAACTTGAGGTTGGCACTCTGGATCTTCATGAGCACGCGTTCCAGGTTTTGAAGATGTTCTTCAAACGTACGGCCAACGATGATGATGTCATCCAAGTAGACCAGACAGGCATCGCCAATCAACTTAGTCAGTACAAGTTCCATCAACCTTTCAAACGTTGCCGGAGCGTTGCACAATCCAAACGGCATAACTTTAAATTGCCACAGACCCTTTCCCGTCGAGAATGCTGTTTTCTCCTTGTCCTTGGGGTCAATTTCCACTTGCCAGTAGCCACTTTTCAGGTCCAGCGTGCTAAACCACTTTACTCCATTGAGCATGTCCAACGTGTCATCAATTCTTGGCAAAGGGTAGCTGTCCTTCTTCGTAACGTCATTCAGACGACGATAGTCAACACAAAACCGCATGCTGCCGTCCTTCTTCCTTACCAGCACTACAGGTGAACACCATGGACTAGATGAAGGTTCAATAACACCATCCTTCACCATTCCCTCAATCATGGTTTCTACTTCCTTTTCACGCGCTACCGGCAATCTCCTTGGCCGCTGACGGATAGGCAACTCGTCGCCTGTATTTATTTTGTGTTGAACTAAGCCAGTCTTCCCAATGTCACTATCGTTTAGGGAGAAAACTTCGGCGTACTTCAGTAACATCTTCTTCGCCTTGCCCATCTCATTTTGAGACAGAGCGCTGCGACACTCTTCTAAAAGTGTGGTCACTCTCGTTTGTGCATCCTTGCTGGGGGTCCCAGTCGATAGATATTGGCATTGACGCAGCCAATCCACTTCCTCGCAAGTACCAATCAGTGTGCCTTTTTCAATAGTCTGTTCCTGATCACAAAGGTTCAGCACACGTACCCCTGAGATGTCGGTGGCTCTGACCAAAGTTCGTGCCACTTTCCATGGAAGGTCATTGTCTACCCTTTCCACGAGTACACAACGATGAGTTTGCCCAGGATTCCGAGGAGACTAACCGGCACAATCGTTTCTGATTTCGGAGGAAGAACAATTTCCTTAAGGCTGTACACATTCCCTGGTAACGCCCCTTCCATAAAAAGTTCCTCTCGTCCACATTTCATAACTCCCTGCTTGACGTCAATCTCGCAAAAATTCTTCCTCATAAAGTCAAGACCCAGGATGCAATCGTCCATTATATCAGCCACGATGACATTATGCAGGTAGATCCTGTTGCCTAGTTTCAACTCCATCTCCTTCTCTCCACGGACGGTTATGCGCTGACCGGTGGCTGTCACCAAATTAATGCGTTCTCGGTTGTATGCGGAGTCCCCAAGGAGCCGACTCATAACTTTGGAACTGACGACCGTACGAGAGGCTCCCGTGTCTATGGTCAGCTTACAAGGCATTCCGTTGATCTCACCCTTGATGATTAAGGCGTTCCCGTCATGGGTTTGTGTGATCGAAATCCTTGGGGCTCTTTGAACATCAGCCAGCACCCGCCCCGCAGTCCTGGCTATTACTCGTTTCCCTGCTGCTGCTGGGTGGTGCTGTTAGCCGCGCTACCCTCTGGAGACCGGCCATCTTCCCTTTCTGCAGTTCGCTTAGGGCAACTGGATCGAAGGTGGCCCCTTTCCCCACAGCCGTAGCACCTAGGGCTGTATCCTTTACGATCGCGAACTGTAGCTGCTACAACCTCCCTGACGCGATGGGAACGATGATCCTGCCGCACAGCTTCCACCTCCAGTGCATGGGCCAAGGCGTCCTTAAGCGTCCCGTGGTGACCGAGTCTCACAGCAGCTCTAACTTCAAGGTCCCGGATGCCGTCGATGAATGCCTGCACCAGGTTCCCATCAATAAGCGCAGGTACGGACTGGTACGCTTTTCGAACCAGCTTCTCTACTTCAAGGGACCACTGCTGCAGGTTTTCGTTACTGCGTTGCACACGATCCTTGAGCTGCGCACGAAACACGTGTTCCAGGTGAGCGTCGCCATATCTAGCCTCCAATGCCTCGAGGAGCTGCTCGTAAGTCACTTCCTTACCGAGAGCTTCCAGCACATTTAAAGCCTGGTCGCGCAGGCCTAGGGTGAGGGCAGTCATGGCCTGACTTTTATTCCACCCGTTCGCCTTCATGACAGCCGCAAACTGAATTTTGTAGGCCGACCAGGAAGAAGTCCCATCGTACGGCGGCACTTTGAATCCACGTAGCGAAGGTGTTGTAGCTACGGGAGCTGCGATTCCATCCCCAAGTTTGAGGTTACCCAACTCTTGCTTCACATCAGCAATGACGTCACTAAACTTGCTGATCTGAGTTTCAGCTTCTGACAAGCGGTTGTCATGCTGGGCAACCTTCTCCTTCACCTCCTTCATGTCTTTCCCGAAGGTTGCGTGAAGGTCCTTTATGAGGAGCATCTGCTCTTCCTGGCGGTGCACCTGCTCCTCCTTATCTCGTTTGAGCTGTTCTTCCAAACGGCGGGCCTGTTCCTCCTGCCGGCGAGCCTGTTCCTCCTGTCGGCGGGCCTGCTCCTGCAACATCATCATCAGAGCAGCAAAATCTGGTGCTGGTGATGCTGGAGCAGCTGTGGACGGGCCGGCCTCTGTGGTTGGTAGCTGGCCCTCCGACGCCTGTGGCATTGTTCCACCAAATCGCCTCTGATCCGTCTCCTGCTGGCGTTGACTCCGGGTACAGATACCCTCCGTGTCGTCTTTAGGTAAAATCGGCATGATTTTAATCCTTGCTTCTGACACCAATTGTTACGAGCGAGGGGTTCGTGACAATTAAAAACTGCCGATATGAATTACCAAAAATAACACTTTAATTAAACACACTATAACACAACGCAATAGCACTACGGATCACTCTTAAGTCGCACTTGAAGATCGCTTTAGATGTTCTCGCATGTATCGCTTCCAATGAACTACCCCGGGACGCGCTCCGTTCCCGCTTATATAGGGCCCTCGGATAGTTCCAGAACCTTCTACCGTAGAAGCATCTAGAATGTTCGAGTACTTATCGGCCCTGACCGAACACATGTCGATAGTTCCAGAAAGTTCTAGAACATCATAGAACTTTATAGAAAGATCTTGACCATTAACTCCGCTACTCGATAAGAGATGGCGCTAGTGGTAACCAAACATCAATCGTGCGGCTCAACAATATCATGTATGTAAGAAAAAATCTACATCTTTTTAATAAAATAAGTGATAGACATAATTTTAATACTAGAAACAAAGACAAAATAGATCAACCATTTTTCAGATTAGCTAAAGTACATTCATCTTTTATGGGGTACTGTGTTAAATGCTATAACAAAATACCTTGTGATATATTACAATTAAATGAAAGGAAATTTAAAACTCATATTAAAAGTACACTTTGTAAACAAGCGTATTATAAATTAGAGGATTATATCCAAGATAAGAATGCTTGGAAACATGCTGGTCCTGCTCCATAGGACAATCTAGAGTCTAGACAAAATCAAACTGGTTGCTAATTGAATTAAATAAATAATTATATTTATGACATTGATTTACACTCACACACTGACTTATTTCTTGTTAATATTCTAGGAAAATCGTATATTTACTCTTACAATGTTTGTAAATATGTGGGCACCATGTATCTATCATAGAATTAATTTATCTTTATTGCTTCAGTTGCATTTTGTTACCTTTTTTGGTATAGTAATTTTATTCTGGGTGCATCGTTTTCACATATAATTATATAATGAATGTACTATGATAAATTGTATGTAAAACATTTTAAAAGAGTAACGGTGGAGTTTCTTGCCCGTTCTTCTCCATACGAAACTACATTTTGGAATGGGCGACTAGAATCAATTCTGTTTAAATGTAAATGTTGACGTTCAAAAGTGCCTTTTAAGTGCCTAATTGAAATAAATGCTTTGACTTTGACTATGTATTGACGAAAGCATGGTTCCGTTCAAAGGAAGGTTATTAATTAAACAGTACCTTCCAAATAAAAGAAATCGTTTCAGAATAAAGCTTTTTGTTTTATGTGATGTCAGTACTAAAATTATTTTACATTTTATAATTTACACGGGTACTGAGACTGAAATAGTGCGAAATACTGATTTAGGCATAAGTGGATCTGTTGTTACTACTTTAATACAACAATACAACTTTACTAACAGAAAAATATATATGGATAACTGGTATAGCAGTCCTAAATTATTTAATTATTTGAAGTGTCACGGTATAGGTGCTTGTGGAACAGTGAGAAAAAATTGAAAAGCAATGCCAATGTTTAAAAAATTGAAGAAAGGAGAAAGAGACGCAAAATATACTTCCAATATAATGGCTTTAAAATGGCATGATAAAAAAGATGTGCATATGTTGAGTACATTCCATGAGGATAAATTAGGGCCAAGTGAAAAAATCGACAGGTCAACCGGTCTGCCAGTAATGAAACCTGAATGTATTTTAGACTATAACAAAAATATGGGTATAGTCGACACGAACGATATGATGCTAAGTTCAATTCACTGCATGAGAAAAACAGTGAAGTGGTATAAAAAGCTTTTCTTACACATAATCGACATGCATTTGCTCAATTCCTTCTACTATTGCAAGGTGTTAAAAAATGACAGTAAATTGCACTAGGTACCACAATTTTCAGTTATCAGTAATTAATCAGATCGTTGTCAAATACGCGGGTGACAGGTCACTTCCCATGACTACCCGTGCATTTGACAATCCGGCTCGTATATATTATTAGGTGACAATACTGCTAAACATATGCCAGCGTATCTTCCACAGCAAAAAAAACTACGCTGCAAATTATGCGCTCATGTGTATCGTAAAAGGCGTGACTCGCGATTTTGGTGTGAAGAGTGCAAAATACCACTTTGCGTACCCTGCTTCCGCCCTTATCATGAAAATAAAAAATAATACAAGTTTTTAAGTCAGTTTTTGATATTTTTGAAGTAACCTTACAATTTAACGTCATGTACCTATAACCTGTATCAATATGGTGATTATGTATAATCCAATTATGTATGTTAAATTGAGGGTAAGTAATAATTCAATAAATTCATTAACAACATTGAAAGTTATTTTATTTTATTTTATTCCTACAACATAAAACATTATTATTAAATTATAATATCGATAACAGTTACGAACAACACTATTAATTTGATGAAAATGTGTTGAAACCACGGAGTTAATACGAAGAGGAGCTGTTGTAATCAGATTTCCCTAAGAAACAATGCGTGACAATTTGCGGGGTGAGGGGGGGTGTTAGATCCCGCCCTTTAACTCGGTGATCCCACCCACTTCTTTATTCCATCTACCGGTCAATAGCAAAACTACTCGCTCGTTCTGTTTATTTTACTTTGAAGTTACGTAACTATCTCACACTAGATGTCACTAAGTGCAGGATGCAACAGGGTCGTACTCAGAATAGGGTATTAGACACATTTTTGAAAAATGTCTTTTATTTAGATTCTAAAATGGTAATAAACCACCAAAAAAAAAAACACAACGTTTTTATTGAATCGATTAGTGCGATAAAAATGCATTTTCATTTTCATTTTTCGCGCGTTATTTGACGAAAACGCTGAACGCAGTGGGCGCCATATTGCTCTGAGGGTATGACGTCAGCTTGCTGTGTAAACAAATGCCCTGATATTTTGTATGATAATTGTTTTTAAATTTTAAAAAATGAGTTATTATTCTACTTATCGTTGGTTTGCTGTTCCTGAATGTAAAGGGCTTATTACACTTGGCTGAATTTAGTCATCTAACTAGTCATCTAAATTCAGAAGCAACATTAAAAGCTATGGAAGCTAGCTTGCTAATTGCGATTACACTTGACTAAATTCAGTAACGACTGAATTTGGATGACTAAATTCAGCCAAGTGTAATAAGCGCTTTAAGATAATATTTCAATAAAGATTACTTTGGTTACGAAAATAGTAAAAGTACACAGTTGGTCAGTTGATTAGTTTAAACAGCGTTATTACATAATAACACGGCGGTTACAATTTCATGGTGTTCAAAAACAGATTAAAAAACTGAAATCTTTGAACTGAAATTTATTTTGTTATTTCATGAACTAAATTATGAACGAACATTTTCGGACTGCTTTTTGCCTAAGCTATCTAATAATATGTTTATAGATTTTTTCTCATAAAGAGTAAAATACCCTATTGTCGTACCGGGAGTACTCCGGTATTTTTACTAATTTTGCGAACTATCCATATTTGTATTGAAATAGTGATATTAATTTTTGTCATCCATCCCTGTCTTTTTGTTATGTTTCTGGTTGTCGTTCATAGTTGACGACAAATGGCGGCCTGCTTACAAAATGGTCTATGAACTACAAAAATATAATTTTGGCAACTAAAGGATATTTAAAAAATGAATGTTGAACAAATCTCAATGCATATGATTTTAAAATATGTTAACACTGAGCTCTACGTACCTAAATATTTTTATTTCCCATGACACAAAGTGTCGCCATCTAGTGTCGGGTAGAATTATATACTGAAAAGACCGACGCTTAGAGATTTTTCTAGAACTATGTTGATAAATTACGCAAAAAATTACTTAGAAATGAAATGTGATGCCATCCATAGCAACAGAACGTCTATCTGAGTAGTTTTTACAAGATAAAACACAGCATTTCATTCTTTTTTTTTCTTTGAGCTCGATATGCTATAAAATGGGAATGTGTACAAAGTTGTGCATAGAACTTAACAGGACGAACGCCAACAATACACTGACTAAGGCCACGCCCACGTGATGACGTCAGGACCTGGTTGAGAATCACAGTACACAGTTGCTTAGGCCGTCTCCTCTTTGTATTAACTCCGTGGTTGAAACTACAATTTGGTGTCGCCGTTGACGTCTTAGGGCGTCGACTAGTTGCGTCAAATTTCTGAATTGTATATTGTATTTGGGAAGCAAAAATTGATATTGTATTGTGTCCAGTCTTAATTTTATGGCGTAATTAGCTGTCTGTTATATTCTAATACGTTTTTAATGCATAATTTTAACGTTATGTATAGTTTAATCATAAATAAACTCAATATATCACGTTTTGCAATAATTATATCGTAAGAAGGAGGCACATCACTACAGTACCATGCGAGAAATTATAGCAAAAATAGGCGTGGCGCTGGTGGTCAGGTTTTTAAGATTGAGCGTGGCGGTCAAAGGGTTAAGGGCGAATTCGAACTTGCGAAAGAAAAAATGACCTTGATCCATAAAAACCGCCAGACGTCAAATGGTATTTCTACGATGAAACTACTTGGTAAAATTTGGTAGAAATCGCCCTACGAGGTTTAAAAGGCAAGCTGAGCTTACAGGTTCGTGTGAAGGTACCGCCACTGGCACTCGGTAAGTAAGTAGTTACCTTGGCAGGACTGCGGCTGAAACGGTACGTGAGGTGGTGGTGCGGCGGGGGCGGTGTGGTGAGGGGCTTGACGTACAGCTGGTGGCGCTCCGACACGCGCTGGCCGGCCGGCGACCACGTGGCGTCGCCGCGCCCGGCCGGCAGGGGCGACAGGCTACACTCCTGGGCAACCAATGTGTATGATGTCAAAATAATCAATAAGGGGATGAAGCAATGTCTTATATCACGGGCGCTATATTGACTCAAACTCGCCCAAGACAAATACTTTTATTTCCAAGGAAAATACTTTTCGCACCTACACCTACGTAATTTTAAGAACGTTCACAGTTTGATCTCAGGCTTAATTTGTCAAAAATACGTCGAGTTTCCATACATTCTTGACATTTGATTGTCGGCGAGATGAATTAGAAACGTTCCGTATTCGTAGTCGCAGTCTGCGACTAGATTTTGAACGTTTTTAATTACGAGAATTGGCTCTCTGATATGTGATGATGACAGGCATAGACAAATATGAAAAAAAAAGTTAAGATGATACTTACATCTTTATGTTTCCCAGTAAACCTCAATGCGAAGTTTTGCATACATTGCACATAAACCTTATTATAGAAATTAATCAAATCGCCTCTCTCTGGTGAACCTGAAAAAAAAAATACATTACTACAAATATAACTTGAGTTGCAATGAGTCAATCTAATTATCAGTAAACAGTAGTAACAATAATTGAAAAACCGAAACCAGCGGCGTAATTGTGTAATACAAAATTGCAATTTGATAATTCAATAACCGTTATTGCATTCGCGAGTAAAAGTTTGCAATCATCTACTTGTTCCAAGCGATTTTGAAATCGAAATAACTGATGAAAATTATTGAAAATGCTACCATTTTAAAGGCTATATGGTAAATTTGAAATTCATACCACATGCATTTAAATGAAACCCATGTTTCAAGAGCTATCCCGGATTAAGTGAAGGAGTAAGGAAAATATGAGGGAATAAGGAAAGTTACGAAGTTGCGGTGATGTGTAGCGGTTATCGTGTGACAGCCGATTGACAAACAAAATCCGATACCACGTGCTTTTATGGCGATACTCAAGACGTATGAAGAAATTGAAACATCTCATCATCATCAGCTATTTTTCTTACTCCTCCATTCAAAGTAGGAAAGCTCTTGAAATAAGGGACTAAAATATCAGGATGACCTGTGATGAGTTGTGCTCGGTCATCCTGATATACTAAAATGTTCATTTTAAGACCCACTCTTTCGGAAGCTCTACTGAGGTCATCGATCATTGTACTGAGGTCCTCAATGGTCTCAGCCATGACAACTATATCATCGGCATCGAAGGTGAGTGATGTACTCGCCATTGATGTTGATGCCAGCCCCTTTCCAGTCCAGGGTGCTTGCTCTGAAATATAATTCCGATAGATCGACAGTCTAGCCAATCCCTGACGTTTGACTGACAATTCGAATGTCGATCTATCGGAATTATATTCGAGAGTAAGCACCCTGAACCTTGAAGACATCCTCCAGTGCAGCGGTGAAGAGTTTCGGAAAGATAACGTCTCCCTGTCTTACACCTCGCTGTAGAAGGATAGGTTTCGAGCTCTGGTCCTGGAGTCGGACTGACATAGTGGCGTTTTCGTACAGACACTGCAACACCTCGATGTACAGATAGTCGATCTGGCTCCGTTGGAGGGACTGCAGTACAGCCCATGTCTCGATCGAATCAAAGGCTTTTTCGTAGTCCACAAACGCTAAGCAGAGAGGCAGATTATACTCTTCGGTCTTCTGTATAACCTGCCGCAGCGTATGTATGTGGTCTACTGTGCTAAAGCCTTTACGGAATCCGGCTTGTTCGGGAAGCTGGAAGTCGTCACACCTGCGCGCTAGATGGTTAAACGATAATAAACTAGACAAAAGGAGTATGTAAGTATCTGTAGTTTCTGCCTACCCCAATGGGAAGAAGGCGTGAGATTATGTATGATAAACTATATGACGACAAAATAAAGCTACTCACTCTCTCCTTCACTCTGCTTAATAAGAACAGATCTGTACACATGATTGTCAGCTAAAGGTCGCTGTCTATAACAGCGCATGATTTCTGCAAACGTCCTCTCTACTTGATTTGTAGGATTGTTTGACACCTGTAAAAAAAAAGATTTAGTTGGAGAATACTAATGATTTAAATATTACTTTTACAGGAGATGGATAAGCAAGTGGTACAAATAAAGTACTTAGTTTTTTCCGCGTTTAGAGTCGAAATTAAACTAAACTATACGCCTCGAATCAGTAAGTTTATTTGATCATATTCGCTTGTATTAGCAGAAATATGTACATAGTTATTAAAAGGAGAAGATTTTTTATTTTATTTCTATCCAAATTTTATCTAAAAGCACAGTTTTACCGACAAGGCCGCCATTTGTACTGTTCTCGTAAGTTACGTGGAGTTCTTCTGCACCAAAAGTACTATCTTTCAATATAATGTAAAACTGAACTCACTCTACATATAACATATACGGCACACATGAGGATCTGATCGAGGTGGCGGTCCTTCATGAGCTGCGTTTGATGCATGATGGAGTGCTCGAGGCAGGTCCATATCTTGCGCTTTAGTTCCTCGTCCGTGAGGCGCAGTCGGGTGCAGAGGTCGTTTATACGCACTACTGCTAGACTGTAGAACTGGAACGAAAAAGGTCTTGTTATTCATTAGTGAGAAAACCTACACTTATATGTAGTTAATCATCTACCATGTTGGGGTCAGCTTTTAGTCTAACCGAATGTAGCTTCACCAGTAATTTACATGGAGCGACTGCCCATCTGACCTCCATAACCCAGTTACTGGATAACTGGTTGTCAGACTTTCGAACTTTGACGACCCGGAACGACTGTCAAAGATCAACGAATGACAGCTGGGACCCACGGCATAACGTGGTTTCCGAGGCACGGAGGGACCTTGGCATTCAAAGATCATTCACGGAGCACAGCAAGCATAGCTTAACCTGATCAATTGATTATAATTACCAATTTAATCAACAATAAACAATTAACTATGGTCTGGATGAGCCATATAACATAATTGTGGCAACTTTTATAATCAGAAACTAAACACAATTTGAGCCTTATGAAAATAAATCTCAGACTTACTTTTCTAAAGAACAGTATTAATGAGTTATTAGTTTTCTTAGGTGTGGACGTGTTGCTGTTCGTTTCGCCGTTTGAACAACTCGGTGTGGGTTGAGATGTACTAGACTCTTGTCTTGTCGGCGTATTGTTTGTAGCTACTGAAACAATAAATTATTAGATCGTAGGTGTAAGTTGAGACTTAAATGACATTGTTATCAGATTAAGTCAGAACTTAATAACATTGATTGACATGCGCTCGTGATATACAAGTGGTAACAGGATAAACACAAGTCCTGAAAGTACAAAAATCTATAATTTTGCCATACCTTCCACCGATAGAGCCAAAGAAAATTCAATCTTATTTCAAGGCGATAAGACACCATCCACATTTTATCCATACAAACTTCGGGAGGGTTTTACCCTCCCGAAGTTTGTATGGATCCACTGTTTGACTATGTACATCAAAAATCAAACATGGTATGGTTTTGACTCATTATTAATATTGTTTGTACGGAAACATAATACTAAAATAAAAAGCCATTAAAAAGTTATGAGCCAACAAAAAATCGTTTTTCTTGCTAATTTAACGTAACTTTGGGCATGATTAAGTAATAAAAGGAGTGTAAAATCTCGAAAAACCAGTCGGTACCGACAAAGCTCAATTATCTAAAAGTTCAATAAACTCATTGATATTATATGCAGTGGTTTTTTCAGAAAACCCGATCTTCCGAAGGACTTTTCTTAATTTTCTACGCGCCTGTTTTACTATAACTGATCCTGCAGCTCACTCAATAATGTTGTGCGTGTAGACTACCGTCTAACAGCTCATCACTAATACTACCTCTGTCGGACGCGAAGCCTGGTGAGACAGCGTGTTTTTAAGCCAGGCCCACCTTTGAGTTCGAGCCCGCAACTAGTGTACCCTTAGGTCTTGCCTTAATTATGTAACACTTTGTTATAATGCAACACCAATTCGAAATTACTGACATGCAAATATTTTAACAAGGCTTAGTGCCGACATAAGAGAAGTAAATTAAGTATTCGTAAAGATATTGAGTACAAGTTGTTACCAAATATATCTTACCTAATAATGATTGGCCAGGTTTGATAGGGTCTTTGAATAGCTGCTTTTTCGCTTGGTCGGCCATTGGTGAGAGGTAACGGTCAATATCAGTCGAGACAGGTGATTGAATACCATCTGGAAAAGAATTATCTGCTTAATATAAGCAAAAGTAAAATACAGAGAAACATTACCCTATGATGCTACATTTAAACAATTAGGATGGATACTAGTTCACATTTGAGTCATTTTCCGCGGCCTTTACGAGTAATATCTTGAAAAGGGTATCTTTAAAAGTTTGACTCAATAAACAGTAATATCAGGGCCTAGAGACAAAATACATTTCTGTTAGCGTTCACGCCAAACGCTACGCCTAAATGTATGGGAATGACATTACCTGCTGAAAGTTTATAAGAAATTACACAAACCAAGGATAAGCTAGATAGCTTTTCTTTGGTTTTAATCCATCTGTATTGTATGAAAGATTACATGGCTAGGAAGGAAGTGAACTCTGAAATGATGACTAAAAGAGGCTTATGGAAGGACAAGATAAGCTGTCCCATAGGAAGATAAGGTACTTACTGGATCTACGATGCGGCGAGTCATGTACTCTGACGTCATTGGACGGTGGCACTGGCGTTTTACTGAGTTGGTCCCACAATGGGCTGTCTGATGTCCATACCAGAGACTCCAAAACTTCTTCCTCCACCTAAGAAAAAGATAAATATATCTTTAGAACTTTTGTTCCGACATAAACCAAGTATGTTGAAGATTACATGCTAAGCCTATAACGTTCCCAACTTCCCACTGCTTGGACACAGGCCTCCTCTCCGTGCGAGGGATTGGGTTGTAATCCACCACGCGAGGCCAGTGCGGGTTGGTAGATGTCACATGTCTTCGAATTTTTGGTTCTAGGACATGCCGGTTTCCTCACGATGTTTTCTTTCACCGTTTTGAGAGCAGTGGTGATGAAATTATTTACATAAAGTAATGCGCCTGGCTGGGTTCGAACGCACGACCTACAACTCGTAAGTCGCGGCCGTTACCACTGGGCCACACTGCTGCAATGTTGATCAAATAAACGTTTTCATCTTTGTGAGGGAGCTACTACTGCTTGGAGTAGTACTACTTACTTCTGCCACTAAGTGACGTTGTTTCGTGTATGGTTTGGAAGGAAGAGTAGGTACTGTACTAGAGTAATTACACGCACTTGAGATATTTCAGGTAGCGATGACTACGGCAGATGTCCTTAACAGGGTAATTGACTTTATTTTTGACAGTTCAACATCATTCATTGTCCTATTGATGTTGTTGAGCAGACAATTTTTTCTAACATTATGAAGCGAAGGATTACCAAGGCGTATCATTTAGAATTATTCAGATTGCGATTTGATAGTGTGCTACAAATTGGGCTGGAGGTGGGCTGACTGCATACCACCCAATATAATAAAAGATACGAATTTACTTACAGCATTCAGATGTTTGATAACATCCCGACTGAGTTTCTCAACGACTGCCTGCACAACAAGCTCGATAATCTTGTAAAAGTGGAAGGCACTGAGTCCATATATCTGCAGCACTCTCGGAAACTTGAGTGAGTGAACGCCGTAAGCGTGTAGAACTATTTCTGTGCAACACGCGTACACTGCTAGCTGGTATGTTTCTTGATTGAGCAGCATCTGTTGGGTAAAGTTTTTGTTTAGTACCAAATAGGATTTTTAAACAAGCAGGTCGCTTTGCTTGGCAGGTACAATGAGGCTTCCTCAGTATAGTGATGACGTTTGCCTGACTGCCGTGAGAAGCAAGGCCTGAACGTAAGTCATAATGTTTATGGATGTTGCAATAAAAATGTAATATTTGGATTCAACAATCAAACGTTCATTGCACGTCTAGTGTCTAAAGCCTTGTTTTTTTTTTTACGAGTTATTGTAGAAGCGGATTGGTGGTGGATGGCTAAGCGACGTCACATTAAATTGAATATTACGCCCTCTAGAGGGCAGAAATTGGCAAACTAAAATTCCAATTCAAACAATAGTCAGCAATCACAAGCTTTAGGCAAAGTTGCATAAGATCACGGCCTTCAGATGTCAATATTTTCTTGTTTCATATTTATTCGAGCGTGATTTTAGTAGTCTAGTTTACTTTCTTTTTGTATTTTCTTTTACTTTAGTTGTCGTACAAAGTAACGATGTTCATGCATAACCTAACCATTAAGTAGGTATTAAAGACGGGTCGTTAATAGTGATTAACCTAGGTCAGGAATGGCGAACCAATGGCACGCAACAAAATAATTTGGGCACGATAGCGTAAGTCACAGTATGGTAAGTTCAGTATGATAGGAGTATGGTAACTTTATCTTCTTAAGCCTGCGTCGTTACTTTCAGAAACCGTACCTTCACATGACTCTATTCTATGTCATTATGACCTTAATACCAGATACCAGAAATTGCATTAATTTGTTATTTCATTTAAATAAAGTGGTGTGGTGTTGATTACTATATGATAGTACAAGTCTATTTCTGTTTGCCTATAAAGACTACCAATGATTATGAAAGTATTTAGTTTTTTCTAGTAGTCAATAAGTCAAGATTGTTTGTTGGCACGTCAATGCCAGATTAAATATTTTTTAGAAATAATGGCTCGTATAGGTCAAGAGGTTCGCCATCCCTGACCTAGGTCATAGCCAGAATGATAGCACAACATCCGATATGATAAAATAACATATTTATCTTCATTTAGCATTACTGACATCAGCTGATATGATTTGCAGCATTTTATTTATTTTTGTTATCTTGGTATTGCTTGCAGTGTGGGTTGCATATTAACACAACTGAGTTTAAAATATTTTAAAAGGAATGACGTCCATATTGCAATGGGTGTTGTGTTGAGGCATGAATTGTAACTCACGAGTGTCCTTTACGTGGTGTAAAGGACACTTGTACAAGTTAGATACAAGAAACAATAGTAAGGAAGAAGGATTTTTTTTTATTTATTTGGCACAGTTCCGTATGCAAGGAACATATATAGTTAGACAAATAAATAAAATTGAAGTGTCTGTAATAACTTTTTTTTTTACTAAATGCATTATTGACAGATTCACTGTCCACAAAGTATACACAATAGTTAAATAATCAACATGAATCATATGTGATTTATGAGATAGAGAATGGGTTATGGTAGGTATAAAGGAACCCCTTTTTGTTTTTAAAGATTTTTTGTCTGTTACAGGTAATCTCCTAAATAGCAGGACTGATTTTGTTAGGACTTTCCAGTGAAAGTCCGTGGTACATCAGCTATCTGCCAGTGCAGACAGCTGATGTTACACGGAATAACAGGCTACTTTCTGTTCCGGTAGCACGTTCCCGTGAGAGCTAGTTTGAAATAAACAACAAAAATAGGTTTGTGTGCTTCGCGCGCGCCAAATCGGTTCATTACTGCAATAATGCCAGACAGATTCCGATTTTCAAAAAAAAAAAAAAAAACTAATGATTACTGTTATTTAAATTAAAATACTTCTATCACTTACATTTAAAGACACTTGCGGTTTTTTCCTGTGCTCCTCTCTGATGATGTGTTCAAAGACTTTGTAATACAGACATGTGACCATATTGCACCGAAACCTAATGGTTTCGTTACTTGAAGTACTGTTAGTCTCCCTCAAACTGCTTGTGAACTGTTCCATCCAATTGTTGCATGGCAGCACAAGATTGGTGTTTATTACATCCATGTTGACATTGCAGTCACTGTGGACAAGAATGATGTAGTAAAAATACCAGCTTATTATTCTGATATCGAGGAGGCACGAGCATTGATCATCACGCTTGCCTATAACAAAATTAATTACAAATTCAAAGTGGAGATAATCTATAATATAAAAATGAATCGCAAAATGTGTTGGTAAGCGCATAACTCAACAACGCCTGGACCAATTTTACAAATTCTTTTTTTTAAATGTTCGTTGAAGTCCATGGATGGTTTTTAGGTTTTTTTTTATGTTTAGGGTAGATAGGATAGGGTAGGGTAGGTAGCGTAGGGTAGGTAGGATAGGGTAGGTAGCGTAGGGTAGGTAGGGTAGGTAGGATAGGGTAGGGTAGGTAGGATAGGGTAGGGTAGGTAGGGAAGGTATTTTGTATGAATGACTATTGGACGGACAGGACAACGTCTGTCGGGTCAGCTAGTATGTAATAAAAATAATACAAATCATGAACATTTTTGTTTCAAATACGGCGGTTAACTAGGTCCTTTTAAATTTCAAATAAAAGAGATAAACACATCATGTTACCTACTATTTCTTTATGAGGTGTAAAATCATCAAAATGGGAATTCTTGTTCTTATGTAGTGATTATGAAGCATAATGGCTATATCAATATAGCACATAAAGTTCCACATTACAGAATAACCCACTTATTTATAAACGTTGCTTAAAGTTAAGTAGTGATTAGTGTCTGTTTTACCATACATATTTGACATTTAAACATCTCTTAACTTTAAGCAACATTTATAAATAAGAGGGATTGTATTCCAGGATTACCTTATTGCAATGAGATAAGAGTCACACGACGCCCGCCCGTAAGTTACATTATCGATACTGAGTTTCCGCCATTACAATTTATACCTTATTGCAATGACATAAGATTACCTTATTGCAATGAGATAAGAGTCACACGACGCCCGCCCGTAAGTTACATTATCGATACTAGTAGGTACGTTATACTTACGTGAACAGTTTCAAGAGATCTCTCGAGGGCTGCGGCTTGGCGTTTCTCAGGTACGCAGCAAGGCGTGCGAGACTGTTCTTGGCTTCAGAAACCGGCGTCAGCTCCTCACCACGTCTCGCTAAGTAGCGCCGCCCGGTAAGAGGAGTCTCGTGGCAAGCGCGACCACTCTGATAAGGTTAACATAGCATAATCAGCCTATAATGGGCAGCAGCGTTCTCTATGCATTTTACCAACATTGCGATCGCCAACCCGCCTGCCAAGCGTGGCGATTATGACAAAACCCTCCTTTTGGGGGACGCTTATGTTCAGCGGTGGACGTCTTTCGGCTGAAATGATAGTGGTCCCACTGCTGGGACACATGCCTCCTCTCAGTGAGAAGAAGTGAGCCGTAATTCACCACGTTTTGTCACATGTTTTTCTTCAACCGTTTTGAAAGCAATGGTGATGAAATAATTTAAACGAAAGTGCCTGTCTAGTTTCGAACTTACGACATACAACTCTTAGGTCACGGCATTTACCACTGGGCCACCACTGCTCTTCAAAGGTAAACATTATCAGCTTATAATGTACACACGAAGACACAATATCAAACAATTCCTTTCCAGTATAAGCCAGCTCTAGCTTTAGCTAGGCTTACGTGATGAGAATTAGAAGCCAGCGTAGTTTTGCATAAGGCGGGGAGGAAACGCCCGGGTGTTTTCACTGCGAAGATCGCCCTGACGACACGGTGGAGCATACGTTGGAGGTCTGCCCGGCTTGGGCGGAGCACCGCCGTGTCCTCATGGTGGCGGCAATTTCTCGCGTCCGGCTCTGGTCCACGCCATGGATACGGAGCGAGAATGCATGAGCACCCGTCACCTCTTTCTGCGAAGCAGTAATACTCGCGAAGAAGGAGGCGGCGCACGTGAGGCAGAGACAGTATATGCGCCCTCACGGACCTAGCCGCCGCGCCGCAGGAGACGCCTTGGGCGTCGGAAATCCCAGGCTGATTCCCGGCCACCGTAGGCACGGGCTTGCGGACGGCGAGTAAAGGGTAGCTCGCTGTCCGGTGTCGACCAAGCCCGGGTCGACAGCGCGTTGTGTTCCACGCGCGCCTCAAAGAGATGTCGTCACCAACTGGTGGGGTCCGCAAGGGCCGATGCCTGCCAGGGGTGCGGGTTGTTCGAAAGAGATACCATGGCTCCTGGCACATAGGCAACTGAAGGAATACGGGTGGGTTTTAGTCAGTAAAAGTCTATCACGCCCTCCCGCCCCACCCAGAGCGGGAGAAGTTATTTGACGATTTCCTACCCAAAAAAAAAAAAAACATAAGCCAGCGTATCCTAGACAGATGTAGCTTGATATATCGTCGTGTGTCGTCTGTGCAGGTCCATGGCCGAGACATAATATCTCTAATATTTTTATTTTAAATTGCACTAATTACTTAGTGCAATTCCGTTATTTACTGCTCTATAAACGGAGCATGCTCGCTTGGGTTCGTAGCCACAACAGACTCGTACGTCGGAGTCGTTGCCACTGAACCACCACATCACACAATCCAAGGCGTAGTTTAGAAAGACTATGGCAACACACACGCAAACCGATTTTAGTTTGTACTATTTTGAGATGTTTATTTTGTAATTTTGCCTGAAAAGCTTTACTGCAAATTGGAACAAGGTACTTGCACAGCAAAATATCACAATCTGACTGCATGGCAAATAAACAATACAAGTTCATTTATTTTTACCAAAATTTTTTTTTTTAAGTTAAAAAGGATGAATATTAAAATATAAATACAGTTGCAAATGTGGAGTTGGAGTATGATGCTTGATTAACTTCAACAGGGCATTTAAAGAATACAGCTTTAAAGAATTATACTCACAGGTCCAAAAGTAGCAATAACTTGTGATATTTCATCTCTAGACACTTTGTTTGAAGTACCGATTTGTTCATTTGCATGTTCACCTAAAAAACATAAAATTATCAGTAATAATAAGTATAAACATTTTTGACTCAAAAGTGTTTTTTCTAATGTTTATGGATATACAATGTCCTATGGATAAATAACATTGTCATACCTTCGTAATCTACAAAGCAAGTTAAAATTGGATTTAAATAATATATATTCGACATTTTTGCTTTCAAGTAAACAAGCTTTGATAAGCGTCACTTGTTTTTTTTTTTTAACACAAAGCTTGGATTTTGTTAGTGGCCAGTAAGATATATTAAAACCTATTTTATCGATTTTTACATAGTTTCATTAGCTGGGACTGAGTTAAGATACTCAGGCGGCTTCCCACGATCCGTGATATTGCGGATTATCACGCACGGTCGACGACCACGGACAGCCACACACCGCACACCAAGACTCGTCCAATAATGCGTGTCTTGTTGGAGCGCCTTTACTGGTATTTTTTCTTACACTAAAACAACTAGCTTTTACCAGCGGCGGTGTTCTGTGTGTTAAATATCATCCAAATGCCGTCCGTCCGTTTTTGCGTGATGGAGTAACAAACATCTAAACATACAAACTTTCACATTTATAATATTAGTAGGATAAGGTAACTCACCTAAGAATATACGTTCGTCAAATTCACCAACACTTAGCACATAAGTTTCATATAAATTGTTCAATGATTTTAGATTTTGGTCAAAAGTACCGGTTTCTAGGACTCCACTAAGTTCGTCAATATCTCCTTTCAGGATCTAAAATTAAATAAGAATAAAAAAAAAATACAAGATGTTTACAATACTTTGAAAAAGGAGATCTTGCAAATATTTTTGCTGAATATAATGGTGAAAACCTGGTATCTTAGTAAGTTAAACTTTGACCGATTGGTTTTCTTTAAATTGCCGTGCCTCCAGAACCCAGTTAATAAATCGAAAAATAAATATCAACGATAAATAGGTCATGCAATGAAATTAAAAACGATTATCAGTCATATAAAAGAAATAGTGAGAGTTCTTTATTTTAAATTTTATTTTATATGAACCGTTTTAATTATTTTTACTATGAGTTGTATTGTATTAAGTATATGGTATTGTCAATTCCTTTTTTTTACTTTTTATATGTATACTAAATCTCAATTCTCATTTGTGATAGTCAGGAAAAATCCCAAATGTATAATTTTGTCCAAAAATTAATATATTTTTTCTCTATTTCCTTTTCAAATACGTACTTAATTAATTAATTGCACTGTATTTAAATGTTTTTTTTTTTTAATAATAATTTACTTGTATTTTGCTATAACATACCTGAGTAATAATGATACTCTAGTGGCACTTTTTACCTAATTTTAATTTTGTTAACATGCAGATAATGTTGCAATATTGTTAAAACTATTTATTTTTGTTATTTGTAAACATTTTATATTGTAGCTGTTTATTGTCAAAATATACATTTTGACCATGTTTCACTTTTCTATGAAACAGCAGATTTTTTTTTTTGTATAACCAATGCAAAATGTCTGTGCTGGGGAGGTCTAGAATGATATGCTGAATTCATGGTTACAGTTTACGCACTGTTTAAAAACGTATCCTGTAAGATATGACGAGCCCCGACAGGGCCCACAATGCTCCAAAACGAATGTATGTCTTTATGTACCTACCACCTAAGTTCACATTGTGGAATGCAATAAACGTATTGAGTATTGAGAGGTAGCATCACGGGCACGAAAACATTTGTCGGTGAAAAGATTTACTTATTAAAAAACGCAGAGTCAAGTTATGCTAAACTTAAACATCAATAAATGTATGGATAGTCTGCAGTTCTTACTGGTGAACACTAACGGTAGGTAACATTTTAGCACACCAACTTACTTGTTTCTCGAAAAATTTCCTTAATGCTGGCTTCCAGGTGTATTCTTTAGAGGCTGCAGCATCTACTAGCAGTCCATTTTTGATTTCACATAAAACTGACATAATGCTGGGTGCCGTTGATGGCATTTCAAAATCCTCTTTTAACCAGTCACTGGGCAAACCTAAATATAATGATAAATTAAGTTGAAGATTTTTTTTCTACAACCATATGTTTTTTTTTTTTAATAATAATCTTATTTATACAAATGAATCCCTATTTTCCTTGGTCACGGCACCACACGTGAACAGCTGGACCAATTTTGCTAATTCTTTTGTTAATGTCAGGAGAAGGTTCATATTAGGTCTTTACCTATGAAATTGCCGTTCTGCAGTACTGGCCATTTCAAATCAAAATAATTTTTGTTTGGCTAAGAATTCTAATTTCAAATTAATTTTATTTTAAAAACATGGATTTTTTTTTCTAAAAGTAGTCATTTCTTTATTGATTAGTGTTACATTTTCATCGCATTTCAATCTTTTTCGTCATCATGGATACGTTAAAAATTCGAGTAATTATGGAATATGAGTACCGTCGTGGCAGCAACGCGGCACAAGCGGCACGCAACATCAACGACGTTTACGGAGCTAACACTACAAACCAACGCACCACCTGTTATTGGTTTGCTCGCTTCCGTTCTGGAAATTTCGACCTGAAAAATGAACCTCGCGGTCGTCCGAAGACTTTGGTCGACAATGACGAATTAAAGGCGATTGTGGAAGCTGATGATACACAATCTACGGCTGAATTAGCAGCAGCTTTCGACGTTAGCGTCAAAACAATATTGGTCCATTTGCGTCAAATTGGCAAGGTAAAAAAGCTTGACAAATGGGTGCCCCACGAACTCAGTGATCGCCAGCGCGAAGTACGCGTCGAGACGTGCCTTGCACTGCTCAACAGACACACAAATGAAGGAATTTTGAACCGCATTGTTACCTGCGATGAAAAATGGATTCTGTTTGATAACCGTAAGCGCTCAGCAAGTTGGTTGGATCCTGGTTCAGCACCTAAACAATGCCCTAAACGAAAACTTACCCCTAGAAAAGTGATGGTCACTGTTTGGTGGTCTAGCGCCGGTGTGATTCATCACAGCTTCTTACCAAACGGGGTGAGCATTACTGCAGATGTGTACTGTGAAGAACTGAACACAATGATGGAGAAGATGGCGCATCTCCAACCAGCATTGGTCAATCGCTCGTCTCCGCTGCTCCTGCACGACAACGCGCGACCTCATACTGCACAGCAGACGGTCTCCAAGTTGCAAGAACTGGGGTTGGAAGCTCTCCGTCATCCGCCCTACTCACCAGACCTTGCGCCTACAGACTACTACTTTTTCCAGAATTTGGATAACTTCTTGGCGGGAAAAAAATTTAATACCCGAGAGGCAGTACAAAATGCCTTTGAAGAATTTGTTGCCTCCCGTCCAGCTGATTTCTTTAAGAAGGGCATCAATAAACTGCCACTGCGATGGCAAAGATGCATTGATTGCATGGGTGATTACTTCGATTAATACAAATAAAAAATTCATGAAAAAAATTCGTTTAAATTTTTTCATACAAAACGGCAATTTCATAGGTAAAGACCTATTATGATAGAAAAAGATAAAAAAGTTGCAATTTAAATATTCATAGTAAAGACAGGACAATGTCTAGCGGGTCAGCTAGTTAAGAATAAATTCGTACATCACAAGTTAAATAGTATTAATTTACTTCAACTTTTGTATTAGCATGCTTGTAAAGAATAGTGAATGAGTCAGGACAGTGCAAAATAAGCAAAATGATTTTGGGTTTTCCTGACAAATTTTGAATGTGAACAAGGCTCTTACCCAAAATAAATGTGATTAAAACGCGAAATGTATGAATAAATGTACTTTAAATACTCAACTATTCAGTTTACAAACCTTTAAATGAAGGATTAATTAAATCTACCCTTCTGTCCATAAAGGCATTTGCAAAAACAAAGTCTAAAGATGCCAGCAGCAAATGGTACATGTCCACAAGATCGTGAGCTGACCTGTGGTGCTCTCCCTTCACACATATGTACAAACACCAGGTGAACTCAAACAGAGCATTTGTAGTACATGGCTGTGTCCTGTATAGGGAAAATGTTAGTTAATCATAGTATTATTATAGCCCTATTGTGGCATTGATGGGTGTGAAACAAGTACATTTTTCAAGAAAGTTGGAAGAAATAAGCGAGAACAGGCCTGAACAAAATATTTAATTAATCACAATTTTCTGTTCCTAAATATTTTGTTGTAATTTAATAAAACTTTTTGATAGTTCGATCACCAAAATTACACAGATACTGATGACTAACAAGTGAAATTACATTTAAATTTCAAAATTAAAAATGAATGTACGAAGAACTAAAGTAGAAATATATGAGTAAAGAACATTAGATTCAGTTGACTGGTAATCAACAATCAGCAAACAAAACAATGACGAACATCCTGTTACCTATTGATGTGGAAACCTGTGTTTAATATTCTATGAGTTAACATAGACAGACTTAAAGTAAAACCATCATGATTTGGTGATCAGCCATTTTAATTGATACACCAACTATCTGTTTGAAAACAAATGTACTGTACCTATATTATTACTGTTAAAATTATGAGCTGTTTAACTCTTATGCTGAGACCTTTCTCAACATAAAAGAAACACAGCTCATAATTTAATAATACCTATAACAATTAATATCTATAATGTCAATTTACATAGACATCAATAAATCACTTACTTAGGTCTTCTTTTAGTACTAGTTTTTAAAGGTTCACTTGTCAACCCAGAGAAGATCTCCTGGAAGATTGGCTGGAAGTTCCTGTACAGCACAGTGGACACTGCAAACTTGTGCTCCAAATGAGATATCCTGTCTCTGAATTCAGTTGACATTGAAGCCATCTCCATCCAGTTTTTGATTTTTTTGAAGAACTGGATTAGGCTGTGGAGAAAATCATAAAGCTGTATTATGATGCCAAGATATATTTTATTTTAAACCAAATGGCCAGATGCTGAACTAAAGAATAATAAAGGCTATTTGAACAATAAAAATATAGTTACCTTATGTTGCATAATCTCAGGAGCTTGGTGAGACTGACACAGTTCCCTTCCACAGCCTTCCCAGACTGCACTGTAGGAGTAATGGAGGTTCTGCATGCCACATACAGGGCACAAGCCATCCAGTGCAATGTATCACCCTAAGGAAACAAGATATGTGTAATAACATCACATGATCTGAAATCATGTATTGTCTACCAGAACTTATTTTCAAACAACACAAATTGGTATCATAAACAAAGGTTTAAGGAAAATGATTCCTGCAAAATGTTGTCTCAATGTTATTGTCATTTATGGAATGCTTTTTTCCTGATACGTAATTATGGTCAGTGAGCATCCTTAGACTTATCTAGGCCCTTATGCCTCGTATGGATGATGCAGGGAGTTGCAGGTTAAAAAAATCACATGAATTTTATTCTCAAAGACACGAAGTAACATCCGCCATAATAAGGGCAATAGAGGTATTACACGTATCTAGTAGTCACAATATTGAGCCTACATTTATTCATTACATTTAGAAGCACATCTACGTACGACCTGGAGTGTTGTGATGCTCAAGTTTTTGTAAAAAATCTAAGCAATTAGGAATAGAGGAATATTAATTGTAGTAATATTATGAATGGACTAGACTAAAATACTTACATCTAAAGAATAATTTCGTTTTATCTCTAAAAAGGACTCCTTGGACTTTTGTGCTGCAACAGGGTCGACATTTAGATCTGAACAAAGGCTGTCCATTTTAGCAATGCAATTCTCTTCACTGTCTTCTAATATAGACATTTTTATTGTGAATTCACTATTGATTTAAATAAACATAAAAATAAACAACCTAGCACACGTAAACTTATCCCGATTTTGACAATTTGACAGGTCTTTGGCGGGAATACCACGACTCCTCCCACGCGCGGCAATATTGTCTTTGGTTTTTAAACATGGCTACCAAAAATGTTCGTCGTCGGACCAAAGCTTTTTATCTCTATGGTTAAACCTGCTTCTCTGTAGCCACTCGTTTCTTGCCTGGTACGCCTCTGCCCAACCGTCCGGGAAACAAAGTTATGTTTCTATTTATTCATTGTTTTCTATATTTTATTGGTAATTGAGAAGTCACAAACGCGACCAGGAATTGTCGACACAACGAGTAATGCCAGACAGCGACTCGCCGACAAGACACCTAAAGGCGCTGCGTGTGTACAGAAGCCAGCACATCAAGTTACCCCAGTCTGTCAAATTTCTTTGATAGTTTTTCAACTTTATCACAAAGGAATAAGGTTCATGTTCAATTGGGAAAATTTGACAGTTTGAGATAGGTTGACCTGCTGGCGTCTGTACCTCACATTATTTATAACTTTATGACAGGCGCGCAAAGTGGGTCGAAACTTTGATTTTGGTTACTTAGGGACCAAATTTGTTTTTTTACTTTTTCTTTATGCGGATCATGAAAAACGGCTCAATCAGCTGTCTCGGTAAGTGTGTCTAGAATATTCTAATACCTTTGTTTCTTAATGAGACACGAAGCAACAAATTACGATCTGAAGAAAAACGGCCACATTCCTCTAGATTGTATTTTGTTACTTCGTATCTCAATATGAAACTTTTTAAAAGGTATTAGAAAATTCTAGACACACTTACTGAGACAGCTGATTGAGCCGTTTTTCATCATTCCCTTTCAGTCAAGAGATAAAATTTGTATAAAGGAGTGGCGCTAGTGGACCTGAGACAGCGCTCTTAACCTCTAATATAATTACAATCATAACATCTAATATTACAATTATTTATAATTGCCCTGATGATTTTTCCTAAATTAATACTTTGGGTAGAAAAATGTGTTTTGTTTTATTTATTAAATTCCTGCTTAGTAGTGTGTGATCCCGCTTTGAAACCTTTGAAACTTTATTTTTTAACCGACTTCCAAAAAAAGGAGGAGGTTATATGTTCCACTGTATGTATTTTTTTTATGTATGTTCATCGGTTTCTCCCCCATTTGTGGACCGATTTTCAAAATTATTTTTAATTTGAAAAAGTATACTCCTGAGGTGGTCCCATTGCACAGTGTGGTAAGATCCCGGTTTTTGTGTCATCATGTTTTTATTGAATTAATCGAAAGAGTCTACAATTCTGAGGATTAGAGTAAAACTCCGGGTTCGCCAAGACATGTACTTTTTTTTTTAAATCGGTTTTCCACCACCTGGATCCAATTCGATCCTCAATAGAAAAGTTTCACGTGATTCTTCAGACTGTTCCATCTGGAGAGCGCGTGGACCTTTCTAAGTTTTCCGAATATTGTAGAGATAGAGAATTGAAAGTTAAAAAATAATAACGAAGGAAAGTATTTAATATGTACACACGGCTACACATCAAGCGATACATTTCCAGTTTACGCTGATCTCGTACTGTTCGGAAATCCTATACAATACGAGATCAGCTTATAGTGGAATTGACATGTGTACTAACACACACTAGTTACTGTACTGGATTCTACTTAATCTCCATGCGTTTTGAATTGACAGTGGTTGACTGACATTGACACTTGACAAAATCGGAACATCAAACATGTCAAAATTATTCATTTCTGGGTGAAAAAATATATTACTTCCAAATTCAAATTTAAAAATAAATCCATGCCATACTTTCATTTATTTTTGTTGACAAGAGACATTATTATTTCGAAATTACTGTTGTATTGTATTGTATTGCGCGACGTACATGTCTTCTCCGTATTTTTAATTGATCTTACAGCCTTAGAATAATCTTACAACGTTACATTTTGTAAATAAAATGTTATCTGTTCGTCGACTTTACCATGTTTCCAGCGTAGCTCTAAGTTTCAAAAAGCAAGGGCTAAAACTATGTAAAATGGTGAATCCGAAGAGTAAAAGGTAATTATCATTAATATTGTAATGTTCTTTGAAAAATGTTATTGTTTGAGGTTATAATGTTGTTGTTTTGATTATTTCTTAGACAGTGGCATCCTACTCAAGCATTTCCAGTAAACGCTCTGCCTTCAGTAAAGAGTTTAACTGCTCAGAAACATGAGCCTGGCAAGCATGGGCAGCGCAGAACTGCCATGCTGAACAAAATGTTTATGAAACAGATCACTGACTTGATGTCAACTGGCACTGTTTCTTTGGATATTGTTGGAAGAGGCATTGAAATCTCTAAAGTAAGCACATCTAATTTACATCTTGCTAACTTAAGCTTCACAACTGCCCCTAAGACGACCCACTGACCCAAAAACCAGTTCCTTTTGAAGTGGTGTTGTATGTTCTTTTGTTTAATGTAAAAGTATGCATGTTAAGATCTATAATCATGAGAAACATTGTGGGTTAATACTGTGTATGTATTTATTTGGTAAGCCTTTATTATGGAATCAGCCTGTATTGTTGCTCATCATCATTTCAGCCGAAAAATGTCCACTGTGGCACATAGTTCTCCCCCAAGCTCCGCCACTTCGACCGGTTCTGTGCTTCCCGTATCCAGCGATTTCCTGCGGCTCTCACAAGGTCATCTGTCCACCTTGTGGAGTGCCTTCCAACTTTACGTCTTCTGGTTCGCGGTTGCCACTCTAGAACTTTTTAGCCTGTTAAATTGACGCTCTGCAGGGCAATAAAGCCTCTTTCCTTTTACCACTCAATTCAATCCTGACCTATATAAATAAAGCCAAAGAGGTCTTGTTTACCCTGTGTTAGCATGTTATTGAACTAACTACTAAGCCAAAGGTTATCCTCTCAAAGATGCACATACTTCAATCTCAATTTAAAAAAGAACTTACTTCAGATTTGTATCAAAACTGCCTGTTCTTCAAAGTCCTTTCTAGAATATCTGGAGCTTGCATCTGAAATATTATTCCTATTTTCAGGTTAATGTGACCCCAGACATGAACACAGTGAATGTGTTTTGGGTGTGCAAAGGCAATGCTTCAGATGATGAGACAGAGAAGGTGCTAAACAAAGTAGCCGGTGGTCTGAGGCATGAGCTCTCCACACTCCGGGTCATGGGGGAAATACCTTACATCGTGTTTGTCAAAGGCAAGTTACAATATAAAATGTTACCTATGGGTCAATTTTTCAATTGTCTCGTAAATGTGAAGAAAACTGTTGTGGTGTGACATATTTTCTAGACAGGCAAAAAATTATCAATTTGTCCAATACAAAGATAGCTACTCAACCCAAATGTAAAGACGGTTCTTTATTCAAAATACATGCTGTATTTGGGATGATAAAATGTCCAGTCTATCTGTGAGCTTAGCGAGTCCAGATTGAATAAACTATTTGAATATTAGAAGAAATAATATCACCAATCTTCTGCCTTTAAAAAAATGCACTCATAATGTTCACAGATAAACAAGAAGCCCATATTGTAGACTTGGATCGTCGCCTAGCGATTGCAGATTATGGCGAGAACTACATGCCTACTGATATGGGGCATCTACTAAAGTCTGAGTTCACCTTAAACACACAACTATCACCTGAAGTGAAGGTAAGCCTTGTATGATAGTAAATAAGTCGTTAGATGGAACTACCTAAGGCCGACGATGTATTGACGCTTGTACAACGCTGATAAGAAGTGGCTGGTGATAAGTGTAGCTCTCAGTCTGTTTATCTAGCTGAAGATATAGTTAAATCTAACCTGCCTTTCTAGTCTATGATTGCTAATGAGGGTTTCAGAAGGTGAAGACAGTTATAAATTTATATTTTAAGGGATAAGCTTTAATTTAAATTGATATAAATATTTTAACTACATTTGCATTACAACTAGTATAGCATTCATGATTTGTCTAAGGAGCAACAAAAGTTTGCATAAAATCTTAGGATACAGAATATAAAAATGAAGCAAACTTTTCTTTTGAAACCTAAAGACTACTTTTACAGTTTTAAATAGAATAGCAATCTCTAGACAGTAGGCGGTAGTCTATGTTGAAGTCAGTACAGGAAAAAGTCCTCAGCAGTCTTTACGCTGTGCAGGGGGGCCCTATTTATTCCACATCGACAAGGCTGCAGAATATAACTTAAATGCCAAATCAATCCCTTCGATATTGCAAAGGTATGGTGGTGTGATGCAGCTTCGAAGGGCTTTGAATCGTCTATTGGGCATATCAGCGACGCAATGATGCCTTTTAATAATACTACCTACCTCTAGCAGAAAACGCATGATAATAGGTACTTACAGGGTTTGCCTTCGATCATCAATAGCAACTAGATACCGTGTCACGTACAAAATCAAAGCTAAATGCTGTCCGCGTGAATATATACTTATACAGCTACATTTGTTTACTAACAAACAGAGATAAATATTTTAAAACAGTTTTAAGTTCGACCTAATTACAACCATGGCATCTGGTAGTAAAGTCACAAATCTTCAAAATATTATCTGATACTTACGATCATTCGTTGCAAAAAACGAGCAAAGCATTAAATGACTCCTGTCACTTAGAAAAGTGTGAAATCAACCTTTTTTGGTAACAGATAAAGTCCTTTTTCCCGTTATATTGCCTTGTGAGCTGCATCGTATTGTTTCGTTTATTTTTGGCCTTGGCCAAAGGCTCGCCAACACACGCACAAACCATTGAGGTAATATATGTACTAACGTACAGTACATATTACCTCAATGGCACAAACATTTGTAGCGTTGCCGGTGGTTTAAAATCGATAATTTTGTTTAAAGTTTGATGTTATTTGTTAGTTAAAAGCTTCAAATATAATTTATTCTTCATGTACAGAGGCCAGCACAACAAGCTACCCCAATCTGTCATGATAGTTTTTCAACTTTATTACAAAGGTATAAGGTTTATGTTCGATTGGGAAAATTTAACAGTTTGGGATAGCTTGACCTGCTGGCGACTGTACTTACCGAAAGTAAGACACTCCGGCCGTTAAATTTCTTTTCCGGGCATTATTTTTTCAACTTTTGAAAACACTGCGGCAGTGTGAGACGTGTTTAAATTGGCTGTGTTTCAAGCAAATTAAACAAAATAAGAGCTCACTTCTCAAGTGCGCTGTTATTTACCGAGACGTATTTTTTGCGCCGACCCGATATCTAGTTGCTATTGTTGATCGAAGGGGTTTGCAATGAATAATGTTAATGTTGTGTTTACTTCAGGCCAAAATAAAGAAGCTAGAAGAAGATTTACCCATATTTGAAGAACCACTCCCTGAAATGACCAACAATGTCTTCGGTCTGGATCACTCCAAGATAATGAGCAGACTCCTAGCTGCCAGGAAGAAGACTCGGGATGCTTGGAGCACCCTGAACACGGATAGAGACGTCATATCGTATAGAGTGACGCCCGATAAAGTTCCTGAGCCTGTTGGGAACCAGAGGAAAGAATTGGCTGAGTTCTTACAGAAGAGACAGGTTAGATATCTATTATTAATTAGTTACTACAATTTTATCATCATGGAAGTTATTTTGAGGATGTGAGCAAGGAAAAATCCAGCTTTCTCATCTTCGACAGCCTAAAAGTAGTCCACTTCAAAACATGTCTATCCAATTGCCGCCTCTGAATGCTACTCTTGGTAACTCGTCTGTAAATTAATCTTTTAATTTATTAGTAAGTTTTACTTCACCTATGTCTCATGTGAGTGCAGCAACTGTATGATTTTAGACGTATAGTACCAACGCCGATAGTCAAAAACGACTTGAAAAGTGCGATAGTTGGTAATTTTTCTTTGCCAACTAAAGTCGAATATTTTTTGCACCCTTTGATAATAATGATGTTAGCCATCTTAACTATTCATAACCATTAATACGCTTCCGCACCGAATCGAACATCAATCAATGTTATCATTGAGTCCTCTAAACGCTGTTCACAAATTCAAAACCCGAAATTTTCAGTCTGTTCAAATTAAATAGTCGATCGCTATTCTTCCGCTTTCGGGGGGCAGGGCAGATCAGTTTATCGAAATGTGTACGTTAACGATACTATAGCCTGTCGGATGGTTGTGAGTAGCTATGCTGGTGTCCTCCTTGCCATGAATCCTTCAAGAGAATGCTGTTTGGTTCGTGTCTTGAGCAAGTGCTTGTCGTTTTACATTATCAGCTCGCCATGATGGGCAGCTATAGCTCATGCTTTCCTGTCTTGGATTCGTTACAGGTACAAAGACATAGGAAAAATCAAACATCCAAAAAAAATATAACGAATCCTTCCGAATTTTCCAGATCGAGCAAAAGCGTCTCCATAAACGCATGAATGACTCCCGCCAAGACTGGCAGCTCGCCGAAAGCGTGGAGAGCACTGAAGAAGCTGAAGAGGAATACGAAGATGAGGAAGAGGAGAGCTACAACTACTACACCGGACTCACTGGACTATCCGGCCTTGTTGATAGACCATCTCAATTGTAGTTTAGTTAAAACGTAGATAAATAAATTATTGTAGAATTTATTTATAGTTTGATTTTAATGTAGACAGGTGCTGACTGGTTTGCTTAATTTTGACGTTGCTTAGTACACAAAAAAATAATAATTAGAAAATTGGAAATGGAATAAGCAAGTCTGATGGCAACTTTTAGAAATTGTAGTTTTTAGTATGAAACAAATGAATTTTGTTGATGGGTGACACATTTAGGCAGATCAGTAGGCCTTATTGGGGTTTTACGGAAATCCTAAATAAATTTGTAAGGTGAGTAATTGGACATAACATTACCACAATTTAGTATGATAATACCAAAACCGTGTTTAGAGACTGCAAATCTTTCTGGTGAGCTTTTATTAAAAAGACTGCCATAAAGCCTACAGATCCACGAATTTAAACGCTCGTATATTTAATTAACACTTTAACAGAAGCTATTGTAGTGTCATGGTATTTTTCGGAGAAGTTATTCCGAGTTATGTTGTTAATATGTACTTTTATCGTGTATGAGGCAAAGATACCAATTTTTCGTTCTTTGTAGTCTATTGTATGTATTTCTAGCAAGGATTAATTGACAGTATTAGATTCACAAATAAATACCTTAATAATAATTTACAAATGTATTCAAAGATTTGAATTAAAACTGAACATTTGGAAAATTATATTTTTGCGCTCTTATTTATTTTACCTACATCATACGACATCATCATCATCATCATCATTTCAGCCGGAAGACGCCCACTGCTGGACGTAGGCTTCCCCCAAGCTCCGCCACTTCGACCGGTTCTGTGCTTCCCGCATCCAGTAGACTCCTGCGGCCCTCACAAGGTCATCGGTCCACCTTGTCTTCCAACTTTGTCTTCCGGTGCGTGGTTGCCACTCCAGAACTTTTCGTCCGCGTCGGCCATCTGTTCTGCGAGAAATGTGCCCTGCGCATTGCCACTTAAGTTTCTTGGTTCTTTTGCGGATGTTGTCATTTCTGAAATTCCAAGCATAGCCCTCTCCATTGCCCTTTGGGTGACTTTAAGCCTTCTTATGAGGTCTATTGTGAGCGACCACGTTTCGATTCCATATGTCATCACTGGCAACACGCACTGGTCAGACTATAGTCTTGAGACACTGCGGTATGTGGGACGAGAAGATATTGCGAAGCTTCCCGAACGCTGCCCAGCCGAATCTGATTCGACGACTGACCTCTTTCTCGAAGTTGGACCTACCTCTGAACAGTTTGTCTTAGGAAACATACTCGCCCACAATTTCCTCCGACCGTTATGAGAGTGGGTGTTACATGGGCATTGGACATGACATTTGTCTTGTCCGTGTTCATTTTAAGACCCACTCTTTCAGAAGCTCTACGAGGTCATCGAGCATAGTACTGAGGTGGTGGAGCATATAGTACCATGGTCTCAGCCATGACAACTATATCATCGGCAAACCGAAGGTGAGTGTTGTACTCGCCATTGATGTTGATGCCAGCCGCTTTCCAGTTCAGAACCTTGAAGACATCCTCCAGTGCAGCAGTAAAGAGTTTCGGAGAGATAACGTCTCCATCTAACATCTCGCTGCAGAAGGATAGGTTTCGAGGTCTGATCCTGGAGTCTGACTGACATAGTGGCGTTTTCGTACAGACACTTCCAACATCTCGATATACCGATAGTCGATCTGGCACCGTTGAAGGGACTCCAGTACAACCCATGTCTCGATCGAATCGAAGGCTTTTTTAACCAACAAAAAAACGAGGTTTTTTTTTTGTTTGTATGACCATGCATAATTTTTTTCAGAGTAGTCCGATTTGTATAATTCTTTTTTTATTGGAAAGGATTTACCCCGAAGTTGGTCCCATATAAATTTCGAAAAAAACCAACCCTAAGGGTAGGAAAACAGGGGATGATTGACTCGGATTTTTAATGCTGAGTTGTTTATTACAAAAGTTATCAAAAATTAAGGATGTAGTAATTAGTAGATTACATAACCACAAAAAATTATGAAATAAAAACTTTTTAATAAAAAAACATTGACGTAAAATTAAAATACATATCGAAAGTCACCGACTTCCAAATTTCTTTTTTTTTGTTAAAAAAAAGAGATTTTCTTTGATTTTATTACAAACATACATACTTTGATAAAACTTATTCCAACTTACTTGCCTTGACTGCTTATTCGAACTTACTTGCCTTGACTGCTTATTCCAACTTACTTGACTTGACTGCTTATTCCAACTTACTTGCCTTGACTGCTTATTCCAACTTACTTGCCTTGACTGCTTATTCCAACTTACTTGCCTTGACTGCTTATTCCAACCTACTTGTCTTGACTGCTTATTCCAACTTACTTGCCTTGGCTGCTTATTCCAACTTACTTGCCTTGACTGCTTATTCCAACCTACTTGTCTTGAGTCTTGTCTCGACTGCTCATTCCAACCTACTGGTCTTGACTGTTTATTTCAACTTAAGAGTGCTTATTCTAACGTATGTGTGCTTAATCCAACCTACGACTGCTTATTCCAACCTACGAGTGCTTATTCCAACCTACGAGTGCTTATTCCAACCTACGAGTGCTTATTCCAACCTACGAGTGCTTATTCCAACCTACGAGTGCTTATTCCAACCTAAGTGTGCTTATTCCAAACTATGTGTGCTTATTCCATCCTACGACTGCTTATTCCAACCTACGAGTGCTTATTCCAACCTACCAGTGCTTATTCCAACCTACGAGTGCTTATTCCAACCTAAGCGTGCTTATTCCAAACTATGTGTGCTTATTCCAACCTACGAGTGCTTATTTCAACATACGAGTGCTTATTCAAACATACGAGTGCTTATTCCACCCTACGAGTGCTTATCCCAACCTACGAGTGCTTATCCCGACCTACGAGTGCTTATTCCAACCTACGAGTGCTTATTCCAACCTAAGTGTGCTTATTCCAACCTATGTGTGCTTATTCAAACCTATGTGTGCTTATTCCAACCTACGAGTGCTTATTCCAACTTACGAGTGCTTATTCCAACATACGAGTGCCTTTTTTTTTTTTTTTGATGACGGGGGAAATCCTCATGGATGTCCTCCGCCCCGGGGAGAGCGGAGGGGTCTGTCAGACTCTTACTGACTAAAACCACCCCGGTGTTCCGTCTCTCACGTACACCGGGGATCACGGGAACTATTGAGTCTTCCGCGATCCCCGACAACATACGAGTGCCTATTCCAACATACGAGTGCTTCTTCAACTTACTACTTATAGAGCACATAGTTTGTACACACAAAAATTTGCATGTTTACATGCAAACTATTCCTTTTCCTATAAACATTAAATTTGATGATGTTGATCCTCAACACTATTATTGATACAGGAGGTTTTTAAAATGACATGCCATTTTTCCTTGATGGGGTAGGCAGAGAAATGTATGGCTATCATTTTGCACAAACATGATGCGTTTTTCATCCAAAAACATATTTTTAGACGATTCCTTTTTGTTTACCTCAGTCACTTATCTTTTATCACACTCAATACAATATAACGAATGAGCATCAGAATTTCCAGAAGGAATTGTTACACCAATGAAAATTGCCAGATGACACATTAATAATACAATTCATCATATCCTGTCTTAAGATTAGAATCGGGGTGCTCTCCTCTGTTTGTTGACTTTATCAATGTTTCTTTGTCTCTTGTCGATAAACAATAGCAGAACATGTAAACAGGGTCGAATTAAATAAGCCAGCGAATCCCCGCAGAGACAACTAAAATTATAAGTGTTGAGAGTCTCGTTGCTCTTCTTTTCCTGGCTTTTCCCTTGGTGGTACAGCGGAAGATAAATTTTAGCCGCTGTACCCTTGAACGTGAAACCCGACCAAATTAAATGAACAGATGTCATATATTTTTCATACCGATGCCTTTGAAGTACCAGTAGTCCAGTCATTATAGTAAGTTCACCTCGGAATTCGAGATACCCAGCTGTGGGTCTGTAAATACTTGTATATTGACACCCTAAAAGTTATCTCAAAACCTACATATACGTAGAGTGTACGGAACTATTAAATTTCAAGGTCAAAGGTCACAAAAATCGGTTTTTTGCGCTTTTTTTGTAAATATCTCATTTCCTATGGGTTTTTTGCTATTTGTATTTAACATCAATATTGTAGAATACAAAATTCTCTACAAATTTTGTTCAAAAATTTTTTTATACGGTGAACCGTTTTCGAGATAGAGGGCGGAGAGCGCGCGGTCACAGGATCACTTCAGGTCAACCGGTGCCTCCGGTGGAAAACGCGCCATATATAGTTGATGAACTATCGATAAATCAATGATTATAAATATTTGTCAATTTTTATTTACTATTATATTATATATCATTTTTTTCCTAACCTATCCAGTTTTTATTCAGTAATTAATTTATTTAACAACACTTACCTGCCCATGCAAATATAGGAATTATATTTGAATTTAACCTAACTAATATTAATAACTTCATACATGATGAAAAAAAACAATGAATTATATTTTTATTAAAAAATATCATTCAATACATTTATTTTTATTAAACTACAATTTATAATTTTAATCATCTTCTTCCTCTTCATCGTCGTCTTCCGGCTGCTGGTAAATTTCAAACTGTTCATTATCGTCTTCAACGACATTTGTCTCAAGTTCTTCCATGATTTCCGGGTCAAAGGTTCCATCTTCGTTAATGTTGCTCTGATATGGCAGAGCATTGAGACAAGCCCATTAATTACATTGGCCACAAGCTAAAGAGCATTGCAAGCCCGCTTTTCTGAATCCGCATCGCGAACCACAACCACTCTTGAAGTTGGCTAGGGGCCCGTATAATACCCAGGTATAATTTTTGACGTAGTGGTAGAAAATAATTAAGTGCATCTTTAAAATGTACAGATTTTAAAGAAGATGCACTTAATTATTTTCTATTTAAAATGTCATTAGTGTAAATGGGAATATAACATATTATGATTTAAGTTTTTCCCTTCATTATTTATTAATTTTAGGAAACGGTTATCAGTATTATTGAATAGATATAGATTTAATGCATGAAGATAATGATAAAATATAATATAAAAGTTAATAAAAATTTACAAATATTTATAATCATTGGTTTATCGATAGTTCATCAACTATATATGGCGCGTTTTCCACCGGAGGCACCGGTTGACCTGAAGTGATCTGTGACCGCACGCTCTCCGCCCTCTATCTCGAAAACGGTTCACCGTATAAAAAAATTTTTGAACAAAATTTGTAGAGAATTTTGTATTCTACAATATTGATAAATCAATACAAATAGCAAAAAACCCATAGGAAATGAGATATTTACAAAAAAAGCGCAAAAAACCGATTTTTGTGAACTTTGACCTTGAAATTTAATAGTTGCGTACACCCTACCATATGTAGGTTTTGAGACAACGTTTAGGGTGTAAATATACAAGTATTTACAGACTTATTAGCTGGGTATCTCGAATTCCGAGATTCTTACCTAATTTAAGCTTAAATGACTGGACGGAACTGGACTGGTAGGAAGCTCACGTAACATAGGTGTGTCGGCTAAAAAACGGTTTATGCCTTCGAAAAACTTGGTACTTCGAAGGCACAAACCGTTTTCTAGCTGACGCACCTATGTTAGGTGAGCTTCTACCGAGTTATGACAACCTGGTACTTCAAAGGCATAAACCGTTTTCTGGCCGACACACCTATGTATGTTAAGTGAGCCCCCACCAAGTTATGATAACCTGGTACTTCAAGAGCATCGGTATGGATTGATGTATGGATTAGATACGGGTTTCACGGCTAAAAAAAGAAAAGGGTACAGTGGCCCAGTGGATGAGTGACCTGACGAAATGCGAGTGTACATATTATAGGTACACCTCTGCCACCCCCTTCAGGGAAACAAGGCGTGATGTTATGTTATGTAAAACTAAGTCTGCGGAATTTCTTTTTGACCCTTCATGTCCTGGTTAAAAGATTAACAAGACAACAAAGTTAGTTGCGAAGCTGACTGGATGCGCCGGATGTACAATCGACACATTTGAATTATGACCCACCATAAGCTTATTTTCTTACTGACATTCAAATACAATTAGGTTGACATTCGCGTACACATACATTTCCATGGTAACGACCTTGTTTTCTGCCATATAAATATACCGAAATATACAGAGAATTATCTGTTGCAGTCTCCATCTTTATTAAGAGCTTTTACAAACGAGTACGCTCTATAGCTGAATGCACACCCAAAATAAATACGACGCGTATGCATTATCGTACTAAAAACAATGTGTTTTTAATCTAATATATCTGATTTATTATTTATTTTAATATGCGGTGTGCTAGAAAACGAGATTCCGCCATCTTTGCATAAATCTTCATTGAATTTTGTTTGCAAAGTGCGTTAAGGCAACAATAAGAAGTGGGGAAGTAAAACGCTTAAAAAACTAGAACAATTATAATGTTGAACTCATTATTATTTAACAATAGTTAATATCGGGTGTAACTACCTAACTACCATTGCTTGCAATAACAGCCAATAGTCTCAAACGCATTGATCCAATAAGGCGACTCCAAACGTCGTCGTAACGTGCCGCAAAATATCGAGTTCCAGTAAACGGATCTTCTTCGTAATGATGACGCATGTCGGTTTTCTGTTGATTCGTGATTTGACGAACGCCATAATTATATCTTCCAGAGTATCCTCTTCTTCATATCGCTTGATCCAGGTGTTTAGAGATGTCCACTGTGTTTCGAGATTATACCTCCCCCTTAACTCTCGAGATATTACTCGTATACCGTAGCGTTGCTTAATGAGAACTATAATCCGAGCTCTTTGTCTTGCCACTATACGATATAAATAAAAACGAAAAAAAATTTATTCTCATAGGAATTATTATTTGACAACAATTTCTGAGTGACTTTTTGATGCCTTGTCATTTCATACGTGAAAGAGTTCGGAACATGGTTTAAAAAAAACTTTTTAACAAAAAAATTAAACCGCCGAAAAACCGAAAAGTAAAAAATAATAAAATAGCTTTGTCCAACCCCAATAACTAAGTTCGGAAGGCGGTGACACATAATTAAATACATATCCAAAGTCACCGACTTCCGAACTTAGTTATTGGGGTTGGACAAAGCTATTTTATTATTTTTTACTTTTCGGTTTTTCGGCGGTTTAATTTTTTTGTTAAAAAGTTTTTATTTTATAATTTTTTGTGGCTATAATCTACTAATTACTACATGCTTAATTTTTGATTTAATACACAACTCTATTAAAATCTGTGAGTAAACAATCAATCATCCCCTGTTTTCTTACCCTTAGGGTTAAAATTTTTCTTCGAAATTTATATGGGACCAACTTCAAGGTATATCCTTTCCAATAAAAAAAGAATTATCAAAATCGGACTACTCTGGAAAAAGTTATGCGTGGTCATACATAAAAAAAAAAAAAAAAAAAAAATATACGCGTCGAATTGAGTAACCTCCTCCGTTTTTTCGTCGGTTCAAAAAAAGAAACGTTTGTTCTGAGTTATACCAGTTAATTCCAAAGAGTTTGGATTCAAAAACGATTATGAATGTTTAATCTAAAATATTATCTATTGCTGTGATGACAAAGGTTAAAATTGCATTGATCTTGGACCCGTATTGACATAGCTTGCTTAATATTTAAAACGTCCTAAGTGCGGCATGCACTGTAAAGGAGGGAAATCTTTGTTATTTTGACGGTTTCAAACGATTTATCGTCAAAGTGGGTCATGATTCAAATTTGTCGACTGTACTTAAGTATCGTCGCTCGTGGAGGATAATGTCACGGATAAATCCTCTTGACAATATTAGTCGAGGAACATTTGCAATGCAGTAACCATAAGGTCAAAAGGATCTATTGGAATTTCGAAACTTATAGGTCTCGTCCCTGTTTTTACTGAATGCAAATGTCTGCTGCGGTTTTTCGACGTAGAAACGCGCGGATTTAATTTCAAACTTTTCGAAAAATGTAGGTGGGTACTAAAACCTATTCATGCCGATGTAGAAAGGGGAATAGCATGCATTTAGTGGTAACAAGAAGGTAGGACCTTAGAGGGGCTTGTGGCTAAATAACAATAGCTGCACGGGTCGATCGGCTGGGTTAAGCTACGCTTGCTGCGGTTGGTCCGTGGATGGGTGACCATCTTTACATACCAAGACCCCTCCGTGCCTCGGAAAGCACGTTAAGCCGTTGGTCCCGGCTGTCATTTGTGGATCTTTGACAACCAGTCTTACCAAGGGGTATCGTGTTACCCAGTAACTGGGTTGTGGAGGTCAGATAGGCAGTCGCTCCATGTAAAATACTGGTATTCAGCTGCATCCGGTTAGACTGGAAGCCGACCCCAACATAGTTGGGAAAAGGCTAGGCAGATGATGAAGAAGGTAGGACCTAGCGGGCACCTAAGATTATGAGAATTGATATGATATGAATGCTACAATATACCTACATGACAGTAAAATGCTATATTAATTACGGAAAAGCGTTCCTTGTGAAGTGTATTTGACCGATGATACATTAAAAGCAGTTTAATTTTTTTTAAGAGTGTAGGTAGTAACAAAAATCTTACAAGGAACTTATATGGTAGGTATTTATCGTTGCTGATCAAAATCGGTAACAATCTAATACCTTTTTCATGAAATTTAATATGCAGGGAGGGGGCGATAAATTGATTTACCTAGTTGGGTTTCATTTTTAGAAAACGTCTAATAAAAAAAAAATACGAGCTAAGCTCGGTCATCCAGATATTAAATAGCTTTATAAATTAAGCACATACCCCCAATAAAAGAGTTTTGATTGGACGAATAAGGATCGCAACACGCGAGATTTTGTTAGTTTCTGCCTATCTTCTGTGACCGAAAGGCGTGAATATTAAAAACTTGAATGTGTTTTCTCCAGTTTCATTTCGCACTGTCAAGCAATACAAAAAAACAGCAAATAGAAAATGATTCTGATACAAGCGGATGAAAGTTACTGCCCACGATTGATTCAATTATATCGTTTTAGTGATCCGTACGGAAATTGGCAAGGACCACGTAGGATTCATTCATCTCTTTCTTTCAATATATACAAACGTTTTAGAGCAGATGTGTGGGAACACGTCTCTCTAACGACTGCTCTAAAAGTTTTCAACGTTACGAGGATTTTGACACGTACTTGGCGCAAGTAGGTACAGTCACGAGTACAAATATGTACCTACATACATTTATTAACTTTCAATAGCGATTTTTTCGTGAAATTTTGGAGCTTTGAAATACGACCGATTATAGCTTTGAAATATGATTATAATCCTACCATTTTATCTGGGGCCTAAGTCTACTAATTTATAAACGTTACAATGGTTTCTCAATGGTGTGTTTTTGACAGTTTTTGTATGGCAAATCTGTCAAAAACTTACCATTGAGAGACCATTGTGACGTTTATAAATTAGTAGACTTAGGCCCCTGTTCAGTTGACAGAGTCGCTAGTGGAGATTGAAAGAATTGAGTTTTGAGTTCGTTTTCAGGGGTTGATTGTAGTTCCAATTTTGCCCACCTGAACAGCTAAGTTGGTGGCACTAAATGTATGTGGGTTCGAAAATACTATGTTCGTAACAAGATAAAATTTAATTTCATCATTATAGGCCAGGCCAGTCATATAAGACATCGTAAGTAGATCGCAAAGTCAAAGTCACCTACCGTTGAAATGCCTACACACTTTTCGGATGTCAGGATATATTCGGATACCAGTAGTATAAAACCAAGTTTGCAGTTTCGAAACACCTGCTCGAAAACACCTCGATATTTTTGGATTTCTTTCAGTTTTCTAACTTTTAGAAGAAGCATCCAACGTATATGTCACTCAGTATCTACATTTTTAAAGGACTTGTACAAAATTTTCACTTGGCCAGTTTGTATATTATATAGACTAAATGCGGCGGTCTTCCTGAAAACAAATCCTCAGTTTTCAGACTATTTTTGTGCCTTACCAACGAATCATGTAGTTCTTTGTAAAGCTTATCAAAAACCGAGTTTCTCCTTGTAACTCTAGAACTCAGAACGTTGTCCAGTAATGATAACATCAGTCCCTCGTTGTACCATTTATTGTAACTTACGAGGGAGCTCGATGCTTAGTGGAGGACGTTTCCTGGCTGTTATGATGATGACAATGATATTAATGCCGACAACTTAGCGCATCCAAGCCAATTGTGCAGTTGATGGAGTGACATAGTTAGTAATAAATATTAAGTTATGATTTTTTACCTCAAATATTCTGTTTGTGTGGATGGGTCTAGGTAAATGTATGTACCTAGGTATATTCTAACAATTACTTTAAATGAATAATTCTATCTATAGTAATATTTGTATTACTTATGTAGGTAAGTATCTATATGAATCTATATAAATAAAAAGAAAAGTCCTGACTGACTGACTGATTGACTGACTCATCAACGCCCATCCCAAACCCTTGGACCTAGAAAGCTCAAATTTTGTACAGAGGTTCCCTTTATAATGTAGACTAGGAATAAGGAAGGATTTTTCGAAATTAAACCCCTAAGGGAGTTAAATAGGGGATGAAAGTTCAGCGCGGGTGAAGCCGCTGGCAAAAGCTAGTATTATATAAAATTAAATGTTGATGGATGAAAAGGTAGAGGGGAAGGCAAGAGAAAAGATGGATGGATTATGTGAAGAATGAAATGAAAGAGAAGGGAGTGAATGATAGCGTGACGGTTGTCATGGGAGCATGGAAGAAGAAAACGTATTGAGCCGACCAAAAGTAACATGGGACGAGGGCAGGAAGCTGATGATGTATGAAAAAAAAATGGGATTAGGCGAATGAGATGTATCTATATACCAAACTATACTGAGTTGGGTCTCTGTCCAAACGCAACACGAACTTCTTTATAACTATTTGTGTGTTCTTCACACTGGAATTCGCACCATGTAGTTAAGTAATTTTAAAATGCTTAAAGTTTGTGCTCCTATATCGCTAAACGAATAAAAATATAAAACAATATGTAAACGCTTTGTAACTTCACTAAAATGAGCTGGTAACTTCCGCAGAGCGGTCGCACTATTTACTTCGTAGAATACAATTTTGGCACTATTCCATAATACATGGCTTTTCCATTGTAATAAAGTACTTAGTACGTACTTACACGTTTTTGTGACGCATCAAAGGATCCACGTGGAGCTTATCAGTTATCACAAAATCCGATAAGCTTGTAAAAACTGAGTATTCATTCGGCATTCTTGGGCCTATTGTTTGGGACCGATCATAGGTACTGTCACGAGCATAAAACCTTACAGTTACGCAAAATTTGAACGCGTTTTTCTCGTGAAATAACAATGGCAACTTTAAGCAAAGACCTATTTCATAAATGACTTCTGTCCGCAACTTCGTTCGCGTGGAATTCGTAAGAAACCACAATAAGTATACAAAACTCTTAGATGTTTTTTTTTTCTTTTTCAGAACAAGATAGATTGGCACCAATTTGTTTTTCGTGAAAATTGAACTTTTTTCTGTCCGTGAATGCAGATCAAAATATTTTAAAAAGTTAAGAATAGTCTCCTAAGATTGTTTTCTTGTAGCGACAATGATTTAGGTTACCTATTGCTCCATCTTGTCATGATTGAATGCTTAGCTCCATAAAGGTACCTATAGCGTGATATTAATCATTTAAAAGATTAAATCTGTAGGTAACTGCAATATCCTAACATTTTGGTTCGGCTTTTTTTTTACAATTTGCGGTAAACTATAGAATAATACGAACTTAACACAATATAGCTCATCCCCCAAAGTAAATAGCGTGTGATAATTTTAACCTTATAGACTAACCAGACTTGTAGAGAATATCCTTATAAATGCTATGCATTTGAACAAAATCTATCCGGTAGTATTTGCGTGATGCTGGAACATACATTGAGAAAAACAGACAAAAACTATCAAAACGATATTTTCAGCATTAGAATCGTTCCTACACCTCGAAGCTGTTACTTTTTCAAAAATGATCAATGTTCAGTTTTGACTTCGCTACGCTTTTATTATATTAAATGTTTAGATAAGTAGTGTGGTATCAAAAATATCTACTATGTTCATAAATCATAACACAATATGAAAACAAAAACTCAAAACCTATCAAAAATGAATCGATTTTTAATCTATGTATTTGTGCTCGTGATTGTCCGTCATCGATTTATTTATTTAACACAAATGTACAGAGCCGGAATTAATGCCATAGGCATTTTCTACCGTCATTGTCTTCAGATTTAATTGAAACTTCATGGTACGTTTCGAACAATAGCGCCTTACTTTATTGCTAAAGCCTGCAATGCTGCACGTTAAAAAAACAGCAATTAAGGTACCTATAATAATCTCTCTAAGAACGAAAGTTAGTCATATCTCTAAACTATCCACACAAATCTCGATTAAAACTAGATTTTACTTCAGATAAGACTTAAATCTGTTAATTTTAAATCCAAATTCAAAACTGACCATTGTTCTAGAATATGGACGTTAAAAACTGTTATACATACGGTGTGAATATTTACGTATATGCAATCATAAAATTACATCACGACTATGCATCCTCCAGAGAGGTAGGTAGACGTGTTTGGTGCACGCACATATCGCAAGTCATGCTATAAGTCCCTTACAATAGGGGGCGAGGGGTTGAGCCTATTGTCATCAACCGGGCACGTATCTAGGCTCCGGACTGTCACTGAGAATTTCCTAATGGGAAAACCCTACATATTGCTTAACATCGGCGAGGGTCGAACCCCATGCTCGACATTCGCGTTAGCAATCGATAGACCAAAGCGTCAGAGACAATACAAGTCCAGCGTGTCCTGTCCTCTGCACGGTATAGGAACTGATGGACGCCACTGTCGGTGCCTAACTATGTAGTAGCCAATGCTGTGTCAATTTAGATTGCCAGTATTGCCACGCTAAGATAAGAAGGTGATCATCATCGCTATTCTTAGTTATAGGGCCTGTGGCTAACTAATAACATCCTCACGGGTCGATTGATCAGGTTAAGCTACGCTGGTCGCGGTTGGTTCGTGGATTGGTGGACATCTTTACATATCAAGACCCTTCCGTCCCTCGCTAAGCACGTTGAGCAGTTGCTCCCGGCTGTCATTCGTGGATCTTTGACAGTCGTTACGGGTAAGCCTGAAATCTGACAAGTCTCCCAAGGGGTGTCGTATTACCTAGTAACTTGATTGTGGAGGTCAGATAGGCAGGCGCTCCATGTAAATACTGGTATTCAGCTGCATCCGGTTTGACTGGAAGCTGACCCCAACATAGTCGGGAACGGACTAAGCAGTTGATGATGACTTCACTATTAGTCGTCGTCTCTGTAGTAGAAGATGATATAGGTACAATTATTTAATTAATATCAAGATAGCCAGCCTATAATGTTCCCACTGCTGGGATACAAGCATCCTCTCTATGAGAGGGAATGAGCCGTAATCCACCACGCGGGCCCAGTGCGGTTTGGTAGATGTCACAAGTCTTCGAATTTTTGGTTCTAGAACATGCCGGTTTCCTTACGATATTTGACTTCACCGTTTTGAGACCAGTAGTGATTAAATAATTTACACAAAGTAAAGCATCTGTCTGGGTTCGAACCTACAAATTGTATGTCGCGGCCGTTACCACTAGGCCACCACTGCTTTCTTTATTACCAAAATTAATATCAAAATGAGCGTTAAATAGACAAGATTCTAGGAATCTAGACCATTAAAATTGGACTGAGCAGAGTAAATCAAGTTGGTCCAATCAAGTAAGTGCCTCCGTCAATCTGTAGGTAGTGTCGTAACTACAGTAGCTGTAATTATCTTAAGTAGTGTTCTGTGCTTGCCTATTCGTCCCCATCTAATTAATGCAGCTTTTGCTAGACCTATGTCTATTGCGGCAAGGTTAATTTTAGTTTAGTACTAGCTGTGCCCGCGACTTCGTTCGCGTGGAATTTACCTAACAAAAAGTTATTGTTAAGTTCGCAGAGTTTACTATAACTTATTAATTTTTTGTCCATATAGAAATAAAAATCAATAAAATTTCTAAAATAAAACTAGCCTAAGTTACTCCTTATTACATCAGCTACCTGCCAGTGAAAGTACCGTCAAAATCGGTCCAGCCGTTTGAGAGATTTGCCGGAACAAACAAACAGACAGACAGCAAAAATGTTATTTTGGTATATGTACCGTGTTTACATCCATATGCATTTAGTAAAAAGCGGTTATTCACCAAACACTACAATTTTATTTATCTGTAAAGATGTATAGATATTTTGCAGAATCTTTGATAGTCTTTACAGGTTGTCAGAAGCCCAAGAAAGTCTGAAACCAGTCTTACCTAGGGGTATCGTGTTACTCAGTAACTGGGTTGTGGAGGTCAGATGGGTAGTCGCTCCATGTAAATATAAATGCAGCTGCATCCTGGTAGACTGGGAAACGACCCCAACATAGTTGGGAAATGGCTAGGCAGATAATGTTGATGATATTTTGCAAGAGTTTGTGGGTTTTGTCCCAGGAGCTGTAGAGGGTAATCTATTTAAACTTTTGATTATTAATAACTAGCTTCCGCCCGTGGTTTCTCCCGCGTGGACGTCGGAAATTATCCCGCGGGAACGTACTACCGGGATAAAAAGTATCCTATGTGTTACTCTTGGTAATAATCTATCTGTGTGCCAAATTTCATCCGAATCCATTCAGTAGTTTTTGCGTGAAAGAGTAACAAACATCCATACATACAAACTTTCGCGTTTATAATCTCAGATTATAAAACAAAGGCAGATAGACCGCGCGGAACACCAAGAGTGAGGCCAAAAAACCAAATACTAAAGCTTCGCATTTTATGTAACATACAATGCGACGCTTTAGTATTTGTTTTTTTGGTTTAGATTATAAAACAAAGGCGGATAGATCGCGCGGAACACCCAAGAGTCAAAAAAACAAATACCAAAGCCTCCCATTACCTATATACAATGCGACGCGAAAAAACCAAATACTAATATTTGTTTTTTTCGCTTCACTCTTGGTGTTCCGCGCGGTCTATCTACCTTTGTTTTATAATCTGAGTTTATAATGTTAGTAAGGATGCTTTGGGTAACCATGGGCTGAGATTAACTTTTTTATGGAATTTCTCATTTCTTTACAGCATGCCTGAGTAGTTCATGGCAATAGACTCGTCCCTATGAACTCTGCCTACCCCTTCGGAAAAAGAAAATATAAGCGTAATGTTTATTATACAAGGTGAAAGTGAAAACGTTAAACTGCCAAAATAGGACCAAAACTGTCAGTTATTCAAAACTGATAATAGTTGGTTATTGTTATGGGTGAAATGTGGTGCCGCGCGGAAGAATAACACCATCCCATTTCTTACCGTGGGTGTCGTAGAAGGCGACGAAGGAACTTACTAGATAATGGGTAGCAGCGTTCTCCATGCATTTTACCACCATACTGCGATCGTCAACCCGCCTGCCAAGCGTGGCGATTATGGCAAATCCCCCCCTTTTGCGGGGAGGCTTATGTCCAGCAGTGGACGTCTTTCAACTGATATGATGATGATGATGATGGGTGAAATGATAAAGGGATTCCAATAAAACATTAAGAAAACAAAAAAAGGTGCTCTAAAAAAGGTTCCCCTTCAGCTTTTGAGGTCTGAACTATAGTTCAAACCTCAAAAGCTCAAATGCTGATCTGATAATCATCTGGTATATCGATTCGATACCTCGCTGGGGCAGTCAGACCATGGACAATAAAATTAATAATAAATCTGCGTAGAGAAATATTTCAACTTGCTAGAAAAATAAACTATCTTAGACATTTCAGGATAGATTCCCCTATGTTGTGTTCGTTCTTTCAACCCTGACTCATCTGTATTCTTCGAAGGGATTGTAATAATAATAGTACCTAGGTACATTCTAATAATTGTACTTACGTGTAGTTTCTCTAAGTAGTGATAATTAGGTACCTACCTACTTAACAATAAGCAAGGCAAATACTTACCTATTTGTTTTGACAGTTATTGATATTCTACACTGTAATATAATATAATACAGTATCATAATTACTATGTTTACGCTTTCATCGCCGAAGGTCGCGTTGATAAAATTAACAACCTCATTTTATCACAAACAATGCGTTAATAACATTTGCAACATAACAAAGGCGAAGCAGTCCACATGCATATCGTGCCTACTGTACGTGGTATATGAACCGATATATGACTTGAATCAACAATGAAAATATTTGCTTTTATTGGATTCACTTTATCAACGTTAATCAACAGGTTGCCTTAAGTTAAGACTCATGTATGCTGACTAATGAGGGTAGCTGTAGCCGTACTTGGACCATTTTATTAATCTAGCTTCGTCTACGTCTGTTTCTGCCTATCCTCGAATACTCGCTGTACATTGGTCGGCCATGGTTGCTCAATAGCACCGACATATATGCAACTTTACTCGCTATAAATTACAATATCGATCCCGTTGCCAAGTCACGTTCAGGGTGTGTTGATTCGAGTTTCAGGTGGTGTTGATTCGAGGCTATAGAGCGTCTACTCGGTGGACCAGTACAAAACTAATACAGCTTTTTATATCGACCTCCGTGCAATAAAGTTAATCCAGGTCCTGTGTAGTGTAATATCGGACGGGGGGCTGCGGGGGGGTAAACCGGCCGGCGCGGTGGCCACCTGTCGCCGCGCGGTGGCGCGCGTGTGCCCCCCGGGCCGCCGCACCCCGGCCCCCGGGCCCCGCAGCCCGCGCCCCCGGCCCCGCCCGCGCCCCTGCACCCTCGACGCTGCTGCGCGCGCTACTCCCTTCTCTCGAATCATTCGTTTCGCGACGCGTAAACTTGCCGGCCGGCCTCCGTTGCACTCGTCCGGGCTCATTCCCATCGCGTCCGCTCGCCGCACCGCTCCGATCGCACCACCTAACCGAACACCTCGACATCATGACGGAGAGCACAGAAACCCCTGCGGCAGCTGCGCCTGAAAAGACCCCCACTGAAAATGGAACTACCGAGACCCCGCCCGAAGAGACCCCAGAGAAGGCAACCGAAGAAAAAGAAAAGGAGACTCCTCCACCCAAAGAGATGCGCGCTGTCGTCCTCACCGGCTTCGGCGGGCTCAAAACTGTCAAGATTCTTAAAAAACCTGAACCTACTCTCGGAGAAGGCGAGGTCCTCATTCGTGTGAAGGCGTGGTGAGTACTCGTTACATATCCTTACTTAAAATTAGCTTTAATACCTATATTGAAAATTTTAGTTTTATACTCGTACCATTCGTTCGACAAATTAAAAGACGTTGCGTTTGAATATTTCTTCATTCCGAAATTGATTTTTCTTTCGCAACCATTTAGTTTTGAAATAATAAGTGGGTGCAAACGACCCTTATAATCAACAATCGTGTTGGTCTTGAACAACGTGCTATTTTTTACACCCTGTCGTTTTTTTTTTTCATAATTTTGGATGATATATTTTGGGAACACCGGCCGGTGTTCTCCGTGTGGTGTACCCACTTAGCCGGTGTCTGCGCGGACGGGTCCCGTTCGTCCGTCGCTCGCCGCGTCTCGGGCTCTCGGCTGCCTCATTAACATCTGCCTCCGTCGAGATGCACAGCTCATGCACCCGACCGATTGAAATTTCTGCACGCACACTGGCATCCACTCCCGATCGTGCGACGCGCCCTAAAGCGGATTTACACTTCGTCGACCGCCCGCCGTCGATCTGACTACCAACTATTATGTTTATGTGCTTGTTTTAGCCTCTCTCTTACTTGATGTACAATATGTTTACATAGCCGTGTTATTTCATTCGATTTCCCTAGATTATTTATTCAATAGACTATGGAAATTTGTTTTCAATCGGCATCGGAATAACTGCATGCATGTGCGCATCGGAGCGCGTCGTCGCTGCGTGGACGCTGCGTCGCCGACGGTTGTAACAAATTAATGTTATTTTGTCATTCGAAGCCCGAGTGAGCCGAGTTCGTGCGAAAGGGAGTTGAGCGCCTACTGACATTGTTCTTTGTTCGTTTTTATCGCTCTACTGCTTCAGATAATGCAGCGGACGAGCCGCGTCAACGTGCTACTTGCAGTACTTGCAACCGCGACACATGAGTTATCTGCCACTTTTCTTGTTAACGTTAACTGCTTCGTTAGAGGCTTAACAAAACACTCACTTAACTGTGAAGTATTTGTTTCGTTACACCACAAACGTTTAGTCATGAATGAGATACTTTTTTGTGAGAGGCTACTTTGGGATAAGGTCAGACGTTCAATGGCTTAGGGTGTTTGATAAAGCAGTTTTTTTTTTTTAGCATATTCCAAATGTTATCAGGAATTTTATCAAGAATAGATAATAAAAACTTTTGGGTTCCCAGAACCAGAAGGATATCGGGTGGAAGAATTTGAACTGTTTAAGAAGCTTAGAACTAAACTTAGATTTAGGTTCACGAGAAATGTTTGTTACAAGGATTCTGCAACTTGCAATAGAACGCAGGCGTATAGAGTGGCAAGGGAGGAATGGAGGCGAGGTGTGTAGGTGCAGTGCGAGGTGCGAGGCAGGGCCGGCCAGGGCGCATCCCCGCGCGTGCTAAATATAGCGCGCTTATCGTCGACTTACTATGTAAATGACCGCGACATAGCCGACGCCATCTGCCGCAAAAATATTAACTGACTGGTTGAGTTCCGGACCGGTACCAGTACAAGTTTGCTCTCTAGCTTTGAGCCGCAAAAACGTGTGAGTTCCGCCTACATAGTGAGCGAACAATCCAAGTTTAGCGGTCTACAGTCTGGCAACTCTGGGTCATTCTTTTGTGAGAATCTGCAAGTAAATCGGTCATTTGGAACTGATGATTACCACTGGAACGTTCATAATTCTGCAGAGGAGGCGACTCCCTTCCACTCAATGTACCTACTACTAACCTTTCTCAAGGTTCCCAGAAATTTAATCAGTCTTGCTTGAGAATGATATTAAATTTGATCTGTGGAAAAGGAAAGACAGATTCCAAGAACCATTAAATATTGCCGTAGAATTGTAAAAGAAATTCTAAACACAGTAAACCATTAATTCCTGGTATTTCAGGATACGACCAAAAGCTTTCATACGGCAAAGTTCTCGTCAAAATGAACGCTCTCTAGAGTCCAGTGCGATTTGATGCCAAACTCGTTTCACGGATGACGGAGGTCTAATTTCTACATTCCTTGTTATCGTTATATCTTTTGAGTTCGTAGCAATTACAACGGATTTAATTGTAGGAGTAGTTGTAATCTAAATTGTGTAAATAGACACAACACTGTAGCTTCTGTAGAAGGGGTTTGAGTAAATCCTATCATAAATCAAGCAGACAGTGAATCCACAGATCTATATCAAAAGTCTCACGCAGCACATCAATTTTACTTACGTCTTGATAGGAGACTCGTTGGATTCCGAAGTTTAAAAAGTTGGACCATTATAAGGTACCTATGTCAGAGTGTGTTGAACCGCAATTAAGGAGTCGTTATATTACATCAGTAGGTAGTTTAAATCTATACCTGTATTAAAGTCACGCAGTCGTCGCTTACTAGGGACACCACAAATAAAGCTCTCGAAATCAACACAAAATATTTTATTCCACATAAACCTTCATGGCAAAACCACCCTTTTGGGGAGGCTTATGTCCAGCTGTGGACGTCTTTCGGCTGAAATGATGAAATGAAATGACTTATGAAACGTCAGAAGCTAATATATATATTCCTATGAAGAAGAGCCGGGGCGGCAAGAAACTCCACGGTTACTCTTTAAAAAAAATGGCTTTTACAATGTTATCAAATTACAGTGATAATAGGTAAAGGATAACAAAGAATAGAAAATCGTCTACAAATCTACAGTCTGCAGTCTCAAAGAGACATCCTTTTTCAATACCGATACTATGATGATAAATATTTAACAAAGCTATTAATGAGCTCTAAATTCTAACACGTGACGATTAGGTTTACACGGAGAACTAAAATATTTGCTTGTATTGCGGAAGTCCCTTGACTAAGCCGACTACAAAATTAACAATGGTGTTTTTTATAATTCTTCAGAAGGTGGTCAAGTTTATATTAAATAATAATAAATTATAACGAGAAGAGATTAGATTTTTGTATGTTAATTTGTTACGTTTTCTTAAGCGGCTAATCGGATTTGGATTAAATTTGCATAAAACGATGATGATTTGATGATGAAAGGCACATAGGTAAACCATCCTATGACCTGGGTGAAGTCATAGGATACTCTTCTTTCCCGATATTCCCACGGGATTGAGACTTATGCGGGTCAAGCTGCGGAGCACAGCAAAAAAATGATGCGTTACAATTTATAGAATGATGAAATTCATCTTATTACGATACGGCCGTGACTGGCCCTGATGCCTACAGGGATCGCTTTCGTGTAGCCGCCTTTTCGCCTAATATGTTTTGTAAGACTTCATAAGGGATCCAATGAATAACGCGTCTTTATTTTCAATTAGGTCAAGCCGGTGTCAGTAAGAGATGTCTTCCAAGAACAATGGTTGTACTCACGCCTCGGATAAGTGGCTTTCTTTTTATATGGAGAGTGCTTAATTGTATGTGGAGATGATGGGAAATGTGATGGCTGGACTTTTGTTTTTTTGTTCCGTCCATGTGCTCTGGGCGTCTGGCCTACATCATTACGAACACGAGTTTATTTTGGGATCAGGGATATCGTAAATATCAAGGATTCCACTGTGTACTTATCAGTACAAGATTGTGGTACTTTTTGTATCGAAAGTGCAGTGTTAATTGCTTACATCCTTTCCTTTGTTGGCGTATCAATTTAAAGCCTAAAAATAACATCTGCCCCTCGCGTACAGGGGCCGGGCTCTATGGTATAAAGTGCAGTATTGTGCATTTTAATGGGCTCCGAAGCCGCATAAGATGGGAGAGATGAATTTGTTTATTACCCTCTTCCTTATTGAGAGCGTCTGTGCGAGATAGCTCTCTTCCTATGAGTCACTAGAAAGTTATGTTCTTGAGCTAACTCGATTCAAATAACTTGCTGTGGTACCTGACTGGGACCGAGTGGGTGGATTCGCTTGCAATACAGTACCGTACTGGACACTATGGCTTGGTTGTGTGTTGCATTTGATACCCGGGGCCTTCAGACGCCTGCCTTCTGGTATAACAAGTCTCTTGCATTCAATAAACTGGAAAGGTTATTTTCATTGCTTTAAACTTTAAACGTAAGTAATATAAAAGAACAATTTATTGTTATTATGAGCTCATTGAAGTCAATTTGATAATGGGGGTATATTGTGTTCTTTTATTATGTTGTTATTCATCATAAACTGTACCTTTATCAATTGATTACTGCATTCAATGCCCTCATTATTTATTAATCTCGATTAACTTGCCATTGATATTTGATTCTTCAATGTTTCAGTAATTTAAACTGTAACACCCTACCTAGCTCGTGAGTTCAACACGAAGTATAATTTGTGGTACAATAATAACAACGCCTATTATTATATTCGTGTTTTTATAATAACATGTTATCATTAGCATGACCTGTGGGATACGGTCCATCCATCAATCAAACATGATGAGAGACAGCGTTGCTACACGTGCACGTTAAAGCTTCACATCGAGCTTATTTTTCAATAGTATGTTGTTTTAACATTATTTCATTTGCTGAATAATTAGTGTATACGAGTGCTGCGATGCGTCACGACCTTATTCCCGTATTACTTGCACAGCCAACTTATACAGATGAGTCAGAGCAAGTTAGGCTATCACAACTGACTCACTTAACTACATAAATACGGAGTTAACAACGATACACGTGATATGTCGGCGATCCCTTCAATTAGGGCACTTGATATAACAAACAATTTTGACCTTCACCAGATTCAGGCCGTTTCTGGCGTGCTCACCCTCCTTGCAGAAGTGGCTGCGCTTAGATTTAGATTATTCTGCTCCTATTAGATATTAGAAGCAGAATAATCTTAATCATGCGTAGTTACGCATGCGAATAGTATTGAACGAGGATAAGTTTAAACTAATACCGTTAAGCATAGAAGTGGGATTAAAAATTTAAGGAAAAGCGTCAAATCAGAACAAATTGAAGTAAACAATGTTATTAATTCCTACATATTTTGTGGCTTCAGATATTCCTGTTTGCTTTCAACTTTGTAAACAGGGAAGTTGATATAGTGTTGACGCGTATGTTCGGCCATTATATTCATATTACTCGAAAAGTTGTACTTGACGGAAGCTGTAGCTGTAACATATGCTGTCTCTATAAAATCCATCGTCGGACAGCAGATGCGGCAGGCGGGGTCTCGCCGGCCCAACCACCGCCCGCGGGCACATTGTTCGCGGAGTCAACGAACTTACGAAAATGCTCCTTCGCTTATTGTGCCCATAATCGAATGAAGTCGCTACTGTATATGGTAGTAAACACGTCGCATACTTTCATCTTTTTTGACAAATAAAACACTCATGACAATATACAACTCCAGAACATTCGGCAAGCTTTTCTGGTAGCAACAATCTTCGTGAATGCCTTATTGAATCTTATTCTATAATCAATCTTGAGGCGAGAAAGTTTCACCTCTATGGTTTTGTCCATAATTTTGCCGTCGAAGAGAATAGGCCTACTTCATCTCGTTATTTATCACATTTTCTATCCATTATGATCTCAACAGCCGTTGCTATGTTCTAGATTGCTTAGTAAATTGAATTGGAAAATCCCGTGACTCGATTCTGCATGAAAAAGGGGTGTGGTTGCGTTATACTCGGGTGTCGGCTAGGTGGTGTGCGTCGGGCTCGGGGGTGGGCGGAGGGTGCGGGGGTGAGGGTTGCGAGTGCTTCTGTAATGTCTGGCGAGCCCGGGGCCCGGGGAACGGGGCGCGCGCCGGATCAATACGGCGCGTCCCCTACCCGCGCCGTGCCTCCCGACCAATCTCCGCAGGCCCTACGTCTTTCGACGCCAGTGCTTGTTTTTTTATAGCTCCCATTAACCATGCTCTTCGATAAATGAACAAAAGCATGTGTTGGTATTTTTTCTAACCACGACTAACGTTACTAGTGTTCTTATTTTGACTTATATCACGAGTACTGTTATCGCGGTCGCCTTTACTTCAATTATCTATGAACTTCTGTTCTCACGTGGACGATGACGTTACGTCTGCAAATAAATTACAACAGTTCAAAATTAAAGATACAATACCATAAGAAAAAACATGTTTCGGTCTTAAATAGGATAATTCCTGACTACTCAACTACCCTATGGTTACCCTTACCCAAATTACGTTTCGTTAATGACCTTAACCTAAAGATTTTAAATTATGCATAATATGAAAACAATTTAACCCACATACTGGCAACGTATTATCAGAATCGACATGAACTGAGGATAAGTAATTTTGTAACGATATCTGTCCCAAAAAACAATAGACAGAGGAGGTTGAGTTAGTGGTAGCTCCACAGTAATCTGCTCAAAGCCAGTGGGCCGTGGGTACATCGCAGACGTGTTTAGAGTACAAATTCCTGTAGCGGAGTCGTTGCGGATCTATATTTAGTTAGGTAGCAGTAAGGGCACCCTCTCGTACAGAATCGACGCACGCCCTAATATGCTTCGTTCCGACACCTTTTTGCTTGCCGACTTTCGGTTCGGCCACTATATGATATTCCGTTTATTACCCTACGAGCGACGCGTCACGCTGTGTAGATGACTTTTTGCCGACCCGCATATGTTCCATATGAGGGTTTGCTACATTGATTTCGGATATAATAGCTTTGTTAAAAGTTTTACGGTTACCGTAATGGAGGATCGGTTTGTTTGCTTTTACTTTCATGTAACATTTATTTTTATTTGAATGCGGTTTTTATTCTTGGGTATGTAAGAGATTTTTTGTTTAGAATCAAATCGTAATTGCATAGCAGTTCTTATGAATTAGTTATTGTCAGAGGGGTGGCCAACGCAACAAGTTTTATTAGTCACATCCGTATGTCTGCTATTTGAACGTGAAGTTATCCTTGTTTGTTTTCTTTATCGTTCGATCTTTGGAAAACAAGAACGAAGACAGTTTTATGAACAAGAAATGCTTCGTGGAAAGCTATTGTCATGTTTACTGATGTAACAAAAATGTGGAAAGCAAATAAAACCAAGACATACACAATCTTTTGAACGAGATGAATATTGAGATATAGTACCTGTCTGATAAACTCTCTCATCGACTATCGCAATAAAATAAGTCTTGATAAATAAATAACTACGTATAAAAGCTCCTTTACATCGAAGCGAAAGCCAACTTTCGCTCACGCAGCTTTTCTGTAGCTCCAATGAAAATTATCTATCCAAGCTTTAACGGTAGGTGCGAAGGTACTTAGTTGGAAGTACAAAATCGAGAGCTATTATCGGTAATTGTGTAACACACATTTTGAAAGCGTTAATTGCAGTTCTGAATCGAATTCTTGTCTGTTTTATAGAGCACGGCAGTGCGTGGCTAATGCGTGCGCTTAATGTGGAGTGGGCAACAATTTATGAAATGGATGCAACGTACGAGACCGAAGAGCCGCTTAATGACGGCTCAATTGAAATTATTTAGTCACCCTAAAGTTAAACGTTGGACGTTCAGCCATCTGCGGAATGCAAGTTCACTTCCTGAGGCGACAATTAAAGCCGATGACTGACGTACGGATCGAAACATCGTTGACATGGTACTCCATTAGCATGTATGACTAATGAGGTTGCAACTATTTGCACAGTACAATCAGCTCCGTCCACCTATCATGTAATTTCATGCAAAACAGATTTTTGAATTTATTTATTCGTAGCAAATTCACTGTTATTTAATACATTAACGTAAATTATGCACTATTTGCTTTGTCTTGTGGTTTTCCATCTATTTGCGAAGGGACTAGCTAAAGCAATTTGCCACCACATGTTGCAGTTATTTCAATAAGTATGTTTCAATCTCTTGTAGGAATAGATTTCAGGTTGTTTCAGAACAAAATATACTGAAGTCGAATGTGAAAGCGTTCCAAACTCAAAATGTGCATTTTTGCCTGATTCGCTTCAGATAATCCTGCGGTCTCCTTTAACAAACTTTCACTCATTAGTGTTTGGTAGCTGTTTATAAACGAAAAGTGTACACTAATTAGAAATGTCATTTAAAGTCAATTTGGGGTGCATCTATCGGTCTAGCATTATCATCATTAGTTAATTACAGCCGTAATAGTAAAGCGGGTGTCACACGCGGCTGGCTTGCATTCTCGTCATAGCCACTGATCGGAAGTCGATAGCTTCGTCACGCGTGTCATGGTGTATTCATTCTGGTCAGCGTCACGGCCCGCTAGCCGGATATTAACGCTTTTTCGAACCACCTCAATTATTCCTTACGAGCCTTTGATAAGCCATGCGCCCCACCAAGTCATTCTGCTGTTATTTGGTCGCATTCCTTTGTTTTGCTGAAATCCTTTTTTATTCCTTGCCATATCTGGCTCTGCTCATGTTTACTGCCTGTATTTTAGTACCAAAATTGGTGTGAAGTTCTGGCCGTTTTTAAGGGTTTCAGTAATCATAGAAAAAGTTTTCGTTTTTACTGGTATTAATTGACATTATGTAGGTCTCATGTAAGAGTGGCCTAGTTGCAACAATTTATTGTAATTTTTCCTTTGTAAAACTGCGTGTTATGCTCACTTGCATGTAGTCTATTTCTAGATATAAAACAAACACCAAACGTAGACTTTAATGAAATAAGGTCATATTGTATGTCACGCTAACCAATAAGCATTGCGGCATAAATACCCTATTTGATTGGGTATCTAGGTTCTATTTAAAACTCATGAAACTGAATGCTATGTTAACACACGGCTTATAAGTAGGGACTTTCTTAGGTAGGCTAATTATTATACCATGTTTTCTCCCCTCAGTTTTAGTTAGAGCCACAACCTCCGTACTCATACGAAAACCTGGATTCCGGAAATTAATGTTGGCTGCGGAGCAAACCAGACCGGCCCACTTTACTCCTTAATTAAAAGACCATGTGTCTTTGTGCCATGAGTTCATGACAGGAAAATACTATGTGTAAAAGGAGAATTTCTTTGCGCTAAACGGGAAAATGGTAGGATGAAAATTATTTAAATAATAACTCATTCGCGCGTTGACATTTCAAAGACCGCACATTAAACACCATAAACGAATACCACCTACTGAATAAAAATTGTCTTAGTACATAATAAAAATAAGGACAATTGTTTTAATTATCATGCAACGAGTCCGCGACCACATAGATGTGTCAGACTTTGGTTCAGGCATTGAGCTATGGATCCAGCCAGCTCAACTTCCGGTGGCTATTTTATAAAGCTTATAACATAATAGTTAATGTGTATTAACTCGGCAACTCAACGTCAATTCATGTCAGTGTGGAATACAAATGAATCAGAAAGTACGCGAATAAGGAAATTCCATTCGGTGCAGTCGTACTAGAGGCACATTTATGATAAACTAATACTATGAGCTATTCCTATTCACAAGTCGTAGTCTTTGTACGGACTGGGATGTTGTGAGTCACAGCCATAGCTCGACCATCTACCCAGTAATAACACCCATAATTAACACATTTGTATGTAATGAAGAATGAGCTAATATTTGTAATCTGAGACAATGAAGCGTTTTGGAAGGTCGGATTCTCAGGAAGGCTTTTTTTATTTGGAGTTTTTGTTGTTCGCTGTTCGTTACTTTTGAGAATAGGACTCTGGGATCTCAAATCCCGGATTTCGTTTTTGTGGTGTCCTGCCTGCCTTGCCTGTTGCATTCGGGGACAATGTTTTGAATTTGTGAACTTGCCACGTTTCCGGAAACCGAAATCCGGATTAGCTCATTTATTGTCCTTTTTTGAAAAATATTCTTAACTTAGTCAGTTTCGAGTCTCTGGCACAAACGTAGCTATTATTGTCGGTTCTGTAGCGGTACTTACTTACTCAAATATTTTTTGGAAAGGAAAGTGAGATTACAGACACGACGGAACGGACGCCCTTGATGTGAAAGTTTCTCCACATTTTTGCCAATTGATAGATATAAACCACGTGAGAACCCCATATTTCTTCATATATACTGTTAGATGAAGGAATATGGGGCTCATATGCAAAGATCTATGTGAATGTCACATCTAAAGACGAGAGGCATCTGGTGAATGGTTTGTCACCATTGACAAACCCATAAAAAACAAGTGCCTTTTGACTCATTCCAATACAATAAACCTACATCAAGCAATAAACATCTTCGTGAAAGACACAAGTTTGACGGAGTCGTAGAGAAGCGATAACACTCACTTCCAGTATCGTGAACACGTTCAGAACATGAAACATGAGCGCGGGCGGAAGGAGAGTTTAACTTATACGCGGTACATACGCTGAATTACAATGATGTTCGCGCTCTCAAGTTTTCGTAGGAAACGCTAGACGCTGACGAATCGACCGTACGTGGTTTTATGTTCTTTGATGTTTTGATAACACACTAGACTAGACATCGTAGAAGGTTTACTTTGCAGGAATGTGTAATTGAGCAGGCGTCGTTTTGAACATAACAGCACTTGAAACTGTTATAGCGGGTTTCCCAATAACGTAGGTAACTGAAAAAGAAGGAAGTTTCAGCGGTTTCGGCTGACTTTGGATATTATTTTTGCCAGGAATGTTGTGTTTTGTTGGTCATTTTGATGGTGGAACTTTAGTACCTGAAAAATTGTCATCGTGTGTTTCCCCAAACGTAGGTAAATCTGAAAAGGAAAGAAGTTCAGTACCCTGAATTTATGAATGTTTGTAAGAGTTTTGCCTCATCTATCATTGGAACGATTTATTAAACTTACGTAAACTACCAATTTATCAATCAGACGTACTTATAAAAAAGTAGTGTAGACTAGAGCTAGCCAATATTAGTTTATTTAACTTGGCAGGGGTGTTGAGTCATAAAAGTACGACAACAATGTCTAAAATTGCAGATAGTGCAAGTGATCGGTTAGGTTCAGTAGTTTTCACTGTCGCCGATGAAAACGAAAGTGCAAAGTTCAGAAAAGCAATTTCGTTCGTGTGAGTTAAGTGCGCGCGGCGTGGATTTCGCCGAAGTGCACTGGAACGTGACGCCCGACATCCGACTTGTGCAAGTTCCTCCACTGAACTGAACGAGCTACGAAACGATGCAGATTGGAATAATCATTCTGTTTACGTCCCTACTGAAAATCGATCAGTTTGAGTACTGAGTACTTATTGAGAACCCCAGAACCAGACCACAATCAAAGAATGTTTTCTCTCAAGTCATAAAAATTACAGTCTAGATTCTAGACATCTAAGCGGTTGCCCGCACTAATGTTAATGAACATGAATTTCTTACGGCATAACTTTCCCTAGGTTGTGAGCCATTTGTAGTACCTACGTACTAACTACGTATCTATTATAGAATGGTATACTTATTGGTATAGCATGTTGGAAGCCGTCGCGTCGACGCCGCCAGCGATCCGACGCCTGACGCCGCCGCCGGTCTGGCGCGTCATACCACCAACCCCGATGCAATTTTTAAATTACCCCGCACTAAGGGTGTTCATTCGTTCATTTTAATGTCCATTCTAAATGATCGTGCACACGTGAGGGGGCGAACAGCAACGCAAATAATAACATATTCAAAATTATTCTCGACATATCATTCTGCTTGTGTTCAATAAACCGTGAAGTTATTTGAATTGCGTGAATAGAAATTGTATGCAACGCAACGCATTAATCGCATTAGCACTTTGCTGGGGTTGTATAGGTACGTGCGAATAGTGAAGACCCTTTCGGTAATCCTGAACTTCTAGGTGATCCAATTAATTGCCGCAGGACTTACCGCTACCGTGTCACTGTACCTAAATGCTATAAATATGACAATATTTTATACGCACATGTCTTTTAATAAATTCCAAGTTTTACGGTTATCTGTATTTACGAATGTTATTAAATAGGTCCTAATACTACGTGACTCATGCTGAGCTATAAGTACCTATTTATAGTTAACAATGTTTAACTCCTTTATCTTCAAATTTGTGGAAATGGCTCCGTAATTAAGATAATCGAAGGAGGGCAGGGTTGATGACTCGCAGTTTGGCCTTTAGGCGGCGCGACGTCGTCAGTTTTATCGACCCCGGGGCCTTGACATAAGGAGTCTGAAACACGCGACTGTCAACAACACTTGGAAACAATGTCCTAACATAATAATTTATTCAAGTGCCAACCACCCCACCGCTATTATCCACATATGCTTTAATAGTGTAAAACAATTAAACTTTGCCAACTTTAAACGCTTACCGTGTGTAGGTTCCAAGAATGTTTCATCAGGGAACACTTAATCGTCCTGAACGTAGAATTCGCGTTATTTATTTTCAAGTAGTGCAAGCGTCAACAAAAACTAGTCTACCTGCATATGACGTGCTCGTAACGAACTATTGTTGTAGAAGGAAGCCATTCAATGAATGTTGAATAAACGGTCAGGTAGCGTGCGTAAAATTCGATACGAGCGAGACCCGCCGGAGATTATCTCAGATTAACATTCCGACCCTTGGGTCCCAGGATCGTCGCGTATGGAGGACCAATGTAGGACAAAGCTTTTTCCATAATGAAACCGTAGTGCCCGCGCCCAATTTACCCAATAAAACGTATGCGGGTGACAGACGTGCGACAGCCGACACCGTGGCGACTGGCGACTCATTCGACTCCCATGTCGCACTAATTACCCCGAATTGAAGGCTTCAGTATGCATTCATATCATATGACATGCTACGGGTACAATATTTTTTCTTTAACTCCTTCATGCGTGTTAAAAAGTTAAATTGCATACAAAGATGCGAATGAATCATCACTTGACTGTTTTCACAAAGGCGTAATATTTATACTATTTATAGGGAAATTATTCATCGACATGATTAATTTCCTTATTTGTTTATTGTCCATAGTAGCAGCTCACTCAATTAATTAATGAGGAAAGGATCTACCCAACTAGCAAAAACTGTCGTATAAAAGTCAGCAGCACGTTTCTATTACAGCTTTTGGTAGTGACACGGAACCTCAAATTGTCGAGTGAATGATCTGTGCACGTTCTCTCAACGCGATTTGGGCGCACTTCTCTCTGCTATAAGTGATGTAAATATCGTAAGATTATCGTCTGAATAGCCAAATAGTCGAAAGAATATAGAGTACTCGCAACTCGAATGTTACTGGTAGGTACTATAATAGACATCAGTTTGCTATTATTCCACACATCAGCTTTTCCCAAGTCGGTAGACTCTCTTTCATTCGACTTATTTATAGTAATATAGCAATGCGGTTGCAATCACTCGACTCTTTGGTCAAATGAATGCAACCAAGCAGCACTCTTGGACCGTTTCATTTATCTTAAAACGTTAGCGCGTTTCTGTTGTTTTTGTAACAAAAAATTAAAATACATAAAAGTATTTTGCCATAATATGCCATACAATTTTACAGCCATACAACAATACGTGAAGTATTAAAGTTAGCTCATAGGTTTTACTTTCATATGCGGAATATTTTTTTTCGTCTATATTCCTTACATTTTAGTTAATATTTTTATTGGCAGTGGAAATCCAGTGAGATTTCTTAGTAAATAATAAAACTCAAATAATATTATTTTTTAAATCTTTAAAATCAATTCGCCATTAATAGCAACTCGCTCATCATCACAAGGCGTTCACTCTGCTTTTAGCCGAGAAATAGAAATGAACGCCATTGCAGTTAGCCTACGATTCCTTAGCATAAAATATTAAATCATATTTCGCTCTATATTTACTTTTTATTATTATTATTCGAACAAATACTGTTATTAATACGCCAGAGGAATGTAAACTTGTAAAGTGATTTCATTAGAAATATTTTATTATTAACTTAAGATATATTAAATGAGTAACTTTTACAAATATTTTAGTGACAAATGGTAAAGTAGTCAAACGAGTACCTAGTCGATGAAACAAGCAGAATGGAAAAACTGCCTACCATCCAATTAATTTGAACTTCGGACTTAGAACTATCATTGTCTTTAAACTCTGATCGGTCATTGTCATTTTCGCTACGAGAATCTTGATCATCGCAAATATTTTTGGAACGAGAACACACTTTACTAGTAGTAAACTGTGTTCTCGTAAAATTGATTAATTTCGTAATCAGTTGAAGCGTGAATATTTCCTGCAGAACCCGCACTTATATTACTTGATCGTTATTCATCCGTGGTTACAGTCAATGTAGACGTTGATTGTTTCAATCGTGTATACATCTTATTTACTGTCCGTCGGAAAGCTGCAGTTCTTTTTTTTTCCACCGATCGTTACCAAAATTAAGCAAATACGGTTATTGTTATGACAAAGTGGCGTTTACCAGGTGTGTGCCAGGGGCCACGGTATCTCTTTCGAAAAACCCTCACCCATGGCAAGCATCGGCCCTTGCGGGCCCCTTCTGTTGGGTGCTGACATCACTTTGAGGCGCGCGTGGAACACAACTCGCCGTCGACCCGGACAGCGAGCTACCCATTACTCGCCGTCCGCAAGCCTACGCCTACGGTGGCTGGGAATCAGCCTGGGTTTCCCGACGCCCAGGGAGTCTCCTGCGGAGGCTATATACTGCCTCACGTGCCTCACGTGCACCACCTCCCTCTTCGCGAGCATCACTGCTTCGCAGAAGGAAGCGATGGCTATCCATGCACTCTCGCTCCGTACCATGGCTTGGAACAGGGCCGGATGCGAACGATCGCCGCCACTGATCACCTCCACAAGGACACGGCGGTGCTCCGCCCGAAACAGACTTATCGCCGCAATGGTGGCGTGCCCAGCACTGGGTTGCGACTGCAACAATCGCACTATCCACGTCGCCATGACATTCCGCCGGAGCTCTGTCCGCTGTGCCGCGATTTCCCGCGGCAACGGAGTTACGCCCCGGCGTTTGGGCTTTTCCTCCAGATCCCACGGCGGCAATCCGGCAAGGAGGCCCGCCGCCTCACCGGAGATCGTGCGGTATCCCCGAAACTCTTTTACCCTTTCAGGATCATTAAATTGTAGGATTATTTACGCAGTTTCAACTGTAATAACTAATAACTTAGATCATGTACCATGTTGCAACAATTTTCGTTTTCGTAGCGTAGATTACCGTAGGCGAGGTTTACAATATAGCTACGCCTACTCACCCCAGGACAGCAACTATAGATCACTACATAATAATATATTTACATAATACTTTCCGACTACTCATTGAACTGTGACTGAATTGTAAATACCTATTTGGCGAGAAAATAGTTCGGGAAAGCTGGGAAAATGAGTAACTATTACAAAGGTATCAATTATCTACATATATACAAAGTAAAGAATTATAAGTGACGATTTACGGGTAGTTCTAATACCGTCGGCGCCGATGACAAACGATATCAAATTTCCGCTTTTACCACAGTGCATCGATACTAGGAATGGGGTAGACGATGACGCATAGAAACACTGGAGGGACGCAGACAAGGGGAGGGCACTAAATTACACAGTGTTTGCGTGTTCGAACTACCTACATTAGGTACTACCTACGTTAGGGCTACAATTTGGCTAGATTTAATCAACAAAATTGATTCAAAATAATTGTTTAAATTAGGACTGTGTTCACTTGTTCAGTACGTACTTACTTACTTACGTGTGAAACCTCTTGTATCCACATAATTCTGTTGCTAGGTAAACTATTCGTTACCGTAATACGAGTTCGGAGTTTTCCAGCTTTCATTGTTTGTTGTTTCGTACACTATGGATATTTTCGGAGTTCTATTAGCCGACCATGGCATTTCCTTGTTTAGTCGTAGGCACAATAGGCATTTGGAAAATTAAGCATTCAGTTGTTTTAACACAGCAGACGTTTATTACTTTCGACTGTAAACTGTTAAAACGATGTTACAATAAACAGACTTTCTGGAAGTGTACTTGGAACACAAAATGGGACTTCTTGTATCGATTGTTTTTAACATTTCATCTCGTAAATATAGTGATGATCACGGCGAAACGCACCTTTAAAATATTATGTAGGTACTTAGATAGATTTTATAGTAGCTGACAATATTAGTTACTTTCAATAAAGTTGTATACGCGTATGCGTATATTTATGCGAGAAAATAAAACCGCTGTTTAAGTAAATGTATTGTAGTAAATATCTATAGGTACTCCGGTACTTTAGGGAGCTCCATCGAGACATATCGATCAGGGTCGAGTAGGTAGGACGCCCGCAATGGCTGGATTCACTATAGAAGCGTGCAATATTGTAACACGTGTTTATGTCTTCGCAGTACTCTGCTGGTTTAGCATCGTGTTGTTAGTTACATTGTCTTATCTGACAATATTGCTGATCTTCATCTGTTTAAGCTTCCGTGAGATACTGTTTTCAGTTCAACATCAGCGACTTCTTTGTCTGGGCCTTTTGGCGTAGCTATCATCATTAATGTTTATATTTTCTTTTTGTTTGTCTTTTGTACGTTTATGTGTAGTTCCCTACACCAGACGTATGTTATACTGTCGTACGATATGTGGTTCGGCAGTCTCAAACTATCTTTATGGCCCATTCCATTAACCATTCATCTTTCGTCCAGATGGGAGACCTCGTAAAATTGAGCTTTCAAAATTAAAAGCGAAACGTTTTTTATCGTACACCAATGCACCACCAACTTTGACATTGGGAGTGAGCAGTGACTTAAATTAACCTAAATTATCGAGTCCTTTATGTGTAACAATAGTGAGGCCGCCTATGTCCTGCCATATTCATACTGATGGTTTCGTCAACACGTTTACAAATTTAAATACGGGCTTCTTTATTCTGTACGCGTGTTCTAGAACATAATAACGCTTGGCTGCCGCATTCCTGACTCCAGTCTTATAATTAAGTAACTACCTACGCACTTGTTTATTGATATCGTTCACCACGATAAAGTTGAATGATTACTTGAATGAGATTTATAAATTCAAATTGTATCGTGAATCGGTTGGTCGCTCCAGTTGGTGTTTCGACAGGGTTAAGACTTTGTTTGTTAACTGCATTCAGTAAACTAGCGCTTTTCAGATAATGGACTATAGATGCAAAATTGTGGTTCTGGGAGGCTCCTGGGAGCTCCCTTGAATTTCTTTATTTGTCATTTTTCATAGGTACTTTGGTCTCCATTCACAGACACTGATCAAGTTTCTAGATGCGCCAGAATTAATTATACCTACCTCGGCAAAATTTGAACATCTGGCACATTATACCTACTCATCAACATCAGATAAAAGAAGCCAATTCATAGGCCTCTTCCAGGCGTTGCCACAGTACCAATTGTCATACCAAACTCTTTAAAATACTAACTTTACCTTTACTTGTTCCAGTGGCCTGAACTTCCAAGACCTGATCGTGCGTCAGGGTGCCATCGACTCACCTCCAAAGACACCGTTCATCCTCGGCTTTGAATGTGCCGGAGAGATCGAGCAGGTCGGCGAAGGCGTCACCAACTTTAAGGTAACTATGGAAACAATTTAAAACACAAATATCTAACTAAAGTAATGTTTTATGGGAGAAAAGCTTTGATTCTTTGTACCTATGTTTGTTTGTTACGCTTTTACACTAAAACGGCTGAACGGATTTGGATGAAATTAGCACATGCGTTGACTACGACCTGGATTAGGACATTCCCGAAATTCACTCGGGATCGAAATTTATAAATGCTGGTGAAACCGTGGGGCGCAGCTAGTACCTCTTAAGGCGACGATAGATGACAGCTACCTACAGCGATGCACTGCCGCCCGTCGCGCGCAAGAGACCCCGCCTCAACGCGCATCAAGTTTTTCGAAAAACAACCCATGTTGATTTATCAAACACAATTCAAAGAAAAACCGTATACTAAATTTTGGGTCATTAAATTGTCTTTTAGATGGTGAAAGTTTCATGGAAATACACCCGATAGTTTTTGCGTGATTATCATTTTTATGTCCGCGATAGACATTACTTTACCAATTAATTGCATTATGTTATAAAAATATTATTTAAAATATTCACATATGAAATGACAAAGAAAATTGTCTAGTTTAACATATATTTTTTCCAAATACACGAGACAAGCCGTTTAGACGTGATCTTCAATTTAAAGTCCTTAAAACTCATCTATCCCCCGCCTTAAGGTTTTGGGCTGGAAATACGTAATTACCAGCGTGGATAAAGCAAAAGGGGTGTGTAAGGATAGTAGCATGTGGTGTTTTGTAGTTCCTGCCTAGCCGTATTCTATGATTCAATTTTAAAATGAGGTTTTTACAATATAAAGGAAGAGGGAAATCACACCGAGATGGCTACACAATCACAGTCCTTTGTTTCTGTTATTTCCCCTTTCTATAAAATTCCGGAGACGTTGCAATTTCACCGCATTCTCCGCCAAGCAATTTCATGAAATTCTCGGGACATTTGGGCAACCCTAATCTTAATTAGTTTCTCCGATACGTCTCCTTGTGCAATTCTTCACCATCACCATGTGAAATTTCACACGCCTTCAGAATATTAATTCGGTAATGAATAATACAATTAATGTGCAGAACAGAGTCCCTACTGGCTGGGAAATTATTTAAATTAAAATTTCTTCCTTTCCGTTGATGTTTTATTGCAATGTTAAATTAATTACACTTCGTTCAATGCCTTCTTTGATAGTTTTGCCAAAGTAAATCGGTCACGGGCTCGTGGTATATCGCAACGGATTGCAACTGCCGCTATTTCTAATTTAAGTTAATTTAGTTTTAATTGCAATGTCTGTGGGTAATAAAACTTCCGTTTCTGTAGTTATAATAAGACCTAGCAGCTAGGTATATTTTATTTCTCAATTTGATACTTCAACTTCACCGTTAAACGTCCACTGCTGGGAAGACCAGAGATACAATGGTTTGACTGTGTGAAAGATGGCTGGAAAGGTAGTGACTACCGAGATCACGACTACATAGACACCAGCGGCATGTTGTCGACAGCAATTGCCTCCGCCGTTGACGCGTGTCGCTCGTGTGTATGAGCACTAATCGAGAATTATAGAAGAAAAATAAATGTTGCGAAGACCCCAAATTGTGATAAGGACAGGAGAACGATGAAACGTCCACTGTTTATGTTTAGTATGAGATCCTTAGCATAAGGGATAATCATCTTTTCATTCATTCATTTCATTCAGGGGAGTTTGTTGCGCAACTTCTTCTTCCCAGATAAAGCACTAAAGTGGTGAAGGGCGGGCGGTTCTTATTTTGACGTTGAAAAAGTGCTGACTTTCAGCCTAGTTTGAATTCGTCACTATTTTCTTCATTACCTAGGCAACTAAGCCTTTTCAAAAAGCAAGTTTATCTCTCCTTGATCTATAACACCTTCTTTATCCATTTTATACCACCCCTGACTTCCCTAGATCGTTAATCAGAATTTTAGTTCATCATTCGGGCAACAAAATCTACGGTTACAGCGGTTAATCTTCTACGAATATGTGAAATCTACATCAAAGCTTTGTAATGGACGGCCCTATAAACACTTCTCTTTGTTTCCGCGCCTAGTGATACATTGTTATTTTTATACGATTTAATGTCATGGGTGGAATGCAAATTTCGTTCTAAATGATTGAGGGTACCTTTTCGTTATTGGTTAACTTTATTGACTAATCTATCATTAGTTATTTCTGATAAATCAGTATTCGTCTTGAATTCTGGGACTTTTCATCTTACTATCCTGAATACCGTAAATTCGGTAACTGATTTCTGACTGGGTTTGTGTTCACACAACCGCTTTGCCAGATTATGTGACACTAATGATGTACCATTTGTTGGGCATGCTTTTGAGCTTATCCTAACCTTACCAACATTTGCAATCAGGTTGGCGACCAAGTCGTGGCTCTGCCAGAATACCGCGCCTGGGCCGAACTCGTCTCCGTGCCAGCCCAGTATGTTTACGTGCTGCCAGAAGGCATGACTGCTTTGGACGCGGTGGCAGTCACCACCAACTACGTGGTAGCCTATCTGTTGCTCTTCGAGATGGCCAATTTGACTCCTGGCAAGAGCCTGCTTGTGCACTCCGCTGGAGGCGGCGTGGTAAGTTATTGTTGTTTAAATATTTGATATATATTTCTATAATACCTATGAAATACTTCCGAGGAGTCTTCTTCGTTAGGAGCTCCGGTAAGTTGTCTATAGACAAAACGGCAAACTGTTTTAACAACTGCTGCGTATAGAAAAAATGCATTTAAAAAACAACATGAATTTCAAAACGACGAGTAAAAAATCGTCCCCAAATCCATAAAAAAAGTCATTTAAAAACATTATCTACTCAACAAGCGTATCTTCAGAAAATGAAAGTGAAGTTCAAGAGCACGTCGTTTTATCGACCATAAAAATTGACTCACTCCCAAAACTCATGAATGCAAAGCTAAAATTAAGTTTATTCAGAACTTGACAAATACCGAATGAAATCGAAAATACACGCGGTAGCATTGACCCTCGAGTGTGAGCACACAGCACGCTTCACACACTTCTGTGTACTTGATAATTACTGAGCAAACAGACTAACGAGATGCCTAATTGTTGCTCTAAATATTTCACAAAATATTCATGTTTGCTCTGGAATTTTAGTTTCCATAATGACGTGACCACCCTCGCGTGTCGGCGACCGGTAATTCGAAGCTCGCTCGCTGGGCGGGGTGACAGTACCAATTAGTTGACATTTATTAACAAGGGAAACCAATTTACAGGCAAATAACCTACGACTATGCTAACTTTTGATGATAATGATAATTGATGGGAAACGTGGATATTGTTAAAGTTTCATTGTGGCTGAAAGCTTTGGGAACTTTTGGGGCGATTAACTTTTCTATATTCGATTTGATTTTCGTGTATTACCTACAAAGTAAGTTTAGTCTTAAGCGGCAAGTTTCTGTACTACCTACCAACAATGGACGCTAACAGAAGGTCCGGAAACCAATAGTTTGAAGACAATCTGTGACTATTGAAATTGCGTTGTTTACATTGGTTTGTTTTTGTTCGATGTTCGAATTGAACTACTAATCGATTTGCTTATTTTTTATACCTACCTAGATATACTACGAAAAGCTGTATGAGACGTTTTATATATAACCAATAATAATCAGTTATTAATTTAAACTGACACTATAGATCTAGAGATCTTAATGTTCCTACTGACATCGTAGTTCATTAACATTTTACATGTTTTGGAGGAGACTAAAGTTTTTATTGCCATTCTAGGGCCAAGCAGTAGCTCAGTTGGCTAAGACGGTAGAGAACGTGACGGTGTTTGGCGTGTGCTCGAAGACCAAGCACGAGGCTCTGAAGGCCAACAACAACAACATCGACCATCTGCTGGAGCGCGGCAGTGACTACACCAGCGAAGTTAGGAAGTAAGTCGCACATTTTTTTACTTTTATGAGTTAATGACATATTATTTCAATAGCTCAATTTGCCTTGCCTTTTCCCAAGTATGTTCGTGTTGGGGATTGGCTTCCAGTCTAACCTAAGTAAGTAGTACCTACCAGTATTTTACATGGAGCGACTGCCTTTACATACACACACATACATAACTCCATAGCTCTGTTTTGTTATCTTAAAGCATTTGATTTGACCAGGATTCGCAAGTTTAAAAAAAACAAAACATCTTGTATAGTTGAAGGAACATACAGATAGTTTAGTTGGTAGGAATCAAATCCTACTTACAAATTGTGTGTTATCATCAGTCACTGTAACGTTTCCTTTCCTTTTTGACCTTTTGAGAATTAACAATAAACGGTATATTTATGCCAGTGATTATGACGGCCAGAGGGATCATTACTTAATTACATACACACTCATTATAGCAATAGCTTTAATTTTTAACCGAGTTCCAAAAAGGAGGAGGTTATATTATGTTCCACCGAACGTATTTTTTTTAGATATGTTGCTCGATTTCTCCCCCATTTGTGGACCGATTCTCAAAATTCTTTTTTTTAGAAAGGTCCCATTTAAATTTCATATAGATCTGATGGTGCGTTTCGGAGACAGACAACGGAACTCTTCAAAAAATGACAGCAAATCAACCGCGATTGCATAAATATGCATTGTTTTGACCGCAAGGATGATGAATTGGTGTGGAGTGGGTACTATAACTAAAAAGTGAAAAATAATAACTTTTTCTGACAAAGTTTTTATGACAGTTCAACATCATTCATTGAGTTATTTCAGCAGACACATTTTTCGAACATTTGGAGCAATGAATTAGCAATATATTCAAAATTATTCAGATTCTGATTGATACGCAATTAGGGTACATACAGCACTTACATCAACAATATTGATAGGTAGATAAAACAAAACCCACTCCTCCGACTTGCAAATTGGGATTAAGTAAGTGATTGCTAATCTTATTTTGCTTATGTCAGGTAATCACACTGTAACGTATCGGCCTTTCAAGGGATATCATTATTTGTACAGTTACACCCACACTCTTTATAACAACACCACACATTTGTTCATATATATCCCACTTTACATAAGGTTTTAAATAACTAATCAACCATCCAGAGAGGTATGGAATTACTTGGTATTACTTCTATACTTTGGAGGGGTTTGCTCACAGACAAAGACTACATCTGTAATAAGATTTTTATTTTATTTTACAAAAATTACTATTTTTAGAAGGTTTACGTTTACGGCTTTGGGGTCATGTTCCCCCCCCCCTCTCCCCCTCAAACCGCGCCTGCTTCTATAGATGCATATCAGACCTCAGGCTAGGTGGAGTGACGATCTTAGCAGGGTGGCTAGTTTCAGCTAAATGACAGAACCCTAGTCTCGTGCTAAATGTTCGATTGGAGAAGCCTATGTCCAGTTATGCTATAGGCTGATGATGCTGATGGATGAGCCATATTTATGGAAATTGTTCTGTGAGTATGTTGTTCAGCGGCGATGCTCTTCAGAAATCAGAAGCGTAGTACTTGAAGCCGGCGTGCGTGGATGGCTTATGTAGTGTATGAACGTAAACGCAGAGTAATGAGCGTAGCAAGTGGTGGCGTTCTGTAGTTTCTGCTCACCTTCAGGAAAAGGAGGCGTGAGTTTATGTAGGTATGTCTTATATGCATGCTCAGTAAACGACTAACCACATTCAACATTGAGGTAGGTACCTCTCCGTCCTTGCGTTCTTTCACAACACGATCTCTCACGATATATTGAATTTTAAAGTTCATAATATCAAGAATTCAGTGAGATCATCAATAGTTTGAATGGGCTTCGTTGTGCTTTGAACATGTGCCAAAGTGAAAAAATACAATGTGGTACCGCTTCATTTATTACGACTTTATGAGTGACCGGTCTTGTAAGTACTAGGAAGGTACTTATTAACAGTCTTAAATGTGGGTACTTTTTATATGTCAGGTAGGTATTCTTTCAACAATCAGCATGAAAGAGTGTGTCGCGTGAAGTGATAAAATGAATGTAGGTACTTACCTAAAGCCACCCGCTATGAATCACTAAAACAAATTAATCTGTTCAGCAATCATGAAGAATTGTAAAAATGTATGGAAGGATCGGATTCGTGATATCACTGAGCTAAAAATATCCCGTTCAGCGGCCCTTCGTTTTACTAATAATACCTTTTGTTTACGTTACACGTACTAAATGTTTGGTATGCGAGGATTTTTATGCTCGTGTATTCCTATTATTGTCACAATAAATTCTGGCTAGTTTCGGCTATTTGTCAGATAATTTTATGACGGTGTTAGTTACATAAATCTCTTCCGGATTCCTTAGGGCTCTAATCATCTGAGACAGCGTTAAAGAATTCAAAGTTGAATCATTGATGATCTACTTCCCGACGCTTCAGAGCTAAAGTATGTTGTTCCCAATCCCATGCTTAGTTAATTGGCGCTTATTACAGTTACATATTTCAGTGCGAGTCCTCCTCGTGTGATACGTGCAGGACCAGTTGACGAAGACCTCTCCCACCCCCTAGAACTTTTATTAACGGTTTAAAATAGGGGACATAATAGCAGGAGTCGAGGTCTTGTCAAGTTGGTGTCGTATCACGTTAATTGTTCGCTTTATAACCCGCTCCTTAGGGCAGCTGCTTCGTAACAAGCGCGTAATTTAATTCTCGTAAATAGACAAAGATATTTTTATATCTGGTGAGCACTTTACAGCGTAAACAACGAGCCACACAAGTTCTGTGTAAATAAATAGTCAGTTATCTACTGCGCGGAGAAATGCTCTTACAACAATATTGATTTACAATATAAAGTGTGGTAACATGTAATAATTTCTAGTAGTTTTTGTTTTAATGAAAACATTTAGGTTTATCGAAATTCCGCGTTGTGTTTTAATAATAATCAGAACCACATTATCATCTGCCTAGCCTTTTCCCAACTATGTTGGGGTCGGCTTCCAGTCTAACCGGATGCAGCTGAATACCAGTATTTTACATGGAGCGACTGCCTATCTGACTTCCACAACCCAGTTACTGGGTAATACGATACTCCTTGGTAAGACTGGTTGTCAGACTTTCGGGCTTCTGACGGGGTCGTCAGAAGCCGAAACGGCCGTACGGGTGTAACGACTGTCAAAGATCCACAAATGACAGCCGGGACCAACGGCTTAACGTGCTTTCCGAGGCACGGAGGGTCTTGGTATGTAAAGATGGTCACCCATCCACGGACCAACCGCGGCAAGCGTAGCTTAACCTGATCGATCGACCCGCGCAGCTATTGTTACTTAGCCACAAGCCCCCCAGATAATCAGAACCACATAAACCTAGTTAACTTCTGTACACTATTATGTAGAAATCCCATAACCTGCGTTTGATACTTATACTACATATCATTATCCATTACCGTTATTTCACATAAGTTTTCTGAAAATAATAGTAAACTCGTGCTTACTATCGTAACCTTGGGAACATTTCTTTAATATAATTAAATGTTTTATTATCCAATAAAATGGCAGATAATAAGAAACTCGTTTCCTGTAAATAGGTAACATGCCGAGATGATTGATAGATTCATAAAAAATATTAATGCGGCTCCTCAATTTTATTAAAAAGCACTTATTTCCAAGGTTTCAAAGCGTACCTTAGAGGCGTCAAAATGCCAATTCCCAGTTTCCTGAAATCCACACGATCAGGTACTAAGTATTAGTTGTGTAGAGTACCTACCTGAATGTTGTTGATTAGTTTTATTCTCGAAAACTTCGAGTAAAGCGTTTTTTTTCTAAGTTCGTTCTCGCGTGATCCATTGTACCTATACCTTCTCTTCCTCTACTGCTTAAATAATTTCTAGCTGATATCAAGTAAGATTCTGCGTAAGAAGTGCAGTACGCCGATACAGCCGATTTAGGGTGGGTGAACGATGATGATGTAATTTCTTGCAGTAGCTAAGCTATGTCCACGCTGTCATGTGTTCCATTGATTAGTTTATCTAACGTCATGTGATGCCACCAGGGTGTCTGCCGATGGTGTGGATATCGTGCTGGACTGCCTCTGCGGTGAGGAGTGCAACCGTGGCTACCAGCTGCTGAAACCCATGGGACGATACATCTTGTATGGTATGTATTGAATTTTTGATGAAGTTGTGTTTAATTAACTGAGGTTTAATTGAAGTTGTGAAAATGTTATTTTTTTATGCTAGTTTATTGGTTGAAGCTAGATTAAAGTAATACCACAGGTAATACTCGAACCACGAATCTGTAATACGGGCTTTAACTGCATACCTATTCTAGAATGATGCTCAAGTACCTATTTGGACTTTTTGGACCCTAATTCAGAAAGACATAGCAGCTTCATCGGTGTAGTATTAGCATTTACAGATTACTGCTTGAGTATCTACTTTATTCTAGTTTCAAAAATCTATGTTTTCAAAATTAACGAGATATTTTGTACCTACCTTTACCTTTTTGTATTAACATTATTAGCTAATTTAGTAAACGTGATATCCTATTGAGTGTGTGTTTAAATAAGTGTTAATAAACAATGGCGTGTATCACAGGATCATCTAACATCGTGACCGGCGAGACGAAGAGCTTCTTCAGCGCCGCGCGTGCTGTGAGTACTCAATCACTAATATCTGATTGTACTGGGCTGAGGTGCGTGTGCGCAGGCCCTGAGTGTAAATAATAATAGGATCGGTTCTTAAGAGATTGTAAAGCGTTGTGTGGTTTTTGTTAGAGATATGGGTAGTTAAGACTTTTTAATATTTTTTCTGGATTTAACAAAGATTTACTTACTTATTGAATTTTTATTTTGGCCATCCACATGTTAAGAAGATACTGGGGTTGCTTTACCATTTAGTCCTAGGGACCTAAATACTTATGCAGGGTAAGTTTTTATCCAGTGCGCAAATTGTACCCATGAATTCAGCATATCATTCTAGAACCCCTAGCGCAGAAATTTTTCGCCGGATATAAAAAAAAAAAAAAAATCAGCTGTTTCATAGAAAAGTGCAATACCTACGCGTTCAAAATGTATGGAACAGCTGATTTTTTTTGTATATCCGGCGAAAAATTTCTGCGCTAGGGGTTCTAGAATGATATGCTGAATTCATGGTTACAATTTGCGCACTGGATAAAAACTTTTCCTGTATAGAAAAGTAATACTGGTGGGTCCTGATAGCGTGATGGGGTTTGCGGTCCGGTATGTGTTGCGAATGTTCGCTACACATGTTTCAACATAGAATCATATGTCACCTTGAACTATTTGATTTATTTCGGACTTGATTCGATTTACTTACTCAGGCTTAACAAGAACTAGCCAGCTTCAATAAACCTATCCAGAACGGTCACTTCTAGAACTTGAAAAAGTACTTCGCGTAAACCTATTTCTTTAATTCCAGTGGTGGCAAGTAGACAAGGTGTCCCCAATAAAATTGTTTGACGAGAACAAGAGCCTGGCGGGTCTGAACCTGCGGCATCTGCTGTTCCAACATGGCCGCGCTGAGTACGTGCGCCGTGCTGTGGAGCGCGTGTTCGCGCTGTGGGGCGAGGGCAAGGTCAAGCCGCTGGTGGACTCCACCTGGGCGCTGGAGGATGTACGTAACTTGTTTTATTGGATGACTTTTTAGGTAGCGGAAATTGGAGACTTGGTTTTAAGCTATTGCTGATGGAGGAGCTACTGGAACTGTTCTATGACAAAGGTCTATTTCATGATCTTCATGTAACATTGTGTTTGGTTGGATGGGTTTCCCGGTCCCCTAGAAAAGACTATAGAGTTCAAAGAAAAATTAGGAAGCAGTTAGAACCATGAAGAGCTATTTGAATTTGTGGTGTTTAGTTCTTGCTGTTTAATATTATCGTCATTATCTAATTGTATAGATACTACCTACTTGTACACAGTAAAATTAACATCCAATCCTACCATCAGGTCGGCGAAGCCATGCAGAAAATGCACGATCGCAAAAACATCGGCAAGCTTGTGCTGGACCCATCACTGGAGCCAAAGCCCAAACCAGCCACCCCCGCCAAGGGAAAATCCGGTAAAGAGAAGAAGCCAGCCAAAGAGAGCTCCGAAGACAAGAAGGACAAGGAAGCCAAGGAGGAGGAGAAGAAACCAGCTGAGAACGGTGAGAAGAACGGGGAAAAGAACGGTGAAAAGAATGGTGAAAAGAACGGTGAAGAACCGCTCACTAACGGTAACAGCGACGAAGGTCAGTCTCGAACTATTATGACCAGGCATGCGTAGTGCGAACACGCTTTGACTGCTCCATTTTTGAATAGCCTGTGACGTCATCCCTTGTGAATCCCACAGTTGAAGCTGCGGTGTAAACGGGGCACGACTTTTATAGACAATTCAATAGTGTTGCTACAAGTAACGAGTATTTATTCATTATACGGGTGAAACAAACAGCTGTTGGTTTTAATAAGACCTTTTGGCGTCTGATATTATAATGCGCCCTACGAAATAAATTGATATTGATGACCTTTTTAACTCTAATTTGTCTATCAATTCAAGGGACCGCTTTTTATTCAGAAACCAATTAAAGCTTGTTGACCGCAGTTGTGCGTTTCACCCTATTATTATTTTTATTATGGCTTTTATTTTAATTAACTACGCACGCATTTATTGGCTAAACGCATATATTGGCTTCTAGCGAAGCCTATGTTTAAGAATATTCCAGACATTATACCACAACAGCCTTTAGACTTGCTAGTAGCATTTATTTTTTTAACATTTTGCTTGTACCTTTTTCCACCATACGTACCATTTAATTATTATGATTTATCAGTATTTCACATGCAATCATAAAGTGCAGATTATAAAACTAAAATAACACATTTCGTTTGCAAAATATTTTTACTTTTACTTTACGAAAATAAAACAATACCACCTAGTATTTTCTAGACATTTAGAATGCATATAAAATATTATTTTTTTGCTGCAGCATGTAAGGATGTGTTTCGCTTTTATATAAAGCCAGTTTGTATTTGAATATTGGTTTGGACTGAAGGAAATATACAGGGTAAGTTTTTATCCAGTGCGCAAACTGTGACCATGAATTCAGCATATCATTCTAGAGCCCCTAGCGCAGAAATTTTTCGCCGGTTATACAAAAAAAAAAAAACAGCTGTTTCATAGTTAAGTGCAATACCTACGCGGTCAAAATGTATGGAACAGCTGATTTTTTTTTTTGTATAACCGTCAAAAAATTTCTTCGGTAGAGAGTCTAGAATGATATGCTGAATTCATGGTAAAAATTTGCGCACTGGATAAAAGCTTTTCCTGTATTTTCTAAGTTACAATAAAAACTTAAGTAAGTATCAATTTCAATCACAGATTAATGAGACCTTGGTAATTTTTTTTTACATAAAACGACATTTTTCACATTAAAATCAAACAATTAATATAAAATTATCGCCTAAACTGTTTGAAATTAAAATACTCCCGGACAGTCAGCAGTAGGTACGCAGCTTTAAAGCAAATCAAAAACTGTTTTCTGACCGGGTGGGTTTTATGCAGGTCTACATAATATAATATTACCATGTTTGGCCAGTTTCCCTTTGTGGCGAGAGATACATAATTAATTATCTTGGTTATTTACTTATCATTAAATCCACATTCCTAGTTACCTTTTTTTTTGTATCCAGACTTATTCTACAACCATAATTATGATAATTCGTAACATCACCAACAAACCACGTCTAAGGGCTGTTTTATCACTGAAAATATACGTTTAGCCAGCTTGGTCATAAAAAGTCGGGTCTGAGTTTCTAGGATTACCTACATATACCTATAGATTAAGTTATAGATAGAATCTACTAACGATTATTTTAATATAGCTTTAGCATTAGTTTGAGAATAGTGTGCGGTTTATAGGATGTTAATATTATGCTTATAATTATATTTTATCGTGTTGATGCTTTGTAATACATGAGTATGCTTTTTAAAATAAGTAATTTAAAAATCGACTGTATTCCGATTGAAGATTTTAAACGACTGAAGATGAGCCTTGAATTCCAAATTATGACGATTTGGACACTTCTACAATTCTGAAGGTAAAGTTTTCATGGAAAATTATACCGATTAAGTTCATTAAAATATTTGTTACAGGTATTCATAATCTGTAAAATAATCTGTTATGTTAGTTCTCGGAGCGCACCCCATGTATTGGTTCGTTACCCATCGTTTAATTTGATTTACTCTTGAAACTTTGCTGGCGCCTATAAAATTTTAATGAGCCATCCCAAACTTATGTGGGATGATGAGAAATGTAGGCTCTTAGCATACCGCACCGACGCATGTGGGGGCGATCCTGTATCTTTTAGATAGGTACAGTCAATTGCATGGTAACAGTTTGACTTTTACAGTGCCATTATTTCGTGGCAGTTTTCGTAGTTCAACTGTTTACCAACACCTAGTTGACGGTACCAAGAGGTACATATTGCATTGTCTGATCTTGTACTTATTACGTTTTTGTTTCTAAACTTGCAGAGTCAAAGGAGAAGGAAAAGGAATCCAGCTGAATTACTTCTCTCGAGGACTGAACCAGATAAACCACCGCCAATTGATTATTTTAGAGTTGAAGCTGTCCCGAGGACGCCGCGCCTCGCTTGCTCGCCGGCGCTACTATGTGTTGCCTCACCTTCTTATCTTATACAAGTCTGATTACCCGACATCCTCCGATCGCTAATCCTATTTATAAATGTTTTCCATCATTGTAATCATTGTAACACGCGATCGAACGATGTCGCACGCTAATTTAAGTTTTTAATTATTCGATTTATTGTCTATCATCACATTTCCTAGTTTTGTTTGAACTATTAAGAAATTAATCGTTTAAAATGCGACAGCGAAACTACAATGAATTTATTTTTTAATCAATTATTTCTTTTATAAATTAATTTCATAATTTGGCCTAAGTTAAGAAGAATCGTCTCAGATAATACATACTGTCTTTTTTTATTATAGTTTAATGTTTAAGACTTTATTTTTAAGATGAGATATTTTAATCTGCAGTTATTTTGAATGGCTATTGTATATCTAAGGTGCAGAGATGCTTAATCTTTATGTATGTTAAGCTTTAATATTTTATTAGTAAATGTTTAAAATTTGGCCCACGAGACCCACAGCCGTACCCGCCCGGGTCGCGTCGTCGCGCTCGTCGCACTCGTCCGACGGCCGACTGTCTGTTGTCAGCGACTAACGAATGAAAACCTTACGTGTGATATTTTGGTAGGTATGCTAGATGTTTTGCGGTATTTTTATGCTGCCTTTACATGACATATTATTTTATTACTTTGATTTTAAAAAAAATGATTACTTTATATTTTTTATACTTAACGTTTTGTAAATTATTTTCTAGTTAAGAGATTTCACAGAGTTTATTTGAACGCACCGGTCATTGTATAACGGACACGATCGTCCGCCCAGCTAGAGTCTTCTACTCCTGAACCTAACTTAGGACGAGCTTATAGTATCCCAAATGTGAAATATTTTTGTGTCTAAGTTCATACGAATCAACACAATCGATGTCACCTTTGATGTAAGTAATATTTTTATATTCCAATAATAAACGACTGTACTGCGGTCTCATCTCATATAATGAAGCTTTATATGTATCTTTCACACGATTAATCACATATCTACTCGAACATACACATTCACACGATGTATATTAGGATTAATATTTTGATACCAATATTCACAGCATTTCTTTTGATATAACTAGCATATTGTATTTGTCTACCCCCTTATTTCTTAAGGTTGTAACATTTTCGGCCATATAAATGTACAGTATGGTTGTAGGTAAATGTACCCAGTACTACTTAAATATGTTATCTGTAAACACATATCATGCGGATGTAAAATGTAACTCTCAGAGGCTGAACGTAGTCCGGTGCGCCGGAGTAAAACATCCACTGCATCCACACTGCTCAACACTCTCACCACGCTCTGTACTCATGTGTGTTCATACTACCGCCGACTTCTTTAACAGACTTGGATTTTTATAAAACTTTTATCCTTTTTGAACATTTTTGCAAAAGCATAGTTTAACATGAGCGCGTGTTGTGATCCGAACCATAGTACCTACCGCTTCCAGTATCCGGTGATCCGGTGCGAAGTACCGACCGCCGTATGTTGTGATGAATGCGAGTAGCATGGCAACACCGGAGTGACGCACTCGGACTCTCTAGGTAGCTTTTGTAACAGTAGTGGCACACGAGTGTATGACGCTGCTTTGTTCGTACGGTGGCTTGGTGCTAGTTTCGTATCGTATGCGGATACATCTCGCTTCAGTGTCTCGGACCAATATCATATAGCTACTTTAGTCTTCTTATCAGTAATATTCTTCGCTTTGTGTGTCAAATATGTGCGAATTTCTTGTAATGTAAACCTATATTAATTAAATCTTGTGTATATCGACCTGTTTAATGGTTTAGAATTATCTCTGAATTTTCTTCTATAAGGATATTTGATGAAATTCAATAGTAATAGAGCTGGGGTGACTGCGCCGTTTGTGATTGTGTCCAAAATTGTTGTAGGTTAGTATCAAAGTTGATGCCAATATTTATTACCTTGAGGATGGGTTGAGAAGGAAGGTGAAACTTGCGCTGTCACGCCAGCAGGCTCATGGCAGACTGGGTCGTTATTGTATTACACATTTATTTTTATAAGGGCGGGCCAGTGTGATATCTATACTATGAAATAAATAAATAAATATGTATGATCTGTAAAAATGCTTACACAAGACTTTTATTTTAACATTTATCTCCTTTGGTTAGTACCTACCACATTAGCTGGCAGCTGGTATACCTACTTCATTGCTCGTCTTTTAATTTTGCACCAAAAATTAAAGTTATCAAAGTTTCTGGAATAAGAAATATCCACAGGATAAAATTTGAATCCATTTGACGAAAGGCACAGCGGTATTGCCGCTCAAACTCCTAATGGATAGATAGGTCTCCTAATGGTAGATATCTACCCTATTATTCACCACATTAGGGGAGATGAAAAGTGAATCATACTTCAATAGGTATGGTACCCATCATATTGTTACTCGCTAAGGTTCCTCTTATTTTACTACCTACATTAATGCAATAATCAAAGTAGGTAAGTACTTACCTAAGTATTTAGATAAATCTTAAAGTTAAAAAAAGTAATTAAGTATTTACATAGTAGGGTGAGTGACCTGAGATGATCAATACTAAACTCTGTAATGCCGGATAGTCTAAGAGCTGCAATAGTTGAAACTATGATAAAAAAAATCTCGTTTACACAATTAATAGGCGTTATTGGAGATTCAGTTTTACGATTTATTACATTTTTAGTCTAAATAAACTCCATAGACAACGATATTTGCAAATATATGGGGATTTTCATAATTGTAGGAGGCGAAGGCATCCCGCTCGTGGTCCCATAGGAATGTATGGAACACGTGAACGCTCTGCTGTCGACGTTGTCCGATACATACACTTACAATGATTCTGTACCTGTAAAGACAAAACAGAAACATGGAAGAATTTCATCTTTATACCTTTAATCAATCTGGACAGAGATGAAAATTATGAGATAGCTGTCACTTCATAGTTATATAAACTTACGCCTTTGTCCCATGGGGTTAAGCGGAAACTTCCAAACACTTCCTTTTTCGATTTTTATTGCATATCTTATCGAGCTGGAAGCAAACCTCAAAAGCTATGTTAACGTCGACTTGCAGCACAGGAAACGTCCATGTTAGATGTGATGATTGTCCACAAACACTAAACTTGGGGAGTTCCCCAGGAATATTAGAGAACACTGACCTAGAGACACCCGACGTCGTCTAGGCATCACAGATCTATAAGGCACATACATAATAACACATGATTTAGACAATTTACAGGTCAATATCGACTTCTTCGAAAGCAGCAACAGTAACAACATGAGAATAGCGAGAAGCCGGCCAAAAGCGGCAAAATGTACATCATGGTGATAATGATAACGTCGTGCACATTGTCCCAAAATAAATATTTATAGTTTACAAAATAATCGTGAATAGTGTCTTTATTGATGAATCTACCTTTTTTATAGCAATATGATGGTATTCTGTCATGCTTTACCTGTCATAGTTTTCTTCTTTCACAGCGTTACGCAACGTTTCTGCGAGGCTCAAACACAGATCTGGAACTATTTTCTCGCTATATTCTATTTCCACCAACTCAGCGTCTACCACTCTCTTCAGGACTTTTTGTATTTTCTCAGTATCGAAACGATTCTTTGGGTTTAGTCGGTAGGTTGGTTGATAAATTCGGACCTGTTTGGTTTTGCTTTCTTCAGTCATTTTGTTGAATCAATACAAAATACATGGGGAACATAGCAACATGACTTGTATTGAAACCTACCTAAGTAGGTACTATTGATAGGTGCATTTTATTAGCAGGGGGTCAGTGTCAAGACTCTTCTCAGGTGCAACAATAAAGTTACATCACCCCTCAGAGTCTTTTAATGGACTAAAAGTAAATAACTTTGCAGTGTGGTGGATGTTAATCAGTTGCCAAGACCATTTAACCTAAGTACCTTTATGATTTTAGCTTGGCAAAGTAAAAAATCAACTTGTAACAAAAGTCACTACATTAAAGGCCTTCTGCTAAGCGGAGCCTGTCCTTCCGATGTCCGTTGGATTTTTGTTGACGAGCTAACCTAAACACCGCTGCAATCTGAAGGGATATTTCCACTATTACCTATTACTTTTGTCTAAATAGCAATCTACATCTAATTCCTCGTTTTCTCAAACTAATGAGTGAAAAAAAATAACCTATCAAATTAAAAATGGCGTCGATAAATTCATCCGCATCGCTGCCGACTGGTCATGTTCCCAAGAGACTGGTGGCATTACCACGTTGTATGGCAATGCTTATCTGCTAGCCAAGGTAGAAACCAGCTCATGGTAAGGGTAGGTCACGGTAAGTGTCAACCAGTTATTTCGAGATTTCCTTTAAAAGACCATGAGCACTCAGACACCACAGCCCGAGGGTTTCAACCCCAAACGGCTCGAAAATATAATTACCATTAAGGTTGTTATATGTACTTTCGCCGCTTGAGGTTTTCCGCAGCCGCAGCGGCAGCGCCAGCACAGCACACCGATGCAGGAAGATGGGATGGCGCAAGAGTATCAACACACGTTGCATCCCACTGTAAAGGCCTACCCCCTTCTATGGAAATAAAGACGTGTCGTCCGGTCTTTTGCTAAGCTCGCGTGCCAAGCCATTCGGTTCTAAATGTTCTAATACAGCTGGAACACCGACGCGACGGTGACAAGAGCTCGTCGGATGGTATCGTTAATGTTCGCGTGCCGAGCTAAGCGGCCTGCGCTTCGGCTGCAAAACAGGCCGTAGTGTCCTAGATTGTTAACAACTTCGCCGCAGTGATAGTGATGAGGAGAACAAGACAGTGTGATTGGTAATTATTATCAGTTATGAGCCAGGGTCAGAGCTGGATGTCATCGCATTGGCGGTCACCCGTCGACGCGATGACAGTGGCGGCCAATGATCGCCACAAACATTCCAGATATAAGTAAAACTAAAGCAACCCGCTCTAAGAGCAGGCTCTGCTAATGGTTTACCGCTTTGGACCTTCTGCAGCTGCCGTATCTGCTTATTACTGTACTTGTTCTACCGACTGAATTTCTAAATTCACGAGACATTTTTCAATTTAATCAAAAAGCAGCCTACTCGTTTTTAAATTAAGTATGTCATACATTTAAAAATAGGAACCTCATTTACGGTTTCTTGCACTACAGTTAGAGTTTATTGATTTAGTCTAAGTAAGCCACATCTGGAAACAATCTCAGGGTTGCGGTGGGCGGTGGGGGGTTTTTTTTTCGGGTGGGAAATCATCAAATAACTTCTCCCGCTCTGGGTGGAGCAGGAGGGCGTGTCAGACTTTTACTGACTAAAACCCACCCGTGTTCCCTCAGTAGCATGTGTGCCAGGTGTGGCGGTATCTCTTTCGAACAGCCCGCATCCCTGGCAGGCATCGGCCCTTGCGGGCTCCATTGGTTTGTGCTGACATCTTTTTGAGGCGCGCGTGGAACACAACGCGCCATCGACCTGGGCTTGGTCCTTACCGGACAGCGAGCTACCCAATACTCGCTGTCCACAAGCCCGCGCCTACGGTGGCCGGTAATCGGCCTGGGATTCCCGACGCGACGCCCAGGGCGTCTCCTGCGACGACTAAGGCCGTGAGGGCGTATGTACTGCCTCTCCCTCACGTGCGCCGCCTCCCTCTTCGCGAGCATCACTGCTTCGCAGAAGGAGGTGACGGCTACCCATACACTCTCGCTCCGTACCAAGGCCTGGACCAGGTCCGGACGCGAGAGATCGCCACCGCCGATCGCATCTATAAGGTCACGGTAGTGCTCCGCCCAAGCCGGGCAGACGTCCACCGTATGCTCCACCGTGTCCTCAGGGCGATCTTCGCAGTAGAAACACTCGGGCGTTTCCTCCTGCCATATGCGAAATAGGAACCTCCCGAAACGGTGGTGTCCGGTGAGGACCTGCGTCAGGCGGAAGGTGAGGACGCCATGCCGCCCCTCCGTCGCAATCGTAGCGTGACCAGTGGGCGGTGTGTTCGATTGTATTTTGTGATTGCGACTAGACTACTGCAAACTGTAGACATAAAGACGTTAGCTTTGAGTCTACAATAACTCCACGTGAAATTATCATAGTTTTCCAGTCCTGCCCAGTTTAGAGTTTTATGTTGTAGAACCTCATTTTGGGCTCCAGTACCCATAACATCACAGCAAACGACCAACGTGACCCTCAACGGAATAAGTTTACCAACAGTGGACGTAATCAAATACCTAGGCACATACATAACATCCACATTAAACAGAAAAAGCACCATTAGAAAACGATGCCAACAGGCCACGAGAAACGCCAACAGGTCATTATAATACTGGGGGCTACTAAATCCTAAGTCTGAATGGCAAGCAAACTGGAGGGTTTGTTTAAGGCAATGTACAGATAGTGAAAAATCTGCGCAAAAGTAAACTTATCCGAAAATTGGTCAAGTTTTCAAAATTTCTTGACGACGACTTTTTACAAATTGAATCTAGCGACTCGAATTTATAGGAGTTGGTAACACTGTGTGATTCTGTCAAGTGTCAATCTCCGTTGGGAGTTTATCCCTTCCCTACGTTCCGAGATACGATAATATCGATTTGAGCGCGCTCACACCCGTTCCGAATTGGCGTGAGCGCGATAACGATTTCCCGCGAAACGTCATAGATGACGTCATGACATGCGCCATCTTGCGATAACGCCGACCATGCAATTTACTAATATCACCGTGAGCTCTGTCAGATATGACAGTTGGGCTGTTTTGTTTTGATTCGCATCGTATCTTTATCTAACTTTGATTTATTTGAAATAGTGCTTCTATCTAAGAAGAAGAAATGTGAGGTGTATACAAGTCTAATATGGTGAAAATATGTTTTAACGTTGAGTGAGCACTTTTATCGCGATCACGAGCGTTCCGTATTGATGACAAAAATGACGGTTCTTAACTGTCAGAATCGTGATATCAAACTCGGAACGCAAAATATCGATGTGAGCGCTCACAGCGCTATTTTTCTAATACGGAATGCGCCCTATGTGTTCTGTGGTGTCAATTAGCATTTATCTGTCACTGCCAAAAATTGGCGCGGTTATGCCGCAAAACTTGGCGAAACGGCGAAGCAAAAACAACAAAGAAAATTGTGTGAAAAGTCATTTTTAGAACGTGATTGTTTTCCAAAAAATAAGGGTGGTCTAGGAGCAGTAACATCTTGGTCGTGTTTGGGGTTCCTTGTGAGCTGAGAAACTAGCTATCCAACCGCAATAGTCCAGTACCTACTGTACAAGTAACCAAGTTTTCTACTTTCTGTTCCATGGCAGGTGTGGTGCAATTTAGGGTGCAACTTGGACACTCGTACATTTTTAAATTTTTGATATTTTGTAGATGTAAGTATACTTTGTATTAATCAATACAAAATATACTTACTGGTCAGTGGGACGTCTGGGCGCTCTCAAAATGAGTCGACAATCTACATTGACGAACTTTTTTCAATCCAAATCTTCGCCGATCCCATTGACTATGAGTAGTAAAAAGCGTAGTTTGTGCCTTAAAAAAACTCCGAGTAAGTCACCCAGAACAGGGGGTAAGTCACCTAAAACACCGATAATTTCACCCACAACACCGAAAATGTCACCCGCGACACCAAGCAAAGAAGTGGTAGAGGTGAAAAAGGAAGATGAAATAGTGACTTTGTCAAGTGATAGTGAACATGAAGCAACTCCATCCAAAAGAAAGAAGGCTGGAATCTCTGTTATCAATATAGAATCACTACGAGACAGGACACCTGTGCGTACAGCTCAGCAGCAGTCACCGAGGGAATTAGGACCCAGTGCTGGTGCTTTAAATTCCTCTGTAGAAATAATGGAGTACAATGTATCTCCTGGGGTGGTATTGGCCCAATCACCAAGGACTCCCTCGTCTCAAGGTTCAAGTACCAAAGATTTCTACTCTCCAACCAAAAAAAGGGTTGTGAAAAAGAAATCTCCAGCTAAGAGAAACTTAGCAAGTCAGTTTAATGAAAACCTTTCTCCAAAATCTTCATTTGAGAATAGAGCTTTTGCTCAGAATGTTGAAGACAGAGATGACAAAAGTAAGTAAACATTTTAAACATACAATTACATTCAAAATATTGTGAAAGTTTCAGAATAATTATTTGGCCAACAAAAGTTAACTTTTTTAAATTATATGGCCATATACTATTCATGCCACCTGTTCCTTATAAATTATATCTTTATGAACAAAGGCAAAGCCTTGAATCAAAAACTAAGTCTATTTTCTATTTATTTATTTAACCATTTATGCACACACATGTAAACAGATAAGAATAAAGGAACAGAAAAATATGAACAGAGGTAATGCTTATTTCTACAGAAATCTCTTCCAGCACACCTGCAATAGGAGAGAAGATAACAGAGATGTAGACAATGCGTGTAATAATAATAGAAGGGTAAACATAATAGTACAAATTATAATCTAATTTATAAATACACATATCATATAAGAATATACATTCATACATACATACTACTTAAAAAATAAATATCACTAAAATATATACAGCGTGGAGAGGACTATATGACCTTAAATCAAACTTCGTATAAGTCATTATATTCCCAACCTGCACACAAAAAATCAATCAAATATTGTCCAGTAGTTTAGCCACAGGACATTATTTTTCATTTTAAGCATTTTCTACATGATGTATAGTTAACAGGAGAGCACGCGACAGGTAAACGACCCCCAGACGCAACGGTATTAGCCCACACGTTGCCAGCTCGCTAGGTACTGGAAAAACCCGCCGCATTTTTGCCGGTGCGCTATTGGTTCGTTCTCAAAATACCATCGCACACAAAAGTGTTTAATTCCGAAATGGTTTTACATAGAAAATTGAGAAAAATGAATTATGACGTATTATTTTATGAAGAGGCTGATAATAATTTAGTTCATAACTAAGAATAATGTATGAAACGGACCGTATTGGCAAAAAAATGTTCCGAGTCTACAGTGAGAGGAATTGTAAAAAGTTCAAAAGATTTGGAACTTTTTACTGTCTTCCGAACTCCCGGAAAAATAAAAGAATAAAAAAAAACCAATAACAGACATTGACAGCTTTGGCAAGGGTGTTATAAAAAGAATCATCCACATTTTCCAAGTCACTGAAAGATAATTGCCTACCAGAAGAATACCATAGACAGGTTGCAAAGGAAGTTACAGAATGACCAACATTTCCTTCCTACCAATAACCGAAGTAGCAAGCGAAAGGCTAGTTTAAAAATAAAATAATAGGCCTAGTACTTTCGTGCGCGAATGTACATATGCGCAAACACACCCCTTCCACTTTCTTCCAGGGTTTTTTCCATGGCGTATTTTTTGTACAAAGGCAAACGCGGGGCGCCGCGCGGGTATACGGAAGGGGTAGTCATCGTCTATCTAGGTTACGGTCACTCGGTCAGTGTATCACCGGACGTACTTCCTGTCTGTGACGCATTCTGTACCGCTTTGGAATTGCCGATGCGCCCGCGCTCTTCGGAAGCCGCCGCTCGAGTGTTTTCGTATCTTTTTAAAGACGTTTATGTGAGTGAATTGTGCGAAATTTGACGCTTTGTTTTAATAGTGACAGGACACATAACGTAGAATAGGTACTTGGTTAAATTGATAAGTGAACTTTGCGAAGTTAGACGCTTAAAACATACTGTGTTTGAAGTTTATTTTTATTATAAATCACCATGCCTCGTTATAATTACTCGGCTTCGGAGTACACCGATATGATTTTAATTTATGGGGAGTGTCACGGAAACGCCGCATTAGCAATACGGACATACCGAGAGAGGTATGGGAACAACCGTATGTGTCCGACCCACGGGCGGACTATTGTACAAGCTGTCCAGAGGATACGGGAAAATCGATCCTTAATCCCGCATGTAGATGGTGCTCCTCCGCGTGCAATTGTGATCCCAGATGAAAGGGTTTTAAATTATTTTGATCACAACCCGACGTCCAGTCTGCGTAGAGCAGGTCGCCATTTTCGTGTAAATCACAAAACTATACAAAAAGTTTTGAAACGAGACAAACGCAGGCCTTACAAGTACAAGAAAGTTCAAGCGTTATTACAGAGAGACAAGCCAGTAAGAGAAACTTTCTGTCGCTGGATGGAAACCAAACATCTCGAGAATCCTGACTTCCTGTACAATGTGATGTGGACTGATGAAAGTACATTTACAAGGAATGGTTTATGGAACCGACAGAACCTTCGGTACTGGAGGCGCGAGAATCCGCATCTAGTACGGGAGACTTCGCATCAGTACAGATTTTCTGTCAATGTGTGGGCTGGCATACACAGAAATACTATAATTGGTCCAGTATTTATTGATGGCAATTTAAATGCCGTAAAATTCTTAGAACTCCTCAATGGACCCGTTTCCGAGTACACGGAAGAACTTTCGCTAGACGTGTACAGGCAGATGTGGTACCAGTTAGACGGAGCACCAGCTCATTCAGTGGTGTCTGCAAGAGAGCGTTTGTCTCAAATGTTCGGACAGCAGTGGATTGGCCGTTATGGACCAGTGCGGTGGCCAGCGAGGTCACCAGATCTCACGCCACTGGATTTTTTCTTGTGGGGCCACATAAAAAATGATGTGTACTCAACAGAAGTTGAAACCGTTGATGATTTAAAAAATAGGATTATGATATCTTTTAATAAATTAAAAGACATGGCTGCTACTGGTGACCTATTATCAAGAGTAAGAAATAACATTATACGTCGGTGTACATTGTGTATTCAAGAACACGGCGGACATGTAGAAAATAAAAAAAATTAAAAATGACTACTTATCTAAGTTATCGAAAAGTTATTGTGATTAGTGAATATCTCGCGGGTGCCTGACTATTTCGTTAATAATCTGTGATTTGATGTAATGAAATTGAGCATTAATGATGATATTAATGGCGCCAAAACATTACGTCGCCGGTCGCTACGCGATGTCGTCGCCGCGCCTGCCGCCGCGAACTGCACGTGCGCTTTATGAAACCGCGCTGTGTTGCCATTCTTACCGCAGGTCAGTGAACCAATAGATCTAAATGGTGTACTATTTTGTGTACAGTTTTATCCTATTTAGTTTGTTTGAAAAAATCGTTTTGATTAATTTCGATGCTAGGATTTATTTGATAGTTTATAAATGTTTCTATGAACCAGCAATGCCAGTGTTTTCAATTAAAGTCATATTATCTTCACCACGTTGTATAATTATAATGTAATTTAAATAATAAATACAAATGCAACTTATGACAAAGTGGAGAGATAATGTTCTTTCACTCTTCTTTTGAATACTGCCACAGTTTGGCAGTTCCTAATGTCAGGCGGAAGTGAATTCCACAACCGGACCGCGTGCACAGTGAAGGAGTAGGAGTAGAAGTCGGTTGAGTGGGGAGGGGACTTGAAGAGATTTCTAAGATGCGACCTGCAAGGTGCATCAAAAGGACGGGCGTAGGAGAAGCGTTGCCGCGGATAGCCTCCCCATATTTAACATTCTTCACAACCCTAAAACCCCTTTTAGGGTTGTGAAGAATGTTAAATAGCAAACACAATATCCGAGAGTTTCTGCGAAGTCGAATGGGGAGCCACCTGAGGATCTTGCGAAAGTTGGAAATGTGATCATATTTTTAAGGTTAAAAATAAAACAAATGCAGACATTTTGTAAGTGCTCAAGTTTATTTAAAAGCTCCTCAGTGGCATCCAAATAACAGGCATTAGCGCAGTCATATTCATATTCTTATTTCATATTCTATTTGCATTTGAGAAGAAAAAGAAATGTGTCGAGCTTGATTTAGCTGTGAATTTTTATCAAAGCATTTATTTCAAACTAGCTTTTGCCAGCGGCTTCGCCTGCGCGGAACTTTCATCCCCTATTTAACTCCCTTAGGGGTTGAATTTCGAAATATCCTTCCTTATTCCTTGTCTACATTATAAAGGAAACCTCTGTTCAAAATTTCAGCTTTCTAGGCCCAAGGGTTTGGGCTGGGCGTTGATGAGTCAGTCAATCAGTCAGTCAGGACTTTTCTTTTTATTTATATAGATAGGCACTTAAAAGGCACTTTTGGATGTCAAAATTTACATTAAAATAGAATTGATTCTAGTTGCCCCTTCCAAAATGTAGTTTAGTATGGAGAAGAATGGGCAAGAAAGTCCACCCCACTCTTTTAAAATGTTTTAACAAGTAATAAGTCAGTGTGTGAGTTAAAGTAATAACTGAGAGCAAACCAATGTCATAAATATAATTAATTAATTATACAATTAAATTTTTGTCTAAACTCTAGATTGTCCTATGGAGTAGGACCAGCATGTTTCCAAGCATTCTTATCTTGGATATAATCCTCTAATTTGATAACACATGGGCTGCTTTGTGATTGAGTAATAAATAATTTCTAGAATATTGTAAATTGGACATATCATACTTACACTTTAAAGAGTAGGTAATTCAATTAATTGCCCAATATATTAATAATAATAGTTAAAATCTAATTACAAAACTTTACTAGAGACAACTCCACTTATAATCAAATCAACTAACATGAAACACAATTTACTAATTACAGCTGGATTCCTTCTATCAATAATTGACAAGTACCTAAAGTCTGAAAATCTAAAGCCTTTACTAGAAAAAGAATCACAAGTGCTTCTAGAAAACTGCATGCAAGTGGTGAAGCCTGGCATGAGGCTGATGTGCCGCTTATACTGGCGCCAGCCTGGCTGGTACCGCATGGAGGACCTTGGGCAGATAGCCACTCAGAAGAAGAAAGATGATGATAAGGATGGGGGAGGCATGAGTAGTCCAGACCTCCTGAATATGATCTCCTGTTTGAAAGGGTATGGTTTGATCACACAAGCTGGAGTTGATGGTGAGATCCTCATGCTTCTTACATTTTAACAGTGAAAGCTTCTCTTTCTTGTGATACAATTTAAATGATGCAGGGTCCTCCCAAACATTATATTACACTATTTTTACCTGTATTATTTTATTGCCACTCGTACAAAAATAATCCTCAATACAAACTAAAATATGTTTATTTCAGGTGAACCAATTCTACAGTTTGATGACTATGTGAAGCTGCTGAAAAGACCAGACATTCTGCAAATAGCCAAGGAGCTAAAGTTAAAGATACAGTCCAAACAGGATGCTGTGGAAGCATTGAGAACATACTCCAAGTGTGCACCCATCACTAACTTCTTTTCTAAAAACAAAGTCAGTAATAATAGTAACAGAGTTTTGGAAATGTAAGTACATGTAATTTACTGTATGTAACACAAGTACAATTTACTTCATTCATCATCATCAGCCTATGATGTTCCTACTGCTGGGAACATCATAGGCTGATGATGCCTGGGCACAGGCCTCCTCTCTCTGAGAGGGAGAGAGCCGTAATCCACCACGCGGGCCCAGAGCGGGTTGGTACATGTCACATGTCTTCGAATTTTTGGTTCTAGGACATGCCGGTTTCCTCACGATGTTTTCCTTCACCGTTTTGAGAGCAGTGGTGATGAAATAATTTACACAAAGTAAAGCGCCTGTCTGGGTTCGAACTCAGACAAGTCGCGGCCGATACCACTTGGCCACCACTGCTCTCAATTTACTTGAAATACTCAAAAAGCAGTTATTAACATTTATGGTGAAGACATACTATGTCACCATCAATGTTAAGAAAAGAAGAATAATGATGTTGGAAGAAGCATGTCTATAATAATATTATTATTTCCTTTATTTCAAGAAATACACATAAATTACATTTTTAAATATTAGTATAAAAATATTTTAAAAAAAAAATTGTAACCTACCGGTATCGGGAACAAAGTCCAAGCTACGCGGTCAGGGCTCCAGAGCAAGGAACCTCCTAATAATGCGAGCCGTGTCCAGGAGTACCGCTTTCTGGATCAAGCCCTTGATCCAGCTGCCCAACGAGAGCCTCCTCATATGTTGGTCGAGGCTCTTGGCTATAATGCCATTGGCTGTAACGACTATCGGTACCATGATCGCTGAGTCCACATCCCGCAAATCGACAACCTCGTGAGCCAAGTCAATATACTTGATTTGTTAATATTTTTCCTTTATTCATTTTAGTACTTATTTTATTACATTTTTAAATATTTTTATAAAACAAAAAATTAAAAAACAAACATTTAAAAATATATAAAATAGGGTTCCGCCGATATTGGGAGCAGGGTCCAAGCTACCGGTGGTTAGGGCTCCAGAGACAGACCTCCTCACGATGCGAGCCGTATCGAGGAGTACTGCCTTCTGAATCAGGCCTTTGATCCAACCGTCTAACGAGAGCCTCGAGAGATGTTGATCGAGGCTTTCGACCATCAGTCCATTGGCTGATACGACTATCGGCACAATTACAGCTGAGTCCACATTCCACATGTCAACAACCTCATGTGCTAAGTTAAGATATTTAATTTGTTTCTCTTTCTCAGCTTTCACGAGGTTCCCGTCATGTGGAATGGTAACATCGACTATAATTGTGCGGCGCGCTAACCGATCTATCACCACTATATCAGGCTTATTGGCTACAATAGTCCTGTCAGTAATGATAGATCGGTCCCAGTACAACGTGACATGGTCATTTTCAAGAACTGGGTCGGGCACATTCTTGTAATACGGTACTTCAGAATCCACAAGTTTATATTGCAAAGCAAGTTGCTGATGAATAATCCTGGCGACTAGGTTATGCCTGTGCAAGTATTCGCCGTTAGCCAGACGAGAACAACCAGAGAAAATATGTCTGATGGACTCATCCGGACGGTGACATGACATGTATTTGTTTATATTATTATTATAGACATGTATCTCCTTCTTAGTGAATTAATAGCAAAAATAACACTAATACAAACAAGAAGAATTATGTTAGAAGAAGCATGTTTACAATTGTTATTATCATAGACATGCTTCTTCTTCGTGTGTTAATGGCAAAAATAACACTATTAAAAACAAAAAATAAAATTTTGTTTTGGCCATTGACATTTATGTATACTAAGAGACATTTCTAATGTAAAAACCACTTCTGGGGATTTAACCCAGAACCAGGCTCAGCGATCGTGATTCTGACTACTAACCCAATGAGGCAAAATATTTTTTGGAAGTGAAAACTTCTTGTGGTGGGTGCACTTGGTGCTCTTTCTGAACAGGGAACGAAACTGGACCGTCAAGCTCAGGTTAGTGACGCTGAATCGGTTATACTCGGCTCCAATAGGTCGGTGACGCTGAGTCGCGTATTCTCGGCGTTGAATCGTGTATAATCGGCTCCAGTCATCATCAGCCACATTTACATAACATTTCACTTCTATCATGTAAACTTACCCCGTGTTTTTCACTTCTTTAACTTTTTTTTTCAGGTTTAAATTGAAAACAGGGCATTGTTACAAAATATCGGAGCTGGCGCGGACTACATTCCACAATTTGTATGTCTTGATGTATTTGGGTATTGATTACACAACAATAAGGGAAAAAAAACTTGAGTTAATGCTTATAAATGAAAAAATAGAACGAGAGACGTTTCCAGTTGATAAACAAATGGTCGTTGATGATGCAAGTGTTGTGTTCCAAGATAAGGAAGAATTTTATAGGTAAAGTGATTTTTTTTAATTCAGCTTTCTGAGAACTGCTTATTTTGTTTATGTACCTGATTTAAGAGTTGCGATTGAGTTTTAAGACTACTTTATTCAATAGTCATACATATTACATACACGACTGTCCGTTCGCGATAAACTCAAAAACTACTGAACGGATTTTCATGCGGTTTTATCCATTATGAGGAAGTTTTAGGCCTATAATTTGTTAAGGTTTCGTGTAAATTGGTTAATGCGGGCGAAGCCGGTGGCAAAAGCTAGTAATATTTAAATTGTAATGATTGATGCAAGAGCAATAATTTTAAACAGAATTAAAACTGTATTCTCTGCTGTCTAAGGATCAAAAAGTACAAAAAAACTTGAGAGGTGTCAAGGGACACCCGGATGTAACGAAGTTCCTTTTTGGTCTTAATTTTTTCCGTCTAACCCCCTTTCGCAACGCGCGATAAGGAACTTCGCGTTTTCAGGGTTTTAAACCCCATCATCATCCTCGTCATCATCGTCATCGTCACCATCGTCACCATCGTTACCATCGTTACCATCGTCACCATCGTCACCATCGTTATTGCTTTCTATAAGAGAGAGAGAGAGAGACAGACAGAGAACCATGCGCACGCCGCACGGCTTACAATAGCTTACTATAGCAAAAAGTGTCGTTACAACTTTTCGTATGATTTTTTTCCGTCTAGCCCCCTTTCACAACGCGCGATAAGGAACTTCGTTCCAATAAAAACCACCTAACATAGGTACAGACGCCAGCACATCAGCTATCCCAAACTGTCAAATTTTCCTTCAGGAAAATGAACTTATGATTTGCAATAAAGTTGAAAAACTATCAAAGAAAGTGGCATTGACAGATTGGGGTAAATTGATGTGCTGGCCTCTGTACTTACATTATTTTGAGAATATCGCTTGTGTTTCGCAGGTATCTTCAGGCTCATGTAGTTTACGAGAAGTATGTGGAAGAGACTGACTTGGACAAAAAGTGTGAAGCAATTAAACAAGCGCACGACTTGTTCATTGGAATGGAAGAGGAGCATATGTCACAGTAATAATTACTATTTATTTTTTAAATCTTTGTTCTCATTATTATACATCGAGTGGAGTCTGCAGCCATAATCATGTATCAAGAGGGTGTACTCAAACTCTAATGTGTCATTATTTTATTTTAGCAATGTTAAACATTTTTCTTACACTTTAAGATGTACTTACAAAAAAGTTGTAAATTGTCAAAAATCTTGTAACTTGTCTTGTTGTTTATTCATAAAAGTTTAAAAAATTTCTTCATAAAATTAGTACTATTTTATAGATCATCTTATATTTGTCTCATTACTAAAAGAATACCTTCATCTTCCATTAACCATTAATTTCATTTGTAGTTACAAATCATTACCAACCTGGCTACGTAGATTCACTCCGCCGAACATTTACGTAAAAATCCTGGAGAGTGGTGTGCAAGAACTAAAGAAGCAGAAGGATCAGGAGTATTACAAACTCGCCGTGGAGGTGCTTGACACTTTGATTGGGCAGAGAGGGTTCAGACAACACAAGAAAGCTAGATGGTATGCGGAAAAGGCACTCATACTGCACAGCCATTTAGATAGCTCTGAACAGGTAATGTTTATATTTAACTGTATTACATATGTAAGAACACGACTTTTCTTACTATGCAATGCAATGGGTCATTCTCAGGAGACTCATTAGTTGACTTCGGTGTCATTTTTGTTATCTAATTTAGGCATGAAATATCAAATCTAGAGTTAACACTCTACTACTAACATGCTTTAAATTAACTCTAGATTTGATATTTCATGTTAATAAGGCCTAAATTAAAAAAAAAAATGACACCGAAGTCAACCAAATAATGAGTCTCCTGAGAATGACCCTAATATTATAAAGAATTAAAGTTTGTGAGGTTGTAGGGTGTTATCTCTGGATCTACTGAACCGATTTTGAAAATTGTTTTACCAATAGAAAGCCACGTTATTTGTGAGTGTATAGGCTATAAATTAACCCGAAAAATTACGACTTTTTCGCGGTAGTCGTATTGGAAAAGTAAGTCTGAGAAAAAACGGTCGGACGAAAACGTTTCTTACGAAAGCTGCCTTAACGATGAGAGATATATGATTGAGTTCTAGAGAAAAGTTGTAGAGCTTGATAATGCCTACAAAAAAGTTATTTTATATTTATGTCACAAACTCAGTACTAACTGAACCACACTCATAATTTCATCACAAGTAAAAATGTTTACCGCCCGACGAAGTGGGCACGGGTCAGCTCGTGTTGGATAAAATGTTAAATTGTGTTTTGGAATTAACATTTCAAACATCTATTCTAGCGGTCAGTAGTTTTGGCAAACTCTGGAGACAGAGCAAATACTTCGATTTAATTAGTCATTTATATAATATTATTATAGGTAGGTTACACTATTAGAATCTATAATCCTAATAATGTTTTTGATATTATTTGCCGTCGTTCCATTATGAGACTTTGTGGTTTTCCTGACGTTACTTCGGGCCATACACCACAACGCGATCGCGGGCTTCCTCACTCGCTCTCCGACACCTTGAGCGTGCGTACACATCGGTCGTTTCCACGGGTCGTTTCCACGGGTCGTTTCAATAAAATTTGTCATCAGTACCCAAGAAATACAGTACTTGTCACATTATCGAAGTCAAGTAGTTTTATTACGAACACACCTGGAGTTTGATACTCAACAGTTGTCTCGAAATCGAAAATATCTTTCTTTTCCAGGCAGCAAAAATTTTGCTTAAAGGATTCAAATCTGAAAATATGACAGAGGAAATGAAAGACGCCATGCGACCGCGTGCCTTGAAGATCGCTAACCAGCAAAATATACTGTTGAAGGAAGCATTGCGGGAGGAGCTACGAAACTATGCAGATAAAGAGACTATACTTGAAAGGACACTGTCGGGTGACCATCTTTATAAACAGCCAATGGAGTAAGTGATACATCACGATCATTAAAAAATATTATAATTAATAGTAAAATTTAAAAGCAATTTTCTACTGAAGTACCTATTGTTTGAAATTATAGTGCAGCATTACACACATAGTATTTTCGAATCCATCATCATCATCATTTCAGCCGGAAGACGTCCACTGCTGGACATAGGCCTCCCCCAATTTGGGGGGGCTTGCCATAATCACCACGCTTGGCACCACGCTTACCACGCTTACCACCATACTGCGATCGCCAACCCGCCTGGTTGGCGATCGCAGTATGGTGGTAAAATGCATAGAGAACGCTGCTGCCCATTTTCTAGTAAGTCCCTTAGTCGCCTCCTACGACACCCACGGGAAGAGATGGGATGATGCTATTCTTTACGTCCGGCACCACACGGTACAATTCGAATTCATACTGTTATGAATTCTTTCTTCTTATTTCATATAGGTATTTCACTAAGAAATACCGATTCTTAGCCGAAAGATGTCCACTGCTGGATGTAGGCCCTAAACATCGTCACAACAGTATTACGTTGCCTGCTTCCATCGGACTTACAATATTGTTTTGTTGCAGTAACTACAACCAAAGAGGCAAACTAAAATTTGAAATGCACACTAGAGAAGGAAGGTCTACATTAACGTGTGAAGAATATTGTATTGCCCACTATATCAATAATGGGCAGTTTACAAATGGTAAGGAACTTGTACTACGTATATTATTATTTACACCGAATCGTTAGATCTTTGTGCCTATTCCGCGTTCGCAAGGACATAAAAATGTCGTGGCGCGATTTTTAGCTCATTATTTAGCGCCGAGAGTTCAAAATCCAACACTTGGGTTTTTCGTCGCGCTGGGATGCACTCTGTTGGATTCTCGATGCTCTGTTGAAGACCGAGAGTTGAAAATCCATTGCACGTTAAAATCCCGCCACGATATTCTTACGTCTAGTTCGGCACGCAGTGTTAATGGCAACATTGCAAGTAAACTAGCAATAGTTGACGGTTCCGTACGCAAAATACGCGCTTTGATGGTGGACACCAGAAGCCCAAGTGTGAGTTTCATTTAACCATCTCGATCGAACGCAGTGAGCGCGTTCGGCGCTCCGATTGGCCCTGGATTGGCCTGGATTGGTGAATAACCAATCGGAGCGCCGAACGCGCTCGATGCGTTTGATCGAGATGGTTAACAGAAACTCACACGAGGGCCATTGCACGTATTACCTACCTAGTTGACAGTTTGGATACATCGCTTTCCACCATGCGAGATCCGAGGCCAAAATCGGGACCGAGACCCCGACAACCAGTCTTACCAAGGGGTATCGTATCACCCAGTAACTGGGTTGTGGAGGTCAGATAGGCAGTCGCTCCATATAAAATACTGGTAAGACTGGAAGCCGACCCCGAATGGAAAAGGCTAGGCAGATGACTGATAAAATCCACAAAATTTAAAATATTATGATTGTCTACCACAAACATAATATGATTTTCCATTGCAGGCGAGCACTGGGAAGGTCGCATCGTCTCCACAATATTCTTCATACTATTCTGGGACATTATCTACAGCAAACCACGCGGCGTCACAGGTATCTTCATGAGCCACTTCCAGCGACATCCACTGGATATGTTCTCTGAGAGCTTCTACCTTAACCGGAAGACGCTGATCGATGAGAGGCTGATGTTCATACAGGAGTGTACCGAGAGTACATTGTTAGCAGAAATGCAAGCTAAATGGGATGGACGGCCTGAGAGTAAGTATTTGCAGATACTGAATTATTTCAGAAGCAGGTTAGTACCTGCATGGTCCTCTAAGTTTGCCGTACAAGGTGCTAATTTGGTTTTGAAACCGATTCAGAGCTTTTCTGCCATCAGGATCAGAAGCGATTTTCAAATTTTCCAACGTTATTTGCATCATCATTAATCTCTTCTTCGTAAAACTCTTGTCAGAGCGTTCGTGGTGCTCATGAAATTTCTTGTCTAGGGGCTGATGTAATTCGCCTCACGATATCTCGCCATCTACTCCGATTTTTGGAATGTAATGTGCACTTAAATAAGGGATCGCCTACTACGGATTTTATTTGGTCAGTCCATCTCAATGCATCCCTAAATCATCAATACAACCCTCTAAATTCATTTAATTCCATTTAATACTTGATTATGGATGTAATGTTGTTTGTGTTATGGTTGCGAATCACATTTTAAAGCAGTAATGCTCGCGAAGAGGAAGGCAGTATATGCGCCCTCACGGCCTTAGTCGCCGCAGGAGACGCCCTGGGCGTTTGGAATCCCAGGCTGATTCGGACGGCGAGTAATGGGTAGCTCGCTGTTCGGCAAACACGGGTTGACGGTGCGTTGTGTTCCACGCGCGTCTCAAAATGATGTCTGCATCAACTGGTGGGTTCCGCAAGGGCCGTTGCCTGCCAGGGGTGCGGGTTGTTCGAAAGAGATTCCGTGCCCCTGGCATACAGGCAACTGAGGGAACACGGGTGGCTTTTAGTCAGTAAAAGTCTGACACGCTCTCCTGCTCCACCCAGAGCGGGAGAAGTTATTTGACGAGTTCCCACTCAAAAAAAAAAAAAAAACTCGATATCTTAACACGACAGAACAAGAAAAAAACATATTTCTTAACTCATACTTCAAGTAACAACACTACCAGCGGTCATTGACCTCAAAAATAATCATCACATCTTTTTATTTTGTCGTGTTTACAGATCGATGAAGTTTACAAAGTTTCGCTAGCTAATTAAATGTTAACCTGTAAATACTACGCAAACAACTGGCCTATCTAACAATGTTCTTTATAATAGGTCTTTACCTATGAAATTGCCGTTTTGTATGAAAAAATTTAAACGAATTTTTTTCATGAATTTTTTATTTGTATTAATCGAAGTAATCACCCATGCAATCAATGCATCTTTGCCATCGCAGTGGCAGTTTATTGATGCCCTTCTTAAAGAAATCAGCTGGACGGGAGGCAACAAATTCTTCAAAGGCATTTTGTACTGCCTCTCGGGTATTAATTTTTTTTCCCGCCAAGAAGTTATCCAAATTCTGGAAAAAGTAGTAGTCTGTAGGCGCAAGGTCTGGTGAGTAGGGCGGATGACGGAGAGCTTCCAACCCCAGTTCTTGCAACTTGGAGACCGTCTGCTGTGCAGTATGAGGTCGCGCGTTGTCGTGCAGGAGCAGCGGAGACGAGCGATTGACCAATGCTGGTTGGAGATGCGCCAGCTTCTCCATCATTGTGTTCAGTTCTTCACAGTACACATCTGCAGTAATGCTCACCCCGTTTGGTAAGAAGCTGTGATGAATCACACCGGCGCTAGACCACCAAACAGTGACCATCACTTTTCTAGGGGTAAGTTTTCGTTTAGGGCATTGTTTAGTTGCTGAACCAGGATCCAACCAACTTGCTGAGCGCTTACGGTTATCAAACAGAATCCATTTTTCATCGCAGGTAACAATGCGGTTCAAAATTCCTTCATTTGTGTGTCTGTTGAGCAGTGCAAGGCACGTCTCGACGCGTACTTCGCGCTGGCGATCATTGAGTTCGTGGGGCACCCATTTGTCAAGCTTTTTTACCTTGCCAATTTGACGCAAATGGACCAATATTGTTTTGACGCTAACGTCGAAAGCTGCTGCTAATTCAGCCGTAGATTGTGTATCATCAGCTTCCACAATCGCCTTTAATTCGTCATTGTCGACCAAAGTCTTCGGACGACCGCGAGGTTCATTTTTCAGGTCGAAATTTCCAGAACGGAAGCGAGCAAACCAATAACAGGTGGTGCGTTGGTTTGTAGTGTTAGCTCCGTAAACGTCGTTGATGTTGCGTGCCGCTTGTGCCGCGTTGCTGCCACGACGGTACTCATATTCCATAATTACTCGAATTTTTAACGTATCCATGATGACGAAAAAGATTGAAATGCGATGAAAATGTAACACTAATCAATAAAGAAATGACTACTTTTAGAAAAAAAAATCCATGTTTTTAAAATAAAATTAATTTGAAATTAGAATTCTTAGCCAACCAAAAATTATTTTGATTTGAAATGGCCAGTACTGCAGAACGGCAATTTCATAGGTAAAGACCTAATATAATCGTAGGCGAGATATCCGAGATCCAGCGCAGCATAGGCTGGGAGGCAGTGCGCGCCGTGACGTCATGCCTGGGCGCGCGCGGCACTGCGGCCGTGTGCCGGCGCCTGGCGCGCGACTACGGGTACGCCAAGAGTGGCTTCCCCGACCTCACGCTGTGGAATATACATACGAAAAAGGTATTTATAATATGTTCATTTATTGCAGTTTATTGTGAAGTAAGTCTGTGAGTAACTCTTTAACTGTATCTAGTGGTAACAACGGTTGCTTCCAATTGGTGTTCCGCTATATGCTACTGTTCATTAAGTCGATTTTAGAATAACTAGTACTGTAGTTATTGTTTACATTTTGGAAACAAAATTGCAAATGCTGAATACCTGTGATTCTTAGTGATGACGAGTCATCATCAGGTGGGTTCTCTGCTTGGTGGTCACTCAATAACTTAAAATAAAAGTAACACTTGATGTCAATGAGACTTAAGTAACATTCGTAATTTTTTCATTTTTAATATTTAACTCTTTGATCGAAAGTGCTAAAGATGTAGTTAGATTATAATCTATCTCGCGAGATTGTGAACTATCGAAAGATTGTGAACTGTCGCATACTGCTTACAATTTAACGCATTATTTTTCGGTAGGTAATAAAATCTATCGAAGTGAAACCGTTAAATTGTGAAATGGCATGTGACGGAACGCATCTCGCGCGCTGATTGGTTGAACGGCATATACCCCGCTCCGCCATATTTGTTTGTTAATTCGTTTGTTGTCGAATGTAAACAGTGTTTCGATGATTGTAAATTGATTTCGTATTGAAACGAACTCACAGCTTTAGAATTAGTTGTGTAACATTGATGTGGAATTAAAATGAAACCTGTGTTTTATTCCTAACTCTATGGACACAGAACGGCCTATTGTAAGATCAACCAATCAGGGACAGCCTTCGGATAGTTGACAATTTAACGCGCGAAAGATAGTGATTGAACAGTTTCACTTCGATAGATTATAATCTACCGAAAAATAATGCGTTAAATTGTAAGCAGTATGGTGCATTTTACAATTTATCGACAGTTTATAATCTCACTAGATAGATTATAAACTAACGGTGTTCACAATATTACGGTGACATATAAGCGTCTGTAGCGGCACTACAAATAAAAAGGCTTCGCAACAAATATCGAAAAACACAAATAGAAAAGTGGCGCCATCTACAATGCCACAGGCGAACTAACTGAGTAATTCTACATCGCGCAATCAGAGTTTACCACGCTACTCAGATAGGTACAAAAATCCCGACATCAACTGTCGGGCAGTTGCCCGGACCAGACACAATCCCCGTCTGGTCGGAGGATCCTCCTTTTCAATAGAGGATGAGCGAACTTTACACCCTGTTCCTCATACCTCTATACGTCAAACTAAATTAATTTCTAAGCCTCAGAATAGGGGAAGAGCGCTGTTGTCTGAAATCCAGATATCTAGTCCAGACACAACTGTTCAATTTCTGATCATAAAATAAAGAGTACTAGATTTTGCGAACGGCTTCGCCCGTGTGGATGTCGAAAATTATCCCACGGGAACGTACTACCGGGATAAAAAGTATCATATGTGTTAAATCCAGTTTATAAACTATCTGTGTGCCAAATTTCATCCAAATCCGTTCAGCCGTACTTACGTTATTAAGTAAATGTATAATATTAGTAGGATATAGGATCACCATATTATTATTATTTTAACAAATAAATTATTCTTATTCTATCTTTCTGCCTTCACAGATAAAGTTTGTGGAAGTGAAGACTGACGCAGACAAGCCGTCCATCAAGCAGCTGCAGTGGCTGCAGTACCTGCTAGAGCACGGCGTCGACGCCGGCTTCTGTTACGTGGGCGTCAACACCACGCGCTCTAGGGCACGGCCTCTGAACGACCTTTGAGAATTCCTGACTTGTACATACTTACTTATAGTAAGCTCACGTTTCCACGGAAATAACGCCGGAATTTTTTGTTCAACACATACAGCGCCGAGAGTTTAAAATCGAATACTTAATGTATTTTTGCGACGCTCTGAGACTCATTCACGCTGCACTCTTTTGGATTCTCAATGCTCCGCTAAACACCGAGAGTTCATAATCCAGTGCACGAAAACATCCCTCCGCGATTTTATTATGTTCGTCCGGACGTCGACTAAAGGTACTTCTGTAGGCGAAGGCGTATTAAAGTGCTCCACCGAAGACAACCGTAGCGCAATCGCTATGGCAGGCCCCAGCGACACTGCTGGTTTATACGTAACTATGGATAAGCTTCTATAGTTGGCGATTTTGACCCTTTTTCATCGAGTTGCATAGCGATCGTGTCGCTGCGGGTTGGGTTACATTTGCGCCGCCGTTTGTGGTTGCGGTCGCCTTCGGAAGATCACTTAAATACTAACCCCTTTATTTATACACGTTGCTTAAAAATAAGTAATGATTAGCGACTGTTTAACCAAACATTTTTGGACTTTAAACATCTCTTGACTTTAATCAACGTTTATACACCCATATCAATTAAGCTTAGGTATTTACAAAGCTATGCTGTGCTGTGCTCCATTTGGCTAATTCCCCCCCACTTATAATTTAGAAGCAACCCGCCCTTGCTTCGCACGGTTTTTACGACTTTACAAAACATTGAGTTTTGTTTATTGTATTTAAGTTAAGTATAACTGTATACAGGTACGTTTATAAACCTACCGGAATGAATTCTCTAAAAGATCGTGAAAACCTCATCGAAATCTTTAGCGTAGTTTAAAAGAACATCGCATTCACACATACGGACACGATAAGTGACTTTAATTTGTAATAGAATTATGAAAGATAACTGGCTCCCGCCCGTGGCTTAGCCCGCGCCACCTTCGGGGCCCAATTATGAATCAAAACCATCCAGGCACCCACTCAAACAAACACAAAAATAATCATCAGAAGCGGTCCAGCCATTTAGGATAAGACGCGTAGAGCGTACGGAATAATTATGTGTCAAATCATTTTTTGTTTGTGTAACCTAGCTAGTAAATACAGTTCTTAAATTAAAGTCATAGGTCGCTATGTTATGCCAAGAAGGGTTCAAATATGGTTGCATGCGAAATAAAATATGGATCATGCGAGAGGTAAACATAAAATCATGTCATTCATGTGCTTTCGCTTTGTTTCAAGCACTGTGTCTGATAGCAGCTATCTGTTAGTAGTATTCTATTCGCACGACCCGGGCAGCTCACAAAACAAAGCATGGGGAAGTTAAAGCTAAGCACAGCTCAGCATAACTTAATGTTGATTAGCGAACCTTACAAACTTTCGCAAATGACTTGTTGTTTATAGAGTGGCAGCTCAATTATTTGCGAATAAAGAATTTATTTCTAGTCTGATAAAAAAATCACAAATTAGATATTGTTTAAAATGTTTCGTTATTTCTTAAACATACAATTTTATTATTAACTTGCTGATCCGACTGACGTTGCCCTGTCCTTTCAAGTATTTCTAAGAAAATACTATTATCTGTTTTTCATATTTAAGTTAGGCCTGAAGTTTCGACCGCCATTTAAAATTTTGCAGTTTTTGAACACTAAATCTGCCAAAAGTCAATTTTTTCTCTGAGTACAAGAAACCAAAATAATGTTAATTTAATTCACTATTACTTATTCATGAGGTTCGGTTTCTCGGAGAAGAGGAAAATCGTGTTTCGGTCGGACACTACTTGAAATATCTATGAAGTTTCGCAAAGTAATTCAAAATGGCTCTGTCTAAGGAACGTTAAGACAATAGTGATAACCGCCAGCGCAATTTCACATTTAAATACTTTATAATTACCTTGGTGATGGATCATAATTATGGGTGTCATATCTCGAAGTATCAATACGATATTTTTTAATATTAGTGTTTTCATTACGTATTCATATTGTATAGCCATTCCGATGCTAAATTACGTATATAACATAACATTCATGTTTATTACAATTTGTATGAATATATATTATACTGGATTTCGTTACTTTACTTTTAATTATTATGATAACGTTTTGTAAAGGTTTAATTAGGCACAAAATATTGATCAATGTAATAATTTGAAATCGTTGTTTTGTTTGTAAATCAAGTTTTTAGTTTAAAAGCCAGAGCAATTAAACGTGTTCCTTCAAAGAAAAAAATAAATAATTCATGATATTATTATGTGATCTCAAAATTCGTAAATAACCTATCTGGTTTGTTCCATTATGTTTAGACATGTGTCAACTGCACATCAGTGGTAAACAAAATGATATTAGCTGCGCCTTTGTGTGGTCGCAGTAAGGGCGATTTTTGAAGTAATTCGTTATCATTTTTTTGCGGTTGACTCATACCTATAGTAATTAATTAAGAAATCAATCACACGTGTGTGAATTGGTACTAATCGCGTGAAAGAAATAATTAAATTTTATTTTTTGATATATCGTGTTTCATTTAGCTGAATTATTACTTCACCAACGTCGTATAAGTTTCGGTTACCTTAGGCGCGAGCCACGCAGAAGGGACGTAAGACGAAAGCGAGACGCAGCCAGCTGCGGCCTGTCGTACCTGTATTTTTACGCCAGATAGCGTTAATTGATTTATCGTCACACTGGAACGCCATACGAGTGTACGATTAAACGCCGACATACACTACGCCGATAAGACTACTTCGACGGGACTCTTCGCCGACAGGACACTTCGCCGACAGGGACGAAACTTATTTCTGATGATCAGATTACCGTCAGATTATAAATTTATAATCTATGTCGCGAGATTGAGAACTGTCGACAGATTGTTAACCGTAACATACTGCTTACAATTTAACGCATTGTTTTTCGGTAGATTATAATCTATCGAAGTGAAACAGTCAAATTGTGAACTGGTATCAAGACGGATAGTATCTTGCGCTATTACTATATAGTCAAGTAACTGCCACTAACATGGAAGTAGCGCTTGGTCGCAATTCTAACCTAACCTATTCGGTCGGTACGCAGTATGGTGCAGTTCACAATTTATCTACGGATTAAAATCTCGCGAGATAGATTATAATCTGACGGTATTTACAATTTTACGGTGACTTGCGTCGCTGATGAGCCCTGTCGGCAAAGTGTCCTGTCGGCGAAGAGTATAGTCGAAGTCTTGTCGATGTTCATTCTGTCGGCGTTTAGTCGTACACTGACGCCATACGGTACTTCATGTGCTGCTTTCAATCTTTCCTGTGACCACGCAGCGTCGAGACACTTCTTCATAGTTCCATCCAGATAAGGTGGATGCCTTAAGGCAGTCGGCGAAATTCTAGTTTTCTTGTTGTATGTTGATTTTAAAATATGATTCGCGGCAGTAACAAATATGGCTTCAGAGAATTTTTCATATAATAGCCATTCAATAAGATTAAATGAACTAAGAGGGTTGTATTGATTATTTAATTTCTGTAAACAAATACGTGTAAGTAGACATTCACACGGACGTCATGAAATCGCGGCGGGATTTTTTCGCAATGGATCTTCAACACTGCTTAGCGCCGAGAGCTGAAAGACGAACACTGCGTCGTTGAAGTTCTAACACCACGTAAGTCAAAAATAGCAACTTTTCAGGAGAGATAAAAAACTGCTTAATTTTCCGATTCTCTAGCGAATGGCATCAAAATGTCAAAACAGCCAAAAAATGACTTACGTGGTGTTAGAACTTCAACGACGCACTGTGTTCTTTCAATGCGTTGAGACTCACTCGCGCTGCACTATCAACACCGAGAGTTGAAAATTTAGTGCGCGAAAAAAGCCCGCCGCGATTTTATTTCGCCCGTATGAATGTCGATTTGCTGTCGTGATCGTGAATCATAATTTTTCAATATACAGGCTAACACTGACCTGCAAATTGCATAAACGTAGATAATTAAAATTTTGCGTCATACTGGCGCTTGCCCCTTTTAATACATCAGCAATCAGCGCCCCGTTTTTTGCAAGTTTCTCAAAAACTAGACGTGCTTGCGAAGGACTTTTCGTATTTTTGACGCGCCTGTTTTACTATAAATGATCCTGCATCTCACTCAATAACGTTGTGCGTATTAGCGTCTTACTGCTCATCACGGGTACTACCTCTGTCGGACACGATGCCTGATGAGACCGCGTGCTTTTTAGCCAGACCCACCAGTGAGTTCGAGCCCGCGACTAGTGTCCGCTTAATCCTTCAGGCAAAGGCATGAGAATATATGAATTGTTCCGTGTGGTGCCGGACGTAAACGAATAGCACCATCCCATTTCTTCCATGGATGTCGTAGAAGGCGACTAAGGAACTTACTAGAAAATGGGCAGCAGCGTTCTCTATGCCTTTGACCACCATACTGCGATCGCCATGCCAAGCGTGGCGATTTTGGCAAATACCCCCTTTTGGGGGAGGCTTATGTCCAGCAGTGGACGTCTTTCGGCTGATATGATGATGATGATATGAATTGAGAATTTGAAGTTCAGAACTTGTTGAATATTTTTTTTTGTTTCTGGTTAAGGATTTCGGTAAAAAAAAAACACTGAACAATTGAGATTTTCAATTTTATGTGTGACAGCTTATCTAAAGCTCTGGCCACACCGGGATATAGATCTGGGTTGAGGCAATTGGCACGCGTGGATTTCGTCCCACAACCCGCGCGGGATTCGCCTCAGTTTGGTAAAAGCCAGATCTAATCTATTCTATTGTTCTCTATGCAATAGGGGTGCGATTCAGATTAAAACTTTTTCTTGAAACTTTTCATAAAATCTTTTCCAAAGATCACGTGCCTTCAAATCACTACTGTCAAGAGCTTTCATAGCACGTATCGAATATGATTTTAAAATATATACAAGTTTATTGGAAAGATCCATACGAGTCTAATTGTGCGGATTAGGCAATGTTCCCGGTTTACGTGCCACTGTTGGCCATGTCTGCTGTATCCGCCGCCTCGGTGATATTCCTGTACTGCAAGAATAGAGGCAGCAGCCGGCAAGGCTACATTGACGTGCAGGAGAAGCCCTCGGACGGTGACTGAACTACTTTAGTGAATAACTTATGTTTTATTAGTTATATTTAATTATACGCGTTGATCTTTTTGTTTTGGCCCTTTGATTGTGTTATGTGGTGCAAGATTCATCTGATAAGATGGTTGTAGTGATTCTATAGAACAAATAACTGGTTATTCCAACCTTGTTCATCTGGTTGAAAAAATGCATATTCTCATTGAGGTGAGTGCCAAATTAGCATGTCAAAATTATATTCGGATTAACTGACATCTGTGCTTTCGGAGTGTACCTCTATATAAGTGTGTATGATAGAATGACGTTATCTGTGCACAGATCTATGCTTCGAATGATCCTGAAATATTCGCTTCAGCCGCTCCTCACGCCCACAGTGGTAGCCGGGAATAGCACGGACAAATAAATAATACAATCACATTTTTGTAACATTATTTATTAAAATATATTCTACTAAAATTCATAACATAGTATGTACATTTTCAACAGTACACCTCAATAGGACAATAAGGCACCTATTTCTTAACTTACATATCATAAAATCAACGACTTTTTAAACCCATAAAATAAATCATGACAATAATTCATACGCAAGAGTAACTTTCACCACATAACGGTATACACCAATCTAGTAACAAGGAAATATAACATACCTATTTTGAGCATTTATTAACAAATGGTTCATCTACATATAAACTGTCCACACAATATAATATGTAGACACATTACAAAAATCACTTCTCTAACTTGTATAGATATAATTATATTTAAATATAATCGAGATAAAATGCCTATAAATCATATCTTCACTCCTACGTAAACTTTCAATAACGACTCCTAGTGATTTCTTATAATACCATCACCTACTTGTTACTATTGTGGTAACTTACATATTCCAAATACTAGAACGAAATACATAGTGTAGTGCTTAATAATTTTGACTTGACACCAAATAAATTAAGTTATAATCTAGCAAATAGTACAAAAATCCAACAAGTGTAGGCATGTAAACATTTTCATTAACTTTGCTATAAAGTTACACAGCCGAATGGATGTACAGCACTTGTAGAATCCAACACCTACTCTTAAAGTAATAAAATGTTTATATAAAAATTGGCAAACGCTCTTCCTACACCTACACACAAAAACAATTATATATAAAATACAGGCACAAACAGTTAAAGTCTAAACATCTTGTATACGAATATTTCATAAAATTGTTTGATCTTTTATAAAAGTTACATAATGTTCTCATTTTATATACATACTGAATAATAATATCTATGGCTACATTTTTCTCTTATATAAATCATTGCATTTCCCACAATTTCCTTATTTTAAAGCTGCAATTTTAACTCTTCCCAATATAGCGATATGCTCGATTCTTTTGATACGAATTCTTATTTAAAAATTGGTTAATTCAGGCATTATTCTTAATCTAATTTACGAAAAACTACGACTATAATTACGTAAAAAACGGAAACAAGAAATAACCAATGACTTTGGTTCCTGTGAATACCTCTACAAACATTTCAACACATGAATTGAAATCATCACCAAGTGGTATATCGGCACATTCATATAAATTACTCAAGATTTTTCATTTCAGTTTTCGATATAACCATGTTTATATACTTTTGTAAAATGCATATGCATACCGCGAAGAACTTTCATCACTTTTTCGCCATTTTTGGGAATAACCGAGGATGTTTTTATTCTTATAAAAGTACATTGCGTGTCTGACAGCGTTTTAAGATATCGTATAAAGGTCACTATAACATTATGATATCGGCAGTCTTCAGCATTGTCGTATCGTGTTCGGGGCTCCTGGTCAAACAATAATGATCATTATCTACATGTCATAGAACATCCTTAGCCCAGAATTAGGAACTAATGACCACCGTCACCCAACCACCACGATTTACACAAGACCTGTTAGTTATGATATTTAAACTAAATTAGTATTTTAATGATTTAGCTTGTTGATTTCTATACGGTATAAAATAGAGAGAGCACAATTTGCAATGATTTCGTCCGTCATAGGTTCTCGTATGTTTTAGAAAATGATTACCTATTTTAAAATTAAATTTTGTTTGATGCATTGTGCACATTGACACTAGATATAAATCTTATGTCGAAACTACGAAATCATACACGTACTAAACATTGCATTGTTGGTCAAATTTTATTATCTTAAACTTTTTACTTTTACCAAGCTTTTTATGAGGGAAATATTTCAAATTATAATTTGACATAGCTAGATATCAACCGACCATTTAGGAGACTAATCTATTTATATAATGAGATCTATTATTAGCAATGCGAAACTTGAATTACATGGTCAAGACTTTTCCACGGGAGGGCAATTTCAATGTTCTACACAACATGATAAAACTAAATTTTATAGATATAAAGGCAGTAACACCGCTTAGTCCTCAATCATTTCATGATGATTTGCCTGACACATGACAAATACTTATTTTAGAGCTGATCGATATTTGTTGAACTTTTTAGCTATTGATTTCGACTAAACATTAAAACCTAAAACGTTATTGCTATATGTGTCATGCAAATCATCGTATGGGAGAACGCAAACGACTGTGTAAAATCGGTTGGTAAAATCGTCGGATATTTTGACATTCAATACAGACATCCCGCAGAAGTCAGTCATACAAAACACGTTGGTTAAAAATCGGTCACTGACAACCAGCGGTCATACACATTTTTGCCACAACGTCTACACCCATGTTCAAAATGCGGAGTAAAGTTACAAGCAGTTTCAACTGTAAAACCATACAGTTGTCGAGGTTTCAATTTGGCTTTACTCCAAGTTTATTACTAAGGCCTTTTTGCACCACAAATCATGAAATCCGTTTAGTATTTAAAACAGCTCTGTTTCTGACAACCGTTTGAAGATGACAGGGACAAAATGATGTTTTTTTTTTTTTTTAAATTATGTGTGGTGCATTTGGTCCTAAGAGGGTTTAAGAATAGCAGCTATATTATAGCACTAATAAATTGTTGAAGAACCGTAGTTAGCTCACATGTTGGGCTCCTGCTTGAAGGGCATGGGCTCCAGGAAGCTGGGCTCGGGCAGCGCCAGCTGCGGCACCAGCGGCGGGGACCCCGCGCCCGACAGCGGGGACGGCGCCAGCGGGGACGCGGCCGCGCGCGTGTCCCCGGCCGGCTCCTCTATGGCCGCTTCTGTAGACGCCCCTGCGTGATACATTAGTTGAAGTTACGAATGTACGGGCACAGCTTGTGTGTGGTATAGTACGATTCAAACTTAATGGCGGCTCGGAAGTTAGCTGCAAGTGCAGGTGCGCGCATGTACAGTCAAGTCGAAAATGATTTATGCTCTTTTATTGATTTTTATAATATAATATAACTGAAAGTTGTGTGAATGTTTTAGTGCTGTATGGTAAGTATTTATTTGTTAGTTTGTCAAGTAAAGGGAGGGTTTAAGGAAAAATAAAATAGGTTTTATTTAAGAGATAGTGTATTTTAAATTTATTTTATGACAACGGCTGTATACCCTCCATAAAAACTTGTTTTCTTGTGGAAGGACCTTCCATGGGGCTATCGCTTCCTTCGTCTTCACTTGAATCTGATTCCTCTTCAGAGTCAGTATCGGATTCATCGTCACTGACATGTATAATTAATTCGTCCGTCAATCTTTCATAAATTCCATGACGCTTTACACCATTTTTCTGGCTTGTCTGCGTAAAACGTTGTATCGTCCGTGAGGCATTTTACAAATGAATACCAAAGTATTTCCGCACAACCAACAACAGTCTTAAAACTTTACGTAAATAACGAACAACGAATGGAACAATAACAAAAAAGACTTAACAAAACAATAACAAACAAAACTTAACAAAACAATAACAAAAAAAAAAACTTAACAAAACAGTTAACAAACAACAACAAACTATAATGAGCTCGACTGTACGTAAGCAGAAATTCGCGCGCGTGTGCAGTATACGGACGTAACTCAGACACTAAAGCGAAGACGCGTAGGGCGAGTGCGGGTGAGAAAAAGAGCGCGCGGGGATGTTCCTCGCCGCCACGTCCCTCCACGTCCCGCTGATACCTTAAAATTACGATCTGCGCATCGGAACGCACGATGTTCCGAGCCGCCATTAAGTTTGAATCGTACTGTAGGTTATAATTGTAGGGAGTTGTTTTATAGTGTAAACGAATTAGATGCTGTGAAGATGATTATAGATTTTTTTTTATTAATCACGTAGACACTAATCAAATTCTGGATAGACAATATCTAATTTAAGAGAAGACAAATAAACATTATTATCATCACTTGGCAAATCATTTCATAATAATAATTCAGTGTTTTTTTTTTTTGGACAGTGTCAGTTTTGCGAAACAGGCCCTTGCAGTAAACTTATTAGGCCAATTGTCAAAGGTTTTTTTTTAAATAAAATTTGTACCTGCTTTCTGAAAGCCTTATTGAATTTAATTCGCTCGAACACGATGTTTCTTTTTCATCGCGCGCTGGATTTTTGGTAGTGTTGAGCCGAGCATTGATAATAATCGCAACTGAATGCATCCCAACGCGTTAAAAAAAAATATATATCCCGTTGGGATTTTCAACTCTTGGCGCTACGCAGTGACTCGAGCGATCATCGCACACTGGAGTTCGCGTTGGTCGCTTTCGTTAAAGGCATGGGCAAAGTAAAAAATACTAAAAAAACCATATGACATGGTGACCGACCTCCAAGTAGCATCTCCTGCAGCAGACTGTCGACATGCGCGACGCCGAACAGCTTGGCGAACTGTATCTGCTCGATCATCTGCCACGTGATGCTCTGCAAGGGCGGCAGGCATAGCAACAGTTCCCCGAAGCGACCGCGCCCGTCGTACTGGCGGTCGCTGATGTAATCTTCTAGGTTTATCTGGATCTGGTAGCGGAGTTGCTTTATCTTCTGTGGCTGGGAGAGGCCTTTCGCGTCTGGAAAGTGAAGTTTTTGTTAAGACAGTGGGTAAACGTGGCCACTTACTGGGCCCAAATAGTGATACATGTACCGTTGATAGAGAAAAGGAAGATGTTTACAAATATTTTTAAAGAAGTGGATTGCAAACGCAAAATAAACAATATAATAGGTCTTTACCTATGAAATTGCCGTTTTGTATGAAAAAATTTAAACGAATTTTTTTCATGAATTTTTTATTTGTATTAATCGAAGTAATCACCCATGCAATCAATGCATCTTTGCCATCGCAGTGGCAGTTTATTGATGCCCTTCTTAAAGAAATCAGCTGGACGGGAGGCAACAAATTCTTCAAAGGCATTTTGTACTGCCTCTCGGGTATTAAATTTTTTTCCCGCCAAGAAGTTATCCAAATTCTGGAAAAAGTAGTAGTCTGTAGGCGCAAGGTCTGGTGAGTAGGGCGGATGACGGAGAGCTTCCAACCCCAGTTCTTGCAACTTGGAGACCGTCTGCTGTGCAGTATGAGGTCGCGCGTTGTCGTGCAGGAGCAGCGGAGACGAGCGATTGACCAATGCTGGTTGGAGATGCGCCAGCTTCTCCATCATTGTGTTCAGTTCTTCACAGTACACATCTGCAGTAATGCTCACCCCGTTTGGTAAGAAGCTGTGATGAATCACACCGGCGCTAGACCACCAAACAGTGACCATCACTTTTCTAGGGGTAAGTTTTCGTTTAGGGCATTGTTTAGGTGCTGAACCAGGATCCAACCAACTTGCTGAGCGCTTACGGTTATCAAACAGAATCCATTTTTCATCGCAGGTAACAATGCGGTTCAAAATTCCTTCATTTGTGTGTCTGTTGAGCAGTGCAAGGCACGTCTCGACGCGTACTTCGCGCTGGCGATCATTGAGTTCGTGGGGCACCCATTTGTCAAGCTTTTTTACCTTGCCAATTTGACGCAAATGGACCAATATTGTTTTGACGCTAACGTCGAAAGCTGCTGCTAATTCAGCCGTAGATTGTGTATCATCAGCTTCCACAATCGCCTTTAATTCGTCATTGTCGACCAAAGTCTTCGGACGACCGCGAGGTTCATTTTTCAGGTCGAAATTTCCAGAACGGAAGCGAGCAAACCAATAACAGGTGGTGCGTTGGTTTGTAGTGTTAGCTCCGTAAACGTCGTTGATGTTGCGTGCCGCTTGTGCCGCGTTGCTGCCACGACGGTACTCATATTCCATAATTACTCGAATTTTTAACGTATCCATGATGACGAAAAAGATTGAAATGCGATGAAAATGTAACACTAATCAATAAAGAAATGACTACTTTTAGAAAAAAAAATCCATGTTTTTAAAATAAAATTAATTTGAAATTAGAATTCTTAGCCAAACAAAAATTATTTTGATTTGAAATGGCCAGTACTGCAGAACGGCAATTTCATAGGTAAAGACCTAATATATATGACATGCAAACGATGCCTTTGCGAGCGCAACCGATAAAGCCCTAGGGACCGTTTGATTTCGCTTTAAATTTTAATTCCTTTACTATTCAATGTCATAAGATAAATCTTAATATTATAAGGACTTAGAGTTTTATTTATAAATATTGTTTAAAGTAAAATTAATGAGATAAGACAGATTATAGACTGTTTACCACACATTTTTGACGGTTATAAGTCTCTTAATTTTAAGTAATGATTATAAATAAAGGGGTAAATCATGTATAGCTCGACTCCTACTGAAAGGACTAGCAAAAGACAGAATTGTGTGGAAAAGGGAGAGAGGCCTTTGTCTTGCACAGGGACAAAATACGTGCTAGTTTAATTAGATTAGATTTAATTAGGTGTAGTGTACTTACTAGGGTCGAAAAACACGATGGCCTTGAGACACGCGAACTCAGTGTCGTCGATGTCGATCTCTCTGAGCGGCTTCACTATCTCGTCCATCACGCGCATGCCGATCATGCTGATGTCTATGTCCATGCGACCGTCTGGGAATAAACAACACATTTTATGAGAAAAGGCATAAACGTAGGATAGTAAGACTTCAGCCACGTTAACATAACCTATGTTGTATGTGTAAAGGAGGTCAGCCGTATTGGACCCAAAATCCAAAGTGCCAGCCAGCGAATAAAATGTACTACCCTGGCCGGGAAGTCCTTAACATTTGTTAGAGGAGGATCACTATCACGCCGAATCTTTGTTCGTTTAATTGCCGAAGTATTGCTCGAAGGCTGCGCTGACGTTCGTTCTCGGGGTCACCAGAAATAGGGGTATGAGGAACAGGGTGTAAAGTTCACTCATACCTATGATGGTAAAGGAGGATCCACCGACCAGACGGGTATTGTGTCTGGTCCGGGCAACTGCCCGACAGTTGATGTCGGGATTTTGTATAGGTTCGAGTGTCGTGGAAAACTCTGATTGCGCGATGCAGAATTGCTCATTTAGTTCGCCTGTGGCATTGTAGATGGCGCCACTTTTCTCTTTGTGTTTCTCGATATTTGTTGCGAAACATTTTTATTTGTAGTGCCGCTACACCATTGAATGACTACTGAATGAAAGTCATTAAATGGAATTAAATGAACCTGTAGTTCGACTTTTAATTGTATTCAGTAACTTGACAGTTCAAAGAAAAACAATATTACCATACTAAAACTAAGTGTTGGTGTAGTAAACGATATTGCGAGAACGAATGATTAAAATGGTTTAATTTTAAATTAAACCGTTTTTATCATTCTTTATAAAACTTTAAAAGTTCCTTTGTAAGACGTGGAATCTATGAATAATTAATGAAAGCAATGCTTTTTTATTTTCTTGTAATAGAAACAAATAAATTACCTAACTACTGAAAAACAGATTCCACAATTTTTAATGGTGCATATCATGTTTTTAAAACAAGTTATTTTTAAAATATATTTTTTTGTATGTAAGTATATTATTTCAAGTTTATTCAATTTCTTTTTTTTCAAAATCCGATTCTTCAACTGTCAAGTTACTGAATACAATTAAAAGTCGAACTATAGAGGGTTGTATTGATGATTTTAATATCTCAATATTTTAATGCGTGAAGCAAAAACTTTGTACTCTTTTTTACGAAAAGTAAGAAAGTATGAGAGTATGAAATTTGGCACAGTTAAAGTTTACATGGGAGAAGAAGTGCAGAAAACTGATATTTTATTTAACAATGCGTTAGAAATATAATAGGTCTTTACCTATGAAATTGCTGTTTTGTATGAAAAAATTTAAACGAATTTTTTTCATGAATTTTTTATTTGTATTAATCGAAGTAATCACCCATGCAATCAATGCATCTTTGCCATCGCAGTGGCAGTTTATTGATGCCCTTCTTAAAGAAATCAGCTGGACGGGAGGCAACAAATTCTTCAAAGGCATTTTGTACTGCCTCTCGGGTATTAAATTTTTTTCCCGCCAAGAAGTTATCCAAATTCTGGAAAAAGTAGTAGTCTGTAGGCGCAAGGTCTGGTGAGTAGGGCGGATGACGGAGAGCTTCCAACCCCAGTTCTTGCAACTTGGAGACCGTCTGCTGTGCAGTATGAGGTCGCGCGTTGTCGTGCAGGAGCAGCGGAGACGAGCGATTGACCAATGCTGGTTGGAGATGCGCCAGCTTCTCCATCATTGTGTTCAGTTCTTCACAGTACACATCTGCAGTAATGCTCACCCCGTTTGGTAAGAAGCTGTGATGAATCACACCGGCGCTAGACCACCAAACAGTGACCATCACTTTTCTAGGGGTAAGTTTTCGTTTAGGGCATTGTTTAGGTGCTGAACCAGGATCCAACCAACTTGCTGAGCGCTTACGGTTATCAAACAGAATCCATTTTTCATCGCAGGTAACAATGCGGTTCAAAATTCCTTCATTTGTGTGTCTGTTGAGCAGTGCAAGGCACGTCTCGACGCGTACTTCGCGCTGGCGATCATTGAGTTCGTGGGGCACCCATTTGTCAAGCTTTTTTACCTTGCCAATTTGACGCAAATGGACCAATATTGTTTTGACGCTAACGTCGAAAGCTGCTGCTAATTCAGCCGTAGATTGTGTATCATCAGCTTCCACAATCGCCTTTAATTCGTCATTGTCGACCAAAGTCTTCGGACGACCGCGAGGTTCATTTTTCAGGTCGAAATTTCCAGAACGGAAGCGAGCAAACCAATAACAGGTGGTGCGTTGGTTTGTAGTGTTAGCTCCGTAAACGTCGTTGATGTTGCGTGCCGCTTGTGCCGCGTTGCTGCCACGACGGTACTCATATTCCATAATTACTCGAATTTTTAACGTATCCATGATGACGAAAAAGATTGAAATGCGATGAAAATGTAACACTAATCAATAAAGAAATGACTACTTTTAGAAAAAAAAATCCATGTTTTTAAAATAAAATTAATTTGAAATTAGAATTCTTAGCCAAACAAAAATTATTTTGATTTGAAATGGCCAGTACTGCAGAACGGCAATTTCATAGGTAAAGACCTAATATTAAGTTTTAAATAACAGTAATTATGGTCGAATTTCGAACACAGGACGACCACTAGTGATTGTAATATTATGTAAAGCCATATTTGTAACGGTCGCGGATCACTAAAATATGATTCGCCCGTTACAATAAACAACATATAACATGTGACTGACCTGAAAATTGCAAAAAAATTAAGCATGTTTGAATTTTGCGATCTACCCTAGAGCTTTCACCTCGTCTGTCAAGGTAGCTACCCCAAACTGTCAAATTTTTCCAATTGAACATGAACCTTATGCTGATGTGATAAAGTTGAAAATCTATCAAAGAAATTTGACAGATTGTGGTAGCTTGATGTGCTGGCGTCTGTACATAATACTGGGAGTTGACTTAAGAAGAAACTTACCAATGTTGTGTTTGGTGATGATACAGTTGTTGCCGAGCAGTAAGATGTCGTTGAGGTGCAGCGAGCGACGCGCGCAGCCTAACAGCAAGTGTTCACCTGCGTGTGCGCGTAGTAAGGCCACCTGAGGACACAGATAATAATAAGAATGACTTGTCAAAAATAATTAAGCTTTTAAAAAATACACGATTTATGAGATTTAATTTTTTTTTTGTGTTTAAGTGGGTCCCTGGATGGTTTAGATTCACAATTGGACCCGGTAGATGGGTCGAGTTGTAGGAAACAGGACAACGTCTGACCGGTCAGCTAGTGTGGTGTAAATTTCGGTCTAATTTAATTTACATTTTTCTCATGACGTTTTGCTCTTCTAGTGACCGCTGAGTCGTTGATTTTATTCTTGCGCACTGGATAAAAACTTTTCCTGTAGAATTTTTACTTTAGTTTAGTTAGCAGCTTCGGGTCTGGTTGTGGGCTCAATGTATACCCTATGTATACCTATTCAAGAGACAAACGTAACTGGGAAAATGTGGGTATACTGTGTGTTTCTTTTAGCCATCTCGATCTAACGCATCGAGAGCGTTCGGCGCTCCGATTGGTCCTTCACCAAACCAGAGACAATCGGAGCGCCGAGCGCGCTCGATGCGATGCTAAACTCACACTAAGGCCTCTGATAAAGCAAAACATTGCCTACTCCTTTTGAGAATATTATCGCCTTACTACGTTACTTAAACATAACATAAATTCACTCCTTGTTTCCCCAAAGGGTTGGGCAGAGACGTACTTTAAGTAGACCTAAATTTCGCCAGTTATTTTTAAGCGAGCCTATTGCCATCACCCGGACACAAATCCAGACTCCGGGTTTCTACTGAGAAATTCCAGAATCTTCATGAATAATTTGGATACTATAAATTTAACCGCTATGTGTGTCTGTCTGTGGCAGCGTAGCTCTTAAACGGGTGAACCGGTTTGGGTGTGTTTAAAAAAAGATTAGGTTTTATTCTCACCTGATCATCTAGATGCAGCTCGGTGAAGGCGGGGATGTACTTGGCCCACTCCACCAGTATGAGTAGCTGCTGTTTGATGGAGTCGCACACGTCGTTGATCTTCGCCAGCTTTCGGTTGTTGATCTCGGCGTCCGTTACGTTGTTCGTCTGTGAATGAATGATTTTGTTTTAAATGTCAAGAACCTGTCAAAAATAAAACGGTGGCACTCCGGGAGTGCCGACAGAAGGCCGCAAACAAAGGTAACACAGATTTTGACGATAAAATATAAAGGGAAAGAAAGGGATTAAAGAATTAGAATTTCCTAATGAAAGAAAGGGACTTTTCCAAAAGACATCAACGCGCGACTCATCCGTGTGCTCGATCACCCATATATACACAGTATACATATAGCTCATGGAAAGCATTCGGTGACGATGAGGCGAGTTCCATGATTTTCGTTTACCCAAAAAGTACTCAACGCGCATAAAGAAGTTTTCACTTCAAATATTGAAAAAAAAAAAAAAAAAACTGCTTTTTTGTTGAAATAACATCACGGCTATATTCTCCGACGGGTTAAACAGAGATGTAGCTTTAAGTACAACCACAGCAGTTGCAGCTGAAAATCAGCGTCAGGTGGTAACACTTTGTGTTGTCATCTGAAATTATGCTGAGCTGCGGCCCATTTGACATTAGAATCATCGTTTTCTGTATTTTTTTGCTGTAATGCCAGTAACCGCATTTTTCTTTCTTTCCGCATTTAATTTCAATGTGTATGTTATTTGATGACGTGTTTGAAAAATGGTCGGTTTTTCATATTACCTGCTCCCCATAACCGCGAATGTATTAAAGGCAGTAGGTATTGCGTAGGTACCCTATTACTCATTACCAAAACATATTTGAATGCCCTGTTAACTTATATAACCATACTATCGCTTTACAAAGTGTTTTCTTGCGCCACAGTCAATAAATTGTTAAAGGGTCCTTTGCATGAAAAATAAGCGAAGTTTTTTTTTAATATGTAGATTGAAACTACAGCAAAGTTATTGTTTAATCTCAGGTAATTTCAATACTTTTAATAACACTCCCTTGACTTAAAACTGTGTTTAGTAAGGTTCTAGCAACTCTTTGAAATTTACGGCCTTAATAAAATATATTATGTATTCTCAAAAAATACAAAGTCACTAACAAGATTTTTCTAAGCGAAATTATAACTTATAACTATATCATATATGAAGTTATTAAATCATCGCTGCATCAATTATTATATACCACCCATCCAATACATTTAGGGGTTTATTTATAAATGTTGATTTAAGTAATGTTAACCCACTGTTTAACCATACATTTTGACGTTTAAACGTCATTTAACTTTAAGCAAAATTTATAAATAAAGGAGTAAGTTTTCAAGAAGGGTGTTATTTGAGGTTGAAAATTCAGGTAATAGTCTTGAATGAGTGTAAGTTTTGCAAACATGCAATAATATGCAAACCTTACTAACATATATTACGTTGTTTACTAACCTCATCAATAACCTTCCTGCTGAGTAGCTCGGCGTTGAGTAGCGACACGACAGACAGTCCGTTTGCCTGCGTCGGCTCTTCGTACGATGGCCGTCTGCAGTTGATGCGGTCCCGCTCATTTTGTACCGCTGAAAGCATACACCATTATTTAGCATACAGCATTACAGATATCGCATGCTTATACAGGATGAAATGTTAACCAGTGAGCAAGCTGCAACCATGAATTCAGCATATCATGCTAGACCACGCAGGTATTGCACTTTTCTATGAAACAGCTGTTTTTTTTTGTGTGTAACCGGCTCCAAATTTCTACGCCAGGAGGTCTAGAATGATATGCTGAATTAATGGTTACAGTTGGCGCACTGGTTAAAAAATTACCCTGTATGTAAATATTGCTGAATAAAGCCTCTTCCCACACTCGACAAAGAATGAGCATTGATCTCCAAGTTTGTTTAAGGGGGAGAACACCAGGCCAACCAGCGAAATTCCAATTGTCTTACGTTTTTTTCCAATGTGCAGGGTGTATCTTGATTAAAATATGTTTCGCGACCGTAACAAGTATGTATTTACCGAATTATATTCATTTAAATTATCAATACAACCCTCTAAGTTCATATAATCCCATTGCAGAATGTATTAAAAAAAAACATATAGGGTGACTGGTAATTAGTGACCGATGTTTAAACACATGATTGTACTCATCATAACAAACAACTTTCCCAAAGAAACGATAGTTTTTTTATTGACCCCAATAGAATATTGAAGAATAATGCAGTTAAAATTGGATTATTTTGTTTTTGTTTGCAGGTTACTAAAATTACAGCTGATGGTGTATTATTCTTGTTAGGTACTCAATTTTCTATTGGGGTGATTGGGGACATGCGCTAGTTAAATAAAATTAAAATAATTTCTTTTGGAAAGTTGTTTGTTATGATGGGTAAAGTCATGTGTTTAAATATCGGTCACTAATTACCAGTCACCCTAATTAATTAAAGCAAATTATTATTCAATAAAATAAATGAATTTCGGATGCTACCTTATCGTCCATCCCCCTTAAATCGTATAATCAGTGGTATTTATAAGCATGCTTTGTGTAATATTATACTTTAAAACTACGTTTTGTCATGTGCCTCTGTTTACATCCTTTAGATAATAATTTAATATTGTTATTGTATTACCTACTTTCGTTTTTATTTAGGTATGGAAATTACCGTTTACTCGCACTATCACTACTTATCTATACATAGACTAATATTAAAGCTGAAGAGTTCGTATTTAGTAAATTGCTGTTGCATTAAGATAGTTCAATTCATGAGGAAGGTTGTTAGCTTAACTTTATGCTAGGACCCTTTTTTTTGAGTGTGGGAAATCATCAAATAACTTCTTCAGCTCTGGGTGGAGCAAAAGGGCGTGGCAGACTTTTACTGACTAAAACCCACACGTGTTCCTTCATTTGCCTGTGTGCCAGGGGCCACGGTATCTCTTTCGAAAACCCCGCACCCCTAGCAGGCATCGGTCCTTGCGGAATCCACCAGTTGGTGTTGACAACTTTTTGAGGCGCACGTGGAACACAACACGCCGTCGACCCGGGCTTGGTCCTTATCGCACAGTAAGCTACCCATTACTCGCCATCCGCAAGCCAGCGCCTACGGGCCTAGTAAAAGTCGGAGAGAACTAGAGTTCTTTCTGAATTTTACTTCTATAAAGAACACGAAGTAATAGCGAAGGTGGGTGGCAATGCGATGGGGTGGGTCGGAGGACGCACTTGGACGCAGTCGCGGTCAGAAGCTAGTCCAATAATAAAATCAAAATTAATTTCTCGCTAATAATTAATTTAACATCCAAAACAATTACAACAATTTCCTTGTTTTAAGCGCATACGTATGTTGCACAGGGAAAATAAATAAAACATTATTCCTAAACAGTTCTGTATCAGCAGTAAGTGTGAATTATGCGGTTACCTGATGACGAAAAACGAATAAATTCGAATGAATTGAATTAATTAAACGTATAAATATCCATGTAGATTAGCTTCCAATGAATCTGTTTACGTAGTAACGATGATAGTATGGTGAATAATAAATTAATTATTTGTTGTGTTGAGTCTGTCTCTTATATGCATTTGTCATTCTGTTTAGGTTTTTAAAAAAGACTACACATTCTGAATCTAAACTTAAATCTAGCTAGCTGTTACCTGCGACTACCTCATCATCATCATCATCATCTGCCTAGCCTTTTCCCAACTATGTTGGGGTCGGCTTCCAGTCTAACCGGATGCAGCTGAATACCAGTATTTTACATGGAGCGACTGCCTATCTGACCTCCACAACCCAGTTAATGGGTAATACAATACCCCTTGGTAAGACTGGTTGTCAGACTTTCGGGCTTCTGACGACCCATAAAGACTGTCAAAGATCCACAAAAGACAGCCGGGACCAACGGCTTAACGTGCTTTCCGAGCCACGGAGGGCTCTTGTAATGTAAAGATGTTCACCCATCCACGGACCAACCGCGACAAGCGTAGCTTAACCTGGTCGATCGACCCGTGCAGCTATTGTTATTTAGCCACGAGCCCCTGTTACACAAACAGTTTAAAAGTAGCCTTTGTCCTTCTGCAGGTCCCAGATTATCACCTTGTTAAATTATGTCGAAACCTGTTCAGTGGTAAACCACTGCGGTGTTGGAGTGGTTACTTTCGGATCTATTATTCATCACACATCTCTTAGTAAATTACAAACAAATAAAATTGAAGTGTTTATTTGTAATGTCAAAATAACAGTATTTTACTTAAAAAAAAGCATAAGAAATTGTATACGGGACTAGTAAAATAAAAATCATTTTATTTGTGTCTGTTGGTTCCGGCTAATCTCCGAAACGGCTAGACCGATTTTGAAAGGACTGGCAGATAGCTGATATTATAAAGAATAACATAGGCTACTTTTTGCTCCCGTGGGGTAATTGCCGACATCCACGAGGGCGAAGCACAGCTAATTAATAATATTATAAGTATGGATTTCTGATGCTAGCTATGACCAAACAGTGCATTAAGAAAGACGGTACTAAATATACATACATACGTACCTACTATATTGTTCAATAAAGGAGGTAATTAAAGTATTATCGTCTGCTGAAGATAATATAGGTTGGCGACCTATCCACTGGTTCCGAGAAGCAATGAGGACAAACAAATTTATATGTAGTATCAATATTATGAAGGAACATACTGCCTGAACTATAAGATTTTATAGATTCGATTTGATATTGATTGATTAACGCTTTCAAAATATATACGGCAATTGCAATTTTTGCAAAGTCTGGGGTATTAATTACTAAGCCAATTGCTAAACTATTTAAATTATCTATACAATCAAAACACTCTGTAATTTTTTGACAGTTGTATTAAAATCAAATTGACGTAAGTTGTCAATTGGCGTAACAATTAATTTCCCTGACGGCATTTCCTAGCAGGTTTTTTTTAACATTACGGAGTTGCAGGTACACAAGGCCATCAAGCTAAACACTTCCAGTATAAGCTGATCTCGCATTGTATAGGATTTCCGTACAGTGCGAGATCAGCGTGTAGCCGTGTGTACCTATACCGGTAAGCCAATGATTACAGTCATAGAACACCCCTTTTGGTTCAGCTACGGTCCTTAAAGTATCACACAGAAAGGCATGCATTTGTTTTGATAGCATCGGTAGATACCTATAGGCTTAATGTTGTATTTCTCACCTTCTTTCTTCATTCCCGCCTTGAAGCATTTCCTTAGCCTACAGTATCTGCACTGGTTTCTTTTGTCCTTGTCCACCACACAATTTCTGCTGAACCTGAAACAATTGAACAAAAATAGGTTAATATTTTATAGAATAAACCAGCCGTGTGCCCAAATCGGCTAAAATGACCAACTTCCATAGAACTTTTCAACCCCTATAGGCCCCCTCATAGGGGTTGAAAAGTTCTATATTTTCAAAAAAGTTCTATACATTTAAAAAAATCATTCTTTAGTGCTCCCTGAATAGGATATTACACCCATTTTTGAAAAGTATTGTAATTAAATTTTGGAGTGCTAATAAACCAGTAAAAAACCCACAACATTTTTATTTAATCGATTAGTGTCATAAAAATGCATTTTTTCAAATTTCGTGCGTAGTTTGACGAAAACGGTGGACGCAGTGGACGCCATATTGCTCTGTGGGTATGACGTATATATAACGTCAGTTTGCTATTCATATAAACAAATGTGCTGATATTTTATAAGATTATCTACACCTATCTATACTAATATTATAAAGAGGAAAGATTTGAATGTGTGCATTGAATAGGCTACGAAACTACTGAACCGATTTGAAAAATTCAAGAAGCTACACTATCCCCGGGTGACAGGTTATATTGATCCCCATATTCCCACGGGAACGGGAACTACGCGGGTGAAACCGCAGAGCGCCGCTAGTTGTTTATAATTTATAAAAATGAGTAATTTTTCTACTTATCGTTGGTTTGCTGTTCCTGAATGCAAAATATTATTTAAATAAAAACTACTTTGTTTACGAAAATAATAAAAGTAAGTACAAAGTTGCTCAGTTGACACTCCGTATGACGTAATAACATGGCGGCTACTATTTCATGGTGTTCAAAAACAGGTTGAAAAAACTGAAATCTTTAAATTCAATTTTAAAATTTATTTTGTTATTTCATAAACTACTTACAACTTACATTTTCCGACTGCATTTTGCAGCTGTCTCAATAATATATTTTTAGATTTTTTCTTATTTAGAGTAAAATACCCTATTATGTTTAAGTCCCATTCCATCTAATAGAGGGCGAGCCTATTACCATCAACCGAGCACAAATCCAGACTACTACTGCGAAATTCCACAAAAAAAAAGTGTAGAAATTACTTCATAAACTGGTTTATTTACGAAAATATATAATTTATTAATATTAATAACAGAAAGGCATCTACCTAAATAAAAATCATCAAGGTTGAACATATTATTTGCATATTTGGTTACGTCAATAGAAGCCATAGAAAGGTTAGTAATCTTCTTTTTATTAGATTTTTTGTCATATCAATTAATATTGAGACGTTATTATTTTTGCCTATTCATGTTCCTATACATAGAAATAACATAAGATCAATACAGGATGCGTAGCTGAGATAGAATCGCAGGGCTATCACTGAAAATAAGAGACAGAAATCAATACTTAGTAATCTTGAATATATTTGTATGATTATTCAATCGAAATGAAAAAATAAATAAAAAAATGAACCTACATGGGCCCTTATGAAATGTCAGAAGCTAGGTGCACGGTCCCAATTGATCGTTTCCTATGGAGAAGAGCCGGCAAGATTTTTTTTGTTTTTAAGTTTTATTTTGTTTAGCCTTTACTACCACTGCTAGGCGAAGGCCTCCCCCAAGTCATACCAGGAACTCTTTTTCCGTTTTAAAAATAATTGGCTTTTACAATGTTATAAAATTACAGAATTAATAGGTTTGGGACGACAGTGTAGGCCTGTCAACAACAACAGGTACTTAATAAAATAGAAAATGGTCTACAAACCACTTTTCTACCTTCGTCATCATCATTTCAGCCAAAAGACGTCCGCTGCTGGACATAGGCCTCCCCCAAAAGGTTTTGCCATAATCGCCACGCTTGGCAGGCAGGTTGGCGATCGCAGAATGGTGGTAAAATGCATAGAGAACGCTGCTGCCCATTCTATAGTAAGTCTCTCCTTCTACGACACCCACGGGATGAATTGGGATGGTGCTATTCTTTTACGTCCGGCACCAGACGGACCTACCTACCTCATGGCAATTTTATTTTTGTTATGGGTTTATTTATTATTTTCTAATATGGAAACAATGTTGTTTATATGGAATAATAAATTCCTGAACACCTGAATGATATTTTCCAGTACTTAATACTGGCCTATTACAAGCAAATACTAATTATATTCCATGAATTAACTTCTCGGATTTCGTTGTTCATAACGAAACAGGTAATAAACATCCACCCATACAGGTAATTAATGACGTATATAAACTGACACAAAAACACGGTCATATTTAAGAGGAAACATGTTTCTCAGTCATGGTAAACCACATTCTACTTACAAACTATTTAATTGACGTAATACCATACAAATTATACGTAATAAAAACATTTATGCTGTATGTACGCCTGGAGAACTATTCACACTCATTTTACATTTTTTGACAGCGACGGCGAAAATGTTGGAATTTTGCAAATTCACTCTATCGCAGAGTGTGGTCGGTATAGAACTGTAAGTTGGTTATTACGGTTACTTTTATCTAAAATTTGAATTGAATTTGGAATTCAATATTTCTATAAGAGTCGGTTGTGTTATATTAATTAAATAATACATTTTGATTACTAAATTCTTTTTATGACTTTCGATGCTGACGGACGGTACTTTTCTGCACCTACCATGTTTAAATTGTGAAAAGCGGAATAGCTCCAAACAAGGTGGAAAGTGTGAAGTCGGAATCGGAGTCTAGTCTTTTCTATGCATAATTATCATGTGTAATATTAAAAAGAATAAATTACATCCTGAAGTTCTTTTCTAACATTTTAAATTTTCTTTCAGTCTTCGCACATCTGCGCAGTCTAACGTGAGAAGAACTATACCTGTGAAGTGTGAGTAGTCCCTATTTGGCGTGCTCCCAGATTGTCGTGCTCCTAGATTGGCTGCTAAGGTTGTGGGGTTCCCACCGATGCAGATGGAGCGAATACCACAGGCGTGCCAACTTCTATCATTCACCAGTTTCACAAGTGCAGTCGTGAATCCACAATTAGTTACAACACAACGTAATGGGATCATATTTTACTAGAATAATGTTTGCGACAAAAATCTGTCATTTCGTGATTCAGTTGATTCATCTGATTTAGGTAAAAATACAAAATATATAAATATGTGAGCAATATCCCGAGTGACTCAATTTTACCTAATTTTTTGTGTATCTGGTTATGTCTACAAATTGTGGCATTTCAATATTTGTGAGTATACAGGATGTTTTGTAAATCACTGCGTACATATATTTATTTAACGTGTGTAATAAAAAAAAATGTGAAATGAGAAGTTATTTAACACTCCTGTACCAAGTCTAGGAACTACCTAGTCATGTGTTCACAATATTTTGCTATTTCTAAACATGTTAAAAACGCATAATAAATGTGAAATAAGACACTAGTAGCTAAAGATACTCCACTATCAGAGTGTGAAACAGTAGACTGATAAATTACGCCCGTCCTAATGGGCTGTGACAAATCAAGATGGATTACGCCTTCAACTAGCGCCTGTACCGACTTAGCCTATTGACCATCGTACATTTTGTTGTTTTCCTCTGCGTTGATTAACCAAACTATTTCAATGAATCAGTGATTATAAAACCATGACCTTGCCTAATGGTACTTATCTAAACATGTGTAGTTTGAGTTGATTATGATCCTTGACACAAAATTGTTTCGTTTCCGTCTCCTGTACAATAGTAAATATTATTTTAATAGTGTAGCACGCACTAGGTACTGGGTAAGAGGATTCACGACACGTGTCTTATTGTAATCCTAGATTCACATTAAGCGAAATTGTATAGACCATTGTGCCTGTACCAGTGAGCCACCGCCAAGCAGATTGCGGACACCACGTAATGTTTTTTCTCACGTTTCATTACTCTATTTCTTAGACGGGCCTCCCCTTACCCTTGCCAACCACTTTACGATAGGTTTGTGATCCTACAGAGCACGGAGACACCACGGCGGCCGCTGCTAGAGGCAGCATTGTCAAAACTTTCCAACCAAGCGTGTCATCGTTTGGCGTTTACTCGCACTACGAAACAAATGACGTAAAGAAATGGCTTTGGAGGCGGTCCGTGACAGAAGTTATGCCCTCAACGCATTTAGTACGGTAACGGGATGATGACCGCAACTCCACGTCCAAACGCGTATTTTGTGTACAGCTTCTACGCAATTTCAGCACCATGTATTTTATTAGTTCTGACGTCTCGAGACGCTTCCGTCGCGCAGGTTCCGTGGTCTGTGGACGACCCTTTTTTAAACCCAGATATCTATGTATATGTTTTTACCTGCATGTGTATAAATGGTTTTTCCTGACGCTTCTTCTGAAGAAGCCCTTGCATCCGTCGCAGGAGGAGGCCCCGTAGTGCTTGCCGGTGGCGCGGTCGCCGCATATTGCGCAGTGCTGCGACAACGCCGCAGAGGACGCCGCGCTGGCCTCGCTGCTACTCGTCTCCAGCTGCATGTCGCTGTCTGGAACAAAGAACGATAAATTTTAGGATAGGACGAGTGATATATTTGTGGTATTACGATGCTCCGCAGTGAGCTGTTACAGGCCAGACTAGGCTTAAAGGATACAATATTATATTGGTAGGTCTAGGTATATCGAGAACCCTAAACAAGCATACGTAGCTCGTGAATTCAATTTGTCTACCCAAAAGCTTCTTAGCACAAAATCCGTGCAGTGTTGGCATAATTTATCTACGATCGCGTATCTACGATTTGTCTGCCCTAAAACTTCTTTAGCATAACCCCGAATAAGTGTTGGCATGAAGAAGCATTTCTAAAACGCGTATGACAGTATGATAATGATACAAATTAGAATTTTCTATTGATTTTGTGTGTTTTCAGAAGTTGTTCGCATGTGGCGGTATAGATAGATGTTGCCACAATAGGTGTAAGTACGTAACTGATAATCATAATTTTTAATGCGGTGTACTGACACCGCTTTAGCAACAGGCGACTTAACATTACCATAGCATAGATATTTTGCAGTTATTATTATTTTAAACATTCATCACAGGTAAAAACCAAACCTAGGTATGACTAGAAACGACCACATCATAGGACAAAGACGTCAGCCAATGTGGCTGCACGTCATTCATCGCTTCATTAGTCTGCAGGTAGGTATGTAAGTTTGGTAAGTTCTTGAAGTAAATACTTACTTAAATAATATCGTGAATTTAATATCTAATTGTCATAGAATACGTCAGTGATGAGTATAAATAACTTCTCCCGCTCTGGGTGGAGCAGGAGGGCGTGTCAGACTTTTACTGACTAAAACCCATCCGTGTTCCCCCAGTAGCCCGTATGCCAGGGGCTGTGGTATCTCTTTCGAACAAACCCGCACCCCTGGCAGGCATCGGCCCTTGCGGGCCCCATCACGTTTGTGCTGACATCTCTTTGAGGCGCGCGTGGAACACAACGCGCCGTCGACCTGGGCTTGGTCCTTACCGGACAGCGAGCTACCCATTACTCGCCGTCCGCAAGCTCATGCCTACGGTGGCCGGAAATCGGCCTGGGATTCCCGACGCCCGGGGCGTCTCCGTAATGAGTACATTATGCAGTAACTAGGTAGGTTTAAGTCTAGTACATACGTCTATTGTTTTTGATTGTATAATGATGTGAGTGCCCTCCGTGCGTCGGCACATGGTCCCGGGTGTCATTTGTAGATCTTTGACAGCTGTTACGGGTCGTCAGAAGCCCCAAAGTCTGACCACCAGTGTTGCTAAAGGATATTATGTTACCCGGTAACTGATTTGTGGAGGTCGGATAGGCAGTCGGTCCATGTAAAATACACTACGCTTAGCACGAACACCGACTAGTCGACGGAAGAATAGACATGACTATTATATAAATGATGTACAATAAGATAAGATAGCTATGTTTTTCTATTCATTATCACAGTTATGCGTTCTAAACGACTCATGATTTTGTAGATAATAATACTTTGTGGCCGTCGAGTAGAAAGTTTTGTTGTCAGTGTGATTTTGATAGTTGGGGAAGAAATATTCTTCTGAAATAGGTAGTCTACACTTATAAGGACCTAGACAAATATCGTTAGAAACGAAAGACTAAAGGACAGATTGTAGAACGATATCTACGGTGCGATAACAAAAATGTAGGAACGAAATGTCACTTTGTATTGAAAAAGCACTGTCTATTCTTCGTAGAAATACAAAGCGTCATGCTAAGCCCTCTGGTATTCACCTGCATCTAGTAAGACTGGAAGCGACACCAACATAGTTGGGAAAAAGCTAGGCAGAAGGCTTAGCACGAAAACCGTAGACAAGCGTTTTGTCGTCGGAAGAGTAGACAAAAATGACGTTTCCGTATACTTAGACAGTTGACAATTTTCACCGAGAAATGTAGACAAGCGATTTCTATTCTACAGTAGAGTAGAAATAGAAAGCTTCATGCTGAGCCTGCAGATTGAATGATGTGAGTTCATGGTTTAAGTTGGCAAAATCTGGAGTTCCGTAAAAGCTTCTTATTTTGAATAAGCCGAATTGTATACTCAATGAAAACAAGACTATCTATTTGTCAAACAATTAAAATTTTACATTGTGGCAAAGAACAAGCAGCTTATATAAATATTATAGGTACATATAGTGTAGCTGACTGCAGCTAATACTATTTAGTAGGTAGGTACTTAAGTTGCTATAAGACGCTGAGTTTAAATTGATTGGCAACGTTTCGGTAGGTGAAAGTACCTACTGATAAATAAAAATAACTTTTATAAACAAACTGAAATAGCGAAGATTTTAAGTTTTATAGTAAAGATATTTTCATATACAGGCTGTTTTTTCAGAAAATTACTTCATTTATTTACTTTATATTATTTTTTTCTGTAAAAGGGAGTTGCAGATTGTCTAAGTAATGTTGACCAAAACAACATCCCAAATATGAGTATTATAAGGATATAAATATATAATATATGATTATAAGGAAAACTTCTTTTTTTTAGGATTAACTTCATTATACCAACCAAGGAAGATAATTAATTTTCAATAACTGATTCATAATAATTTTATTGCATTCACGTAGGTACATAAAGTACAAGGTACGTTGGTAGGTAGATAGTGACCTAGAACGATACATAATTTCTTGTGTTAATAGAATTTGTAAGACGTTTATCTTTCTTTAACCCTTGATAACACGGAATAAAATGACCAATCAGCCTGCGACAAATCACTGTACCTATTTCAGATTTACACTCAAACTGTAGTAGTTTGTACCGTGTTTAGTTCTAGCTAGAAAGTAAAGGTCATCCCCTATGCACCCGCGGTTTTGTTCGAGTCATGTCAAAGAGATGGGTGGTCGCGTGGTCAATTAACTAATCACAACAAACTGTGATGACTAATAGAGACTGCTAAGCGTGGTAAATACAGGGTTTTAGACCTTCTAGGGGGTCCAGAATAATGGGCAGAATTCACGGTTACAGTTTTCCCGTCTATGTCGTTTTCACCCTGTATAGTTACGAATGTTACGATATTGTCCGAAAGGCATGCCCACAAAAGTGAGAATGCCTGAACTAACAGTGAGCGGGTAGAAAAAGTTGCTGATGACGTCGATCATTGTCCGAATAGGTTTTTTTTTTGAGGTTGGGATATCATCAAATAACTTCTCCCGCTCTGGGTGAAGCAGGAGGGCGTTTCAGACTTTTACTGACTAAAACCCACCCGTGTGGGTCAGTCGGGTAAATCCTATCCACAGTCACCAGTCACCATGTTTATCAAGAATGATTTTATGGTAATTCATCAACTCGCAAACCCCTACAGAATCCGGAGTACTTAGTTTAATTATTAAAGTACTTACACTATTTTGAAAACCGACTGTCATTCTATTGTTTACCACTTTAAAGAAAAGCATTTAATTACGCAGTGTTCTATTAAGAAATCCGAATTCTATTGTTGTGATTGCATCATAATTACGCTTACATCTACTTACATGATAACGTACAAAACTGTAATTAAATACATCATTATTTATAAGGTGTCAACTGTTATCAATGTAGATTACAAAAAGCAGCTGAAAACAAGATAAAAAGGAAAAATCGTCCAAATTTATTTAGTCATCAGTATTTTTAAACGTTGATAAATTGCCTAATACCTAATAATTGTATGCAAATGGTCGACACATCAATATTAAATGGCTAATGTGCAAATAAAAACGTGATCAATAGAGTTTGGTGTCAACAAACCTTCGTTGAACGTCATGACAGGCCGCGCCTCCTGCGGGGGACTGCGTACTACGGGCCCGTAGTACGGGGTACTGGCGTGCTTGTCCCACTGCGGCTGCGCACCCATCATGTAGTCCACCGCGCTGTACATCGGACACAACTCCTGTGACGTCATCTCGTAACCGAGCACCGGCATCTTCCAGCCGCCTACCACTCCACAACACCCACGTCCAACTGTTATCCACTAATCGAAGTAACGCAACAAACGATAACCCCGATAGTGCTCCACATAAACACGATTAATCAACAGGTGGTTTAGCCCGACCAAATAACACAACCCCTTATCACGGAAAACTTTACGAAACGTGGATCATAACAAATATCAAGTTTATCACAGCAAATATTGATCCGATAATGAGTTTGGTGACAGCTACTGCACCGCTTCCGCGTAATTCCGGTTTTAATCACACAGTAATTGTGTACAAGTTCTCGATAGTGTTGTTTATAGAGAATCACGTCGGTCTCGGGTGACTAGCTGTTGGACACGACGCGACCTTCCGCGCTCGCGGTGTAACTGCGACTGACGGCCGCGGTCGCCATCACACCTAACATCCGCTTCGCCAATCTGCTGACAGCACCTATGAATGACCCGCTCAATGTGTCCAAGTCAGCAAATGGTAGCGATTTGCGGCGCGCACCCGACACCGCGCTGACTCACCCGTTATCGGAAATGCAGCGGATGTGGAATCGAATGCGGCGCCCGAGGAGTCACTCAGTAGCAGCTGACGAACAGAGCCTTTTGCCATAACCGTCATGTAGCAGTAAGTAAACAAACTGCAGGGTGACTAATTAGTTGTCACACGCATTGGCTTTGTTCGCATGCTCCTTTGTTGCTATGCGTGCATCTATTGTGTGGGCTGTTATCTATTAGGATTCTGATAATGTTCGTGGAGATGATTTATCTGAGAGATGATAAGCAGTTATGACCGACACCACACATATCATCGAATTCTGTCATTGTCACTCATTTTACACAGATATCAGTTTTTTTTTAAACTACAGCATTTTTGACTGCGGTATTGTGGTAAGAAAACAGCTTGAAAAGTATAATTAAGTAATTAATATGGGCTATACTTAAGTAACTATGTATAAACAGTCGACAAAACAAAAGCAACTCTTAAACACTCTTGAGCCAATTAGTCTAAATTATATTGTAAGTTCTTATGATCCTTGACAAACAAAGCTAATAGCCGTCTGCATACTAATAAGTACTAATAACATACTAATGCAGTGATTCGGTATTAAAACGTAATAAATAAGATGTAAACAGTGGCGGCATTCTGGAGCTATCGGCAGACGGGGCAAGTCGGGGTCGCGATATCTCGGCCGAGCAACGGTGCCGATACTCCTGCCATAATAACCCTTTCTATCGTAAAACACGAGTTTTTAGATAAACATTCATCGAAATCATTGTAAAATAGTGGCAAACATAAAAGACTCAAATATCAGGAACTCATAAGTAAAACTGCAAATTCACAGGTTCAAAAGGTCCTCAAGATCTAGAACGACAATTATAACGATACTTTGGACATATCGTAAAACTTTAACTTCCATACAATGACAGCAAATTTTCGATGGATCAAACATATTCTCGACTTAGTGGCAATTTTTTCTTAGTTATCATGAACGCTTTGAAACTGTGCTAAAATCATACTGGAGAATTTTTGTTGCCATACATTTAAGTATGAACGGTAAAAAAACTTGAGTTATTTATTTTTTATAGGTACTTGATTATAACGACATCACATAGGTGACAATATTTTTATTTATGAGTCAAGGCTGCACTTCCTTATACATTTTCCAAAAATAATCGTGCCCTTAATAATAAAACAAACTTATACGGAAATCTGAGAGGTTAAGTACCTAGTCACATAATAATTACGTATGTATAAATTAATTAAGTATATATTTTCAAGGCAAGCAACTACAGACGTAGTAGCAATAATTCGTTTTTACCAGATCACTGTAAATGTTAGTCATCGACTGAATAAGTCAATAAGTATTTTTATATTTCTATGGTCTCTAAACCAACTAAAAATATATCTTTATGAGTTGTCAGAGTATAAGATTTGCAAGAGTTATGTAAGTGTCATTTACTTAGTATTTTACACGTTGAAATATTATGTAACTTACATAAGCCACAGACTATAACTCTAGAATTCACAGATAGCCAAGACACGCTAATTTGTATTGAAATAATAATGAACAGCATATTCGTAAATTATTTCTTTACTATTCATATTGATCTAACATTCATGAATAAACATCGTGATCAAGTGGTATGCGCCAAATATTTAATTTCGCAACTTCAAAAAAAAAAAATCATCAATCACATAATCACATCACACTGTAAGTATAGTTTTTTAACAAATTTATTTTTGTGAGAAAATTATTTAGTTCTTTTTTGGTTTATTTCTTATTAATAGCTTACACATTTCAATTGACATAAGATTAATATGTTCGTTATGGTGATAAACAAAAAATTTATAAAGTTTCAAAAAAAGTTCCATCCCACATACATCGGCATGATTGTGTTAACAAGAAAAAAAAAATATGAGGAAAATCCGGTTCGAACCTAGCGTTTCTTACTAAGGAAATGATATGTTATGTCGTGTTATTATTAAAATGTTTAGATATAGCTTAGCGGTGAGGTATAATTAGCAACTTTAACTCAACATCAACTCCCTAAATTAAATAAACGTTATCGAGGAAAATAACGCAGGTTTTGGAAATAACGTTAGTTAGGTATTATATTATTGCAGTCGTTTTAATAATCACACATGAATAAAATTATAATTAAAGTATATTTTATTAATTAATTTAATTGAGTAAATCTGATGTATTTTCTTTTACATTATCTTTCTATGGTAAAGTGAGTCTTATTTATTTTATGACTGTATTTTATTATTATTTTAAATCACTTTGAAATAGGTTTCATAATTAGTATGTACGTTTTGATTTATGTTAAGCTGTGTACTGCTTTAAGTGACAAATTCACCATACTAATAGATATACACGGTGAATTTCTAGAAGTTATTTTATGTAACATGTTATTAGTGAATAAGTCGTTGGAGTACCTTATTAAACAAATAAATATTTAATAATTGTAAAAAAAACGTTTTTTTTTTTTTTTTTAATTATTATTTATTGTGTATGCCAAAACGCTCAGTCATTAGTCCCCCGAGGGTTTTAGATTTTCATAAGAAACAGGGCAGTTTCAAAAACAATAATGGAACCTAACAAAAAAAAAATTGATGAGATTTGATTAAAAGACTAGCTTCACCTGCAACTTCGTCCGGGAGAAATTTCGGTTGCTCGCCCGAACGAATAGTTCATTTTCGTTTAGTGCTGTTTTTTATTTTTTTTGCCCGGCTCCTATGGGCCGTAGCGTAGTAAAATATTTGTGTAATGTTTCATATTTCTTGTGTAATTTTTTGTTAAAATCCGATAGGTTTAACAAAACTCGGCAAGTTACTACCTGTATGCATTTTGTATATTTTCTGAAATCATGCATAGTGGTGGGGACTTTACATAAAATCATGAATTATTTTAAATTATTATGTAGTTTTTTGTTTAATTATGGCCGATAAGTGTACATTTTAAAATAAAATCATGAGTTTATTTAATTCAAATGAACCGCTGGTAACGTGCGAAAAATAATTTTCCGTTTTATTACTTACGTCACATTACATACTCTTTGTGACCCATACCTTGACATCAAGTTGTAAAACACATAAGTAAGTACTTGAGCGAGCTAACAATAATATGAACAATTCACTTACGCAAATCAGTATCTTGCTAACATTATTACTAGCGTTATTCTTACTCGTAGTGTATCGATGGCAAAAAGTTCAAAAACATTTTTGGCCCAAAATTCAGCTGCTCGATATCCGCTCACTGACGCAGTCATAAGATTATTTATTAGACTGCCCTCAGATTATAAAAAAGGTAGATAGACCGCGCGGAACACCAACAGTGAAGCCAAAAAACCAAAAACTGATTCAAAACTCGAGTACTAGGCCACGAAGCGTCGCGTCGCATTGTATGTTACATAAATTGCGACGCTTTAGTATTTGGTTTTTTGGCCTCACTCTTGGTGTTCCGCGCGGTCTATCTACCTTTGTTTTATAATCTGAGAGACTGCTCTTCTCAGAGCCAAACAGTCCACTGACAAACTCAGCCTTGCGTGCTGTCGATCAACATCGATGGGTTCTCTCAGAAATTCTTTATGACTTATTTAGCAAGACGCATTGCGACATCTTAAGTGTTCAAGAGACCCATAGAAATTTCTAGACTGTCACTTGTCGCCGAGATCTTTCACCCAAATCACGGTAACTCAGTGTTAGCTGCTCCCGAGACCCGGCAGCATCACCATTAAGCATCCTCTCTGCGAAATTCCCTAATGATAATAATAACTAACGTCATTGAAAACAAGATTTCAGCTCAACTCGGTTTCCTACGTTTTCGATCAGAGTCCAGTGGTTTATTTTATAGAAGACCTGAAGATTATTTCTTGACATTTCAACTATTTACGAGTTTTAGTAGGACAATTTTTCATGGGACCAACTCTGCCTGGCAAGCTTAATGTTGCCATTCAAACTTCTTCCAACAGTTATTAAGATCAAAACTATACCTATTCGAATCCCGTGAATGAAGTCTGAAGTCTTACTAAATATTCTGATAGTCTTTATTATTGGCCCATTTCTACATGTAGATACGAATCGCCGGATATGTAGCGACGCACACGAATCAACAAACACTACAGCAATGTTCATGAAAGGCTTGGAAGCGTCTAGACACGGGTGTTTATGATTTAACTTCGCTGCTTGGTAATACGAAGAAGCTAGTAGCGCCCGCGCGCCAGTCTAGAGCTACGGATACACTGCTATATTGGATTTTAAATAGCTTGAAGTATATAATACTAGGGTAAGGGGCTCGTGGCTACATGGATGGGTGACCATCCATCACGAATCGAGATCCCTCTCTCTTAGTTATAGTCCCTACCCACCCTATACCAGTACGAAATTTCATCATCCTTGGGGTCAAAACAATGCATATTTATGCGATGGCAGCAATCGCGGTTGTTTTGCTGTCATTTTTTGAAGTTTCGTTGTGTCTCCGAAACGCATCATCAGAGCTCTAAGAAATGAGACCATTTCGGAATAAACACCTTTCGAAAAGAAAAAAACACAAGAATTTTGCAAATCTGTCTATACGGAGTTATGCCCGAACCTCCACCTAACTCCTAACCCTTAAAGAGTTGTACCTTCCTTCATCAGCTCAGCGTCATGAGATAATGATGACCATACGCAAATATCTCAACAGTTTTAGAAAATATTTGAAAAACATTGTTAATACCTATAACATTTGAGGGTTACCCTCGATTTCCCTGGGATTTCATCATCAGATCCTGACTTGGGTGCCAATGGGACCACCTCAGGAGTATACTCTTTCAAATACAGAAAGAATTTTGAGAATCGGTCTGCAAATGGGAGAGAAATCGGTGAACATACATAACATAGAACCTCCTCCTTTTTTGAAATCGGTTAATGAGTTCGTTTTCCTAGTTTCATGGCAAAATCGAACTCCTTTGTGCTGAATCTGTGCAATAGCGATTGGGCAAAACTATAACGTATAAGTACCTAACTACCGAATAAAGTTATTTTCATCGATTGCCTCAAAATTGCACAGTTATGTACCTAAGATATCCGTCATTTTAAATTTCACAGACGACCTTGAGGTTGAGGAGTATCTTCTAATGATAAAGATAATAAGTAAGAAGTATCCTATGTATTGACGTAAATGTTTTATTCATAAACAGAGAATGGACTGAGCGTTAAAAATGCGAAAAAAGCGAAGCATGAAAAGTTCGAGAGAGAAAATGAAAATGTGACCAATATTTGTCTCTTTTTTGCGCGTTTTGCGGAAAAGAGATAGATAATAAAAATAATAATGAATAAATTAAATAATAAATACTTTTTCTTTCTTTAGGTAGGTATTGGCCGTACGGTCGCTTTGTCTCTTTCTAGAGAGCTAACGCTTATCGCTTAGTACTTTCTCTACGTCTATTTTTTTATCCACCCTCTATTTAAAAACCCTTTATGACTAGAAAAAATAAAGATTTTATATTCCTATTAAGGTTTATAACCTTCGCAGACATGATAATAAGTGAAAATTATTAGTTGACTATCTTACTACTGCGCAGTGAAACTATCAACAGATGTACTTGTTTATCAATTGATAATTATTTATAATGCCTAATTATAGGTAAAATCCGTGAGACGGTTTGGTCACGCGGTACCTTACGTAATTCGACGTAGGTACTGTTAGTGCACATGGTACTAATTTTATCAATCTTAATCCATTATTACTTAGAGATAAGCGCGGACAGAGTTTTTGGCGGAATCGCGTTGGAACATGTCGCACGAATTTTCATTTTCATGAAATTTTGTGACAGCGAATGAAATTTTATAATTTTGGTAGTGAATTATTCAATTTAGTTACGTGTGAGTGCACAAGTGCAGTGAAGGTGAAAATACTTGACACTTGATACTTGACACTGGCTAAATGCACAAACCGTGCGAAGCCAAAACCCAAAAAAAAAGAGCGGACAAAGAACCTTAATTTTTTGAAAGTCATTAATGGTTCGTTGTTCTTGAATTTTAGATGACACATTTTGTCTTTAATATTGTTTCATAGCTAGTCTGGAAGGGAAAAGCCCGCTCTTACCTAGTAAACTTATCTATATGTATTAATTTACATAAAAAGTTGCTAATGTCGAAGCGGCGAAGGTCGTGGCAGGCCTATGTCCTCCAGTGGACGTCTTACGGCTGAAATGATGATGATGGTGATTATAAAGAGGTAACATTTGTGAGCTTGTATGCAGAGACCAGGGGTATAATCTGAAATATCAAATCTAGAATTAATTTAAAGCATGTTAGTAGTAGAGTGTTAACTCTAGATTTGATATTTCATGCCTAAATTAGATAACAAAAATAATACCGAAGTCAACCAAATAATGAGTCTCCTGAGAATGACCCATCTTCAGAACTAGCTACAGGGGGCTCACTCTCTAAGTCCGGCAACGAAGATACAGATGACGTCCGAAAATAGTTCGATACTTTGGAATGAGTCTTCACTTTTTCGGCTGGCCAAAAAGGGCAAAAACACATTGAGAGTAAGGACAAAACTGTTAAATCATGTTTTCATTCATTCTTAGTTCGGGCCCCGAACTAATCGTAAGTCCGTAGGTGATACAGAGTACGCATCGCCCGTAACTTAGGCCGAAAGTACGGATTTCGTGATTAGAGATTAGACGTGGTACGATTCCGAAAATCTTTCACTAATATCAGGATACTTTGGTAGTGATTATTTTAATTTTTTCTATTGAATCTTCATCACTACGAATGTCCTCTGACTGCTGGAATGGATTTTTTTTTTTTTTTTTTTGTTTAGCCTACACTTTCCCACTGCTGAGCAAAGGCCTCCCCCAAATCCTTCCAGGCATCTTTTTCCAGGGCCTCCTCGATCCAGCCCTTGCAATACGCATCTAGGTCATCATCACGCCACCTTTTCTTGGGCCGGCCTCGGCGGAATGGATATTTCGGAATGGATATAAGTAATATTATTATCAAACAAGAAATTTCATGAGGACGAAGTCGCGAGCAGAAACTAGTTGTTTAATATTGTTTGTGTTATTCCGCTGTCTTAGTATCAAAATCAAAATATTTTTATTTCATATAAACCTGCATGGGCACTTATGAAACGTCAGAAGCTAGGTGCACGGTTCCAAAATGTTGTTTCCTATGGAGAAGAGCCGGCAAGAAACTACACGGTTACTCTTTTAAAAATGATTGGTTTTAACAATGTTTTCAGAGATAAAATGTATGGGAGGACAGTGCAGGCCTGTCAATAAGTACCAGGTACTTAGACGAATACAGAATAGAAAATCGTCTACAAATCTACAGTCTGTAAGGCCTACAACGTTCTCCCATTCACAATATGTAAAATAATCTACATAAATAAAATGAACCTAACTAAACATAGTGACATGATTAACATGACAATCACTAAAAAATAGTTGATATTTAAATTGATGTATAATGTCAAATAATGACGAGAATATGTCAGCATTGTAAAAATAAAAAGAATAAAAAAGAACATTGAGAGCAGTTAATAGACTTTCACATAGTTATGCTGTTAATGAGGTACCAGGGAAGCCACATGTGCAGAAGGAATTAATGCCAAACTTCCGTTTTCAACGTAGTCTTTTATCTTATAATATGCTTTTTTGATAAGGACACGTTTGATGTGCGTTTTAAACTTTCCATCGCTAAGTTCTGTAACTGACTTTGGCAACTTGTAATAGAAGCGGATACTGTTTATTAGAAATGATTTGCTAGTTTTAGTCAATCTAAATTTTGGAATCACAATTTCATCTTTACTACGTGTATTCAGGTTATGGAAATCGCATCGTTTTTTGAAAAGGCCTAAGTTTTTGCGAACATACAAGATATTTTCTAGGATATAAAGAGACGGCAGAGTTAGAATATCAATTTCGCTGAATTTGTTTCTAAGAGACTCGCGAGGCCCCATTTTATAGATTGCGCGGATTGCCCTCTTTTGTAAAATGAAAATTGAATCTACGTCAGCTGCCGATCCCCACAACAGAACGCCATAAGACATAATACTGTGAAAATAATATCAAAATCAGAAGTAATTTATTCAAATTAGGCTGAAAATCAGCACTTTTCGAACATCAAAATTACGTATGACAGTCCTCAAAACGCCCGCCGCAGCACTAGGAAGTGGTGAAGCACTTCCTAGTGCTTTAGCTGGGAAGATGAAGTGGCGAAACAAACTTTCAGCAGCACAGCTGTCTGTTCAGTTAGATAAAATTGATTCTATACAATTGTAGGTATGCAAAAGTAATTGACATTACGAGACACAAAACATTAAATTAAATTATTTGCCATATGCCAGCTAGTCACGGCCAATATACGAACAAACACAATTGAACTGCAAAGATATAATCGAATAAACTAAGAGAATCACTTCTAACTTTCTCTAAATAAAAAAACGCAATTTTTCCTAAATATTGTTATATTTAATCTCATGCTGGGCAAGGAAGTATTTAGATACGAAGGTAAAAATAAGACATCAGAGAAGTGTTTTCCTGATGAGGCAAAAAATAAACAATCTAAAAAAAACCAGGGTTACCAACATGCTATTTGCAAAAACTACAATTATTATTAGCACACACGCGAATTAAGGCCCGAATCACGATGACTTGCGAGTTAGAAAACGACCACTTTTTATAGATTTACGCAATCACTGGGTGGACTTTGGACCTCGATTATGTACAGAAATGTGAGGGTCCAAAGTCCAATTCTCCGATTGCGGTGATTACTAAGTGGGGAAATCACTAGCGAACTAGATTGAATAGATAGTTGTGCTGAATGTTCGCTTGTTGTATGTTCATTGCTAATTCTAATTTATTACAGTGTTTAGATAAAGTTAGAAATTTGTTTTATGATATGAATGTTTTTGATATAAATTAATTGTTAATTTTAAATTATTTTAGTTATGACTTTATGTAATTTACAATATATATTTTTAATAAGATGGGGAATGCCAAGTGTTAAAATTCCCCAAGTATTGGTTATGAACTTATGACCTATGAACTGCTCATATAAGAAGACCTAGCAAACACAAACCAAAGGTCATTCTGCACTCTGCAATGAAGGAACAAAAGCTGAGTCTAGCTATGAGTCTAATACTTAGGTAATTCACAGTTAGTCTAAAGAATATTATTTTTGCATGTAATAATATACGGTAACAATGCGTACAGTGCACTTACCGTACAAAGTCTAGTTCTACTTATTGTATTGACTAAGAACTATGTACACATAGACATGATTATTTACATTATGTACTTATGCATTTTCTAGTCAATAAGGCAATTTCAACCAGTGTGCAAATATTTATGAATGCTAAACGGATTGATATGAAAAATTGCATATACCTAGATAGACTAAATTATGACCTGATGAAAAAGGAATTTCTGAAAGAGTAGGTACTCGTAGGTATACGAAAACAATGAAATGCGAAGGTGCGAGTGAAACCGCAGGAAACACGTAGTTGTAAAAAAAAAACTAGACATGCAAGTAGTGGTCTGCTGGTTTCATGATGATGACGTACGATGTCCAAAAATAACTTAATAACAGCTCATAAAAAAACAAGTTAGGTAACATACAATCATACATAAGCTTTGATTATCAAGCTTGGATTTTAACCTTGTATATTAAATAACTTCAGAAGTTTCAGAGGTCCAAAGTCCAAATAAATTATAACAAACTGAAAACTAAAGTGACCTTGACCTACAAATATTTTGTGGATTAACTTTAGAACGATGAGTCACTCTTACACAATTAATTTTAGTCAGGACTTATTATGTCACGAAATAAAAACTTATTTTTTTTAAGTTAAACGGTTTTAACGGATTTTTGTTAAAACCGTTTAACTTAATTTTTTATTTCGTTACTTATATTTCTCATTATTTTTTTTAGTTTGCAATTAAATTGCGATAAAATCCATATAAAATCGATAAAATCGAAATAAAAAATTAAGTTAAACGGTTTTAACAAAAATCCGTTAAAACCGTTTAACTTAAAAAAAATAAGTTTTTATTTCGTTACTTATATTTCTCATTAATTTTTTTAGGATGCAATTAAATTGCGATAAAATCCCGCTACGACATTTTGACGTGCTTGTGAACATGGGATTATACGCTGGCCTTTAAAAGGTATGGGTCATTGACGTTCATAATCATGTAGGGCATTTTAATGCCTAGGTAGGTAAGACCTGAATCATGTTACAATTATTTTCTTATTTATTTATTTTATTTAACCATTTATGTATACAATAAATAAACAGACTTAATAAGTCCTGACTAATATTAATTGTGTAAGAGTGACTTTTTGAGCCGAGCGAGCGGTTAGAATCGAACAGTGTGCATCCTACCGCGTCGAAAAAACAAATTGTTGGATTTTCAATCCTCGGTGCTGAGCAGTGCGATGAAAATCCAGTGCGTGAAAAAAATCCCAACGCGATATTTTTACGTCCGAGTTTTCATATTATTATGTTTCATAAATATATTGCTATGAATACATATTTATTCGGTGTAATCTTGCAAAACTGGAACAATATACTTACAATAATAAAAAATACTTTGTGGTTTCCATACAAAGTGTGCCTACTTGAGTCACTTATTAGTCAGCCTAAGATAATCCAAGGATGTTATATAAATACATAACTAGATACAAGAGCAATTATCTTTTTTAGTAATAGCAGCACTGTCACGATGACTGGGCAAGAAACGGCTATAATTGTTTACTACTAAGAAATAAACCATAATTACTGATGGCACTGGGTTTTTATTGGAAAATTCCTACCTGACATTCAATAACAACAAATATTATGCTGATGAGGCGAAGAAAAATAAAATAGCATACATGTCAGAACTGACGAATTTGTAAAATTTGTATTTTACAAATATTGTGTTCCGTGTGGTGCCGGACGTAAAAGAATAGCACCATCCCATTTCTTCCCGTGGGTGTCGTAGAAGGCGACTAAGGGACTTACTAGAGAATGGGCAGCAGCGTTCTCTATGCATTTTACCACCGTGACGATTATGGCAAAACCCCCCTTTTGGAGAAGGTGTCCGGCAGTGGACGTCTTTCGGCCAAGGTGGTGTGGTGAAATTTTGTGAATAAAAACTTGATAAAGGACTTCTAATCTAAGTAGTTAGGAGAAACAGTAACCCTCTGCACGACCGATCCGAGAATTGACATACACAAACAATTTATTGTTTTGAAAGTTACATTCAAATGCGTTGCTTCCTGGAACTCACACTAGGATTCCCTGTGTCGTGAGATCCAGACTCCTTCGTTCCGTTTACATTTATTGCTATGTTTTTTTTTTTTTTTTTTGAATAGCCTGTATAAACAGTATGATTTTTTTTCACTGATAAATATGGAATAATAATAGGTCTTTACCTATGAAATTGCCGTTTTGTATGAAAAAATTTAAACGAATTTTTTTCATGAATTTTTTATTTGTATTAATCGAAGTAATCACCCATGCAATCAATGCATCTTTGCCATCGCAGTGGCAGTTTATTGATGCCCTTCTTAAAGAAATCAGCTGGACGGGAGGCAACAAATTCTTCAAAGGCATTTTGTACTGCCTCTCGGGTATTAAATTTTTTTCCCGCCAAGAAGTTATCCAAATTCTGGAAAAAGTAGTAGTCTGTAGGCGCAAGGTCTGGTGAGTAGGGCGGATGACGGAGAGCTTCCAACCCCAGTTCTTGCAACTTGGAGACCGTCTGCTGTGCAGTATGAGGTCGCGCGTTGTCGTGCAGGAGCAGCGGAGACGAGCGATTGACCAATGCTGGTTGGAGATGCGCCAGCTTCTCCATCATTGTGTTCAGTTCTTCACAGTACACATCTGCAGTAATGCTCACCCCGTTTGGTAAGAAGCTGTGATGAATCACACCGGCGCTAGACCACCAAACAGTGACCATCACTTTTCTAGGGGTAAGTTTTCGTTTAGGGCATTGTTTAGGTGCTGAACCAGGATCCAACCAACTTGCTGAGCGCTTACGGTTATCAAACAGAATCCATTTTTCATCGCAGGTAACAATGCGGTTCAAAATTCCTTCATTTGTGTGTCTGTTGAGCAGTGCAAGGCACGTCTCGACGCGTACTTCGCGCTGGCGATCATTGAGTTCGTGGGGCACCCATTTGTCAAGCTTTTTTACCTTGCCAATTTGACGCAAATGGACCAATATTGTTTTGACGCTAACGTCGAAAGCTGCTGCTAATTCAGCCGTAGATTGTGTATCATCAGCTTCCACAATCGCCTTTAATTCGTCATTGTCGACCAAAGTCTTCGGACGACCGCGAGGTTCATTTTTCAGGTCGAAATTTCCAGAACGGAAGCGAGCAAACCAATAACAGGTGGTGCGTTGGTTTGTAGTGTTAGCTCCGTAAACGTCGTTGATGTTGCGTGCCGCTTGTGCCGCGTTGCTGCCACGACGGTACTCATATTCCATAATTACTCGAATTTTTAACGTATCCATGATGACGAAAAATATTGAAATGCGATGAAAATGTAACACTAATCAATAAAGAAATGACTACTTTTAGAAAAAAAAATCCATGTTTTTAAAATAAAATTAATTTGAAATTAGAATTCTTAGCCAAACAAAAATTATTTTGATTTGAAAAGGCCAGTACTGCAGAACGGCAATTTCATAGGTAAAGACCTAATATATCAATTACATGATGTAAAATCATTTATATTTTTGGAAATTTTCATTTTTGTAATCCTCTGTCATTATCAGTCTGTTTGTTTGTCTTTAATAGTTATTAAGATAAAGTCAAGGGATTTTAAGTGGGCCGAAAATAATTTGTAAGTATTTGCAGTTAATTATAGAAAACACAATGGAATAATATACCAATTACATGATGTAAACAATTTATATTATTGGAAACTTCACATTTTTTATATCCAGTGAGCCATTATCAGTCTGTTTGTTTGTCTTTAATAATTATTAAGATAAAGTTAAGGGATTTTAAGTCGGCAAATAATTTGTAAATATTTGCAGTTAATTATAGGAAATACCTACTAATGATAGCCGCATTCTTCAACATCATATTTTTAGACAAGAAATTATTATAATGCATGCATGAAGTTTTTTTTAATGCCATGTAACTAGTTTTGGTTGAGCTCAGCTGTATTCGGGCGTTCGATTCTGCTGTTAGTAAAATCGATTTTATGTTATCCAACAACTGTGTCGAATATAATAATATTGAACATAGATCTAGCGGTATAAAAATGATTATAGTGTTTATTTTCACCCAATTGCGTGATAGCACAGACAGGGTTATGTATGATTTTCACGTGTAGCTATTTCTTTTTTCTGAATTAGAACAAAACATCCATCATAATGTTTTTGCTTCGTCGACGACCATGCTAGCCTTTCTAGAGTTGCTCGGTGCAGCTGATTATTTCACACGCTGTGACTGAATGCCATTTAACTTCCGCACCCAAATTACTGGGTAATCTAATAACACATTATAGTTAGGCAAGCAGCCATTTACATAACACAATCACACTTTCATTTCGACAGTTTAATATTTATTGCCTTGAAATAAATCGTTCCAAAAGCCTGTGTGGAAGGAAATCGATTTTTAACTGACTTCAAAAAAGGGAGGTTACTAATTGGATGACGCTCTAATAAACAAAAAACTCAATCATCATCATTCCTTTTCCCAACTATGTTGGGGTCCATATTCAGTCTAACCGGTTGCAGCCCCAGTATTTTACATGGAGCGACTGCCTATCTGATCTGCTACACCTCCACAACTCAGTTACTGGGTAATACGTTACCCCTTGGCTTACCAAGGGGTAACGTACGTAACTGGTTGTCAGACTTTCGGGCTTCTGACGACCCGAAACGACTGTCAAAGATCTACGAAAGACAGCCGGGACCAACGGCTTAACGTGCTTGCCGAGGCACGGAGGGATCTTGGTATGTAAAGATGGTCACCCATCTACGGACCAACCGCGGCAAGCGCAGCTTAACCTGAACGATCGACCCGTGCATCTGTTATTATACATATAGAAACAATTATTGAAACAAAAAAACTCAATCAATAATATAAAAATATTGATAATGTTGAGCTATACAATATGTTTGTAGCTACATGCGGTAGCAACAATAAATGGGCTGGCATCAATTGGGTCTAGTGGTGCAAGCTTACAATTGAAACTAATTGTGTCCTTAGGCCGCTACTAAATGCACAATGCTCATACATCACTGCAATTACCTATTTGAGGTTCATTTTAACATCCAGCAGTAATTCACCTCTTTATAATATGGTGGATTATGTTTCAATGAAGTTTTTAAAGTTAATTTGCTTTTAATTTGTACAAAAATTAATGGACGTGCTAACTTTTGGAGAGTAAAATTTACCCTGTAGATGATGTGATTTGCGCACAAGCTTATTTACATAAAAATAATGTGAGCCTTATTTAATTAACAATTAATGGGTGATTCGAAATCAACAATCTGTATAAGATCTGAATCTTTTGATTAAGGTATAGAAAAATGTAATATATCATAGGAGAGGGGACCAGGGTTTAAAGTCCGCTACGGTAGCCCTCGATTATTATTTTTTCGTTCTAACCTGCCCATTGGCAGGTTAGTGGCAACTTGTATGTTGATTAAATTATGATTCGCGCAAAATACAAATCTGGATTTTTAGAATTATAATAATTCAAATCATCAATACAACCGTCTTTGATCCCATTCAATGACAGTTTCATTAAATATACTTACTAATATTATAAACGTGAAAGTTTGTATGTATGGATGTTCGCTCAGATTATAAAACAAAGGCAGATAGATCGCGCAGAATACCTAAGAGTAAAAAAAACAAATACTAAAGCCTCGCATTCTACATTTACAATACGACGCTTTAGTATTTGTTTTTTTGGCTTCACTCTGAGGATGTTCGTTACTCTTTCACGCAAGAACGGTCGAACGGATTTGGATGAAATTTGGCACACAGAAAGATTATAACCTACATTAACACATAGGATACTTTTATCCTAGTAGTACGCACGGCTACACATCAAGCTATACATTTCCAGTTTACGCTGAACTTGCACTCTACGGAAATCCTATACAATGCGGGATCAGCTTATACTGGAAATGTATAGCTTGATGTGTAGCCGTGTGTACCTACGTTCCCGTGAGACAATAGTTTAAAAATTTAGAAACCAATATGAAATGTTTACTTAAGTAGATCTTTTGCAAATTTGTATTCTGAACGAAGTACCAGGTTGTCATACCTTGGTAGCTCACCTTACATAGTTGTGTCAGCTAGAAAACGCTTTATGCCTTCGAAGTACCATGTTGGCATAAATCGGTAGGGGCACACTTAACATATCTTTTCAGCTAGAAAATGCTTAATGTCTTCCAAGTATTAGGTTGTCATAACTCAGGAGCACACTTAACATAGTTATGTGAGCTAGAAAACGCTTGATGCTATTAGGTCACAAATAGGATACTTTTTTATCCCGGTAGTACGTTCGCATGGGATAATTTTCGACCTCGGCGCGAGCGAAGCCGCTGGCAAAAGCTAGTATTTAATAAACCTGACACTGACTTACAAATTACAAAAACCATAACAAATTTCAAATTTCGCGGGCTACTGTAGCGCATTCCCCTTAAGGTGACACTTTGTTAAAGCATCAGCTCCACTACCGTTGACTCAAGTTAACTGAGCAATTTGTATTTAGTCAAAATTTAACTCAATGTATTTTATCAGGCGTTTAACTTACTGTCCTTGTTCAATGTCAAAATGGAAGGTTAATAATATAAGTACAAGTCATTCACTGCGTGCTACATCCTGAGTTTTTTAATTCCCAAAATCCCTAAGAAGTTCCTCCAGTTTTGTACATGGTCCATACGAACCGGATAATTTAATATCTACATACTAGCAAAGTGGAATGAGCTGGAATTGGATATTCTGGAAATTGAAAATAATGAGTACCTGAGTGAAGAGGTGACGAACACGTTTTTGGAAGAAAAGTGGATCGGACATTAAGTGAAATAAAACAGGAAGTGTTTTTAAGCATTTTACGTAATATTTACTAAATTCACCCAGCACTCATTAATATTAAATCAGGTAAAATTAAATATAGGAATTAATTATTGGTATAAGAACTTAAAGAAGGTTAGTAACATATTTTTTTACAAAGTCATTTACTTATTTTTATTTTTGGTTTGTGTATAAATATTTACAAGAAATTATTTACAGAGCATTAGGTTAAATCATATTTGTAAAATATAGTTAACGTGTACTTAAAATACAGTACAGTAGTGTTATTGTTAACCTGCATTAGTCAGCTATTTATTTTTCAATATACAAATATTATTTTTTAATTTAAACCTTTACAATTAATTTTTGCTTTGTTAACGATTAAATAGGTAGATAAATAATTTATTTGTTACATTATTTCTTTAGAATAATAAGCCTTACATACTTTCCTACAGTAGTTATTATAATATTTGCAGTGATTCAACTCAAAAGTCAAACTTGTACAATTAAACTTTGGTTAATTTTATTTAGTCTTATTAGTTACTACGTTAGGTATTTTTGTTATAAAGAGTTTCGTTATATTACATTATAATTGTATAATTACAGGTCTACGACACTCTCCTTTCAAAATGACTGAGATTAAAGAACTTAAAAAGAAGCGAAGCAGTTATAAAGGAAGGTTAACAGTATTTGGAACCTATTTAAGTAATCTGAAGGATGCTGAGATAACCCCCTATCAGGTAGTGGAGTTGCAGTTGCGAGTCACAAAATTAGACGATATTTACAATGAATTTAACGAGGTTCAATTGAAATTAGAATGCATGTGTGATAACATTGATGCTGAGACACTCGAAAGAACTACAATTGAATCTCAATATTATGGGTTAGTAGCTCAAGCTAAAGTTATGTTAGGTAACTTTTCAAAATCTGAGCAAGACGAAGTAAAATCGAATTGCAGTAGTGGTAAACGTCAGTTCGTCAAGTTGCCTACAATTCAATTACCCAAATTCACAGGATCATATGATAACTGGCTTGAATTTCGCGATACCTTCGCAAGTCTCATTCATGGCAGTGACGACATAGACGAGATAAATAAATTCCATTACCTGAGGTCATCATTAGCAGAATCTGCTGCTGTTGTGATCCAGTCAATTGAGTTTTCTGCTCAAAACTACAATGTGGCATGGGAGCTTCTTTGTGAGCGATTCGATAATGAAAGATTATTAATTGAAAATCACGTTACGGCATTGTTCAATGTCGAGTCAATCACTAAGGAGTCCTCAACTGCATTAAAAGGTATTGTAGACAATGTAAACAAAAATATCAGAGCGTTGAAAACATTAGGCGAACCTGTTCATAGTTGGGACACATTACTTATCCATATTATTCGACAAAAACTTGATACTACAACATTCCGAGAATGGGAAGAATACAAAGGGCGTATCGATAAGTCTAAAAGAATCATTTTTAATCAGTTCATTGAATTTCTGCGTAATCGCGCTGATTTAATAGAAACACTGGAAAAATCACGTCATTCTACAACCAACATAAAACAGAACACTAAAATAAAAGCCTTTGTTACAACAAAAACCACTAGTAGTTCTTCATCACATAGTTGTCCGAAATGTAAAAGCGATCACAACCTCAATTCATGTCCACAGTTTTTATCATTAAGCGTCAACGATAGAATGTCTTTAATACCTAGCTTTAAGGTATGTTATAATTGTTTACGTCACGGTCACTATCCCAACAATTGCAAGAAACCAGGGTGTAAAATATGTAAACGCAAGCACCACACGCTTATCCATAACGCAGATTTCAAATCACAACCTGTTTCAAGCAAATCAGCTGACGGTACGACCGATAAGGCCAAGGTTGAGTCATCCTCCACTGCCGACGTAAACAATGGTCACGTTGCACTCTCAGCTAATATCTCTGCGCATTCGCATACGAGCAGTACAGGCGACATCCTGTTGTCAACTGCGTTAATAAGATGCTACGATGTCAACAATAAAGAACACATCGCTCGAGCTCTTCTCGATTCTGGTAGTTCAGCGTGTTTAATGACCGAGAATTTATTTAATAAGTTAAATCTACCCCATTTAAACACAGACAAATCTATACAAGGCATAAATAAGTCACTTTCGCATGTGGAGAAAATGTGTCGTGTGCACATTAAATCGTTGCATGAATCGTACGATAATGAATTAATGTGTTTTGTCTTGCCCACTATAACTGATAACGTTCCCGCTAGACAGGTACATGTGAATATACCGTCAAATATTCACTTAGCTGATCCGTTTTTCCACACACCCGCTTCTATTGATATTATTATAGGAGCAGACGTATTCTGGGGTTTATTAGGATCTGATAAGATTTTACTAGGTGATGGGAAACCAACACTTTATCAAACTAGACTTGGTTGGCTAGTTTGCGGCCCAATAAACGGCGGCTGTAGTAATCATTCACCTCAAAATTCATCAATTAAATGTAATTTTAGTAATGTTAACGATTACTATGAAGGTTCTTCCATTTCGATTGAGTTAGATGACATCCGAAATCAACTATCGCGTTTCTGGCAGCTTGAGGAAGTTTGTCATGAGTCATCGACTTATTCAGATGAGGAGAAGAAGTGCGAAGAACACTTTATAAAAAACACAACGCGCTTGGCAGATGGCCGCTTTAGCGTTAAAATACCGTTAAAGGAATCTTCAAATAGTTTAGGCGACTCATATCATCGTGCAAAACGATGTTTTCTGTCATTGGAGCGCAGAAATCTCAGCCAACCCTCACTCGATAAAATGTACAAAGATTTTATGACTGAGTACATTTCTTTAGGCCATATGTTCGAGTGTACTATTAATGAAAATCAGCGGTCATATTTTATTCCTCATCACGGAGTACTGCGCGAGAGTAGTAGTACAACTAAATTACGAGTAGTTTTTAATGCTAGTGCAACTACCACCTCTGGGAAATCTTTAAATGCAATACAGATGGTGGGGCCTACCGTTCAGGACGATCTGACTGCAATCCTTCTTCGATTTAGAATGCATAAATACGTCCTCTCTGCTGACGTAGAGAAAATGTACAGGCAGGTGTCTGTACATCCATCAGATTGGCACCTGCAGCAAATTGTTTGGCGTGATAATGCTGCTAGCCCTCTTAAAGCCTACCAATTGCATACAGTGACTTACGGCACGGCTAGTGCACCGTTTCTCGCTACTAGGTGCCTCAAACAGGTTGGTCTTGAATGTCAGGATCAAAATGTCGCTGAAGTTATTGTTCATGATTTTTACGTGGATGACCTTTTGACTGGTGCAGACGTGTTTGAGGAGGCTCGAATGTTGCGTCATAAGGTTACAGATGCTCTTGCTTCTGCTTGCATGCCTTTGAGGAAGTGGAAATCTAACGAACCCAGTTTAATTTCAGAACCATCTGGTGACTCTCACATTGATTTCCACAAGGAAAGCGATGTTGTCAATAAAACGCTTGGTCTTAGTTGGCAAACTGACACAGATAATCTACGTTTTCCTATAAATGTTCCTGAACGTATAGAAAATACTAAGCGTGGCATGTTAGCAGTAATCGCGCGAATATTTGATCCTCTAGGATTGTTAGCACCGTGTGTCGTAACTATGAAGATGTTGCTTCAAAAACTTTGGCTGGACGGGTTAAAATGGGATGACCAGTTATCACCTGAGGTTGTAACAATATGGGCGAACATAATTAAAGCCTTGCCTTGCCTTCATAACTTACGCATTTCACGTCGTGTGGTCTGTGACGAATACAAACACGTTGAGTTCCATATTTTTACTGACGCTTCAGAGCGAGCTTACGGCGCTTGTTTGTATATTCGCAGTATCAATGAGCAGGGTGACGTCGATGTGCGATTATTAATGGCTAAAAGTCGCGTCACTCCTATTAAACCATTAACAATACCGCGACTTGAGCTGTGTGCTGCTGTGATTGGTGCACGTTTATATCAAAAGGTTGCTAGTGCCCTTCGTACCAAACCAAACAGTGTAGTCTTTTGGACTGATTCTATGATAGTGCTGGGTTGGTTAAAAATGTTACCTATTAAATTAAATACTTTTGTTCGCAACCGTGTAGCCGAAGTCTTAGAATTATCCGGTGCAGGCACCTGGAAACATGTGTCGACGCACGACAATCCAGCTGACCTAATAACCCGCGGAGCAGAACCTAGCGCTATGCAATCACTGGATTTGTGGTGGTCAGGTCCATGTTTCTTAAATCATGACAGTACTACATGGCCATCTTCTGCTATGAATCCAGGAATTTTACCAGACATTAAGTCGAGTATTTTAATTAATTTAGCTCAAGATCATGCTAACGATTTATTTAAAGCATTGATCGAGTTCAATCGTTTTTCAAATTTTATTAGATTACAGCGTTCTATTTGTTACGTTTTTCGTTTTATTAATGCATGCAAAGGGCGTTCAGCAAACACGTCCTATTTAAATGATCAAGAATTACAAAATTCGTTAAATTTTATTATTATTCAGTCTCAAAAAGAGTCTTTTCCTGAATATAACTTAATATTAAATAATAAAAAATTACCTCATAAAAATCGATTATTAAGCTTAAATGTGTTTCTTGATAAAAATAAAATTATTCGTATAGGTGGTAGATTACACAATTCTGAATATTCATTTGAAAAGAAACACCCAATTTTAATACAGTCCACTCATCACATATCGAAACTTTTATTTAGATTTGAGCATATCAGACTAATGCACGCAGGTCCCCAATTATTACTAAGTACAATTAGAGAGACTTACTGGCCACTTGGTGGTCGCAATTTAGCCAGAGCATGTTATCGTCAGTGCGTTCGCTGTCGTCGTCTGAAGCCACAGGCAGTTATCCCTCAGATGGGCAATCTCCCGTTGAGCAGACTCTCACCAGCCGACTTTCCTTTCCAAAGCGTAGGAGTTGACTACGCAGGCCCGATGACCTCGTCTAGTCGTCAAGGTCGTGGATGTAGATTGGTTAAGGTATACATTGTTATTTTTGTGTGCTTCACTACAAAGGCCATTCATTTAGAGTTGGTGGGTGACTTGACGAGCAGTAATTATTTACAGGCTTTACGTCGGTTTATGTCTCGAAGAGGAAAACCTCTCAACATATACTCCGATAACGGAACTTCGTTTGTAGGAGCCTACAATGAGATAGCTGATTTCTTGAAACGCAATTGTGACTCTTTGACTGATAGTGCGGCTCAAGATGGAATTAAATTCCACTTTATTCCTGCTTACGCTCCTCATTTTGGTGGTCTTTGGGAGGCGGGTGTCAAATCGACCAAATTTCATTTGTCTCGAGTGTTGGGCAATTGTAATCTGACATACGAAGAGCTTAATTCTGTTTTGGTACAAATTGAAGGCATTTTAAATTCACGGCCGCTCACACCGTTGTCATCAAACCCAGAAGACCTGTTACCTCTCACTCCAGGTCATTTTTTAATTGGACGACCTCTCACGTCTCTTCCTGTAAAGGATATCCGGGACTACTCCACTCATCACTTGACGCGCCATCAACGTATCGAGCAGCTGCGGCAGCATTTCTGGTCGAGATGGAGCAAGGAATATGTCTCCGAGCTTCAGCAGCGAGTAAAGTGGCGTACCGGCAACGACAGCCTGCACCTGGACTCCCTCGTTGTCATAAAGGAGGACAACCAGCCTCCGATGAAGTGGAAGTTGGGGCGCGTTGTTGGTCTTCATCCTGGCACAGATGGCATAAGCAGAGTAGCCGACATCAGGACTCAAACTGGGACCATCAGACGAGCATTCTCCAAGATTTGCCCGTTATTGGAAGACTGTTGAAAGGCGAGCTTCCAACGGCCGGGGGCATGTTAAAGCATCAGCTCCACTACCGTTGACTCAAGTTAACTGAGCAATTTGTATTTAGTCAAAATTTAACTCAATGTATTTTATCAGGCGTTTAACTTACTGTCCTTGTTCAATGTCAAAATGGAAGGTTAATAATATAAGTACAAGTCATTCACTGCGTGCTACATCCTGAGTTTTTTAATTCCCAAAATCCCTAAGAAGTTCCTCCAGTTTTGTACACACTTTTCCACATTTTTTCCACACATCACTGTTTGATTATGCATCAAAAATTAAACATGGTATGGTTTTATCTCATTATTAATATTGTCTGTATGGAAACAGAATACTAAAATAAAAAGCCATTAAAAAGTTATGAGCCCAACAAAGATTCGTTTTTCTTGCTAATTTAACCTCACTTTGGGCGTGTTTAAGTAATAAAAGGAGTGTAAAATCTCAAAAACCAAGTCGGTACCGACAAAGCTCAATTATCGAAAAGTTCAATAAACTTAATTGGTCATTGATTTATGCAGTGGTTTTTTCAGAAAACTCGATCTTCCGAAGGACATTTCTTAATTTTTTACGCGCCCGTTTTACTATAACTGATCCTGCAGCTCACTCAATAATGTTGTGCGTGTAGACTAGCGTCTAACTGCTCATCACTGATACTACGGATACGAAGCCTGGTGAGACAGCGTGCTTTTAGCCAGGCCCACCAATGACTTCGAGCCCGCGACTAGTGTACCCTTAATGATTATAATTATTTTTAATGATTTCGTTAAAACTTAAAAATTGGTTCTTATTAGACATGAATGCTGTTACCTCCACAGATCCATTACACATTGTATAACATATATGTACAGTTATTAAACAATACTAGGTAATTCCACCAGAGCCCTTTCTATGAAACCAGAACTGGTTGTTTGGTCACCATAAGGAAACATAGTGTGGTTCATAATAGCCTTTAAGACCTGTGGATAACTATTATCTTTTTATTTCAATTATCTTTATGCTACGTAGGTACTTATGATGAGTTTTTATATGGATTTATGTGACAAAACTGAGACAAGTGAGGGTAGTATTTTTTATTTCAGAACTACGTTTTTATAAAGGTCAGATGTGTTGCGTAGTACTTACGACCGGTAGGCGTGCATGACCAAATGTATGAACATAAACAAAGCAAAAGGAGTATTAATGATTATAGCAGGTTGCGATCTGTAGTTTTTGCCTACCCTCAATAGGAAAAGGTGTGACTTTATGAATACTCATAGTCATGATGGCTCTCCATCCTCCAGACCACTTCTATATTTAAGTTTCAGGCCTAAAAAAACGAAGAAAACCCTCAACCATCCAGTATATTTTCGATCATAAAGCATATTCAATGAGCTTCATCATTAAAAAAATCCAAGGTTGTACTGGCATTTCAAGTGAATTATCTATTAACCAGCTGATTTCAAAAGGCTACATGAAAGGTGATAAAGTCAATGTCAACAAAAAAAGCGTTGAACACCTACAATTTAACCCACCTTCCTTTTTGAGTTGTTTAAAACTAAGATAGGTAAATTCATCATCTGTAAACAGATTTTTAATAGAAAAGTTTGTTGAAAATTAACCATTAAAAAAAATAAGTTTTGAATATCACATCTCTTTTACAAAATTTATCACAAGTTCCATTTTATCAACATAGATAAAATAATGGCAGCATGGTATGATATTTAATCACATGTGAGATAAGCAGATTATTTAAAATGTTGAGTAAAATAAATATTTTAGTTGCATCATGATGTGTTTACCAATACCGAGCATCGGGTAATAGGATGCAGCTTGTAAGGCTGATAAACAACATTATCATACGTACCTACGTAAAATATATTAACATGTAAATAATTACATGCAGTGAAATTCCTTTGTCATCTATACTGTTACTATTGGTGATTTATATTCATATTGTGCCCAAAAATGTACTTATAGACTGCTATCAAATCAAGATCCATTACTCATTTTATTTTTATTTTATTTTATTTGGGAAAATAAACGGTTACACATTACAGTATTATGGTATAGAACTTAAAACTAAAATGGGAGTACAAATGTATAACCAACAACATTTTCCACATAATATAAAAAAGTTAAACAAACACGGACGGCGTGCGATATAAATAGTAACATTGAACAGAGAGTATGATTAAATATAAAATAAACTCATGGATTATTATGATGTATAATATGTCTTAAACGCAACCAAGGGATATTGTGTTACCCATTAACTGGGTTGTGGAGGTCGGATAGGCAGTCGCTCCATGTAAAATACTGGTAAAAGGCTAGGAAGATGATGACTAAGTCAGAACCATACTTCAATCAAAGCCAGGTTAAACATAGGTAATATATGAGTGCCCAAGCATGTTAAAACTACTTTATTGACCTACATAGTTAAATAACAGATAACCCATTAAACATAAACATTGGGTAACAACATTTAGAGGTCAAACCTGTTCTCGCACAGATCCGCGATCAAGCTAGCACGTAAATATCGTAAGATTCGTAAGTGTTACGGCAAACACATTTGCCTAAACAAACGGAAAACATGTCGCGAAGAACTCAGGTTGTACAACGGCGTAGTACTGCACAGGGCAGTTATCAATAACATGTTCAAATTCTTCCTATGACTATAGAGAATTGATTAATTAACGCAAGAAATTATACAGAACACACAAGGCATGTGTCAAGTAAGTTATATTGATAGTAATTAATTTGTTTACTACTAGGTACCATGTTCTCATTAGTAACTTAGTTATATGATACATAAAAGTGTCCTACCTTCGTCGCAGAGTCCCATTGTCGAGTCAATCTTTACGTTTTTGTGGTTATCTTAGGATTAAATAAAGAATTCCTTAACTTTTCACATGAATTATTATTTCATTGATGATTAATTCTCAACAATTATGACAGCTGTCAAATTCAATTGTGTTCAATTCAATTGTCACTATTGTCAGGGACGGGACATAAGTGATGGAGGAAGAATGAATGAATGATAAGCAAAATGTAAATAGTTTAATACAGCGACATCTATGTGTTTGCATCTACAACAAAATAGCTGATTTACATAATTGTCACTAGATAGAGCTACCACAATATCAAATAAAATTGATCAAACTAGTAACTGTATTTTATTAGCAACATTTTTAAAAATGATAAAAGTTACCCACATAATTGTAAGACAACATCGTATTCTTTAAATATTGTATTGGATCAGTAGCACCTTTGTTTTTTCTTGTGTGGAAATCCTTGACTAAGGGATAAGTCGGAGTTTATCCAGTGTGACTGACTGACTCCGTGTTCTTCAACTAAGACACCCCCTCTTGCTGGGGCGTTTGAGAACTACCACATTTCCTCTCGGTCAACCGGCAGGTATTGGCTACCACTATTAGCCTCAAATGCCATCTACCCTAACCAAGGCAACTGAAATTCATTTCAGCAATGGCTATTTTTGTCTTTTCTATGACTTCCATTCAGACAGACACGCGTCTTTATTTTTGATACCTACTGTATTTACCCTTGTTCATTTTATTTTAGATTCGCAGTTACCTATAAAAGCTGGTTCTTTTCATGACTCCTCACATGGCGGAAAGTTACGGTTTACGCCTTAAACCAAGAGGGACGTTCCTAATTTCTCACTTTCACAGTCCTATAAACCCACCCTTACCACAGCTGTTTCCTACCAATTTTATTCTTTACTGCATTTCAAAAAACAATTTATCACAGACAGGTTTAGTAGGTAGGGAGGTCACCTCTTGTTAGTAAATCGTTGATAGGAGGTACTCTAATTTAATACAAGGTAAAATTAAATTAGCTGGCAAAACTGTATGTGTTGAGTATCGATATCGAAAACTAAATGAAACAAAAATAAATGTTCATCATTCGATGGGCGCAGGTCAATGCCCGTGATCGATAACCTGTTTTTGTAATTTTCGTGGAACTTTGATATTTTTTATAACTTTCCGTTATCCATAACATAGCTAACAGTCTTTTGGTTGCGGGTGGACCGATACTAATAAATCCTTGGATGGTTTAGATTTACAATTGGACCTGATAGGTGGCGATGCGATGGAGTTCTTAATAACGGCCTCAAGTCTGCTATTACAATAGTGTCAGAATGGTCTATCATTGATTTCTTAATAGGGTATTTTCAAATTTATTGAAAAGTATTCTAAATTGAAGATTGGGACGAAATATGTAACAGAAAAATAAAAGTAAATTGATTACTATCCATTTTCTTAATTAAAAACGATTTAAATCGAATTTACTTTTCGTTGTTTTGAATTTACCGCTAAAACGCTCCTTACGATGACTTTTTATCACATGACGTCAACTTTGTGTAAGCCAAAGTAGTTAGTAAGTAAAAAAGTGAATGTCGAGTTAAAAATTAACAAGATTTTTAATGTATAGAAAGTAGAATTACTGGCGTACGGTGCCTCTGTGCACAAATACTTCTAAAACTGCGCCAAACTAAGTATTTGTACCGGTGCTGTTTACACAAAGCTGGCGTCACGATGTCACGTGATAAAAAGTCATCGTAAGGAGCGTTTTGGCGGTAAATTCAAAACAACAAAAACGAAATTTGATTTTAATCGTTTTAATTGTTAAAATGGATTTAAATAAATGTATTTTAATTTTTCTGTTATATATCGTTCCAATCTTCAAATTAAAATCGTTTTTATTAAATTGGAAAATACCCTAATGTTGATTTTGACAATTTTGGTGATCTGCTAATATAATGGCGTATTTTATGACTTTCCAATGGTCATCCACTGACACTCCATTGAAAGAAATGGCATTTACTGGTAATCTCGTACATATAGACAATGAATGACTGACCTAAGCGGGAATCTGCTAAAATTTTGACAGTTCCTAAAATAATATGTTAAAAAATAAAATTTAAAAATATGAAATCTGGCATGAATAAATGTTAGTAGAACCTATTTATTTTGCGTAAATCATTTCTACTAACGGGTTTTATAATAATGGCAATACGACAATGCCATTATAACACAATTTCATTACAAGACCATTGTGCAACTGTCCAACAACTGATCGACCACTATGAATTTAGCAGATTACGAACTTTTAGCAAAATGACAATGAGATCGTGTTGAAATGAAGAATTTATAAAAAAAAGCAGACATGGGCCCCAGGACAACGTCCGTCTGGTCACCTAGTATCCACATATACAAAAACCGTAGGTTCGTCTGCAAAAAAACAAACATCGGGAGTGCCGACAGAAGTAAAAACTTATACGAACGAATTGTAAGTACTTATGTATATACAGAGATGTCAGTAACGGTAACGGTAACAGTGTTGCGAGTTGAATTGTATTTTCCCATGTTAAAAAATGCCCAAGACGTTTTCACTTAAAAAAAAAACGATTTGCCCAATCGCTGCTTAATTTTTTTTGCAGGTTTGATTTCAGTTACAAAAGGTTTGGAATAACCCTGCGGGGTAATTGCGTAACACACTAACGTCAGTAGGAATGTCTTTCATTGTAACAGATCTTAAAATCAGCTAGCCCTTTAGCAGTACCTAGGTATAAAACACTCAAAGGGTATTTCAGTTACAGATTTCATGCACACATAATTAAAAAGACATAGGGCGGCAAAAAGCTAAACCACCTATCACTAGGTAGGTACACTGAGCAATCGGCGACTTTGAATTGAAAATAGATAGTCTATTTTCAATGCAAGTTCCCATCGATGATTATATAACGAAGGTATTATTAAAATTGAAATAACAGACAAACTTCGTAGCAAAACAAACATTTATAGATATAGGAATGTGTGTCAAGTACGGCGGCGTTATAGACGAATTTGTTAGATTATATTTTGTTGCTCCAATGGCGCGACTTTTTGAGCCTCAGATGAGGGTCAGTACATAATGACTAATTACTTAATTTGTAGTTTGCTTATCATGTCTATTAAAATGCCATGTTGATAAACTGAGCATAGAGCAACAGTGTTTTTTTTTTTGAGGGTGGCAAAACATCAAATAACTTCTCCGTCGCCGTCGCCGTCCGCAAGCCCACGCCTACGGTGGCCGGAAATCAGCCTGGGATTCCCGACGCCAGGGCCTCTCCTGCGGCGGTTAGGGCCGTGAGGGCGCAAATACTGCCTCTCCTTCACGTGCGCCGCCTCCCTCTTTGCGAGCATTACTGCTTCAAAGCTACAGTGTTAGATGAAGTTTTCAGAAAAGCTGTTTCTAAAATAAAAAATCGGTGTCAGGCTCTGTTTCAACCAGGGTACCTAAGTGCAAAATTGCTTTCAGCTATCTATGTATTTGTAATTAATCTAAAACTCTCTAGGAAAACCACTTAGGTTCCCACTTATTGAACCTTTCAGACAAAAAATAGAAAAGATTTTCAGATTTATATCTGGTTTTACCAAACGCTTCCAATATCTACCTAAAATAAATCAGATAACTACCTACCTAGTCTTATTAAGTAGGTATTATTATTTCTCAATTATATTCGTCATAATTCTCTTGTTAAATTAGCTTCCTGTATGTCTCTAATCATCATTAGGTATTGAACGACTTCCTCAACTTCTTATGTGGTTACCTGCCGATATCAGACGCTTCCTCGAATGATGTTTCGTTTTTATTTCATTCACAGTTACCACTATATCAACAAAAAAAATATATAGAGGAATGAACGTTCATCTGCTCCTTTCATTTAATTTTTGGATTATTCGGTCATTTAAAATTCTGAATTTGAATTTGTAACAGAATAATGAGAGTACGGAGTACGTAACTCAGCCAGTACATATCTGAATCTGTTTTATATAAAAAAAGCGTGTAATAAAGATTTATTTATTATTATTATTACTTAAAAAAAAAAGAACATCGTTGCATCTTGTACAGCACATGGTGAGAGAAAACTGTTTAGTGACACATGGCACTAGAATTCAGTGTCTAACTATATATATTCTGTTGACAATATTTACGTGTTTCAAACCATATGTCGTTCAGCGACATAAATGTGACGAAATACCTATGCAGTAAAAGCTGGCTCACTGTCACGACTAATTTACGACAGACGGTTCACGTTTCTCCGAGGCGACTCTTATTGCAGACACAAATTGATTTGTACCAGTTGTAAATATGAATTAGCTTTGAAAATAGAACGACGAAATATCTCGCTTGTTTTTCCTAAGATATGGGCATAGAATCATAGACAGAGGTGTTTAGCAGACGGAGAGTAGGTCACCATTTCGCCAGTTACGAGTATATCTAGAGGGGCAAGCCTATTGCCACATGGAATATCTAACTATTCTGTAAAGCCATATTTCTAAAGGTTGCGGATCATATTTATTAATCGACATAGTAACCTGACGAATGGAAAAGCTACTAGTCCATGAAGACGGTAATGAAGGGTGATCTGCCGATCTCCCTGAAGCATGTGCTCAAGCCAACTGACATTATGTGTATCCTGACCGTCCAAACCTACGGTATTCAGGGCCTGGTCGCTCACTGAGTCGCAAAAGTTCCGCCTTGGAGTTAGCTAAAGAGCGATGAGACGCAACAAACTGGGTGTAAAAAGAGAGGACAAAATTGAGAATAACACACTGCGTTCCAAAACGGGTATAAATAAACGTAGGCAAGAAGGCCGCCGGCTCAAATGGGATTGGGCGGGTCACATCACCCGCATGCAAGAAGACCGTTGGGCAAAAGTCTCCTACAAAATAAAAACAACCTGTCAGTGACCTGTGGCCCTATTGTGAGTTTCAGTTAACCATCTCGATCAAACGCATCGAGCGCGTTTGGCGCTCCGATTGGTCCATCACCAGTCCAGGGCCAATCGGAGCGCCAAACGCGCTCGATGCTCATCACACTAAGGCGTCTGCATAAACTATTGCAAAACGTAAGCAAATTTGAATTTCGCGAGGTACTTAGCCCATCTCCCCCCATCTCCTCAGCATTAATATTACTCAGTGCAATGCAATCATAGACGGTGGTTTTGTACTTTCTAAAACTAGATCGGGTCTGATTTCTGTAGTTCTGTACCTATTTGCCTTAAAATACCATCTCAAAAAATCATCCGGTATATAAGTGCTAAAAAGAAATACAGTCGGAGAAAGTGGCGCCAAATTACAAGCTTCAATACAATCCAAAACCGTCACTTCAACTTTTACGTAACCTTTTTGGAGTGCAACGCTTTTGCCGGTTGGCAAAGCTCCCGTGTCGACATGCTTACATATTATCTACAACTAAAAATGGAAATTGTAACACTTATAAAATACCCAATAGCAACTCTGGTGCATCATTGGATTAATTATGCAACAGTCTAATTATAATTAATCATGATTTATACCGCTACGTCACGGTGAAGTTGGCAGGCTGTGGACAACGACTTGGCAGCAACACTTCGGTCGTTCAATGACATGGTTTCTTTGACAGAACTATTTCACCGTTCAGAATGACGCGATCCATTCATACCTTGGATTGAGGTCTATTAGTTTATGGTCCTTGATTTTAACCATCGGCTGAAAAGAAACTCACAGTGGGTAAAAGGGGTCGGTCGGGTCGCTCTGTCATTGAAAGTCACAGGTGTTGGTTGGCAGATAAATCGTTATGCAGAGAGATAGATGCTTCTGCAGCCGATTCGTTTGAATCCCTTAATTGATCATTGATAAGTTGATGGTGTTACAGTACTTAGATGCATTAAGGAAGCATACCATATATCCCGTTTTTTTTTAAATTGTGCACCTGTCCGTCAAAACATTGATGCGATGGCTGCATTGGTAGCGTCAGCAACAGTGCAGACGACACGGGAGTGCAGACCGTACAGGTAATGAGATACCTAATCGTCAGCAGTAGCCGGTTAGGCAGGAAGGGAAGCGGGCGGGTGAAGTCAATCTTGCCAATCTTTTGACTTTGACAGCTCCAAGTGCACAGATAATAATCGGCATGTAGGTAAATTGGGTGTTTAATTTTGTTTCCAGTGGATATACCTACTTACTTAATATAGTAACAGTAATCTGCACAGCTGTTGCAGATTGTAGTAGGGCGACGGTTAAATTATCTACTGGTATATGACACATTTATATCTGTGTGTTTTCGATGCTTTATACACTTTATCACTTAACATTATAATAATAATATCTAGTTTTTTGGTGGTCTAGGCGGCATCGATAGAAGTAATTTCTTATATCAAATAAATAGTCATGTTTTATGTGTACACCGATAAGATCGGAACACCTTAATCCGTTAATCTTCTCAATGGAATAAGTGGTATGTACATAACAATGTAAATACATACATAAAAGAAGTCTAGAATGAAGAATATGCGTCATACCTAAATATAGATGACCTATTGTTACATTATCTAGGTACATGATGTCTTTAAGTACCTACCCATACTTTTTATTTTTCTGAATTAGAAGTCGACTTCAAGTTTCTTACACTTCATAAGTCATTATCACATTGTTAGAAACACCTGAACAAATAAACATTACGAAACCACGTTAATTGGGTTTTATAGCGTAAAAAGATAATGGTATAAAACGTTTGTTTGTACAAGTTATAAACACAAACTGTATAATTGGTTTAAAACAGGTGTATTTTTATGAAGGTAACTCTATTCTGCAAGATGGGAATATTAGATAACATGACACCTACACAAGTAAGGCCACAATCTCTCAATGGGTTTGAAGGCTTTTCGAAGGAGACGGCTTTACCTACAAAGGCCGCATCTTGTTTTTTTTAAATACAACTTTTTTACAAAATGTTTATAACAACAAAACGCCCCTCTGTCAATGTTATTCAAGCGTCAAAAAATCTTATAGTATAACTTGCAAGCTTGTAGGACAGCCCCAGCCATATTGAACGTCAGGCCCCTGGAAAATAAAAATGTTCCCCGAACCAACGTGACCCACGAGCTTGCGGAGTTCAGCACCCTAATTGCGTAACTCCCGATTCATCATAATCTGTATCGTTTTGAAACGGATTGTTAAACCATTGCTTCATATGTTCGAAAAATGTGTCTGTTCGACAGCATAAATAACGCAATGAATATTGTTTAACTGTGAAGACGAAACCAATTATGATCAATCGTGAGTTACACAATTAGGGTGCTGGTTGGAATACCCTGCTAGATAACATGAAATCTGTTATAGGCAACGGTCCGCAATGAATTTGTTAACTCGTATTTCATACTTACGTAGGTATTAGTAAAATGGCATACGAAAATAGAGAACTGCAGTTTTCCGATGCGCTACGCTTCGTTGCAACTTCGTTTGCAACAGGCAGGCGCGGTCACAGACAAAGACTACATAAAAGAAAAAGAGTACCTAAATTAGACTTTATTGCCCAAAAAACAGGTTTACTTCATGGATTTGGGGGGGTCATGACCCCTAGGACCCCGCCCCCCCTCGGACCGCGCCTGGCAACAGGAACCTAGGTACTACAAAACAGTAGCTTCACTCATAATTTATTATGATACTACTGCCAACAGCCTACTAGGAAAAACTGACAGCTACAAACAAAAAGTAAACAAATAATGTTTTGCTACGTAACCTACGTTTGCTACGAAAATAGCTACGAAATGGAGTGATCTGTCCAATGTGTTTGCTGTAATTTTTTGTTTTTATTTAAATGTATTTTATAAGTACTTACACACTATCCAACATTTTGAGTGTTACCTATTTTCCAAGCAAAACATTATGAAAAATAGTTACCTATTTCTGATGCAAGGCTGCAAAGTTGTTTTTTGGCGCGAGTACTTGTATTGAAAACTGAGAAAGCGAAGGATTGTAGGATTAAACCATGAGCGAAGCGACTGGTTCAAATATAGAATCCTCAGCGTGGCGAGGGTTTCAAAGGTACGAGATGCAGAATACCTTTGCTGCCGAGCGAAAAGCACAATTTTTCACCTCACTACAGCGAGAAAAATGCAAGAATATTAAAATAGTGTAGTTCAATGAAGTAGATATGATAGTTCAGCAGCCTAATTGCGTAACGTATTAACTTTCTGATGACGATTCCGAAACTAAGCAAACCCCCTTCGTAATCGTGTTCTATAATCCGAATTGCGAAACTAAATTGAATCAAAATCTGTAGAATTGTATAGGGATGTTAATAAAATCTTGCCCAATCTATTACGTTTGCGCGTTTTGTTTCATAACATATGAACTATTCGCTTCCGAATAATATTACTATAAATTAATATTGTTTTAATTACAACTGGTGGTCTACTATTGCTTCAAATGAAAATATACAATGATTCCCTAAAAAACGTAAAACCAATTTATAAAACACTTTCTACCAAAAACTGCCATAATTGAAAAAAGCAACGAAACGTTACAATGTTCACGTTTTATTTATCTGTAGTCGATGAAAAAATCGTAGAAAAGCAGTGTTGTCAACTTATTGGGATAACTCCTAAAACTGGGGGTTTGGACACCCCAACTAGCAGATTAAATTTTGCTTTAGCGGCTGTTCGTTTTGTTTTGATTAGTCTAATTTAGTTTGTGGAAATCTGTTATTATAATAACACGATGATGGCATGTTTTTTTACTGTTTGCATGAAACCTGTGATAGTAATTTTCCCATTATATCTTTATAATACCGAAATCATTTTGGATTCAAACGCTAATATGAAAAGACTCTTCAGCATGACGAATATAGTGAAGTCACACAGAGGCTGTGCCCGTGTCGAGATCGAAAACAGTGTCATTTCGACCAAATAAATCCCATGAAAACATGCTTCCAAAATATAAAGTCAAGCCATTATTGTGTATCTAACAATCATCCATACATCTCCACTTACTTTTTCAGTAACTATTTTGTGATCCCTACTCAATATTATAAATGCGAAAGTAACTCTTTCTGTCACGCTTTCACGCCTAAACCGCTGAACTGATCGTCATGAAATTCGGCAGAGATATATTCTGGAATATGGAGAAGGACATATGCTACTTTATACGCGATAACCGACATCCACGCTGGTGGAGCCGCGAGCAAAAGCTAGTAATCTATAAAGTACGTGACGATGATTTGAAAAACTATGACTGATTGTGACATAATAAGTTTTACTTTCAATTTCAAATCTTCAAATGGACCTCAAAAAGGACGACAGAACGTCAGCAATAGGAATTTAAATAAAATTAAAAATTGCGATTAAGTGGAGTCGGGAAAAAGTTGGCAACACTGTAACAAATAAAAAAACTATGAAATGTTTTTGTTTGTCTTGAATTTTGTTTTAAATTCGTTGTTTTATGTTTTTCAATAAACTAAATTATATTTACTATTCGCATACAAAGACATGGGCCTATGATAAACAGTATCGGATTATATTTGTGGTTACTGCACAGAACACGTAATTGGCAAATGGCAAGGAATAGGGCTCTGTCTTCGTTTTGTACTGGCTGCACTACGTCATAAGCTGTGTTTCTCAATAGCGAAAAGGACGAACCAGTTACCCATAATTCAGTATCAGCTGTAGTGCTGTAAGTAAGCCAATATAAACAGGAATTTCGTGTGTCTAGTGATTGTAACTTTCTTAGGTTAACTGTTTATTTTGGGTAATAATGATTGTCTGTCAACCTCACATTCTAACTACTGAGATGTTGTTATTTGATATTTTGGTCAGTGGGTCGTCTTAGGGGTTGTATGTATGTAATTCTATCAGCATCTACATAAGCAGCAGATACTAAATTACAAACTATAATAACCAATTACAACCAACAACATAACGTTAATTATTATAACATTTTCGCAGACGATGCCAGAGCTACTAACTTCAATCTAATATTGACCTATGAGGGTTTTACCTCAAAGAATTTGGTGGCAACGCAGGACATTGAAAACCAAGCTTTTGTATTTATCATTGAAGGTGAGCTTTTTAACACAGTTAAGTATCAAGCAGCAACTCATATATTATGAATGAATTTTTCTTTGGGCGAACTTTATACATAAATGTAATCACATCATAAATTTCATATGTCCCTATTTTTTACAGTTCTAGTTTCGTGCCATGTTAAATAAAGAAATAGCCATAGGTTGATGACGGCCTACTAAATATTGCCTAGTTTGGCCCATAATTAAGTACTTTAATTGAGCAGAAAATAATTTGATTTTGTTTTAAAATTGCAGGAGTCCCCGGAACACTTCCCCTGCATAGACATGAAAGCAGCATGAATGATGTTGGCTGTTGCCATTTGTTTCGGCTACTTATGATGTTGGCTGTTGCCATTTGTTTCGGCTACTTCTGACATCACTGTTACTGCTACTGCAACTACTTCAGTTATCAAGCTGCTCAAGTGCAAAAGCAGAAACTGAAGATTGTTATGAACATACTAATTTTACCTATTTAAGAAAACTGCTGACTAGTTTTGCTCAACAGCAATATACTTAATATGTACTTGTGTTAATTGATATTGGTGTAAACTTTAATACTTACAAATTGTTTTAATTATGAACTAAAATAACTGTTAAATGTTGAAATACATATAGCATTGATTAAGTTTAAAAAAAGACAAGTTATTGATCATTAAAGTGATACTATTTAGAAAATAGCAGTGTTTATCTGAATTGTCATTTATTTGGTACATAAAGGTAAATTAAAAACAAATAAAATAATGGTTAACATAACTGCTTTATTTATATCATTTCACCCTTCTGACTACAGCATTTGTTCACATTTGACATGAATTTGTTGGCTATGAGGCAAAAAGAAATTCAAACAAGTATATTGTATAGATTAGTGGAATTTGGCAAATTTGGGCTACTGTTTTCCTGTGGAAGTCATTTATAATTTAATACAGCTTGGTAATGTTGCTGAGAGAAAGTTTACATTTTTCCTGTTTATATAGTTGAGCCACCTGAAAGATAAAAAAATAATTTAAGTACATCCTCATTATTTTCCATCATCCATTACTCATCCAGTCTTTAATAGGCCTCTCCCTTAAACGCTTCAATGCACAATCTACTGATGTACTTTAAAAAACTACAATATTCTGCTGTTAGATAAACAGTAATTAGATGCCTACAATTCTATTGATGGATGGAACATAGATACTTGACTAAAAAGTATAAATTATCTTTATTTAGGTACCTCCTAAGCAAGTCATTTTTTTTAATAATAAATAAAAAAATTGATGGACGTATTATTTAACTATATAGGTACATTGTGTATTAATATCAAGCAAAACCAATTCAATGAGAAATATTTTTTGTAGGCCTCCACATAATAAACATAACAAATAAATAGGTATTATGGTTTTTCAATATTTAGAAAACAATGTTCAATACTACCATAGTCTGATGCATGTAGAGTACAATGCTTATTTTGTGGATTTCCACCGAATGTAAAGAATAATATTGTATGATTGAAAATCTTCACACACATTGCATAGTAATTTTACAATGCAATGTGTGTGATAAACTTGACAGGCACAGGCCTCTCTGTGAGAGGGAGTGGACTGTAATCCACAGACAGAATAATTGAATTGGATATTTTTACTAACTTATTATTCACAATAATTAGTTGAAAAATATTTAAGGTACCTAGTAGGCCATCATCATCATTTCAGCCGAAAGACGTCAACTGCTGGACATGGGCCTCCCCCAATTTGGGGGGTTTGCTATAATCGCCACACTTGGCAAGCGGGTTGGCAATCGCAGTATGGTGGTAAAATGCATGGAGAACACTGCTACCCATTCTTAGTAAGTCCCTGAGTCGCCTCCTACGACACTGACGGGAAAGTACCTACCTACCTACTTTGCTTAAAGTAATTATGCATTGCCTTATCTATATTTTGTATTGACAACAAACAATATGTGTAGATACAATATTTAGGCATATTCAATAGGTTCTTTTATAGGAAATAATATTGATATTACCTTGAACAGACAATGATGTGGAAATAAGTCTGTATTTACGGTGTGTGTAGCTAGTTCATAGAAGTCTTTAGATAGGTAATACATTGACATTAACTGCTTCTTCAATGTGTGCTTCTTTTGTTCTTCCTGTTTAAATTGATCGCTTTTTAGGTTTTCTAATTACAATTCGTAAATGCTCGACTGGCTTGCTAAGTTGGTGACATTATGATAAGTTTCGATACGAGGTACCTACGAATTTGTATTTCGGTAAAACGCCACCAAATTATCTCGTTTCTGAAATATCATCTAGGTAGGTTCTCTTAGTAGGAATCTTTATTTTAGGTTGTAAGCACACGTAACAGAAGAAAACGATTGCAATTATCTCTGTATAATCACCTCGTTGCTTCGCTATTCAAAATACCACAATACTGATATAACATTGAGGTTTTACACAAAATCACATTCACAGTTTATCAGGAAGACTACCACTTATATTTTTTCGTTATAATTTAAGAGATTTAATGATTAAATCCCATTAAAATGTAAGAAGAAAAATGATTGCGGCGAGTACGTTGCCTTCGGCTTGCGAAACAGACTACTCGTTGGTTTCAAACAAACTGATAGCTGTCAAACTAGTTACGCAATTCGCTTTAGTTAGAAAAATAGACCGTATACCCAATTTTTCCCGACATATCATTCACTCTAATAGAATAGTAATCGCTTTCACAGATATTGGAGTTTCGCAATTCGAAATTCGTAAATTTAAGCAAATTGCGATAGAAACGAAGCAAATTAATCTGAATCGTTTGTCAATAATGCATTACGCAATTAGGTAGCAGCATTGTAGTCTTCGAAAACGTTTTCACGTCTGTAGAATGTCTCCATTCCATGCATTGAACAAATTCTACGCTTTATGTACCTACTTTTCGTGCGATTTATCCGGAAGATAACTCAATTCGGCATTATGTAACCTTGCACTAACGCCTGTGACTGTTGCCTGTAACTCTGCAGTTGTTAAATTCATATCTTCGTCGCTGCTGGACTCGCTCTTATTTTATAATTTCTTACGATTTTATCAAAAAACAAACCAAAATGATGGAAAGCGAATTGAATAGCGAAAAATTTCAAAGCTTTTTATTTTCATGCAGTCGTAGTGCTTGGCCAGTGCGATTATTCTAAAAATGGGGTGGGTGCTTTCAGTGGAGTGGCGGTAAAATCATTGAATAGAAAGGTTCGAATTTCAAAAACTCTCCACGCCAGCGGATAGCTCTTTTGCACTCAGATTTGGAAAGACAATCTTTCCGAGGCTGTGAAGAAAATCTTTCACTAAATATTTGGCTACGATTGCTACAAATACAATGCATGATTTTTGGTGCAAACCATTATGTACAACAATAATGTAATGAGTGAATTATTAACAGACCAAAAATTTGTGAAAAATTGGCTAAGATATAAAATTATAGACTACGATTGTGCTACGAAATAGCAACGAAATCATAATTCTTGAGAATGTTTTTTTCTTGTAGATACCATTAACCACGTTTTTTTTTTGCTCTCTGATTGACAAGGTTATGTCGCATTATACTGTTATTACCTTCAATTATTCACAATGTTGATTACATCAAGGAATGGATACTAATGATAGGTACCTACTACGATTGGTCATTAACATTAAAGAAATTATTGAGTATGATTTATTGTATGTACATGTCCCGTTTCAAAAAAGTAATCTGCCTGGCTTTCTTGTCCATCTTCGATGTATCGATAATCTTTTAAGAAAACACCTACAATGGCCAAATGCCTTTCATTTTGAAAATTTGCGTTATTGCCGTGTGGTGCCGGACATAAAAGAATAGCACCATCTCATTTCTTCCCGTGGGTGTCGTAGAAGGCGAATAAGGGACTTACTAGAGAATAGGCAGCAGCGTTCTCTATGCATTTTACCACCATACTGCGATCGCCAACCCGCCTGCCAAGCGTGGCGATTATGGCAAAACCCTCCTTTTGGGGGAGGCTTATGTCCAGCAGTGGACGTCTTTCGGCTGAAATGATGATGATGAATTGCGTTATTTACGTTGTCGATCAGACAAAGAAAACATATGAAGCAATAAATTATGTCCAGCTGTGGACGAGTTTATAATTTGTTACCCAGCTCTATCTGCTATTCTACTTTACAGATAAAGAGAACCACAGCTGATTTACCTATTTGAGGTAATTACTTACTGTGTTTTTCACAGACATCCACTTACGTAGGCACTTATTTCAAGGTTGAAACCTGTTTGAATCGTAGGTAAACGTCTCAGTATAAATATGGACGCAGTGCTTGTAATTGCCTTGACGATTATACAATCATTTTAATTCACACTTATTTTTACGATTTCTTACTAATCTCGGGGAAACACGTTTAAGTAAGTACTGCAAAAAAGCTGTTTCTAATTAGGTATGTAGTGCCCATGTTTAGGCTGCTAGAGACGGGAGGGCGCGGCGGCGCGGGCGGCGCGGTCCGCGCGGTGCGGTGAGCGACTCTAGTTGATCAATTTCCACGAAGGTTTTATTTAAATAATATTGTTCCAATAAAGTCACATCGCGTCTTTCTGCGGGAGCCTATGTATTATGGCTACTGTAACTATTTCTTTACTTCTTAAAATAATAGGCTAGTTTGGGCCTTTTTTTGTCGCGGTGTCTTCAATTTCCACTCTGCACTTCATGGCAGTGGCGCTACCAGTATTAGGTATCCATATTAATTCTTCGGTGATCTATACTATTAATATTGAATAGGCTCCGAAACTACTGAACAGATTTGAAAAATTCTTTCACTATTGGGAAGCTACACTATCCCCGGGTGACATAGGCTATATTTTATCCCCGTGTTCCCACGGGAACGGGAACTGCGCGGGTGAAACCGCGGAGCGCTGCTACTCTTAAATGACTAACTAAATAGGTAGTCTGCGATTAAAGGAAAACAAGATGTTTCTTAGTTACGTAAATTGAAGGTCAAGTTACGGTCTCTCTAAGCAATTTATCAAAATTATGAGTGCTATTAGACTAAACTGCCGGAAACTCAGCACTAGTTGACCTGCGGAAGTAAGACAGACCGGCAGACGTTCCTATTACACTATATGTTTTTCTACAAAGACATCGGAAATAACTACCGGCATAGAGATGAGGCTATTTGCTGAAACAGACTCTGTAGCATGCGGTAGTTTAGGAAAGTAGGCTGAAGATGCGCCGTTCGCTGAAATAATAGTTTCAAATTGGTACGATTATACGGTTTTAGGTTTTACATAAAATAATTAGTAGGGTATATGTACATCCGGCACGTAATTGGCATGTGAATACGTCACTAGCCCACGATTGACGTTAATGACGAGTAATTTCCCACACCAGACACGTAAGTTTTTAAAATAAATAAATGGCCACAAGCAATTTGTTTAATAGGAATAAAATTAAAGTGTATCTATTATTACTATTAATTACTTTGAAGTTAAAGTTTAATCATTGTTTTCCGTAATTTTCCGTTTGTCAAAACATTTGCATCCGATTAAATGATCAATTTTGACGTAGGTAGTCACTGTTGCTGCACCTATTATAGTTTTGAAATTATTGTAAAAACTGTCTAACAACCTTTTAGTAAATATTAAATATTCTATTTTCCTTTTGTCGACGATGTTACCTTAAAACTGCATGACGTATTTGTATATCTCATATTTTAAGTGAACTGTTTGTGTTCTTATAAGTTTTTTTTTATATACCGTAATGGCTTCAATATCGCAGTGACTACATAACATAAGTAAGTATTCCAAGCAATGTCGTATTCATCATTGATTCCAAGTCATAGTTTTTGTCCTATCTCTTCGGATGATTACATGGTCGGCTTCCAGAGTACCATGACAGTCTTACCGGAGCAGCTTATTACCTACACGAGCGATTGTCTATCTGACCTCCACAAACCAGTTACCTACTGGATAACACGAGCCGCCTTGGTAAAACTAGTGAAAAATGTCTGGCTTTTGGGTACCCGCCATAAAGTGTCAAAAATCTACGAGTGACGGCCCAGAAGTCAAATGCCAAAAAGTGAAACAAAAAGTATTGACACAGAACCACAGAACTCAGAAGTGACTGCTAGATAGGTCTACGCTTGCTGGGTTATCAAAGAACCAAATATCAAACATAGCTTTCTACGTTTCATTAGATATAACTCAAAGAGGGCGTTGAGCCAATAATTTATGCAGCCGATAACGTTTGTCCCTTGTCCACTGTAATGAGCAACAATACAATACAACACCTTTTGTAGAGATAAATAAGAGGATCTATCAGTCTTTGAGTCCCTCATCATAATTGTTGTCTCAGTGTGTGGGTACATCATGGATTACCTCGCGTGCTATACCTACCTGTGAAAAAAGGTATCCCTTTCATCTTGGACTGTCCATTTGGTATCTGCTAAAATGACGATAACAAAATAAAATAAGTGAAAATAAGTCTTAAAGATTGAAGTTGAAGATTACAAATAAGTCTAAGATTGATGATAGAACACAGCCGCACCTTAAAGACTACAAATGAAGAGTCAAGACAGGAGCGCCAGTCTGTCTAAATCTCTGCAGCGTCCTCTTGTCTGATAACATCCACCAGGCCTCCTGAAGTCTTGACACCTCGCTTCAAATGTTACACACATTGCTTCAAACACATCTATTGGCACGATGTCAAGAAATTGACGGCTCAGTTCTCTCTCAAAGAGTCTCGGCACATTGACTATTTATTGGTCCGCTCCATTGTAGTTTTAAAACGTTACAATCAACTGTTTTATGGGACATTTAAATGTTTTAGCACTTAGCACCTTAAGAGTTACAAGGAATAATAGGTAATTATATTATAAGGTCATCATCATCATCATTTCAGCCGGAGGACGTCTACTGCTGGACATAGGCCCCCCCAATTTGGGGGGGGGGGGGGCTTGCCATAATCGCCACGCTTGGCATTCGGGTTGGCGATCGCAGTATGGTGGTAAAATGCATAGAGAACGCTGCTGCCCATTCTCTAGTAAGTCCCTTAGTCGCCTCCTACGACACCCACGGGAAGAGATGGGATAGTGCTATTCTTTACGTCCGGCACCACACGGTATAATACGGTATATATATATATGTATATTATTAGGTAAAAGAACAATTGTCTTTAACCCCCAAATGTGGTCTATTATATGAATGGCCGCTGTCTTCAGAAAATTCAGACGTTATTGATGCGCCCACGTTAGGTAGGTAATTCGCAACTCCATGTCAACACCCGTATTTTGCGTAGTGGTGGAATCGATTTTTGATCCACCCCAGCTCCTCAAAGTAGGCCAGCAAAGATTCGGTTTTACTGACGATCTCACGGAGGGCACCTGGGTTACCGAAGTACCTACTTTGCAATCACCGGGCAGTTTAGCAGCACATGAGCTGCTGTCTCGTCGTCCTCCATGCAGGCCCTGCACAGTGTAGGGAGTAGTGCTTCCTTGGCCTGCCTGCAACCTTGATCCGCCACCGCCCGTAGTTTGCGATATTGTTCCTTGGTGCGTTTCCTTACCAGAGTGCGTAAGTACCGGAAGGGGAGTGGCGCGATGGGTTCAGGTCCACTCTTGCCATGCTCGGCTCTCTTCTGGCATTTTCGTCGAATGCACCGCGCTCCACGTTAATGATATCTTAAATTCTTAATACCGCTCAATATCAGTCAGTATCTTAGGATGCGTAATGCGGATAAATGACACTTTATCTCATTTACTTATATCTGCTTCTGTCTGTATACAAAAAGAATCACGCTGCGGCGAGCTGACCTTACGGATGTAAATAAAACTGAGAGGTTAGAAGGTACGTAACGCCATATCTGTGTATAATCCCTACTAATATTATAAATGCGAAAGTAACTCTGTCTGTCTGTCTGTTACGCTTTCACGCCTTAACCGCTGAACCGATCGTCATGAAATTTGGCCGAGATATAGCCTGGGATATGGGTAAGGACATAGGCTACTTTTTTACGCGATAACCGACATCCACGCGGGCGGAGCCGCGGGCAAAAGCTAGTCTTAAGTAAAGATAAATCAGATAAACATGAGCTTGTCAAAAGCCTTGACCTTGCAACTTGACCTAACCGGGCCACAAGGACATAACAATTTAATTGTGTAAGAAACGTCAAAACAACTCCCGTTCGCGTGCAATAAACTACCTACTTACTGAAAAAACAACTGAATGAATTTGTTGGCAAGTCTGCAAGAGCAGCTCGAACTGCAAACATAATACTTCTGACACTGTAAAAACGCTCATTTTTTTGGTTGGATGTCTACATTCAGTCATTCAATTCAGTGCTAGTCTATGGAAGGTGAGGTGCTGATGATGCTGCTATGCAATTTCAGCCAGAGCGACTGCATTCTTTTTCATTTTTGTTAATCTTTTTGCATATGATTCTGTAATATCTCCTACTGGGAGCGAGCACTGGCTCTTACTTGTAACACAGGTATATCACCTAGTACGTGAGTCAGGGACTTCTCACATTTTGTAACCATTTTCTTGTGTAATAAAGATTATTACACAAGAATATATTATATACTTATAAATAAAAAAACTTTTTAATAAAAAAATTAAACCGCCGAAAAACCGAAAAGTAAAAAATAATAAACCTGCACCCTAATTGCGTAACTCACGATTCATCAGAATCTGTATCGTTTTGAAACGGATTGTTAAACCATTGCTTCATATGTTCGAAAAATGTGTCTGTTCGACAACATAAGTATCGCAATGAATATTGTTTAACTGTGAAGACGAAACCAATTATGATCAATCGTGAGTTACGCAATTAGGGTGCTGCTTTGTCCAACCCCAATAACTAAGTTCGGAAGGCGGTGACATATAATTAAATACATATCCAAAGTCACCGACTTAATTTTTTGTGGCTTTAATCTACTAAAATAATTACTACATGCTTAATTTTGATTACTTTTTTGTAATACACAACTCAGTATTAAAATATGTGAGTTAACAATCAATCATCCCCATGTTTTCTTACCCTTAGGGTTGGAATTTTTCTTCAAAATTTATATGGGACCAACTTCGGGGTATACCCTTTCCAATAAAAAAAGAATTATCAAAATTGGACTACTTTGGAAAAAGTTATGCGTGGTCATACATTAAAAAAAAAAAAAAAAAAAAATACGCGTCGAATTGAGTAACCTCCTCCGTTTTTTCGTCGGTTCAAAAAGAAAAGTCCTGACTGACTGACTGACTGATCAAAGGCCATTGGACCTAGAAAGCTGAAATTTTGCACAGAAGTTCCCTTTATAATGTAGACAAGGAATAAGGTAAGATTTTTCCAAATTCAACCCCTAAGGGAGTTAGGTAAATAAGGGATGAAAGTTCCGCGCGGGCGAAGCCGCTAGCAAAAGCTCGTTATACCTATTATATTATTATTGTTCTGTCTTTCGCATGCGCCATGGTGGTTGGAAGCTTTTTTTTTTTTTTGGGTTGGTATATCATCAAATAACTTCTCCCGCTCTGGGTGGAGCAGGAGGGCGTGTCAGACTTTTACTGACTAAAACCCACCCGTGTTTCCTCAGTAGCCCGTATGCCAGGGGCTGTGGTATCTCTTTCGAACAAACCCGCACCCCTGGCAGGCATCGGCCCTTGCGGGCCCCATCATTTTGTGCTGACATCTCTTAGAAGCGCGCGTGGAACACAACGCGCCGTCGACTTGGGCTTGGTCCTTACCGGACAGCGAGCTACCCATTACTCGCCGTCCGCAAGCTCATGCCTACGGTGGCCGGAAATCGGCCTGGGATTCCCGACGCCCAGGGCGTCTCCGTATCCTGCGGAGACTAGGGTCGCGAGGGCGCATAGACTGCCTCTCCCTCACGTGCGCCGCCTCCCTCTTCGCGAGCATCACTGCTTCACTGAAGGAGGTGACGCCTACCCATGCACTCTTGCTCCGTACCATGGCCTGGACCAGGGCTGGACGCGAGAGATCGCTGCCGCCGATCGCCTCCACGAGGGCACGGCGGTGCTCCACCCAAACCGGGCAGACCGCCACCATGTGCTCCACCGTGTCCTCAGGGCGATCTTCGCAGTAGAAACACGTTTCCTCCCGCCCTATCCGAAACAGGAACCTCCCGAAACAACCGTGTCCAGTGAGGACCTGCGTCCGGCGGAAGGTGAGGACGCCATGCCGCCTCTCAAGCCACTCCTCAAAGAGGATACTTACCGCCGCAATCGTGGCGTGCCCAATGGTGGTTGGAAGCTTGGGTTTGTGACTTATGAGTTTACAGATGCGAAATGATAGCCAACGAAAATCAAATTTCCTTACGTTTTTTGCGACTTGCAGGTCAGGTTGTATGTTGATTAAAACCGAGACCGTAAAAATTATAATCAAAATCAAAAGTCATTTATTCAAACTAGGCTGAGAATCAGCACTTTTTGAACGTCAAAATTACAAAAGACAATACCCCAAAAACGCCCGCCCTTCACCACTTCCTAGTGCTTTAGCTGGCAAGAAGAAGTGGCACAACACACTCCCCAGCAGCACAGCTGTCTGTTTACTTGGAAGAATATGATTATATACAATAATAGGTATGTAATTAACTTACAAAAAAAAAAAAAACCTTATTAAAATTGAAAAATAAAAAAATGGTTTATGCAGTCAATTAAAATAAATAATGATAACGAGTAACTCATAAAATCATCAATGCAACTCTATAGGTTCATTTAATCGCATTGAATGACGTTTTCATTTAATAGGTATTAGAGTAGACCTGCCGTAAAAGTATTACGCAACGTAAACGAAAATTTGAATTTTACGGGCTACTTCAGCACTGAAGTAGCCCGTAAAATTCAAATTTTCGTTTGTGACCTTCCTCTGAATAGAAATAAGCTGTACCTACCTAGCATCGTTATGATTTATCTTTCACATCTCGTAAAGATGCAGTGTGGTTGTAACTTGTAACATTGAAAATAATCATAAACATTGACATGACCTCGAATGTAACAGGTTTTTTCATGGGTATTGAGTATGTTAGCAATTACCATTTCATGATTTTGTTTGTGTAGATACATTAGTTTCCACAACTGCTGCGGCGTTATTGCGTAATACCTACATCAGCTGCCCACCATTAGTCATACTTATTTTAATTTAATAATAAAAATTAATTTTTAATTTTATTAATTGTATTTTGTTTTATTTATTAATCGGTTCAAATTTAATATTTAATAATACTTATTTCAATTTAACCTTTCAAGATCCGCTAATGAGACACTGGAGACACAATTGATTTTCTATAGTAACTATACACATGCGAATCGATCGGCTCCCGGAGCAATTTAGTTTAATTAGACTAGGTGCCTTATTTGTATTTTATTTTTATCATTTACATACTTACCTTAACCACAGATAATAATAATATAATATAATATAATATAATACTCCTTAACGTTATTTGGTTCAATATTCAGTTTTGTTACCATAAGTGTAATTTTTTATGTTTTTATTGTGTTAGTGCAATGTTTATGTGTAAATGTTATCGAATCACGTTCTTCCTTCTTTGTAATTCGTAGCCTTTTAATAAGAATGTTGTGCAAAGGAAGATTCGTCATCACCGATTGTTACTATTTTTGTAAATATGTCGTTGGTATTAAATATCATTGTTGGTATGCCTTGAATAATAATAAAAAAAAAAATACACTAACAGTAGGCTTTCATTTTGACAGTTCAACAACATTCATTGCGTTTTTTTTTTGCTGCAGACAAATTCGACTATATGAAGAAGCAGTGGATTAGCCATATCCACCAAAATGATTCAGATTGTGATTCATGGTGTGTTACGGAATTAGGGTGATACACTCAAATAAGGCCGTAAAAATATCCTACCGCCACATACTGCCGGATGAGATAAGCTTGAAGTCATTATTCTTCTTCTTAAGAGTATCGATGGCAAAAAGTTGAACCATTTCAACTGCGCGAACTCGAGCATTGTCATCGGTGCATTTCATGATACTGCGTCAGTGAGCGGTCACTGACGCAGTATCATGAAATGCACCGATCCGATGACACGGTGCAGGATGGAAGCTGGGCTTTTGTTTGTGGGGAACAGGTGCCGCATATATGTACTTGAGATCTAACCCGTGATGGGGCCCGCAAGGGCCGATGCCTGCCAGGGGTGCGGGTTTGTTCGAAAAAGATACCGCAGCCCCTGGCATACAGGCTACTGAGGGAACACGGGTGGGTTTTAGTCAGTAAAAGTCTGACACGCCCTCCTGCTCCACCCAGAGTGGGAGAAGTAATTTGATGATTTCCCACCCAAAAAAACACAAAAAAAAAAGATCTGACCCGTCCGTGAATACATTCTATAGTATTATAAATGATGCTCGGTGGCTTGAAGTGAACTGTCATTCCACGTGCTGCTTGGGCTTGACAGACAGCTCTCTTCCCCTTCACGGTGAGATTTTAACAGAATAGATCTGCTCACTGCTGTTTATCTTGCTGCCTGCTTTGAGAGCTTAACGAGAAGCTCTGAAGCTCTGGACAGATCATAAAGAATATGGTGTTATTGGGGGAAGTTATTGGGCATTTACCAAGTCAATCAAGACATCTCACTGTGACGGCCAGGATTCTCCCACAAACATCCATTAAATCTATTGTCCCGTTTCTAGAGTTGGGACGTTGCCATGCAAATTACTGTCATTATATTAACGCATTCCGGAAGTGCACTCAGCTTTAAATATAAGGCGCTTGTGTTACATAAATAGTGTGTCTCCAACAACAGCGTGCGCGCACGCATCTGTGTGGTGTTTGACGCGCCTCCTCCGCGCCGCGCCGCCCGCGCTGCTCGCGCCAACCGATGCGTTGGCATAGGTTAGGAACCCACTGGCAGCTCAACGGCGTGCCTTCCCCGCTTTGAACTGGCTTGGCTTTTTCCGTTGACACCGATTTATGCATCTATGAACATAATGTCAGCTGAGTGAGATAATGCTGCGCCTGTAGAAACGCATGCAAATAATTCTTCTAAAATCAAACGTGGTATTGCACTAGCACAAAATAGAATGTTTATAATGTAAGAAACAATGCTTGTGTGCCACTAAAAGTCGTTCAACTCTGTATCTTCATAACAGATGTCCTTCAACAGATCATTAGCTACATTTTATTGCAGTTTCGCATTTGTTCACACTAGTTCACACATTGTTTTGAAGACGTAAAATAAAAAGCGCGATTCCACCTAGTAGTTTTTCCTTATGTGGGTGTAACTGTCAGTTTTTGGTTTATTGTAATACTGACACAGAGTGGCTAGTTTTCAAACGCTTAGCGTGGGAACACCTTCAATTCTTTAGAAACGTTTTCAGATAAAATTGACTGCTGCAGAGCAGACATTTTCCAGCTAAACCAAAACAACGATTTTAAACATACCAAGTAATAAGATATCTCCAGCAGCATGACAAATTGCCAATTAAAATAAACCCTGCATGTAATAATTTTAACCGTGATACGAGTAGTCATGTAAGATCAAAATTATACGGTCACAGACCGTGCCCGTTCAAAAATAAGTCATCGGCCTGGCCTTGGTGTGAACTGAACACAATATTATGCGCACTCCAATGCATGATGATAAATGCATAACAAAATATTATAGACTTGAGATTTATAACTTTACTGAAAGGTAATAACCATATTTTATAAATAACGAACAAACAGGTAAGTATAAATCAACAAGTGTTAGCTTTTAGAGGAGAGAAAGACAAAATAATGATAACAGAGAAACTTACACAGACTATTGATTACATTATGATTAAAACGTACAGAAATTAAGGATAGGTATCGGGCATCAATTATTAACTTATATCGACTTATTGCCGCTATGTTTACTGAATTCAAATTGGTTGTTTCATCCATGGTATTATTACCATAGATGCGTTAAAGGAGGACCTAAAAATTCCCACAAAAAATGATTAACTTTAACTTTTTATGGAACTGTAGTCAAGGTGAACAGCTGAACACAAGCTTTTTGTCATACTTACCTGATTATAAAAAAGTTAACTGTTTGTTGTATATGTTGATCTTTGGTGGTTATAATTTCTGTTGTTGGAAGATATTATGTGCCTATACACCTAAGTACCCACCTACTTTAATCACCCCTACTTATCTAATGAGTGTCGATTAAATTTAATGATTGACAGAGATCCCGGCCATAATAGTATATTATGATACTAGTGAGCTAAGTTGCTCATTATACACGAGGCTGTGGGTTGCAACCCGAGCCGTAGGCGAGAGCGTAAATCAGCCGAGTGTCTAGTGAGCAAGTTGCTCACGAGTTTCATACGCACTTTTTCAACACACTTGCTAGGAAAAACAAACCTGTATTGCATAAATCGTTTTACCACACAGCAACAAATGCGTTCCAAACAAAATATGAAAACTATGGGAAACGGCGCGAATTTTTTTTTTTTTTTACTCGCGCCAAATGCAAGGTGATTGATTACATATAGCCCATCCTACTTCAAAAATATCATTTTAGTGATAAAATGAAAATATTTCATAACAAATTATTGTGAATTAAAAATAATTTGATGATGATGATAAAAAAAATCGTCTGAATTAAGGACACATTTATTTATCCCAAAAATTTTAATGGATTTCTGCGGCATAAAACCTCTTTGTTGTTACAAAAAAAACTATACTACCCGGTTAAATTGAAAATGCTCTGTTTACTCGCATATAATTTGCAGTTAGGTACTAACTTAACTTTGTAGGGATAATTCTATTATGCACTAGTGCGTAATATTATTATGCACGTGTGTGTTATCGTTCGGTTATGGCCCTAAGAACGATGTTATAAGGCTCACTTTACGAGCAAGTGTGTTGAAAAGATAGATTTTGCATTAATGATATTCTGCCCTGCTAATTGTAAATGCAGCTCTTGCAAAAAAGCGGTTACGAGAAAAAAGCGGAAATCTAAAAGTAAAATTTCAATGCAATTATGTACTGTGAATATCGTTATCAAAAAAAACATACTTCCAGTACCCAAATATTTATATTTTTCCCATAAAGGCATTGGCTGTGACGGGAAATATGGTGGCTCGAAGGTTTGCTATTTGCTCAGTACCAGTAAAAATTACACTATTCAAGGCTTATTGCCAAACATTTTACACAGCAGCCTTTGGGCTAATCATATACAAAAAGCAAACAATGCCCTGCGAGTACAATATAATAATACGTTTAGGGTGTTGTTGAGGCTTCCACTCTATTATAGTGCGTCAGGTATGTTCACCGATGCGCACACTGACGACTAATTGGCAATAATGCGTAAGAAGGTGGTGTCGATGACACGCAGAGTGGGAGAAAGCAACAACAGTATCTTGAGGGTGTTTGCTGAAAGGCTGGATGGGCCAACCATGGATAGGTTTATCAAACTTCATGTATTACATGAAGCTGGTGCTTGATGAAACTATCTGTGGTCGAAATATTATCATCCTTTTTTTCTTGTGTTCCTAGTATACAGGGTGTTTGGCAGAACGTTGAACATACGAAAATGGTGGATAGGTGGGGTCTTCTGCTACTTACTCAGCCTTAATTTATTTGGCCCTGGTCACCTGGAGGTTATAATTTGTTCCACTGTATGTATTTTTTTAAATGTATTTTCATACATTTCTCCCCCATTTGAGGACTGATTTTCAAAATTGTTTTTTTATTTGAAAGAGTATACTCCTGTGGTGGTCCCATTGGCAATAAGTCAGGATCTGGTGATGGAATCCCAGGGAAATCGACGGCAACCCTCAAATTTTGTAGGTATTAACAATGTTTTTCATATATTTTCTAAAGTTATTGAGACATTTTCGTATGGTCATCATCATCTCATGACGCTGAGCTGATGACGGAAGGTACAACTCTTTAACGGTTAGGAGTTAGGTGGAGGTTGCGGCATAACTCCGCCATAAGACCGATTTGTAAAATTATTTTTCTGTTCGAAAGAGGTTTATTTCGAAATTGGCCCATTAAAATTTCGTATAGATTGGATGATGCGTTTCGGAGACAGACAACGGAACTCTTCGAAAAATGACAGCAAATTAACCGAGATTGCTGATATAGCATAAATGTGCATTGTTTTGACCCCAAGGATGATGATCATCAAATAACTTCTCCCGCTCTGGGTGGAGCAGGAGGGCGTGTCAGACTTTTACTGACTAAAACCCACCCGTGTTCCTTCAGTAGCCCGTATGCCAGGGGCTGTGGTATCTCTTTCAAACAAACCCGCACCCCTGGCAGGCATCGGCCCTTGCGGGCCACATCATTTTTTGTGCTGACATCTGGGGGGGGGGTGTGGTATTATTACTAAAAAGTGAAAAATTACTTTAATTTCGGAAGTCGGTGACTTTGGATGTGTATTTTATTAATTTATTGTCACCGCCTTATTTATTTTTTTAAGTTTTTCACGATCTGTTTAGTTCTAAAGGTCTTGTGTTAATTTACTTTTACCTTAATGATAATTATAATCATTACAACCCTCTAAGTTAATATATTATATGGACTAAGAGGTTTGTAGTTCTTTATGATTTCACTTTTGTCAATAAATTAATAAGGTAGGCATACTAAGAGATGCGTTATTATAAAATAGTATTACATTGGATATCAGTATCTAATTACTATAAACAAAGTCATAAGTAAATTATGATGTAATGATAATTACGCATTTACATATTATCTCGTGGAACAAACCACGTGCGGCGAGAAACGCGACTCGTGAGATAGTTCTATCAATGAAAACAGTTTATTTTTATAACAGACAAGCGATCAGCTGGTATTCTATTTAATATGTGAAATATTTATAGAAATAGTTTTTGTTCTCTCTTCTAGATTACGATCTGTCTCTGTGCTATAGGACATTACCTTAGTAATTTGTATATTATCTAGTATGTGTAAGATGACTTGATTTTATGCGTCCTTTGACAGATAAACGCTAAGTTTGCCAGATGAAATTTTGTGGAATGTTGTGTTTTAGGCAGCTGATTCCTTTTCTATCCATAAGGTGGATTGCCAGGACTTTTTGGTGGAGGTGTAGGTATGTACCTATACTTTCATAATAGCTTTGTTTAAGAGGATTTTATTTTCAAAGTGTGATTGAGACTTTCGACCAGTGGGGCACTTCTCGTAATTTTAAGAACGTTCACAGTCTGATCTGAGTCTGTCCAAAATACCTCAAGTTTCCATACATTTTTGACAAGTTCTTTTTTTTCATTTTATTGTAGCCGACTGCGACTAGATTTTGAACGTTTTAAATCACGAGAATTGGTCCTCAGTTATCAAGTCTAACTTTCTTAGGGTTTTTTTAAGGGTGGGAAATCATCAAATATCCTCTCCCGCTCTAGGTGGAGCAGGAGGGCGTGTCAGACTTTTATTGACTAAAACCCACCCGTGTTCCTTCAGTTGCCTGTGTGCCAATGCCACGGTACCTCTTTCGAACAACCCGCACCCCTGTCAGAACTTTCTTAGGGTCAATCCAAGTTGCTTTCGTTTAGGCTCTTGGTACCGTCCGAGACAATGGCGAAGTCGGAAGTGAGTATGTGTTATGTGCTTACGCTACTCGTCTTCGCGCACATATTCACATCATGTTTACATGTACACTTGTTTACTCACAAGTAGGTAAAGCGAGCGTCGCTTCATGAGATAAAAATACTACGATCCCAAAGTATGTGACATGTTAAGCTTCAGCCATTTGTATTCTATTTAACTGTACTGGTGGACAGGTCACATTTTTTCTGTTCGTGAATGTGACATTTACTGACTTGGCTTTGTTGGCTTTATACTCAACTTCAGCCAGAGGGTGCCAGAGAGGCTATGTAATCTAAACAGACATAAAAGAAAAGAAAAGAAAAATGTATTTATTTGTCACAGAAACACATAAAAAGATGAAATAACATATTAATCAAATAAAAAAAACATAACAACACAAATATTTTCATAAAGAACATAAATAGTCGGCAAAACAACTGTGTCCCCGCAAAGGTTTCTGTGGTGTTAAATTTGATATTGAGAGAAAACATATCCAAGCACACTACCCTATGGAACCCCAGCAATAATACAGGGTATAGTTTTGATGAAGCTTCGCAATTCTATACAAAGAAATACACATAGTCAAATATCTACGGCATCAAGATTAGGAGGATGTTGCTTGGATAGCTGTTTTGTATTTTTAACCGACGAAAAAACGGAGGAGGTTACTCAATTCGACGCGTATATATTTTTTTTTAATGTATGACCACGCATAACTTTTTCCAGAGTAGTCCGATTTTGATAATCCTTTTTTTATTGGAAAGGGTATACCCCGAAGTTGGTCCCATATAAATTAGGGTAAGGGTAAGAAAAAAGAGGATGATTGATTGTTTACTACTGAGTTGTGTATTACAAAAAGTAAACAAAAATTAAGCATGTAGTAATTAGTAGATTATAGCATCGATCACTAATAGATTATAGCCACAAAAAAATATAAAATAAAAACTTTTTAATAAAAAATTAAACCGCCGAAACCTAAAAGTAAAAAATAATAAACTTGCTTTGTCCAACCCCAATAACTAAGTTTGGAAGTCGGTGACTTGGGATATGTATTTAATTATATGTCACCGCCTTCCGAACTTAGTTATTGGGGTTGGACAAAGCAAGTTTATTATTTTTTTAATTTTAGGTTTTTCGGCGGTTTAATTTTTTTATTAAAAAGTTTTTTATAGAGAAGACCTTCGTGCCAAACTCTATCAAAAGCCTGAGAAATTTAAGAAATGCAGCAGCATATTAGCCTTTCTTCAAATGAATTTTGAATTTTATTAACGGGCCTGAGTACAGAACTAGGTAGTTCATCATTCAAACTATAGGGACTGTAGGTATATCGTAGATGAAATATATTTTTATTTTTTTGCTTTGAAAGCATAAAACAAATTGGATGTTTCTATGATTTACCTAAGTTTTACGAATCATAGTCATAGCAAATGTACATGTACCTAACCTTATTATTTACTTGTATTATAATAGTACACTAATAGTACACATCCTACTGGCTGGCTGTTTAGCTCCAAGTTTGTGTCGGATTAACTATTTAGGAAGTTTTTACAGATTTTTTATCTCCACAATGAGTATCTAACTAACAACATATTTATTTACTATAAATATTAACCAGTTACATGACCCTTCCGCATTTAGTTTACTTAAAAAGTTACGTTAATTAATTGCTCATAGTTTTTTTTACCAAATTCCCACTGACTGACCTTTTATAACAGCTTGTATAAAAATAAAAACAAGTTAACTTTTATACTGCAGCCTCGTGTTTTAGTATTTCTTTAAAACATATTTATTAATCTACTAACGACTTGACAATTGCACGGCAATAGGAAAACGGACAAAAATTCTAAAAACAATAAGTACAGTTTTGTTGAGATTCTTTTTTTTAAATAAATATTATGTACCTATACAGTTTTGACGTTGCCTTCGGTACTATTTTATTTTATGTATCTTTTGAAGTTTGAATGTATAATAAATAACACACGTTACTTTCGCCAAATATTATTTTACGTTTGTGATTTTATACAATGCTAATTATTGATATCTATTTATTTATTCAATCGTGTCGTAAGTACGTACAACTCGTTGACAAGAGCACTTAGTTTCTTATTTTTCAGGGTTCATGTTTAGTTTATCTATTGCTTATTATTTAGTTTACTTTACCATAGCTAAGTGCGCACATTTGGGAGTCCTGCCAGGGGTGCGGGTTGTTCGAAAGAGATACCGTGGCCCCTGGCACACAGGCTACTAACACGGGTGGGTTTTAGTCAGTAAAAGTCTGACACGCCCTCCTGCTCCACCCAGGCGCAGAAAAAATCGTACAATTTCGTCTATCATTTTTGAAGTCCACGCAGACGAAGTCGCTCGCAATTTTTTTGTTTTATAAATGTGGAATTAACCCTGCCTGTTACATTTTTACGCGTTTCCGTCGGAACGGGTTTTGATCAAAGAGATAGACATGACTTCATGACCGGGGTAGGATACTTTTAATTCCGGTAATAAGTTCCCGTGAGATCATTTCCTATATCAATGTGGGCGAAGCCGCGGGAAAAAGCTAATAAAATATAATTTTACAAACTTCAGTGAGTAAATCTAAAAGTTATTGTTCGGAATCAGATATAATAGGTAGGCGTATTTGTATCTGCCTACCTATTACACTATAACATTACGTATTAAATTCACTGTTTAGCATTTTCAGTTAGTTGTAAGGTCATGGGGTCAGGACCCTCATTGTTCTTCCAATTTTATTATTCATCCTTCTTGTTTCAGACTTAACTTTATTCAATGCTCGTGATTGGAAAGTATTGAATTCATCGTACTTACGAAGTAAATCCACAACATCTATTGAGCCTATAATTTTTCTAGTACTTAGTCTTATTCTTTATACAACTCTACATAGATTCGATCAATCCATCCAAATTCATTGTTCCTAAGAGCAAGATAATAAATATCATATTTAGTCATATTATTTTATTTAGCTGTTTAGTTGACCTAGCGCTCAAATATAAAAAGCGTGTTAAAAAGAGACCAATAGCCAGATCCCACCAAACAAGACAGAATAACTTGGAATAGAAAAGTGAGGAGACCCGACCCCAAATAAAGGGACCAGCACCCAAATAGAGTATTTTTGATAAGTGTCTTAATTAGATTCTAAAATGCTAATTAACCACTAAAAAACTCAACATTTTTATTTAATCGATTAGTGCCATAAAAATGCATTTAAATTTTACATGTTCATATTTCGCGCGTAATTTGACGAAAACGCTGGATGCAGTGGACGCCATATTGCTCTGTGGGTATAACGTCAGTTTGCTGTGTATACCTACCTACTGAAAAATGCGCTGATATTTTGTATGATAATTGTTTATAATTTAAAAAGTGAGTTATCATTCTACTTATCGTTGGTTTGCTGTTCCTGAATGTAAGATATTATTTCAATAAAAAACGCCTTGGTTACGAAAATAATAAAACTACATACTAAGTTGTTCAGTTGATTAGTTAATAGCGGTATAACGTAATAACATGGCGGCTACTATTTCATGGTGTTCAAAAACAGATTAAATAACTGAAATCTTTGAATTGAATTTTAAAATATAGTTTGTTATTTCATGACCTAAAACTAACATTTTCTGACAGCTTTTTGCCTAACCTATCTCAATAATATTTCTTTTTACGCATAGAGTAAAATACCCTATTGCGTGACACACTATTAATGCAGTATCTGAATAATTTTGAAAGTCAGAAGATCATCCATTCTTTCATAAGTATGTTCGAAAAAATTGTCTGCTTAGCAACGTAAACAACAACATGAATGTTAGTGTCAAAATGAAAGCCATTCCTACTGATAGTGTATTATGCAATTAGCCCTCAGGGACGGAAAAATAAGGTTTTATTTTATCTGTCAAACTAATTTCAGTTTAGTCGATTTGTAAATCTGCTGATTCATCAAACTGATATTACTAGTATTACCGAAGAACCTTCAAGGCCAGTCCTAGTCATTCGATAGCATAGTATAGTTTTCTACATTTCTAGGAAGTTATAAAAGCAATGGTTAACTTATTTACCGAACGCAATTAATAGGCACGTAGAGCATCAACATGCAATAAATTATTATAATTGGAATATTATAGTGATACGTTATCCGATATCCAATGGAAATGTCGCATGAATGAATAGCGGAAACGGAAAATATTAGATCTATAGATTTGTTTATTACTTTGAGATGATTATCATAAAAGTAACATCCTTTTTACGGTTTCGTTCCTAAAAAAGAACCCTTATAAGATCACTCTCTTGTCCGTCTGTCTGTTCGTGTGTCATCACCGTTTTTTTCAGGAACGGGTGGACCTAGCAAGTTGAAATTAATACCAGATACTGAGGTCTATAGTCCCTATTGGATGTATAAAAATCAAGGTCCTGAGTCAATACGATAAAAATATAAGGGTAAATTTAGATTTTCGTGAAAACTTTTAAGTACCAAAATGTAGGTACTTACCTCAATTTTAAACTTATTAATTTTTCGGAATTTTCCATTTACTTGTGCTTTTAACCAAAATTGACAATTCTAGGTCAACCTTACCGTACGTCTGTGTAACCATGATTTTTTAACGTCTCCTTGCAACTTTTATAACATTGATAAAGTTTAAGCTTGATAAAGCACAGAAACCTCGATGTTTGGGCATGTCGCCACCCCCATAAAGACAAGGATGGTCTCTAGTATTTATAGTTTTATTAGACTATTAAACAGGGTTGCAGAGAGGGACATCGACGCCATGGATTCGCATAGGAAAAATGATTCTAAAAAAAAAGTTTTTCTCTCTTTAGAATTGTGCGTCGATTTATCCCCATTATTCGTAACAAGCAGGTAGGTAAACTAGGTGCTAGGTATATAGAACATTTACCAACACGATTACGACATCCGTGAGTGGTGATAACACTGATAGTAGGGTGCAACGACCCGGATTTGTGTAAGAAATAATGGAACTAACTATAAGTAGGTAATTATAAACTTACAATATCGAGGGTCTCGGCAAGTCTCATGGCAAAACAGCTGACGCGTGATAACGTAGGGACATACATACTTAAAATTAAATGTTCGGCATAGGGAGCCAGGGAAAATTCAATTTTCTTACGTTTTTTCACCTCAGTTCATTGTCAGGTTGTACGTTGATTAAAATACGATTCGCGACCGTAACAAATATAATTTTACAGAATAATTATAATCTTCGACCCTCTCCGTCTTATCACAACACGCGATCTAACTTTAGTTAGTTAGAAGTAAATTTTTGCAATACCAACTTTTCTTCTATTTGAGTAAAGTTCTTAATACAAAAAAAAAAAGACAATTTAGCATTGGACCATGTTGTCAGTTTTGTAATTTAAAAGGAACTGTATCGATTTCAGTTAGCTTCTTATTTAAAAAAACAGGCTCGATGGTTTAAACCATACCTAAAGAAAAACCTTATTTTGTAATAAGGGGGTCTAAGTTCAATTAATCCTGTTGAATTACTTTTTCAAACAGTCATTCAATGGGAAAATCCTTTTACTTTAATGTAGGTATTCTCTCGTGTCGATAGAAGCTATACGATAACTTTATCGTGAAATGATTAATCAGTCAACAAGGGTGTATTAAATTGCCATCAAATACATAAACAGTATCATTAACGCACATTACAGGAACTGCTAATGGCTCTGAACTCTAATCTCTGTGGGCTGAATCAATTCAGATTGTCATCGACACGCTAAGAAGAAGGCTCAAACTAGCGCCCCTCACGAAACAAGTTTTCGGTGACATGCAACGGGGAAGTACTTAATTAGGAAGCTAAAACCAGTTAAAGCATTCTATTGCGTCATCCATCAGTTATAGAGAAAGGTGAAAATTGCCAAATGCCAACAATGTAGCCGGAGATATTGCAAACATTCAGCACTTTTGCCAAATCTTTTTTTGGGAGTCAGCACCAAAACTCTTTTTAGTGCAATACAGCACTGATGAGGACCTACAGCACGTATCGAGGCGCCTGTGTACCTCAGTGAGCATCAGGCTTGAAGACGTCGAAGATACCCTTTTAGATACCATGTCTTATATACGTTTAGCCGAAATGCCCGTAGTCCTGCACTTTAGGCAATCTTAGATTTGCTTTTGTCACTAACATTGACCCAAACAATGGAAGATGTACAAAAGAAGCTACGATAGCGATTACATCAGTAGCCCAAATAGTCTGGCAAGCGGTCTACATTAAAGAATCACTACCCAGTAATATGTCACAGAGGTCAGATGCCAACAACTTCGTTTTATTCAGTCACAACAGCCCTCGGTGTATTTTATATACAGGATAAGATTTTAATAATCATGAATTCAGCATATCATTCTAGACCCCACAGCACAGCAATATTTTATTCGGTTGTACCAAAAAAAAATATCAGCTGTTCCATACAGTTATTCCGCATAGGTATTGACCTACACGGAAAAAAATGTATGGAAGAGCTGATTAAAACAGCTGATTCTCTGATTCAGCTGAAAATCTGGTGTTTCATAAGTGCAATCAGTTTTTTTTATGAAACAGCTGATTTTTTTGCGGGGGACTAGAATGATATGCTGAATTCATTGTTACAGTTTGCGCACTGGTTAAAAACTTATCCTGTATACCTATCGCAGTAATATGAAGATAATATTTTCTGTAAAAAACGCTCTCCGTATTCTGTTATTTTGCCTTATGCTAGTAATCGACACAATTAACAGCTCACTTTAAACTCACTTTACCAATATTTTCACGGCGAGATTTTCACAGAATAGATCGTTCTTTTAAGTTACTTTTCAACACACTTGCTCATAAAATGGCTCTAATTTCACTGCAATTAGGCACATAATGACACCTATTTTCAAACTGTGACTTTTTCATTACTATTATTCACTAGTGAGTTATAGAATTGGTTGAGTTGCTTTGTTCTTAGTGAGTTATAGGTTGTTTTTTGATTGGTTGAGTTGCTTTGTTCTTAAAAACAACGATGATGATGATGACGATGACTACGGTGATGACGATGACGATGAATGATGATGATGATGATGATGACGATGACGTTGACGATGACATGACGATGACGACGATGACGATGACCATGACGATGACGATGACAACGATGACGATGACGATGACATGACGATGACATGACGATGACATGACGATGACGACGATGACGATGACGATGTCGATGACGATGACATGACGATGACGATTACGCGATGACGACGATGACATGACGACGATGACGATGACATGACGATGACGACGATGACGATGACCATGACGATGACGATCACGATGACGATGACATGACGATGACGACGATGACGATTACGATGACGATGACATGAAGATGACGATGACGACGATGATGATGACGATGACATGACGATGACGACGATGACGATTACGATGACGATTACGATGACGATGACGATGATGATGATGATGATGATGGTGATTTTGTAGTATTATTTTCTTCGCAAGTGTGTTGAAAAACGTCGTATGATACACGTGTGTATTGATGATTATCGTCCTCGGCTCTCTTAAGACCCTCGCCTCACGGCTCGGGTCTCAATGGCGCCTCAGCGATAATCACCAACGTTACACACTTGTACCATAATGTACTATTATCTCTGATTTTGCTTCACTCTCAAAATCACAGTGATCTTTATTCTTAATACAATGAGGTTGCTTTTGATTGTTGCCACTGACAAATCTATGTTCCCTTCTACATTCAAAGCAACAATGAACAGGAATCACTTCCATCATAGGGCTCATCAATCGCTTTCCATCAGGCGTGATCGAGGTCAAAGTCAGGCAAGCAATAAAAAAATATTAATGGACTTTATTCTCCTTACATTAAAGTTGCACTTAGGGCTGTGAAAGGACTTTAGAGCGTGAAAGGGCTCGTACACTGTCCAGGGAAGATCTACCACCGCACCCTATCCCCCCATCCCCTATCACTGTCTATTTCTAACACCTAGCTGAAATCAGCTTTCAGTATTGTCTCAAGGATGGCAGTTCTCTGTAGGCAATAGGGTATTTTCCAATTTACTAAAACTATTCTAATTTGAAGATTGGGACGAAATATGTAACAGAAAAATAAAAGTAAATTGATTAATATCCGTTTTCTGAATTAAGATTTAAACCAAATTTGTTTTTCGTTGTTTTGTATTTACCGCCAAAACGCTCCTTACGATGACTTTTTATCACATGACGTCAACTTTGTGTAAACTAAAGTAGTTAGTAAGTAAACAAGTGAGTGTCGTGTTTATAATTAACAAGATTTTTTATGGATAGAAAGTGAAATCACTGATGTGCAGTGCCTCTGTGCACAAATACTTCTAAAACTGCGCCACACTAAGTATTTTTACTGGTGCTGTTTACACAAAGCTGACGTCACGATGTCACGTGATAAAAAGTCATCGTAAGGAGCGTTTTGGCGGTAAATTCAAAACAACGAAAAATAAATTTGATTTTAATCGTTTTTAATGGAGAAAATGGTTATAAATAAATAATTTTTTATTTTTCTGTTTTACCTATATATCGTCCCAATCTTCAAATTAAAATAGTTTTTATCAAATTGGAAAATACCCTATTTTATCATCACTCAGGGTTTCTGTTTGTTAACTATGAAGTTACGTTGAAAAAACTAACGAAATCATTCTAGTGGAATCGTAAGCCCAGTTACTTATAATAGCAAAGTTAGATAAAAGAAAGAAGAAACTAATTATTTGCACTGAAAGTGACACGTAAAGGGAATAAGCTGGGGGAACATATGCATCACATCCACGCAAAACGGCCATTGCGTAGCATAAGTTCTAAAAGTTGTAGGACTGAACGACTATTGAAAACAAAGCTATGACATAACTGCACGTAATCTATCTCATATTGATTCGGTATCAGAACATACTGTTTTTCTAAGAGACTAATTAGTCGGTCTAGACATTAATAGCACGATTAATTGGCACTCAGGAACTTGGAACTACTTTATATTTATCCACCAGTTCACGAGACAGCATTCGTAAGTACCTGATAGGAGACGGCAGGGCTTATCTCATGAAGTCATGACATTTAGTTCCGGCTCACATTAACATGTTTTCTTAAATGAATCATTAACTTCTTAGTATTTACATATTAATATGAGAATACTCCAACAATAGACATTGGCGTTTGTTTTGCTTCGTCCAAAACGCATCGTTTTGCATATGCATCGCATTTGGTGCATACTTGGCTGGGCCTTTTAAAATTGTCTGAAGACTATTTTGTTATACCTATTGAGTACATATTGTAAAATATAAAATAGGTAATAAGGAGAAAAGTCTAGAATAAAGTGCCATTGGGGGAAGGGGTTTTATTAGTAATCTTTGGCAGTAGTTACGGGTCGTCAGAAGTCCGAATGTCTGACAACCAGTCTTACCAAGGGGTATTATATTACCAAGTATCTGGGTTGTAGACGTCAGATAGGCAGTCGCTCCATGTAAAATACTGGTATTCAACTGCGTTGGGTTAGTCTGGAAGCCAAATCCAAAATTAGTTGGGAAAAGCACAGGGCGAGCAGGGCGGATGTTGAACATCATCTTAGCTCCTTTGTTTCAACGAATAGGAGGGATTTCAAGAAGATTGTTGGCCTGCGTGGTTGCCATCTTTTGTTAGCTTCACTGGTCTCATGATAGTCCCATGTGTCCCATCACGTTGTTGGTCCATGGAAACTGGAGCCATACAAAATTATATTGATGCATAAACTAAAATAAGACAAACTACATAGAAACACCTTACACAGCTGATAAAGTTACACTATCTTTTAACTATGGTTTTATCACATACTTACGAGTGATATCGCAATCTAATCTATCCATTGTATTTACACTGACACCTGGGGGCGGCGGCGCCCCCTAAACTGTCTGTGCAAGGAGAAGGACAAACAGCTCATTTTCTACATTCAGCAAAGTTTCGTTGAAATTTTTTGACAAGTGTCTTTCAGTGCCAGTAAGCAGTGGCTCATTCCTAGAGTTTGAGAGACGGATTTGGAACGAGCTTCTATGTTTCATTCTACTTACACATTATATAATGTGCTTCTCAATGTAAAATATTATATCAACTTTATAAACACAAATCGTAATAAAAATATCAGTCTCTATCAAACGTAAAACTGCTCTCCAAAATGGAGCACCCCATAATTTTATTAGAACGTTTGTCTTCCACACTAGAATATTTTTACCTATTAACTTACAGGATGCTTGAAAAAGCTATGGATTTTTTTTACGGAAAGAACGTGTTCTGGTTCCGATACCTTTGACCTCAGTCTGAATATTGTATTGACCACTATTGTATTGGGGTTATCCTGTAAATATAGTGTGTAAGTTGAACAATAAATAAATAATAATATTTTTTCTTTTGTTTTGCCACTGTTTCACAATATTTATAAAATAAAATGTTAACAGTATCCAAACAACTACATCACATATCTAGAAAAAATATAAGACGATGCCGCGATGTAAACAAATTAAAAATCAGCGGTAAACAAGATATCTTGTCAGATGAAACTAAAATAGACGAAGGGCTATTAAAATAATGACGTGACCGACTTGTGTTATTTCATAATATTACACTGTGTCTCACATACAAATCTGAACTAAATTAAATACGTTTTTATGTCGAATTGTTGTTTCCGACGATAAAAACAACAACAACCAATTATGAATTATCGTATAATAATTATATTTTCTTTATATGAAAATAATAATGATTGATAATAGATTTCGATCACCATCATCGTTGTCAGCCTTGTTCCACCTGCACCTATGTACCTCCTGCACCTTGCGTAATAAAGTTATCACTCACAACAAATCATAATTACTTACTTACAGTGTTGCCAACTCCTATAAATTCGAGTTGCTAGACTCAATATAAAAGTCGCCAGAAAGTCGCTAAAACTGATTCTATCAGGAGCGGACTCAGGATTTTGTTCTGGGAGGGGCATAAGAGGCTATAGTGGCGGTAATTTCAATGTTGTTGAACTGTCAAAACAAAAGCCATTCAATAAGTTATTGTGTTACACATTTACTCCTCTGATTAGGTATCGACTGTAGGTAATACAGACCTCTTTTCATTTTGCAATCCTGTCTTTTCTAGGTCTGTTCTGTGCGGGTATCATCATTTGCGGTCTTTTGTAGATCATCAACCCATATAGGTTCTATGTATGTCAACCAAAATTCGTCAAGTGACATAGCTACACTGCTACGGGGCTCTTTCAGCTCAGGAATGACGTTGACAGGAGACGCTGTCGGTAAACATTTGTGCAATTTAATTTGTGCAGATAAGATGGCGGCATTCGTTCCGAATTTTGCCAAGCGCTAAAATGACGATTGCGTTATATTCGCTATTTGTGGGTAAAAAGATAGAATATAAAACATAGAGTCCTTATGCTTCGTGTACCGACTATCTGTGACTACGTGAGGTGTCTGTACACTTGAAATGTCCCCTCGTCATCATTTTAGGTGTCATTACACCACATTAGCCAGGTCAGGGGCAATTTGAGCAGTGGGCGGCGGCAGTGTGAACTTAGGGCCCTAATCTTAACTACTTCCTCGTTTACAGAGCACGATTTGTGCCGTTTCAAAACAACTTACATTTGGGTGATCAATTTAAGAATGAAGACGACAATTTCACCCTTGGGAAACTATGATGATAAAATAGTAAATACTTTACAGTTCTGTTGTGTAGGTAATTCTATGGTAAACTTATACACTGTTAATGGTCTCTATATGGATTTCTTATTTCCTGTAATAAAGAACCAACATTCTTAGTAGTTTATTATAAACTCCTAATAAGCAATTTAACTCTATCGTAACATTTAACGTGTTAGATTACGCTATAACTAAGAATAGTGTCATTTTGCACTTTTACACAATACTTTCTAAGGGTGTGATAAGTAATGAACACTTTGTTCATGTGTTATGTATAGCACTGCATGTTACTATTATTCACTATTTACACACTACACTAACTCAAATTCGTTCTCTTTAGCCTACGCACTATGTCCGTGATGTCTAGCTGAATTGCCTCGATGTTCACATGTCGGAGAAGTCTGTATTTGTGGGCTTTAACAAATTTTTGGATGATGATGGTGACGAGTTCATATAGAATAGTACACAACATTAAATGCTTGGTAAAAGAAAATAAAGTGAAAAAATAATATGTTAATAAGAAAACTCATGTGAGGAAAAGCTAATGTCTACACAAAGTTGTAGGTTTTTGGAAATTATAGTAGGTATATTTTATATCGAGGGACTAAACGAAGCCATAATATACCAGAGGTGGTTTGACTCCCGAGCGTGCGAGGGAGTCAATGAAACAAATGAATTTACACTGGGCAAAAATTCTGAAATTTTCGCGGTCAGTTTTTTTTTAAATTAGTTTTATGGCCTGGTTTCAGAGACCTTTTAGCCAAGTCTTTATTAAGAACGTATTCTAGTCATAACAAAGTTATTGTAAAGCGGTAGTAACTTTACAATAACCTATTAGGAGTTTTTGGGGGAACACGAAAAGTCCACGTTAGTCACTTATTTTCACCTTCACTACACTTTTGCACTCACACGTAACTAAATTGGATAATTCACTACCAAAATTATACAATTTAATTCGCTATTTCACAAAATTTTATGATAATGAAAATTCATGCGACATGTTCCAACGCGATCCCGCCAAAAACTCCGGTCAGTTTTTTCTTCTAGTCACAGATTAACAATTTAAAACACATGGCGCCACCTTCTTTGCGGAAAAATCATGGAACTAACACTCTCAACATTTTCGCAATGAAGATGGTCCACACTCCACAGATACTTATATTTACTGGCTATTTGAGTTTTTCTATGTCACATGAAGGAAAAAAAAGTACTTTTCACTCCATAAAGACTAAAGTGGTCACTTTAGTCCCGCTTCGTAGGGCTATATTGGCGTACTTTTAGAGCATGAGAAGTGAAAATAAAATTGTGTAATCTGTGGTTAAGGAGGGTTGTTACTTATCGATATAATTACGTGGTCATGATACGTAATATTATGAAACAATATCGCAAGTCACCACATAATGACAAAAACCATTAACAAAATTCACAGCAGTTAAATAGACATTCTTTGTTTTACCTTTTTTTTATTTACTTTATCCGTGAAGAAGATTAATACGTTTTTAAGTTGAAAGATATTGGATGTTTTATGCCTGGCTTATCTTACCGAAATATCTACGCTATCTACGGGCTATAAATCTAGATTATGCGAATATTTTTTTATCAGAAATATCCCAATAAATGTGACATGACATAGCAATGTTGTTTACTGAAGGTGAATATTATTTAATGTAGGTAGTTAAACTATTTGACTTCCGAAACGAAACTTTGCATTCAAACTTATTTTTAGTTTTAAAATAGGTATTAAATTTTTAAGTACCTAAAGCAAAGGTCATTTTGATAAAATTCAGATTTGGTTATGATAGAAGGATTAAAATGTAATCAGTTTTAAAAATAAACTTTCAATCGAATCTTGGTTAAATGCAAAGAAAGTTTAGGTGGCAGATAAATTAATGACCTAGCTGGTACTTAAATTACTAGATAAGTAAAAAAAAAACTGTTTGCCTAGCTGAAAATTTAAGTGCGTATTTTAAGTAGGTATGCAATTTGGTCAGTGTGGTGTCGGACGTAAAGAATAGCACTATCCCATCTCTTCCCGTGGGTGTCGTAGGAGGCGACTAAGGGACTTCCTAGAGAATGGACAGCAGCGTTCTCTATGCTGCGATCGCCAATCCGCCTGCCAAGTGTGGCGATTATGGCACCACACTACAATTGGGGGACGCCTATGTCCAGCAGTGGACGTCTTTCGGCTGAAATGATGATGATGATCCAATTTGTAGAAAGTCTAACTAGAAACACTCTAATAAGGAAATTGGAAGCTAAAATCTCATTCTAAATCGGATGAGAGATAACTCTAACGCGCTTCCATCATCTGCCTAGCCTTTTCCCAAATATGTTGGGGTCGGCTTCCAGCCTAACCGGATGCAGCTGAGTACCAGTATTTTAGATAGAGCGACTGCCTATCTGACCTCCACAACCCAGTTACTGGGTAATGCGATACCCGTTGGTAAGACTGATTGTCAGACTTTCGGGCTTCTGACGACCCGTAACGACTGTTAAAGATCCACAAATGACAGCCGGGACCACCGGCTTAACGTGCTTTCCGAGGCACGGAGGGGTCTTTTTGTGTAAAGATGGTCACATCCACGGACCAACCATGGCAAGCGTAGCTTAAGCTGATCGATAGACCCGTGTAGCTATTTTTGCTTAGCCACAAGCCCCTCAAGATGACTCTTACGCGCTTATGAAGTAGAACTACATTGGGATGCAACATTTTAGTAAAATTAGTGCGGTTCGGGACCTTCCAATCTCACTAAATCGGATCCAACTGTTCTAACTTCGATTACATCTTCCGATTTCCGTGATCCAACTGTTCTAACTTCGATTACATCTTCCGATTTCCGTTAGAGTTTCTACAAATTGGATATCGTAATACCTACGCACTTTACAGAAATAGACCGTGTGTTTTGTACTAAAGGTAATATTTAACGTTTATACATATAAGTAACACAAAAACCGCAATTGTTATTATGATGTATTTCCAGTGTTAGCAGAAGCAAAAAGTATGTTTATAAAAAAAAAAATACGAACAGGAAAAGCGCGCAGCGCAGTTATTTGAGAAAAAGAATCACAGACAGAGGTACACAGACTTTTTGCTAATTTGCAAGGCAAATATGTACCCGGCCTCAGATATCTGGTTATACTTACCTACAATTAGCTATTTTTGCTTAGCCACAAGCCCCTCAAGATGACTCTTACGCGCTTATGAAGTAGAACTACATTGGGATGCAACATTTTAGTAAAATTAGTGCGGTTCGGGACCTTTCAATCTCACTAAATCGGATCCAACTGTTCTAACTTCGATTACATCTTCCGATTTCCGTAATCCAACTGTTCTAACTTCGATTACATCTTCCGATTTCCGTTAGAGTTTCTACAAATTGGATATCGTAATACCTACGCACTTTACAGAAATAGACCGTGTGTTTTGTACTAAAGGTAATATTTAACGTTTATACATATAAGTAACACAAAAACCGCAATTGTTATTATGATGTATTTCCAGTGTTAGCAGAAGCAAAAAGTATGTTTATAAAAAAAAATACGAACAGGAAAAGCGCGCAGTTATTTGAGAAATAGAATCACAGACAGAGGTACACAGACTTTTTGCTAATTTGCAAGGCAAATATGTACCCGGCCTCAGATATTTGGTTATACTTACCTACAATTAAAATGAAAACACGTTTCTGCTAGCTTCCAACTTGGTACCGAAGAGAATTCTGATAGGTATGTTGTTCGACTACTTTCATTCTGCATTTCTGAATGAAATTTTATTGTGATAATGAATGAAGGAGATATTATTAACTTTAAAGTTTTTTTTAAATATTGTAAGCAGACTCAGACAGACGGAAACGAACAGCACCCTAATTGCGTAACGCACGATCAATCATGATTAATTGAGAAAATGTGCATTCATAAATTTATTTTTATTTTTCTGTAACATATTTCGTCCCAATCTTCAAATCAGAATAGTTTTTAATAAATTGGAAAATACCCTATTAGGGTGCAGATTAGTCGACAAGCTACTGGCCGTATAGACTACCCAGTCTAAGGATATATTTTTTAACCCACTGCTGGTCAAAGGTCTCCCACATAGCGGTCAACTGTTCATTGGTTGTCTTCTGCGGCCAATCACCGATACACGCAAATTAAATTGAGCATGTCAGGGATTTATTTTTCTGGTCACCCTGGTGGAGTTATTTAATTTTTCACCAAAATATGGATGGATCTCCAAGTTCAAACACATACAGTAATGACATAATCACAGCCCTGGATCTAGGGGGGAAGGGAGGGGTTTCAAACCGGTGCACCCGACCCGTGCGGCAGTTTCAGGGGGCGCCAAAATCATAATACCTATAGGATGATAATTAAAAATTTGCTCCACAAAGCGCCTACCATACGGAAGTCTGGTTGGCTCACCGTTGACTTGTAAGAAAAAGGCGCCACACAGGTCCACAGTCCCACACTTAATTAATTTATCTCAAAGTCTGGAGAGAGGGGCGTCACTACCAAGTTTCTACCCCGGTGTGAAAAAATCGTAGATCCGGGACTGCATAATCATTCTCCTGCCCGTATCACAATTTATATGAGGTCGGCGCAACCTGTCTTTATTTTCCATACTTCTGTATTAGTCGCTTATTAGTCGTCATCTCAAACGGAAAATACAGAAGTAAGCAGTTTATCCTCAACTTTAGGATAAACTGCTTACTTCTGTATTAGTCGCTTATTAGTCGTCATCTCAAACGGAAAATATAGAAGTAAGCAGTTTATCCTCAACTTTAGGATAAACTGCTTACTTCTGTATTTTCCGTTTTGTTACGTGCCGCCAAAGGCACGCGTGCCATTGGTTTGGCATCCCTGTCCTAAAGTGTTGCAGTTCTTTATCATTTATTCGTGTTGCTAAATGCTAGGTCCTTGCTGTCACAGCCAATTGCCTGTTAAATGCACTTGTTAAGTCATTCACAAGCAGACGGGTCTTATGTATCTAATCTTTGGTTACATCTTCCTGCTTTATACCATCAGTTGTATTTTTAAACGACTTCAAAAAGGAGATTATCAATTCGACATGTTTTGTTTATATATTTTTTTTGCTTATGTATGTTCGGGCATAACTCCGTCATATATAGACGGATTTGCAAAGTTCTTTTGTTCGAAAGGGGTTTATTCCGAAATGGTCCCATTTAAATTTCATATAGATCTGATAATGCGTTTCGGAGACGGACAACGGAACTCTTCAAAAAATGACAGCAAATCAACCGCGATTGCTGCTATCGCATAATTAATATGCATTGTTTTGATCCCAAGGATGATGAAATTTCGAATTGGTGTGGGATAGTTAGTATAACTATTTTTATTTAAGTTAAAAAAAAAAACAACCTACTTCCGGAAAAATACTAAAAAGTGAAAAATAACTTTAATTTCGGAAGGCGGTGACAAAAAATTAAAATACATATCCAAAGTCACCGATTTCCGAAATTAGAGGACGTGAAAATCTATAGCTTTGGATTAGTCTGTAGAATTTTAGTTAGAAATCTTAAATAGTCTAGTATTATTTATTTTGGTTTTCTGTAACACCTTATTGATAATATTTACTGTAGTATGGCTTGTGACTGTGACATTCAGACTGTAGGTTTGTCCAATTATAATAGTTCTTTTCTCATGTAAAATATGTTATTTATTCTCTACAATGCGATGTTTTGTCCCTCAATTCCGGTTGTGCCTATAAATACAACTACATAAATCTTAGACTGTTTATATTAGGTTCAACTAGTGTCTATTAACCTTGGCGCAGACGCGTGTCATATCACGGAAAATGAACAAGCGCATCGTTTCCGACTCATTGGTACTAAACATGGAGTTTTCATACACCCATATTTTTTACACATATGTTATATTATAATATTTGCCCGTGACTTTGCCCGCGTGGTGTACGTTCAAAAAATCCGTAGCACATTGTTTTCATAAAACTGTTGGTTTGCGCGGCGCTCGCCAGTAAACTTTCCAGTCAGCATGATTTTTTTCCGACATCTTCAACTATCTTTGTCATATTTCAGGCAATTTACACAACACTTAAATGAATTATACACCTAAACCTTCCTTATTAATGCCATTATCTATTGGTGAAATCCGTATGAAAATCCGCTCGTGGTTTTGGAGTTTATCGCGTTCTGACAGACAGACAGACACACGTGGCGCGATCTTTGTTCTATAATAATACACTTTGATAATTTTAGTGATGGATGAATCAATGGCTATAGTAGGGTCAACACAAACTCCATAATTTTACAGTTTTCATTGCAATTCGGAAAATGAACACTATGATGATTAGAAAACTGTAGATTAGGTACCTAGAAACGTTGATATTTATTTTATTATATACTTAGATTAAGTTTAAACCATCATCAATAGTTTAATGATATTCTTTGTGTATTTATTTAGTAATGTTTACTCAATAATTTAAATTAGGTAAGCTAAGTAAAGAAAGTAAAAAGAGTAAACAAATCAAATGAAATATTCAAGTGGCTGGAACGACGTGATTATTTTAAAACACGCCTCAATGACGTTGATAGAATTTGGTAGAACACAGAAAACGTATCTGAGGTCAATATACCCATTTTCAAGTCCATGTGCGATTTAATTTGAATATCTATTAATAGAGTTGGAAGAATTTTTAGAATAAACTTTCAGTTATTTTGTCACATTGTGTTATTCATGTCAAAAAATAAAAAAATCATGGTCGTATTTTTTTCGTATTATTTATTTTTCCTATCTTTCGCGTTACACACACGTGCCCGCTTCGTACCCGTATCACAACAATAGGTAACATTGTTTGTGACTATTTAATGAAAACAATAATTATCTGCTGTCTACAATTGACATGGCAGAAAATAATGCACGTTGCCATTGTAGTGCATCTGCATAATTGTTCCAGCTGAGGGCGGGCGCCACAAGTTCAAGGAGTTGTACCTACCTACTGGTTGCACATGCACTCAGCGTCTTTGCCCTTCTCTTGTTAATGTTCTCAAATAAAGAAACGCTCTTGAATCCTGTTTTTATTTATACGTATACGAATACATTATATAAATTAAAATCGCTTTTTGTTGTCATTGTGACCGCGTTGTTCGTCAAAACTTTGCAACGGATTTTGATGGGGTTTCCACTATCATCATTTTGGGAAAATAAATAAGTTTTATAAGTATATAATAACATATAACACAGTGAAAAACGATTGCTAAGTAAGTAAGTATTTGTTTTCTTTTTGTGTCTCTTATACCATTAATTTAACATGCAAATTTTTTTTTCAGACTGTACCGGTTATTGAGTCGAAACTATAAATTGACAACTGTGCAAAGAGATTAAGTACTTACTTTCATTTATTTTTAATCTGTGCTTCCATACCTCTAGTACTAAAACTCTATGTTTGTGCCTTTTCATCAGGATAAGTACTTACTTTAAAATACTCGTACAAAAATACTTGTTCTTACAATGTCTTAAATTTTGTTCGAGTATTTTAAACGTAGCCCTCGCCTTATTGTTCCATTTAAAAAAAGCTAGACTGTACTAATTACATAATGACTCTGCACTAACAGGGACTTAGTCAATTTAGTAATTATACCTACCTGTCATTTTATCATAGCTTATACCTAGCTTCTACTTTTTCAGACGGTCACTTTATGACTTTTCAGTTTTGTTATCAACTTGATGGATTGTTACTAGTACAAGTATGTACTAATTAGGTACTTAGTTTTTATCTTAGTGTTAGTATCTGCTATATAATTACACACCCATTTTCATTATTTTGTTGTGAGGTAGGTTAAATGGTAGTTATGCAAATTGTTCTTATTAGAAACAGTTTGTATTCCGCCAGTTTGATTCTGATATGATACAAACTGGCCTTCACGTTTTTGTTAGGTACCATCCGGATGAATTGTATTTTTTTTTCACAATGATTTTGTAACCCCGCTACAAAAACGACGGGGTGTTATTATATTTTTACTGAGACAAAAACTTTCCTACCTATCCATTTTCTGCATTCCATTCTTACGTAAAAAACTTAATAGAGACAAAAATTTAAGACAAAATTGTGTGTCAAGTGTACACTTCCATGTATGTGTGGGCACTTACCGAGTATTTGCAGAAAGCTGTCCTCAAGTCTCATCGTGGAGGAGAGAAGGTAGTCGGTCCCCTCCAGCTCGCTCGGTGCCAACACGTCGCTCCTCATTTTCACCTTATTGCCACTGCACAGAGTTCAAATTCTAACAACTCGAGTTCCTAGAAAGGAGCCATATTTGTTTATATCCTATGAATTATTTCCTTGACGTACACTACACTGTATCTTCGTTCACACGCGTTCGGTTGTTGCGTAACAAATGCTTGTTTTTTTTTAATTTATTTTTTGTTTGACACACAATAAAAACACTGTAGGATGAAGTTACGTTACTTGAAGTCACTTTTAAGTTGAGATAATGATATTTGCAGTCAGTTCAGTTTGACGTGCCTTGTAATTGTGCGGTCGGTGTGTAGTCGGGTAAACAAGGCTACGGAGCCGGTTTATTGGTGGTTCACGTGTATATTATTTGGTACGATAACGCAGATAGTGTCGGCGCGGCGTGTGCGCAGGATGTGCGGTGGGCTCGCGCGCGCGACCGCGACTCGCGCGCCACGCTGCTCCATCAGCTGATCCACTACACCACTATAAATAATACTGGATTGTATGCAGTTGAATACGCTCTCCTATGTGGACGTTGTAATAATTTATCATTTCTCTACGAGTTTACGACCCCCTATCGTTATGCTAACGGTTATCAGATTAAGCAGGTGACAAACGCTATACCATTGACAGATGGTAGATTATTGGTGGGTTTAGATAAAGTCTATCCGGTAATCCTAGTATAATTTTCGGTCGGCGCTTAAGATTATTGATAGGCGCTTTGCTTATGCTATACAGTCTGTGTGTACAGTTAGTAACAAAAATATACTATGATTAGTTTATTTTAGGAAAAAAACAACTTATAAATACTGACGGTGACGGTGGGAATATGTATTATGTCTGTGTGTACACTTAGTCAAAATAAAATACTTGCAGTAAGCTTAAACATGTTAAAAACAAAAACATTTAGGCTGACAGGAACCAAAACAATTAATTCACTCAGAATAGGTATACAATATTTAAAAGGAAAACAAATAAAAAATATACCACTTAGGAAACAAAAAACAATTCAGTCTGAAACAGTAAAAAATCTCCCCCATTAGGTATATCAAGACCTAAAAGAATCTGAACTTAGAAGTGCTATAATTTAAATTCAATGAGAGACCTGACACTTGGGTGTCAGAGGTTTATTTATAACTCTGTTTAAAATAAACCTAAGTATCATTTATGAAACGAAATAAGGCATGTTATACCTTTATATTTACCTAGTGGCCTAATATAAAATTGTAAAACTGGAAAATAAAGTATTTTTACATTTTTTTTTGCCTGTTGAGTTCCTCCGACTACTTCCGAACCAGACTGTACTTGCACGGAAATAAAATATTTAGGTACCTAATTGATTAGCAACAACATTTCGGTGCTAACATTTTGTAATCAAAAATATAATTTATGAGCAAAGAAACAATGATTAAAATTACGTAACGAAAACCTGTGAAACTTGTGGATTTTGATGATAATATTGATATAATTTTACTGCAGAGCGATTAAAAGGTACCTACCTAAATATTGAGCCTAGGTGTGTTTATTGCGCCTTGTATCGTCAATATCTGTAGAAATAAATAAAAAAGTGTTGGTTTATAACGTCAAAATAACTGCTTTTACCTAAATGCATATGAAAGTATATAAACTAAAAAATTGTCTGTCTGACTGATCCGGCTACTCTCCGAATCGGCTGGATTGATTTGACGGGACTGTTCTTGGCAATGGCTGATGTTACAAAAAGTCATCATCATCTGCCTAGCCTTTTCCCAACTATGTTGGGGTCGGCTTCCAGTCTAACCGGATGCAGCTGAATACCAGTATTTTACATGGAGCGACTGCCTATCTGACCTCCACAACCCAGTTATCTACTGGGTAATACGATACTCCTTAAGGTAAGACTGGTTGTCAGACTTTCGGGCTTCTGACGACCCGTAACGACTGTCAAAGATCCACATATGACAGCCGGGACCAACGGCTTAACGTGCTTTCCGAGGCACGGAGTCTTGGTATGTAAAGATGGTCACCCATCCACGGACCAACCGCGGCAAGCGTAGTTTAACCTGGCCGATCGACCCGTGCAGCTATTGTTATTTAGCTACAAGCCCCTCCTGATGTTACAAAAAGTATTATAGGCTATAAAAATCCCAGTTACAGGTCCCGTGGGATAATTTCGGACATCCACGGGGGCGAAACTGCTGGCACAGCTAGTATTAACTATAAGTTCAGGGTTCCTCAGGATGTTTTCGTATGTTTGTATGAAAAAATTGCTTAATTTTCACTATGTCAAAGTTGCTCTCCCGTTGCTTGTTGTTGCCCCTGAAAATATTTTTTAACCGACGAAAAAACGGAGGAGGTTACTCAGTTCGACGCGTATTTTTTTCTTATATGTATGACCACGTCCACGCATATCTTCTTACAGAGTAGTTCAATTTTGATAATTCTTTTTTTATTGGAAATTTGCCCTGAAGTTGGTCCCAATTAATTGGAAAAAAAAATCGAACCCTAAGGGTAGGAAAACAGCGATGATTGATTGTTCACTCACTGATTGTAATGTAAAACCACGCATAACTGCTTACAGTGTAGTCCGATTTTGATCATTCTTATTTTATATAGTTCGGAATTCGGTGACTTTGGATATGTATTGTAATTTTATGTCACCGCCTTCCGAACTTAGTTATTGAGGTTAAACAAAAAGGTTTTATTATTTTTTGCTTTTCAGTTTTTTTCGGCGGTGAATTTTTTTTGTTAAAAAGTTTTTACACACACAACTATTATCAAAGGTTTCAGTTCAGCGATATAGAATATGGTCGTCGTGTTGTCTTCAGTACTGAATAGAGCATTGCATAACAGTCGCGTGGTCTAGGGCTAAACATAGGGTACCTGAGAATAGATAGATTCACTGACGCGTTTGAGAACTACAGAGAGCGTTTCAGTATTTCTTTTAAAAGATTAATACGATTCAATCATGATAATTGGCGCACTACAATCTGGTGAGTAGGCAGGTAGTGTAAGTACCAATAAATAATTATCTAATTAGCGCTAGTCAGCCAGATTAGTATCGCAAATGGCGGCCCATTTCCGATATATTTACACCGAAAATGTCCTTACGCAGTACGATTCCTTTTCCATTGTTATCCGCGTCTTCACACTCAACCTGCAGGCTCATGATCCATCCGGATTCAGAATCAAGGCGGATTAAAAGTTGTAGACGTCGCTTACACCACAAAAATCACTAAACGTATGCCTTAATGCAGCCTGCAAAATTTAAATTGCACTTAAAGGGAATTTGCTTAGTTTTTAGCTGTGGCTGGTGGCCTTAATTTATTAAGGGCCAAGAATAAGTCTTATCCTGAGAATAAATTTTGAATTTTTGACAGATCTTCCATAGTAGAATTGTCAGATGTAAATTTTATTCTACGGATAAAAGATATCTGACTTTGGTAAAATCAGCTCTCAGGCACCTACAATCTCCTAGGCGTGAATTATACAGAAACGGCGCGGCGTAAGGTAGAGGCGCGGCGCAGGCATGATGCCGCTTTTAAACGTTTTCATTCAAAATTACTCCATACGCTGCGCCTGCGCCGCGCCTTCCACCCTACGCCGTTTCTATGAAATTCACGCCCTAGGTTAACCTGCGAGATGGCATTAAATAAAAATTATTTGTGATGCAGTACTCGTATATCCGGCTACATAAACAGTGACTGCCTGAGATAAGGAAAGGGGTGTAGATTTTAATCTAGTGCTATCTAATTTATAGCGATGTGTATCGAATTTGGCGCAAATTGCAAGTCAACATAGTAACTATGCGATAATTATTGATAAAGATGTTTTTAAGCACATAATATTTTGTGTTATCCGTAAGATAAGACTAATCACGATAGTGTGAAGTTATTTTCATGTTGTAGGTGATATTTTCTATTATATGTATATCTGTGGTACTTGTAGATCTAATCTAATAGCTAGGTAGGAGCCCACAATATCTAATCTAGCTAACAGTTTAATGTAATGTTAAGCACCAATAGCAATCGGTGGGGTAACGTTCTAGGGTAACAGTATTCTGGTAAAGCCATCAATTAATAATTTTAGGAAAAGTAAACTTGTATTGTCCTGTAGGGTGAAGTACAGACCGTTTCAAACTACACAGCATACAATTTTAACCAGTGCGGAAACTGTAATCATGAATTCAGCATCTGATTACAGACCCCCAAGGCAAGTACTACAAGCTCCTGAAATATAAACAAGGGGATTTTTTTTTGTATTTTTAAAAATTTGGCAAATTCAAATCTAGGTTTTACAAAAAATTTCAGACTTCTGCGATGCTTTTTCAGCGAGATATCGGCGATAATGTGTTTTTTACCGTTTCAATGGCGCGGCCATGGGGGGTTATAGTACCTACTTATAGTCTTACAGCTCCTGAAATGGACCTAAACCTAGGATTTTTTGTTACATTTTTACTAATTTTGACAAATTAAAATCTGGGTTTGACAAAAAACTTCAGCGCCTGCGATGCTTTTTCAGGGAGATGTCGGCGATATCAAGTTTTTCACCGTTTCAATGGCGCGGCCATGGGGGGTTAGAGTACCTACTTATAGTCTTACAGCTTCTAAAATATAAACCTAGGATTTTTTTCAATTTTTTTACTTATTCATTCTATCATTTACCTAAATTTCAGGTCTCGGCAAGATCTCCGTGGACGCGCGGTTCTCCGCGTTTCTATGGCGCGGCCACGTTCAAACCCTTATAACTTTTTAACCATAACTTTGACACAATTTTTTACTAAATCTAGGTGGTTTTTTTTTTTAAAGATCGCCGTGGCCGCGGCAGTAAAACGGACACGATTTTTTAGCGCACTGGATTTTTAGATCTCTGTCACAGATTATCTGTGTCTCAGTGTTGAACCGAGTATTGAGAAACCAACAGAGTGCGGCGCGAATGAGTCTCAGCGCGTCGAAAATCATTGCCTTGAATTAGGTAAGGATTGACTTTTGTTTGGCTCAATCGGTAATAGGTATGTCAAAATACATACTTCATCAACTGCCTAGCCTTTTCCCAACTATGTTGGGGTTGGCTTCCAGTCTAACCGGTTGTAGCTGAATACTAGTATTTTACATGAAGCGACTGCCTATCTGACCTGCACAACTCAGTTACTGGGTAATACGATACCCCTTGGTAAGACTAGTTGTGTGAGTTTCGGGCTACTGACGACCCGTAACGGCTGTCAAAGATCCACAAATGACAGCCGGGACCAACGGCTTATCGTGCTATTCGAGGCACGGAGGGATCTTGGTATGTAAAGATGGTTAACAATCCAGGGACGAACCGCGGCAAGCGGAGCTTAACTTAATCGATCGACCCGTGCGGCTTATTTTACTTAGCCATAAGCCCCTCAAAATACATAATTACTAATTTCAGGACTTGCGTTTATTCTGATATAGCATAAAGGTATATTTTTTCATGTTTAATCATTTAACTTACAAAAACATAATCAATTGTTTTGATAAAATAAATTAATAATGAAAAAAAAAATGCCCCAAACAGACAAAATATCCACCAACTTTTATAACAGATAACACCTGTAGTTTCTGCAAAATAAATTATTCTTATCTTACTAACAGGATGGATTCAAGTCGATAGTACAGAGGCCAGCACATCAAGCTACCCCAATCTGTCAAATTTCTTTGATTGTTTTTCAACTTTATTACAAAGGAATAAGGTTCATGTGCAATTGGGAAAATTTGACAGTTTGGGATAGGTTGACCTACTGGCGTCTGTAGAACGTTTGGGCTAATAACGCTTTTATGCGCGTGAGACCTGCATTTTTAACCTTTCTTATAATTACATTGAATTTTCTATTGAACACGTATTACCATTTTATTGGGTCAGATCACCGTTTAAACTGCACCTAACAGTCGCTTCAAGAAATTTTAATGGGGCATTTACATTCTAAAGTAGCTGTTAGCATGTACATTGGAAGTATATCCGCCCGCTTCACCACTGTTTTTGAATTCAAATAAATTGAAAGTAAAGTTTAAATAATTTATGAAAGTGTATTCATATTGTGAACGCACTTTCATGAATTATTTCAACTTTAGTATGATTTCGAGGACATTTGTGTACGTATACAGGGTAGCAGATATCGTCGATGGATTGCTTCTGAACCAGAAATGTAATTTTTCGTCGATTATTTAAAACAATAATTAGCTGTATACGTTTAAACTTTAAACCGCGTAGGTTTGTGCGATGCGCCGGCGCGGCCCGCCCAAATGTGAGAGAGCCAATATACAAACCAAACAAAGAGATTTTTATGTGAGTTAAGTAAGATTGTATTAATTAAGTTAAATATCATGATCCATATAAAATATTGTTTATTAAGATTCACAATATTGACATCAAATATAAACTGTGTAAATGATAAAATACATCAAAAAGGCACTTATAATAATTAAAAATATCTACTAATTATGGCGGCAAAAATCCGAGATTCAAATATTAAATAGATCATATTTTTATAATAAAAAATGGAGGCAATGTTTCCACAGATTAAAAACTTGTAGTATAAAAGGTGCCGAGTTCTTTATCTGAATGAAATCAAATAAAATGAGATTAAGTAATTTTATTTCATCAGTCAGTTGTAATTATATATTTTTTCTGAATATTGATTGATTATTTCTTAACCAAAATCTTAATACCTTTTGGCTGTAGAATTTTAATTATGCAAGTTTTTAAGCATTTTAATCTCAATAAATCTTTTAGAAATATCCTGATGGAAAAGAATTTACGATTTCTTAGGTACCGAGATTCAGTATTCTCTGTCTCTACTTAGATTTTTTTATCACGTTGATTTTATTTGCTTGAAATAAAAAGTTCATCTTTTTGTCAGGTCACAGTCTTCCTTTATTATATTTTTTATGCATTTTCATGTAATAAACTTTTGTCAAGCCTTGATAAAGCTTGGTTGATAAGCGCGAAAGTGGAAACAAGACCTCACAATAAATAAACGTCGCCTTACTTAGATTCCTACTTCAAATTACGTAAATATTAAAAAGTAATGGCATTTTTTGTACAAGCAATACATTTGGCACTTTGAGATTCCTTCTCTCAACAGTATAAAAATACAAAATGGCTTACATCTAACTATACGTGTACGTAAACATATAGGCGTTGTTAATTTCATCAATAACGTTTTCATGGTAAACAAACGTTGAATAACAGTTGTTCAACATTGTTGAGAACAAGTTTTAAAGTTGAGTAGCAGATTTTTCAACATTGTAGACACAGCAAATGTTGCTGAAACAATTTCTACAATCTACAACCGTTTCTGCCCAAACAGTAAGTCTGCATGACACTGGCAACTTTTCATGCTAATGCTAGCAATACTGAAACAAGTTGTTGTCAACATCATCATAGCATCTTACTGCAACAATATTGTACAGAGGCCAGCGCATCAAGCTACCCCAATCTGGCAAATTTCTTTGATAGTTTTTCAACTTTATCACAAAGGAATAAGGTTCATGTTCATTTGGGAAAATTTGACAGTTTAGGATAGGTCGACCTGCTAGCGTCTGTACAACATCTCGTTTACCATGAACTGGCTTAACTAATTCACTACTTAAAATGTTAGGGACGGAAGTACAATAATAATGCTTAGAAAAGATTGAGAATCTTCTTGTGGCAAACAGTATAATATTTCTAACTTATTTTGTTCATATGTTATATTGATAATTTTATTGTTCGACAAAGTATAAGCTTAGAGTAACTAGTTATAAATATATTACCACTGGAAATAAGTGTAAAAAAAGGTACAAAACATACTTAAAACTATCCCCCGATACACACTTATGTTCTAACGACTAACGACTGGTATGGAGCTATTGCTTCGGACTACCGATGGAATACCATTTTTTTTTTAATAAGCGCCTAAGAGCGCTTACTGACGGTAATTGTCATTTTCATTGATGATTTTTCGCTTTTTAGGGTTCCATTCCCGAAAGGTTCCAACAGAACCCTATTATAAAGCCTTCGCTGTCAATGGAATTTTTTCTAGAAATAAACGAAATAATTTCATTATCTAGCATTGCAATTGATAACACTAGAACACCACTACTACGAATACTAGAACTGTGCTAGCATTAATTTTAGTAGCTTAGGGTGGGCAAACCTGCACCTGACCGATTCTGCATAGCTATTCACATTCGACAGGCTATCGTATCCAAAATTAGACATTTCGATAACCTGATTTTCCTTGCCCCTGACAGCTGTTAGCTGTCGGAAGAAGCGGTCGTATATTTGATTTAAACCGGCAAAATATTCGTCTTTTTGACGTGACAACGTCTTATAATTCGATGGAGCCGGCTGCACGCACGAAAAAACATGACTCATGCAGCGTTACCTCGCTCTGAGGCGTTCCATTTAAGGCTTGAAGTGCAAGCGAGAGCGCGGAACGAGCGACAAAGAGGCACAATCGGCCTCCGCGTTCAGCAGCGTTCGACATCAGTCTCTCTCCTACTTGAGTAAGCGATGCGTCTGCGTGGACAGCTGCTATACAATAATAAACAATAGTATTATCTTATGACGTTGTCACGTTTAACTATCGTCAGTAAACCGACTTTACAGACAACCGATTTTTTTATTTGTAGACAGCGTATTAAGGACTTCTAGGATAGAATGGATTGATGTCCAATCTATATCTAAATATATTTAACTATGCAGGAGTTAGCGAAAAAACCAGCGGGTAATGTTAACCTTCGTGTTGACGTAGGTTTACATCTTCTAGGATCATACTAATTTAGAACGATACTACCAGTCATTAAACTTAAAGCATTAAAAACTTGAAGATTACACGAAACCGTCCTCGTCGGAGCGATTATAAATTTTTAAATACACTGAGGCACGAATACAACATTTTTTCTAATACTACGATACCGGACGTTTACGTCATTATAATATTAAATTGTCCAATCTACAGTAAAACAGATTATTTCTAATTTAGAAAACAGTCTGGAAGCATCAGGTTTTACGTCGTAGGCTCAAAACGTGTCAGCATTAATTCGCTTAGGTCTGAGATAAAAGTCTACATTGTTGCTCAATAAATCTGTAGCAACATCTACATCGCCAAATCCAAACTACGCCTCACACTGACGTAACGCATGGATAGAGGAAAATTTTATCCCTCTTACTAATAAACACAGAATAAACTTATTCCAAGTTTAAACCTATGAAAATGTATGGTTTGTTATTCCTGGTATAGCTTTATTCCGTGTTTATTAGTAAGAGGGTTATTTTAGCATTCTCTTATGTTATTGTCGATCACTTAAGAAAGTCCATGGCTCAGTTCGGTCCATATCCCAAATACCAATGGTATTGCATAAATAAAATCTACTAATGTAGAAATTCCTCCGTCACGTTCGAGTGATGACATTCATTTGTTTCGAATTCGAAAATCAATTCCATTATCAACTCGGAAAATAGTACAGTGAAGTCCTTGCACGGTTATTTTACCTCTGTGATCTTTATTATCGTTGCATTAAGCTTTCTGACATTGATCTTTATTTTCAAGCTATTAAGTTAGCTATTGGGTTGCTACTGTCAGGGGTAGAATGCCTGTCTAATGGGGTCCGCAAGGGCCGATGCCTACCAGGGGTGCAGGTTGTTAGAAAGAGATACCGTGGCCCCTGGCACACAGGCATCTGAGGGAACACGGGTGGGTTTTAGTCAGTAAAAGTCTGACACGCCTTCCTGCTCCACCCAAAGCGGGAAAAGTAATTTGACGATTTCCCACCTTAAAAAAAATAACTTTTCCTGCGCCGGAGTCTTACAAGACCAAAACGCGAATCAATGCTAACTACGTTTTAGCCTAATTCTACACAACTAACTACATAAAATAACTTGTTATACGGACTGCGTTTCGACCTCTTCGCCGTAGTCAAGATCGTCGTACGTGAGTTCTTCGTCGAGAGAGTTCACCGTAGTCTCCTTGCCGCCGGGGCACGCCAGACATCTGTAAATACGGAGAGTCAAATTATGTGCTGTGTTTATTTTGAAGTTAGAAATGCATAAATATGATTAACATCTCACGATCGAATAATACGAGACAATGTCTACGAATAAGAAATGCATTCTCATAGTTGATAACATGACGTTTGAGATGCAGAATATTTAGGTAGGAATACTGAATGATAAGTACCTACCTAACTTGTTCAGACTAGAAGAAATAAAAATGTATATTACCAAAATATCAACCGACATAAAAAACACTACATTAGTGAAAAATAAAAACTTTTTGCAAAACAAAAACAACCGACTTCCGAAAAACACCACAAAGTGAAAAATTACTTTAATTTCGGATGTTGGTGTCTTTGGATATGTATTTTATTTTATGTCACCGACTTCCGAAAGTGTCTATTGGGAAGTCGGTCGTTTTTCCACTACACACCAATTCGAAATTTCACCATCCTTGGGGCATTCTCAAAATCAATCAAATCAAAACAATGTATTTTTATGGGATAACAGCAATCGCGGTTGATTTGCTGTAATTTTTTGAAGAGTTCCGTTGTCCGTCTCCGAAATTCATCATCAGATTTACTTGAAACTAGCTATGACGATCAGTGCAGCGGTTTAGCGTGAAAGCGTAACACACAGACAGACAAAATTTTTCGACTGTTCTACAAAAAAAAATCAGCTGTTCCATACATTTTTACCGCGTAGGTATTGCACTTTTCTATGGAACAGCTTGTTTTTTTTTTTTTGTAAAACCGACGAAAAATTTCTGCGCTGGGGGTTCTAGAAAGATATGCTGAATTCATGGTTAAAGTTTGCGCACTGAATAAAAACTTTTCCTGTTTATGACGGAGTTCTGCCCGAACATACGTAAAAAAAAAACATACCGAATTGATAACCTTCTCCTTTTTGAAGTCGGTTAAAAATAACTGTAATTCCGGAAGTCGGTGGCAAACAACGGACACACTAAACCAAAAAACACTGACATTCGTTTTTTTTGTACTATTTTTCTCTTTTTATAATATGGTACCTAGCCCAAACAAATTGCTATACCTACTCTACTTCCTGACAGGAAGTTATTATACTTAATTATTAGAATATCATCAATGTACACTTAGTGCAAAAAATACGTATTTTTTGGATGAAATATAGCACACAGATACTTTATAGCCTAGATTAACACATAGCATACTTTTCATCCCGGCAGTACGCTCCCGTGGAATAACGCTTGACCTCCACGCGGGCGAAGCCGCTGGCAAAAGCTAGTTAATTAATAAAAATAAGACACCCAATGCGTCCCAATTCTGAGTTTTGACAAAGTCGATGTCAAAACTCAGAAAACTTCTATAACTCGAATAAAACCACTCGCATAAAAATATCCACAATATTGATATCACTAACTAATAAATTATTAAAACATAATTCACTTAATACCATTGCAAACATTTCCGATTAATTAATAATAATTGATTGGCAACACCTGTTCGTAACTCGATATGTCTTCGGCGTATGCGCAGGTCAGCGCTCAATAATATAATATGCTAATGTCAAGTCGACCTCGTTACGCAGGTGTGCCTTCGCAATCTTGTCAACCTTTCACACTATTTCTCGCTAATATTAGATTTTACTATCTGAATATTTAGGGTGAAATCGAATTTGCTTGAGTCGTTGCGGGTAGTCAGAAGCCAACCAATCTTAACCAGGGTTTACCCAGTAACTGGGTTGACTGGTTGGATAGGCACTCGCTCTATGTTAAATATTAATATTCTGCATACGATTAGACGTCAACATAATCAAATTCCAGTAGAAGTTTTAGTGGCACTACTTTCATTTAAAAATTCATAAAAAATTGTGAAAAAATACCAAAAGGCTTGCCAAAATCAAACCTACAATATATCCATTTACAAACCATCACTACAATACCAAAAAGCCTACCCATCAAATTAAAACCCAGTTAGTACTTACATAATTTTCTGATAGCCAAACATATTTAGGAAAAGGCTAGGCAAATGATTATTCGATTAACTTGAGTCCTTATTGGTTTGGTTAAAGGCCTGCGCAGACGAAGGACTTTTCTCCGCGGCGGAGAAAAAAGTACGCTTCGCGAATAAAAAGTCCGCCTTTAAAAAGACTTTTTGTACGCGGTACTTTTAATCCCTCGTTTGCGTTACTCGATACAGTTGTAAGCGATCTATTTTAAGCGGATTTAAAGTCCGCGGACAAAAGTCGTCTCGTCTGCAGGCCTTTCAGATTTTACCACGTGTGGCGCTTATGTTAAAGATTTTCATAATACTCATTGCTTTTCTGTAATAAATACCTGCTCTCGTTGATTCCGTAAGATAAACATTTATCTCCGACGCATTCACAGCATCCATCGTGGAACCATCTGGAATACATAAACAATTAAAATCAGTAAGGATATTAAACACAAATGATTTATATATGCAAGTACTTCCACCATCCAGCTCCAATAAAGGCTCTGTGAAGACTTAAGGCTTACCAAGTGGTTTAAGGTAAGCAGCGAAGGGGCCATCCATAAATTACGTCATACGTTAAGGGGGTTAAACTTTAAAATATTACTTACTCGATTCTATATTTATAAAGCTTCGTCTATCTATCTAAAATATTTGACTTCATGTTTGCTTTTGTTATTAAAAAAAACATACAAGATGTTGATTTGCATCCTAGTCAAATTCAAGGACGTTATTATGCTAATGATTCTCGACTCAAATCAACAATAAAATGGGTACTTAGGTATTTTTTAAAATATTTTTTCCTGTTTACTAAAATCCGTAAGTGTGAACCAGCCGTATTTAAACGCGGCCCGTCTGTTACTAGCCTAACCGCGCTTTCACACACAAACGCAAACAATACATCCATTCACAACGCTTGAGCGATCGTTCGTTCGGGCGCCGCGTGCGCTACCCCCCGCCCGCCCCCGAACCAACAGTGTGTTTGATGTCGCCGAAATGTGCGTGCGCGCTTCTCAGTTCTTGGTAAATTGTTGAGACGTCATTCGATACAAAGTGCAAGATGACGGACAATTACACTAATGTCGAATTGGTGGAGATGGTCCGCCTCTATGCCATCTGTGGAGACAGCCTACGTGGAGCCATCCGGATGTTCACGGAAATGTTTCCCGATCGGGAATCCCCATCACAGAGCGTCATGCTGGCTGCTACGCAGAGACTGCGGGATCATCAGCAGTTTGACGTTCCCCGGCATGCTCAAGCTCGCGGCAGCGTAGGTAGGCCTGCCTGTCGCCTTGCAGGAAGACATCCTGGAATACTTCCAGCGAGAACCACGGGCAAGCACGCGGGAGGCTGGTCGACGCTTTGGAGTGCACCACACCACAGTGTACGTGCAAGGATCATTAGTGCTTTCCACACTTTAAAACGAATGTGTTAGTGTTACGTAAACTAAAGGAAAACCAGCTACGTCGTGCTCGATTGTGCCAAGAGTGTGAAGGTGGCAACTTTGAACAACTCCTCCGGGTAACTTAAGTAGGTAATTTATTTATTTGTACATTTTGTAAATACGTTGTTAGCTTAATCAATTTTATTAGTGTAAATAAGTTGATTTTAAAAATTTTAACTACGCCAATAATACCTAAGAGTCGAAAGTATGGAATAATACCTACCTACCTTAGTTGATGTACCGATCTACTAAGTTTAAAAATGTTTTTTAGGTTTGATGGAAATGGAAAGATTTGCTAGTTAAGTGTAAGTAGGTGGTGACACCTACTTACACTTAACGGTCCTAAGCCCGTTAAGTAATAAAGAAAATTTCAAATCAACCAATTTAATCCACAAATAAAAACGAAATCATTCATTACGAAAAGTTTAGGCTGAACGATAGCATTAGAGCAAAACGAACATTTTATTAATCATCTGATACCAGGTCAGTGAACTTTTCTTTGGCGCACTAGTATTACTGTCATTAGTAAGATTTCCGTATTCTAATGATGCTAAAAAAGAGGTAATTATCAAACTAAATTTATGACAATAATGTAGGTGATTTTCGAAATAAAATTAGGTAAAATTATTGCTACCGGTCGCTCAGGTCATTCATTGCTCGCCGCTCGGTCGCGCACGCTTGAATTTGGTTCGTAGGTAAGACGTCGACACTCACGCACACAGCTGCATTGTCGCTGTTGCGTAGTCGGGTGATTCTCTTTTATTTGTATTGAATTAAGGGTTTAATTCTGAAATACTGTAAAACTTCAACAACAAAAAAAAGCAGCGCTTATTAGTTATTGCCCGGTACTGTACTTTTAATTGATTATTTATGTCTTTTATGACAACTACCTGAAATTTGACGAGGATGCAAAACAACATCTTGTATACAGGATAAGTTTTTATCCAGTGCGCAAACTTTAACCATGAATTTAGCATATCATTCTAAAACCCCAACGCTGAAATTTTTCGTCGGTTATATAAAAAAAATCAGCTGTTCCATACATTTTGACCGCGTAGGTACTGTACTTTTCTATGAAGCAGCTGATTTTTTTTTGTAAAACCGAGGAAAAATTTCTGCCCTGGGGGGTTAAGAATGATACGAGGGTCATTCAATAAATACTTAGCCTACAAAAAGTAAACGAAAATTTTGGAAAAGTGGCAATTTATTTTTCAACATAGTCTCCTTTTAGTTCGATACACTTAGCCCAGCGATGCTCTAACTTGTTTTCTGGTGTGAGTAAACGCGGCACCCATCGCGCCAACAGCTTTCTCATGCCGAGTTCCTCGTGAAGAATATGATGCACTGTTCCTTCTGAAATGCCTACAGTCTCAGCTAGCTCCCGAACCTTCTATCGGCGATCTGCCAATACGAGATCATGGATTTTTTAAATGTTTTCCTCCGTAGCAGCTGTTTTCGATGCACCTGGATGTGGTTCATCAAAAACCGACGTATGGCCACGTGCAAACTCGTTGAACCAATTCTTGACGGTGGCCATCGATGGAGAAGAGTCACCGTACACAGCATCCAAGCGCTCTTTGATTTCGATGCGCGTTTTCCCTTCCAAAAATAGGAATCGAATCACCGAACGATATTGCTCTTTTTCCATTTTTGTAAAACCGATCGACACGTTCGCTTCCATAAGTTGTCAAATTAAAACAAATGAAGGGATTGGAATGAAAATTTGAAAAAAGAATTAAAAAAGAATGTGCTACACTGTGGTAAAACTCTTTTGAAACTACAGCGCCCTCTGGCGATGAGGCTAGGTACTTATTGAATGCACCTCGTATGCTGAATGCGGTTAAAAACCATAAAGTTTGTGTGACGTAATTAATGGATGGCCCCTAACGTAGAACTAAATCCTTACAACAAACTGTGCTTACCAATCCAACTGCCCTTTCTCTTTCACTGCACATTTAGAGGCTGGCGAGTAGCGAACTAATGTTGACAAAGTGATATCATTTTCAGCTGCTTGATAGTACCACAGGGCTATCCGTGTGCCAGCAGCCAAACAGGGATAATCCTATGGTAATCCCTATAAATATCCACCGTGAAACGCAGCGGAGTTCGTCAGGCTACGTCAGACGGCGTATTCAATTAACGGACTTAGAGATTGGTTGCAAGAACGCCATATCCATGGGTATCCTGATCGGCTCTGCTTCTTGGTAACCTTCTCCTGTCACAGTTTAGAATCTACTAATATTACAAGAAATAAGCTGTTGATTAGAATACTTTACCTCAAGCTGTTGGCGCCCATAGACCGGCAGGAGGCACGGCACTTATCGCAGGACATACACTGCGACATGTAGGCGACCGTGCAGTTGAGGGTGACCACGTCGCGGTTCACTGGCTCTGATTCTTGCTCTACGCTCTCTGTAGAGTAAGTGAACAAAATGTTGGCTTAGGCACACGTAGAGGTGAGGCATAAATATTGCATTAGGTATTTTTCGATACTAGTCCGTACCTAATCCAAAGCGTCGAGTATTAGGTATGGCACAAAATATTCGTACAGAGTTTACACAGAAGATATTCCGTACCTTAAAATGTGGGGGTTACGTTTCAAGTTTAATTAGCACTTCCGCCAGCGCAATCTATGTAGAATACCATTGGACTAGTTAGTGCTCTGCATAAAAAAACGAAATATGTATAATCCACTGTTCCACAATATATCAGAAACGGAACGTCCATACTCCATGCCGAATATTTCTTACCCAATCCACATACGTGCATAAAAAACGAAATATGTATAATCCACCGTTCCACAATATATCAGAAACGGAACGTCCATACTCCATGCCGAATATTTCTTACCCAATCCACATACGATACATAAGATCGGTAACAGGCCAGCTGCTATATTGAATGAATATTCGGATTAGGTAAATGGAGGTATTTTGAAATACTAGGATTAGGTGGATGAGGTATCGTTTTTACCTAATCCAACCCATGTCTAGACCATTCCGGGACCCATGGCACCCCTGGAAGACACCCCTGGGGGTGCCACGGGAAGTTGGATTCGGACCCGTGGCACCCCAGGTCAATTAGTGCAGTGCTTGGTGCTTGTTACTTCAAACAAACACTAGTACTTGGTATTAAAACTATGTATTCCTACCTACTAATATATGATTTCATTTTTATATCTAATGTGAAGCTAATGTGACCTAAATGATAGTTATGTATTTATCGTTTGATAATTTACCTAGTCAAATCTTCTTGTTGAAGCTGTAAAATTCTATAGTTTGAAGTTGATGTATATCAAGGCATTCTATCAAAAATAATAAATCGGTATTTTGTGTAGCAATGAATATAGAAACGGAAACGGAGGATCTTAATTTTATAAAGATACCTATAGGATTAATTCTGCTGCATATTAAACACAGGCATCATAAAAAAAAAGATTACAAGAATGTAGTACATCTGCGTGGCGTTGTTCAACATATAAAAAATCAAAATTGTGTTAAATAAATGTTAAAATTAGATTACTGAATTTATTTTGTCACTGTTATCCACCTGTCCCATCACTATTCGATTGGTAGATTCATGGGAACTTGGAAATAGTACCCGTGATACCACTGTTACACTGTTGTAGAGATTTGAGGACCTGGGGGTGCCACGGGTCCAAAACCAGTTCCCGTGGCACCCCCAGGGGTGCCTTCCAGGGGTGCCATGGGTCCGGAATGGTCTAGATACACAGCTTTGTTCTTTTATAGTAGTTTTTAACTTAAGGTCAGCACATTGAGCAGCAAAATGCTCGAGTTATATAAAGCGGTCGGTGCGAACATACTCGGAAATGCGCCGCATGAAACCTTCTCCTTTAATTGGTAATTTATGTCTTTAAAATTTAATGAAAAACAGACTGCTCGTTAATTTTGCTGTTCTGTCTGCGCTGATGCTTAGGAGGAAAAACTTCAACGAAAACTTTGTTTTCGTTGAAGTTTTAACACTCGGAAATCTTCTTAAAGTTTTTCTGGCAATAGATTAAAATAATCTTGGTCAAAATAAATGGAACAAATAAGAAATTCCCAGAATCCGTCCGTTATTGTCTTTATTTCCTAGACTTCCTAGGTACCACACAAACCAATGTTAATGAATTCATTGTTATTTTATGTATTTGAAGAAGTGTTTGCTGAATATACTACGAATATACTTACTAGGAATTCGGAATCCCGTTGTTCGGAAACAACGGGATTGAATTCTTCGGTTGGAGATTATTTTAACAGCAGGATCTCATATGCTAACGGGAATCGTTAATGATGCTAAATAGATATGGGTTATAGATATATAAGACGTACGTAAAACGTCTTGAACAAAGATGGAATAAGATTACCTTTATTGAACTCTATTGCTATTTACGCTTGATTACTAAAACGCAATTGATGGTACATTTTGGAAATTTTACTTCTTTTGTACCTATCCTAGCTTTACCTAATAAAATAATCAAATTCTTCAGGTTTCAGAAAATAATGTCATTTTATTAACCAACCTTTTCTTTAGTCTTTAGAAAGTTTCAGTTTTTGCCGAAACTAGAACAGGAGCCGAAGGTTTGGTTTGGGCTGAAAATCGTGTTTGGTTGGCCATTTCAAGATCTTGTTAACAGTATGGAACATAAATAAAGATATGAATATGAAATCTACTAATTGATTACAAAGTTCCAGAAATAAAGGACGAAAGACAGACCACCCAGTGCCCAATATAACATCGATCGTAAGCTAATAAAGCCATCTCAGGTGCAGGTAGTTGTTTACATTCCACGCTAATGAATCATGCGCATCTCTCCGTGGGACGCCACTGATGACGCCTGCTTTTGCTTTTTTTACCGAGTCGTTCGTCGAAAATTGAATGAGGCATATTGTCGGCGAGGATTAAGTAATTGTCTTGTGTGGCGTGACTTATCAGTACTTAAACTTTTGTTTCCTACTATGTGTGGAGCCTACTGGATTTGTCTGGGAAACAAGTAGGTAATAATAGTAGAAGTAACGGTATTTTTTTGGGATAGTTTACTGCACATACCGCAGTGTTTCAAGACGAAAGTCTTTGACCAGTGCGTGTTGCCAGTGATGACATATGGAACCGAAACGTGGTCGCTCACAATCATGGGTCTCATAAGAAGGCTTAAAGTCACCTAAAGGGCGATGGAGAGGGCTATGTTTGGAGTTTTCCTGCGTGATCGAATCAGGAATGAAGTGATCCGCAGGAGAACCAAGGTAACCGACAGAGCCCGAAGAATTGCCAAACTTAAGTGGCAGTGGGCAGGGCACATTGCTCGCAGAACAGATGGCCGATGGGAACAAAAAGTTCTGGAGTGGCGACCGCGTACCGGAAGACGTAAAGTTGGAAGGCCTCCAACAAGGTGGACAGATGACCTTGTGAGGGCCGCAGGAGTCCGCTGGATGCGGGAAGCACAGAAGCGGTCGAAGTGGCGGAGCTTGGGGGGCGCCTATGTCCAACAGTGGACGTCTTTCGGCTGAAATGATGATGAGGATGATGAGTTTACTGATATTAACTACTTACTTGGTCTGCAAGTAGCCTAGATTGCGAAAAAAGCGTGTTTTGAGTTCTAGTTTTACTCTTGCTTGAAATTGTGAATAGCAAAAATAGCCGATTATTTCGGAATTTTGATTTTTAATTATGAATCAAACAAACTTTTCTGTTTTACCTTAGTCTATTTTATATGAAACTTTCGAATGTTGTCTATTCATTCATAAAAAGGAGTATTCTGCAATAATTGTTTAGTGCAAATCAAATTTTTTATTGACTGTACACAGCAAAAGATTTTGGTTTTCAAACTTTTTTGCTATGTGTACCTCTAAATATCCATATCATTATGAAGCCACCTGGTGACCTCCCATTGTGCCAAACTAATTAAACATGGATTTGAAGAAACATAATACATGGTAAACACTGGTAATCCGATATGATCAATATTTTAATATCTAATGCAAATTACTGAGTGCTAATGTAGAAATTCACAAATAAATTAAAATCTTGTTTGATGACTCACCTAGCTTGTTTACTTGATCTTACATGCTTTTATCAAATCTTAAGATCTACATTTTAAATGGTAAAAACGCAGTATGGTATCAACAATCACCTTGACTTAATATATTAGTACACTGAGAGAACAATACAGTTAAGTCTGATGTATATTCAGAATTTAAAAGAAGGGTTCTAATGGCAGTCCTGAACAGTCAGCATTATTAACATTAATAAAATATAATTTCATGTCTGAATTTAGAAAATACAGTTTGATTGTGGATAACATCATCCTGGATTTTTATCCAGGAAATTCTATTAGTTGTCTGGAATCTAGAAAATTGAAAGAAAAATTTTGCACCTACTTACTGCAGAAATTGCTATCGGTTAAAGCTTCTATTCTTCGTTATTTTAAAAAAAAACGGAAAAAAACTAGCCTTAGCTCGTGCTAAGGCTAGTTTTTTTCCGTTCTTCGTTTCCGTAGATATTTGCTGCTTAAAAAAAAAAAGACTTCATACAAAACACTTACGTAAATGGAAAATCACTGTCTTCTCCGGAACAGCTCTGTACGCTGACAGATCAATGTCTACTGGGTAGGTGATAGACAACCACCTCTGCTGAGGGTCTGGATCACTGGTGAGGGCGGCAAACAGTCCGGGAACACCGTCTGCCAACTCTTCTACATATGATGTCTTTGATAATTCTGTCTGCGTATCATTCGGTTTCGGACACATGTCTGTAAGGAAAATATTATTGTTATCAATATAAAGATATACAATGTATTTGTGAATTGAGCCTATTGTTTGATTAATCTTGTTTTCCTGAATATTGCTTACTGTGGAGGAATAATATGTTATCTGCTTTTGTATGAGAATAAATGACTTGTTCTAATAAAAGGCATCTTTTTATTACTAAAACCTTGTTCGGAGAGAGAGATGTCTCACATGGAAGAAGTGCATTGTTTATCAAAAGTACTTTATCCATGTTATTGTAGGGTAATCATTGCCAAAGAGTTAATAAAATGTATATACTAACCAACACAACTACAGCACTCGCTGTACAAGTAGCTGAGGCAGTTAAAACAGTCTTTGCAGCATGAACAATCCTTCAAGTCACACTTACAAGATTGAGTCAGCATACATTTTGATACCACACTGGCACAAATAGCTTCATTACAAGCGTATACTATCGGTACTATACATAGTAGAGCTACAACGAAATAGAATTTCCCAGCCATTGCCACAGTTTTAGACAAATCGTAAACACGACACTTGAGGAATTTACAAACCAAAGTTGTAAAAATAAACAACACAAATACGTAAAGGTTTTCTCAGTAATTGGAAAGTTGCAAAAAGACTTGACTCTATTAATTTAAATAGTGCATGTAATATTCATGCAACAAACAAACTTAAAATAATTAAATATAATTTTTAGAAACAAGTTCAGCGTCAGCCACCAACAAAGTTTACTTTAGTTTAGTGAATGATTTGAATGAAGAAAGTTGTAAGAACGAATGATTTCAAAGCTGACCACAGATGATGAAAGAAATGAAAATCAACAGATAATGTACTCTGTGATCAACAGGTTCTCACAGCAATGTTACTAGCTTCGATAAATTAAATTAAATTAAATGGATTCGGCTACGTTTTAATTGAGATAAAAGTCTACCAAATAGCAGATATTTTGTAGTGTTTTTTGTTTTTATACAAACCATTTTCCATAAAATCACCATTCACTGTTAATAAAAAAAACAGTGCTTCTTTTTCGGTGTTGGCAACATAAAGATAGACTCAGAAAGCGGGAACAATTTTTTTCGAACCTACGAGTGTTGCGGCCTAAAGGCCGCAACACTCGTAGGTTCGAAAAAAATATTAGATGATAGAAACACAGAACTTAAAGGATAGAAATGACAAGACAACGACATCGGCTTTATTTGCCAATATATAAAATAGAATAGAATATACAAGAAAACAAAATTATCTAAAGTTTAGTAACTGTCTGCTGAGCTGAGATTATGTGGTAAAAATGTGTGCAATTTCTGTGCTACTGATATCAAAATCAATTTCCGTGCGTTAGCCTTGCAAAAACTCGAAAATTGCTCGACCGATTAGGGATGAAACTTTGGTAAGTTCAATCTATTACTTTTTCTGTGGGTAAGTTGTTGTGTGCGCGCCGGAAGAAATTCCTAACAAAAAGAAAATAAGGCACTGCAACAAATACGGATAGCTAGTTATTTATAAAAGTAAACTAAATGAAAACAGCCTACGAGTCGATCGAAAGTTAACCGCTCGCCACAGTCGGATCGTGGATGGGTGATAATCCATTAAATATCAAGACGAGACCCCTCCGTAACTTTAAGTATCGGCTTTGACAGTCGTTACGGATAGTCAGCACCACAACACAAGTCTGACAACCATTCTTACCATGGGGGTATCATGTTAGGTACCCAGTGATTGGGTTGTGGAGGTCAAATAGGTAGGGTAATATTAAATATGTACTGTTTAATAAAGATAATTATTTTAATTTGTTACTATTGTTTTTGTATAAATTGTGAAAAACCTGGCTTGATTTTCGTACGTTGTTTTCGGGTGACCACTGAAAATCAGCGCTGTGCTGTGGATCCCATAGTACAGCATAATGCTGAGTGGAAGCCTTCTTGTCACAGTCACGGCGTGCAGCTGCCGACTATTTGTGTTCTTTATGCCTATGTATACTTATCTGTGTTTGTTATCATGTTTTTTTCTTTATTTTTAATGTTCTTTATCTTTTATATGCACGTGTTTCTGTGACAAATAAAACTATTTTTCTTTCTTTCTTTCTTTTTTTTCTCCATGTAAAATTCTGTTTCAGCTGCATCCGGTTAGACTGGAAGCCAACCCCAACGTGGTTGGGAAAAAGTTAGGCAATTGCATTTTTTTTTAAACGTTGCCTAGGAATTTCTCCTGTATTGTGGGTGCGTTTACAAACATTTAAACTCACATACACAAACAGCCAGACCCGGAACAACTACTTGTAGCTCATACAAATATTTGTTCCGTGCGGGAATCGAACCTGCGACACGCAGCGCTGCAGTCAATCGCTTCGTCAACCGTGCTGATTGCATAATTATGTAAAAATAAAATAGGTAATTATCTGCATAGCTACATTTACATAAATAAATACTTAACTAGCTATTGCCAGCGGCTTCGCCCGCGCGGAACTTTCATCCCCTATTTAACTCCCTTAGGGGTTGAATTTCGAAAAACACTTCCTTATTCCTTGCCTACATTGTAAAGGGAACAGCTGTGCAAAATTTCAGCTTTCTAGGGCCAAGGGTTTAGGCTGGGCGTTGATGAGTCAGTCAGTCAGTCAGGACTTTTCTTTTTATTTATATGTATACATTGATAAATCTGTTAATGTAGGTATAGAGGCCAGCACATCAAGCTACCCCAATCTGTCAAATTTCTTTGATGGTTTTCAACTTTATCACAAAACGATAAGGTTAATTTTCAATTGGGAAAATTTCACAGCTTGGGATAGCTTGGTGTGCTGGCGTCTATACCTAATCATTCTCTTATATGATTGATTTGTCGTTGATAAAGAAAGAATAACATTTATTTCGTAACAGTTAGTGGAACACAAAATATAAATCAGTTGATCAATTAGGTACCTACCTGAAATAATTTGTATTCACACAGGTATAGTTCGATCGGGGGCGTACCAATAAAAAATGGCGCCTAGGGCGCGCATCACATTTGCGCCCCTGTATAGTAAACTAGTAGCGCTCCGCGGTTTCTCCCACGTAGTTCCCGTTCCCGTGGAAATACGGGGATAAAATATAGCCTATGTTACCCGGGGATATTGTGGCTTCCCAACAGTGAAATAATTTTTCAAAACGGTTCAGTTGAGGGTTCAGAAGTTTCGGAGCCTATTCAATGCAAACAAACAATCAAATCTTTCCTCTTTATAATATTATGATTAAGGTCAATATGGGTAAGTGTGACATAGGTACTTTTCACAAAGTTTACTTTGAACATAAAAATCTAAATGTTTAAGGTTGAATTTCCAACTATCTCTTAAAGCAAAATGTAGGTAATAAGCTCCATAAAGCCCAGAAAACAATGTCTTTTGTACAATAGGGTATTTTCCAATTTACTAAAAACTATTCTAATTTGAAGATTGGGACGAAATATGTAACAGAAAAATAAAAGTAAATTGATTTGTATCTAGTTTCTCAATTAAAAACGATTTAAAGCAAATTAATTTTTCGTTATTTTGAATTTACCGCCATAACGCTGTTTACGATGACTTTTTATCACGTGACGTCAACTTTGTGTAAACTAAAGTAGTTAGTAAGTAAACAAGTGAGTGTCGTGTTTATAATTAACAAGATTTTTATGGATAGAAAGTGAAATCACTGGTGTGCGGTGCCTCTGTGCACAAATAATTCTAAAACAGCGACAAACTAAGTATTTGTACTGGTGCTGTTTACACAAAGCTAACGTCACGATGTCACGTGATAACAAGTCATCGTAAGGAGCGTTTTGGCGGTAAATACAAAACAACGAAAAAGAAATTTGATTTTAATAGTTTTAATGAAGAAAATGGATTTAAATAAATTTATTTTTATTTTTCTGTTAAATATATCGTCCTAATTTTCAAATGAAAATAGTTTTTAGCAAATTGGAAAATACCCTATTGTAATAATTATTGTTGGTTTTTAGGGCCCAAAATAAAAAGTAGGTACTACGTCAGACACACTTCCCTAGCATTACGAGGCAAGTGTGACTGCATAATAAACCCTCGATAGACAGCCACTTCTTAAATAAAAACTGCAAATTCCTTGCTACTTATGCATGTCAGCCTTAATATCTTACCTATACCTATTACTTACATCGCTTGTTATGATAATTTAAAATAAAAAAGTTATGGAGTAAGTGTGTCATACCAGGGGTTTAAAACATTTTTTTTATACTTAACCTGAATTTAAAGAAAACACATATTTGTGCTTCATACAAAATGTATATTAATTAAAACAATGACAGTAAAATTAACAATGCATGAAAATTAAAAATGCAAAGAACTTTCTAAGAATGATAAAATTAAACATAAAAAATCTAATTTAAGTCCAGCCAGGGCCTGTTCCTTTGTGAACGTAATTACGAACCAATTTTTTTGGTCTGAAATAAAAACGAAAATAATAAATACCTACAATAAACACAATATAACAATCTTAGATGCAGTACCTACACCGCATTAATGCCCAAATCTTCTTGAGTATAGGTAGGTACTAAGTAGGTACCTACTACTTAGTTATGTAGTGATAATCAATAATAAAAGCTGAAAATTTTAAGCTGATAAAAATTCCTGTCCGGTCAGCAGGGTATCGAATTATCGATTAGATAATTCGAAATCACTTACCTACAATCTAGAAAATATAAGATTTCGGGCTTATCGCGAAATGGAGTAGGATAATTACTTTGCCTTGTTTATCGATAAATAGTAATTACATACAATAATAGGTAAGTTTATTTTCATGCGAAGCATATTAGTTAGTCCACGGTTGTAACTAATTTGATAAGGTCGCGGCAAGATGGTAAGTTGGCTTTTACATAAATAGAAATACGTACCTACTTAGGTACTTTAAAAAAAAAATATTTTTCCGTTAATGCGTTCCTATTCAGTATGTTATATTTGTAAACCTATTAGTACATATTGTACTACTTATTAAAAGAAGTTGGTAGAGCTCCTATTAAAAGGCTCGTCCATGGATGAAGGTGCCATTCTATATCGTCTCTATTTTTGTACCAGCATATTTTGTTCCGGTGACCTCTGATGATGCAGGTATCAATTTCTTAATCTATTACCTAACAAACAAGTGAAGTGCCTGTAAATGGTTTGATTGAAATAATAGCTTTGCATAGGAGTTTATCCAGGTTACATAATTTTCTAATAAGTAGACCGCCGTCGGCTATTGTTTGTCGACCTTTGACCTTAAGAATCTGTCAAAGCCTCAAAAAGCCATTTGCCAAACATGTTAGGCTCAGCTTTTGAATGCAGCTGACTAACACCATTTTACATGGAGCAACTGCCTATCTCTCCTCCATAACCCAACATGATACCACTTGTTATGGTTGGTCGTCTAAAATAGTCAGTCTAAACTTTCGGGTTTCTGACTACAGTACGCAAGGATTTTCTGGCACTCATGAAGTTAATAGGCAGGCGCTGTTGGTATTAATTTGTGAACATTATAAAATGAAATGTACCTATTGAGGAAAGAAAGAGAAATAGATTTATTTGTCACAAAAACACGTGCATTCAAGAAATGATAAGATCGCATAAAAACAACGTAATCTTAACTTGCGATCTCCGATCATTAACAGTCCGCAGCTACACCATGCACGCCGTGACTGTGACAAGAAGGCTTCCACTCAGCATGATGCTGTGCTATGGGACCCATCGCCCAGTGCTGATTTTCAGTGGTCACCCTAAACGATGTTAACGAAAATCATGATTGAAAGTACAAGATAGTGTCCTTAGTTTCAATTTTGCCAACATGCCAAAAGATCATTGTACCTACCTACGGCTTTACCGGTAACGACAGTCACTGGAATCTTTTTGAATTTCCAGGGTTGGCAGTCACTTATCTGCAGCCTGGTGCTGTTGGCCACGGTCGCCAACGCGTACAAGAACCCTTACTACGCGCCCGGGAGGTCTGTGAACGTGCACCTCTTTGAGTGGAAGTGGGACGATATTGCCGATGAGTGCGAGAGGTTCCTTGGGCCTAGGGGCTATGGAGGCATTCAGGTAAGCTAGTATTTTGTGCAATTTTGAAGTCAATGTTAGGAAAATGTGAAAGAATTGCAGGAAGACAAAATAACAGATACCTACTAAGTCAAAATATACTAAGTGACCAAGTGTGAAGACTGCACTGGCGCGAAGACGTAGCGACAAAAAAAAAACTACTACAATTGTTTTCCAGCTGTCAACAACTGTCTGAAACACGAGTAGCGCGACGCCCGACGTCACCGACGTGACGTAAAAAAAATACACACTTTTGTTTGAAAACAATCAAACAAATCTGCGGCGTAATAAATTGCGTTACAGACTAACAGATAAGGACTGGTTTTCATATTGTCAATTCAACAACACTCATTGCGTCATTTACGTTTTTGAGCAGACAAAATTCGTTAAAATAATTTCCATTCGTTCGAATGGAAATAGGGTATTTTCCAATTTATGAAAAACTATTCTAATTTGAAGATTGGGACGAACGAAACATTTAACAGAAAAATTCATTTTTTTTATCCACTTTCTCAATTAAAAACGATTTAAATCAAATGTATTTTTCGTTGTATAGAATTTACCGTGAAAACGCTCCTTACGATGACTTTTTTATCACGTGACCACACGTGACGTCAGCTTTGTGTAACCAGCAGGCCTAGACAAAACACATTTCTGTTAGCGTTCACGCCAAACGTTATGCCAAAATGTATGGGAATGACATTACCTGCGGAAAGGTTACGTCGTATTCTTTCCGCAGGTAATGTCATTCCCATACATTTTGGCGTAGCGTTTGTTGTATTTTGTCTCTAGGCCCTGCACCGCCGCACAGTGGAACGAATGTATGGGAGAGGTTGGACGTAGACATCTCCGAAAAAAAAATAGTTAAATTATGCCAAACGAATGATGCCATCTTATTTGATTACCTAATGCCTTCATAACTTGTGCTGATAAATTTCTTCATAACTCCCATATTTCGGAAGTAATTTTAGAAAATGTGACATTTTACTATGAAAATGAGTGTATCGAGCTCTCTCCCTCCTGATTCCGGCGTTGTTTCAAGTAGCGGTCTCTAATATCATAATGCTAATACTAAGAGCTATATTTAATACTAAGACACATGGTGCGCCAAATGTGCACTTTCTGGGATAAAGAGTGATGTTTATTTTATAACACAAAAATCAAATTTTTTGTTTATTTTGTTGATTAAAACCGTTTTTCTAAAGGTTCACCTTATTACAATAACATTTCTGAGCAGCCAATTAGAGAAGATATTAGAGAATTAGGATATGTGATTAGGGACTTAAGGTTTACATATAAAACTGATGCACTAATGATTACTGATAAGAAGATTGCTATTATTTAATTACTAAATGGCTAATACACTAATTTAGCATGCATCATTTTCAAACTAATTACCTTGCAATATTTAACAAATAAGGGTACCCGGATTAAATATATTATAAATAGGTCACTATTAGTAACTTTAAAATCAGTGTTGATTTACACCTCGTTGTAGCTACACTAATGTCGCAATGTATTTTCCAAATTTTAATACAAATCTTGATCTTCATGTTGCTTTATGCGCACGCGCACATAAAGATTTACGCGACTATAAGTATTTGTTCAGTGTTTTAAAAGATAACGGTTGTGTTCAGTTATGTGAAAGTTCTGAAACAAGTTTAAAAAGTTTAAAAGACTGGTGTCGTCGATTTTGCTACCGCATTTATGCAAAATGGACACAGTCTGGAAGAAGCACAGATAAGTTTCAGAAGAAACATGAGATTTGGCTACAGGCTACAATACAGTGGCCGGAATTTCTGAATGAAAATATTGAATCTTCTACAGAAAATGTAAGTGACGTCATCGAGCCCATAATTTCTCGTGCTAAATCTGATGCTTCAACTTGTACACATCCTAGTTCTCGTAAATCTTTTGAGGACCTTAGTAACCGGCAAAAAAGAAGACGCACTGAAGATACTCTTCCATGCAGCAGTAGCAGCGCTGAAATTGTGTTTTCGGCCGAAAAGGCGCTTCGAAAGGCAGGAGAAAGCGATACAGCTGATGTAATTTAATACTTGATGGAGAATCCAGAATAGGCCTCACAAATCAAAGCCTTCATTGAAGGTAAATCGATTCAGGTACGGGAAATATCAATTTTGAAAGCATTGGCTCTTTATGTATCGATGAATTTATCGAAATGGCGCTACAACACTCTTCGGGATTTCAACACCCAAGAAGGAGCTCTTAAATACCCGAGTTATTACATGTTGGTTAAAAAAAAATTAAGTGCTATCCGGCCAAAGACGATCTCACAGTTAAAGAGAGCTCTGCAAAAATCATATTACAAGCCTTGATGGATTTAACCTCAAGAAGACTTATTAGGTCGTTAGAAACCCCTGTTGATCCCAATCAACAGCTCATTTTGACCCGCAAATGGGATTTTGACGGATTATCTAGCCAAAGCATTTATCATCAAAGGACGAGTGAAGATGAGCAAATCGATCTTGCTAGTAATTTTATGATTAGTTTGTACCACTGCGGCTCGTCTCAAAAGGTGTAACAATTTGGGAAAACGAGCGACCATCTTCCACCTCATTTTGCCGGCCAATATTGTTTAAGTTTATAAAGGAAACCAAAGAAAATGTGCAGAGAGAGATGGCCGAAATCGAAGCCGAGATTGAAGCCTTAACTCCATCCACCATCACTGATGGAATTAGTCTCAAACACCAACTGCTGTTGACAATGATTGATGGTAAAATTCATTCCATTATATCCGATACAGCAGCTTCAGTGTGTGACATATGCAAGGCTAATCCTAAAGAGATGAATAATTTAGAGTTAATCAAAGATAAACACGCAAACGAGGACATGTATAAATACAGCTTAAGCTCCCTTCACGCTTGGATTCGCTCAATGGAATGCTTATTACACATTTCCTACAAATTAGACATAAAGTCATGGCAAGCAAAGGGTGATATAGCAAAAAGGCAAGTTGATGACAGGAAGAAAAGAGTTCAAGAGGCTGTAAGAAAAGAAACGGGCTTACTTCTCGATGTTGTGAAACAATGCAGTGGATCCACCAACAATGGCAACTCGGCAAGGAGATTTTTTGAAAACTACACTAAATCTCCTGAACTGACCGGAATAGACGCTATGCTAATAAGAAAAATCTGTGTGATTTTGCAGTGTATCTCATCAGGAGAGAAGATCAACGTAACTAAATTCCGAGAGTTCTGCTTTGATACTGCTAAGCTTTACGTGGAGTAATACCCATGGTATTATATGCCTTCTTCACTTCATAAAATTTTAATGCATGGGCCAGACATAGTTCAGCACTTGTCAATTGTGCCCATTGGTTTTCTATCCGAAGAGGCATCTGAGGCTAGAAATAAAGATTTTCGAAAATATTGAAATGGGCATTCTCGAAAGCATAGCAGTATCTCATGCAATGAAGATATTATGCACAATCTTTTACTGTCTTCTGATCCACTTGTTACAAGCATTCGTCCAAAAGTAAATAAGTTTGTAAAAAATCTTCTTTTAAGGAATTTTATGAGCTTACGGATTCTGAGAAAAGTGATAGCGAATTTATTAGCATAAATGATTTAGCGGATATCGATTCTGAATTTGAATTAATTAATGATGATGAGGATGACGATGATAATTAAATGTTGATATTGTTTTAAAATGTGTAACTTAGTAGATTAGAACTTACATCTTAATTCGAAACCAGGTCGAAACCTATAACGTGAATCTACTGATATACTGTGATTGTTACCTGTTGTAGTTGCCTTGTAATAAATAAATAAATAAAAAATGTATAAATATTAATTAAACTAGGTAATTTATTATTTTATTATCTAAAATACAGTGTTTTTATCGTTATTGTTAACATATATAAATAAAATATAATGTGAAAAAAGTCGTACTCTCATCTGTTCTTATGAATATTTTCGTAAATAATACACAAGATTAAAAAAAAAACAATATTTCACATATTTATATATAACCTCTACACGTCTGTCTGTTTAAAATAAATACAAATGAGGAAAAACCATTTTATTTTTTTTAAATTTTCATTTCCTTTTATCCCAGAAAGTGCACATTTGGCGCACCATGTGTCTTAGTATTAAATATAGCTCTTAGTATTAGCATTATGATATTAGAGACCGCTACTTGAAACAACGCCGGAATCAGGAGGGAGAGAGCTCGACACTCATTTTCATAGTAAAATATCACATTTTCTCAAATTACTTCCGAAATATGGGAGTTATGAAGAAATTTATCAGCACAAGTTATGAAGGCATTGGGTAATCGAATAAGATGGCATCATTCGTTTGGCATAATTTTACTATTTTTTTTTCGGAAGTGTCCACGTCCAACCTCTCCCATACATTCGTTCCACTGTGGCGCCGCCGCGCCGCGCGCCGTCGGCGTCGGTACAAATACTTTGTATGGCGCTGTTATAGAAGTATTTGTGCACAGAGGCACCGCACACCAGCAGGGTTAGCACGAGCACCGATTTTTCGACGGAGACATGACTATTATCTAAATTATGTACAAAGGCCAGCACATCAAGCTACCCCAATCTGTAAAATTTCTTTGATGGTGTTTCAACTTTATTACTAGGTACCTACTTATTATGTTCAATTGGGAAAATTTGACAGTTTGGGATAGCTAAAGATAGCCATGTTTTTCTATCAATTATCACAGTTATGCGTTCTAAACGAATCATTATTTTGTAGATAATGGTATAAACTTTGTGGCCGTCGAGTAGAAAGTTTATTGTCAGTGTCATTTTGACAGTTTGGGAAGAAATGTTCTTCTGAAATAGTCTACATCTATGAGGACCTAGACAAAGATCGTTAGAAACGAAAGACTAAATGACAGATTGTAGAATATATATATAGGGTGCGATGTAAAAAGAGGAGAAACGTAATGTCACTTTGTATTGAAAAAGCACTGTCTATTCTTTGTAGAAATAGAAAGCATCATGCCAAGCCTGCAGTAATACCACTTTAATTCATTAAAAATCTTGTTAATTAAAAACTCGACATTCACTTGTTTATAAATACTATAGTTTACACAAAGTTGACGTCACGTGTGGTCACGTGATAAAAAAGTCATCGGAAGGAGCGTTTTGGCGGTAAATTCAAAACTTTGAAAAATAAACTTGATTAAATAGTTTTTAATTGAGAAAACGGATCTTGACAGTCGTTACGGGTCGTCAGAAGCCCGAAAGTAAAATAGTTTTTCATAAATTGGAAAATACCCTATTAGAATTTGATCGAATTTTGTCTACGTGAAAGAATCCATTAGAAATATCATTCGAAATGATACAGATTAAGAATATATATAAGAAAGATAGTGTGCGAAGCAATTAGGCTGCTCTTTTGAGCCAGCACCTTAGTTGAATGGTTTTTACCGCACAGAGTTTGGCTTCATGTCTTGCATGCAAAGTTTTTATTTTTTTTGGAAATGGTATCTTTCAGGTCACCCTATGTAGTCGACTGTTTAACCCGACCTGCCTGTAGCTTCCTTAATAAAATAGGGCCTCCAGCCAGTTCATAAAAACTTAAAACTAAAGCGGGTGCCCTTATAGTGTCTAGGTTTTTGCTTGTTGGGTACGAACCTCGGCGTTGGACGTCGCTAGAAGAGGGCAGCAAAGGACGGGCTGGATCAGAATGATGAGCCATGGATAGTTGAAAGTTACGTTTTATTAAAGATTTCACCGCCCAATGAGAACGTGGTGCTATGGGGATACAACCGTCCGTGGTGGGAGCGCTACCAGCCGATGTCGTACAAGCTGGTGACGCGCTCCGGCAACGAGCGGCAGTTCGCTGACATGTTGCGCAGATGCAATGCTGTAGGCGTCAGGTAGGTACCTTATTTAATTATTAATCTCCCATATGATTTTCATTAGGTACGGTTTCATACCTAGTACGGTCAATTTTTATAAATATTTTAAAAGAATTGGCAGTAAATAATCTTTCAAAACACCCTTTATTTCGCCATAAATTTCTCGACCAAAATAAAAAAGACGGAATGAAAAAGTCATTACATAATTATTGAAATGATATTTCATGTTGTGCATCTGCCAGGGGTGCGGGTTCTTCGGAAGAGATACCGTGGTTCCTGGCACACAGGCAACTGAAGGAACACGGGTCGGTTTTAGTCAGTAAAAGTCTGACATGCTCTCCTGCTCCACCCAGAACGGGAGAAGTTATTTGACGATTTCCCTCACAAAAATAATAATAATGTGTAATAAGTACGTCTTCATAGTCAAGTGTATAGTGAATCGACAGTGAATCGATATTTCGTAGCAATATAGATTTTGAAAAACAAAATCTCCAGCTGAAATGCGATTCCATCAAACGCGTAAATACTTACATATAATGTATTTCCGTCTAAACATTCTTAAAGTTAAAATTCAGGACTTACATGAGTCCTGAATTTCTGGAAAATCTTCGTCTAAATGGCTCGTACTATGTTGATTGCTAGGAAGTCGGAAGAGATCTCTAACTCTTTTTCTCGTTTAAAATTCCAGGATCTACGTAGATGCAGTTATCAACCACATGACTGGCGAACCTCCAGAGAACGTTGGCACAGCCGGCAGTACTGCTGTCTTCAACGAGTGGAACTACCCCGCCGTGCCCTTCAACCGCCAACATTTCAACTGGCCGCACTGCGTTATCAATGACATTGACTACGGTACTAACGCCTGGAGGGTAAGTAGCTGTAATATGTTCTTTAAATACAGATTTGAGATATTTGAGGGACTCAGATTAATAACGGAAGATGCTTGGTTGGACAGCAGTAACTGAGACTAGTATTCATTATAAACAAAAGTATGAGTTCGTAATTCATCTAAGTTCTAGCTATCTCAATTGCAACGACTGCAGGATACTTTCGTAAATAAGTATATATGCAAGTGTACGCTACTTACTGATATAGAATAGTAAAAGTGCCCTAAAATAAGTAAGTACACATACATAACATCACTTCTGTATTCCTCGAAGAGTTAGGCAGAGGGGCACCCGCGTTTCGCCAGTTATCTTTAAGTCCCATGTATTAAAGGGCGAGCCATATTGCCTCCAACAGGACCAATAGAGAAGTAATTAGGTATGCCTATTACACTTACCTAGTCTACCTACTGAGTCTAATTTTCGTTAGCCAGCCTAAATAATTCCTTTTAGTCCACTTTCGGCTTCACGACCTCCATTATATAATGTGTCCACTAGACAGGTTACTATAGTTTATACTCGACCCTTGGGGGTCGACAGTGGAAATTATTTTCCAGCCAAGTTTTAGTTTCCTCTCAAACCCCAAAGTAGTCTGTACCTTACTGTACCAAAATTTTAATTCTAGGTATGTACTTACCGCACTAGGGGTCGAAAGTGGACGAGGTATTCCTGTCTTCTGTATGAAAATTCAGTATCACCCCCTGGGGGTCGATTGTGAACTATGTTTAAGGGTTGATAGGAAACAAAGAAACAAATTTTTTTAGGGGCCAAGAGTGGACTAAACGAGTAATTCCACATAGGGAGTTGAGTAAGAACCTCACTTCTTTATTTCCTGCTTTGTATAAACAATATGACCCGCTGCATGAATTCGATTCAAGAATTCGTTTTTTTCTTCTAGGTGCGTAACTGCGAGCTCGTCGGACTGAAAGACCTGAACCAAGGAGACGAACACGTGAGGAACATGATCGTCAACTTTATGAATGAACTCATTGATTTGGGGGTTGCCGGATTCAGGTGAGCTGCTGGCTGAATACTTTCATTTTCATTCATTGGAAACAAGCTGCCACATCATCCATCCGCTTTGAATATTGAATCAAACCATATCTTCTTGTATGAACAGCTTACACAACACACACGCACACATTCAATCAGCCTATAATCTTCCCACTGCTGGGACAGGCATCTTCTCTGTGAGAGGGAGTGAGCCTTAATCCACCACACGGGCCCAGTGCGAGTTGGTGAATGTCACATGTATTCGATTTTTATATTCTAAGACATGCCGGTTTCCTCACAATGTTTCCTTCACCGTTTTGAGAACAGTTTGTTTTAAACTCATCATCTGCTTAGCTTTTTCCAACTATGATCGGGTTGGCTTGCAGTCTAACCGGATGCGGCTGAATACCAGTATTTTTCAATGGCGCGACTGCCAATCTGACCTCCATAACCCAGTTATTTGTTAACACGATTCCCCTTGGTAAGACAGTTTGTACTAAATTCTTTCTCAAAAAATATTCTCAGGATTGACGCCGCCAAACACATGTGGCCGCAAGACCTCCGCGTGATCTACGACCGTCTCAACAACCTAAACACACAGCATGGCTTCCCCGCCAACGCCAGACCTTACATCTACCAAGAAGTCATTGACTACGGCACTGAAGCCATCAGTCGAGACGAATACACTCCTATAGGAGCTGTCACAGAGTTCAAAGTTGGTTTAGAACTGAGTAACGCATTCAGAGGGAACAATCAACTTCGGTGGTTATCCAGCTGGGGTCCACAATGGGGCTTGCTGGCCCACGAAGATTCTCTAACTTTCATAGACAACCACGACAATGAAAGAGGCCATGGTGGAGGAGGTGGTATCCTAACGTATAAACAGCCTCGTCAGTACAAGGGAGCAATTGCGTTCTTGCTTGCACATCCGTATGGAGAGCCTCAGATCATGAGTAGCTTTGATTTCCTGGACTCTGAAGTTGGACCACCTATGGATAATAATGGGAATATTATTTCACCTTCTATTAATTCCGTAAGTGACTCATTTCTTATTCATAAAAATACTGGTTGGAATTTTCGAAGCGTACCTGCAGTGAAAGTACTTTAAATACTGAAGACAGCAAATTTGACTCAAAGGAAAAATTCCTTTATAAAAACAAAAAACTGCATTTAAAGATTTTTAAAAATACGCTTGCCACACCTGGGAATCGAACCGACTAAAATCCAGTGTTTGCGATTCAGTCCGTTGTCAATGTCATAGACTATGACGTCACACCAAGCGCACCAAAATGGACGTCGTTTGAGGATGGACGTATTTTAACTTTTTAAAGTTCTTTTAATAGCTCTTATGGCGTCGAATATTATTTTAAAAATACATGGGATTGTTAACTCTCAGAAAAAAAAAATACAACCTTTATTTTAACTAAACTGTTTTTTGCGCAATCAATTGTTCTATGCATCAATGGTAATTATTATCTCTTCCCACCCAGGACGGCTCCTGCGGCAACGGCTGGATCTGTCAACACCGCTGGCGCCAGATTTTCGCGATGGTAGCATTTAGGAACGCAGCTGGCAACACTGGCCTCAACGACTGGTGGGACAACGGCTCCAACCAGATCGCCTTCTGCAGAGGAGGCAACGCTTTCATCGCTATCAATAATGATTATTGGGATCTTAACCAGACGCTTCAGGTTTGACTCTGTGCTATTCTCAGTTTATTTTATCCTGAGGGGTATTTGTGTACTTGTGTTGACAGTTCTACAACATTCATTGCATTGTTTACATTGTTGGGCTGATGAATTATACAAACATAATTATGAACCAATGGATTAACGATAAGCTTCAAAATGATTCTAATTCTGATTCATCGTGTGTTTCGCCATTTTATTAGGGTCCTGCATGTCTACAAATACATCATCGTCTGCCTAGCTTTTTCCTAACTATGTTGCGGTCGACTTCTAGTCTACCCGGATGCAGCTGAATATTAATTCTACATGGAACGACTGCCTATCTGACCTCCACAACCCAGTTACTGGGTATCACGATACCCCTTGTTTAGGACTGGCTGTCACACTTTCGGGCTTCTGATATCCCGTAACGACTGTTAAGAGGGAACAGGGCGTGCGATTCTCAATTCAAATGTATTCCCCTTTTTTCTTCCTCTAGAGCAATTTTTCTTTTTTCATAAAATCAAAGTCTGCTGTAAACACGACCCTGTCATTTTCTTTTTTTCTGCAATTAATTAGTAAATAAAATCTGACCCTCTAAAAATTTCAAAAAAAAACCCTATTTTTGCCGCCGTGATTAGAGGACTACCAGACAAATTAGAAAAGTTTTTAACATTAAAAAAATATTTATGTAAAAAATAATTGAATTGGCTAAGTTTTCGAGGAGAAAAAAGGGGAAAACGAAACGTCGATAAAGTCAAATTTTTTGTGATAGTTTCGGTCTGAGCTGTAGCCTGCTGTTCCTATCACACACTACCTACGCGGCAAAGTTACTGACAGCGCGACGGCAATAGTTTCTTCAAATACCTATTATTCAAATTCCTCGTAGGCCCCGTCCCCTCTTAAAGATCCACAAGTGGCAGCCGGTACCAAAGATTTAACGTGCTATCCGAGGCACAGAGGGGTCTTGGTATGTAAAGACGGTCACCCATCCACGGACTAAGCAGTGGTTGTGGCCTTATACTTTGATGAGGTCTTGGGGCTTTATTTATAAACGTTTCTTAAAGTTAAGTAATGATTAGCAACTGTTTAACCATACTTTTTTGTCGTTTAAACGGCTCTTAACTTTAAGCAACGTTTATAAATAAACGGCATGTGGACAGCATGCCGTTTATTTGTTGTTTAGTTGTCTTTCGCCTGAGATAATGATAAAAGATGGCAGATTGAACAACATTCTAAGAAGACCTATTATTTGCAACTCCCAGAATACGCGTCGCCATTTTCTTATGATTATGATTTTCTCAAGTGCTTCTTTATTTTATGTGTGAAGGTTAGTAAGGAAGTAAGTGTAAGTTATTTTATTTTTTCTTTCAGACTTGCTTGCCTGCGGGCAGATACTGTGACGTGATTTCGGGCAACAAAGTTGGCTCGTCATGTCAGGGCAAGACGGTGACTGTGGGTAATGATGGACGAGCGCATATTACTGTTGGAGCCAACGACTACGATATGGTGCTGGCCATACATGTAGGAACTGAGGTAACTTAACTGTGTTGAAATTATTTCAAACTGATTCTGACAATGAAATAATAATGAAGTTGTTTATTTTGTAGATAGGTTAACGGAATCACTTTTACAGGTCATATAAAAAATAAAATAATAAGTACGTAGATTGAATCGATATTCCCTATCTAACACTAACACAAACCAACCCATCAAAAAAATCTCCATTTTTCAATATGTATGTAGGTATGATTACAAAATTCAAACTGAAACCTTTTCTTGTTTCATGCTTTTCAGTTGTTTTTTTTGCGAGATATCGTACCCAATTTAATATATTAAGTAACTTTTTTTACTAAAATAATGTCTTTCGTTTCAGAGTCGACTGTAAATGGCGTAAAAACAAGAGAGAAGAACGATCTCTATGTCTTCATGATGGGCTTCCATTTGTATGTTTCTGTAAAACTTTAAATTAAAAGACTGTCTAACGTACTTAAGTTTTTAATTTACACCTTCATTACCTTAGCCTGATTTTCTTCACGTTGCGATATAATAGTATGTATTAAAGCAAAAATAAGGAAAATCTGCAGCCACCATGACAACTAAAAATTCTAGCAGTTTGACAACGACAAGTCGAACTTTGGTAGGTAATAGGCCATATACATACGCTGCAGCAGATTATATAGAAGACCGAAGGGTATAAACCTGCCGCTTTGCTCAGTATTTGTGGACTACGAAAAAGCTTTCGATACGATCGAGACAGGCGCTGTACTGCAGTATCTTCAACGGTGCCAGATCGACTATCGATACATCAAGGTGCTGAAGTGTTTGTACGATAACACCGCTATGTCAGTTCGACTTCAGGACCAGACCTCGAAACCTATGCTTCTGCAGCGAGGTGTGAGACAGGGAGACGTTATCTCTCCGAAACTGTTCACGACTGCACTGGAGGATATCTTCAAGGTTCTGGATTGGAAAGTGGTTGGCATCAAATTCAAAGGCGAGTACGTCACCCACCTTTTGCTTGCCAATGATATAGTTATCATGACTGAGACTATGGAGGACCTCAGTTGAGCTTCCGAAAGAGGGGGTCTTAAAATGAACATGGACAGGACCAATGATCATGTAATCTCCACTCTTATTTAGATCGCAGACGCTACGCTTGAAGTTGTGGACAGGTATATTTACCTAGAACGAATTGTCCAGTTAGGTAGGTCCAACTTCGAGAAAGAGGTCAATCGTTGACTCCGACTCGGCTGAGCCGCGTTCGGGAAGGTACGCAATATCTTCTTGTCCCACATACCGTAGTGTCTCAAGACGAAAGTCTTTGACCAGTGCGTGTTGCCAGTGATGACCTATGGGTATGCTTGAAGTCACCCAAAGGGCTATGCTTGGAGTTTCCCTACGTAATGATCCTTAAGTTGCCGTAGGTGTGTGGGGAATCCAAGTAATAAGGCACTGATTTCTTGGATAGGTACACTTCATATTATTCCACATGCTCAAATATAGTTCGGCACAAGTAGGCAGCAAAACATTAGAAGAGGAATGAGTCAAGGTCTAAGCCGGGCAGAGGAATGAAGAGATCCGCAGGAGAATTAAGGTAATCGACACAGCTCGAAGAATTGCCAAACTTAAGTGGGCAGGGCACTTTGCTCGCAGAACAAATGGCCGATAGGGGCTGAAAGGTTCTGGAGTGGTGGCCGCGTACCGGAAGACGTAGAGTTGGAAGGCCGTCCACAAGGTGGACCAATGACCTGGTGAAGGCCGCAAGAATCCGCTGGATGCAAGAAGTACAGAACCGCTTGAAGTGGAGAGCTTGGCGGAGGCCTGTGTCCAGCAGTGAACGTCTTTTGGCTGAATTGATGATGATGAAAATAAATTTTAGTAAGTATGGCTGACTGGTTGGTACCTTTTCACGCTTACACGGATTTCAATAAAGTTTGGAAAGGAGAGCTATGCCCATGCCTATAACCACAGAGCCACCTAGTGTTCTCTATTTAAATGTAAATAAAAAAATAAACTATTCAGCGTTCGTAGTTAAGTGACCAGCCAGTGAGTACCTAGTAAGACTAGGTTCAGATCTCCGTATTCTGAGGTTCAGATCTATTTATCTATAACTATACTATTAATAAAGAGGATAGATTTGATTGTTTGTTTGTTTGCATTGAATAGGCTCCGAAACGACTGAACTGATTTGAAAAATTATTTCACTGTTGGGAAGCTACATTATCCCCGGGTGACATAGGCTGTGTAGTGTGGGTCAGATAGGCAGTTGCTCCATGTAAAATACTGGTAGTCAGCTGCATCCGGTTAGACCGGAAGCCGACCCCAACATTGTTGGGAAAAGCTAGTCTTTTAGGCCTACAGGTGAGATGAGTCTATCTACACTTTTACAGGCTGTACAGAAGTGTGTGTTACTACTTTGTCTTTTTGACCAACATCGTTATCGATAAAAAGTAATCAGCGGTCATTTGAGTAGAGTAAAGTATTGAAGTTTTGTACGGTGATAATTTTTTCTCCAAAACTATGTTGCTTCCACGGTAAAAGTTGTTCAGTTTGATGGTCGCACACGGTTTTGATACTCCCTCTACACATACATTATACATATTGTTACGAGCTAGGGGTTCGTGACAATTAAAAACTGCCGATATGAATTACCAAAAATAACACTTTAATTAAACTCACTAATAACACAACACAATAGCACTACGGATCACTCTTAAGTCGCACTTGTAGATCGCTTTAGATGTTCTCGCATGTATCGCTTCCAATGTACTCGGAACGCGCTCCATTCCCGCTTATATAGGGCCCTCGGATAGTTCCAGAACCTTCTACCGTAGAAGCATCTAGAATGTTCGAGTACATATCGGCCCTGACCGAACACATGTCAAAAGTTCCAGAAAGTTCTAGCATCGAACTTTCTAGAAAGCTCCTGACCATTAATTCCGCTATTCGATACGAGATGGCGCTAGTGGCAACCAAACATTATTTGTGCGGCGCAACACTGCCCCCACCTAAGAAATGCTCGTCCCGAGCATTATCGGCCCCATAATAACGTGCCAGTCGATCCACGTGCACTATCTTAGGAGTACCTCTTGCACCTTTCTGTATCCGGTAGGTAACGTCATTGATCTTTGTCACAATCCGGTACGGTCCGTCCCAGTTAGCTTGAAGCTTAGGAGATTTCCCTTTGCTACGGACGGAATTGTGCAACCACACTAGTGAACCTTCGTCAAACCCTTTATTGTTCATTTTACGGTCATAACGGGTTTTCATCTTTTCAGACATTTGCTGGCCTGAGTGTCTGACGTGCTCATAAATGTCATTCATCTTGTTCCGCAAGTCATTCGCATAATCGGTTATACTGCGTGGGGAATCAGGTGGTATTCCGGTGATCAGGTCTGCAGGTAGCCGTAATTCCCTTCCAAAGTTTGCGAAAGCTGGTGTCACCGATGTGCTTTCGTGAACAGCGCTTCGATAAGACAGCAAAAACGGTTGTATGTGCTTGTCCCAATCTCGTTGCCGATTTTCCACAACTTTTGCTAGGTCCCTCTCTAATGTCTGATTAAATCGTTCCACCATTCCGTCCGATTGCGGGTGGTAAGAAGTTGTTCTTGTTTTATGAGTACCCATAACTCGACAAGTTTCCTGGAATATTTGTGATTCAAAATTCCTTCCTTGATCACTGTGAATCTCTAAAGGTACTCCAAAACGACAGAAGACTTCATGAACTAATTTATCTGCAACTGTCGAAGCTTCTTGATTTGGAATGGCGAAGACTTCCGGCCACTTAGTGAAGTAATCCATTACAACCATGAAATACTTGTTACCACTTTCACTTTCCGGAAACGGCCCCGCAACGTCAAGGGCTATCCTCTCCCATGGTGCACCAACATTGTACAATTTTAATGTACCTCTGCTACGCGTCTGAGGTCCCTTTACAGCTGCACAACTTGTACATTTGCGACACCAGTCCTCGACATCGTCCCGACAGTGGACCCAGTAAAACCGTTCTCGTATCTTCAGTAGAGTCCGTTTTACTCCCAGGTGACCTCCTGAACAACCATTATGGTACAGCTGCAGAACATCCGGTACTTGAGATTTAGGGACAACCATTTGCAAGTGACAGCTGTTTCCCCGAGCATTTTCCCATTTACGGCACAGGACTCCATCCTGAATCACCAAGCTGTCCCATTGGGCCCAATAGCTCTTTGTGACCGAACTCATTGCTGAGACGTCGCTCCACTTGGGCTTAGGAGATTTGGCCTTCATCCACTCCAGAATCGGCCTGATTTCCGAATCTTCCTGCTGTGCACGTTGTAGGCTTTCCTTCCACTCGTTGCTGAGGTCTGTCCTGAGCATCCTCACAGGTACTACAGGTGAACACCATGAACTTGATGAAGGTTCAATAACACCATCCGTCACCATTCCCTTAATCATGGTTTCCGGTTCCTTTTCGCAACGCGCTACCGGCAATCTTCTTGGCCGCTGACGGATAGGCAATTCTTCCCTTTCTGCAGTTCGCTTAGGGCAACTGGATCGAAGGTGGCCCCTTTCCCCACAGCCGTAACACCTAGGGCTGTATCTTTTACGATCGCGAACTGTAGCCACTACAACCTCCCTGACGCGATGGGAACGATGATCCTGCCGCACAGCTTCCACCTCCAGTGCATGGGCCAAGGCGTCCCTAAGCGTTCCGTGGTGACCGAGCCTCACAGCAGCTCTAACTTCAAGGTCCCGGATGCCGTCGATGAATGCCTGCACCAGGTTCCCATCAATAAGCGCAGGTACGGACTGGTACGCTTTTCGAACCAGCTTCTCCACTTCAAGGGCCCACTGCTGCAGGTTTTCGTTACTGCGTTGCACACGATCCTTGAGCTGCGCACGAAACACGTGTTCCAGGTGAGCGTCGCCATATCTAGCCTCCAATGCCTCGAGGAGCTGCTCGTAAGTCACTTCCTTACCGAGAGCTTCCAGCACATTTAAAGCCTGGTCGCGCAGGCCTAGGGTGAGGGCAGTCATGGCCTGACTTTTATTCCACCCGTTCGCCTTCATGACAGCCGCAAACTGAATTTTGTAGGCCGACCAGGAAGAAGTCCCGTCGTACGGCGGCACTTTGAATCCACGTAGCGAAGGTGTTGTAGCTACGGGAGCTGCGATTCCATCCCCAAGTTTGAGGTTACCCAACTCTTGCTTCACATCAGCAATGACGTCACTAAACTTGCTGATCTGAGTTTCAGCTTCTGACAAGCGGTTGTCATGCTGAGCAACCTTCTCCTACACCTCCTTCATGTCTTTCCCGAAGGTTGCATGAAGGTCCTTTATGAGGAGCATCTGCTCTTCCTGTCGGTGCACCTGCTCCTCCTGTCGGCGGGCCTGCTCCTCTTTATCCCGTTTGAGCTGTTCTTCCAATCGGCGGGCCTGTTCCTCCTGTCGGCGGGCCTGCTCCTCTTTATCCCGTTTGAGCTGTTCTTCCAAACGGCGGGCCTGTTCCTCCTGTCGGCGAGCCTGTTCCTCCTGTCGGCGGGCCTGGTCCTGCAACATCATCATCAGAGCAGCAAAATCTGGTGCTGGTGATGCTGGAGCAGCTGTGGACGGGCCGGCTTCTTTGGTTGGTAGCTGGCCCTCCGACGCCTGTGGCATTGTTCCACCAAATCGCCTCTGGTCCGTCTCCTGCTGGCGTTGACTCCGGGTACGGATACCCTCCGTGTCGTCTTTAGGTAAAATCGGCATGATTTTAATCCTTGCTTCTGACACCAATTGTTACGAGCTAGGGGTTCGTGACAATTAAAAACTGCCGATATGAATTACCAAAAATAACACTTTAATTAAACTCACTAATAACACAACACAATAGCACTACGGATCACTCTTAAGTCGCACTTGTAGATCGCTTTAGATGTTCTCGCATGTATCGCTTCCAATGTACTCGGAACGCGCTCCATTCCCGCTTATATAGGGCCCTCGGATAGTTCCAGAACCTTCTACCGTAGAAGCATCTAGAATGTTCGAGTACATATCGGCCCTGACCGAACACATGTCAAAAGTTCCAGAAAGTTCTAGCATCGAACTTTCTAGAAAGCTCCTGACCATTAATTCCGCTATTCGATACGAGATGGCGCTAGTGGCAACCAAACATTATTTGTGCGGCGCAACAATATAATAAAACAAAGACGCTTTTCGTGTCTAGCTGTGTGATTTCTTCTAAACTCTGCAACGGAATTTGATGCGGTTTTCACTACTGTTTCAGGTACGTTTATAGTTATAATACATTCATATTAAACTTAAGTACTTATATCTATCGTCAAGTTCGTTAGGTACAAATGCCAATGTGGCCCAACAAAGTCATAATCCAAAACATATTGACTTATTTATCGATTTGAAGGATTCGATATGTTGGAATCGTATATTATTTACTAAGGTATGACGTAATGCGTTCGGTGGTTTGGCTATAATATTATGTATTCATGTATACAGACATTAATTTGTTTTTTAAGGAGATAAAACGTCCTCTTAGACTGTTATACTCAACTGACGAATTTCTTGAAAGGGTTCTGTTAGCTTTGCCTAGCTTAGGTAAGACATATAGAGAAAATGATCTTGGGGTTGCATCTCACGGTCACCGGTGATTGTTGACGTTGTGTCGACGCAGCATCTACGCGTAGCGTCATGTACATGTGGTTGTACAGTCGCCAGCAGGTCAAGCTATGCCAAACTGTCAAATATTCCCAATTGAACATAAACCTTATTCCTTTGTTATAAAGTTGAAAAACTATCAAAGAAATTTGACAGATTGGGGTAGCTTGATGTCCTGGCCTCTGTACATATGAATAATACAACGTCAAAATAGTAGTGTTGCGACTGTGCAGCGTTTCAGGAATTCCTAGGCATGCTAGATTCGAAAGGTGCCTTCAGCAAATTACCTAATTTCTTTAAGATAGGTAACAGTGACTTGTGTCCTGAAGACTCCAAATGAGAAATCCGCTTGTACACTAAATCGCATACTTATTATATTAGGTACTTATTTATATCTTCACACTTGCGACTACCTGGTTGCTTCAAGTAACACCCATGAAAATATGAATCACTCAAAACATAACTTAAAACAGGTGAATCCATTCATGTTAAAAACGCCACGCCTGCGCCAGCGCAAGAAAAAACAAATTTTCTTAAATAAAACTCTACCTCAAGCCGCCAGTCACTCCAGTCAGGTATAATATAACCACAGTGCAATGAAAACAAAATAATGTTCGAACACACGAAACAGAACAACCTGCGTGACTGGTCTGCTAAAGAGTTGATCGTCGCCCGCGCCGCACCGGCCGGCGGCCGCGCCCCCATTCGACGCGATGGCGCTACGCTCGCAACTCCTGCGCAACTGTGAGTATTTACACAATAAAATAATTTTAATTATGTTTTTAGGCGTTTTTCTTACATTTTTTTTTCAGCAAAAGTGTTTCTAAGTGAGTGTATAGTGTAGCCAAAAATAGGTGAGCGAAAATGTCAACAAAGGATTTTTTTGTCACCGCGACCTTGTAGCGTCTCGTCTTTTTTTGGAGTTAAGGATTACAGGTTTTTGATAGACTGAACAGTTCTTTTTCGAGTTTGAGTTGAGAAACCTTCGATTTAATGACATTTTCACATACCAATGGTAATTACAAAATGAAATGTCTTTGTAATGAGTGTTTGCGTGCGAAATTAATTAGTGTTTCCAAGCATTGAGTAGGTAGAGCTGATAAAATTATGTATAATAAAAAAAACTTATGAGTGAATCAGACTGTTTGTTCACTGAGGCCCGATGTTCCATTTTGTTAAAATAATGGGTTGTTTTTGTATTATTTAGTTCGGTTAACTTCGTCGTCCTACAGTTACCATTTATGTATTTGTCAGCGCTTGTCATAATAGGCTGTTTATCTAGTCAGACCTTGTACAAAGAAATTGCATTATAATTGGCTGAGCCGTATGAATATAGATAACAGTTGTTTGCTTGTTTACTCTTGCGCATGTCTGACATTAAATGACAATTGTTGGATACTACATTTATGATAAACTTTTAACTGTGATGAGCACGATGTGATTATAGTTAGATAAGTAGATATGACAGATTGCACTGTATTCTGGCTTGCGTGTGTCCTAGAGTTAAGAGTAACTATATCCTACTCGTTACGTGTTAATCATCCTATTAGTTCGTAGATTCCCTGATGATGATGATGATGATTGACGTGTGTCCTTCAAGGAAACTCGACGACCATAGGAATTTAGATTAGCTTACCTATCGTTAAAAATCATCTCGGACTTGGGGTAAAAAATATCCAGGTAGTTACAGACGCCAGCACATCAAGCTACCCCATCTGTCAAATTTCTTTGATAGATTTTCAACGTTATAACATAAGCCTAAGGTTGATGTTTAGTTGAGAAAATTTGACAGTTTGTGGTAGCTTGATATGCTGGCGTCTGAACACGAATGAACACCGTTGAAAAAGTTGCGTAGCTTTTTGGCACATTTTGGTGACTACTTTAGCCTATTACAACAATCATTGTCACATATAACAAGAGATTTCTTTCTCCAACTCGATGGCCCACAGTAATCACCCTACTTCTTCCAGGTATCAAAGGCACCCAGTCTCGTCAGCTGCACGAGCTACACAAGGAGCGTGCAGGAGTGTCTGCACTTAGAGATGTGCTAGAAGATCGCTTGAGGGACATCAAGCGAGCTAAGACCTGGAAACATGAGAGGGTCCTCACTTCCCCTCAAGATACTAAGGTGAGAATACATCCTGGTACTAGCGGACCTTGGTCTTCTTATAAGTACTTAATAACACTGTATTTTGAAAATGTTGAAAAGCCAATTGTTTTTAAAAGTACAACCTGCAGGCTTAGCACGAGCACCGACTTGTCGACGGAAGAATAGACAACACTATTAAATAAATTATGTACAATAGGATAAGATACCTATGTTTTTCCATTCATTATCACAGTTATGCGTTCTAAACGAATCATGATTTTGTAGATAATCGTATATACTTTGTGGCCGTCGAGTAGAAAGTTTTGTTGTCAGTGTGATTTTGACCGTTTGGGAAGAAATACTCTTCTGAAATAGTCTACATATAAAAGGACCTAGAGAAATATCGTAAGAAACGAAAGACTAAATGACAGATTGTAGAAGGATATCTACGGTGCGATAACAAAAATGTAGGAACGAAATATCACTTTGTATTGAAAAAACACTGTCTATTCTTCGTAGAAATACAAAGCGTCATGCTAAGCCCGCTGCTGGGGAGTTTTGTTGCTCCACTGCTTCCCAGCTAAAGCACTAGGAAGGGATGAAGGGTGGGCCCTTTGAGGGCTGTCTAAGGTAATTTTGATGGCCGAAAAGTGCCGATTCTCAGCCTTATTTGAATAACTGACTTATGATTTTGAACCCTTGAGTTTCTTGTCACCTCCTTTCCATAGGAAACCAATTGGAACTGTGCCCCTGATACGATATGGCTGACTAGCTTCTAATGTTTCAGTTATTAGAAAATTCAAATGCGAATTCTCTTTTTTGCCTTGCGAATTACGAATAGCCCCAGTAGGTAATCATGATAGATACGAGACCTAATTCTAGTCTACCTTTCAAGTTCTCGGAGAAATTTATGATTATGTCATAAAAAGTGAAGTGATAAAAATGCCGTATAAATACCTACTTTGAGCTGTGTTGATTTTAATAACATGGAAAAAATTCCTAACACGATTGTTTGAATACATTTGGCACACAGCACACCATTATGCTAATTTAATTAGATGTCACTTCTCCGAGTATCGAAACTTGACTGTGTTGTTTGGTAAGTAGATACAAAGTTGTGTGTGTGTGGAACATGTTTTCATAATCGCGATAGGGACTCGCGACTCGCAACGTAGGTATAGATTTTCTTCTAACCCAGGTAGGTATTTGAAAACATTTCAATGCTAGCACGTGAACCTTCTACCTACAGGATAAGTGTTAAAAAAAAACCAGTGCGCATCTGTAACCATGAATTTAGCATATTGCGCATAGAATTCAGCATATCATTCTAGGCGCCCCAGCGCAGAAATATTTCGTCGGTTATACTTAAAAAAAAATACCAACTGTTCCATACATTTTGACGTCGTAGGTATTGCACTTTTCTATGAAACAACAGCTTTTTTTTTGTATAGGTCACCGACGAAAAAATTCTGCGCTGGGGCGTCTAGAATGATATGCTGAATTCTATGCGCACTGGTTAAAAACTTATCCTGTATTCGGGAGTACCTTCGACTTTCTATAAACTTGAATAAAGTTCAGGGAAAACATGTGCGACCGGTTATTTTTGCATACACATGCTCCGATTGCGAAATAAAGCGATTCGATTATCACGTTCGCGGACGGATGTGTACATTCGCGTAAACCGTAGACAGAATGGGTACCTACCTACATTCCTATATACTTATACTGCATCGTGCGATATGAAGTTAGTTTATGGTTTGAAGTGTTTTGGCGAACCGCTGACGCCGAGACAATGTAAACTTTCATTTTCTCACGTCTCGTTCAGGAGAGAGAAGTTGGTAACAAGAAGACTGGTACTGAACACGTTACAGAAAAAACGTTATCTTGCAGTTATTGCCACCATCTACGTCTTCGTTTTGAGTAGCAGTAGCTGCTCTTCTTTTAGGGTAGAATTACTACTCTACCCTAGACGTAAGTCCACCCTAAAAGAAGATATTTACTATACAGGAAAAGTTTTTATCCAGTGCGCAAATTGTAACCATGAATTCAGCATATCATTCTAGACCCCCTAGCGCAGAAATTTTTCACCGGATACACAAAATAAAATCAGCAGTTCCATACATTTTGACCGCGTAGGTATTGCACTTTTCTATGAAACAGCAGATTTTTTTTTGTACAACCGGTGAAAAATTTCTACGCTAGGGGTTCTAGAATGATATGCTGAATTCATGGTTACAATTTGCGTACTGGATAAAAACTTATCCTGTATAGTTGACGCCGGAATCGGACATAGGTGAATATTGGACTGCAGTCGAGTTTCCTAGTAATTAGGTGACCGAGAGATCTCGGCGACGCGACGTACCTAATTGATCAAATTTATCTATGCCTAGGGATATGTAGTGGATTATGATGGGTCACTTCAGACAAGGGCATTGGCCATAAGATAAGACTACGCAATAAACAAACGAAAATAGTCCCCCTCTCTGTGTCATGCAAGGTAGTTAAGTTCTATTAAATCCTAGTGCCATAGGTCTTTTGAGCCAATTTACCATTTTATTTTTTCCAACCACTGTTCGTTATTTGTATGTCCTTTTAAAGCAACAACATAGGTAGTAGTTGTGAGTTTAGTGTAGTTTAATGTAGGTACTTATATCACCAAAACGCGGTATTCACTTGTACCAAAACTATCCCGAAGCCTAATTATTATCGAAGAATGGTTTCTACAAAATGGTTCCTTGAGGTCTCCCTGAGTCCATCAACGAAGATAGGTACGGGCCCGTCCGATAAGTGAAGACAAATTCCATTTTTCGGACGGGACATAGGAAAAATACATCGCGATTAGGGACAACTGTCAAATCGTTTTGACATTCATTCTTAGTTCTGGCCCCAAACTAATCTTATGTCCGTAACGTTTAAGGTGTAGAAAACCTGTAACTTTGGCTGAATCTATGAATTTCGTGCTTATGGAGTTGACCCCTGGTCCGCGATACATCTTTTAGGTGCTGATTGCTAAACATGTTAGTCGGATATTCTTGTTTGCAGTGTTTTATATATTATCAAATATATTTATAGATATACTATCAAATCTATTTATATAATTGATATTATAAAACAAATCTATATAAATATAAAAGGAGAAACTGACTGACTGGCTACTAGGACTAGGAACGTGAAATTTTGTACACGGCTTCCTTTTTTAATGTAGGGAGCACTAAGAAGGGGTTTTTGGAAATTCGACCTATAAGGGGGTGAAAAGGGAGGATTTTGTTTGTATTTCAAAATATTATTCCTTGAGTTAATAAACTTGAAACTTGGCACAAATACTTATCTAAGTAAATTATAAAGTTGGTTATTTATTGTTTTTCTAAACTACCCCCTAAATGGGGATTGGGGGTCTCAAAGTTTGTATGGAAGAATTTTAACGCGCTCTCTGATTAACTCGAAACCACGTTGGATACTTTTTATCCCGGTAGTACATTCCTGCGGGATAATTTCCGACATCCACGCGGGCGAAGCCACGGGCGGAAGCTAGTCCTACATATAGTATGAAAAAGTCGCTTTTCGTGTTTGTACCTACGCTTAAACTACGCAACGGATTTTAATGTGGTTTTTATTAATAGACAAAGTGGTTCAAGCGGACCGGGCGAAGCCGCTGGCAAAAGCTAGTATTTTATAAATCTCTAGTGGAGACTTACCCTTCCTGTACACTAAACTGTCTTAATATTTTCAGGTGACAGTTCAAGGCATCGAAGGAGAGTTCCTGAATTTCTGCGCCAACAACTACTTAGGACTTTCTGTAAGTTTAATATTGCTTTATCTACTTATTTCGTTCAAAGATGAATAAGTTTATATTCGGAAGTAGTGTCTTCGGGAATCCGTTTTCTCGTTTTTTGTCACCGACCTAAATTATTCACTTTGTAGTGTTTTTTGGGAAGTCAGTTGTATTTTTTTTTTTGTAAAAGTTTTTAACTTTACCTTGCTATATTCCTAAACAACAGTAACAGGAAGATATTTAACATCATCAACATAGGTAGGTAAGCACGGCTACACATCAAGCTATAAAGGAGAAACCCGTTTCTGGGCCCAACCGTTACAGGAATCAGATATGTACCAAAAAATTCGTGTATTTTTCTTAATTAACTCATTTAAATCTTAGCCTCATTAGCAATGGCCAAGTGTAGAAAAAAGATTGATTTCTATTTTCTTAGCTGTTATCAACATTTGTAAATCGTTTTATCACTTATTTCAATAAACGTCACTAACTTCACAAACACTTCCATTTTTTCAATAGAGCGTACCCTAAGAATAAGATCGATTTAGTGGAAATCGATACTGTAACAAATAATTAATAACACTCCATGTTTTTAGTTTAATTGTTTTTTTAGGGATTAAAATCAATGTTAAATAAAAAAATCAGGAATCTAATTCATTTTTAACGTAAGCACCATTAAGAAGCCAAAAATAAATAAAATTTCGATATTATCGATTACATCGCGGATTGCACTAGTAAACGGTAAATGTCAATGTCTGTCAATTGTCATGGTTGTAATGTCATGCATGTCACTTCGTATTTTTGTGCAAGTGAATGATTTTTCTTGGATTTCTATTATTATTTCATTAGACCTCTACTCAAATACTGGACTCCGTAATTGATTGCCTTTTGACTAACCCTCGCTTGAATATTCGACACTGTAACCTGCCACCTTCGCTGGAAAACCGGATATTGCTCTTTGACGACTGGATTGGATATTGCTCTTACCACGCACCGTTAGTATATTAGTTTTATTAAGTTTTATTAGTAACATTCTTTAGTTTTGTTAACAAGGGTATTTAAAAATGTTATTTGGTATGCATAAACATTTAAGTGAATCAGAAAGCCGGTGGGATAATGGTCAAGACACATCCAAACATCAAGAGACATCAAGATTTGTCATTCACAGATTTTTTAGATCAGTGTATTTCAAAGCGGGCAATGCCATAACACTTCATACATCTCTGGTGTAAAGGCAATCTTTAATTTAGATAAATTATTATTTACAGGTGGGTGCTTCAAGTGTTGTTTATCACTCTTGTTGGTGCGAGCTAATAAAGCATCTTGGCATTTCCATTCAGGCACCTCAACATCTGGTGCATCTTCATCAGCTGTTAATGGGCCAAATAGTCAAGACGTTCCTCATTTAGAAGAACCTTCAACAAGGCAAGAAACAAATTCTGCACCCAGGACACCTACTGTGTGAACTCTTATGGTTTTACCCAATTGCTTTAGAGCTGTTGAAACCAAACGTAGATGTTTTGTGGAAGGATGTCGGAGACATGAAAGAAACTGAATAACAATTACGATGCAAAAACTGTTACTTATAAAACTATTATGTACCTCCAAATGCACATGCACATCATGGGGCTTTCTCAATTATAACAGTGATAATTATCACACATTTAGTGGAAAACAAATTCAAGTATGTTTTCATTAAAATAATCTGATTCTATGTTTTTGAATTTCGTGAATGTACAATATTATTTTCCCCTGTACCGTTGGTGAAACAATGGTTTGTTACTGTGCCCACACCATGAGCATAATATGGTATCTTGGTTGGGCATGGCACCAGGGTAGTAAATTGCCTCCTTCACAATTTCTGGATAGGTACTGAATTGTTATATTATGATAGACCTAATGAAGCAGGTGATTATTAAAACCATTTATCACAATGTTGTTTTTTATTTTAATATACCTATATCGTATTGCAATCGGAGATTAGGTAGGTACTATAATCTGAAAATGCAAATGCAATGGAAATGAAACAAATGCAAGGCATACCATACGTGACCTAAGTCGGCCATGTCTAATAAAAATAATTTTCAGCTGGTTTTTTTAGTAGCATCAACCAGATTAATCTGAAGTCACCTCCTAAGCGCTATTTATGTAGGTATCTACCTAAATATAAGCTGCAAGCAGCAGCACACCACATTTACGTAGGAAATAAAACCTCAAAAATATTTTTTTAATAACCAACATAACCTAAAATGTACAATCAAGATTCACTAATGCAGTCGCATACTAAGGGCTATATTGCTATGAAGTGGCGGTCCAGGCCGTACCTACAGCTGTGTGTATAAGTGATGTATTAACACAAAACTCACCGCTCTACTCACACACTGGCGTTACTCTTTGTATTTTATACATACCGTCGGCGACGACAGACATGACCTTGGTCGGTTCATACCATTGCTAAAATTTACTTTTATAATTTGAGTTCCGGTAGCGTGCAGCGTATCGTCTTGGATTAAGAAACTCATAGGTCTGGGTTCAAATCTCGCGATGAAGCTTTAATTTTTCTTTTCAACAATCATCTTCATCTGTTCTTTTATTATTCGATTTATTAATATACCAGAATAATAATGTAACAAATTTGTTTTATTACTCGTATTGTTATTTAAATAAAGGTTTAACAATAATAAATGATTACAAAATGTTTATTCGTTATAACTTCATGAAGAATGTATAAAAATAACTAATAATAACTTCTTGTTAAAACAGTTTATTTTCTCTTATAGAACAATTTATTGAAGTAAATAAGCTAGTTGGTGAACTAAGATAATCAGGCTATTGTATCTTAGTAATATAATAATATTGTGCTGATTACTACTGTGTGTCGGTACTCTAAATAAATCACAATATTCTACAAAAATCTACCCACGTAAAAGTAACAAATGCAGACAAGTTGTCACAATACAATTAAATGACTCAGTAGTACTACTTTTATTCTACTGCGAGTGAGTTCGTTTTAACTCAAACCTCAAAGTTAACAAATCGTATTTAATAGGACTTAAAGAGGTTATAGCTTAAGTGTTCATTTTCATTCCGAAAAGAAGATTGAAACTAAACCTCAAAATAATCCAGATTACGGATAAGACAAAATATTATTTGAATATTACTAAAATAAATAAATATTTGTAATTTATAACTTAATGTTAATGTTTTTTCCGTTAACTATGTTTTTTAAGCTGATTCTCGAGCTGGTTTTCCATGATGCCTTGTTTGCCATGAACCTTCTGCGTGGAGTGCACGGCGCACGGTTCGTAAAGATGTGTCGAATAATTCGGCAAAATGTCTTGTCGTTTTGAAACCACTTGTTTCATATTCGCTGAACGTGTGCCTGTTATAGGAGCTGGGGTCTTCCACTTTGCTTTCCACGGGCAAGGCTACCGCCTTCCTCATATCTTTTCACCCACCGACTCACAGTATTTCACTAAAACAAAAAAGGGGTACTGTTAGGCTACTAAGCAAAATACCATACACACTTTATGTATTACCTACTATTTAGAAACAAAATTATTTAAAAGGGCAATTTCACATAGATATTAAGTTTATTGTTATTTTCATCGTTCTATAATCTAGGAAATAAATTTACATTGAAATTTTATATTTTTATTCTATTTAGACATTGTGATATTTATAAAACGTTTAAAAGGGCAATTTCACATAGATATTAAGTTTATTGTTATTTTCATCGTTCTATAATCTAGGAAATAAATTTACATTGAAATTTTATATTTTTATTCTATTTAGACATTGTGATATTTATAAAACGTTTAAAAATAACTACAAGGATCAGCAGTTACACTTTAATTAAATAAATGTTTAATATTTATATTTAAATCATAATACTCACACTCAGTCCGGTTTCATCACATGTATTTGTGATATAGGTATTAAGTCCACTTTTATGCAGCGCAATAATATTCGCTTTCATTTCTATATTTAAATTTGCTTACATTTTAAAATGAATTAGAAGGACGCTAATAGATGAAACACACGTCACTAGCACACAATATCAACCAACACCGTTCTATAAGTCGCGGTGAATGAGTCGTAAATCATTTAAATTTATTTAGGTTTCTGTGGGTATAATGATAAAGTTTTACGAGTTTAGTGAATACGACGAACAGAACAAGAAACTATACTCAAAAGTGATTTTTAAAACAATAAAAAGACTATCACACAGCGAGTGGGATTCGAAACCGCGACTCGCTGCGCTCAAACGCGATAATCAAGTGCAGTAACCGCTCAGCTATCATGCCATTTGCTTTAACGGTTGAATTTAGGAAATACATTCATTCGTAAACGTATGAGAGTGTGTGTGTATATAGTATTATAGCCTATAGAAATTGCTTATTATAAGAAGGTCGTAAGTTAAAGCGAAGTGTCAATCTATTGCTTTTTGAGATTGGGGCTCCATTAGTGAGGGCTACTGTACTTAAACATCGTCTGATTTCACCAATTTGGCCATTGCTGGGAGACGTGAAAATTGGGTGCGTGAAACCTTCCTACATGTTCTAATTTATGTCCAAATTCCAGCCCTGTAACGCCAGGCCCAAGTTTCTATGAAGTTTGGGTTTCTCCTTTCCAGTTTACGCTGAACTCGCACTGTACGGAAATCCTATACAACGCGGGATCAGCATAAAGGTACTAGAAATGTATAGCTTGATGTGTAGCCGTGTGTACACCAAGTGGATTTAATACGAATTATTGAAGCTAACTCAAAAACTACCCAACTTTACAATGAGACCACACAGCGGGTGAGCTTTCTCAACCAAAACTGTAAAAAACTAATTTTCAGAATCAGTCCACAATTGTTAAAAATAACGATGAACATACATAAAAAGTATCTACTCGTACATTCAGACGAATATACAGGATAAGTTTTTAACCAGTGCGCAAACTGTAACCATGAATTCCGCATTGTATAAACCAAGAAAAAGTTCTGCGCTGGTGGGTCTAGAATGATAATTATGCTGAATTATTGGTTACAGTTTGTGCACTGGTTAAAACTTATCATTTATAACCTCCTCTATTTTTGAAGTCGGTTAAAAATACAATATCGAAGCTTACGCTGCAATTAATGACCATTAACTGAAGACGTGTACCTGGGCTACCTAGTTCTAATGTTTTGTTTTTAATTAATACAGAACCATCCGGAAGTGGTAGAAGCTGCTAGAGAAGGCTTGAAGAAATACGGCGCAGGACTCAGTTCTGTTCGGTTCATATGCGGCACGCAAACAATACATAAGGTAAGGATATATTTTTGGTTGGAGGCAATGTGCAACCTCTGAGCATAGGAATCATCATCTAAATTCCAAACAGAAACCATCTACGTAATTATTATATATAGGTAAGCGGGTAATAGGCAATTACCTACTCCATGGCAGGCTCTATTGTGCTTTAGCCTGACCGATGCCGGTGTACCGCGCCTTAGGTATGCGCGGCAAGGCGGGGGACGGGACGCTGTGAGTGGTGACGAATGAGCGGCTTGCACTGACGAATCAGCGGCCTGCACTGACGAATCAGCGGCCTGCACTGACGAATCAGCGGCCTGCTCTGCTCTCCCGTCTCGCCGCGCCCATACTTAAGGCGCGGTACAGCGGTATCGGTCAGGCTATATAGGACTTTATGGACAAGTGTCCAGTCATGCTTTTCTTTTTGAGAACCTAATTTATTCCTGTTTTCATTCGGTGCTGTCCGCGTTTAAATAACTACTTTTCAATTTTGTATGTGATTTTGCAGTAGGTATCGTTATCTTTGCCTTCGTTTTGTGATTTGCACGCGAAAAAAGTCGTTTTGTTTTTGGTACCGGTCAAGCCCGGCGCGCACCCTATATGGCACGGTACTACTGGCACGGTAACTAGCTTCATCTTTCTAACTCACCGACCTTGACAATTCAAAAGTGCCTGTAATTGGTTTATTTGAAATAAATGCTTTGAGTTTGAGTTTGAGGTACAATAGAAAATCAATTGACTCATTAGCGGGGACTTGATAGGTTAAAGCGGTCACTTGAAAAGTCCTTGCAAAATTCAAAAAAACTTGCAAGTACAAAAAATACGACCTAATGCCAAAGTTCAAAATGGAAACGTCTATTTATAAACTCATTTGAGGTCTTAGCAAAAATCATAAATTTAAATTTAGTAGCAATAAAAGAAAAATAGTTTTGGAATGATATTTTTTTTACTTAGGTACCTTTATATTTCCACAGGAACTAGAGAATCGTCTGGCCAAGTTCCACGATCGCGAGGACGCGATCCTGTACGGGTCCTGCTTCGACGCCAACGCTGGACTCTTCGAGTCTATGCTGACGCCCGAAGATGCCGTGTTCTCCGACTCCTTGAACCATGCCTCCATCATTGACGGCATCAGACTGTGCAAGGCGCAGAAGTTTCGCTATCCTCATAGGGATTTGAAAGGTCAGTTAATAATAAGTCTTCTCAGTTTTTGATATTCAGTAATACCTAATATTCAGAATCAAAATTAGTAGGTAGGTTAAAAACAATATATTATGAATCTTAGCTCCTAATGAATGTTAGAAACTCAGGTAAGATAAAATACATAAGTGTAAAAATATTTACACACTAGCACCGCACCGCGGTTTCACTCGCGTAGTTCCCGTTCCCGTGGGAATACAGGGATAAAATATAGCCCATGTCACCCGGGGATAGTGTAGCTTCCCAACAGTGAAAAACATTTTCAAATCGGTTCAGTAGTTTCGGAGCCTATTCAATGCAAACAAACAAACTTATAAAAAACAAACAATCAAATCTTTCCTCTTTATAATAATATTATAGACTATAGATGATGAGGGAACTTCAATGAACTCGTCTTTGGAATTTCATTTGTTTAGACCGAAGTTTTTCGTCGGTTATTGAAACCGCCGATAATTGATGACGCTCGTAGGTCTACTAGGTACCTACACTAGTCCAATATGTCTCACTCTCCAATACCGGGAATATTTTTTTGTGCTAGACACGTTCCTAGCACGGTCATGGCATGAAACGGTATAGTGGGTAGACTCCTTATCCATATTTTGATAAACTAGTCTCCAGTTCAATATTTTTACTTTCTTCAGAGCTACACACAATAAGCTTCATATCGGATTTGGCAGACTGATTAAAGATCCTATGGTCTCCGAGTCTCTGATTAGCGGTCACAAAAAACCTAATCAGTACCTACCTACCATTGGTTGACCAATTTAATGAGAACCGATTAAAAAATATATTTGACTATGACCTAAATCGAAAGTATCTAGAGATCGTTACAACTGCTAATGTTCCAATTTCATTGTTATACAGAACTAGAGCACCTCCTAGCTCACAGCGAGTCTCGGCTCAAGCTGATCGTTACCGACGGCGTGTTCTCGATGGATGGCACCGTGGCACCGATAAAGGAACTACGGGATCTGGCCGACAAATACCGCACCTTACTGGCTGTGGATGACAGCCATGCTACTGGATTCTTCGGGGAGACTGGCCGGTAAGTTTCTAGCTGTGTCCCTAGGGCGAGTTTCTTCGCATCTACCGCGTTCGGCGCTCGATAGGCAATTCACCAATCCAGGGCCATGGTTAAAAGAAACTCGCACTAGGGCCTCTGTAGTTTCTCGCAACATGACATTAGAGATCGTTTACTTTAAAACTGCACGCCCCTCTACTGCTTTTTAGGGTTCCGTACCTCAAAATGTTAAAAAAGGAACCCTTATAAGATCACTCTCTTGTCCGTCTGTCTGTCCGTGTGTCACCACCGATTTTCTCAGGAACGGGTGGATCTAGCAAGTTGAAATTTATTCCAGATACTGAGGTCTATAGTCCCTATTAGATGTATAAAAATCAAGGTCCTGAGTCAACACGATAAAAAGATCTAAGCAAATTTAGATTTTCGTGAAAACTTGTAACTTGTAATTGTAAGTACCAAAATTTACCTTAATTTTCAACTTTTTTTATTTTTCGGAATTTTTTACTTATGCTACAAGACTGCTTAATAACCAAATTGTCAATTCTAGGTCATCCGGAATTACCCTATAGGTTTTGGGTCGAATACCTATAAGTATGGTAGTTCCCGTTGACCTAGAATCACAAAATTTGGAAAAAAAGCAGTCTTACAGCCTAAATAAAGGAAATAATTGTCTAATTAGTAGCAGACACAATAGAAATTCTATTCTTATTGGAATACATGGTGTGACATGCGAGGGGATAGCGAGATATATTTACTTTGCTAATATATTGCTAAACCTAATTAATCCTTGAAGAATTCAAGATGGAAAAGTTTTCTTAATTCTCAATCCAGTCGAAAGTCGAAGCAAGTTTGATTAGGAGGTCCCAAATTATGATCCATTGCAACGATGGTTTAACATGTAGTTAATGTTAGCTTTATTATATGATTGACGTTGACGACCTCTGTTCGCCCATTCAGTTTTATTCGATGCGTTCTTATCGCAGAAATTGCATAATAATTTTAATTCGATGCTGCATATTACACCAAGGTTGGCTGACTATAATATCGTTTTGAATTATTATCCTAAGTTCGAGTTCAGGTTAATAATATCGCACACAAGTTAATAGGATGCAATTGGAGCAGTCATCGATTTTCCTTATTGACTTGAGCGGCCAAAACCGCACAGTGCAAATGCTTTTGTAACAACATACGTTTTTCGGTACTGCACAAACAAAATACAATCATTTATCTACCCACTGCTGCCAGTACCGCTAGAACCACGAAAACCACCCTTGCCGCTACGACATAAGGACGCTTTCAAGGTCAATCAGCTACCATTGACGTGCAGTTGACCATACTTATAATGACCGTTTATATAAACATGCTGGGTTTGTAAGTATTCATTTTATATAATTCAAGGTCTGTTTGAGACCGTAGCATTTTCTAGAAAAGGTGATTGCTCTTCTCATTAAAAATGAATACATTTTCCTCATTGCAATCATATCTACACGAGTTCGCCTGGGCATAATATGTACATACATGGACTTTTTGTATATTTATACAAATATGAATAGGTACGTTGTTAGACTTTTTGGAGAGCATAACCCTAAGCTTACTTGCTTGCAACTGCAAGCACGCAGTCCAATAGAAACAAAAGTAACTTTAGCTTATTCTGTGCCATATCTAATTAGTGCTCAGGGATGACCCACTTATGCATTTAATTTAACATCAGTGGGTGGTAATTAGGGAATGCAATCTCGTTCTCGCGAGATCTCGGCCTTTCTTAGCGAGATTGATCTCGAACGAAAAAAGGGCGAGATCTCGCGAGTTTAACGAGATTGCACTCGAGCATAAAAACGTCTTATTCGAAGCGCGGACTGACACGGACGGTTTTTTTTTTTGATTTCTCGTTGTTTTGGTTGTTCTATAAGAACTGTTTTATTACTAAAAGATTTTTGTTTGATATTAGAAGAGAAGACTGGTTGTTAATTTAATTTGTTGTTTGATAGACACGTACGTCAAAGTTTACTATTTAGAAGTTTATTAAAAAATTATAGACAAATACGTCAGATTCATCGAGGTCTATTGAAAAATTTCGTGAAAATAAATGTTTATCTTATAATTTCTTAGGATATTTTTTATTTTTTTCCTAATTTATTCATATATTCTGATTATTTGCAAAAAAAAAAAAAAAAAAAAAAAAACACAAAACTGCCAATCTCGCAAGATCTCGAAATTGGCGAAATCTCGCAGTATTGTTATTCATAATCTAGCGGGATCTCGCTTGAGCCCCAATCTCGCGAGATATGCATTATGGTAATTAATATCATACACAAATACGTTAAAAAAAAAGATTCCTCTTAATCTTGGTCAATTGAATTCTACAATCTTCAAAAATGTAACGTATCGCATTAAAAACCATTAGAAACCACGTCTGAATTAGTTTAAATTTTTTTTTTCATCATTTCAGGGGCACAGAGGAATACTGCGACGCCTTGGGCGCGGCAGACATCATCTGTTCGACCCTGGGCAAGGCAGTGAGCGGGGCAGCCGGCGGTTACACTACGGGGCCCAAAGAACTCATCACCTTGCTGAGGAACGTGTCCAGACCTTATCTGTTCTCTAACGCACCGCCGCCGCCTGTGGTCTGTGCTTCCATAAAGGTACGAAGATCTTGCTGTTTTTATGTTTTAGGTATACATAATCAATTAGCTAGCGAAACTCCGCGGACTTGTTGGGTATGCGTAATCTTAATATGATAAAAAAAAAAAAAAAAAAAAACCTCTAGACCACTCCTAAAATACTATTTGACGAAATGGGTAAAAATAATCATCAGTTTTTTTTTTAAATCATAACTATACAGATATGGATAGGGGTACCCATATTACCCATTACTTCTACTATTGCTAGCTAATTTTAATTTGGCGTTTTATTTCGAGGTTACTAAGGTACTATTAAACTGATTCTCCAAAATAAAATCCATACGTTTCTGACTCGCATTTGGCTGCGTTGCACCAGCCAAGGCTGATCACGAGTTAGCTGTCTTCATAAACACATATTTCTCAACAGTTCTTTTCATATTTTCAATTACCCTCTTGAATAAGGCGATAGCGAAACTGAAGTGACTGACAGTTATTAAACATTGTTCAGCGAACTATTGACGCCTATGAACTGACGCAGAAAGGCTAATTTCAGTTCGGGAGCAATTTATTTCTCACTTTAATTTACAAAGCATCTCGAAAGATGTAGTAGGTCTAATGGAAACATTTCAAATGAATGAAACATAACACCTTACCTTCTCTATTTCAGTCTCTAGACCTTGTAGAACAAAGCGGAGACCTTCGCCAACGTCTTCGAGAAAACACCAAAGCCTTCCGCGAAGGTCTGAAGTCAGCCGGACTGACCGTGGCGGGCGACGAGCACCCCATATGTCCTGTCATGGTGGGCGAGGCGCCGCTGGCTGTGGAACTTGCTACTAACATGCTTAGTAAGTATTAAGCCAAGGTATTATCTTTGACGATGTGCTCGACCTACCCAAAGGATATAGATTAGGGATTGCAATCCAGCAAAATGGGACACCGCAATCCAGCATAATTTTAGGAATTGTGGGATGTCGCAACAGCTTGCGGATCCGAAAGCTAGTATCTTTTTAGTTTAGCTAGTTTTATTTTTAATAGCAAGTATTTGACCTTGTGGGAAGGCAGAAAGAGCCTTTTCGAATAAATTGGTAGTACAGCAGTTAGTCATTTAGGTGCAGTAAGATATTGTTGATTTTAAACTGTCTCTCTTTCAACTTTCTGGCTAAATGACCTACTCATTGACAGTTAAAAACAAAATATAAATTGCTGCTTTCACCTACATATCCGAGTTCAAGGAAAGGATGAGGAATGTCGATTTGTTTGTTTTTCTTGTACTACCTACCTCGAATAATATATTAAATTACATCGTAAAAAAGCTTCTTCCTTCCCAACCACCAGTTTCACTTTGCGCTCTCTCCTAATTATCTCTATATCCCTTTCCAGAACGCGGTATCTACGTGGTAGCGTTCAGCTACCCGGTGGTGCCGAAGGGCGGCGCGCGCGTGCGCGTGCAGTTGAGCGCGGCACACACACCAGACGACGTGCAACGCGCCGTGCACGCCTTCGGGGAGGTGGCAAGGGAGATCGGAATTGTTAAGAAGTAGACTAGTGCAAGGCGATCTCGAGAACTGGGGTCGTACAGCATGTCCTGACTTCTTACTACAGTATTATTGTAATCTTACTTTAGAGTGAGAAAGAGACGCGTTCCGTATAGCTCCATCTCTACTGGCGGTAGGCCCCCTGGATTTCGAGATAAAAAAACAATGTACACACACACATCAAGCTACAGCTTTCCAGTTTACGCTGATCTCGCACTGTACGGAAATAATATACAATGCGAGATCAGCTTATACTGGAAATGTGCTTATCTAGCTTGATGTGTAGCCGTACTACCGTATAAGTGTGAAAGTAAGATAGCAAAGTTGGCTTTTGACCAGTAACTTAAAAATCTATCCACTTGACTATTCCTGTAGAGGTACTTAACCGTTTAGTAAAACAACAGAAACATGATGAAGCAGATATACCTAGCCGAAAGCAAAATCAAGAAAATTATTATTAAAATGCAGTCTTACTGCGTAGACTTAAAAAAAAAAGTGAGATTTTATATCTGTTTGGTCTTTATATGCCAATTTTCTCGAGATCTGTACCTTGCTTCTTGTCTCAGTATGAACTTCTTACGTATGTAATATTTGTAAATATTATCAAATCGATTGCTTATGTTTGTGTATGCATGAAACTATGGGACTGAATCAATAAATATTTTTACTGTTATTGCATTTTAAACCGAATTTTTACTATTCAAGAGTTCACTCCCTATCAATTCTTTTACGATTACGATTTGCCTTCTGATTTGAGCTTAATCATTTTGCCCTTTATTTATAATCCTTGCTTCAAGTTAAGTAATGATAAGAGATTGTTTATTTTGCAACTCTTAACTAATCAGAATATTTGATATAATCATGATAAAATATTTAAACGAAGAAAAGATGGTTTTTTTTTTTGGGTAATCATCAAATAACTTCTCCCGCTCTGGGTGGAGCAGGAGGGCGTGTCAGACTTTTACTGACTAAAACTCACCCGTGTTCCCTCAGTAGCCCGTATGCCAGGGGCTGCGGTATCTCTGTCAAACAAACCCGCACCCCTGGCAGGCATCGGCCCTTGCGGGCCCCGTCACTTTATGCTGACATCTCTTTGAGGCGCGCGTGGAACACAACGCGCCGTCGACTTGGGCTTGGTCCTTACCGGACAGCGAGCTACCCATTACTCGCCGTCCGCAAGCCCATGCCTACGGTGGCCGGAAATCGGCCTGGGATTCCCGACGCCCAGGGCGTCTCCGTGTCCTGCGGCGGCTAGGGTCGTGAGGGCGCAAGAAAAGATGGGGTTGAATATAAAAAAAAACAATACAGTGTAATAATAACTGATCTATTAACAATAATTTATTACAATTAATAAAACTCACACTCGTACTGACAACATGACACACAGTGCGGTCGCGTGTATAACACTACGCTCATTTAAACTATTCATTACAATTAAATATTTACATTGTATCGTATTGAATTCTCACTCGACGATATTGCATTGGTGCATCTCACCCTTCGTTGACACATCTCATGCAAGACGTACACAATTAAAATTAAAACATAAAAGTATCTGTCAATAATTAAAAATTAAAATATCTCAAGTCCAATAAAACAAGTAATATAAGTACAAACACTAAATATAATACAATAATTATTGAAAAATTAGAATGTCACAAATCAGGTTCAGGGAATTTATATACATTGAGGCTGAGTCGAAGAAAAAACATTAAAAATACTGACTGAAATGTATGGCCAAGTCATGACCGCGTCCGTCCCGCCCGAAGGTTTGTCGTCGAATGCGACATTTAAATCCTTATTATATTTGGAGGGTATCCGTTCCCTATGTCTCTCGGTTACGTCTACGTGTGTATATTTGTCGTGTGGACGTATTGAGATCAAGACTGAGCGTTTCTCTCGTCATCCGCGTTCGGTTCACGAGTATGGAGGAATAAGGATGTGTGTGTCCTTCATTGTAGCACAGCGGGCTTCCCTGTAACGAAGGTTTTGGTAAGTATTATGTACGAATACAAAGGGACTAAATAAAAAAAGGGTAAAATTTCTCGATATTGGGATCAAGAAGTACCACCACAAATACCGCTGGCTCCAAATATACTGTATGGCGGTACAGTCAACAACCTCGCTAGGGTCTTTTTCTACGGTAAATACTTTTTGTAGCAGAGCTGACAATCTATGGTCACAGTACACACGTAAACTTGTAGAGAGCGATTGTAGTCGCTAGATGGCGCTAACTATACTACTGTGTTAGAATTCTGGTTTCCATTACTATTTGATACGTCAAACGGGGTGAATAGGGATGCAGGGGTGAATCGGGACGAAACTTTAAAACGGATTTTAACATTGGAATAATATAGTTTGTTGCCAAAAAGAAGTCATAATGTGTTTAATCTTAAAAGTAACGATTATGTGCCTCTTGTTGGCAACAACCTATATTATTTTAACTTTAAAATTTAATATTTTCGTCCCTATCCAACCCTGCATTCCTATTCACCCCGTTTGTTAGTATTTGATATCTCCTAAGTTCTCCTGTGTCTTTCAAAGATTTGTAAGATTTCTGCGTCACACGAGACATATTTTGTTCCTTCTCTTTTTTTAAACATCTGCTCTACACAAATAAAATATTTCAAAGTAGGCCTGCTCACCTGGCGGTAAGGCGGTGGTGGAGGTGGTGGTGACGTTGAGTGCGGCTGGCGAGCTCGCCGCGGTTGCCGCCGTCGCCACCGTCGGCGCTGCTGTACTCACAGGCTTCTGGAAATACACAAATAATTATTAGTAAATCTTATGATAATCAATTCACGTGTTAATCTAACTGTAGGAACTTTCTCTTTCTGTTCTAAAGAGGTTGATTGTTACGTTTTGCCTCAAAATTAAGAGTAACGCTGTATGGTGTTAGAGTCAACGGTCTGGAGTCTATACAGGTTGGCAGGGACATCGACGCACTAACTGTAACTATGAATTCACCACAGTATTCTAAACCCCTAGCAAAGAATATTGTGTCGTTCGTAAAAAAAAAAATCGGCAGTTTCATAGGAAAATGATCAAAATGTACGTTTTTTTTTTTGGGTGGGATTTCATCAAAGAACTTCTCCTGCTCTGGGTGAAGCGGGAGGGCGTGTCAGACTTTTACTGACTAAAACCCACTCGTGTTGCTTCAGTTGCCTGTGTGCCAAGGGCTACGGTATCTCTTCCGAACAACCCGCAGCCCTGGCAGGCAAATGTATGGTATGGGAAAGTTAGTATTTTTTTTTACAACTGACCAGGAATTTCAACGCACGGGAGTTCAGAATACATGTACTGAATTCATAGTAAAATATTGCGCGCCGTTGTCCGTGACACCTTGTATTATTGATTATTATTAATTTTCAAAACGGTGAAGGAAACATCGTGAGGAAACCGGCATGTCCTAGAACCAAAAATTCGAAGACATGTGACATCTACCAACCCGCACTGGGCCCGCGTGGTGGATTACGGCCCACTCCCTCTCACCGAGAGGAGGCCTGTGTTCCAGCAGTGGGAACATTATAGGCTGGTGATGATTACTTATCATACTTAAGGAAGGGTATGATTTCCAGAAGTTGAAAATAAGCCGGATGGTCTAATGTCTTTCTGTTACTGGGCTGAGGAGATCACGGGGCTTAGTGAAAATACTAATATCTGTCCGGTGTGTGTGTGTGTGTCTAGCTAAAGTCTAGACGAAGTAACATAATTAAAACGGAACTGCGCAAACTTCCACACTCAGTACAATATGTATCTGTGCAATTTACTAAGTATATTTAATCAGTGTTATCAGTAAGAATTGATTTAGCTTTTATATCAGTACATCGCATTGTGTTATGATTAGATATCTAACAAAGATCCAACTTTGCACAATGGCGTCCATAAATAATTGAGATTATTTAATTTAGAACTGCATAGTTCGCGTGACAATTTCTATCTGACGCGATCAAAATTGGGTTGTCTTCTGAGTGGAAATAAATCTAAAGAGCTAAGAAAAGGCGGCGGTGTGAAGATTTTTGAGGCCAGTATTCTACAACGATGCATAATCAGCCTATAACGTTCCCACTGCTGGGACACAGTCCTCTCTGTGAGTGGGAAGTGATCCGCCACGTGGTCCCAGTGCGGGTTGGTGGTAGAACGATGATCAAGCATAAATTCCTATTAAATAATTGATATGATTAAGGGGATGCGCTAAGGGAGTTCGCGAAATTCTCGTCTCGTATGCTCATCAAAATCGAATTCCTGACCGTAACAAAAATGTATTTTTAGAATTATAATCATAAGAACCATCAATACAACTTTCTGAGTTATAATTGGAATCCAATGTCATGATTTCATGAAATAGGGATTCAATAGTAATATGAACTTAGAGACTGACCGTCAAATACAACCTAGCGTTATACTGCTTGAGTCGAGAAACATAATTCATACTAGAGTATCGTTCTTCGAACACGAGACCAACATTCCAGATATTAAAAAGATTAAAAGCTGGAAGAAATGTAATGATAATGTTAGACCAGAAGTTCGGAAAGGTTTAAAATGTGATGAAAATGTTTATGCAACCGATTTAGCCTGAAGAATTGCCAAAATTAAGCGGCAATGGGCAGGGCACATTGCTCGCAGAACAGACGGCCGATGGGGCCAAAAAGTTATGGTGTGGCCATCGCGTACCGGAAGACATAAAGCCTCCCACAAGGTGGACCGATGATCTTGTGAAGGCCGCAGGAATCCGCTGGATGCGGGTAGCACAGAACCGGTCGCGAAGTGGCGGAGCTTGGGGAGGCCTATGTCCAGCAGTGGACGTACTTCGTATGGAATGATGATGATGGTGACGATGAACATGTTTAATCCGCGGAAGTAAGAAGGTAGGTATCTACATTAAGCAAATTTATAATGTTCTAAGCTATCCGTTTGATGTTTACACAATATGTGAGATTTGTTTTTAATTCCAATGAATCAGGAGGCCGACTGTGGGTACATGCTGATTACAATCAAACACGTTTCACTTAAATATCGGTCACATTAGTTTACATTGAATTTAAGTGAGCACAGATGTAAACTACTAAATTGTTCTGTTCTGTTGAAAATAAAAGAAAAAGTAAGGAATTCTCGACCTTATAGCAGTTTACCAAGTAGGTTGAAAATTAGAAAATGTTGTTTGTTTTTATTAGGATTAAGTAAGAGTCACCTCATTTATAATTACAAAGATTCCAGGTAAAAGTGTAAACTAGTCTTTTGGAAGATTGCAACAGTAGTCACTATTTATCAGCCCATCAGTGGCGAAAGCACCATATAACACGATTCCTATCGGCTTCCCTTCGGTGATACGCATCTCTACCGCTAATGAAAAATAGCACGTTAATAGTGTCTAATGTTGTTGAGGGGCTTGTGGCTAAGTAACAATAGCTGCGCGGGTCGATCGATCAGGTTAAGCTACGCTTGCCGCGGTTGGTCCGTGGATGGGTGACCATCTTTACATACCAAGACCCCTCCGTGCCTCGGAAAGCACGTTAAGCCGTTGCTCCCGGCTGTCATTTGTGGATCTTTGACAGTCGTTACGGGTCGTCAGAAGCCCGAAAATCTGACAACCAGTCTTACCAAGGGGTATCGTATTATCCAGTAACTGGGTTGTGGAGGTCAGATAGGCAGTCGCTCCATATAAAATACTGGTATTCAGCTGCATCCGGTTAGACTGGAAGCCGACACCAAAATAGTTGGAAAAGGCTAGGCAGATGATGATGATGAGTGTCTAATGTTGCCAAAAAATATAGTTACATACAGTACGGGTATTTAATTCACCATAACATTCAAACAACAAAAACGTATGTTTTTGGCAAAGTATTACAAAAAAAAAAGTTACCCGGCGCCAAAACAGAGAATTAAAAATTGATGCAACAGCGATTCCGTAATGATGTCACTTTAGGTCACGTGGCACCGCTTGATATGGACGAGAGGAAGCCGCTGGACAACGGGTTATGACAGAGACAGATATAGAAAAATGCCTCAGCCAGAATGGGATTGAGGAATATTGAACATTTTATTTGGTTTCAGCTGTTCAATTTTATTGTATTCGATTCTTTGTACCTATTCCATAATTCTAGATTGAAAGTACCTAAGTATTCTTTATTGGTAAGTCACTAATTTAAAACCGGCTTCGCTTCGGCTTCTCTCTTAGAAAAGTTGACACCATGCCGACGCAGTCCATATTGATAGCTTAACTGAGACCTAAATTAAAATAATGTATACTGTATTAGCCTGACATAAGGTTGAAAATCAAAATTTCGAGTGACCTGTCATCACTAAAATGCCAACCTGTCTGCGGTTTCGGCAATTATTCCACTCACCTATTCACCTTTATTGAATGTAAATTTTCACGTCACATTGAAATTCAAGGTAACAAAATGTCCCGGAAATACCTGCATTGATAACTTATTTACTGATTATCCTTAAATTCAGAACCTAGAAAATGAATGCCGAAATAAAAGCGCTGTACTATTTTCAACATTCAGCGGTAAGCAGAGCGTTGAAATTCCCACAGCGCAGTACAAGACTTACAGTAATTTCCTGTATCCTGTTCTGCAAGGCTTCGACTTTGCTCGTGAGCGTCGTGTTAAGTGTTCCGATATCTGTTCGGATTTCTTCGTCTCTCTTCGTGTTTGCCGTGACGTTTGCGATCGTCTCGTTCGTCTTGGCGTCGAGCTGGTGTAGAAGAGTCCGAACCTCCTCGACCCCTGCCACTGCTGCTAAGGCCTGCTTGTGGGTCGAACTTATCGAACTGTCGAAACCGTTGATCTGAAAGAAGAGAGAAGAGGGGTTAATTTTAGCAATGGGAATTAGAATAGTGGTGTTACAACTAAAATTTAGTCGTAGAACTCATTCAGTTATGAGTTGAGCTACACGATTACTGACGAATGTGTGCACTGAGTGCACACATTCGTCAGTAATCGTGCATACACATTATATGAGTGAACCTATCTGTTCACTCATATAATGTGAAGTTCTTTCTTCAAAACACCATCTCAGACACTAATCTGCATGGTCCTCATATTGTGACCTGACCAAGATTATCCTTGGACTTTCAAAGAGATTGTGACCTCTGAGTGTGTTCCGGTGTTTCTTCTCAGAGTAGGTAATCGGATAGGAAATACCGACCTCATATCATTTTAAAACATACATTATTTATGTGTAAATGAGTCTTTTTTAACCAACACAGAAAATAAAATAGAAATAAATAACATTTAATACTTCGCTTTTAAGTTATACAACGTGTAAGGGAAAGGGTATTTACATACCAAGGGCACGGCTTTTTTGGATGGTATCAAACGATATTGGAAGAGTTTTTTAATCCTATCTCTACATGAACGGTAGTTAACAGAATTTTTAAGCCATTGATACCAGAAAGCGAAAATTTCAAATTGAAATAAATACATAACTCGGAAGAGATTTATCGTGATATTGGCAAGTAACGTGGAAAGTTATTGACCTACGTAGTGCGGTGACACATTTGTTATGATTAGAATTTAAGAAACATGAAACCGAAAATTTGGTATCAATTCTTAGAGTATTGTATTTTGAGCTGAAACTATGTATAGTGATTCTATACCAGCTGTTATTTTTAGTGCTTAAGGATAGCAATAGGTTTTCTGTTACACCTTGTATAAATCTCAACCAATATAATTGTTTTGTCTCTTTCTGGTTCAATCATTTGCTAAATTGAAAGTCCAGTAAACAATAACTTTTATTTTAGGATGTACCCAAGACGCTATCAGACGAAGTATTATCTCTTAACGATTCTGTTCTATGCGATAAAGCGCTAGCTATCGCAAATGACGTGGTTTATTTGCACTTGCAAACAAAGGCCCTAATCCTACCTAAGTCGCAAATAATCGAGAAAACTGCTGTTTATAATGTTTTAACTGAAGATAATCAGGTTTGACGTTTCAGACACTACGGCCGTCATCGTTGCATGCGAGATATCGATTAGATTAATAATATTGACCTACATGCCAATAATAACATTATATGTACTTGTTACAAAGATGATCAAAATACTTTAATAATATTATGAAGACACGACATCAGGCGAGATAAGAACATTAGGGAAGACCATTTTGACCTTTCAAAAAAGAAAACATAATTTTAAACGTTGTGTTTAAATGTTTACTTTTTGGCAGATTCTGATCCCAAACCGCAATTAGATCCAAGCTATTTTAAAACAAGACCTCCCTTTGCTAGAGTACAAATTCGGGTGTATATTTTCAAGATTTTTGATATACCTACCAAATAATTGCAGCATATTAAAAACTCCGGTTTTCCGGTTAATATACATAAAAAAAAACATTCACTAAGTTCAAGGCTGTAAATAACGAGACACATTGAGTGATAACTCATTTAGTAATTTCTAAGATAAGTGTGGTCTGGAGAGTTTATTACGACCTGATAACTATTTTAACCTCGGATGCAACCCAAGTCGGTGACCGTTATTGGCAATTAATATTTTCTGCGCGAGTACGAGTATATGCGTGTTAGTTATAAGACATAAAATATACATAGACAAACTACCTCTTATTTTTGAAGAATGTATTGTTTGATAGATGTCTACGCGCAAGCAATTATGGGTCGCACCAACCGCAAATACATATGTTACACAAGACGCCACGTCATTTGTTTACTACTATAGAGGCACGAGGAACAGGGTGTAAAGTTCACTCATACTCTATGGAAAAGGGAGGATCCTCCAACCAGACGGGTGTTGTGTCTGGTGGGCAACTGCCCAACGGTCGATGTCGGGATGTTGTATATATACGAGTCGCGTGGTAAACTCTGCTTGCGCGTTGTAGGATTTGTGTGACGTCAAGTCTTTGATACGTAGTTCGCATGTGGCATTGTAGATGCCGCCACACTAATAAAATGTCGAAAAACGGTATCCCGACATGACATTTTGCCAATGAGCACGCTAGATTGACGTCACCTGGAATGGCGTGTTAAAATTCTGTTTCCTCCCCTAGTCTTGCAGTCTTTACATTTACATCAATTAGGGGTGCATTTTTGCCACCACGGGTGGCTACACATACAATACATATACATTCAAAAACAATTTCATTGTTAATCAAATTGACACACTATAATCATTATTTGCCGCGATATGGCCATTTTATATAACTATTGAACTGTTGAAGAATGACAGTTCCAATTTATATGTATATCTATCATCATACTAGCTTTTGCCAGCGGCTTCGCCCGCGTGGAGGTAGAAAGTTATCCCATGGGAACGTACTACCCCGGGATAAAAAGCATCCTATGTGCTAGTCCAGGTTTTAAACTATCTGTTTGCCAAATTTCATCCACATCAGTTTAGCCATTTTAGCGTGATTGACTATCAAACATCTAAACATCCAAACCTACACACCTTCACATTTATAATATTAGAAGGATTCCTGCCCTTATTGTTAATTGTGATAAATTTATTTCCCTAACTTTACGCCCGGCAGCCTCCGTATCACCTTGCTGCCTGGCTATTATTTTTACCACAACATTATTCGTCGGTTCGAACTATTCTTATAGCTCGAACCGACACGAGAGGTGAACAATAGACTCCAGTTTTACCAAGGCCCTCCGTTTTACGTCTAGATATAGTTAGGCATTGTAAGGTAAATCAAAAAAGGTAATCTTTATTCCCTGCCTGCTTCTATCTAATAATAGAGTAGAACCCTCGTAGGGCTTGCTATGAAAGCATTCAAATATGCTTCTTTATAGAATGCGATTTTCTATTCTGTATTCGTCTAAGTACCTGGTACTTATTGACAGGCCTTCACTGTCCTCCCATACATTTTATCTCTGTAATTTAAAAACATTGTTAAAGCCAATTATTTTTAAAAGAGTAACCGTGGAGTTTCTTGCCGGCTCTTCTCCCTATGAAACAACAATTTGGAACCGTGCACCTAGCTTCTGACGTTTTATAAATGCCCATGCAGGTTTATATGAAATCAAATATTTTGATTTGATTTGAATGCAGGCGTTTTTGTCTCTATATTGTTGAATGCTCTCATAATTTAATATTCGATAGATTTCTCAGCTTCTGTTCCAGCTCTATCATATAGTGCACATCTGGTAAATATTAAGAACTAAGTATAACCATATTTCGGTAGCGCATAGCTACATCTATTCGTCTGATGAATATCAGGGTTTGGGAGGAATTAAATTGTGTAAAAGCAGTACTAGTCTAGTGGTAAAGGCCCCGGCATATGAGTTGTAGATCGTGGGTTCTGGGCCTGCGTGGTACGCGGTCTTAAGCCCTATTCCTTCTTACTGAGAAGGCCTGTGTCCCAGGGGTAGCTACGTTTTAGGCTAATTGTGTTATTCCAACGCACACATACCCAAATAGGTGTTTACAACTTAGAGAATAAGAATCCGAATTGTTTTAAGGAAGTTGAGTGGCTAAATAACAATAGCTGCACGGGTCGATCGGCTAGGTTAAGCTACGCTTGCCGCGGTTGTACCGTGGATGGGTGACCATCTTTACATACCAAGACCCCTCCGTGCCTCGGAAAGCACGTTAAGCCGTTGGTCCCGGCTATCATTTGTGGATCTTTGACAGTCGTTACGGGTCGTCAGAAGCCCGAAAGTCTGACAACCAGTCTTACCAAGGGGTTTCGTATTACCCAGTAACTGGGTTGTGGAGGTCAGATAGGCACTCGCTCCATGTAAAATACTGGTATTCAGCTACATCCGGTTAGACTAGAAGCCTACCTCAACATAGTTGGGAAAAGGCTAGGCAGATGTATGAATTACCTGGGAACCAAACGTGGCGACAGTTCTCTGCAGCTCGCCGAGTCTTCTCGGTGTGTCAGCTAACTTGGGCGCTGCTGACAGCTGTTCCGACACGGCAGCCAACTCCTGGGCCGCCTGCGCCACTCTCTGTGTCAACTCCTTGTGTTCTTTGTCTAATGCTGCGAACTTCGCGCTCAAATCGCTGGCGTTCGCTCTTAACTCTTTGGCAGTTGTGTGGCATACTTGTAGGGCGTCGTCGACGCTGTTGCTGCTTCTTGATACTGTTGAAGGAAGATATAGTCATTAATTATTGCTTCAGTATAGAACAAGGAGCTGTGTAAAAAAAGTTCTTAGTGAAGGGCCACAAATAATGATTACAATGGGAATTATAGTAGATACTTTTTGTACACTATAGTAAATCGTATGTTGTCATGGGTTAGGATTTGACAGACTGTAGGTAGAGCAGATAGATTATATGATTTAGTATCTAAATGACGACCATAATCAGGAGTAAAAATTTTTTGTGGAGAATTTAATTAATTTTTGCTTTGTTTTTATTTTTTACTTCTTGTGTTGTTATAAAACAACTGAACACTGTGTCTCTGTTTTACGGGAGCACAGGAACATTGGCTCCTGTAACACAGTTATATATAACTAGCGCAGGAGCCAGAGTAATCTACAATTTAATGTACGTTTTTGGTTGACAATAAATACATTTTGTATTTTGTAATTAGGGTCGTGCAAAGTGTTATTGGGGTTTTCCATCTGGAATTTCTCAATAGCAGCTCGGAGTCTGGATTTGTGCCCGGTTGATGGCAATAGGCTCGCTCCCTATTACATGGGACTTAAACATAACTGGCGAAATGTAGATGCACCTCTGCCTAACCCGGGGAATACAGGCGTGATTGTGTTGTGTAATTTAAATAATAAAGCTTTTTTGCTCTTGCCGTGCTTTATTATGTCCACCCAGCGCGGGAGCAGTTATTTGAAGATCGACCAACAAAAAAAAAAACATCTTTTGTTGGTTTAAAAGCGCAGAGATACTGATAATAAATAACGACCAGTTATAATTCATACAGCCAAGAATGATGTTGGAACATACAGCCATAAAGTTATTTTTATCAGTGCCTTGGTAACTGAGGAATAATAAAAACAATGTGTCTCAGTTGTTTATCGTTTTACACGACTAAAGTCGATTGACGGAAACATGTGTCCAAAGGAAGCGAGATTCTTAATGCAACTCACATGTGTGCGATTGGCAACATACCTCGGATGTCATGACATCCTTCGCAGTATCTGATCTACGTATACCAGCTACAATATTTGTTGGTGCCATAAAACCAGTGTGGTTGACAGAGCTTTTAAAAAAAAACAAAAATGTAATTTTATTTTCCTTCAAAATTGACTTCGTGGCCGCTTTTACCACTTTGCCGTATGATTTTACACGCGAATTATATTCCCCTCTAGCAGCTGTTATTATTTTTGGGTAATTTTTTGCAATTTTGACAAGCTGTAACTTTAGATTTCCCCTTTGGGGGCGGCGCCGGCTGACTCTCATATTCATGCATAACTAGTGAATATTAAACAAGTACTGGACATTAAATTTATTCGGTTTCAAATAAAAACCTCCTAAATTATAATTTCCTTTGTTGAGTATTAAATAGGCACACGGTGAGCGTAAACCGTATTTTTCTGTCGTAAGCCTAGACAAGCACGCCACATTGCTATCAACCACTGCCACTGCATTATGCAAGCCAAGGATCTACAGTGGCGGCCAAACAAAAAAGCGCCAAGATAAAACTGGACAAGCACATAAATTATTGAACAGATTTGAAACCCGAATTGAAATTAATCCAAAAGACTAGGAAATAAATAGAAGAAAGGAAAGAGGAGCTTTCGGTATGGGTCAATGCTGTGATAACTCGATTCAGTAAGTAGAAACATACAAGCGGATTCAACTTCAGCGAATCAGTCAATGTTTTAACGGAACCCGTACATAATCAATACCTTACGAAATTCACACACTATGACTGCACTGAAGAAATTCTAAACATCCTTTGATTTGTTTTTCAGTGGTGAAGAAACGTTTGCAAACGCAACTGATGAATTAATCATTTAAACTATTTAATTTAAAAAATAGTAACAGCCAGACTTAATCATTAACCAATTTATTTATAAACGTTGCTTGAAGTTAGTAATGTTTAACATGTCTTTACTTGAATCAGTGTTTATAAATAAACCCCTCAGAATCCAAGATAACTTTCTAGAATAAGTTCTCATTAAATTGGAGTCTAATTTCGGACAGAAAAACACCTTACTTATTATAGCTTGACCCAAATAACCTTTCGTCCTTCCCCAGACGGCGAATAACTTGGATACGATTATGTTTCGCAAATCAAGAAGTATGGAAAATGGAAACCACGTGAAGAATACTTTAGAAGCGCCAAGGCATGGAAATTGCGCGGAAATTATTTCCAGTGAGGGGAAGGCTCCAGAAACGTTTTCATGGAATTCCTTATGATGGTATTATGCTACGGTTACATAGGCGCTCAAACGCGAACAACACTTCGCGTGCACTCTCTCACACATAGCTCGACGTTTCGCTGTACAACAGAGACCGCGCAAAGTGCAGTTCGGGTAATCGTGATAGGGATTATAGTTAATAGGTGTGTCTTACAGTTGTTTATTTTGACACCAGTCACGCGCAAAGTAAGTCATATATGTATCTAATGGTCTCCTGCCCGTGAACACTTTCCAATGGCCTTTAGCTTTGTTGTTAAAGTAATGAAGGATATATTTGTTACATAATAATATGCTGTTGTATACGATGAATGATAACAACAAAGAACATTTTAATGTAGGACTTTATATTAATACTTCTATAGGTACTATTCGTTTCTGTCTTCACGTTTATTAGTTTTACGAGTACCTACAACACGATTTGTAAACAAGATTTTATTATACGTTGTAAACTTTTCTTTAATGATTTTACTTTAGATAGATTAAGTTTGACTTTTCAAGAGCATTTGATATAGGTGCTCATGGGAAAACTTCACCTAGCATGACCCAGCAATAAGTTTTCGCGGGCTTTCTACCTAGCACTTTTGAACTTTAATATACAGGGTAAGTTTTTATCCAGTGCGCAAATTGTAACCGTGAATTCAGCATATCATTCTAGAACCCCTAGCGCAGAAATTTTTCGCCGGTTGTACAAAAAAATATCTGCTGTTTCATAGAAAAGTGCAATACCTACGCGGTCAAAATGTATGGAACAGCTGATTTTTTTTGTGTATCCGGCGAAAAATTTCTGCGCTACGGGGTCTAAAATGATATGCTGAATTCATGGTTACAATTTGCGCACTGGATAAAAACTTTTCCTATATGAACTAGAATATGGGTAATACCACCCGGGCCTATGTTGTAAATTTGATACAATTTAACAGGCGTACCACAAGGTCCAATATTATTAGGGTCCAAAATTTATAGGTACTAAACTGACCTTTATTAAGCGTAGATAGGTAGTTTCCTGTTATTAAAATGTTGTCTCGTTTTTTTAATGGTAAACATAGTAAACAGGCTGTATTAATCAAACAAACTGTGCCCTTTAACCAGGAAGTCGCACAAAGCCGTAACTAATTAATTACCTACATATTAGTGGACATAAAGGTATTGTTAGTTCCTTATTTGTTTGTCCATTTAACTTGATTCAATGTCAAGGCGAGATAATTGGTGTTGAATGGCACATAGATTGCTATAATTTCTTGTCGGGCGATCAGCATAAAATGGACGTCGCTTATAATAGGCATATATGGCATCATATACATTGATAGAGCTACATAGCACGACCTGCAATAAAGTGAATAGTTCTACGTAGTCTACGAACTCTGGATTATGCGTAAGCGTAGAAGACTAATTGATTACAAAATAATCGGGCCAAACAGCATGTGGGTCATGTGAAGTTTGCATCGTTTTAAGTATTTCAAAGGTGTTAAAAGCCGTGTGAGAATCTGAATACCGCAGAACCATATCAGGCCACTCAGTCTTAATTTTTCGCCCAAATTGACTAGGTATGATACATGAGATCAATTGCAAGAAGAATATAATTAGGACACCATCGATGTATTAACTTGCTTAATGAACAATGCAATCAGTGCTATAACGCGAGGTGTCACAGACATTGAGTAAAGACAATAGGTACCTACGACATGAAAGAAGTTTTTGGAATCGCAAATTGGATCTGAACTCTGAATCGATACATTATTCCATCAACATTACAAATTGGCTAATGTCGTTGCATCAAACAATAACATTCATTACACATGCATTGCAGAGTCTGACACTATTCTGACGGCATGATTTATGTCGCTGAAATACAATTTCTCCATCAAGTTATCACAAAGTATTATTTGAAAGAAATCAATACACTTCAAAAACAAAGACTACTACAAAATATCTTCTTATAGGTACATAATTATCAGCATAGGTATAAAGCTCCCACTGTAAGAAATAGTATCGTCTCGCTATGAAAGGAATATAATTGTGACTGCAAAATAGACATCGTACTGCGTAGGTGTGACTCCATTGTTCAATATTAGTATTGTATGAGAATCCAAGTAACAACACGCGAAGTTGACTTTACATAACGAGATGAGTTTCCACCCACGCTTTGACGTTCACCGCTGTTATTATTCACGAGAACCAATTCAAGTTTCATTTGATTAAAATGTCAAAGAAAGACCTACTGTAGTACTGTATGAAATTAAAGATGGTGGTTACACACAGGGTGTATACCGAGATGACGGTTCATATAAATATAGGTACGGCAGAAGACGTCCTCCTTGAAAAATAACAATGGAAATGCTTGTTATTAAAGGGATCGTGGTTAAATAATAATAGCTGCACGGGTCAATTTTCAAGGTTAGCAACGCTTGCCAAGGTTGGCGGGGATGGCTGACCATCCATTAAAAATGCCGAGACCTCTCCGGTCCTCCTGTCTCGGAACACACGGGTGTAATTTGTAGATCTTTGACAGTCGCTACGAGAAGCCCGAAAGCCTGACAACCAGTCTTGCCAAAACTTATCGTTTTATGGGCAGGAGAATGTTGACGACAATGAAAAAGGAGTTGTAGAAACAGTTGGTCTAAAATTTTGGACACGAGGATTTGTATCCAAAGAAGTATACACACATCAGATACATAAGATTCAATGTCCATTAAAAGAACAATCTTTTAGCGTGTCCTTGTGTACGTGTTTATGGTCTGTTCAAACGAATGGCCTATTACAGGGTCTGACGCAATACGAAAGCTTTTTCTAAGAAAGGTTGGGCCTTCAAACATAATTATGTTGATTGTCTATAAATTCAAGGTTAACTAATGTAACAACTAACTGTATCAAGCTTGATAATGTTTATTTGATAATACTGGCTTATAAAAGTTTAAGACACTTCAGGTTTCGCAGATAATGACTTAAAGGCTAAATTAATTTCAATTTTGAAGACTTCATGAATAACAATCGTAGTAGAATAACAGTTTTAAATCCGAACCTCTGTCCATTTCAATGCGTAGGGAAGCAATCTGTCGCCTGACATCAACGAACAGCCAGAGGACGGTGGCAGCCGAGACAACGCACACGCAGAAGGCAAGGGCAGCAGCCAGGCGAACGAAGGGTCTGGAGCGACGGCGGCGGGATGTCCGACGGCCCCAGGGCTCTCCTTCATCACTGGAGGCTGATAACAGTCGTCCACCCCGGGATCCTCCACCGCCCACGAGAGCATCCAGCTCCCGCCTCTTCCTCATCTTCTTCCCCACTCGCAGCGGCACGCCCGCGTGCACCGCACTCTCCATAACGCACCACAACGCTACCGCAAACGCATCCGCACACACCCGCAGCACACACTCACTTTCACGCCACAAACGATCGAAAACTCTGAAAGGTCCGACACGTGTGATCCGCACCGCGGCGACTTGCCGAATGACCGTAAATGATACTCAGCATATGAAATTACGGTTTGTAGTCTACTTATTTCTTACACACTGGCTATTAAGAGTTGTTGTGTCAATTGCGACTACTGTTTGTCTGTGTGTTTATTACAAGGTGCTTACGTTTGGATTGTACACGATAGTCTGAAACTTGATAGTTTGCGGATATGCTTGCGAAACGAGTATCTTGGCTTAGTTTTATCGCTTTTCAGTGTCGATTCATTCATAACGACCGATAACAGCTTAATGTTTTATGTTACTAATGCATGCATAAGTAGGTATCCGTATTACCAATCTCTACTAATATTATTAATGCGAAAGTAACTCTGTCTGTCTGAAACGCTTTCACGCCTAAATCGTTGAAACGATCGTCATGAAATTTGGCAGAGAAATAGCCTCAAAACGGTGAAGGAAAACATCGTGAGGAAACCGGCATGTCCTAGAACCATAAATTCGAAGAAATGTGACATCTACCAACCCGCACTGGGCTCGCGTGGTAGATTACGGCCCAATGCCTCTCACCGAGAGGAGGCCTGTGTCCCAGCAGTTGGGAACATTATAGGCTGATGATGATGATGATAGCCTGGGATATGGAAAAGGACATAGGCTATTTTTTTACGCGATAACCGACATCCACGCGGGCGGAGCCGTTGGCAAAGCTAGGGTTCAATAACACTGTCTCTTGATTCAAGAAGTTGAAAAACATGTACGTTTAGAGCTATGCCATAGCCTTGAGAAGTTCACTTTGACAAATTAACCAAAACGAACTTATTACAAGCTGATAAAAATGCCAGAAAAAAATAAAATTTACATAATTAATTAGCAGGATGACGTAAGACCAGTATTTATAGTAACCATTGTATTTGATTAGAAGGCGGAGAAAACGTGATCAAGTTGATAATGTGTTTGAACAGTTTGATCACATACAAGTACATTAGTGCTATTAATTCTAAGAGTATAATCACGATGGAACTTTTCCTGATAGACGAGACGAGAGGAAGTTTCCTAGGGCACTGGCACTCAACCTTACGAGCAGGGCCGTCTTTAACCTAAGGAGGCCCCGGGCGCCGTGGATAGTGGGGCTTTTTGGGTGCACATATAACCGGGTAAGTCAGGTTTTTTTGACAGCCCCTACCAAGAACGCTGGCATGAACTAGAGGGGGGCCAAGGATCGCACGGCCTTGGCCACTTACCAAGAGTGGCCAATGGGAAAGACGGCCCTGCTTACGAATCGTTTTATATTGACCTCTGAAAAAGTGCACTAAAACACCTTTAATTAGTGGCGAAGCCATCTTCTTGACTTTTTGTTTTGACAACGAACAGCATGAGCTATTCTCAAATAGTTCGATCAATACGGGAGAGGTATAAGTTTTATTATTTTGCTGTATATTGTGTGCCTTTTAGTCTGTGCTAAATAAATGTATTTTCTTTCTTTCTTTTCTTTCTTTCAATAAGTTAGGAATTAATTGTTTTAATTATTATAACTAGCCGTGCTCGCGGCTTCGACCACCGATGGATGTCAGAAATTATCCCACTGGAACGTGCTACCTGGGACAAAAAGTAAAACATCAGCTCTCTGCCCACGCAAGTCCCGTCAAAATCGGTCCAGCCGTTTCGGAGATTATCCGGAACAAATAGACAACCAGACACACATTTAAAAAAATCTTTTTTTGCTATACTTAAGTAGGGGAAGGTTGCGATCATTGGACCAGTTCTTTCATTGGACCACCAAGGTATTTCCAAAACTGTGCAAGCTAGCAACACCCAAACTAGTCGAAGCAAGTCCATGGCGACTCAGTAATACCCTTCTCTTACCTCAGTGACACTGCGTCACGTGGCGAAAAGTGACGCATGTGGTTGTGTTTGCGGCGGTCAAAATCTAATAATTTCACTCGGTACAATTTGACGTAAGTATCATTGTATTCATATTTGTCTGCAGTCACTGTTATGAAATATTGGACAGTTTATTTGAGATTCCATGAGTGCTATTCAATTTTGTCTAATCATAACCATTTATATTTTAGTTTAGTTTTTCTGAACCAGTACCTTGTTGCCATCAATGGACTTCAGAAGTGTTCTATCGTTGGACCAGTCCAATCATAGCAACTTTTTATTGTAGTTTTTCGGTCATAATTATGGGAATAAGTTCCGAATATTTCACTAATTATGGAAAAAACCATAGAAAAATCATTATAAGATTAAAATTCCAGAATGTCGCTGATAAAAAGAATTACCGAAAAGGAGTCGGAAAACACAAAGCAGCATAGAATTAACTTCGTTGCCGTACAAAACTACCTTTGATGAGAACGCAAAGGTACCAAAGCAAAAAGCCAAAACTGTCCACAAAAGAACCTCAACCGTCAACACGCTAGTGAGAATATAGAAAAATGATTTTGCAAAATCTGTCTAAAATATGAAGACCTGGGACCATGTTGATAGTGCTTGTGTTAAAAAAAAAAACATGTCAGAAAGTACCTATGCCCTCATTGCACTACATAGACATCACTTGTAATAAGATTTCATTTTTAATTGCGTATTTTATTCATAATTTACTAATATTGATAATTATAATTTGTTGCCTCGATTGGACCTATAGAACAAATTTCTCGAAGTCCATTGATGGTGTACGTTACCCTAGCAAGAAAGTGTCTCCTAGAGTTATATGAGTAGAACGTATAATGTGTGCCTTATCTGCTGTAAATGTGCCCCTACATAAAAAATGTGTGCCCCCTGTCGTTTTGGAGAAAAACGGAAAAAACGATTCTTGCTGGGGTAACGTTTTTCTAGCAGGAAAATTCTAAACGAATGATCGGAGAGAGAAAAATTGTGCATGGCCAGAGAGCTTATATGTGTGCCAAAATGTGCCCCCAAAAATAAAATCTGTGCCCCTTCAGGTTTTCGAGATATTGCATTTCCTGCTGGAGTAACGTTTTGATGAATCGTATATCTCTAAAACCATTGCAAGAAAATATTTATAGTTTTCAAGTTATCGCGGTTTTACGAAAACCCGAAAAAACATCGCAGCGCCTAAATGAGACAAGGCACAAGTTCGCTGAAAACTGTATTCGGTCCTTCTTGACGCTATTAATAACCATACAAAGTTTCAAAACTGTTCATGCATGCGTTTTTGAGTAATCTTGCTAAAAGTCAAAACGATGGTGTCTTAACTTTGACGGCAAAATACAAGGAACCGGCTCAATCCCAGATGTGTAGGTGTGAACCAAAATTGTGTGCCTTTAGTCAAAAATATATGGTGAAAATATTCAGCTTGGAATGTTTCGCATTAAGTTAATATTAACAAAAAACCAAAATATGTAAACAACGGCTGGTTATCCGACCAAATTCCAATGACTACTAAAAAGCGACTGATTCATACATATCGATGACCTTCTTAATTGGACGTATCATACCTAAGCTGTTGTCCGTACAGTCGCGTTCAAAAGTTTTGGGGGCTAATTAAAAATAATAGGTCTTTACCTATGAAATTGCCGTTTTGTATGAAAAAATTTAAACGAATTTTTTTCATGAATTTTTTATTTGTATTAATCGAAGTAATCACCCATGCAATCAATGCATCTTTGCCATCGCAGTGGCAGTTTATTGATGCCCTTCTTAAAGAAATCAGCTGGACGGGAGGCAACAAATTCTTCAAAGGCATTTTGTACTGCCTCTCGGGTATTAAATTTTTTTCCCGCCAAGAAGTTATCCAAATTCTGGAAAAAGTAGTAGTCTGTAGGCGCAAGGTCTGGTGAGTAGGGCGGATGACGGAGAGCTTCCAACCCCAGTTCTTGCAACTTGGAGACCGTCTGCTGTGCAGTATGAGGTCGCGCGTTGTCGTGCAGGAGCAGCGGAGACGAGCGATTGACCAATGCTGGTTGGAGATGCGCCAGCTTCTCCATCATTGTGTTCAGTTCTTCACAGTACACATCTGCAGTAATGCTCACCCCGTTTGGTAAGAAGCTGTGATGAATCACACCGGCGCTAGACCACCAAACAGTGACCATCACTTTTCTAGGGGTAAGTTTTCGTTTAGGGCATTGTTTAGGTGCTGAACCAGGATCCAACCAACTTGCTGAGCGCTTACGGTTATCAAACAGAATCCATTTTTCATCGCAGGTAACAATGCGGTTCAAAATTCCTTCATTTGTGTGTCTGTTGAGCAGTGCAAGGCACGTCTCGACGCGTACTTCGCGCTGGCGATCATTGAGTTCGTGGGGCACCCATTTGTCAAGCTTTTTTACCTTGCCAATTTGACGCAAATGGACCAATATTGTTTTGACGCTAACTTCGAAAGCTGCTGCTAATTCAGCCGTAGATTGTGTATCATCAGCTTCCACAATCGCCTTTAATTCGTCATTGTCGACCAAAGTCTTCGGACGACCGCGAGGTTCATTTTTCAGGTCGAAATTTCCAGAACGGAAGCGAGCAAACCAATAACAGGTGGTGCGTTGGTTTGTAGTGTTAGCTCCGTAAACGTCGTTGATGTTGCGTGCCGCTTGTGCCGCGTTGCTGCCACGACGGTACTCATATTCCATAATTACTCGAATTTTTAACGTATCCATGATGACGAAAAAGATTGAAATGCGATGAAAATGTAACACTAATCAATAAAGAAATGACTACTTTTAGAAAAAAAAAAACCATGTTTTTAAAATAAAATTAATTTGAAATTAGAATTCTTAGCCTAACAAAAATTATTTTGATTTGAAATGGCCAGTACTGCAGAACGGCAATTTCATAGGTAAAGACCTAATATATATTAAATGCACCTTGTGACTACTTATATTAAATGAACCAGCTTGTTGATGTGGAAATTACTATATTTATTCCCTTAATTTTAATTCTTAAAGTAAGTATTGCATCAAATCACAGATTAAATTTCCTCCCTATAAATATTGTAAATTATTTGCACGTTGTGTAGTCGTTATTATTTAAAACACAGATCAGTTTTTCATCTAAGTTTAACATATAATTAGTAAATTGGCATCATAAAAAATCACTTAATTATAAACATCAAAATCATCAATACTACGCTCTAAGTTCATAAAGCTGTAGGGATGACTTTTTCTGTTTTTTTTTTTGTTCCTACGCCTTTATGAAATTAGAGGGTTGTATTGGTGATTTTGATGCTTATAATTCTGTAACTACATACGTCTTACAGCCGCGAATAATATTTTAATCAACACACAACCTAGCACTGGCCTGCAAATTACAAAAAACGCAAGAAACTTTGAATTTCGCGGGCTGGTTGGAGCATTCCCCTTACTGATGAAAAACTTAGTGTTAATTTATCTAACCTATGGCTTATCAATAAATATAATAGAAACAGCTACTAGAATATAATCCAATAACAACTTTATTTTATTACTTATTACTTTTCTACTTCAGTGTACTCAGGCACAACCGGTTAGTGAGTAAAGTAAAGAAGGTCATCGATATGTATGAATCCGTCGCTTTTTAGTAGTCATTCAAATTTGGTCGGCTAACCAGCCGTTGCTTACTTATTTTGGTTTTTTGTTAATATTAACTTAATGCGAAACATTCTAAGCTGAATATTTTCACCATAGATTTTTGACTAAAGGCACACAATTTTGGTTCACACCTACGCATCTGGGATTGAGCCGGTTCCCTGTATTTTGCCGTCAAAGTTAAGACACCATCGTTTTGACTTTTTGCAAGATTATTCAAAAACGCATGCATGAACAGTTTTGAAACTTTGTATGGTTATTAATAGCGTCAAGAAGGACCGAATACAGTTTTCAGCGAACTTGTGCCTTGTCTCATTTAGGCGCTGCGATGTTTTTTCGGGTTTTCGTAAAACCGCGATAACTTGAAAACTATAAATATTTTCTTGCAATGGTTTTAGAGATATACGATTCATCAAAACGTTACTCCAGCAGGAAATGCAATATCTCGAAAACCTGAAGGGGCACAGATTTTATTTTTGGGGGCACATTTTGGCACACATATAAGCTCTCTGGCCATGCACAATTTTTCTCTCTCCGATCATTCGTTTAGAATTTTCCTGCTAGAAAAACGTTACTCCAGCAAGAATCGTTTTTTCCGTTTTTCTCCAAAACGACAGGGGGCACACATTTTTTATGTAGGGGCACATTTACAGCAGATAAGGCACACATTATACGTTCTACTCATATAACTCTAGGAGACACTTTCTTGCTAGGGTAACGTACACCCATTGATGGCAACTTGGTGGTTCAATGAAGGTGCCCATGGTCCAAAGAAGGCAACAGCCCAAGATTTAGTTTTTTTCGTTTATATCAAAAAGTGTTAGCCCGAATTGTTTGTGCGTTTGATGATTACAAATAAAGGTCCTATGAAACAAAAATAATAAACTGCTTTCATTTTAACACTTATACTTTTTGGGATATGAGGTCGTAAAGTTAAGTGGTCCATTCATAGCAACCTTCCCCTAATACTTTTTTATATGAATTTAGTCACAACCTGTTAATTTAACATTGTAAACAAACATCAATCTTATTTATTTGTATAGATGTTCGTAATATCCAAAAATGGGACCGATTTTAAACTTTGGACCAAGACTACTTGAATTTGTTTACTTGCAGAATTAACATAAAAACATTTACGAAGTATTAAATTTTCGGTCTACTGGCCTGCGACGTTTCTGCTTGAGAAACAATGATCTAGAGACCTGTTTTAGTCTAGACTAAGATGTGATACGTGTGAAGTACGGTCAGCATAATAACTCGATCGTTTAAGGTCGTTTACACGTTGACATTGGACAGGTATCAAGTCATGTCTTACGCTGGCGACCTAGATCTCGTGTATTGAGTCTGTAATTGAAAATTACTTTGCATAATGATGAGGAAAAAAAATTACTTCGTGCCAATTGCCTGACACGTATTTCTGCATTTCTTCATAAGCTCAAAAATAAATTAACTTTCTGATGGTTCGCCTATAGCCAATAATATTTTATATTTAAAAGTGTTGATTCGCCCGATTCTGGCGAGTAAATTCGTGGTTACAGTTTGCGCACTGGTTAAAAACATATCCTGTATGTACGCTGAACTCGCACTGTACGGAAATCCTATACAATGCGAGATCAGCTTATAATGAAAATGTATAGCTTGATGTGTAGCCGTGCGTACATACAATATAAAACAACTTACAGTTTATATTTATTAATCGGACTTTTAACTGCTTTCAAAACATGAGCAATTTATAAAATACTAGCTTTTGCACGCGGCTCCGCCCGCGTGGATGTCGGTCATCGCGTAAAAAAGTAACCTATGTCCTTCTGCATATTTCAGGCTATATCTCTGCCAAATTTCATGATGACCGGTTCAGCGGTTTAGGCGTGAAAGCGTGACAGACAGACAGAGTTACTTTCGCATTTATAATGTTAGTAGGGATTTTTTAATATTCGTTGTCGTAGGGATTAGGAAATATAATTAAACTCATAAATATCTCTATTGGTATTGGGACTTTCTGAGTTATTATCTACATAATCAATCAACGATACCTACATGTTAACGAGTAATGATTGCGTATTATCAAATGTATAGTTTTTCCTGTTGACTATTTAATATCATGACTTTTGTGTGGAACTGATCATTGCTACCGTTCATCGATATCATTAATAATCCATTAAGATTTACCAATAAGCAATTTTAATTTCCTATTCGATTAAAATAATGTGTTCTGTTAACACACCAAAAAACACGAATAAATTGGAGCATTATTTTTTTAAACCGACGTTTTTGTAGTCACCAAAAGAAGAGATAAGTAACTAAAACAAACAGTTCATTTATCAAATTAAATTTCATTCGAAAACATCCATTGGTTTCTTACTAAACTTCCACTATATCCAACGACAATGGTTGCTTAGGTATCTCTTTTGGCGACCGTACCCTACAAGCATTACCAGTACTTTATTAGGGTGACTAACAGACCTTACAAAGGGTAACCCTTCTTTCGCGCACTGACCACTGACGTCAGAAGTCAAGATAAGACAAGAGCATAGAGGTGTGACAACATTATTTACGAGACAGTACCGTGGCAATATCGACCTACGGGCCAGTCGGACGCGGTGAATGAAAGCCGAGCATGCGCAGCCCGCGACTTGCGACACAATTGTATTTGAAACAATACTCAAAAGATTACTATTGAACTAGCAGGAGAAACAATACCACAGGCAAGTAAAGATACTTATAAAAAAAGAATAAGAAAATTAATAAAGTCAAAGAATTTAGCACCAAAACACACAGACAAACAGACCATAAAAAGACAACTGCTACACAAAACTCACTGTACACTAATCAATAAAATGCACAAAACAACACAGAATTTAAAAGAAATACATAAAAATTCTTATAAGACACTGGACGCGGAGGAAATAGAAAATTTTCACAAATCCCAATGGAGTATAAGTAAACTGTGTATAACGGAGCAAGGGTCCAGGGCGACGTTGGGGCTAGAACTGTCCGTGACGTCACCCAGGCGCGGCGACGCATGCGTACAGAAACCACTGCATCAGATATAGAGAGATACTGGATGGTTACAATAAATGTGTAGATAAAGAGAAAAAAAAAACGACTCCGCCAACGCAAACCGAGTTGCTTGTGCGATTTGAAGTAGTTAAAAATATTATGGGCATTCATAATTGAATGCCCATAATATTTTTCCGATCTGAAGTAACTTTCCACTAAAGAGCTTAGGTTAGCTTATATCATTATTTTAAAGACAGGGTTAACTATTATTGATCGAAGGGGTTAATCAATTTCTAAAGACCCAGTTTGGTTGACGACAAACGTCCAAATATCTACAGGGATTTTTTTTTTGTGTATGGCATCTCGCAGTTGACCTTGAGAGGCCGTAACTGCTTAACCGGGCTTTCCTGTGAAGGGTTTTTAGTTAGACTAAAAGCCTCCAGCCAGGGCATAAAACCTACTTAACCTAAAGCGACTGCACGCTGACAGCCAGGGCATAAAACCTACTTAACCTAAAGCGACTGCACGCTGAGGGCACCCCCTGTGGGGTACGAACCTCGGCTCAGGGCGTCACTGGCGGGGGGGGGGGGGGGGGGGCAGCCAGTGGGGACAGGCTGGATCAAAATATTTTCATGATTATTAACATTCGGGGAATTTAACTCTCATGGCTCAGCTGCGGCGCGGGCTGGCGCATCAACGAGCAAGGGACGGTCGGGATCTACAGGGATGTCATATCTCATCTTTTATAATTCCTCGTTGAATCCCACCACTGAGCACCAGTACCTAAAGCTGTAGTTCGGACAGTAGTACGCACATCGTGTCTTTTACTTAAAAACAGATAGATTTAGATGGGTCTGAAAGTCTGTCATAGCATCTGGAATCCCGACTTTATATAGTCCACACTATTAAATGGTGACAGAATGATTCATCTTTGTCTTTTACTTCTATGACGATCATTGCAGGTTTCTCGAAACACTTCACACACTTATAACACAAAAAGTTAGACTGAGAGGTTTTCTGTGTTATTCGGTAGCCAGCCTCGAATTTAATAAACAATTATTACCACATATTAACTCGCGTTACACGTTTTCATAACAATTTAAACGACAAAACATTCTAGATATCATTTTCAGACACTATTATACATCCGTGTTTACTATGGTCGGTAGCGTAACTGGCGTCCTAATTTGTTCTACATTAATTACTCAAGAGCGCAGTAGCCGTAAATTGAACAATATTTAATTAATTCGGTAAAGTGGCCCGGAATTAAGGACGCCATGTCCCACAGTACCATTCATCGGCAGAACTGTTCTTTTTATCTTTTCATTCGTTGTCAAACGCTAGACATCTTCTGAAAATTGGCAATGTTTTGACAGTAAAAATAAATACTAGTGGGCGAATTCTGGCGTATTCTTCATAAACGAACGGTTAGGCGGGCGCAGTTCCTATACTGGTAATGAGTTGACGTATACCGGTAGATACTTCTTCATGACATGGTCAGGCTCATTAGCCCTTATCCAACATTTTCGAGAATAGGCTTGTTTAAAGCCCCATCAATAATCGAGCAAAAAAGTAGTTATTTCGGTCAAAAAGTCACAAATTGCTCCTCGAAAGCAACGTAAGGGTTAAAGGGTTATTTCGGGTCACTTTGGGTCATACTCGGTGAATGGACAGAAGTTTACGTGCGTAAGAACCGTCATAGAATCTAGATTGTAGTACTAAATACAATATATGTTACAACAGTCACGCAAAAGAATGTCACTGGCATAGTTTAAATTAATTAGAGCGGCAGAGGTGTTTAGAATCAGGAGACGGCAAGTTCCAAAGTAGACTGAGGTAGGCTGGGAACTCACCCTGAGTTGGGCCGAGGATATCTCATAGGATGCAACGTTGTCAGTGTTAAAGGTACTCTAGATTACGCATATCTTATATCGCACATGAGATGCATTGTTTACAGATCGTAAAATAGGTTTTTGTTAGAATGGATATGATACGTATGCTACTTACTGACGCGGTGAATAAGGATGAATCGGGTCGTAACTTTAAAATGGATTTTAACGTTGAAATTGCATAGTTTGTTGCCAACAAGGGAATTTAATCGTTAATTATAATCCATTAAACTCATGAGTGTTCTTTTTATCAACAAACTATATTCAATGTTAATATCCCATTCAAACATTTGTCCCGATTCACCCCTGCGCCCCTATTTACCGCGTTTGGCGGTACGAGTATATAGGTATCTTAACGACAAGGTTAGCGGGAGTTCGCAGGAGCGATCATTAACCGATGGAGCGAAACTAAAAGAGACTTAGCATAACATCGTTTTTAGATATCAGTCTCATTATTCACTCTACTGGCACGTTTTCGTAGGTACCGTGGCTGCCGCGACGTATTGCCCACGGAGTTAATACAAAGAGGAGCTGTTGTAATCAGATTTCCCTAAGAAACAATGCGTGACAATTTGCGGGGTGAGGGGGGTGTTAGATCCCGCCCTTTAACTCGGTGATCCCGCCCACTTCTTTATTCCATCTACTGGTCAATAGCAAAACTACTCGCTCGTTCTGTTTATTTTACTTTGAAGTTACGCAACTATCTCACACTAGATGTCACTAAGTGCAGGATGCAACAGGGTCGTACTCAGAATAGGGTATTAGACACATTTTTGAAAAGTGTCTTTTATTTAGATTCAAAAAGGGTAATAAACCATCAAAAAAAACACAACGTTTTTATTGAATTGATTAGTGCGATAAAAATGCATTTTCATTTTCATTTTTGGCGCGTGATTTGACGAAAACGCTGAACGCAGTGGACGCCATATTGATCTGAGGGTATGACGTCAGCTTGCTGTGTAAACAAATGGGCTGATATTTTGTATGATAATTGTTTTTTTTTTTTTTAATGAGTTATTATTCTACTTATCGTTGGTTTGCTGTTCCTGAATGTAAGATAATATTTCAATAAAAAATACTTTGGTTACGAAAATAGTAAAAGTACAAAGTTGTTCAGTTGATTAATTTAAACAGCGTTATTAAGTAATAACACGGCGGGTACTATTAGGGTGTTCAAGAACAGATAAAAAAACTGAAATCTTTGAATTGAATTTAAAAATTTATTTTGTTATTTCATGAATTAAAACCGAGTGGCGACCGCGTACGGGAAGACGTAGAGTTGGGAAGGCCTCCCACAAGGTGGACTGACGACCTTGTGAAGGCCGTGGGTATCCGCTGGATGTGGGAAGCACAAGATCGGTCGAAGTGGAGGAGCCTGGGGGAGGCCTAAGTCCAGCAGTGGACGTATTTCGGCTGAAATGATGATGATGATGATGATGAACTAAAACCAAAATTTTCGGACTGCTTTTTGCCTAAGCTATCTAATAATATATTTATGGATTATTTCTCATACAGGAAAAGTTTTTATCCAGTGCGCAAACTGTAACCATGAATTCAGCATATCATTCTAGACCCCTACCCCAGAAATCTTTCGCCGGTTATACAAAAAAAAAAATAGCTGTTCCATACATTTTGACCGCGTAGGTATTGCACTTTTCTATGACACAGCAGATTTTTTTTTATAACGGGCGAAAAATTGCTTCTGTAGGGGGTCTATAATGATATGCTGAATTCATGGTTACAGTTTGCGCACTGGATAATAACTTACCCTGTATAGAGTAAAATACCCTATTGTCGTACCGGGAGTACTCCGGTATTTTATAAATTTTACGAACCATTCATATTTGTATTGAAATAGTGATATAAATTTTTGTAATCCATTGCTGTCTTAGATTATCTTCGGAAAGAAATCTGAACATACATCATTTAAAAAACTAAATAAATTAGGTAGGCTTTAAGATGTTTTAATTAAGTAAATAACAACTGCCATACGTAGTTGTCTCACGGAGGGAAAGTACTTTAAATACATTTTTATAGATAGAATATTTAATTTATAGGAGATTGTATTTTTATGAGTAATTCCATATATGAGACAGCCGCGGGACATTTGTTACACTAATTAGATTCTAATTACGGCCCTGTCTTTTTGTTATGTTTCCGTTTGTTGTTCATAGTTGACAACATAAATGGCGGCCTGTTTACAAAATGGTATAAGAACTACAAAAATATAATTTTGGCGACTAAAGGGTATTTAAGAATGAATGTTGAACAAATCTCAATACATATTATTATTAAAATATGTTAACACTGAGCTCTACGTACCTAAATATTTTTATTTCCCATGACACAAAGTGTCGCCATCTAGTGTCGGGTAAAATTATATACTGAAAAGACCGAAGCTTAGAGATTTTTCTAGAACTAAGTATGTTGATAAATTACTCATAAAATTACTTAGAAATGAAATGTGATGCCATCCATAGCAACAGAACGTCTATCTGAGTAGTTTTTACAAGATAAAACACAACATTTCATTCTTTTTTTTCTTCTACCTCGAATATGCTATAAAATGGGAATGTGTACAAAGTTGTGCACAGAACTTGACAGGACGAACGCCAACAATACACTGACTAAGGCCACGCCCACGTGATGTCGTCAGGACCTGGTTGAGAATCACAGTGCACAGTTGCTTAGGCCGTCTCCTCTTTGTTTTAACTCCGTGGTATTGCCCAAGACGCGAGCATGAAAATGAAACCCACCAAAAACATTTTATGTAAAGTAGGTTGACTAGGTTGCCAGCGGTTGCTAGCGGTTTAAAAGTAATCAGCAGGCCTAGACAAAACCCATTTCTGTTAATGACATTACCTGCGGAAAGGACACGACGTATCCTTTCCGCAGGTAATGTCCATCCCATACATTTTGGCGTAGCGTTTGGCGTGAACGCTAACAGAAATGTATTTTGTCTTTAGGCCCAGATCAAATGTAGAGCCTAACTCTATAAGACCTGACTCTACAAACCTTATACTTCAGGAAGTGCCTTAGAGGTTTTGAAGAATGAGTGACTAAGTGACGAAATCGATGTATTTTAGGAATTACCAAAATCCAAGGTATAAAAGCTAGACAAACGAAACTTAGTGTGTTTTATGAGTCTGAGCCTAAGAGTTTGAACTGTCTCTAGCTTAGCATTATGCAGATCGAAATTAGAAAGAAACACTTCGAGAAAAAGTAGGTGGTGCCCCCCTGCTTTTTGTTTTTGGCTCGTTTTGGCGGGAGCACTACAGTGACACCAAATATACACATTATTATATCCGAATAAACATGGACTGAGATTGATAAACAATTCTGTTTTGAGGTCTTTATCTAATAACTTATTTTACTGAATTTTTTGATAATATTGAAAAGGACCATATTCGCGCAGGATCGAGTGGACAACACAGGCTAATTTATTATTATAACTAGCAGCGTTCCGCGGTTTCACCCGCGTAGTTCCCGTTCCCGTGGGAATACGGGGATAAAATATAGCCTATTGTCACCCGGGGATAGTGTAGCTTCCCAACAGTGAAATAATTTTTCAAATCGGTTCGGTAGTTTCGGATCCTATTCAATGCAAACAAACAAACAATCAAATCTTTCCTCTTTATTATTAGTAAGTATAGAATGTACCTCAGAATACAGAAAGAACCAGAAGCCCCGTTTAATTGATATTGCAAGCTGCAGGCTGTGTCCAAAAACAAAACGAGTGACCCCCGCTCGCCTCACTTCCCACCCGCGTAATATTGCTAGCTCAGACATTATTTGCCCATTTTCGGGGTAAATGTTGAGAGTATTGGGGGTACGAAAATAATAAAATCAAAATTTTACCGTCCTTTTCTATACATGCATTAATACATACGGTTTGCTTTGATAACGTTACGGCCTGGCCACGGGAAATACGCCATAGCGAAAAAACGCGCGGTGCGACCGCCGAGGCGTCTAGCGACTGAAACAAACGCATAGAAATGTACTAATCAAGCCACGCGGGGCGGCGACCGGCGGGGCGACCGGCGGAATGTACCAAGCGAATGGCACTGACGGGCGGCCGGCGGCGCGGCCGGCGAGTGAAACAAATACATGAATCAGTACGGCGCGAGCCACGGCGTCAAGCGGCAGTCGCGGCGACTAGGGCAGCGATCAAACGAGTTTAGTTGTTTTCGCCGCGAATAATGAACACAGATACTTTTATTGCTGAAATACTAGCAAGGCCACCTATTTGGAAGTCTGGCCACCCACAGCATAAATATAAACGTATAGTGAAATGATTGTGGGAAGAAATTAAAATAAAATTTCTAGATTTTCTCGTACTTCTTGTGGAATTCTCCATCTATACCTCGATTCCTATTCAACTTAAATACTTCACAATCTCTTCCAAATATTATAATTGAACCAAAAAACGATTACTTTCTAAGCAACATCGAGATAACTTTGTTAAAAACATTTCGCTCTCGGACTTCCTTACTGGTCGCGGCGGCGAACGTGACTCCCCGTGGCCTGCAAACGATGCCGCGCGAATTGTCGCCCCGCCTGCCGCACCGCCGTACGCACCGCCGATCCCCGTGGCCAGGCTGTTATTTTTTCAAGGCGTTTTAAATATTTTTAAAGTAGTTATATACATACTACAAGCCCTCAGTTGGTAATAAATAGAAGGGAAATCAAAACTCTTAAATTGGCAACACGTACAAGATGGGCCCATTTTTCACGATGAACAAATAATTAAATAATAATGTAATATTAATTATTAAATAAGACAATAACTGAATGCGCTAATAGCACATCAAATGTGATCCCATCCTGTTTATTTTTTAGCCTGGCTGAATTTTTAGAGGAAGCAACGACACAAGACGGCATAATTTAAATAAATTGAATACCGGTAAAACATGTCACGCGATACGACAGTCACACAGTGACTGATCGGCTGCGTTTTTTTTTTTTGTTTGTTAATGGCGTCTCGCAGTTGACCTTGAGAGGCCGTGACTGCTCAACCGGACTTTCCTGTGAAGGTTTTTAGGACCCTAAAAGCCTCCAGCCAGGGCGTAAACCTACTTAAACCTAAAACGACTGCGCACTGAGAGCACCCCTGTGGGGTACGAACCTCGGCTCAGGGAGTCGATGGCGGGGGGGGGGGGGGGGCAGCTAGTGGGGACAGGCTGGATCAAGATATTTTCATGATTATTAGACGGGGAATTTAAAGCTACTGGCTCAGCTGCGGCGCGGGCTGGCGCATCAACGAGCAAGGGACGGTCGGGGGTCTGATCGTTACTCGGGGGTCTTCGTGGGGCGCGAGGACCTCGGCGGCGAGGTCGGAAGGACGGTCGTTTGTGTTTTTGTGCTGTACTGGTGGCCCTATTCTTTTCTTGGAGAACAGTGATGGGGTCGTCTGGGTCGGAAAGGACATGTCTCGGCCGGCGGATTCTACTGATTCTACTGGGGACATAACTAGCGGCCTTCACAATCAAGGGATTGCGATGTAACTCGGCTTTATCGAAGAAACGCTTCGAGTTGCGTTTCATAAATTGAGCAATAGTGGGCATTTTCAGATCGAGATGGAGGTTCTCGTTCCGAACGAACCATGGGGAGTCTGTGGCTTGGCGAAGGAAACGGTTTTGGAGGGTCTGCATCCTATGGATGTGTCGGGGGTGCGTGTGTGCAAAGACTGCACATGCATACGTCATGATGGGCCTTATGCACGCCGTGTAAATACGCAATTTGCACTTGAGTGACAATTTGCTACGTGCGTTCAGAATAGAGTGCAGCCTTCCGAGAGCGAAGGCGGCGCGTGAGCGCGCCTTCTTGATATGCTCAGAGAAGGAGAGGTGCTGATCAAGAATCACTCCAAGATATTTGGCTCGCTTTTCCCAAGGGATCGGCTTGCCGAATATGGAGATGTGCCGGGGGGGATCGGCTGCGCGTCAAACTACTCTATTTAAGAGTAGTTTTTGTGGCTTCAGTATTAGGCGCTCTCACGGCTTCTGGTTCTTTTTGTATTCTGAGGAATCCTATCACAGAATATTCCTGACAGAATTCCAACATGTCTTTTACGGTATTAAAGTAAAAAATGTAAACAAAGATATCTGTATCGCGTTACACGTCACTTTACGAGTTGACTAACATGCGTATGTGTTATACCTACATAGGCGTGTATGAAACATGCGGTCGTAATTAAAAAAAATATGTACCATAACGAATGTTTGTTTGATAAAGAGTTTTTATTATTGCTCCAAAACAATATAACTAAAGGTTTTTCTATGCAGTCTATTGACTATTGAGTAAAGTAATGATAATGATTTTTTTATAATGATTTCTTCGCCGAACGGACATCGCCGTCGAGGTAGATGTCATAAGGCATTAAGTCCGCCTTTGTACCTTTTTTGTGTGCGAGAAGTTTAAATAAATAATAAATAAATAAATAAGGTTTGCAGAGCCAAAACAGCCAGAGATCGCACAAGACAGGGCTTGCATTGGTTGATAAGGCTTTAAACACTTGAAGTTTTTTTTTTTTATTCATAAAACACATACACTAACATCACATGCTTACCTAATAATGTTCTTTGAATACATTACCAATTACTTCAACAACTGTGTTATATTTTATTGTCATTACTTGTTTTTATTAAGAACCATTTTTTTATGATTTTAGCTGGTTAAAAAATGCCATTTTAAAGTAGAGTATATAAGAGTACATTCAGTACTTTTTAAAGTACAAATAAATATATATAAATACTAATGGTCGAGAACTGGCGAGTACAAAGTCGAAAACTGGAAATTTCGGTCGAGAATTGGCGAAATCGGCATTTATTGGTAATTCCTAGTTCTTATTTGAAAATAAAACATGGTTAATGAAAATAGACTATACAACTAGCATACTATATTTTTTTAAATCATTGATTTACATATATATTAAATCATTTTTAATTTCTTCCTGAACTTGACAACTCCACTAATAGGTCGAGAACTGGCTAATCTACCCTATAATGTTGTGCTTTTTAGTTGCCTTCACATGTCATTCATTATCATTCATACAATATGTAAACCTCCTCCTCACTTGACTTGAGATGTTCATAACTATAAATTAGACTAATGCAAGCAAAATCAGCTTATAGCTTTCCCACTGCTCACACACAGGACACAGAGATCCTCGCGTTGTGAGGGAGATGTCTGTAATCAACCACTCGGGCCCAATGCAATGTCATATGACTTCGAATTTTTGGTTCTTGGAAATGCCGGTTTCCTCAAAATGTTATGCTCCACCATATTGAGAGCAGTGGTGATGAAATTATTTACACAAACTAAAGCACCTGCACGAGTTCGAGCTCACAACCTAAAACTCGAAAGTAGAGGTTGACCCCAGTGGACCACCACTTGTCCTACTAGTGCAAGGTTGTCTTTAAAAGATAACTTTTAGTAATGAGACAACCCATTGTGACCCAAAATTTTTACATGTACATCTGTTGTTTTTATTTTATTCTGTTCTATAAAATGGCTACATACCGTGTCCAATATCTATCCGCATAGTCGAGACTTGGTCATAGAGGGCAGCACAGATCCACGTGAGCATCAGCAGCCATAGTATGAGAGTGCCTCTCACGGCCCAGCGGAGAGCACATTGCACTTCAGCACCAATGTTGTGCTCTAAAGGCACAGGAGCAGCGTTACGGCTGCGTTCACGCCTGGAAGTTTACAATATTTTTTATCATAAACAAAAACTTTATGAATATTTGCAGTTGATAGTCGCGCATCAAGTAGTAAGGATAGTCAAGGAGATACTTGAATTTCTTAAAATACATTGTTGTTTTGATTGTTTATGACTGACCCAAGGATAAAAAATGTGTCAATTGTACAGAGCATTGTACTGAATCTATCTATAATCGAACAAACTATGTTTTTTTACAAAATAATTGGCCTGATTGTTCTAATCTAATCACCAACAATAATTGCTAAACATGGCATTCATAGAAGCAGGAAAAAAATGCTACACTATTAGGTTTAGCTTACTATGTACAGGAATTAAATGGGTGACTTTATCTCTATGAAAAGTTATCTGGCTAAAGTCAATAGCATTATTTTTATAGATTCAGCTTCATAACCTATATAAATTAAGTCTCATGGGCAACAATAGGTAGTATTTATGCTGATATATATAGAACTACGAACCTTGTAATTTTCTTCTTTCTGCTGGGAATTATTTCTAGCTGCAAGTCTTCTGACTCTTCGTCGCTAGACAAGTCCAAAAGGCGGAAGTTCTCCTTGTTGACTTTAGACGGTGCAGACATTTTAGATTCCAGGTCATAAAACACATGCTATTAGTTACTTTCATGTGCGTTATACATCAGACGGTTAATCACACTGTATTTATTTACTTGCAATCATAATTTGTCGTCAAGGTTATAAAAGTTTGAAAGTACTAAAGATACAAAAGCTTACCGAAACTAAAATGTTATGAATAAAGAGTAACTAGCCTAACTATGGAAAGAGCAAAAATAGAGCTAATTGTAAGATATGTAATAGTATTGCTCTACAGATTCGTTAAAAACTACGTTGAATATTAGCAAAAATAATAGAAGTAATGCGAAATGTCAAAGTCAAAATTAATTTTCTGCTTCTATCTTGTCGCTGGTGCAGTGTTGCCAACTCCAAAAGTTCAAATTATCGAGTTCTGATACGAAAATTATCGTATTCCGGGCAAAATTATCATACAAAATCCAAATCACAAAAAAAAACCTCATTAATTCATTTCAATTGAAAACAAACGACAAGTATAGAGTCAAAGGAGGAGTATTTGCCAAGTTTCACCAGCAGATCAAACCGTAACCGTGTTTTGTCGTAGTGTTCAGTTAATTAATGGTTTTTTTTTAATTTTGTTCACAATATATGATTAAATAAAGTCATAAATAAAGAATCATTGCTTAAGTTTTTCACCAAAAAGCTATTTGACGTTTCGTTTACGACTATGTGCTTATTGCGGATGGAAACATATAAATATTTTCAGGTTTGTGCGCTAGTTAATGTAAGGGAAAGAGTTAAAGAGAGACATTTACTTGTCGACGCTGTCATTCTTTACATTTGCCATTGAGATTATGTTTCGTTTATTTTTTCTGACAACTACTGACCAAAGCACAAAATTATCGTACATAAGACATTCATTATCGTACATCGTACCATTAGCCAAATTATCGTAAGCCCCCATAATTATCGTACGGGTTGGCAACACTGCGCTGGTGGAAAGTCAAATAACCTTCAAATAAAATGGGATTGTCTATGTAAAGGTGGACAGCATGAATATAGTGGAGCCACATAGTATTTTTTGGTTCGTAATATAATCAGGCAAAAAGGCTGCCAGGCTAAAATGGGACTGGGCGGGTCACACTAGTCGCATGCACAGTGACCGCTGGGCAATTGTCGCCACACAGTGGGTGCCTGAGGATGGACGGCGCCGCCGAGGCCGGCCCAAGAAAAGGTGGCGTGACGACCTAGACGCGTATTGCAAGGGCTGGATCGAGGAGGCCCTGGAAAAGGATGCCTGAAAGGATTTGGGGGAGGCCTTTGCTCAGCAGTGGGACAGTGTAGGATAAATGAATTAAAAAAAAAAACTGTGAGTTTTATGGTACTCTCTACTTCCAGCTTGTGGGCTTGCTACCTTGCTACTGTATTTGGCGCCCTAGCCGTACAGTATAAAAAAAACAACGTGAAAAATAAACGAGTAAAACAACGAACAAAGATTTTTTCCTGGCAATGGCTCTTCTGAAACGTCAAAAGCTATCTGTTCTGTCACTCGCACAATTTGACAATCAAATCAACGCAACATTTTGTAAATGCAATGGATCGTGCAACGATTTTATTTCATTTAATTAGATAGATGGAATATTAAAATACTTATTTTCTTTGAACAGTTACAACCATGAAAGAAAAATGGAATTTTGTTTTGTTTTTAGTTTGGTTTGCCTACTTGGTTCTGTCAGCGGTTCTCATGTTCGGGCATGGATTCCTGTTATCCCGTAAAACTCTGAGTGATGTTACTGAATGTGTGCCGCTCGATAGATTTGGATGCGATGGACGTGAAAATTCCACAGTGGAGGGCCACTGTACTGAGGATGAAAAGATTCGTCGAATTTTGTCTGTGCCTGGCGGGCCGTTGGCGTGCGTCCCACATCGATCTCGAGTGGTGTTTTTACTAGTAGATGCTCTACGGTATGATTTTACAGAGTATGATGAGAGTATTGAGAAGCCCTTGCCGTATCAGAACCGGTTGCCGATAATGCGTGAGATGCTGAACCGCTGGCCGGAGAGCGCGCGGCTTTATCGCTTCATGGCTGATCCGCCAACTACTACTCTCCAGCGTGTGAAGGCCCTCGCTACTGGCTCGCTGCCGACCTTCATTGACGCGAGCGCTAACTTCGCTGCTATAGAGTTGCAGGAGGACAACATCATTGATCAGGTAATTTATTATGGTGGTTGTTTCACAAGTTTTCATTTTAAACTATATTTTTCTCTGATGTAACAATGAATTTTAACCATATCCTTGTCCTCAATTATTATCTTCACTAATAGTATTACTATCAAATTGATAAGATGATTAATAATTAGGTGACAAAGCACAACGGACATGCGGTTCTTCTTGGAGATGACACATGGTCTCGGCTGTTGCCAAAACGCTGGCTACGGTCTCATGCTATGTACTCATTCCACACCTGGGACTTGGATACTGTTGATACAGGTTAGTATAATAAATAGATAACCTACTACCTATCATATATTTATAGTTTTTAAGTAATGTTCTTCGCTAATTTTAACTAACTTCAAAAATGGAGGAGGTTCTTAAAACTTCTGCTTTATTGTTGAATGTTCAAATATTAGCTAGTTAGTCTAGGGTAAAATTTGTTTTCCTAAAACCTAGTAGTCATCATCATCATATCAGCCAAAAGACGTCCACTGCTGGACATAAGCCTCCCCCAAAAGGTGGGGAATTGCCACAACTGCCACGCTTAGCAGGAGGGTTGGCGATCACAGTATGGTGGTCAAATGCATAGAGAACGCTGCTGCCCATTCTCTAGTAAGTCCTTTAGTTGCCTTCTATGACACCCATGGGAAGCAATGGGTATAAAAGCCTAGTACCTAGTGCATCCATATAATTATGTTTTTCTTAAATAAAAGCTATCTTCAAGCATACTATACTTTCATTGCATAACAGAACTGAAATGCTGAATCTCTTTACTGAATTACAATATCACCTAGCTACTGGTATATCAGCCTTTTTGTATGCACGTGTTGCTGTGAAAAATAAATCTATATTTCTTTCTGAAGTATTTTAAATTTAAATCAACCTTTTTGACAATTTTTATACATAAATATTACAGTTATGGTAATAATAATACTAAAATTATATCCTGTCTGTGATAAATCTAAGCAAACACTAGAATAATTCCTCTAACTGTTGGTACCAAAATCTTTTGACTTGTTGTGCAATGTAATGCAGTTTAGACTAAATATAAAATTAAAACTACGGTTGGGGATCCCCGTTAGGAACGAAGTTGCGTACGCACTCCATGCACTCGTACATAAAAGAAAGACAGAAAGTCGCATGCGCTTTTTCCTCATGTCACGGTTTCTCCTACTTACTCCTATGCAAAGCCGGAGCTTTGTTCCAATTTACTCTGCACTTGGGAATGCAATCTTGCCATACAATGTTCTATCTTATTGTTTTTGGAATAAAGAAGAAAAACATGTTTATTTGAAAGGTCATAAGTTCCTCGCAATCTATACTAATATTATAAACCTGAAGAGTTTGTTTGTTTGCTTGAACGCGCTAATCTCAGGAACTACAGGTTCGAATTGTATTATGCTGTTAGGGTTGGATAGCCCATTTATCGAGGAAGGCTATAGGCTATATAACATCACGCTAAGACCTATAGCAGCCGAGCAAAGAGAAAAACGTCACGAATACGAAGTACTCGCACGGGCAGGCGATTCGAAGCGACGAGATGGGTCGGGGGAGCACAAAATTTGACGCGAACGAAGTCGCGAGCAGAAGCTAGTATTTAATAAAATAACGGAACTTAATAAATAATAATCATGCTAATTTAACTATACTTTTACCTTCTATAAAGTTCGTACATGATAGATTAATTATCTTTCAACAGGTAGCTCTATATAAGAAGTAAAAGGTTTTATAAAATAATTGTGATAGGTAAACTGTTGCGCTCGGCCGCCTGCAACGTATTGTGGGTATTTCGTACAAAATAATGATAACTTCGAGATTATGGGTTCAAATCCGCGTAATTACCAATGTCAGTTTACCTTGAACATTGCTGATTCAACGAAGCACAACATCGTGGGGAAACCTAGACTTATTGATCCCTACTTCCCTATTAATATTATAAATGCGAAAGTAACTCCGTCTGTCTGTCTGTCCCGCTTTCACGCCTAAACCGCTGAACCGATAGTCATGAAATTTGGCAGAGATTTAGCCTAGAATATGGAGAAGGACATAGGCTACTTTTTTACGCGGTAACCGACAGCCACGCGGTCGGAGCCGCTGGCAAAAGCTAGTCATATGTATAAGTTTAAAATACCAGAAGGCACAAGCATTGATTGATATTATATGAGCATTATTGATTGATACCTACAGAGAACTGTATGAGAAAAGGCGTTTGCCGTGCAGCTAGACAATAAGTAGGTTGGCTGGTATTATAATGATGACATCTGCATTGTCATAGAGGCCTAAACAAAGCACAGACACCAGCAGGTCAAGCTATCCCTAACTGTCAAATTTTCCCAATTGAACATGAACCTTATGCCATTGTAATAAAGTTGAAAAACGATCAAAGAAATTTGACAGATTGGGGTAGCTTGATGTGCTGGCCTCTGTACCTATGTTTGAAAAGCGAAACTCCCACTCCGAACGCTGTACTTCTAAATTCGTACAGTTCTAGGGAGTAATACGTCTCTACACAGTAAGGATAATATCATCGTTTTTTTTTGAGGGTGGGAAATCTTTATATAACTTCTCGCACTCTGGGAGCGGGAGGGCGTGTCAGACTTACTGACTATAACCCACTCGTGTTCCTTCAGTTGCCTGTGTGTAGGTACCTATCTCTTTCGAACAGCCCGCACCTCTGACCGGATTGGTGCTGATTTCTGACGCGCCGTCGACCCTGGATAATATCATCGCTTACGACGCATTTAGCACGCCCTACGCGGCAGCTCATGATCATGGAGTTAATTTACAATCCCTAATCGAAATAACCTGTAGCTTGGGGCTTGGATCATGTTCCCAATACTGGTGTGATACTATTTCTTATTTTTGAAAATGTATCTTAAAGGCGACCTACCTACAGTAAAAAGAAATTCCCTAGTAACCCATTTCAGTATAAACCACCAACTTCCACTCCTTAATTGCAGAAATTGATTCGAAAATATACGACGAATTAAGAAGAGATGATTGGGACCTGCTAGTGGCCCATTACTTGGGTGTGGACCATGCTGGCCACAGGTATGGGCCGAACCACGCCGAGATGACTAGGAAACTAGACGAAACCAATGTAAGACTGAAGAAAATAATATCAATGCTGCCACCAGATGTACTCCTCTTTGTGGTTGGAGATCATGGAATGACTGAAACAGGTATGTGATGAGTGTGTCAAAGCTTTATTGTTGTGGAAAATAATAAATTAATTGAATACTTGAATATAATATTGGCAAGATGTTGTAACTAATTGTCGTTAATCACAATTATGTATATCTTGCTACTCAAAGATTGAAATTTGAAAAATCAGTTTTTGTTCATAAGTGAAAAAGTCAGGATCTTTAAACCGTCACACACTATAAACTTAATCATTTTACTGTAATGTAATTTAAATATAAGTATGATCTTGTGAAAATATCTGAGGACAAGTCATCTATTTCAGCCAATTAACAGTTTTGAGAAAGCCTCATAATGCTAATTATTGTGTGACACACCTTCAGTAAAATACTTGGTCAGTTGTAAAATCTAGATTGATTTCAAACTGACCAAGTATTTTAAAATTTGAAACAATGGATGTGTCTTGATGACTAAATGGAAAGGGACTTTTATTACGGAAGATGTCAAAAGAGGAAGTGTTGGAGAAGCCTTGGTCTACAGATATATTCACCAAGTAAAATTGTACTTTTAACATTATGTAAAAGTGCAAATTTTTCACATTGTTTTAGACTCACATGAATGGACCAACTCTGATGGTAGGTATTCAATAGTTTTGTTTGCAATGTAGAAGATTTTTGTGTGTTAATAATGCTGTTTTGTTTAGGCTAAATTTGCTGCTGTGTGTGATTCTAAAGCATTTTTGTTAGAATTTGTGTCTATGGTATTAGATTGTAGTTAGTTCCGTTGTCTCCGTGAATAGTCATGTGACTTTTTAATTTGCGTTTTACGTAACGAAGCTCTAACTTGTGTTGTTATAAACTAACAATTAGGAGAATCGGTGTTATTTAATTACTTTAAATAAATAAAAAAATAGAGCATAAAAAATGATAAGTTGCCTAAGTAAGCATGAAAATATGTCTTTCAACATGTACATTTACAATCATAAAATTATTCTCTCCTCCCTTAACCAGGCGATCATGGCGGGGAAAGTAAAGCCGAACGTACAGCGGCTTTCTTCGCGTACCGGGGCGCAGGCCTGGCTGGCACCGGGGAGGACATTTTGACCGGCAAAGAAGTACAACAGACGGACCTAGCGCCTACCCTAAGTGCGGCGTTAGGAAGACCGCCGCCAGCGCCCTCTCTAGGACACCTACTGATGCCTGTACTGCCTAAGGCTAGCAAAAGTCATACCTTACTGCATATGACTAATAATTTGAAACAGGTGAGATGAACCAAAACTATTCCTTTTATACTCTCCTTGAAATCTAACGCAACATAATTTTATTTATTCAACCTAGTTGGAATGTAAATTTTATCTTCTGTGACTTACGTTCTGCAGTAGCACTAATGCTCATTATCTGTATAAAATATTCAGCATATTTAATACCACCTACAGATAACACAATACATGATTCGTTATGGAGAGGAATCCCAACAAGTGTCTCTCGACCGACTCGCTGATCTTATCAACGCGACGAGGGAACAGTTACATAAAGCCGCTTCCATTGAAACTGATGACGAACTCATCAAATACGTCGCGGATGTCAGGTAATGCGGAAATTATGCAAACAAATGAATTTGAATGTTGGCCTAATGTAATAAAGTTTAATTTTGTTTCAGGGCTCTGGTTGACGATATACGCAATGTTTTCCGCGAGGTCTGGGTCGAGTTTGATTCGCTGTCTATGCTCAGAGCTCTTCTACTTCTTCTCTTGGCGATATTTTTCAGTTGGTTGATAACTGAAGGTCTTCCTATGGAAAGGCTTCCGGCTGTTTTCGCCAGCACCTTTGTCCCGACTGGACTCATTTCAATGGCTGTTTGCATCGCTGTATGCTATACAGCTTTCTACCTCAAACTTTTAGAAGATCTTGAACACGCGATTATCTTGAGTACTGGTTTAATATCGGCCAGTATAATGTGTGTTTTAATAATCATGCACTGGGATGGGATTGCTCAGAGGTGGTATGAAGGACGTTCGCAATTCTACGAACGTTTCGCGCGCGCAGCCTTAGCGGCTTCTGCAGCTATTCTAGTATCGAATAGCTATATCATAGAGGAGGGATCTACTCTCGCGTTTTTGGCAATAACTGTGTTGGGACTGATGGCTTGGAATGCATCAAATATAAACTCGTTCTTGTATTGGATCGCTTGTGGAATAATATTCGCAGGGACAAGGTTGTATCGCGGTTGTAGGGAGGAACAAGGAGATTGTTGGACGGCGGGGGCGGGCGTGCCATCGGGGCAGTCGTCACGGACTGCGTTAGTTCTAGGCATGGGCACTGTGGCTGCTGTGGTTGCCATTTGCAGGCGACATGTGGGCTGGCGGGGTTACTGCACCGTGGTAGCGGGATTATTGGCCTGTTCACACTGGGCTACGGGTTATGGGTCATTAGGATCTCCGAGCCGTGCGAAATTGTTAGCGCGGGCCGCTTGGCTAGTCCTTGCAGTGATGATGTGTCTGATATGGAAGCGTGAAGGCCGCGGCGCCACTCTACCGCTAATGGCGACTAGTCTGATGTTCTTCGTCGCCAACACACTAGTACTTGGAGTGTCGTATGCTCCGGGCGCAGTCTTAGCTTTTATACTGGGATGTTTAGCCCTGAACATAGTTGCAAATTTGAAGAGTGATGGTTCTACGAAGTTTTGTAAGTATTTTTCTTTTATCGCTGAATTGAAGCTCCCATCGTTTTAATTTATTTTTAATCCTTGTCCTCTTTTCAGCTCTGGTAACTCGATGCAATTCAAGCGTGGCTTGTATGTGGGCGTTGTTGGCGTCTTACGCGTTCTACGCCACGGGCCACCACGCCACGCTGGGCCACGTTCGATGGGCGCCTGCCTTCCACGCTGGAGATCCTAACTATATGGATATTGGACCACCCATCACTGCCTCTTTGGTCTCACTGGAATTATTTGGTAAGAAATTTAATTTGTTCAAGTCATGTAGGTAATAAATTGCATATCAAAATGAGTGCCCAAACAATAGGGTATTTTCCAATTTATTAAAAACTCTTATAATTTGAAGATTGGGACGAAATATGTGACAGAAAAATAAAAAATAAATGATTTGTATCAATTTTCTCAATAAAAAAATATTTAAATCAAATTTATTTTTCGTTGTTATGAATTTACCGCCAAAACGCTCCTTACGATGACTTTTATATCACGTGACATCCTGACGTCAGCTTTGTGTAAACGGCATCAGCACAAATAATTAGTTTAGCGCAGTTTTAGAACTAATAGGTCTTTACCTATGAAATTGCCGTTTTGTATGAAAAAATTTAAACGAATTTTTTTCATGAATTTTTTATTTGTATTAATCGAAGTAATCACCCATGCAATCAATGCATCTTTGCCATCGCAGTGGCAGTTTATTGATGCCCTTCTTAAAGAAATCAGCTGGACGGGAGGCAACAAATTCTTCAAAGGCATTTTGTACTGCCTCTCGGGTATTAAATTTTTTTCCCGCCAAGAAGTTATCCAAATTCTGGAAAAAGTAGTAGTCTGTAGGCGCAAGGTCTGGTGAGTAGGGCGGATGACGGAGAGCTTCCAACCCCAGTTCTTGCAACTTGGAGACCGTCTGCTGTGCAGTATGAGGTCGCGCGTTGTCGTGCAGGAGCAGCGGAGACGAGCGATTGACCAATGCTGGTTGGAGATGCGCCAGCTTCTCCATCATTGTGTTCAGTTCTTCACAGTACACATCTGCAGTAATGCTCACCCCGTTTGGTAAGAAGCTGTGATGAATCACACCGGCGCTAGACCACCAAACAGTGACCATCACTTTTCTAGGGGTAAGTTTTCGTTTAGGGCATTGTTTAGGTGCTGAACCAGGATCCAACCAACTTGCTGAGCGCTTACGGTTATCAAACAGAATCCATTTTTCATCGCAGGTAACAATGCGGTTCAAAATTCCTTCATTTGTGTGTCTGTTGAGCAGTGCAAGGCACGTCTCGACGCGTACTTCGCGCTGGCGATCATTGAGTTCGTGGGGCACCCATTTGTCAAGCTTTTTTACCTTGCCAATTTGACGCAAATGGACCAATATTGTTTTGACGCTAACGTCGAAAGCTGCTGCTAATTCAGCCGTAGATTGTGTATCATCAGCTTCCACAATCGCCTTTAATTCGTCATTGTCGACCAAAGTCTTCGGACGACCGCGAGGTTCATTTTTCAGGTCGAAATTTCCAGAACGGAAGCGAGCAAACCAATAACAGGTGGTGCGTTGGTTTGTAGTGTTAGCTCCGTAAACGTCGTTGATGTTGCGTGCCGCTTGTGCCGCGTTGCTGCCACGACGGTACTCATATTCCATAATTACTCGAATTTTTAACGTATCCATGATGACGAAAAAGATTGAAATGCGATGAAAATGTAACACTAATCAATAAAGAAATGACTACTTTTAGAAAAAAAAATCCATGTTTTTAAAATAAAATTAATTTGAAATTAGAATTCTTAGCCAAACAAAAATTATTTTGATTTGAAATGGCCAGTACTGCAGAACGGCAATTTCATAGGTAAAGACCTAATATTTGTGCACAGAGGCACTGCACATCCGTAATATCACTGTCTATCCATTAAAAATTCTGTATTTAAACTCGACATTCACTTGTTTACTTACTATCTACTTACTTTAGTTTACACAAAGTTGACGTCACGTGATATAGTCATCGTAAGGAGCGTTTTGGCGGTAAATACAAAACAACGAGAAATAAGTTTGATTTAAATCGTTTTTAATTGTGAAAATGGATATAAATCAATTTACTTTTATTTTTCTGATACATATTTCGTCCCAATCTTCAAATTAGAACAGTTTTTAATAAATTGGAAAATACCCTATTGGAGAGAAATCTTTTTCGTCTTCAAATTCGTTCCCTTCCCGAATTTCGACCGGCAGGAAATATTATAACTTTAATCTTTGAATATTTCTTAAAAAAAAAAAAAAAAACCTTCGTAATGTTTTTGTTTGTCAGGATCTCTATTGGCATTCGGCGCGGCAGTGCCCCTGTTGGCGCTATGGGGTGAGAATGGAGCGGGTCGAGTTGGCCCTCGCACGCAGCTAGCAGCCGTCTTCTCACTGTGCCTCAAGTTTATGCTCTGCTTCGCTATTAGGGTACGTACCTCTATCATATCATAATTTCTGCCAAAAGACGTCGACTGCTGGACATGCCTCTTCGACCGATTCTGTACTTCCCGCATCCAGCGAATTCCTGCGGCCTTCACAAGGTCATCGGTCGACCTTGTGGAGGCCTTCCAACTCTTCGTCTTCCAGTATGCGGTCCCCACTCCAGAACCTTTTGGACCCATCGGCCATCTGCTCTGCGAGTAATCTCCTTGAACATTCTTCGAGCTATGTTGGTTACCTTGGTCCTCCTACAGATCTCTTCATTTCTGATTCCATCACGTAGCCTCTCCATTGCCTGTTGGGCGACTATTAGCCTTCTAATAAGGCCCATTGAGCCCATAAAAGATGACCACAGAGGAATCATAACATCGGCAGCGTCTACAGGCGGCAGTACTTATAAAATATGTGGCATGAAATGACACTGCTGTTCCTGTAATATACGTCATTTGTGTCGCAGGCCGAGTAACGGTGAGACACTGTATGGAAAATGTTGAAAAACTTTTACTCAGTGCTCTTTGGAGATGACAGATGATTATTATGGCCCTGCATTGTTCGACTCACATAGAATCCTATAGTATAAATTTTGGACTTAGCAAGTCAGATACCCGTCTAATAGAAGATGTTGTTCGCATTTAGCTTTCAACGGTTTTCACGAGTAAATTTATGAGTTGGTATGTTTCTTATGACCAATTGCTGGTTCATACGATTTGAACGTGTTAAAGAGATCATGCTGAGGGATGAGTCAGCTAGGAAATGCCGGTGCCATCTAGTTTTTTGACCAACAAAATATTGACGTGTAAAAGTATATTAAATGATCTATAAATAAACATTTCATGGCGACAGTGCGGTTTTGTTAGATGTAAGCCACACCCTGATGTTGACAAAACCGCATGATAGATCAAGTTGGATGAAAAAATGGCGTCTTATGATGTGGTTATTATGAAAACAAGCTCATCTGTCTGGATTAGACATAGATCCATAGATTGTTTTCATAATTACAGCTGTCTCGCCTTATTGCATATTTTCCAAGCCTTGCTTAGTTCAATCAAAGCCTTTGACCGTTATACCTATGTACCAACCTCTTAAGCTATTTTTTCAGGTCGTTCATAAGATATTAAAATAATTAAATGTATAAAATAACATCACGCCTTGTTTTCTCGAAAGGTTGGTCTATTAAATCTACCTAAATAATACGATAATAAAGTTTTCGACGTCTTCGCCGAAATGTCCCGCCCGACATTTTTTTTTAAACTTTTAAACCCTATTGCTCATCAGGTATTCGCGTGCGCGATCTCAGCTACAATCCACTGCCGCCACCTGATGATATGGGGCGTGTTCACACCGAAGCTGTTGTTTGAGGCCGGCGCATGCGCAGCCGCGCTGTTCGGCACAGTGTTCGGCGCCACACTCGTTGCGTGGCACTTGCCCACGCAACACCGCTCCAGTTGACACAAGCGGGCAAATTAGATCGTAGTTTTATATGGACTGGACTAGTGGGGCCTCGGATTTTGAGTGAATGGAGTGACGACTAGGAACTGCAAATAGAACAATGCTTCTTGAAGGTTAAATATTACTTGTTATAAACATCTAAAGGTCCGTCAACACATATCAGGATCTTGGTAAACCAGAACATCCGGGCGTGTGCACAGAACACTGATAGACAAGAGTTCAGAAAATTGAGACCCGGAGCTGTGTGGATAGCAGTTTAGAATTATATGGTCATAAACTTATCTATTGTGGATTAGTTTTAATTTGTTTTATTTACAAGGTAAGTTGCTTACCAGGTAATGGATTACTTCTATTCAGGTAATGATTACCTGTATAGATAAGTTTGTGGTGCCACAAAATTGTGTTCAAGAATATCTTACTTCATTGACAGCGAGTGTTAAAATAAAAGCATTTATTAACGGTGTTTTTATGAAACGGTTATTTTCTATTTTGGCACGAACAGAGTCACTCCCAAAAGTAAGCTGCTGAAGAAGCTGTTGTTTGCAAGTACTGGCATCTGCTTTAATATTAGGAGTTGCGTTTCCTATTATTTGTAATAGGTCTGGTCCACATCAAATGCTTTGATTCGTACTGTGAACCAGTGCATGACATTTTTACACGGCCAAGTTAAGTGTGGGCCAGCCTTTAGATGCCTTGTACTTTTGTATAATTATGTACCTACTTCTGCCTATGACCAAGTATTTTTCCAAGATTTTTAAAGGCCAAGACTTTATGTGGTGAGATTTATTCGTGCATTATTACGCTTGGACAGACTGTTGTAACTAAAATAATCTTATTGTACTGTTTCGATTGAGATTATGAAGATATTATATTGCATGCGAATGTGAAAGACATTATTGTAATGTTACTCTTATTGGAATGTTTTAACGCGTGAGTTGCGATGTTCTTTTACGAAGTTACGGGTTCATTTTGTGCTTAATGGTTGTATTAATTTTAATTGTTTTATAATTATGACGTGATGTCTACCCAAAGCATTTTAAATATAGATATTAAAGATGTATTTAAAAAATAATTTATTGTATCTGAACAAAACTGCCATAGGCTGTTACATAGTTGTTATTCGAAATAATGTTTAGAAATGTTGTTATGCCTTTGATTGAAGTTTAGATTAACTTATTCTAGATTCAAACAAATCAGTATTTGTTCTAGTTGACATACATTAAATTATAGTTTTAGCAATAATTGTATCTAATTATAAATCGCCATGATTATGAAGAGTAGAATAGATATTTATTACAAATTCCATTGGCATTATGATTTTGGAATACAATCTATATGATTTTTTTTATAACAATAAAGATTTTTAGCACACTATTGGGTTTTAATAAAAAAACTAATGGAAACATATATATTATAACATTTATTTTCTAGAATACTATGACTTAATGTCAATGTGTGGAGAATATAGATTAAAGTAAGATTATAATCAAATCTTGAAACCCTAGAATTGTAGAATTGTGGTCACATAGCTAGCATACTCTAAAACTTAAGCTTGTGACGAATAGCACCTTCACTCACCATTATAACTAATTTAGAAACGAATTATTGAAACTGGATATAAAATTCATTGCACTCTGAAATACACGCACTTTAATAGTTGTTAGGAGTGAAAGCGGGCAAGTCACGTGGCGGGTGCGGGCGGGTCGTACGGATTCAAGAGATACTCGGAGAACGAGTTCACAGCCGACGCACCGCGCACTTCCTTATCCAGAAGAGGTAGTTTGGTAACGTGGAAGTCTTCATACAAGTCTGCGATTTGTTCGAGATACTTCTCTTGAACTTTGTGTCTCGCCGCGCACAGATCGCACGGTGCTGATGTTCTCAGTAACAACTGGTTGACGATAATGTTGTGCGTGTCGATGCCGCACCGCGTCAGCTCCTGAACTAGACGCTCAGTCTCATAGAGTGACAGGAACTCCGCAATACAAACACAAACGAAAGTGGTCTGGTTGGGGTCCTTGAACTGGGTATTGACCTGTCTGATAACTGATAGCATTTCGTCCATTTTGTTGCTGAATATGTCTGAGTTGAACTCTGCCAGGCCAAACAGTGTCGCTACTTGGTTGATGAATGGGGCCACCTGAAAAATAAACAAGAGAACTGACCTTAACCCATTGACTTTAATTGTGTCAGGTATTTTAAATTGCTAATTAAAGTGTAATTTAATACGGTATTGTGTGCTGTCAAAATAAATAACGCCTCTTTCATAGTTATGAAAGCAAACTCACTACACCACACCCCAACACTCGTGGTCATAAAAGGTAGGAGTGATATGACAATATTACTAAATATGCACCATCCTACTTACACATTTTATGACCACGAGTCTTGATTATTAGTATAGACATGGATTGTTTGTGAAGTGGAAAAGGTCACCTTAGATTTCAGTCGCATTAGTTTTCCCAGACCTCGCTCGACGACCTGTGGGAAAGACAGCAGACGCAGAGTATGTCCTGTTGGTGCAGTGTCGAATACCACGGCACTGAAGTTCATGCCCTTCACCAGCTTCATCACCTAGAAACAAGTTACCAGCTTATTTTAATAGAAGCTCATAGTATACAGGGTAATTTTTAACCAGTTCGCAAACTGTAACCATGAATTTATTTATTTATATACGCTTTATTGTACACCAGAAAAAGCATGACAAAATAAAACATTAAACACTAAACAATTTAACCTATCATTCTAGAACCCCAGTGCAGAAACTTATCGTCGGCTATAAAAAAACATACAGGTCGACCTAATACTCGTAAAAGCGTGTTAAAATCTGCTATTTCATAGAAAAGTGCAGCACCTACGCGGTCAAAATGTATGGAACGACTGACGTTTTTTTTATATAAGCGACGAAAAATTTCTACGCTAGGGGGTCTAGAATGATATGCTGAATTCATGGTTACAGTTTGCGCACTGCGCAAACTGTGCGCAATGCGCACTGGTTAAAAATTTGTCCTATTTTCTACTGAGGCTGGGAGGTAAATTGGCTACTAGCATTTCACTATTTCATGTTTCATGAACTGTTGCCAAATAAATATTACCTTATTAGCAAGTGATACGTCTGTAGGATTTTACATAAAACTTATTTTAATTTCCCTATGTAGTTTTCTACACTGATGTTGTAGAGGTAAAGTTTGTAACTTTCGTTGTAGGAGGTAAGTAATATAAAGAAAATACTCATTCAATTTAAAATTCATCAAACATTTTAAAAGACCTAAGGGTGTGGAAACGACTTTTGCAACGTAAAGAAAACGATAAAGTTCGTATGGAACGTGGCCGTGGGAAGAACCTTAATGCGCAGTCCAATTAATTCGAAACTCGGTATTAATACTTTTGATAGAAAAAAAAAACAGTTTTGCTGGTGTTTGTTTTTGGTGGAAAGAATCCTCCTCCCCTAATATTATAATGATTACCGCTAATTTTGTGACTAACCCGAGAATTATTACAAATTAATTATGTAAGATGTACATTAAACTAGGGTCACTTCCTCGTCCATTGAATAATCATTATAATATTCAGTTCATGGGTAATTTCGATAGATAAGGTATATAATGACAATAATTAATCATCATATTGTGACAAACAGATTATTATTGTAATTACACCAACAAAATGCATTTATAGTACTGAAACATTGCTATAAATACACATTTCAAGTTATGTATGGAGACTGTCTATCTTCATTCTATCCCATAGAAGCTGGGGTACCTCTAGGTTCTGTGCTAGGCCCAGTTTTGTACACAGTTTACACGGCTGATCTACCCACCTCAGAGCGAATTGTTACTGCAACCTATACTGATAACATCGCAGTCCTGTCCTGCGATAAAGACCGGATTAGAGCATCCACGAAACTTCAAGAACACCTGGACAAGGTTGGATCATGGCTGAAAAAGTGGAGAATCATGGCAAGTGCTGCTAAGTCTGTTCACGTTACTTTCGCCCTAAAAAGAGGTGACTGCCCACAAGTGAAGCTCGGTGTAGACGTTCTGCCACGGAAAAGTACTGCCAAATAACTAGGTATGCACATCGACAGAAGATTTACCTGGCGTGAACACATAAAAACCAAAACGGATCAAGCCAACTTAAAACTCAGAGAATTTCACTGGCTCATAGGTAGACACTCATCACTAAGCTTAGAAAAACTAATCTATAAATGCATCCTTAAACCTGTATGGACATATGGTATTACAAAAAATATTGAAGTACATGAGTACCTACAAATTCCAACTGTAAAGGAGGTTGTAGAAAGGCCCTACAACAACTATAAAGAAAGATTCCAACTACATAAACATGAACTCGTTGTAACTCTCCTAAAGTCTCAAAAGAGAATGAATAGCATCAATCTAACCAACAGCAAGAATTATAATTATAAGATGATGCATTGCAGGATGCGAACAATCTTTAACTGTCAGAGAAGAAACAACTAATCTGATTAAAACTCAAGGGCTAACTGCAGATGGAATAAAAAAAAATAAACATATAGTCTGAATAAGAATAACATCAGTCTGATACTGCCATGTTGTGTTTTTTTTTTCCTTTTTTTCCAGACGTGTTGTGTTATTCATGGTCCTAGGCAAATAGCTTGCGAAAAGAGCATTATAATAACTTCTTTACATAAAAACATAAAGAATGTCTTTATGGGGAAAGGTAAACTGTAGAAAAAAGTTTTTTATAAGTTTGTTGCAATTTGCAGGTCAATTAATTAATTACTACTATTCCATGAAAAGTCATTCAAAGAGATTAAATGAACAAAGAGGGTTATATTGATGATTTTAATGATGATTATCCTGTAAATACATATGTGTTATAGTTGCAAATCATATTTATACAACATACAAAATGACACTGAACCTGAACTGAAAATTAATTTTTTTTTAAAGAAAATTAGAATTTAGCGGGCTATCTTAGGACATCCTCCATAAGTGTTGGGTTCATTTATTAAATTTAACTTACCACACACTAGCAAAAGACATAATTGTGGAGGTGTACGCTTTGCAGTGGGATTATCCGTTTAACGGGCAGTATGAAATACATACGTTTTGTTTTTGTTTTAATTAGTATTAACGTAGTTAAAGGTCCCCTACATCACATTTCTGAATAATTGTACCCCCCAGATACTCTTTTATACTTTTATGGGGTGTGGCAACATGTTTGTCTATGCCCGTTATTAAATTAAAAATATCGTTTTTACAAATCAATTATGCACCAGATTCCCGGGTTACCGGGTTTGGAGATGTCATCACATTCAATTTATATTACCTCTGCATAACTCATAGCCTCATCTATGCCAGGGAAGGCTCCCACTATTTCCTGCATCACTCCCTTGCCCAGCCTCATAGCCTCTGTTTCTCCTTCGAAATATTCCTCAGGCAATTCTGTGAGCCCCACATTGGGATCAATTTCCATTGCAAATAGATTATTGAAACCTTTTACTTTGGTTGGCACCTGAAATGTGAAAAAAGAATAACAATTCACTATGTTATCTATTACTAATAATAAAGAGGAAAGATTTGATTGTTTGTTTGCATTGAATAGGCTCCGAAACTACTGATCCGATTTGAACAATTCTTTCACTGTTGGGAAGGTGCACTATCCACAGGTGACATAGGCTATATTTTATCTCCATATTCCCACGGGAACGGGAACTACGCGGGTGAAACCGCAGAGCGCTGCTAGTTAGAAATATTTTAAAAATAATTGATTTTGTCTTTAAAAATTAGATGCATAGTACTGGTGTTTCTCTTTTTTTGTACAAGAGTAATTTTTCTTTAAAAAAATGGTGATGTGTCTAATTTGTTTGTTTTATAGCACTCAACATTGCATGTGACCTAGATAGTTAGTGCAGTCCAAATAGATAATTCAATAAAATTGTGAACAATGTGATTTATGTGAAACCACAAAGAGTAGGTTACTAAAAACTCTCTTTGTCTTTGTTGTGTTATTTTCATCGGCCACTTAATTGTTGCCCAGTGTCGTTTTTCCGTCGAAATCGTTTAAAGTGCCATAATTATACACTTATTCAAAACATAACCTACCTTGGAGAACTTCTGATCAAATGCATCAGATATGTTATGAGCAGGATCTGTCGAAATAATGAGGACCGACTCCCGGACCTTGGCTAGTTGGATGGCCAAACTGCAGCTAAAAACAAATAACACTATTAGATTTAAGTGGACCTCGATGATATTACAATTTTTTATGATAAATTGCATACCTGCACGTAGTTTTACCAACTCCACCTTTCCCCCCAACGAAGATCCACCTCAGGGATTTCTGGTCGACCACATTTTTCAAGGAAGGTTCCAAGGTTTCGAAATCTTTGTTATCTTCCATTTTTACAGAGTAATTAATTTAACGAAATATTGAATGTACTCCAAAACAGCTCAGCTCGAAAATCGTAAACGTAATTTTTTTTGACGTAACGTGACGTGACATGCGCTAATCTGATGATCCGATGTATGTGTCACTGTCAAAATTAATGACCTGACATGACATTGGCAGCTCCATCATGAGTGAATGAATCGATAACCTTGCTGACAACGACGTGTAATAATCGACTAAAAGCTAAATGAAAATGTATTATCTCATTAGCAAAAATCTTAAAGTATTTTAGAAAATATATGGCAAACATGAAAGTCAGTAATTTTAACTATTATCATTGGTTATTTTATACCAGCATCTTTCTCAAAGATAATTGGAGCCTGTTATTCTGAGTTTTTGGACCCCATTAGATCTTTCTTCTAGCAATACTTTTTCCTAATGTCAAAACAATTCGATTCGACTTCGAGTCCATCTGTCAAGTTGAAGTTGTAAAACTATTATGAATGTATTCGATTATTGTACAAAATAAATAATTGATGTAATGTAATGACTGAAATGTGCAAGTTTATAAATAAAAATAATGCTCTATCGACTTTTCCGCGGTCGTTTAACATTTAAGTTCTACATAGTGTTCACAATATTAGTAATCGCTTCGATATGTTGTTACTTTTTTCCGCCGATTTATCCTATTGCCCCAGTGACTGTGCCACCAAATCCTCTGCACCCTCGTTCTTCTCGCCACTTGTCTAAGTTAATGACTGTAGTGTTCCGTCAGTTTGAGGATTTCGAAAATGACATCGCTGATAGCGTGCAGTCGTTTGTATCGGCTTTTCCTAATATGCCTGTGGTGGTAGTATGTGAGAATACTCCTTATCCACCGTTCCCGTTCTCTGTAACGAACGAGACTCTACGAAATGTTAAAGTATTGTCATTGGAACTGAAGCTGACTGCTTCGCCGCAGGATTTCAATCCGTTGACGCATATATTTACTGAGTATGTATTGTTTGTGCCTGATTCAACGCGAGTCTCGCGTCGGGTGCTGCAATTCGCGATGGCTGCGGCTGCAGCAAGTCCCACACAAGCCGTAGCTGTCGGTATTGGCAACTCACACTTGATATGCCAGCATGTGCAGTGGAACTACGCAGACTGGACCCTGCAGTACAGTAAAGACGCTTCTGGCAAGATTTGCGATGCTGTTCATGGTCAGCATGCACTGCTGATAAGAACTGCTGTCCTGCAGAAAGTACCACAACCCTTTGCTTTACCTTTTCCCGAGGCCCTCTATCTGCAAACTGTAGTAAAAAATGTTAAGGTAGGTCTGACAATGATGATGATGATGTGACTGACTATGTGGAAACCGTAAATATATGTTTTTTTACTTAAACCCTCCAAGATACATTTATTATGTTGGTATTCCAGGTTCAAATATCAGATGGAAAGCTTTCTCCAGGTCGTGGAGTGCTTAAGACTCCAGGTGCGAAGCAGAGGGCATCTCGTCACATGCGGGACTACAGGATTGCTCTGTACAAGCAGCTGGGAGTGAAGGCAGTGATGAGGGAAGATGGAAGAGTACAGTGGTTTGGCTGCAAAAGGGAGACACAGGTATAATAGACCAAGTACCTTTTTTTTAAATCAACCTCTCCCAGCCATCCTAGCCATTACAGCGACATAGGCCTCCTCATGGTGAGAAGGAAACCACCCTGTCTTTACATAAATGCTCTGTATGTGTGAATGTCACTGAACTCCTCCTAAACAGCTGGACTTATTTTGATGAAATTGTTTGTGGGTCCCTGGAGACTAGATTCATACTTAGACCCGGTCAACGTCTGTATAATCTGCTAGTTTATTATAAATTATGTACCTGGCAATGTCAATTTTGTCATATTTGCCAAAAGTTCTGTGTATTAGAGCGACATGAAACGAGAAGGAAACTTGTAAAATTTTCGCTAGTCACACGTATCTTATTAGTTTTAATAAGCTTCAAATATTATGATAGTTAAATGCTTTAATTCTATTTTAGATTTTAAACCACCTTCTGTTTGTGTTTTATGATATATGTTGTCTATCTATATTCTCAGAGTAAAGTCCAACAATTTAACATGAACATTTTGCAATAACATTCGGGTTTTGGTGTCTCTGTACTAAGACAACCTTTTATGGAACAAGTATTAAATAAAATGTTGTAAATCACATAGGTACATACAAAATAGCAATATAAACAAGTTTTAAGAATAATTATGATAAATGATGTGGATAAGAACTGAGAGACTACACTGGGAATCTGCAAAATAAAAATCCTAGGGTTAATTAGTAGACTTTAAACAATTGTAGAAAGAATCTAGGAATTTGTAACCATTTGTTTTAAAAACTACAAGCTCTTGGTCCCTCAGTTCTTACGGACCATCTAGATCTCAGAAAGTATCGTAAAAATGAAAATATTGTGATTACAGATATTCAGTAAAGAATTTGTACGGATACTGAGAAAACTCTAACCTCAGTTGGTTCAGAAGACACTTTAACTCTAGTCTATATAGTGAAATGCATTGATTGGCATCATAAAAATAAGATTAAAATCTGGGCATGTCTAGCAATTATGCAAACATTTAATGATGCTTTCACGAACCCTTAAGATGAAACTTATGAGTTATATTTCCCCCTATTTCCAGCGCTGCTACCCATCAGTGCAAGGCACGCCATCCTACATGCTGTCGGGGCGCAACACTCCGCCATGTTGTCGCCGCAACATGCGCCGTGTCGCTGGGCACGTGTTGCGCGCGTTGTTGCAAGCCGGCGCCAGGTGCTGGCTCGAGACCACGTCGTTACTGGGAGCTGTTATGAGGTATAGTTTGGTTCCAATCGACTTTTCGGCATACGCAAGTTAGTTTTCAAAAATGTTAACAAATATTTGTATTTGGAAGTATATTTTTAATACGTAGGTACACACAATTTTTTTTCAATTCTTTCTAAAATCAACTTCATTTTCACGTGCGTAAAATTGATATTTGTTTTAGTGGCAATTACATCAATTGAAAACAAGGATATAAAAATAGGTTGGTTTTTGTGGAGCAGTTAACGATGCCACACACTTTATGATAGTAGAACTAAATTCCCAATCTAAAACTTTCTATCCCTACTATTTCTGTCCAACTAAATATATTAGAAAAAAACTTACGGCATCTACGCAGGGTGCCCGCAATCTACTGGGACGCGTTTAACTGACTAAGTACCCAGATATAGCCACCGTTGTGTTTTCAGCCAGAATTAGCCAAATATAACCCTCCAGACCTCTCCAAGATTTCGACACGCAAGAAAAACAGGCCTTAATTTTTTTTACCTAGTTATATTCTACCTAGTTTTATTAAAAGAAATCATAGCCATAGCATTATGTTACGGCTATGATTTTTTCACTTCCAAAATGATTTCTGTCAGCAAATATAGTGAATGGAGATGCCACTAGTGGCCACGAGAATAATACATAGTCAGCAAATGTTATCAAATTGGGCAGCTCTGAAATTGGTACTTTCTTTTCACCTGTCTAAAGCTGCTAAGGACTAGTTTTTGTTGAAGGAGTCCAGCTCATCCCGCCATCTCCGTCTGGGCCTGCCGCGATGTCGCTAGCCATTAAGGGTCCATCTTAAGGTGAATCCTGTCGACATTTTTTCCCATAAAAACTTAGGGAGCGTATGTCGTGTTCGATAATGTACATCAAAACTTAAACATGGTATGATTTTATCTCATTATTAATATTGTCTCTACGGAAACAGAATACTAAAATAAAAAGCCAGTAAAAAGTTAGAAGCCGAGAATCTCCAAAACCAACTCGGTGCGGGCAAAGCTCAAATATCGAAACGTTCAATAAATTTTATTGGTTGGGGTAATTTCTTTGGTTTTATGCAGTGGTTTTTTCATAAAACCCGATCTTCCGAAGGACTTTTCTTAATTTTTACGCGCCTATTTTACTATAAATGATCCTGCATCTCACTCAATAACGTTGTGCGTGTAGACTAGTGTCTAACTGCTCATCAGTGATACTACCTCTGTCCATGATGCCCGGTGAGACAGCGTGTGTTTTAGCCAGGCCCACCAGTGAGTTGGAGCCCGCGACTAGATTCCCCTTAATGGGTCATAAGTTTGGCCCATTCGTCGTCTGACATGCGCAAGATGTGTCCACCCCAATTCCATTATAGCGTAGGTTTTCTGGATTTAGTTCTAGAGATATAGTGTAAAATGAATGCCGCGGCACCGCATGTTTCTTCCTAACCCAATATTAAAAAGGGGAATGGCTAAATTACTTCTCTTATTTTACTCACCATCATACAAATACTGCAACTTTACATAACCAACCCTATATAAAACTCACCAAAAACTTTCAGAGGCGACATCCTACCATGGGCAGAATACGTCGAAATAGGCATCCATGCTTCCGATGTATCCCGAGTGTCTTGGTTACAACGAGGCGGCGCCGACGCCGACGGCTTCGTATGGGAGCGCGCCACCAAAGGACATTACTACAGAGTTGCCTACTCTGCGGCCAATCGTGTCTATGTGCTGATACTGCCGTTTACAGCCAGGAATGGTACCATGTGGCCAGCGGACTGGGTGTTGGCACATCAGAGGGAGTTCCCTGAGAGGCACTTGCATCCGTTGGCACAGGTAATGGATGCTTGAAATTGTTCTTTTTTACGGTTGAAAACTGACGGGAGTCGCTTTACTCCCCGTCGTTGTATTTTTTTTTTTTTGGTACTGGTTGATACCTGGGAATCCTTTGGTTACGGAGATATTGAATGGCCAAGTTCCATTGTTTTTACTTTTTTCTCGAAAACAAGTTCTAACTTAATTCCCCCATAGCTTCAGAACTTCTGTACCGTTGCATGCACCCATAAGACCAAATTATGCGTATGTATGTTATTATATATTTCGCGCTGCTGTAAAAGTGGTTTCTCAGCAATAATTATTGCTTGTCCAACAACTACTTAGTTTGCTGTACAGACGCCAGCACATCAAGCTATGATAGATTTTAATCTTTATAACATAAAGCATAAGGTTCATTCAGTATTCATTTGACAGTTTGGGGTAGCTTGTCGTGCTGGCGTCTGTACGATGCGTAGATAACAGATAATTTGTGATAGGTCTTTTTACAATCTGTAATACAGGGTGACAGGGACATCAACACAAACTTTGACCTTGAATTGAGCACATGAATCTACACCTCCTAGCGTAGAAATATTTAATTGGTTATAAAAAAAACACTGTTTCATAGAAAAGTGAAAATAATAATAATAGGGCAATGACAGCATGTAGCAACCTGTTGCCAGAGATACGACCACACAATATCATGCAATAAGGAGTAACTTAGAAAACTAGGCAATACGCCCCCCGCCGTCTTCGCCGAGGCCGGTTCGTCTCACAAACACGAGACGTAGTTATACGTACAAATACAAACGAGATAGAAAGAAAATTGGCTAAAAAATTCCAAACTGATTGGATATTCGGCAACTCATGAAATATAAACTTGTAAATGACCTTCGGTTTCATTTTGTTTAATGACATTGTTTATGTTAGCTGTAAGTTTCATTTTGTTTAATGAAATTGTTTATGTTAGCTGAAAGTTTCATTTTGTTTAATGACATTGTTTATGTTAGCTGTAAGTTTCATTTTGTTTAATGACATTGTTTATGTTAGCTGTAAGGTTCATTTTGTTTAATGACATTGTTTATGTTAGCTGTAAGTTTCCCGAATAAAATAAAATAAGATAAATAAATATGGATCAATCAAAAGCAACAACAATAAATTGCGGATATGTATCCGCAATTTATTGTTGGTGCTCCAGATGTGCAGTGTTGCCGTTCAATAATTGCTTAATAATATTCCCGTGTACAGGCTGTGCGTCGATGTCCCATAACACCCTGTATGACGGTTAATTCGCTGTTTTTCTGAGTCCTTTTTAATTTAAGTACATTTTATAACTGTGCATGGAATGGATTAGAAGTAGGATAACGAAGACTAAATCACTAGCACAACTCTCTGACTCACTAACTCACTGACTATATCTCTCATCACTTGTCTATATTCTTACAGATCACCTTCGCTGGCCGCCAAGCGCCTGCACCTAACGACGCAAGAGCGTTCTTAGATCTGAAGTTAGGCGCAAACGCAGTGGAGCGATGCGATAAACTTGGACCTAAACTACTCTATCCTTAAGTTTCAAATCATTATGACCCGTAAAAGTGTTCCTAACATAGGGCCCGAAGAACAGCTGTTAGTTCAATATCACAGGGGCAACTCTTGTAATTTTAAGAATTATAACGTTCATAGTCTGATCTCGGTCTCAATCTGTCAAAAATACCTCTAGTTACCATACATTTTTGACATTTGATTGTCGCGGAGTTGAGACTGCGACTAGATTTTTAACGTGTATTACGAATTTGCCCTCAGAAATCGGTCTATCCCTGGCGTACTCTTTTTGTCTGGTACGGCCACGAATAGAGATGTAACCGGGTTCTTCGGATATGGTCGAAGTTTAGTTAGATACCAATGTACAGTCGCCAGCAGGTCAAGCTATCCCAAACTGTCAAATTTTCCCAATTGAACATAAACCTTATTCCTTTGTAATAAAGTTGAAAAACCATCAAAGAAATTTGACAGATTGGGGTAGCTTGATGTGCTGGCCTCTGTACATATGTATGTACATTGGTATCTTACTAAACGTACATTCAGTTCATTTATCAAATTCAATTCAATTCGAAAACATACAACAGGTTTCTTATTTATTTCCGACGAAACTGGTTACTTATCTCTTTTGGTGACCGTACCAGACAAAATAAATAAATAAAATAAGTTTATTGACACATAATACATTTGTATACAATACCAATACATTTCACATAGGTAGGTTACATTGATTTTTGCGAAAAGGCTGCACAACACAAATAGTGAAAAAGCCTGCCTCCTTAACTAGGTGGAACCCTGTGACATAGGAGTCAGTGTTCTACTGACAAAAATGACTAGGTTTCATTTATTATAAGTTTACTTTTTGTTTTGTTCACACACACAGTTTTTGTTCGCCCTTACCTCGATCGCATAATGTTTATCGTCTGCGATATTTATACGAGCCTGGCTGGTGTGAAGCAAGAAGTCAATTTTTTAATTATATGTGCAATGTTTTTATTATTAATTAACCATTTTTGAGTGAGTCGTTCATGTAATGAATACTAGTCATTAGTTTAGATAGAAGTCAGTAATTAGGAAGACTCAGGTGTTTTGTTTTTTTTTATTTGTTAGTTAACTAGGCAATTTAGAGCGAATATATTAAAATTTTGTTAACTATTCCTCTCAAGATGCTAAAATTCAGAATTCAAGTGCAAACTTGACCCAAGTTCGAATTGGCTTAAATATCGCGTCACATGACTATGAGCTTATGTCGTTGTTTTAATATATAAATTGCAATAATTGAAGCATGGAAATATAGCAATTCATTACAAGAACGCGCTTATTGGAGTTTATACCTTATCACAATGATATAAAGAGTCATATGACGTGCGCTCGTGAATTGGAAGGAAAGAATCTGTAGGTAAGAATTATAGTGAAGAGTTATTTTTTCTAAAATTGAATATACGGGACGTCTTTGTGTATAAATACTTAAATATATTAGTATTATACATTTTGAAAGCAATCATCAATATCAAAATAATAACAAAAAAACCGATATCAATAAATTATTGGGTAAGAATTAAAAAAAAAACATTCTAAGAGTTATATTAATTGAATCACAAAACATTTAAAAATAAGTAATAATAGTATAGTTTTCATTGTAATTTTAATAATAAGTAAATTTTGAATATTCATTGTGATCTATTAGCCTAGTCCAATTCCTTGTTAAATTCTAACATAAAAGAATTTAGTGATCTCGCACTATTCTAGTCGACAAAGTATTACTTCACTGTATATACACAGACTGGCTTAGAGTGGCCCATATCTCACAGGTTACAGCTGACCAAAAAACGCTATTGACAAGCATTCGACAGGCTATCGTATTGAAAATGACACATTTTGATGATCAGATTTGTCTTGCAGCTGTTTGAATAGCAGCGGCCGTCATTTGATTTAAACTTGACCACATTTTGGGGTTTTGGATTTGTGGACGCGTTTATAGGACTGCTACGATAACATTGGTTGATGTTCAATTACGTTAAGGTACGAAAGTATATCGAATGGTTATGAATAGCTATGTAGGATAGTTAGTGTGAAAACATACTGGCCCCTGCAATTGAGGCGAGCTTGCACGAGCGGCACGTTGTCGACGGCTGCTTAAATTGTCTTTGCCGTTTACGGGTGCTGCTCGTGTGCCCTATGCACACTTGGACAATTGCCGATCTATTCTGTCGATGACAATGATCCTGGGTCGCTATTTGTTGACAAATGCAATCCAGTATAGCGTCCTGTATCTAGCGCTAGATTGAAATAGAGTAGCCGCTAATTGGCAGTCCAGTGCTACTGGTTTCAAACGCTGGATCAATATAGCATCCTCTATACTAGCTGGTGATGGTGGGAAGATGGTAAACACGGCGACACATCAAGCTATACATTTCCAGTTTACACTGATCTCGCACTGTACGGAAATCCTATACAATACGAGATCAGCTTATACTAGAAATGTATAGCTCGATGTGTACCCGTTACGTTCGTACAATTGAACAGGTTAGATCATCACATAGCTAGGCCATTAAATATGGCCACCATTCAAAATGGCGTTGTTTTGTTTTTGAGAGTTTAAAAAATGCATTTTGTATTACGTGCCTTTAGCTTTCTAGGCACCTTTCATTGTATGTATTAGTAATAAATAAGTTATTATTTATTTATTATTTCAAAGCTTTATTAGAATAATTATAAAATTACGAGTAAATATGTGTTTTATTTATTAAGATTAAGATTAAAATTAGTTGTCGGCAGGAGCTTTAGCTTCAGTTAGCTATAATTTAGTCATCTTCAAACTTCTCATCCACCACACCCGTTTGGAAGGGTGGGTCACGAACCAAACTTAGGAGTTTGTCCAGTTTCATTATCTAGTACACAGAAAAAAAAGTAAATTATTGAATTCAGCCGCAAATACACTACATCGAGTTCTAGGAAATGCTCTGCCACCGTAGTAACATTTCTGACAATGATACTCGTGTGACAGTCTGTGTCAGTTAAGGCAGAACGGAAAAATGCCTGAGTATTTGGTTCTATTGAAAACAGTACCGTATATCCATAGCCTAAAGTAGAAAATTGTACGAATGTTAAAACAGTCGGATCGCGCATGCTCGCAACGCGGTTGCTCTCAGTTTGAATTGCGGCCAGAGTAGGCTCGAGCCTCGAGCATGCGCGAGGATTTTTCCGGTCTGTCATATTTATTTACGTATACAAAATAATGTTTTTCCATGAAACAGTTTTATTACACCGTGAACTTGTGACTAAACAATGTTCTATCTCTTTTTATGAGTCATAACGGTGTTAGACAAAATATAATAAAGTAAGTTATTATAATAAAAAGAAAATTAACACGATACCTGTAATGTCCGTTGTTCAATTCCTTGAGATTTTTTTGGCGGTTTACACATTACTCTTAAATTCGGCGACAACTTCAAAACATGGCATGTTCCCCTAGAAAAGAAACGATATTACTATTGAAAATACAAAAAAACTGGAAAATTATAAAATAGAATCCATAAAAACTATACTGATATGCTGCCCCCAGAGAGATTTGAACTCTCGACCCCTGGTTTACAAGACCAGTGCTCTAACCCCTGAGCTATGGAGGCTATGGGAGGAGCTGCGAAATAGTTCATCAAATGTTGCGACAAAAAGGTTAGAGCAGGATAGCAATATTTGAAAGTATTTTCAATGCTTTTTTTATTTATTCAGGTGTGATAACAAAGTTAATTACATAATTAAATATTTGACTTCACATTTTATAGAAGAAAACAGGTTTATACTAAATTTCTGATCGCATAACTCGATAAATAAGTAGGGAACAGTGGATTTTTTTTCCCAATTTTCACGGTTTAATCCATAGCAAGTAAAAATTATTCCTATTGGCGAGTACAATGACCCCTTGAGAGGTTTCAGATTTCAATAAAACTTTGTATATACAACGTGTTGTTTTGCATCCTCGTCAAATTCAAGGAGGTAACTATGCTAATGATTCTCGACACGAATCAATAATAAAATAAGTAGTTTTTTTATTCCATATTTTCGGAAATCGGCGTTTGGCATTTTTTTTCTTCGGACACGCATGTTAAAACGCGGCCCGTGTGATACCGCACTGTAACACACAGCGATATAGTCGTGCGACACTGCCTACCGCATACGGAACGGGGCGATTCTGTTCTTTGAAAGCGGTGATTTCTGAAATACTGTTAAACTTAAACAACAAAAAAAAAAACAAGTGTGTATTCATTAGTGAGCAAGTATCGTAATTTTATTTGATTATTTATGTCTTTCCTAACAGCCTCCTGAAATTTGACGAGGATGCAAAACAACACGTTGTATATGAATAAGATTAAATGAACGTAATTTATTTATGATCTTTAAAAGTAAGTACCTACCTACTCAAGTTAGGCAGATAAGATAGTAAACTAATTAAATTAATTGATTTTGTTAGTTGCGTTACTTGGTATCTCCGCAGACGATGACGGGCAGTTTAGCATTGAAGTCTAGTCTCGAGAGCTTCTTCGTCTTCTTGGAGACCACAGCCTGTACGCAAATCGGCCGGTACTTGTCTACATTCAGGTCGTATACATACACCTGCGGAATTATAGGCATAGATATCATCTGCCTAGCCTTTTCCCAACTACGTTGGGGTCGGCTTCCAGTCTAACCGGATACAGCTGAATACCAGTATTTTACATGGAGCGACTGCCTATCTAACCTCCACAACCCAGTAACTGGGTAATTCGATACCCCTTGGTAAGACTGGTTGTCAGACATTCGGGCTTCTGACGACCCGTAACGACTGTCAAAGATCCAGAAATGACAGCCGAGACCAACGGCTTAACGTGCTTTCCTTGGTATGTAAAGATGGTCACCCATCCACGGACCAACTGCGGCAAGTCTAGCTTAACGTGATCGATCGACCCGTGCGGCTAATAGGTATTACTTAGCCAAAAGCCCCTCAGACATATACCTACTTAGTATATAGGTAGATTATTAACATTTTCTCAATTCGCGTTTTGAGTTTATTTTATGCATAGTTAGTTTATTTATACTATACCGGACCATTTATCCCACTAAAATTAGACAGTAAAAAAAAAAAAAAATTACGTGCCCCCTTATATTTACGAATATGAAAATTTAAAAAATTACCTACGAGCTAGATTTACATTCATATGAAACGGTACTGGCCATATAAGGTTCTAGGTAACCAATCCATGGTTACCTAGAACCACAGTCTATATACCATATTATACCATATATTGCGTAACTCACGATTAATTATAATCTGTTTCGTTATGCAACAGATTGCTAAACCATTGCTTCATATGATCGAAAAATCATCATCATCATTTCAGCCGAAAGACGTCCACTGCTGGACATGAGCATCCCTCAAAAAGCAGGTTTTGCCATAATCGCCACGCTTGGCAGGCGGGATGGCGAACGCAGTATGGTGATAAAATGCATAGAGAACGCTGCTGCTCATTCTCTAGTAAGTTCGAAAAATGTGACGTAAATTAACGCAATGATTATTGTTGAACTGTCTAAATGTAACCGATTATGATTAATAATGTATTTTAAACTAATGTGACGATAATTAATATGAATGTATTGAAAAATTAATGATAGACAGCATGCCATTGAGCGTAATATATAATAAGTGTAATATATTGTTTTGCATGTCAAATTATGTCTGACTATGTATTAGGAACTCAATTACCTACTTTAAGACCAACACTGTACCAATACTTATTGCAAATAAATGATTATGATTATGATTATGAAATTGTGGGTTACGCAATTAGGGTGGGCGTCAATGTTACGTAGGTACCTACCTACACGGATACAAGGCAGGGGATGACTTGTACATTAAATAATGAGCCTCTGAAAACTGTCCCTTGCACACAGTGACATAGCCACTTCCTCAGGTGCTTGGGGACTAGAGAGGTAGGTATTCTACAAGATACCCTACCAACTAGCAGTATCTTAATGGAATAGTTTCTTTATCAGAGAACGCTTCCTATTGCGAATCTCCACTAAAGCAGACGAATAAAGGCAAGAACGAGGTGGGAGCTTTGTTCCTCGTCAGTGTTCACTAAAGGCAAGTCAGAGATGATGAGCAAGATTTCCCTGGGAGCTATGGTCCATGGGGTCGCTAATAATCAACAGCTCGCCACATGCTGGCCTGCTGGTTTAAGTATTTCTCTTGGTCGGGCTCCTCACCCTAGACCCGTGTCGGCAAAGTAAATTCTACCGGCCAGCCCAGACCCTGAGCTCAGGAGCGCGCAAGCCTCACCGCGACGATTTTTATTATTAAGTGAATATTGCTCATACGCTGACGTAGACGTTGCAATCAATCAATCAAATCAAAATATTTTTATTTCATATACCTAAACCTGCATGGGCACTTATGAAACGTCAGAAGCTAGGTGCACGGTTCCAAATTGTTGTTTCCTATGGAGAAGAGCCGGCAAGAAACTCCACGGTTACTCTTTTCAAAATGATTGGTTTTAACAATGTTTTCAGAGATAAAATGTATGGGAGGACAGTGCAGGCCTGCCTGTCAATAAGAATGTTGAGTCTCGACCTCCCCATAGTGACGAGTGACAGCACTGACAGCTTGCTATCTTTCTTTAATAAAGGAGAGTTCTAAAAGTGAAATCATCTGCCATTAAATGAAGAGCATATTAACCTACTTGTGAGACATAAATCGATCAGTTCGGCCGGATATTGTTATGTGATGTCGGTTTAATGGCAACGCTGAATGGAATGTCTTATTTTTAGGCGGTGGGATGATATCCACCATGGTCAATTGTATTAATTCTGAATGTAGTAGCTTAAGTAGGCCAAGAAGTGCAAGTCCTAACAGTGCCTACACCTATTTAGGTACCTATACCTACACTAAAGGAATATACAACCCTAGTTTTAGAATATGCGAAACCCGAAACACGTGTCTAGTATTTTTTAGGGTTCCGTACCTTTAAAGGAAAAACGGAACCCTTATAAGATCACTTTGTTGTCCGTCCGTCCGTCCGTCCGTCCGTCCGTCTGTCAAGACCGTTTTTCTCAGGAACGCGTGGAGGTATCAAACTGAAATTTCTATATGATACTTAGTTCTACTGTCCCTGGAAGCTGTAGAAAAATCAACCTTCTAAGTCAACGCAATCAAAAGATACAGCCATTTAGGCCGCAGATTTCCGCAAATTTTCGAAACTCGCACGGGAATCAAAACCTACAGGGTACTTCCCGTGAACTTAGAATCTTGAAATTTTGTACGAAGTCACGTCTTATAGTACAGATATAGGAAAAATTACGAAAACCGTAAATTTTTAGTTTCGTCATATAAAAAAAAATATTTTTGACAATTTTGAACTTTTACTTATATACCCACAGGTTTGTACGGAACCCTCGGTGCGCGAGTCCAACTCGCACTTGACCGGTTTTTTTTAATTTAAAGAATCTGTGTTCAAAATTTCAAAACTGTATCATGAAAAATCACAAAGTTATAAGCTTGTGATGTTACCTAGTCGTCTACACAAAAATGGTCACTACGCGGCGATCGTGCGCTTCCAGCCTCGTATTGTGCTCATTTAAAGTAGGCACCTAATTGTACGTCAATTATACTGTAATTAACTGGTGATTACATTTCCATCACTCTTCAATTTTTTTTTTACATAAAATATAACATGGTGCGAAAATTATTGGGATCGATTCAGTTACTTATTCTGAACAAAATTTATTCAAGTTTCGCATAACTAAAAATAATGTTGTATATTCTATTGTTACGAATAGACCTGGGTGCTTACTCTCGAATATAATTCCGATAGATCGACATTGGAATTGTCAGTCAAACGTCAGGAATTGGCTGGACTCACTCCCCCTTATTACAAAACAAGGTTTTTCTTTAGGTATGTATGGTTTAAACCTTCGAGCCTGTTTTTTTAAATAAGAACCTAACTGAAATCGAAATGCAGCTCCTTTTACAAAACTGACAAGTTAGTCCAGTGCTAAACTGTCAGTTTTGGAAAACGAGCTGTATAAACCTTGTTCTGTAATAAGGGGGACTGAGTCTAGCCAATCCCTGACGTTTAACTCAACCAACTGACGTTTGAACAATGTCGATCTATCGGAATTATATTCCAGAGTAAGCACCCAGACCTGAGTTTGAACATGGGATACTTTGATCCCGGTAATAAGTTTCTGTGGGATATTAATTTCCGACATCCAAGCGGGCAGATCTGTGGGTAAAAACCAGTAAGCTGGGTATATTGGGTATACCTTTCCATCAGCAGTGCAGGCTGCAAACACGGTGCTGGAGTATGGCGCCCACTTCACGTCGCCGACCGGAGAGCCGAGCTCGAACATGAATAGGGGTTCACTGGCGAAAGGAGAGGAAGTTAAATTAGAAAAATATTACGATGGCATTGTCACTGATCATGGATATTTGCTACACCATTTTAGAAAATTTAGGTACATTTTCATTATTCCAATCAACAAAGTAGTAATAGCCATACGGGTCGATCTACCAGGTTAAGCTATGCTTGCCGCGGTTAGTGGATGGGTGATCATCTCTATATACCGCAACCCCTCCGTGCCTCCGAAAGCACGTTAAGCCGTTGGTCCCGGCTGTCATTGAAGGATCTTTGAGAGTCGTTACGGGTAGTCAGAAGCCCTAAAGTCTGACAATTCGTCTTACCAAGGGTTATCAATTATTACCCCCCGTAACTATGTTAACCCCGACAAATTCAAATCTGGGTTTCACAAAAAAATCAGACGTCTGCTATTGTTTTGCAGCGAGATATCGGCAATCTCAGATTAAAAAACAAAGGCAGATAGACCGCGCGGAACACCAAGAGTGAGGCCAAAAAACCAAATACTAAAGCGTCGCATTTTGTGTAACATACCTACAATGCGACGCTTTAGTAGTATTTTTTTGGTTTACATTACAAAACAAAGGCGGATTTTTTTTTTTTGGGTGGGAAAGCATCAAATGACTTCTCCTGCTGAGTAGAGCAGGAGGGCGTGTCAGACTTTTACTGACTAAAACCCACCCGTGTTCCCTCAGTAGCCCGTATGCCAGGGGCTGTGGTATCTCTTTCGAACAAACCCGCACCCCTGGCAGGCATCGGCCCTTGCGGACCCCACCAGTGGTTGCTGACATCTTTGGCGGCGCGCGTGTGGAACATAACGCGCCGTCCCGTCTACCACTTTTCGGCCGCAGGGGATAGGGAGAGCGGCTGACGCTTTACCGACACTCCTCTTCCCCTGCGGCCCCACCGCGTCCGCCACGGAAGGGAAGAGCGCTGCTCAGAAGCACCGCGACTCCTCCTCTACCGCAGCACGTAACCCTCAGCCGCGATGCCTCCCATTCGAAATCGCGGCCCACCTCAGTTGCGGTGCACCTCACCGCAACCTACTTTTTGGCCGCTACGTCAATGGCTTGAAGGCAAAAGCCCTGACGAGCGGCCCCACCTTTGGGTTCCTCTTGGCTTCACCGTGGCTGGAACCTCCGGTTACTGAGCCCCCCCGCAACGACAATGCGGGAACCCACTCGGGGGGGAACAAAGGCGGATAGATCGCGCAGAACACCCAAGAGTCAAAAAAACAAATACGAAAGTGTCGCATTACATACAATGCGACGCTTTAGTATTTGGTTTTTTGGTTTCACTTTTGGTGTTCCGTGCGTATCTGCCTTTGTTTTATAATCTGAGTCGGCAATATCATGTTTTTTTTCCATTTATGGCGCGGCCATGGGGTTATAGTCTTACAGCTCCTAAAATATAAACTTTTCGCCAGCATTTCAGGTCTCTGCAACGCTTAGTTTTAAAGATCTCCGTGGCCATTGAAACGGACACACTGGTTTGGTTGAAGTTCGCATACTCAGGCAGTTGAAATTGAAAGTAGGGTTAAATACTCACTCCCTCCCATCCTCCCATATCTTAACCCTCCAATCTCCTGAGCAGGAGGCGTAGATGCTGTTATTAAACATGTTATATCTGATCCTGTAGACGGGCATGTGGTGGCCTTGGACCGAGCGCACGTAGTTCCTGTTGTACTTCAGCGAGCAGGTGTGGATCATGCCGTCTTCTGTGCCCACCATAAAGATCTCCGGCTTCTCAGGGTGGAAGCAGATGCAGCTGCCGCAACCTGAGTTGAAAGTAAATCCATACTAATATTTCTAACGCAGAAGTAACTTCTTCTCATGTCCATTTGTCGGTCTGTAACTCTATCTGTGTACAGTCAGCGTCAATAATATCGGGACGAACAGACTGTTCAAAGTTATCTCAACAACTATAAAAATTAAATATTAATTCAATGACACAAGGAATGTTTTAGAATGAAGACAGTACACGACAACTGCAGGCTTAGCACGAGCACCGACTTGTCGACGAAAGAATAGACAACACTATTAAATAAATTATGTACTAATAGGATAAGATACCTATGTTTTTCCATTCATTATCACAGTTATGCGTTCTAAACGAATCATGATTTTGTAGATAATCGTTTATACTTTGTGGCCGTCGAGTAGAAAGTTTTGTTGTCAGTGTGATTTTGACAGTTTGGGAAGAAATACTCTTCTGAAATAGTCTACATATAAAAGGACCTAGAGAAATATCGTAAGAAACGAAAGACTAAATGACAGATTGTAGAAGGATATCTACGGTGCGATAACAAAAATGTAGGAACGAAATATCACTTTGTATTGAAAAAACACTGTCTATTCTTCGTAGAAATACAAAGCGTCATGCTAAGCCCGCAGACATTCTGAAAAAATATATATATCCAATTGAGATAAGGTTTCATTTTCTTGTTGTTGAGATTATTTTGAACAGTTTGTTCGTCCCGATATTTTTGACGCAGACTGTCGGCTGAACGAATTTACAAGTTTATACGATTTGTTTCTCAGTAGTACGTTCCGTTGGAATTATATCCGACCTCCAAGCGACTGAAGCCGCGAGCAAAACCTAGGACAGAAGATGATGGATGTTTCATGAATTAAGTATGTACAGTTCCTGCTCAATTTAAGGCACCATTTTCTAATGAAAAGTATTGTGTGTGTAGTTAGAACAAAATTGTGTTGATTGACACGAAGGAAGGTATCGCGTGTCATGACACTAACTGTATGCTATAAAGTTCAACATGGAATACATTTTTATTACCACCCACATTCTGCAGTTTTATTCCATAGGACTTTATTACACGAGATCCAATAAAGAGCATGAGCAAGACGTAAGCCTAGATATCTAAAATCCTCATGTATTTGCTCAGAGCTCTCAAAAGATCAATCCAATTAACCGTAAAGGTTCATTAGCGACACGTTCTCGTTATTTTATCGATTTAGACCAGCTGTATTTTTAGTTCATTGGATTGGAACTCAGTTTAGCGACCTAGGAATGTTGCGTTTTCAGTTTTTAGGGGCCCATCTGTAGTAGGTAACATATTTTCAAGTAGATTCTACGTGTTTTCGTGAGATGGAACACGTTTCTGTTCAGTTATATATTACTAGCAGCGCTCCGCGGTTTCACCCGCGTAGTTCCTGTTCCCGTGGGAATACCGAGATAAAATTTAGCCTATATCGTCCGGGGATAGTGTAGCTTCCCAAAAGTGAAAGAATTTTTAGAATCGGTTCAGTAGTTTCGGAGCCTATTCAATGCAAACAAACAAACAATCAAATATTACCTCTTAATTATTAGTATAGATGTCAAATCTCATGTTAGTTATAGATTCTGATATAGTGGTTGGTCAATATGCCTCAATAATACCTACGATATTTTCCCACTTAGTTTATATTGAGGACTGGCTGCTGCCCGCGGCTTCACAGTTAAACTATCCCACGAGAAAGTGATACCGGGACAAAAACTAGTCTATGTGGTAATTCTCATAACATCAGAGGGGCAATTCTGGTAATTTTAAGAACGTTCACAGTCTGATCTCAGTGTCAATCTGTCAAAAATACCTCGAGTTTCCATATATTTTTGACAAATTTTTGAAATTCGATTGTCGCCGGGATGACACTGCGAACGTTTTTAATTACGAGAATTGGCCTTCTGTTATCTGCTGCCAGTGAAACTCCCGTGTCAGGTTTTTTTTTTGCATGGATGAAGTTGTTGCAGGAGTACGCTGGTTGCCTAACCGCATGGGAAAAAGGCGTGTGTTTGTGTAAGAAGTAGGAAATTAACCCGCGGGAACGTATTACCGGGATAAAAAGTATCCTATGTGTTAATCTAGGTTATAATCTATCTGTGTGCCAAATTTTATCCAAATCCATTCAGTAGTTTTTGCGTGAAAGAGTAACAAACATTCGTACATCGAAACTTTCGCATTTATAATATTCATCATCATCATCATCATCAGCTTATAATGTTCCCACTGCTGGGGCTGGGACACAGGCCTCCTCTCTGTGAGAGGGAGTGGGCCGTAATCCACCACGCGGGCCCAGTGCGGTTTGGTAGATGTCACATGTCTTCGAATTTTTTGTTCTAGGACATGCCGGTTTCCTCACAATGTTTTCCTTCACCGTTTTGAGAGCAGTGGTAATGAAATAATTTACACAAAGTAAAGCGCCTGTCTGGGTTCGAACCTATGACTCGTAAGTCGCGGCCGTTACCACTTGGCCACCACTGCTTTTCAATATAATATTAGTAAGGATGAAATATAACCGAAGTGCATACTTTTTCTGGTTTACCTGAAAAGTTGATAAAAAGCTCAGCTTACTGTTAACAGTGAGCATCGTGCCATCAGGGCCAGGTATAGGCGGCACGTTGGAAGTCAGGGTGATGATGGTGGTGGCTTGCAGTTCTCCCGGCATCACAGCCCATTGGACCACGCGACCATCGCCAGCTATTGAGAAGAATGATGGCTCCCCGTCGATTAGGCGGCGACCCCAGCGGATCTTTGGGATGCAAGAAAAAGTTACCTACGTAAGTTGGAAAATGAAAGTAGGTATACTAATACCTAACTTAAAACGATTTTAGATTAGAAAATCAAAATGTTCAAAGGTTGTTATGAAATCTACTTTGTTTGATTTTCACTTAAAAGTATAAAAACGACGTTTTGAAGCAAAATCTCTTTCATATAACCAAAGCCAATTCATAAGCCAAAAATTAAAAAAAAGGCATTAACTATGCGATATTCACGATAAAGAGTATTTCTGTCAGTCAGTAAAAATTATAAATTTTTGACAGTAAATCTGTAAAAATCCTGATTTCATTTTCATACGTCGTTTTTGGGTGACCACTGAAGATCAGCGCTGGTTATCAGTGGTTTTTCAAAGCATCATGCTGAGTGAAATCCTTCTTGTCACGGTTACGGCGTGAAGACCACAGACTATGCATGTTCTGTGATCGTAAGTATAAATCTGTTTAGTATTCATGTTTTTTATGTAATTTTTTGGATGCACGTGTTTCTGTGAAAAATAAATCTTGGTATTTTTCTTTCTTTCTTGCAATCTCATTTCTGAATATTATTAAATTAATGAAATATGGTCTCACCTCCCACACAATGTTGCTGTGTTTGTCTCGTACGGAGTTAGATTTATACTGATAAGCAGACTCCAGTGATAACTGAGCGTTGTATACGCAAACGTTACCGTCGTACAGTCCTGTGACAAACAGAAGGAAAGATTAGGTTGCTATTTACGTAGGTTCTTTTATGTATTGTAAATGTGAGAACGTTGTAGGCCTTGTAGATTGTAGCTTTGTAGATAAACCTCAATTTTGTTAAGTACCTGGTACTCGATGACCGGCCTACACTGGCCTCCCATAGCATTGAAAACATTGTAAAGCCGATATTTTTTAAGTAATCGTGGAGTTTCTTGACGCATCTTTTCCATAGGAAATGAACACTGGGAACCGTGCTCCTAGCTTCTGAGGTTTCATAAGTGCCCATGTAGGTTAATGTGAAATAAAATATTTTGAATTTTACGTAGTTTAGAGAATATTCCTGCATAGTGCCATCAAATAAGATGGGTCGAGATACTTTCATCATTTACACTCATTATAAAACGAATTCTAAATTCTCGTTACATAGGGTCCAGTTGAAAACTGAGTCAGGCACTAGTCGTCTTGCATTAATGCTGAACTGGGCCTATTTGGCGCAGCCGTGAGGCACACAATCCTGTTATACTTACCTAAATTTGTTTTGGGTTTTGTTTTTATTGAAAACTAGCTATTGCCCACGGCTTCGCCCGCATGGCTGTCGGTTATCGCGTAAAAAAATAGCCTATGCCTTCTCCATATCTCAGGCTATATCACTGCCAAATTTCATGACGATCGGTTCATCGGTTCAGGCGTGAAAACGTAACACACAGACGGAATTACTTTCGTATTTATAATATGAGTAGGGAAGTACTCGTAGGGGTCTAATATATATATGTTTTGCTTTATAAGAGGACTCGGACAGACGGATGAGACAGGATGACCATGTTCAACTGTAGAGTAGGACCCGATGTTAAGCTGTTGATTGACAGTTATTTCCACAGCTTGCTGTGAGCTCAGAAAGGTGCCTAGCAAGACAACCCATAAAGATTCAAATACTTTGATGAGTCATCCCACAGCTGGGCAAAGGCCCCTCGCCGTGACTTCCAGCTCTTTCGGTCCAGGTCTAATGTGGACTATAGGGCTAGTGTGTGTTTACGTACTTTAGTCAAAAGCATAGACTGAAATTGCACGCCTAAAAGTCAAAGATAAAAAGATGTTGTATGTACGGGAAGATCAACATTATATCTGTTAGCAAAGTATTTGAATCTTCGTAAAAAAAACATGGAATATCTAAACTAAACAAAAACATAGAAATCTAGTGAGTCATCGGTAACACACAATATAGTTTATACAATCGATTAAAATTACGAGTTACGATAAACAAATCACGGCAGTATGTTTTGTATAATGCCGTAAAACTGTAATGGTAAGTTATTTTGAACTGACAAGTGTTTTTTATCACTTCAGCAAAGTAATACTGGGTTATTTTAGGAATCTGATACATTAAACAGTTATTGTAGATAAATTGCGTTTGGAAGCATTTTTACACACATATTATAAATTGAAGTAGCTTTCTGTGTCTGTCAGTGTTTTTTTTTTTTTTAACTTCTCCCGCTCTGGGTGGAGCAGGAGGGCGTGTCAGACTTTTACTGACTAAAACCCACCCGTGTTCCTTCAGTAGCCCTTAAGCCAGGGGCTGTGGTGTCTCTTTCGAACAAACCCGCACCCCTGGCAGGCATCGACCCTTGCGGGTCCCATCACTTTTTGTGCTGACATCTCTTTGAGGCGCGCGTGGAACACAACGCGCCGTCGACTTGGGCTTGGTCCTTACCGGACAGCGAGCTACCCATTACTCGCCGTCCGCAAGCCCATGCCTACGGTGGCCGGAAATCGGCCTGGGATTCCCGACGCCCAGGGCGTCTCCGTATCCTGCGGCGGCTGGGGTCGCGAGGGCGCATATGCTGCCTCTCCCTCACGTGCGCCGCCTCCCTCTTCGCGAGCATCACTGCTTCGCTGAAGGAGGTGACGGCTCCCCATGCCCTCTCGCTCCGTACCATGGCCTGGACCAGGGCCGGACGCGAGAGATCGCCGCCGCCGATCGCCTCCAGGAGGACACGGCGGTGCTCCGCCCAAGCAGGGCAGACCGCCACCGTGTGCTCCACCGTGTCCTCAGGGCGATCTTCGCAGTGGAAACACCCGGGCGTTTCCTCCCGCCCTATCCGAAACAGGAACCTCCCGAAACAACCGTGTCCGGTGAGGACCTGCGTCAGGCGGAAGGTGAGGACGCCATGCCGCCTCTCAAACCACTCCTCAAAGAGGGGACTTACCGCCGCAATCGTGGCGTGCCCAGTGTCTGCCAGTGTGACCGCGCTGTTCTTTTTACTGACGTAGGTAACGGACTTTGATGCGGTTTCACCATCAATATAAGAATTTGTACCGGAAGGTTTACTTAGGTATGTCTATTTGCACTTCCCTCACTTCGTTTACTTAGGTATGTGTATAAACACTTCCCTCACTTCGTTTCACTTCTGCCCGCGACTTCGTCCTCGTGAAATTTTTCGTTCCCCCTTAGCGCATCGTATCGCATCGCCCGCCCGCGCTGTTAATTTGTTCGTTTTTGCTCGACTCGTAAGGGCCTTGGCGTAATTGTTAACCTTCCTTAAGAAATTAGGCTCATCATCATTCAGCCTAAATATGTCCACTGCTGGACATAGGCCTCCCCTAAAAGGGGGGTTTTCCATAATCGCCACACTTGGCAGGCGGGTTGGCGATCGCAGTATGGTGATAAATGCATAGAGAACGCTGCTGCCCATTCTATAGTAAGCCCCTTAGTCGCCTTCTACGACAACCACGGGAAGCAATGGGATGGTGCTATTCTTTTAGGTCTGGCACCACACGGAAATTAGGCTATCGACGGAAAATTGTTTTTTTCAAATCCGATTTAGTTCCAGAGTTTAGCGCGTTCAAACTAACAAACAAACACTTCAGCTGTATTTATTAGTACCTACCCATAATTTTTTTTACTAAACTGACATGCACATGAAAACTCGATTTTTCATCAACTCAAATAAACCGTGCGAATTATGGAGGGTAGGTACAAACATACAATGTTAATACTATCATTTATTTCTTCGGCCGAAATTTCCACTAGACTTTACCAGTTCCGTCTAGTTTTTCACGAGCCACGTCTAACATGAGCTAATAGAGCAGAAAAAAGAGATAGCGGCATCTGATTCCTTACAAGCGTGAACGGGAGAGCTATAGAGCAATTTTTTCAGCTAACTCAATTAGCTAATGTCAGCGGTCTTAACCATTTCCTCTTTTAGTTTTTGGGCAAATGAGGGGAATGGTTGAAAACATTAGGCGTGCTTACCTACTTTACAAAATTAACTACCTAACTACAGTTAGTTAGCTGGGCGACTGCGTATCTGACCTCCACAACCCAGTGATTGTGGAGGTCAGATACGCAGTCGCTCCTTGTAAAATACAGCACCCGAATTGCATTGCACACTATCATTAAGAATCTGAATCTTTTTACAGGAAGATATTGGTAATCCTTCGCTTTGCGAAAATTTTGTCTGCTCAGCCACGTAAATAACGCAATGAATGTCGTCGAACTACCAAAATCAAAGATATTCCTATTGTTAGTGTGTTATGCAATTTCGCCTCATAATCCGCTGCAACCGATTAGACTGGACGGCCTATCAGACCGTAGTAACTCAGTTACTGGGATGACGTTACCCTATTATTATTATATTTGGTTGAGAAATCATCAAATAACTTCTCCCGCTCTGGGTGGAGCAGGAAGGCGTGTCATACTTTTAATGACCTCTACCCACCCGTGTTCTCTCAGTTGCCTTTGTACCAGGGGCCACGATATCTCTTTCGAACAACCCGCACCCCTGGCAGACGTTACCCTTAGGCAAGACTGGTTTGTGAGACTTTCGGGCTTCTGAGAACCCGTAATGACATCCATGAATGACATTGGTCCCCAAGATAGTTGGGAAAAGCTAGGTCGATGATGATGACCTAGTTTTACATATGAAAATACTCTGTAGCGACTGGAAATAGCTGTTTTTTATAATATGAGGCGCAGCAGAATGTGTGAACCAGGTGAAAGAAAGAAAGAAGAAAGAAAAAACGTTTATTTGCAGTAAACATGACGCAAAAAGAAACAGGTAGGTAAGTATACAAAAATAAGAAAAAGTTGAGGGGAACATGCGTCACATCCACGCAAAACGGCTATCGCTCAGCATTTTGCTGCGACCCTATGCAAGTCAGAGCCCCAGCGCTGGTTTTCAGCGACAGCCGGCTTACTTTAGTAGGTGAAACTACCCATAAATATGAATAGCTTTCATCAGGAGCAGCTATGAATTGTAAAAAAAACAGTTGTTTTTCATACATTTTTCTTATAATTGCATTATTCTTTAATATACCTTCTTTTTAGGGTTCCGTACGTCCTAATGAAAAAAATGGAACCATTATAGGATTACTCGTGTGTCTGTCTGTCACAGAGAAATTGCTCCGAATCTTTTGCTGTTGAAATTGAATACACATATTCATTTCTGTTACCTAAATAAGGACGGTAAATTTGAATACACATATTCATTTCTGTTACCTAAATAAGGACGGTAAATTTATACGCGTGAACCTATGTGTAGATTTTTAATAGTTAGGAACAATTTTAACCTACTAATACCTACCTACTGAGAGGCAATTCCCATACTTACATGTTCGCATTCTAATCTAAGTCTCGAACTGGCAATAAAACCTCTATTACACCAAATATTTGACATTATTTTGACATCGTCCGTCACTGAGATGAGATAGCGACTTGAATTTGAAAGTTATTTTGAGTAGGTACCTACGTAAATTGGCTTCCATCATCCTAATTGCCTAACACACTTTAAATCAGAATCTATCTACTGTAAGTTTGTTACTTACCAACACAGATCAGGTAAGGTATTTCCCTGAACACATCGAGGCATATGACAGGCGACTCCGTGATCACGGCGTACTCGGGGTAAGCAGGGTTCTTGATGCTGTACAGGCACAGGCACCCAATCTTCTGCTGGCATGTGAAGTCCACTGTTAATCAAGTAAGTGTTAAGGAAGGTAAGTAGGTGAAGGGAGGGCGTTTTGGAGGACTGTCTTATCTTAGGACGTTCGAAAAGTACTGATTCTCAGCCTAATTTGAATAAATGACTTTTGATTTTGGAATAAGAAACTGATCCTAGGTTTAAGATAGTTTACATTGGGCGCATTCCGTATTAGACAAATAGTGATAATATCGCGAAGCCAACCAAAATAAAAATCAGTACTAATGATCTGATAGCTCTTAAATTTTTTGACTATTCAATTTGGTCGGGTTCGCGATATTATCACTTTTGTTGCATTTCGGAACTCGGCAATTGAATCTGTTGTCAACTCAAGGATTGTTTTAGACGAATTCCACGACTGCGCGGGATCCGACTACGGCGAAGCAAAAAGTAGGGTTATGTTTTGACCAGTATGTGGGTAGGAATGTATGTTTATTTATTCCCTCAAAAATTCTTCTAAATTACTTATCTTAATTTGACAAATGAGGTATTTATCGATCATTGGAAGCGTCTTGATCGTCCGCTGGTGTGAAGTGTGTGTGGAATTTTATGCCAATTCTTCTTTATACGAAACTACATTTTGGAAGGGGGCGATTAGAATCAATTCTATTTTAATGTAAATGTTCAAAAGTGCTTTTCATGTGACTATTTGAAATACATGCTTTGATGCTTTGACTTTGTTACATTAAATGGTTATGACGCCCTCTAGAGGACACAAAGTGGTGAACTAAAAAAAAATATACAGGGTGTTTGGCAGAACGTTGAACATACGAAAATGGTGGATAGGTGGGGTCATCTGCTACTTACTCAGCCCTAATTTATTTGGTCCGCCAGGACCAGGGGGCCATCCCTGGATATTTTTTGCAAGTTGAAATTCAGATTTAAGTATTTTTTACATCGTTCTGTAAGTTTGAGGACTCATAACTTTTTTCTTTTTATCATCTGAATAAAGCAATAATTTTATAAGAATCTGCCAACAATAAATAAATAAAAAAATGCCTGTTTTACCCAAAAATATACAGGGGGCCAGAGCCAAATAAATTAGGGCTGAGTAAGTAGCAGATGGCCCCACCTTTGATGCCAAACACTCTATATTCTAACGTAGTTAGCGATCATAAGCTTTTGGGAAAATGGCACACGACCATGGCTTTCAGATGACAATAATTTCTTGTTTCATACTTTTTATAGCGTGATTTTTCTGTAGTCGGGTTTTTGAAATTACTTTTAATGACTAGGAAGAGTCGATATTACGAAGTAACGCAAGTAATTCGCACCAATTTGAACAAGTCCACACAATCGGCACGAGAGAATTTCATCGAAAACCCGCGCCGGATTTACCTCAATTTGATCAGAGAAAAGGTTTTGAAAACTGTGTCTTAGATCAAAATACGTGGGCCCTATGATGAAAATACCCTGTATGATTGACTGTTGTTATTTTGGATCAACCAATCATTGGAAAAACTTGAGATTTGACTGTAGGTTGCTAGACCAGAGACTCGATCGGGATTCTCAATATTGTAGGAAGGAGAGGGCTTGCTCGAAATAAAACTAATTTTCCCAAAGTTGTCACAACGCATCTTCTGTTGGACCCAGCTTTACCATGACACACCAGTCTCCCGTCGGAACCTTGTCAGTCTGTCAGCGGTTGAACTCGAATCAGTGCTATCCTCTAGTGGTTGAACCGTTCCAACCACTAGACTCAATAAGATGATTACTCTTTCGGCAATAGCTGTTACTTTCAATTGAGGAAAATATGCTCGAACCCGCTACAATTTTGTTGTGCTAAAGCCCGTATTATAAGATCGCCCTTGATTCGCCACTAAGGGCATTGTGGGGAGTTACTTGATACAGTAATGACAGATGAGCAGTGGTCGGGCGCGACTTCCGAGTTGTAGGTCGTAGATTCGAATTCAGACTGGCGCTTTGTGTTAATTGAGAGCAGTGCTGATGAAAAACCTTCACTGCTCTCAAAACGATAAAGGAAAACATCGTGAGGAAACCGGCAAGTCTTCGAACCAAAAAAACTTTTTAATAAAAAAATTAAACCGCCGAAAAACCGAAAAGTAAAAAATAATAAACTTGCTTTGTCCAACTCCAATAACTAAGTTTGGAAGGCGGTGACATAATATAATTAAATACATATCCAAAGAACGAAAAACTTGTCAAAAATAATTATATAAAAATTGAAGAAATTATGATATGAAAAATACCTATCTAAACATCAGCACTTTTAATTAATTACTGCACAAACCAACAGATATAGTACGATATACTGTAAAGTATAAAATACGCTAATGTGATTCTGACCATATTGTGACACCGAGCACACATTTTATCTGACTAATTTCTTTGAAAGATTTTCATCATAGACTTTCAATATTAAGCTACAAGCCTAATTTGAGAAAACTGTGCCGAGATTCTGAAAATCTAAAGAATTTGGAGTTTGAATAGAAAAGAAAAAAAGGAACTGGTGACCTGGACGGGCGGCGCCGCGGCACTGCAGCATCCTAGGCCACACGTCTGCGCCAGTGCGCCGTAGCCGTCAAGCGCACGTCATGCATGACAGACAATTTTATTTATATTCGTTTTTTTTTACTGAAATTTTAAATCAGTGTAAATAGTGTATTTAAGTGTATTTTGTATAGTGTAAATAATTTTTCTTTTAGGTAAGTCTTTTTATTAAATTTATGTTAAATGCCGGTTGTAGCGACGCCGGAAATAGTCAACCTGCCACATCGCTCGTTGTCCAGGTGAGATGTCCCCATTGCTCCCAGCCACGCTTCTTCAAAGGCGAACGGGGGCTACGGATACACTATGGCAAGACCCATAAACCTCATAGTGTACCTTTGTGCCCCCCAGCCACATACCCAACATCAACACCTCCAGGCCAAAGTTTGTGGAAAACATTAGCAAAATTCAAAAATTCGACCCCGGTATTAAAGAGAGTTCCTCGTGGCGCGAGACGGTCTGTTGCGTTAAGTTTAGCACAATGTATCCGTCTTGCGACCCAGGAGAACTCATTAAGTGCCTGGGAGCAATTACTCACCTTCCCTTATAGGATTCTGCATGTGCAAAAAAATTCGGCGACTAAAAGAACTTTAACAAACCAAATCAAAGATAATTGCAATAATTCGGCCCTTATTCTAGATCCCAAATTACCTGCATTCAATAACCTGTCTCATAAAGGCATATGTTCACACGTGGAATCCAAATTAAGTGAAGGTGACATCAGGGGAGCAGCCAGGATACTGTTCAGCAGCGATGTGGTGGCGCCTTACTCCCCAGAAACTCTAACAGCTCTGGAAAGTAAACATCCAGCGCCTGCGGATGGTCTCACCTTCCCCGACCCCCCCGACCCTCCTGACCTAAATTCAACCTTCTTGAACGTTTCGGCCCCACTGTTGATTGCAGCCGTGAACTCCTTCAGAAGTGGTTCCGCTGGCGGCCTCGACGGCCTGACTCCACAACATTTAAAGGATCTTATGAGTTCAGGCGCCGGGGAAGCTGGTGAGTCGCTTTTGAAGGAGCTTGCGGCCCTGATCAACCTCATGCTCACCGGCGGGGTGAACGATGCCGTCATCGATGTCCTATACGGCGCCAACCTTTGTGCCCTGCGCAAGAAGGACGGCGGCATTCGTCCCATCGCCGTCGGATGTACATACAGACGTACGGCAGCCAAAATATGTTGTAAGTTATACAGCGAAAAACTTACAACTCAGTTTCAGCCCCTGCAGCTAGGTTTTGGCTTGAGAGGGGGTTGTGAGGCTGCCGTACATGCACTTTCCACCTTTTTAAACTCTAACAAAGGTGAGGTCATCCTCAAGGTTGACGTTAAGAATGCCTTCAACTCTGTGAACAGGGACACTTTGTTGGCTGAAGTCAGAAAAGAACTACCCGAAATTTATGGTTTTATATGGCAATGTTACAGGTACCCTTCCAAATTATTATACAAGGACAATGTTTTAGAATCTGCAGTAGGATGCCAACAGGGTGACCCTCTCGGGCCTGTCATTTTCAGCTTAGCTATTCATCCCATTATCCAGAAACTAAATTCAAAATTTAACGTATGGTATCTAGATGATGGAACGCTAGGAGGTGATGTAGACACCGTTTTGAAAGACCTGATATTCCTCAAACAACAATTTAAATCCATTGGCCTGGACCTTAACCCATCAAAATGTGAAATTTATCTCTCTGACGTCACCAACAGACAACTAACCTTAGAAAAATTTAATGCAATAGCCCCGCAAATCAAAATTGTTGAAAAAAGTTCACTGCACCTCCTAGGTTCCCCAATTTTGGAAGACAGCTTTTCTCAATTCATCGACGATAAAATTCAAAATTTCAACGATGTTTCGGAAAGACTCTCTAAAATAAATGTACACTCGGCATTCACCCTGATTAGATACTGTTGTTTTGGCCCGAATTTTATTTATTTTCTACGCTCCTCAGCTTTATGGAAGCATCCACAGCTCTTGGACAAAATTGACCAAATAATCCGCAGCACACTTTCATCCATTTTAAATGTGGCCTTGGACGACCGAGCGTGGCTTCAAGCCACTCTACCTATCCGTTTTGGTGGCCTCGGCGTCCGTAAAATTACTAGTATTAGCTTACCGGCCTTCCTGTCCTCTGTCCACAGCACTGAAAAGTTGGCTGGGAAAATTTTAGCCCCTTGCCTGGTTGACTCTGAAGTGCCGTGCTTGACCGATGCGGTGAATGCCTGGAAAATGGCTTGCCCGGACACAGATCGACCCGTGAACCCATCTTCCCAGAGACAGTGGGATGAGCCGCTCTGCAGGTTGGTACGGAATAATCTTATTAATACGTCCACCAATGCTGCTGAGCGTGCTCGCCTTCTGGCTGTGGGTGAGTGGGAGTCGGGCCTCTGGCTGCAGGCACTACCGTCACCCAACATAGGCACCATGCTGGGTGACTCGACCTTCCGGCTCGCTACTTGCCTGCGTCTTGGCGCTCCTTGCGTGGCTCTGCATCGCTGTCAATGCGGTGAAGATGTCGACTGCCTCGGACACCATGGCTTATCCTGCAGTAGGAGCGCCGGCCGGATAGCACGGCACGCTAGCATCAATGACATTATCCGTCGTGCTCTCGTCACCGCCGGGGTGCCAGCTGTTCTAGAACCCAATGGCTTGGCACGCGACGATGGGAAGAGACCAGACGGTATGACCATAATGCCTTGGAAGTTAGGTCGGCCTTTGGTGTGGGATGCAACATGTGTCGACACCCTTGCGCCATCCCATCTTTCTAGTACGGCGGGTTGTGCTGGGGCGGCTGCTGCAGGTGCAGAAAACCTCAAACGGCGCAAATATTCCAATCTTATTGGAACCTATATGTTCGAGCCGTTTGGGGTTGAAACTCTAGGGCCATGGGGTCCGAGTGCCCACTTAGTTTTCCGGGATATTTCCAAGCGGTTGGTCGACTCTTCACGTGACCAAAGGGCTGGCCTATTTTTCGGCCAAAGAATCAGCATTGCCATACAACGTGGCAATGCTGCCAGCCTTTTGGGCACTTTTCCCATTGACAACGATGCGGACGTATTTTTTGATGCCTTGTGAATATTTTCTTTTTTATGTATCTGTACATATTTTATTTTGAAATAAGTTTCAGTTTTATATCCAAAGTCACCGACTTCCGAACTTAGTTATTGGGGTTGGACAAAGCAAGTTTATTATGTTTTTATTTTTTGTGGCTATAATCAACTAATTACTACATGCTTAATTTTTGTTTACTTTTTGTATTACACAACTTAGTATTAAAATCTGTGAGTAAACAATCAATCATCCCCTGTTTTCTTACCCTTAGGTTGGAATTTTTCTTCGAAATTTATATGGGACCAACTTCGGGGTATACCCTTTCCAAATAAAAAGTATTATCAAAATCGGACTACTCTGGAAAAAGTTATGCGTGGTCATACATAAAAAAATAAAAATACGCGTCGAATTGAGTAACCTCCGTTTTTTCGTCGGTTAAAAAGTCGAACACATGTGACATCCGCACTGGGTCCGTGTGGTAGATTACGGCCCGATTTCCAACTCTCAAAAAAAAAAAAAACCTTTCACAGAGAGGAGGTCTGTGTCCCCCAGCAGTGGGAAAATTACCTATATGCTGATTACATAGATGCAGGGATAAATGGTGTCAACTTAGATAAGTTGGTTTTAATAAGCAGTGGGTGATTTCAAGCTGCCCTGGTGATACCATTCTTTTGGCTATTCTAGAGTCTACTACAAAATTGAATTCTCTTCTCAACTTCACAACTAAATTTGACAGTTAGGAAAAAGATCCGCTTACTAGTAAAGAATACGTATACTTTTAACGTGTTGATTGTCCTCATTAAATTAACCGTATACCTACTACTCGTGTGTTGTGTATCCCGGCCAAGAGGCGTTTAAAGAGTAGCTCACTTCATTAAAAACAAATTACAAACAAACGAACAGCCAAAAATACAAGATGTTTATATTAAAAGCGTGGTGGAACGTGACCCAAAATCGTGTGAGGTCGGCAATCTTCGGCCACCTTCGGCTCTCATTGTTGCCAAAGCGACGTTAGTAATGGACTCGAGTGTCGGTATTCAGCACCTTTATTGACTAACCGTTGTCATCTCAATTGCTTCCTATTTGAATTGTGTAGCGAAACTGTTTTGGGACAATGTGTGAGACAAATGGGCTTGAGAAGTTGCCTACAGATGATTTATATGCATAAATGTATGTGCCAATGAGATGTATAAGTTCGATGGAATTTTGCATTATATGATGGTGTGTGTCAATGATTATTTAACGGGAATTGGTAAATGTAGTGGTTAAATATTATGTCCGTCTGTTTATTCATGGACTACTATACTATTTTCTAAGAAACAATGTCTTGGCTGTACTCTACGACGAGATTGTCGTCGAGACAGCCGTGGGATCGACCGAGTGTACAACGCTAATTCAAATGGTATTCCCTAATGCAGTTATTGTCGTCAACAAACTCCAAAAAACAACAAAAAACATCCCGTCGCTGTTTCGTAGACGAATACTAGGCTTTGCCACAGATTGTTTTAAATAATGAGCAATCAATCTGGACTGAGAGTTTTATGGGTTTCAAATATTTGAGTTGAATAGTTCTAACTCTGCCGTCGCAGCCTTGGGCACTAGTGTAGCTACTCGCAGCTTAGGGAATACCACACTGTTGTTTCGCCGCTGTAGCAGCGCTGCGCGCAAGGCGATCCTGAGAGATTACCACTACTGATCGTTTCTTAATTACTAAGCCAGATTTTTTCGAACACTGGTTTTTTAACGCACTGTCTAGTGCCAAGAGTTGTAAATCGAACACTGTGTTTTTCGTCGCGCTGAGACTCACGCTGCATTCTGTTGGATTCTCAATGCTCGGTTCAACACCGAGAGATGAAAATCAATTGCGCGATAAAATTCCGTCGTGATTTTATTGCGTGAACGTAAACAGATTCATTGGTATAGTTCGCGTGGCTGCTGAGAAGTGCGCTACTCGCTGCGCAGTACCGCCCCCCTCAACCCCGCTGACACGAGAATGTGTTACTGCGCAGCCTCCATGCTGCGCAACAACTCACCTCATATCTGTTGTCCTTTAACTAGAAAGGAGTTAACCCTCACTTGGTAAATTTTTACTTCTTAGTAGAATCTAAGAGAGTTCATAATTGTCTATCTTTCTGTCTAACAAACATTTTTACAATTCAAATAGTTCCCAAGATATGAGAGTCTGTACGCCGTTAACTGGAAAGGATTTTTTAGGATAAACAGAAAGAAATATCATTTGATGTGTCCTACAATCAGTAACTTATCACAGTTTTTAAGAAATAACGACTCGCGCGTTTTTTTTCCACTTTCTCGGAAACAACTTTTTAGCGCTTAACGATGTCTAGTTAAAGGACGGCAGATATTCCGAGTAGTTATAAAGTTTGAAACGGGCTGTAAAATAGACGTTGCTTTAACTTACAAGATCCATAAGCAACGGTAAACAAGTCCTGGTAGTATGGGTTCCACTGGATGTCGCAGACAGCGTGGCTTCTCATAGGGTCGAACTGGAACTTCCACAGAGGCAGCAAAGATCCCATGCCTTCACGGAACTCGTCTGATGGATCGTCCCAGTATCGATAGTCTTGAGCTGAGCACGAAATGAAAATTTATACAAACATGATGTAAATGAAGTACCTACTTACGTGAACACTGTTTTTTTTACCCCAGTTTTTTGTAAAATTGAGAAATAGGGCCCAACTTTGCAATTAAAGTTTTCGTAAGGATCAGGCTATCAGGCCGACACACGCCGTGGGAATGCTCGGGACGAGCCTCGACCCTCGACAGTCTTCGACAGGCGTGGCAACGTCTATCGCAGCCTGTCAGTTAACGGGCCGTGGGACCGCAGTTTCAGGCTGCTTGCATAAAGTCACACGTTTCCCGTACGGACAGGTCGGAACGGATTGGTACCGATCGGCGCGGGTAAAATAATTAAATAAAGCAACTTATTAATTGTCGCTTCCGACAACAATTTTTCATACCAGGCACTCGTTGTGTGTTGATCTGTAGCTATCATTACCTACTTGTATCGACAGATCGGGACCGGCACCGGCACGGCAACTTTTAGGCAAGCCCTGAGAGAATATTTCATACAAATATCTATGATACCTCATCATCATCATTTCAGCCGGAAGATGTCCACTGCTGGACATAGGCCTCCTCCAATTTGGGGGTCTTGCCATAATCGCCACGCTTGGCAGGCAGGTTGGCGATCGCAGTATGGTGGTAAAATGCATAGAGAACGCTGTAACGTAAGTCCCTTAGTACCCTCCTACGACACCGGGAAGAGATGGGATGATGCTATTCATTACGTCCGGCACCACACGGTATACCTATGTCATCGTAAATGTTCTGGTTGACGAGTCTCTCCAAGATGGCCCATGCCTCCCGGATCCTCTGTCCCAGCAGCTCGTCATGGATCTGTTGCTCCGTCTTCGCATGTTTCGCTTTCTTCTTCCGCAGCTGTGTTGGTTACAGACAATAATATGAGAAAGAGGCGTAATTTTATAAAAAAAACAAATCTTCTATCAAGATAAGGTATTTTACACTCAGCCACACATAATCAGCCTCTAATGTTCCCACAGCTGGGACACAGGCCTCCTCTCTGTGAGAGGGAGTAGACCATAGTTTTCCACGCAGTCCCAGTGCGGGTTGGTAGATGTTACTTGTCTCGAATTTTTGTAACGTTTTCTTTCACCGTTTGGAGAGCAGTGTTGATGAAATAATTTACACAAAATATAGCGCCTGTCAGGGTTTGAACCTATGTCCTACAACTCGTGAGTCGCAGCCGTGACCACTGGGCCATGACTGCTCTACCCTGCCTTGATTAGGCAAAATATCATAGTAGTATTATTTAACTGAATACTTTGCATCGTGCGTTTGCTTGCGCTGATCTGCAGTCAACATTAGATAAACAGAACAAGCAAATATATTAACAACTAGATACTATATACAACTACAATAATATATTAGGTCTTTACCTATGAAATTGCCGTTCTGCAGTACTGGCCATTTCAAATCAAAATAATTTTTGTTTGGCTAAGAATTCTAATTTCAAATTAATTTTATTTTAAAAACATGGATTTTTTTTTCTAAAAGTAGTCATTTCTTTATTGATTAGTGTTACATTTTCATCGCATTTCAATCTTTTTCGTCATCATGGATACGTTAAAAATTCGAGTAATTATGGAATATGAGTACCGTCGTGGCAGCAACGCGGCACAAGCGGCACGCAACATCAACGACGTTTACGGAGCTAACACTACAAACCAACGCACCACCTGTTATTGGTTTGCTCGCTTCCGTTCTGGAAATTTCGACCTGAAAAATGAACCTCGCGGTCGTCCGAAGACTTTGGTCGACAATGACGAATTAAAGGCGATCGTGGAAGCTGATGATACACAATCTACGGCTGAATTAGCAGCAGCTTTCGACGTTAGCGTCAAAACAATATTGGTCCATTTGCGTCAAATTGGCAAGGTAAAAAAGCTTGACAAATGGGTGCCCCACGAACTCAATGATCGCCAGCGCGAAGTACGCGTCGAGACGTGCCTTGCACTGCTCAACAGACACACAAATGAAGGAATTTTGAACCGCATTGTTACCTGCGATGAAAAATGGATTCTGTTTGATAACCGTAAGCGCTCAGCAAGTTGGTTGGATCCTGGTTCAGCACCTAAACAATGCCCTAAACGAAAACTTACCCCTAGAAAAGTGATGGTCACTGTTTGGTGGTCTAGCGCCGGTGTGATTCATCACAGCTTCTTACCAAACGGGGTGAGCATTACTGCAGATGTGTACTGTGAAGAACTGAACACAATGATGGAGAAGCTGGCGCATCTCCAACGAGCATTGGTCAATCGCTCGTCTCCGCTGCTCCTGCACGACAACGCGCGACCTCATACTGCACAGCAGACGGTCTCCAAGTTGCAAGAACTGGGGTTGGAAGCTCTCCGTCATCCGCCCTACTCACCAGACCTTGCGCCTACAGACTACTACTTTTTCCAGAATTTGGATAACTTCTTGGCGGGAAAAAAATTTAATACCCGAGAGGCAGTACAAAATGCCTTTGAAGAATTTGTTGCCTCCCGTCCAGCTGATTTCTTTAAGAAGGGCATCAATAAACTGCCACTGCGATGGCAAAGATGCATTGATTGCATGGGTGATTACTTCGATTAATACAAATAAAAAATTCATGAAAAAAATTCGTTTAAATTTTTTCATACAAAACGGCAATTTCATAGGTAAAGACCTATTATTTAAATAAATATTAGTTCAGTGTACTAATATTTATTTAAATATATTATTGACACTAATATGTTGTAGTTGTAAGCGGTTAGTGGAAAAGTACTTACACGCCATTCCTATTTTCTAGTTTAAATAGAACAAAATGCATGCTCAGGCGCATAAAAACAAGATAAATGATATCTAGAATATTCATATTTTTGGGTTCAATCTGTTCATTCGTAGATCTAATACATCACTGTGGATCATGAGTAGTGTAGAATTGGGGTTCCTGGATTAGAGATCCAGGAACCCGCAATTCCACACTTGAAATGGGGTATCAATCAATCAATTCATGTATAGGATTTCTGAACCTACACTACTATCATGATTCATGGATTAGTTTGTGATCTTTACTGAACACTCTGTTACATGTAACATACATCAGAGGCGGATCCAAGATTGTCATTTAGCAGGGGGCTTAACCTCGTTAAGGGTAAGTTTTAGCAAAGTAAACAGTATAAAAAACATCATAATCTTCTTAAGTTAAGGATAACTGGTGACCCGGATTCCCAGAACCAACCCCAAACGAGGGGCGAATATTTCAAAAACAAATATTTCAAAAACTGTGCACCTAACGTGCACAGTTTTTGAAAATTTTGTGTATCAGTACAAAAATTAGTTTTCTATGTGTAAGCTTCACATGTGTATCGAATATCTACGATCAAACAAAAAAAAAAAACATTTTTCATTCACTCTAAAAAAACATTTTTGAGAAAAAGAAAATGGTACCAAGCGTATCTCTGCAGACTGTATCCCGTCTGCGGAGATACGCTTGGTGATTGAATTTGACCCTGTACATCCGCCGACTTTCCTTACTTATCTCTTTTGGTGATTGTACCCAGTAAATGCCGCTAAACAAATCAAGAGATTACCAACCCTTTTAGGCTTTTCATCCTCCTTTTCCTTCATTTTCCTAGCGTAGTCTTCCTGGTAATAGTCGAAGATGATGCACTGTAGCGCTGTGGCCCCGTAGTTGGCTCTCGGCGGCGGGACCGTCTGTGTGTCCACCGACTACGCACAACACATAAAGATTACGTCTCGATCAGATGTATTTGTGGAAGAGCGTGCACGGCGGACGCCCGTCTGCACAGTGGTAGCGTACGTAATTCCCGGATTGAACTGAAGTAGATTCGGGAGGAAACGTTTTAACAAAAGAAAAAGGATTTTGTAGTGGTGTATGTGGTGTTCAAAATCTACTGTTATGAAGATATTTTAACTAAGCGTGAGTATACATGTATGTTAGCGTAGTATATTGGTGCATGTTTTGTGTATATTGAAATCTATCTACGAGTCTACGATCTACCTACGTAGCAGAGTGTGTTATTAATAAATACGCAATATACTGTCGGTCGATACGTTTAATTAAAGATAATGTTATCTTCTGTGTTATTTAGGTACATATCTAATGAAAATGAAGTTAAAAGATAAGGTTTTATGAATGATATGATTAAAAAGGCGGCGTAGTAATAGAAATATATAATTACTTTTCGCTGTAAGTGGCGTGGAAATGAAAAATATAGATAAGTAGTGTGTATTAATTAGTAAACAGTTAGTACCTACGTAGACAGTTCTATTTTTCTTTAGTAATGTAATATACATATAACAAGAATACGGTACACATAAAACGGGAAGAGTTTTTTATAACTTTCGACTTTTAATTTCGTTTACAAAGGGACCAACTCAGAAATGACGAAGAAAAAAATCCGCCGAGTTGGTCCCAAAGTGTTTGTTCATAATCAAGGGTTCATCCTGTAAAAATGTGGAAAGTGTTAAATATGTTAGTAATTAACAAATATTATTAGGGTAGGTACATAGGTACTCTATACATAAAATGAGAAATTTGTGGTTGATTGTTTATGGAAATGCGGTAATTGCTGTAATTATTTGTAATAATAATAAGAGATAATTTATGTGGTACAAATTATTGTGTAAATGTAGTACAAAATAGAGTGAAGTGCCAACAGTCTGAAACATTAAATCAAAATTAGATTGGCGTTATTGTCAGCAGATTTACTGTCCTGGAATTATATATCAATTTCTCTTATAGAATGCTGCCAGAAACACGTAGACATGACAAAAAGAATACTCAAACAGCTTTATATAAAAATCTTTTCGCACATTTTCTCGAAACTCGCTAAACAGGCTGGGCCTGAATTCACTATGACAACTTAACGATTCATTACTCGTAACCACGTGAATCACACACGAAATCTGCTAATACCGCATTAAAATATCGACAAATTCGACCGCGGGGAATCATTATAACCATATTTGGGGGCCCTGGTTGTTTATCGATACTTCACAGAGTTATTTCACGTATGGCCGAATTTTCTTGTGATTTTTTTTTATTGAAAATGGATACATTTATCTCACTCCGCCATCTCCTTCTGGGCCTATTCTTACCCAGAAGGAGATGGCGGAGTGAGATAAACTTCTTTATAGAGCACTAGCTTTTTTTTTTGAGTGTGGGAAATCACCAAATAACTTCTCCCGCTCTGGGTGGAGCAGGAGGGCGTGTCAGACTTTTACAGACTAAAATCCACCCGTGTTCCTTCAGTTGCCTGTGTGCCAGGGGCCACGGTATCTCTTCAACCCGCACCCCTGGCAGGCATCGGTCCTTGCGGACCCCACCAGTTGATGCTGTCATCTCTTTGACGCGCGCGTTTAACACAACGCGCCGTCGACCTGGGCTTGGTCCTTACCGGACAGCGTGCTACCCATTACTCGCCGTCCGGAAGCCCTAGAGTACTAGCTTCTGCTCGCAACTTCGTTCGTGTCAAATGACTTGCTCTCCCGACGTATTGCATCGCATCGCATCGTCCCGCGCTATTACTTAGTTTTCGCTTTATACAAAATAATATAGCGTCCTTGCTAACTCTTTTTCATTTCTCTGCTCTTAAGAGTCCTAGCGTGATGTTAAATAACCTTTAGGCTTTTCTCCAAAATTGGGCTATTTAATTAAAAAACAACTTTCAGATCCCACTGTTTGTTCCAGAGATTAGCGCGATCAACAAACAAAAGATTGGCCCTAAATTCCATTAGTGCGGGAAAAATGGAAAGAGGGAAGGGCGGTATTTGGTATGAAATGGAAAAATATAATTAGACTTGCAATAATAATAAGCGTCATATAGTGGTGATAGATGAATTAGCGCGCTGTCGATGTTACCATTACGTAAACAAATCAAACTTAGCATACGAGGTTGTCGACATGAGTATTAGCTCTGCTATCATTGTGGCGATAGCCTCAAGCCTCGAAAAACATCCCGTGAGGCTCTCGTTAGGCGGTTGGATGTCGTTATTTTAGTGGTGTACCTAAGTACATAATGAAGAGTATTCTATGAGTATTCTAGACAGTACTCCTCGATACGGTTCGCATTGTGAGAAGGAACCCTGCTTTGCCTGTCCTGCAAAAAATTAAAACACATACCTACCCAAAGTCACCAACTTCCGAAATTTAAGTTATTTTTCGCTTTGTAGTGTTTTTTCGGAAATCGGTTATTTTTAATGTGGCAGCATCTACATTGCCACATGCGAACTACGCATAATACTGGCGTCAAGTATAATCAGAGTTTACCGCGCGACAAGCATGTATACAACGTCCCGACTTAAATCGTCGGGCACACCGATGGAGCCCGTCCCCTCCAGACACCTTAACCCAAGGTCCGTACACCACAAGAGGTGCCCTTAGCGTGTAGTCACTTAGTTTTTAAGTTTTTATGCCCTGGCTGGAGGCTATAATTTATTGAGGCAGCAACAGGCAAGTCTGGTTAAGCAGCCAATAACCTCCAACCCATTTAAAAATCTTTAAAATTGTAATTTGTATGTGTTAAAATAAATCAAGGAGAATAATAATAAAAGAGCAACTCACTCGTCTAGGGTAGTTGTAGGTGAGAGCCGCTCGTTCGCAGAAGTTGAACTGGTTGGCCAGCTTCTTGACACGCGGCTTTATGAGGAAGACTTCGTCGTCCAAAAATTCAGGTAACTCGTCCACCTCTAAACATATACTAGATAAGCAACGTGTAACGGAAAGGGTATAGGTATATGTTATAGTCAAACCTCGAAGCTCCGGCGCTCCAAGGTTTGACTAGTCAATCCTCAGGTCTGACTTGAAGTCACAGTCAAAGCCCAAACAGATGAAGTTTTTCGGCCTCTAACTAAAGAATTCGATTTTTTTTTCTCAATGTGCAAACATGAAATAATAAAATAATTTAACAGAGAAAGCATAAACTTGTTAGCGGAACACCGCACGTATGAACTTGTTTAACAAGTACAGTCGACGTTTGACCGAGTCTACCAGTCCTTTCTAGGATTGACTAGGCAAAGCCCGAAACAGATTATTTTACTTTCGACGTTTGACTGAAAAGTTAGGAACTTCTAGGTTTGACTAAAACACTTTAATCAAAGACCGAAATAGGAATTTATTACGGGGTTTGCCCGAAGGCTTTGGTCAAACCTAGGATAAACCAGTAATTCCGGGAAGAGACTGCATATCGACCTTTGACTATGACATATACACACCAAAGGCACGGCTTCTTTGGATGATATCCAACGATAAGGGAAGGGTTTTTTAATTCTATCTCTACATTTTCGGAAGTTATGAGAATTTTTAATACATTAATACCACAAACCGAACTTTTCAAATTGAAATAAACACATCACTCAGAAGCGGTTTATCGTGATATTGGCAAGCAACGTGGAAAGTTATTGACCTACGTAGTGCGGTGACACGTTTGTAATTATTTGAATTTAAGAAACATGAAACCGAAAATTTGGTATCAATTCTTATAGTATTATTTTATTTGAGCTGAAACGATGTAGTGATTCTATACCAGCTGTTATCTTTCGTTTAGGTGAATCTAGTCCACATTTTTCCCATACAAACTCCGGGAGTGTATTACTCAACTGTTCGACAATGTACATCAAAAATTAAACATGGTATGGTTTTGTCTCATTATTAATATTGTCGGTACGGAAACAGAATACTAAAATAAAAAGCCATTAAAAATTTATGAGCCAACAAAGATTAGTTTTTCTTGCTAATTTAACGTAACTTTGGACATGTTTACGTAATAAAAGAAGTGTAAAATCTACCGACAAAGTTCAATTATCGAAAAGTTCAATAAACTTAATTGGTCATTGATTTATGCAGTGGTTTTTTCAGAAAACCCGATCTTCCGAAGGACTTTTCAAAAAAATTTAAGCGCCTCATTTATTTTATCTGATCCTGCAGCTCACTCAATAATGTTGTGCGTGTAGACTAGCGTCTAACTGCTCATCACGGGTACTACCTCTGTCGGACACGAAGCCTGGTGAGACAGCGTGCTTTTCAGCCAGGCCCACCAGTGAGTTCGAGCCCGCGACTAGGTTCCCCTTAAGGATAGCAATAGGGTTTCTGTTACACCCTGTATAAGTATTTTAATTTTCATGCGACACAGTTCAATATTATATTATTAAACTTCATGTTGCTAAAAGCCCGATCAAGTCTTTGTTGAGTAAATATGTTGGCAAAATTATGATAGTCACAATACATATACTCACAGCTGCTTCTCATGGCCGGCAGAAACTACATAACACCGCCTGGTACGATTTTCACACAGTCCTTTTGCTTCCATTTACGTTCATACATCCGCGGCGTAATTTCGTAACACACTACCAGTAGGAATGGCTTTCACTTTGACAGTTCCACAACATTCGTTGCATTGTTTTTTTTTTTTTTTTAATAAACGTTGAAATGGTGCGAAGACCATCACGAATAAATTTCTATGGATAAGTTCGCTTGCTTACATTGTACAAATAATTTTAAGGACTTCTAGAAAAGACCAAACAGCTTGAACCATAGGTCTAGCGTACCTGTCAGCGTTGAAGGTCTTACTGATACTGTGGAGATCTCAAACTTTTTAAAGACTTGTTTACAATTAAATCACCACTGGGCCCGTCCTTCGTCGAGGGTGAACTTGAGCGGCCTTCGTCTCAAAGTTTTACAATAAGGTACAGACGCCAGCAGGTCAACCTACCCCAAACTGTCAAATTTTGCCAGTTGAACATGAACCTTATGCTTACGATATAAGTTGAAAATCTATCAAATAAATTTGACAGATTGGAGTAGCTTGATGTGCTGGCGTCTGTACACAGCTAAAGAAGTAAAGAATGTATTGGTGCATATTAAGCGCGGAAAGTCCCCGGGACACGACGGGCTTAGTGTGGAACACTTAAGGAATGGTGTCCATTTGCCCAGAGTGCTGGCTTTGTTTTATAGTTTTTGTGTCTCGCACGCTTATCTTCAGTCTAGCTCATTCCCATTTTGACTGGAAGTAAACTTATTGTCGTTTAAGATCCATACGGTGATCGTACGGTTAGAAACAGAATTCCATTCACATTGTTTCGTTTAAAACACACCATCACAATGGACAAAAAATGTTTCGCTATATTGCTTTTCAGCTGTTCATATAGTAGCTACGTATTTCTTTGAATTTACTTCTGTTCCGATTTCAATTTAGGTAATATTTTGCTCACTTCACACAATCGCACACAGTTGGATAAAAAAAAAACCTGAAGAACGAATTAAATGAATAACAGTAAGGTAAGATGGCCCAGACAAGCCCGGTAGTTTGTACATTTTCGCAGAGTGGCTGGTGGAAAACGGATTAGAGTATAACCCAGTGTTTCCCAAAGTGGTTTAGGTGGACCCCCAGCGGTCCACGGGAAACTCATCGTATACGATGGCATGAAAAAAATTATGGGGGTTTCCCATCGTTTTTTTTTTTTTTTTTTTTTGGGTGGGAAATCATCAAATGACTTCTCCTGCTGAGTAGAGCAGGAGGGCGTGTCAGACTTTTACTGACTAAAACCCACCCGTGTTCCCTCAGTAGCCCGTATGCCAGGGGCCGTGGTATCTCTTTCGAACAAACCCGCACCCCTGGCAGGCATCGGCCCTTGCGGACCCCACCAGTGGTTGCTGACATCTTTGACGGCGCGCGTGAGGAACACAACGCGCCGTCCCGTCTACCACTTTTCGGCCGCAGAGGATAGGGAGAGCGGCTGACGCTATACCGACACTCCTCTTCCCCTGCGGCCCCACCGCGTCCGCCATCAAACGGTGGCGGCCCCGTCCAGGCCACGGAAGGGAAGAGCGCTGCTCAGAAGCACCGGCACTCCTCCTTTACCGCAGCCTGTAACCCTCAGCCGCGATGCCTCCCATTCGACATCGCGGCCCACCTCAGTTGCGGTGCACCTCACCGCAACCTACTTTTTGGCCGCTACGTCAATGGCTTGAAGGCAAAAGCCCTGACGAGCGGCCCCACCGTTGGGTTCCTCTTGGCTTCACCGTGGATACTAAGCCCCCCCGCAACGACAATGCGGGAACCCACTCGGGGGGGGGGGGGGTTTCCCATCGTTAGATCTAATTTTCACATTTTTTGACGAGTTTTGGGAATATAGTAGAAACGTAGCAGAGCATTGGGTCCACCGAAACCAGTAAAATTTGAAAACTTTTTTTCTCGTTTGGTATAAGCCGAAGACCACGGTTGTATGGCGTTCATTGCAGCGACAAATGACCCGCAGTGTACTGCTATAATAAACTGATGTTTTTATTTATAATATAGGCGCTGAAGAGGATCGTTACGCTGTGGTACCATTAATATAATATGAAATCAGCGAAACATTACTTGAATCGAAAGTAGAACATGAAAACACGCAACGTCTAAAATTGTCATACGCTCAACTTTTCAAATTAATTTCGTGCTCAATCCAGGAATCTTTTGCTTGCTTACTTTACATAATATTTCCATTACGCAGTTGGTGACAAACTTTTGTTGGAGTTTCCATAAATATAGATTTGTCCAAAATGGTAGAAAAGAGTACAAAAATATTTCAAAGTAGCTTGTAGTTTTGGGCTGGTTCATTTTTACTTAGCGTTCTGTAATATTTTTATTTCGAAGTCCTTCCAAACTAAGGGTTGTATACCTAACTGCAGCCGTTGAAACGTCGGTGCTCGTGTATGTGGCAACTGCAACCGTCGACGAGTGTTGACTGTTGCACATGCCTCTACAGTTGGCGCGTGCTGCTCGTCTATATAGCCCTATCTAATTCAATTTTATTTAATGCATATTATTTGATTTATTTATTATTTAATTTAATCCCAATATTATCTTTTCAATTTAGCTTTTAATAGTATAATTTTAGTTTTTTTATTACTTGTTTTAATCAATTTACTGTTTTACTATATCTGCGCACAATGTGTTGCATGCGGTGCTTTTCTGTAAGGAATGAGGCGCTTAGACTTAAGTTTGTAATGTTTAAACTATAAAGTAACAGTGTACTCATTGTTGAGAAGCCTAATAAATAAATATATGAGCATTAAGGCAAAAGTCACGTGGCAGCAGCATTGGTGCTTTAAGTTCAAAGTATTCACAACACGACGATTGACACATTACACAATAGTGCCGTTCGATGATAGAATCGTGGAAGAAACTTGGAGGACTTTGACGTTATAATAAATACACTGATACCTCAGTCATATTGGCCATTGTAATTTATATTTGGGTTTCGGTCCATGCTTAGCACAAATTCATTAATTCAAATTTCAAATATAGGCACTTTTGAAGTTTAATGAAGTCGGTTAGTCGGAAAGATGAAAATAGTTGCCCATTTCAAAGCATAGTTAGTTCCTATGCAGAATCACAATCTCAATCATTTTGAAGAATATTGCTAATCCATGATATTGATACAGGATAAGTATTTAACCAGTGCGCAAACTGTAACCATGAATTCAGCATATCATTCTAGAGACCCCCAGTGCAGATTTTTTTTGTCGGTTAAACAAAACAAAATCAGCTGTTACATACATTTTCACAGCGTAGATATTGCTATGAAACAGCAGATTTTTTTTGTTTAACCAACGAATTTCTGCGCTGGGGGTCTAGAATGATATGCTGAATTCATGGTTACAGTTTGCGCACTGGTTAAATAAAAACTTATCCTGTATTGCAACGTACCTAAATAAAGCAATGGATGTTGTTGAAATGTCAAAATGAAAACCATTTCTACTGTTAGCGTGTTTCGCAAATACCCACTTGGCTCTAGCCAAAGTCCGTAAAAAACTTTGATCTTGAATATCTCCATAACCAGAAGGTATGGTGTAGTACAAAAAAATATCAGGAAGAAAAAGTCTTACTTTCGGCTTTGGCGTCTTTTTACACCCATTATAATATGCCTAGACTTACTTGCTTCTGGTGCTTCTTGCCCCTCCTCGCCTGCTGCTTCCCCTTCTGCCTTCGGCTCTGCATCTTCAGCAGCAGGTTCTTCAACTTCTTTTACTTCTACAGATTCTGGTTCGGCTGGCTTTTCTTCTTCCGCTGCATGTTCTTCTGCGATACGAGTTTTTTTTAACGTGAATTCAGTTTTCCTTAAATTGGGGTCTAACACTGTCCAGAGTGCAGTAACCAATTCAGTAGTTATGGAATTTGTCCAACCGTGCTGTCTATGAAGAAGGTTTGTCAGCCTAGTTCTTAAACCGCCCCAGGTATTTGGATATCTATTGAAATAATTTTATATTCAATCATAGAAATACTTGGTGTAAATTATTTCATCAGGACAACTGTTAAAACGGTGATAGAAAAATTCGTAACGAAACCGGCATGTCATAGAACCAAAAATTCTAAGACATGTGACATCCGCCAGCCCGCACTGGGTGGGTTATGGCCCACTCTCTCTCACAGAAAAGAGGCCAGCGTTTCAACAGTGAGAATATTATACGTTGATTATGCTATTGAAACCGTAGAAAAAATTGCAAATTGGATAAATTTTCCCTAACATAGATACGACGAAGGAAAGAATGAAGTTCCATCGTCACGAAAACACCGACATCAAACGAAAGCTAACTTGTGAATGTACCTAATTACTCGACCGATCAAATCGCGCAATAATAGGTCCACCGCGTGTAACTACGAATAATAGCGATGCTCTACAGGTAAACTGGATGCAATGGCTGCTCTAAATCTATTTCGGCATCGCTATAAATATTCCGCATTCAATGGATTATCATGTCAGATGTCAGCAAGAGGTTACAAAGGCAAGCCAAAATGGTATTACAATGGTTTATCATGAGATTTGTGACATTTGTATTCGAATAGAAACGCGTAGAATCAGAGTACCTACCTTGTTATTTATTAGCGTTGAGAAGGGTTTGTTTCTTGATTGTGTTTAGCTAAGAGGATATTCCATTCCATTTTATTCCATATTAATCCCAAGAGTTCGAAGTGTCTAAGTGCTCAACGATCACATGGTACAACCACACCACATCGCAGCGGCAAAATGTGGGCATGCAGTGGTTTTTTTTTTTTTTTTGGGGTGGGAAATCTTCAAATGACTTCTCCTGCTGAGTAGAGCAGGAGGGTGTCAGACTTTTACTGACTAAAACCCACCCGTGTTCCCTCAGTAGCCCGTATGCCAGGGGCCGTGGTATCTCTTTCGAACAAACCCGCACCCCTGGCAGGCATCGGCCCTTGCGGACCCCACCAGTGGTTGCTGACATCTTTGACGGCGCGCGTGAGGAACACAACGCGCCGTCCCGTCTACCACTTTTCGGCCGCAGAGGATAGGGAGAGCGGCTGACGCTATACCGACACTCCTCTTCCCCTGCGGCCCCACCGCGTCCGCCATCAAACGGTGGCGGCCCCGTCCAGGCCACGGAAGGGAAGAGCGCTGCTCAGAAGCACCGGCACTCCTCCTCTACCGCAGCCTGTAACCCTCAGCCGCGATGCCTCCCATTCGACATCGCGGCCCACCTCAGTTGCGGTGCACCTCACCGCAACCTACTTTTTGGCCGCTACGTCAATGGCTTTGAGGCAAAAGCCCTGACGAGCGGCCCCACCGTTGGGTTCCTCTTGGCTTCACCGTGGATGGGAGACCACGGTTACTAAGCCCCCCCGCAACGACAATGCGGGAAGGCATGCAGTGGTTATGTGTGAATAGTGTCGCTGCAGCTTCTCGTAGTTGCGTTGTGGTAACTTCAAAATTTCGACGTGGTTGCGTTGGCTAGTTTTTGCAGATAGATAGATCGACTCCAGCTGTGACAATGTTGTTACGTCGACGCAAAGTTGTATTCGCGATGTGGGCGGCCGCTAATGCGCTGTTTCACTGGTGGTTGCGTTGTGGCTGGATCGTGGCCCTAATTTGGTCAGTATCGCCCATAAGGTTGATTTTGATGGCCAAATGTGGTCCATGTGAATAAACTATACATTTTCATACAAATTAGAGCTCGACCACATGTCGTGGTTGTGCTACGTGTGATCGGGCGCTATGAGCTGATTTATACGAAGTCAGATCTTTAGTTCGTGGAACAAAATTGACAGTTGACAGATTTTGTTAAACTGTTTAATTGTATAACTAATTGACAAAAATAAAACTCTTCAGATAAAGATAGAAGATTGGTAAATACGGCCCTTAGGGTGAGCTTAGGGTTTTCTTTTTTTTGGATGGGAAATCATCAAATAACTTCTCCCGCTCTGGGTGGAGCAGGATGGCGTGTCAGACTTTTACTGACTAAAACCCACCCGTGTTCCCTCTGTTGCCTGTTTGCAAGGAGCCGCGGTATCTCTTTCGAACAACCCGCACCCCTGGCAGGCACCGGCCCTTGCAGGGCCCATCAGGTTGTACTGAAATCTCTTAGAGGCGCGCGTGGAACACAACGCGCCGTCGACCCGGGCTTGGTACGTATCGGACAGCGAGAGCTACCCATTACTCACCATCCGCAGGCCTCGCCTACGGCGGCCGGGAATCAGCCTGGGATTCCCGACGCCCAGGGCGTCTCCTGCGGAGGCTGGGGCCGTGAGGGCGCATATATTGCCTCTCCTGCGCCGCCACCCTGTTCTCGAGCATCACTGCTTCGCTGAAGGAAGCGACGGCTACCCATGCACACTCGCTCTGTACCATGGCCTGGACCAGGGCCGGACGCGAGAGATCCCCATCGCCGATCGCCTCCACAGGATACGGTGGAGCTCCTCTAGATCCGGGCAGACCTCCACCGTATGCTCCACCGTGACCTCAGGGCCATCTTTGCCATGGAAACACCCGGGCGTTTCCTCCCGCCTTTTCCGAAATAGGTTCCTCCCGATACTACCGTATCCGGTGAGGACCTGCGTCAGGCGCAAGGTGAGGACGCCGTGCCGCCTTTCAAGCCACTCCTCAAAGAGACTTACCGCCGCAATCGTGGCGTTCCCAAAAGTGGGCTTAGATTTTAAATGTAATTTTAAGAAGATATTATCATCATTATTTCAGCCAAAAGACGTCCACTGCTGGACATAGGCCTCCCCCAGGCTCCTCCACTTTTACCGTTCTTGTGCTTCCCACATCCAGCGGATTCCCGCGGCATTCACAAGGTCATCGGTCCACCTTGTGGGAGGCATCTGTTCTGCGAACAATATGCCCTGCCCACTGCCACTTAAGTTTGGCAATTCTTCGGGCTATGTCGGTTGGTTGCCTTGGTTCTCCTGCGGATCTCTTCATTCCTGATTCGATCATGTAGGGAAACTCCGAGAATAGCCCTCTCCATTGCCCTTTGGGTGACGTTTAGCCTTCTGATGAAGAAGATACAAGAAGCACGAATTAAAAACATAGCTAAGAAGTGTCCTATCAATAATTTCTACAAAGAATCTGCATCAGGAATTTCCTCTTTAAACGTTAATTTAAGAGCCAATAATCAAAGAACCATCTGCTAAAATGAAGACTGCATGTAAGTATTAAACAATTTCACATCAACGATTCGGTCGTTGATGTGAAATTGTTTAATACTTAAACCATAAGATGCAAATTTACAAAACGGAAATTCTCTCTCACTGACTGAAACAGGAATTAGGCACATACACAAAAAAAAAGTATTCCAATATAAGCATTCGATTTAAATTGCAGTTCTAGAATTTGTCAAGGTGATAAAAAACCACGTAAATGAGTCAGAAGCGATTCGTATGTTTGTAAATTTTAATATAGAGCTTGCATCTCATGTGTTTACGTTATTGCTGGCTACATTATTTATTTACTCAGTTCAGTTAGTTTAATTTGAGATACATCTCGAGGATTTAAATATTTACAATAAAATCTTCATGAATCAAATGAATTTTGAAGAAAATAACAGTTTTGGAGGAAACTGAATTTTCTTTTAAAACATACTGTACATATGTACAGTTTTTTTTAGTTGAAAAAGCTTTTGCCACGTACTGGTACAGGCGGATAAAGAAGGACCCTGCTATGAATCGTTTTCCATATTGAGATTTAAAACTTGGAAGTTAAAAACTTAATACTTATTTATTATACAGGGTGTTTGGCAGAACGTTGAACATACGAAAATGGTAGATAGGTGGGGTCATCTACTACTTACTCAGCCCTAATTTATTTGGGCCTGGCCCCCTGGATATTTAAATATTTTTTTTGCTTTCTTCTAGTTTCACCACTTTCTTAACTTTAAAGTGTATTTTTTAATATTTTTTATTAAAAATGTGTAAAACAATTGCCTGTTTTACACATTTTTAATAAAAAATACACTTTAAAGTTAAGAAAGTGGTGAAACTAGAAGAAAGCAAAAAAAAAAAATTAAATATCCAGGGGGCCAGGCCCAAATAAATTAGGGCTGAGTAAGTAGTAGATGACCCCACCTATCTACCATTTTCGTATGTTCAACGTTCTGCCAAACACCCTGTATACTAGCTTTTGTCAGCGGCTTCGTCCGCGCGGAAATTTCATCCTCTATTTAACTCCCTTAGGGGTTGAATTTCGAAAAATCCTTCCGTATTCCTTGTCTACATTATAAAGAAAACCCCTGTGCAAAATTTCAGCGTTCTAGGTCCAAGGGTTTAGGCTGGGCGTTGATGAGTCAGTCAGTCAGGACTTTTCTTTTTATTTATATAGACTTGTTTTTGCCAGCGGCTTCGCCCGCGTGGACGTTAAAATTATACCATGAGAACGTATACTATCGGGATAAAAAGTATCCTTTGTGTTATTCCAGATTACAAACTTTCTGTTTGCCAAATTTCAATCCGTAACGCCGTTTGTGCGTGATTGAGTAACAAATATCCAATCTTTCACATTTATAAATAATTTATTATATATTAAGGATAACTGATGACAATTGTGGCAGCAGTGGTGGCCAAGTGGTAACGGCCGCGACTTACGAGTTGTAGGTCGTGAGTTCGAACCCAGACAGGCGCTTTACTTTGTGTAAATTATTTCATCACCACGGCTCTCAAAACGGTGAAGGAAAACGTCGTGAGAAAACCGGCATGTCCTAGAACCAAAAATTCGAAAACATGTGACATCTACCAACCCGCACTGGGCCCGCGTGGTAGATTACGGCCCAATCCCTCTCACCGAGAGGTGGCCTGTGTCCCAGCAGTGGGAACATTATAGGCTGATGATGATGATGACAATTGTGCCTTATGTAGTGTTTGCTAAAATGTTTAATTAGAGTAGTAATATGAAGTTCACTTTAAGATTTGTCACGGAAGAACTCAGATGCTTTTCGGGAGGAGGCATGAACTTCTTAACCTACGGATCCGAATCTGCTGGCACAGCCATTGGCTGGTAGTAAATTTAACAAAAATTTAAAGCGTCCGTAAGTCCATAAGCCCACTATAGGCATGGGTGCCATTCGGTGTGTACCAATCGTCTCTCTAACACACAGAAAAACTTCACTTTCAAATTAAGTGATGTCTCTCTGTGTGATTTTTGCTGTTGACTTATCATGATTAATAGTTTTAACCATGATGAGATACGTTGATTGTAGTATGTATAGTTATTAAATACATTTTGGAATGAAAATAAAGCTATGAATATTAATATTTCGGGAACACGCGCCTACATCAAACCGACAACAATCAACTACTAAGAGCGACCAACATATATCTTATGGCAATGGTATAACAGTCATATGACGTGCGCTCGTGAATTGTAAGCACTATAGCGGTAAGTAACTATATAGTCTGCTGTACCTTCAGGACTAGCCTCATCAGCCGTAGGCTGGTCAGGTTCAGGTTCCTCTTCCTCCTCCTCCTCAGTTTTGGTCTTCTTAACCTTCGCACGTTTTGGTCCGGCGTCATCAAAGCCGACCATGCCTGTAACAAGACAATGGACACAATATTTCAATTGAAATTCGATTAATTTGCTTCATTTCTTGAATTTGATTAATTTGATGCTTTTCTTCATTTCAATGGTTACGCATATTTAGGTTCATATTCAGATCGAACAATCGAAGCAAATGATTTAAGTTTTCACCTAAAACCGTTACACATTTCCATTAAATGAAAAAAATAATTAGGAGCTTCTCCATCCCTTAATCTTTTTGCAAAAACTTTACGAACGCCCCTTTTAGATAATACGAAAGCAAATGAAAATTATTTCTACTTATATCTTGCCTTAGCTAAGTCTGTTCATATGATTATAAAACAAAAAAATATCCAATACATCAAAAAATCTTCAGTCACCGTATCCAGCGGCTATCTGCGCCTTGGCTTCATCGGAGTCCTTGCGTATAGCCGTGCCCTGGTATATGAACAGCGGGTACGCCTTCCCGAAGGTCGGTTTAGGCTTGGTAACGAACATCCCCTTGCCATAGTGGTATGCCACTTCATCAGCTATCCATTCAGGGTTGATCGTGGTCAGACAACGACCAACCTCCTCTTCAAGATCCTGAGGAAGTTCTGTCACTTAGATATTTTTTTAATTAGTTTTCACTTGATCTGTTGTAATGTGAGTTTTTATATATTTATTTACAATCTTGTAAGTCTAGACGTAATTGTATTAAGCACTGTACTAAGGAGGATAATAATCCCTTGTATAATTGTAAGGAATCTGAACTGCATTTTAATATGCGGGTGCGTTTGTGGGCTTTGCGTACAACTAGATTTCGTTTTGATGATCCATTCGTTATGGAACACAGATTTTGCTATCGGTTTTTACAAAAAGCATTTATGGATATTATAGAACGTAGAAGTCGTTAATGTTTCTTTGCGACCTGTTATGGATTGTTATGCTAATTGGACTACGGAAGTTGGCATGTGGTGGAATGAGTATTTGAAAACCGTAGGTTATAAACGGAAACAGTTATATTTGTATGGACCGTCTAATGTTGGAAAATCATCATTTACTGAATCATTGATTGGTAGCGTTAATATGAAGTATATTTTTAAACGACTGCGCCAGAAGGAGGGTTATGTTTTTCGAGTGTATGTGTATGTATATTTCTTTGGCATGCTCTGTAGCCTAAACGGCTTGAACGATTTCAGCTTGAGAGGTGCCATTAGATTCGTCTTAATTGTGAGAGTGACACTGGGTACATCAAAAAAAAAAAAAACAATGCCCGATAATCACCAACGTTACACACTTGTACCATAATGTACTATTATGCAAGGTTTTCGAGAGGGTTTCCATGAAGTAATTTTATTTGAGGAATTTTCTTATAAGTTTTCTGTTCCTAGTATGTTAAAGCGTTTGTTTGAGGGACGGAAGTATGCTTATTCTGTGAAGTATGAGAGTGATATGTTTTTTAAAGGTCCGATAATATTTGTGTATAATGAATTTGATGATAGTATGGATGATGCTTTAAAGAATCGTTTATTGTTTCTTAGTGCGTCGGAACCGTACTGGGAGGCGTTACGTTCGTGTGTACATATACATAAACTCATACCTTTTTCCCATGGGGTAGGCAGAAACTACAAAACGCCATCTTCTACGATGCTTACCTACATACTCTTTTTGCCACGTTTAGGTACTTTCATACATCAGTGGCCTTAGTGTGAGTTTAATTTAACCATCTCGATCAAACGCATCGAGCGCATTTGGCGTTCCGATTGGCCCTGGATTGGTGACGAACCAATCGGGGCACCGAACGCGCTCGATGCGATTGATCGAGATGGTTAAATGAAACTTATACTAAGGCCTCTGGTCATACACGCACGTCGGTTACGAGTACTACGCACTTGACCTTTCTGAAGAACTTCACCAATAAGGTCACTAGGTACATGTCTTCCTTGGGCGCGCTCTACCGACGCTTCCACTCACATCGGCCCTTCAATTCTTCCTACCAACGTGACCAAATCATCTAAGAATAATATTTTCAAACACTCTACTCACAATTTTTCTACTTTTCTTTTATAAAGTTTTTACAGAAGTGTATTAAGCCTGTGTTCCTTGGAGAGGTAGGCAGAGTTGTAAGCAAACATACATTTTGTAAGGTATAAACACAGGTCGCAAATACTAATTCCTTAATGGAATGGCTTAGTTCTGCAATTAAATTAAACTAATTGCTATTTATAGCCTCAGCATTACGTCAAAGAAAGGTTTATTAGCAGCGGTTGTAGTGCAATAACAGTTTGTAGTCCCCTAAAGGTTGTTTGGGTACTTCGATTATGTATTCCTACGTTGTACGCATGCGCCAAGTAGCTTTCAAGATTTGTCCTTTATCTTCAGATTTCATATCCGCAAATCTGTACGCTACTTTAGTTTAAGTAGAGGGTGACTAATATCGGATGAATGGGTTGTGCGACCGATGGTATGAACGAAAAGAGAGTGAACGATGACGGAAGCGAACGAGCTGCTCCTGACAGGGTGAATGGAAGAGGAAAAAATTTAGCGCCGACCCCAATTAACACGGGATAAGGGCCGGCAGAAGAAATTCTATCTGTGTACATTATTTCTAATTTTGTGTTCAATTGTAATATCTTACTGCTTCGGGCACTTCCTCCTGGTCTTCAGGTTTGATAAGATTGCGCGGTTTGAGCCATTCCAGGGCTTCATCATCAGCTATTTTGCCGCGGGACCCTGTTGCCCCATCTTTCTGTTAAACAACACCATCAAACATTAACAAGTACATACACAACTCCCAACATCTCAGCATAATGTGGTTACGTACATCCAAGCACTGCAAGGTTTTGTTTATGAGCACTTTTTCTTCGGTGACGTTAAGAGCACGTTTTATCATAGCCTTCAGCATTCTGCTAATTTTTTTTTTGATTTCCTTCAGAAACAAAGAAATACGCAAGCACGCAAGCGATGTCTGACAGCAAATGAAACACTGCTTAGTTTTCTAAACGTTTGAGAACTCCGAGCGGATTTACGAGTAAATATTCTAGGGACATTTGCATATTGTTTGATAGGTCTTTATTGGGGACGATCATGTAATTCGACTATAAATAATTCGAGGCACTTTTAGTTAAGCGAAGCAAGCGTAAACAAACGATTAAACCGTTGCGTGCCCGAGGAATGCTGGATTGTATCTTTATTCATAATTTTGTGTTTAAGCCCCTGGTTTATGGTTCATGCAAAAGTTTATCGTTGATTTTACTTACATCAAAATCATCGTCGGATTTGGAAAACACATGTGATAATACCGATTCTGTAGTTACTGTTTCAGAAGACATTTTAACCAAAATCCACGGTTGAAAAATTGCCTTTAACATTGGAATCTTTAATCAGTACTGCAGTGGCGTATAGCCTGTAGTTCTCACCCACATACCAAATGAACTTTGACCGAAGAATGAACTAAACTGCATTAGTAACCACAGTCACTAATGTACCTAATACAAGCTAACTGGTAGTTAGCTACCAATGCCGAGCAAAAAATACGAATAATTTTATTTGTATCGCGCAAAAACTGCGAGTTTGTTCCGAGTAATGAGTTTGTTATTTTTATTGATATTGCCTTGTATTCTTTATCAAATTGCAGCTTTATTTAAAATGGAATTGAAACATAAAGAAAATATGAAAACTGAACATTTTAAAGAGTATTTATTTAACGGTTTTCTTGAAAATATGTTTACAGATAACATTGTAAAATCTGAAGCCATAATCTTTTATGTTGTAAATTTTCAAGTTATGAATGGGAAATAAATTAAAGGCAATGGTTTTAATCGGCCATAAAATGACCTAACGGTCGTTTGAGCCAGGGCGGAGCTTATTACAGATTTAAATACGGATACAATGTTTTATTGCGATGAAATTGTTGGATATACGGATAATTTACGACTTGGTCTTTCAAGAAATTTCCTACTTCATAGAAATGTAATTTTCTTCTGAATTTACCACACTATAATTTTCTCTTTTTCTCATATTATTCCAAACTGTTTATCAAATCGTCTTTTATGAAGACTTCTTCGAACCACATAACTTTGTATTGCTCCACTTTTTGCTATATCACTACTTCCTTCATCATAATATAAAAATATTTCATATCTTGCATCATCGCCATCAGCAAAAACATATCTACTACCAGAAGATAGTTCATTTACTTTTTTAAATATTTTAAACGCTAGTGATGTCGCCAAACATATAGCACAGTCCATTTCGATTGCCATAGTCACACCAAGGGATGATTTTTCTTTAGTCAGATATTTTTTATCTGAGGAATAAATATGTCGGTTGAACAGCTTTTGTATAGAAAATATGCCGAAAATAGACTGTCAGATTTATTCTTCATATAAAAGTTATTCGTCTGTTGAAAAATCAGCCCTAAGAAGAAGAATATTTGAAACAATTTGTTTCCTAGATTTAATTTTTATGCAATCGGTACAAAGTTTGTAAATTACTTCCCAAGGCAGGGCGTGTCACCAAATTCTAATTAGTCTCCGTGTCTGGCATTAGCTAGTACTGGGGGTGGAATCACGACATCGCGACAATGGTGAGGGTAGATTAACATTCAGTTCTCTTCGCACAGTCCTAGGTGAACATTTTGAGCTCTTTGGTTTGACCATAATGCTGATAGAGATAGATATTATTATTTTCAATTTTATTGGGTTCCGGTAAGTTTTTAGTTCCAATTTTATTTTTAACATTTTCTCGGTTGTCAAACTTTTTATATACGTTTAGGACTAAAATGATTTATTTGCGGGTTTACTGGTTGTATAATTTAATGAATTTTAATTAATTCTATCTTAAGTTATGTAATAAAGTGTTGCTTTATTTTATATGTAGTTTATTATTATTTAGTAATCTATTTCTTAATGCAAACGGGTTCGCTACCGAAATAAATTGTATGATGTATTTGTGGCAGAGCTTTATTATCTTCGGTTCGAATGTTTTATGAGCTTCTTAGTACTTAGATTTAGTGCTTCGATACCAAGCACATAAACTTTTGACGTCATTGTTGCTTGAGTCGTCTAACCATGTGAGTTTTTTTTGGTATTCTGCAAAAACGTGTGTTTTTTACGTACTCGTAGACGCCATAAATATGTATAAGTACGAACCCTAAATATTTGGTTTGAATTGATAGATACCTATTTACTGATGTAAAAGTTCCGCTGCACTTGTTATTTATTCGGTTCATGTGCCGATAATTTTACACTTTACTGCACTAATTTTACACTTTACACTGTTAGTCCAGAGTAACAAATTCTTCTTCTTTTTTATGTTAAAATATTAGAAATCCTTTTTTTTTGTCGATTTTTTTCGGAATTTGGTTACCGCTATCAACAAGGCGGATTCCGCGACGGATCTTCCGCTTGAAGTGCAAGTTCCATTACGTTAACCATATCATTATTTCAGCCGAAAGACGTCCACTGCTGGACATAGGCCTCCCCAAACTCCGCTACTTTGCCCGGTTCTGTGCTTCTCGCACCCAGCGGACTCCTGCGGCCCTCAAAAGATCATAGGTCCACCTTGTGGGAGGCCTTCCAAATTTACTTCGCGTTAACCTGCTTGATATTAAAAAGTTCTCAAGTTGAATTATGTTTATGTATAGAATCGACTATTTTAATATAGTTTTTAAGCAACATAGAGCCTATCCGAAATATATTATATTACATCACGTAACATTTTATGTCCGAGGCAGGGGTGGTACACCTCTGTACAGGGCCAATTCTATTATTGTAAATCAACATCATACGCCGAAAAGCAGGGAATGAGAACTCTTGGCACGCGTGCCATAAGTGGCACGCAACAGGATATTACGTACGGCACGCAAATCATTCAGATTCTAGAAAAAATAAGGTCAAAATCAATGCAAATGGTCGTGTTCTTCGATAGCATAACGTTTCAGGACTCTTTCCTACTCCCGATGACGAAAAACATGCAAGTAATTCGGTCGCGTTACCATATAAATGTGCTCTACGGAAAAATATGGTACCCATATCCTATGTAGGCACTGAATTTGACACATATTTTGTCAAACCTTCTTTGCAAGCAGTGTTTTGCATTTATCTACTCACATATTTTCTTAGTGCGGAGTCCGTTCGCTCTTTTAATTTCAGAAAGAATAACTTATTGATTCGCGCGCCTCTTAACCGAGCTTTCAAAATTCAAATGACATTCAAATTCGGCCATTTCAAATTATAAACAGTTATGGTCATAACGTTTTACGATTATCATTTCCGTAATGCATCAGGCTCGCGTGATGGATTCCAAATGATGATGTTCGATCGATGGGACGTAGGATAGTATCTGATAGCGGTAATCGTGATAACCAACCATTCTGAGTGATTGTGTTTGTTAATTCTTCGTAGGGAGCCGCAGTGATGAGTGAGTTGTCTGTTCGAACTGTCCATATTGTGGTAACATAGAGGTATTTAAAATATTGTTGCGTTGAAACAGTTTTGATGGCGGATTTTAGGTAAGTTTTGGGTTGATTTTATAAAATATGCTGCTTCGTTATAAACTATTTGGGGGTTCTACAGGGTCTTCTATTCTGAACCCACAACATATTTTATTGTCGGAGCTGCGATTAATTTTTAATAAAAATTAAAAGTAGTATTTTTTTAGGTTTGGTGTATACTGTTAAACATAAAAACTTTCTAGTGAAGCAGCACGTTTCTAAACTTTAACCACGATTTTATTTTAGTTACTTATAAAACTTTTAGGCTTATTCTTTTCTTTTACTTTTTCCGGACTTATTTTTTGGTTTAGATTTGATTTCATTTTACGAATCTTTAGTTGTACAGTCACGAGCAATAATATGTATACACTTACCAACTTTTAAAAGTAATTTTCTCCACTTTTACTAATTGTAATCTTATTTTGTTATGAAAATAATATTTTGGAACCCACACTGTAATGAAATATCTAAGTTATCTCAAGGCTGTAATCGCTATTTAAAAGAAAATCGCTTTTTAATTTGGCGATGTGTTTACATATTATTGCTCGTGACTGTACATACTGGGAATATAATATGCACAATGTATATTAGAGAAACCCTACAGTTTAAAAGGTGCACTCTTTATTGTCTTTGATTCGAAGAAAAGAAGAAGATTCAGTTTTTTTACGCGTTGAAATAATTTAAAAATATTTTATTGAATACGGTTTGCAAAGTGGCTTTTACGTTTTTAAATATCGTACGATTCGCAAACGTTCTATGAAGGTATGAATGCAATTCAAATCAATTTCACCAATTTCTCTAATTCATGACAGATAAAACGCACTTTAATTAACGTGATATGACTAAACTACTATTGTTTAAGCATTGCTTTTAGCGTTCAAAGCAAAATTGCAACTTCACTATAATACCCCACGAAATATAGCGAAGCATGGGATTTATACGAAGACAGGGTCACAAGGCGTGCAATGGACGTACACATTATGAGTATTGTTACACAAATAAATTATCAATTCCAAGATAATGCAATGATTTATCCAGTGAGGTGACTTAACACACAGTATGAACAAACATGAACAGCTTTTTGGCTTCAGCATATGGTTCAATGTTGGTCCAAACATTTCGATATGCTAACACCAATAAAGTAGGCAAAGACGGTCACAAACGGCAGCCAATATTGGCCAAGACAGACACAAACACAGGTACAAGGTCGTATTTACAATGAAGTGACGCACACGCATGCTGTGTCCTAAGGACCGTTACTCACTCTCAACCGCTTTAGTAGAGCCAATCCTATGGATTTCTCCTTGGACTTACTTCGCCAGAGTTCTGGCAATTTCTTTTTCATCCCTTTCGGGCTAGGGATCTAAATCAGGCAGCAAAGGATTATTACAAGTATTCACGGTATATGTGAATGTATGTTCTGTGTTTCGTATTTCGTATGCCTGTACCTGTAGTTTGTGATGTTAGTCTGCGTTAGGTAAACCTATGTAGATGTAGTGTTTATAATTGATCTGATACTTACGGTGTACTCTGTAAAACAATACTATAAATACGATAGTAAGTTTGTTTGTTTGTGACGCTTTACCGCTAAAACGGCTGAACAGATTCGAATGAATGGAGATTCGCCATATTGGGCCCAAAATCCAAAGAACAGCACCTTAATTGCGTAACTCACGATTAATAATAATCCGTTTCAATTTGACAGTTGTTCAATATTCATTGCGTTATTTACGTTGTTGACCAGACATATTTTTCGAACTTATGAAGCAATGATTTAACAATCAAAACGAAACATATTATGATCAATCGTGAGTTACGTAATCAGGGTGCTGGTCAGTGAAAAAAATGTGTAACTCTGGTTGGGGAAGTCTTCCTGCGGGCTTAGCATGACGCTTTGTTTTTCTACGAAGAATAGACAGTGCTTTTTCAATACAAAGTGACATTTCGTTCCTACATTTTTGTTATCGCACCGTAGATATCGTTCTACAATCTGTCATTTAGTCTTTCGGACGGAGGATATTTGTCTAGGTCCTTATAAATGTAGACTATTTCAGAAGAATATTTCTTCCCAAACTGTCAAAATCACACTGACAACAAAATTTTCTACTCGACGGCCACAAAGTATTTACGATTATCTACAAAATCATGATTCGTTTAGAACGCATAACTGTGATAATGAATAGAAAAACATAGCTATCTTCTCCTATTGTACATCATTTATTTAATAGTCATGTCTATTCTTCCGTCGACAAATTTGTGCTCGTCCTAAGCCTGCTGATCATTTTTACTACGGCGCCGAATCTCTACGACTATTCCTTCTTATGGGACAAGTCGATACTACCTACTAATCGTATGTATGTCAACAAACCTCTGGGAATGTTCTTATTATATTTTTAATTGTATATTAACTAAATATCAAGATCGCCTTTCATTTTTGTCGCCAATTGGTAGTTATAAATTTTTCAATAAAAAAAGACACCTGAATGGATGGTCCCAGAGATTTGCCGGGATAGAAAAAATGTTTGGGAGGACTTTCCCGACCAGGGAACACATTTTTTTTGCTAGGCGCATCGAGTTATAAGTACTAACGTACTAGAGAAGCTACGTCAAATAACTGAATTGTCCTATTCTTCGTAATTTGAATCTTTAGTTCGCTGCAGCGCTAAAATAATAACAATTCGTCTAAACCGTAACTAATTTACCACAGCGCTAGATTTGCTGTTGTCCTATTCTTCGTAATTTGAATCTTTAGTTCGCTGCAGCGCTAAAATAATAACAATTCGTCTAAACCGTAACTAATTTACCACAGCGCTAGATTTGCTGCGGAAGTGTATTTATTCTCGGCAAATAGACTATGACAGGAGTACTACAGAATGGACAACGTACGTATTTTGCCTACAGGGTTTATTTCATAAATAATAGACAAATTTTTTTTTTTGATATATTTTATTTAGTTACCCTTAAATAATATGAGTTTAGACATCTTTTGCCTTTTTGTGGAATATTGTAATGTTTATATTATCTAAAGGTAAACAATTACCCGTGAATGATGAACGAAGTTCCAAATGGTTCAGGGTTTTTTTGTAGGCAGCTCGAAATTGTAAGACGTTGGGGTTATTATTGTACCCGCTGTGCTTTCTTATGACCCCAAAGAAAAGCTCTAGATGATCTTGACTTAGATGGTATGTAGAAAAATATATGTCATATTTTTTTTTCTTCTACTACACGTTGATATAAAGTTTTTAGAGATTCTATACAAATCACAGCGATTGTTTTGAACAAATCGGATCCATTTATCTCTATTTTTATGACTTGGACGTGGAAATCTGGATAAGAATTTAAAATAATTAATTACATCCAAAACTAATTTAACATTAATGTAAAAACTGTCTGGTTAATTATGATATATACTATAGGAAAATTTACTAAATCTTTTTCTACCTAAATTTATACAATTATTAGTTTTAACAGGACTTAGCACGAACCTTTCATTTATTTATATCTGCTGACGTTTCGATGTAGTTACATCCACTGTGGTTGCGCAAGACTAGAAAAAATGTATATAAATGAAAGGTTCGTGCTAAGTCCCGTTGAGACTAATAATTATCTGTTTAAAGTGCGATAGTTTAAAAAACTAAATATTAATATCAACATTAAAAACACAACATACGATATTTTCACCGTAATGTCAGTCTAATCTACCTACATTGCACTCTGTTTGATTAGTCTATGACAAACAATACAATATGGCGCGTGGTAATTATTTAATTTGTAAAACAAGGAAATTAGTTTACTTATCGATGAAAAGTAATTCCTTTGCACTTTGCCGTGTTCCTTGAATTATTAGTACAATATCTCAACACACACCAAGGCATTTTTCGTCGATTTTTTCTATGAATTAATTTATTATTGTCGGAAGTACTAGGCGCGAAAGAGCTAGAGAGCGACTGAGTGAGGTGCGGCGACGGTGCGGCGCGATCGCCGCAGTTGAACGAGACAAAGTAGGAATTTACGGTGTCTTCTCTAGTACGTTAGTACTTATATCTCGATGGCTAGGCGACACTTTTGGCTTTGGGCCCAACTTTGTATGAAACGTGAGAGGTTTCCTTTGGCACAGATAGACCATGACCTGGGTAAAAACATAGGGTACTTTTCATCCTAGATCGAAGGCGAAATCGCCGGCAACAGCTAGTTCTTCTAAATTCCAGTTATATATGAACATTGTGTGAAATTTTATGTGCAGCTGTTCAGTCGTTTATGTAAATATTCTGATGCGGTTCAAGGAGAGATTTTGTACCGAGCTTAGTTTTGCGATATCATCTTTTGGAATCTAGTACAGTTTCTATTTCACAAATGTTTAACTGGTCCAAATATTTCTTTGGCATTGAACTGACAACTTGTAGATAAGTGCTTGACATCTCTTCTGGGCCAGATTCGTTTCTGTATGTATTTGACATGTAAATCAGTTTGAATTCAGTTATGTTAATGATATTCGAAACCAAATGTAAACGGATAGGAACAGTTTGTGAGGGGCAAATATCCGTCGATGGGCTGTAGCGTTTGTGTTTGATCAATGTTGCCACTAGCTTACATAATACACAAAACAATATTCATTGAATACACTTATCAATCAATCATTGTGATGAGTTCGTAACATTGTAATTTGAACACAGTTCCAATTATGTTTACACATTAAACAGAGAATAAATTAAATTTTAACATTTACAGTTTTTTAATGAGTATGTTTCGGAAACTTATTTTTATGTTTGAAACGATTTAAGAGTATTGCTTACCTTCTTAGGAGCCATGTTAAAGCGTTCGCCTAAATAAAACTAAACAAATCCTAATTAAATACAATAGCTTTTCTTTTCAAAAACCTGGACGCGGAGAAAAAGTTTGACAAAACGTAAATAAATTTGACAGTGGGTAGTGAGGCACGCGGCTGCGCGCGCAGACCTCCGTTGCCATAGCAACGGGGTGGAGCGCCCCCCAGCCCTAGTTGGGCTACAGTGCCGTGTAGTTTTGACGTGTTTTGCCTGCTACCGGTATCATTTGGTGCTCTATCTCCACATAAGGTAGCTATTTATCCTTCCCAATATAATCCAGTACTATTATCCTTGTAGATATGGCATAGTAGGTAGTCGGGAGTCGTCATTTAAATTTAGACTCAGTCGCTAAGGTGACTGATAGTGGCCATATGTGACTATTATGTCCTTTATTAGCGACGTAGGTGTCCAATTAGTTGAATTGTGTGTAGTGTTCGTACCGCGGGGGTCGAATTAACAATACATTACAATAAGTGAAGACTAATTCGTAGTGCACGATATAGTGTTGTAACAATTCATTGTGGTAATTTCTGGAAACAATCGTGTAAGCAAAACAATGGACGGTTAAGGTATAATTAATTGTTAATAGGTATTCTATGAATGACCGCAGGCTATTTTTTTTTTGGTCTTTTGAAAGTTTACGTGCTTTTTCAGTGTAAAAATCGTATACTCTTTCTTTATCAAAGCCCAGATAGGTAACCTAACGAAATTACGCTTTATTTACGCTCCATTTTAGAGAAAAGTTATTAATAAACTGCGCATATATTTTTAAACGAAGTGCAAAATTTATTAATTGCTACGTTTTCAAGTTATTTTCATCGTGCTGAGTGCCTGACCTTTACAAATCCGTGTACGCCGACGCATTCCGTTCCTCTCGAGCCGTTCTCAACGTTCACTAACTCTAATTTATGTATATTTAGATCGTTGCATTATGCAGCATCCATCTAAACTGGATAGAGTCGTTCTATTTGTGTTTACACTCTAATTCTTGTTATTGTGTATTTCGTTTTCTAGTGTTGTTTACAGCAGTTGAAAATGATTGGGTTTGGCAGATATCCGAGATATCGCGAACATCACAAACACAAATTGTGATTTTAATGTATACATGTGCCACAGATGTATAGGAATATTTGTTGAAGCCCTGCAAATGGAGCCAGAGGTTACGGTACTTACAGTCTAGACATAGATTAATAATTTGGCTTATCATGACTAAGCCCCGCGTCTATTGTTTTGCTATTATTGTTTCCAATAATTGAATTAACACAGTAGAATTGATTTGCCTTAGGACAGTGTACGCCTTTTGGCTAATGAGCAAGCCATAAGCACGTTAATTCGCTGAAGCCTTAATAAGTGTAATTCCATAGAATATTCTTGATCACCACTAGACCCCACAGTTAAGAAGATGCGAACTGAAATGATGGTGTCATTTCGAAAATTAGTTTGTAAGATCAAACGTGTTTCTTCAAAGTTTTTAAACCCTTCGGTACGTATTGAAAACAGATTTGTTTAATTTTCGAAATTGTACAAACATGTAGGCTGTATTACATTGACGCGCAAACTAAACTGTGAATAATTTCTGCGCAGCAGGCTTAGCACGAGCACTGATTTGTCGACGGATGAATAGACATGACTATTTATTAAATGATGTACAATAGACGAAGATAGCTATGTTTTTAACCGACTTCTAAAAAATAAGGAGGTTATTCTATTAATTATCACAGTTATGCATTCTAAACGAATCACGATTTTGTAGATTCTATAATCGTATGTACTTTGTTGCCGTCGAGTAGAAAGTTTATTGTTGGTGTGATTTTGACAGTTTGGGAAGAAATATTCTTCTGAAATAGTCTACATTTATATGGACCTAGACAAAGATCGATATAAACGAAAGACAAAATGACAGATTGTGGAAAGATATAAATGGTGCGATGTCAAAAATGGAGCAACGAAATGTCACTTTGTATTGTAAAAGCACTGTCTATTCTTCGTAGAAATAGACAGCGTCACGCTAAGCCTGCTGGTAGGGTTTTCACATACCGAGACCTCGCCGTGTCTCGGAAAGCACGTTAAGCTGTTGGTCCTGGCTGTCATTCGTGGCTCGTAGTTAGAAGCCCGAAAGTTTGACAACCAGTCTTACCAAGGGGTATCGTACTACCCATTAATTTATGGAAGTCAGATCGGCTCCACGTAAAATACTGGTATTCAGCTACCTACATCATTAGATTGGCAACTGACTGATTGTCCAGAATCACGTGCTGAGTTCATGGAAACAGTTTGCACGTCAGTTTTCCTTACACTGTTTATATGACATGGTCTTTAATTATTCATCCTTCTACCATTCCAGGAGTGTTCACCCGAGTTCCCAGTCAAACCGAGCAAGCTGGCGGCTGAGGACGACCGAGGTGGCGGGTTGCTGATCCCTGCCCGAGAACCTGATGACAGCGGCATTGACAGCGACGACGCTGTGCGGAGGCTCATCCTGGCTCATCAGAGGCTACCGGTAAATATACAATATCACGCCTGCTTCCCTAAATGTTTAGGCAGAACTGGCGAAATGTAGGTGTACTTACAGGTGGTGTACCTACCTACTACATTTCGCCAGTTATGTTATAAGACCTATGTAATGGAGGGCGAGCATATTGCCATCAACCGGAGAAGTGAAATTCCTGATGGAAGAACCCCGATTACACTCAATTATAGACCGATTGCTTTAGCCCAAGCCAAGCTTCACGCTGCTTGATGTATTCTAGACTTTATTTAGAGCGCTGTAAATATTCAATACAGAATTGACAACCTCGACTCGGGTTTGATGTCAGTTTCTGTGATTAGAACTAAAACTTTGTCGGAATACAGTTCTAAATTTTAAAAAAATACTTGATGTTTTGAATCTGGATCAAAAGATAGTTTTATTCTATTAGCTTTTTCCTCTATGCCTCTTCTCTTGCATTGAACTAGGCTCATAGACACTGGTTACTTTAGTAGACAAGCGGATGGGATCTTTTTCGTCTTCTCGCTTAAATAGGTGTCAAAACCCGGGGGTCATTATTCTGTAATTCGGATAATAGGGCTCTAGTCAGCGATATCAATACATTATAACATGCTGATGAAGTTTACTAAGTTATAGTACTTCCCATATTAAAAGTAAGTTTTGAGGTAAGACAAAAAATAGAGAGGAAGAAAGATACATTTATTTGTACCAAAGACGCATAACGAATAAAAATATCACTCAAACGCAATAAGAATAAGTTGGAGGAAAATATGCGTTATAGTAGCGCGAAACGGCTGTCGCTCAGCATAATGCTGTGACATTATGCGAAACAGAGCCACAGCTCTGGTTATCAGCGACAGCCGGCACGCTGAAGTAATCACGTCAACTGCAGTGCAGTATAGGAAGATATATCCCAGTTAAGTACCGCGTGGCCCGTTTAGGGACCATTGCCATAGAAAATTGATTGTGTCTCATTAGCCGGGATTTGACAGATTAAAACAATTAAAAACTAAATAAAATTAATAAACATACAATCGAGATACAAACACAAGTAAAAATGGCTTGTAACTAAGTAATACGTAACAGCCGACGAGTCGATCGATCAGGTCAAGCTACGCTTGCCGAGGTAGGTTCGTGGATGATTCGACCATCTTTACATACCCCTCCGCGGCTCGGAAAGCCCTTTAAGCTGTTGGTCCCGGCTGTCATTCGTGCATCTTCGGCAGTCGTTACGGGTCGTTAAAGCCCCAAAGTTTTGCAATCAGTCTCACCAAGGGGTATCGCATTACCCAGTTACTGGGATGTGGAGGTCAGATAGGCAGTCGCTCCATGTAAAATACTGGTATTCAGCTGCATCCGGTTAGACTGGACGCCGACCCTAACATAGTTGGGAAAAGTCTACGCGCACAAGTAAATTTTTATATTTAGACATTTATTTATAATAAGCACCCCAACAGCATTGTCACATTTCATATAAACTTACGTATGATCGGCATTTCAGTAACCGTGCAAGTAACAAGAATACATGACATTGACATAAAGAAAATTAGAGACAAGAAGAAAAAATAAAAAGTGTGTTCAGTTAACCTAAATCTAGAACACTACAAAAACTAAACACTTTGAGCTTTAAAGGCGTACATTGTTCGCACTAATTATATAGGGAGCGTCTGTATGAAACGAAACTCATATAGAATACTTCGATAGGGTAAACCGTCAAGTTGGACATTTCATTATGTAACCTTGCCATACGTGTTAGGGGCCTATTAAAGGTGGTGGTGGTGGATATAAATGTAAAGCCCAAATAGGGAGACCAAGGCTGGTTCAGAAGAGTTATGTCATACCTTTCTGATTCCAGTTCAGTGATGAGAGCAGCAGCGATGACGAGCTGCAGATCCCCTCACCAACTACAAACAGGCATAGGAACGAGCGGCGGCCTAGCCTGGTAAATATGCTAGCTTTTTCCTTGAGCTATAGTTAGTCGTAGCATAGTCATCCAGCATAGCTATTCACAACCATCGTTCCGCTCCCGTACCGAATCAAACATCAATCAATATTATCGTAGAAGTTATAAACAAAATCTGTCTATTAATTATTTGATTAAATAAATTATTATTATTCAATGTTCACCGCTGGGACACAGGCCTTCTCTCGGTGAGACGGAGTGAGCCGTAATACACCACGCGGGCCCAGTGCGGGTTGGTAAATGTCTCATGCCTTCGAACTTTTGGTTCTAGGAAATACCGGTTTCTTTACAATGACTTCTTTCCTCTGAAAAATACACAAAGTAATACGCCTGCTGGGTTTTGAACCCACAACCTTAACTCTTAAGTGGGGGTCAACATCACTGGGGCACCAATGCTCGACAACTACTGCTCTTGGACAATGTGACAAAGCATAATTTAATATTACTATCCTACTAAAATATTATAAATGCCGTCAACGTGAGTTACCATGCCATGGGATTCACTCTATCAATCCGATGGAATGCCAACTCACGTCGAGCTCACTACATCTAAGTCTGCACGATAAGATTTTTTACTGAATAGACCAGCAGAATGCCTTTATATCCTAGAAAATATCTTGTATGTTCGCAAAAACTTAGGCCTTTTCAAAAAACGATGCGATTTCCATAATCTGAATACACGTAGTAAAGATGAAATTGTGATTCCAAAATTTAGACTGACTAAAACTAGCAAGTCATTTCTAATAAACAGTATCCGCTTCTTTAACAAGTTGCCAAAGTCAGTTACAGAACTTAGCGATGGAAAGTTTAAAACGCACATCAAACGTGTCCTTATCAAAAAAGCATATTATAAGATAAAAGACTACGTTGAAGACAGGGAAGTTTGGCATTAATTCCTTCTGCACATGTGCCTTCCCTAGTACCTCATTAACAGCATAACTATGTGAAAGTCTATTAACTGCTCTCATATACAATGTTCTTTTTTATTCTTTTTATTTTTACAATGCTGACATATTCTCGTCATTAATTGACATTATACATCAATTTTATTTAGGTTCATTTTATTTATGTAGATTATTTTACATACGAGTATTGTGAATGAGAGAACGTTGTAGGCCTTACTGACTGTAGATTTGTAGACGATTTTCTATTCTGTATTCGTCTAAGTACCTGGTACTTATTGACAGGCCTGCGCTGTCCTCCCTTACATTTTATCTCTGTAATTTGAAAATATTGTTAAAGCCAATTATTTTTAAAAGAGTAACCGTGGAGTTTCTTGCCGGCTCTTCTCCATAGGAAACAACAATTTGGAACCGTGCACCTAGCTTCTGACGTTTCATAAGTGTCCATGCAGGTTTATATGAAATAAAAATATTTTGATTTTGATTTTGCCCCTAAAAGTGCAAAGGCCTGTGTAGAATCGATGCCTAGAAAAATATTTTTTACGACACCCAAAACACACCATCTCAATACATGTTCTAAAACCAACTGCATTCGAATTACAGAAAAACGTTGACGACGACCACGATCTAGTCATCATGCAGTGGCCTCAGGACCAGTACACCAAAGACCAGAACGCTACTCGAGAGACCAGCCCCGACCGATCCTCACCACCGCTTTACGAAGTAGAACTGACTGCTTCCGACGAAGACGACGATGCTTCGGTCCTAGAGCTGGTAATTCCGATGCACTCATCGAGGTACCAAAGGGTTCCAACGTCGTCTCCAAAGAAAACCAAACCAAAGGTAGTGAAAAGATATTTCTGCAGCATGATCTGCTGTGGTCGTAAGTAAGTTTTAATAATCTTGATGTTAACACTTTTAACGTAAGATGGAAGTTTGTGGTTACTTGATTATTTATAAGTCGATTTAATGATGTTGTTATCGTATCATTATATAATGTAAAAGCAATGAGGAGTATTTTAGAACTGATATCTGTGAAGACACATTCAAATAACAAATGGCTAAGAATCAGAACTTTCTACCATTTCCTGTTTCAAATAAGTCTTGGAAAACAGCTCCATTGTAAAAAAAAAGGTAAAGTGGCGTAAAATCGGGACGCTAAAGCAAGTATTTAATGAAACACGTTTGAAAGTATATAAAATCTAAATTAATGTTCATAGGCTAATTCATATGCTTTGTAAACGTGATCATTTTTTAACCGACGAAAAAACGGAGGACGTTACTCAATTCGACGCGTATTTTTTTTTTTAAGTATGACCACGCATAACTTTTCCAGAGTTGTCCGATTTATATACCCCGAAGTTGGTCCCATATAAATTTCGAATAAAAATTCCAACCCTAAGGGTAAGAAAACAGGGGATGATTGATTGTTTACTCACAGATTTTAATACTGAGTTGTGTATTACAAAAAGTAAACAAAAATTAAGCATGTAGTAATTAGTAGATTATAGCCACAAAAAAATATAAAATAAAAACTTTTTAATAAAAAAAATAAACCGCCGAAAAACCGAAAAGCAAAAGATAATAAACTTGTTTTGTCCAACCCCAATATCTAAGTTCGGAAGTCGGTGACTTTGGATGTGTATTTAATTATATGTCACCGCCTTCCGAACTTAGTTATTGGGGTTGGACAAAGCAATAGTTTATTATTTTTTGCTTTTCGGTTTTTCGGCGGTTTAATTTTTTATTAAAAAGTTTTTATTTTATATTTTTTCAAAGTTTTTTTTTTTCATCCAAATGTATCTCTTAGCAGCGGTCACAATGAAACTCATCAAGTTCTTTGGGTTCTCAACTGTACAGCCATCATGGGCGGAATTCCTGACTTGAAGACTTTGCTCCCATATAGGTACCATAGTCCTTTGCGAATATTTCAAATAAATTAAGTCTAAATGTCCTAGGTTGTACCCGATATGACCCGATACGTTTTTGCCCCAAACGCATTTAGAGAGACAGAGACAGTAATTAAAAACATGTCGCATTCAAAACTTTGCATTTATTCATTGACAAGTTAATGCATGCTTAAATCTTTGCTAGAAAACAATGATTACTTACCTTGACGAGTGTAATGAAACACTTCTTTAATCCTAGGAATACAACACAAAAACGTCTTACCTATTTTTGTAGAGCGTGCGTCAACGCCATTGAATGTTTGTTGACAAACTTATCATAATGGCGTACTGCAGCGGGCAAAACCGTGCGTATTTTGTAATGTGTAATGTGATATACTAAACTGTCCTGTCTCGGTTTTAGCCCCATACCCGGTTTTGAACTAAACTCTTTTAAGTGACGCACCTGTGCTAAGTCTAGCTTTTTATCAGTTGAGCTCGTCATTTCTGAGTTTCATTAAATTCAATCCTCTGTTTTTAAAGTAATAGAAAAAACATGGAGACAGACATTATTACCTTGAGTAGGTATTATTTATTCCTTTTGACTTTTGGTCTCAAATTAGGTATTCATGCTTCGCCACACCTTGTCATGGTAAACTAGAAATGACTCCTCATTGATTGTATAGTCATAAATGTCATAATATAATAATAATTATATTTATATTTAATTTATTTAAACATATATTTCAATGCCTAACTATTTTAAGTTTAGTTTAGGAGCGAAAAACATAAAAGTAATTTGGAGGAATAATATTTAAGATTTACGCAACTGTCTGGTTTAAAACTATGGATGTGCCATAATGCATTAATTTCAGAGGTTTACAGCCCTGGTCCTGGCATATCCCACATTTTTTTTTTTGAAATTATCCTGTGTACCCGGGAATTTTCTAGAAAATGTTCTTGTGTACCAGGGTACACATGAACGTTTTCTAGAAAATTCATTCAGGCAAGTTCTAGGAAATGTGTTGTGTAGCCTAGTGATACCTAGGGAGTATTTTATTTAATGTTATTTTGTAAGTAGAGCGACATTTTGAATGTTTTTAAATTCCCATAAAATGTAGGAATGAAAATCTAAATGATGTCAATTTCAATAGTTATCATTTATACAATTTCGTTTGAGTGAGAATTAACTGTTGGTCAATTAATTGTAATAATATCAAAACTGCACCCTAATTGCGTAACTCACAATTAAAAATAATCTGTTTCAATTTGACAGTTCCAGAATATTCATTGCGTTATTTAAGTTGTTGAGCAGAAACATTTTTCGAACATAGGAAGGAATGGTTTAACAATCTGTTTCAAAACGAAACAGATTATGATTAATCGTGAGTTACGCAATAAGGGTGCTGCTTTCGATGAAGGGCTAGTCGTGTTGAAAAAAAAAATAAGACAATGATCACTGATATTTTTATTCTATGTACATTTATTAGTATTGTTTTTTAGTTCCTTTGCAAATTTAGATGTACCTATTTATAATCATGTTAATTTAGTTACCTATACATAATTCACTATTAATATATGCCTAATTTTGCCAAATAGATTATCTAAAACTTAATAACGGTGGGCCAATTGCGTCACTCACTTTCATTTTGACAGTTCAACAACATAATTGCGTTGACAAATTTTTCGAACATATGAAGCAATGGATAAGCAACATCCTTCAAAATATTTTAGGTTCTGATTGATAGTGTGTTACGAATTTAGGGTACGGGTTAGGAAATGGTTAGTAATCGTGAGACGAGACGATTGTTTTGTCGATTGCAAAATGAAAAAGTAGCAAGAGAAAAAAACAATTGAGACAAAATTGTTATTTTAATTGGATACTTACCTTGATTTCTTAAAAACATCTTTTTTATTAAATATCATTTATTATTAAGTTTATTGGTTGGTTATTATTATTTCGTTCAACCAATCACAACTGTCTATATGATATTTTTGATAACAGATTTAATGTGCAGTCTTGATTAGGGGGGTGATTACGTAACACACGAACAGTAGCGATGGATTTCATTTTGATAGTTCAACAACATTCATTGCCTTATTTACGTTGATGAGCAGACGAATTTTTCAAAGTGAAAGTGAATTTTTGAAAGTGTGTTACGAACTAGGGTGCAGGTGCAATTGCCAATTAATTTACCTAATTGCAAGGAAAGACTGAACGAAAAAAAGTGTTGCCAAGTTGCTAAACTAAAATAATAAGAAAACCTATGAAGTTAAAAAATATTTTTATTAGTACCTATCAAAACATTGTGTAGCTTTAATTTTCAGTTTTAGTTACAAATAATTGTTTTGAATTTTATTCAAATTGTATTTTTGTAACAAGGATGTAATGTACTAATATTTTATAAGTATTTTCTTCATTCATTGTCTATTGGAGTAGAATAATAATGACTAAGTACGTATTTATTATATATTAGTACACGCGTGAATATTTATATAGTAGTAATTTAAAAGTAAGAATTTCATCAATTTCATGTTTTTATTAAACAATGGAGGTAGGTATTGGCCTACTAATGTAAGTACAGAGAGGTAATTGCGTAATCCACTATCAGCAGGAATCGTTTTCATTTGACAGTTCCGTAGTTGACAGTTGTTTACGTTGCTAAGCAGACAATTTTTCGAACACATGAAATATTGGATTAGCAATGATTAATGATAACTGATAAATGCGTGCACTGATTGGACAGGTCCACTCAATCTGTGTGGTTCTTTCCTCAAAAGACCATTTCAGACACCAATCCACGTGGTCTTCACATGATCTGACCAAGATTATGAAGAGACTGTGACCTCTGAGTTTGTTTCGGCCTTTCTTCTCAGAGTAGTCAGATAGGAAACGCCGACCTCATCTTGTTTAAAAAAATATGATTGACGTGTAAAAGTGTTTGTACAAACCTACTTACAGAAATAAAATCATTTATCCTTTAATAACCTTTCAAAATGATTTAGATTCTGATTAATAGTGTGTTACGGAATTAAGGTGCAGGTCGGCCGTCGAGAGAATTAATTCCAGGTGGCCAACTCTCTTAGTCAGTCAATAAAGATATGGGCCCGTTCGAACTTAGTAAATCCGTCAAAACAGGCGTCAAACATTTTTTTCGAACGGTCTAAAACTTAACGGGTAGTGACAGCTGTCAAATCGTGTTGTCACTTATTCTTAGTTCGGAAACCGAACTAATCTTATGTCCGTACGTGATACCGAGTAGGAAATGCACGAACTTCGGCCGAAACTATACGGACTTTGTGCTATGTAAGTGAGTAGACCCACTGACACTGGGTTAATTTCATAACACACTAACAGGAGGAATCGCTTTCATTTTGACAGTTCCACAACATTCATGGCGTTGCTTACGTTGCTATGCAGCCAAGTTTTTCGAACACATGAAAAAATGAATTGGCAATAATTTCAAAATGTTTCAGATTCCGATTAATAGTGTGTTACGGATTTAGGATGCTGAAAGTTGGACAATTCTAGTATCTAATAAATATCAAATTCGCCAAATGTTTTCGTTTGTGTGAGACTGACGGGTTCCAAGAACGCATTCTCTCGACGGCCGATATATGCGAAAAATATTTAAAAATAAAAATAAAGCTAAGTGAGAATGTTTAACTTTTCTTACACAGTAACCAGAAACATTATGGTCTGCACATAAACCACAAGTTAACTGCAATAACGGTCTAAGTATTTATGTGAATTGTGATTTGTGGATAGTGCAACTATCCTTACGTTTTTATCTCTAATAAATAACGTTCACTTCGCAACTGGTTTTATTTTCTTCGTAAATCTTTTTAACAGCGCACAGAGCACGGTAAGGGGGCATACAGCTTCCGAGTCAGAGGAGGTCACATAGTCTGGGTCCAGTCAGGATGGACTCCAATGAGTGGCACCTGTCGGGGGCCCGGGCGGCAAAAAAAGAAATGAGCCCATCTTCTCAGACATTTTTTTAATTGATTTTAATTATATTCGTCCTAAGCAACGGGCCTCGCAACCGGTACGATTGTTTTATTTCAGGGAGGTGGATTTTCATCGCCTCTACCCTTTTTGCAAGTAGTCTCATAATTCTCAGCTAGGTTTCTATTGAATATTCCTATGCATCAAAGTTTAATAGGCAGAAGTTTCTAGAATGCAAGAGCCAGCCAAGCGAGGTCGTAATTTTTTCGAACGCACCGAAGCCGGCGTAGATACAGCACATTCGGTCGTCGTCGTTGCCGTCTTCCTTTTCGACGAGACTTTTATGTCGATCAAAGACAAAGTCTTCGTTCAGGCGGCGCGGTGTGTGCCAACTCGCCGCTTCCAACTCTGAATATGAATCCCCGAAAGAAGAGCATGTCGAGTGTTTTTTCGTTTAGTATCTCGCGTTTTGGGTCCATAGTGTAATCTATACCTAAAGTCGTGTCGAGTCGTCACCTAGAACCTAGGGTATTCCCTTATGCAGTGACGATGCGCGTCGCCAGATGGCTGGTACGCGATCGTCAGGCGGATTGGGCATGGCGCGTTCGTGCTACGTGCTCACCGACCGACTTGTTACTAGGAGTGAGAAGTATTTATCGTAACAGCTAAATATAACAGGTATCTGTTGATAACAGACTGTAACTGTGATAAACAAACTGAATTATATGCTACTATTCCTCATAATAATAAACTCGCTAACCCATGACAGTCCCAAGCTTTACTATATTCATGCTTAAGACAGTTACCTTAGTTAGAAAGAGAAGTACCTACTATATGAACATGGAACAAGAACAGGCGGAACAATATGCGAATATAGCTGTTACAACCCACTGCTACTTGTTACTGACGTCCTGTGAGCTTGCGCACTTCCAGTCGAATTAATACATGTCTGTGATCGGTGTTCCCCAATTATTAACGACGAACGACCCGGCTTTGCTTTCTGACGCAGACACTGTGTGAGGTTATCATTAAGGTCTCTACTATCAGTGAAAATAAATAAATAAACAAGTAAGTCAACTCTATGTATTTATTTGTTATTAACAAATAAATACATAGAGTTGACTTACTATCGTCAAATCTTAAGCATGCTCAGTTTAGGAAATATGTCTGCGTAAGCGCAGCAAGTGAAAGACCACACCCCTGCAAGTTTGCTCGCAAACTAATTTTATGGCGTATTTTAAGGGTTTTTTATTGTCCTATTGTGTACCCGAGACGTTCCCACTAAATTACAATGACACAGATAATTAACTTATATGAAGGCGCGTCCCTAGCGCCATCTAGTTGGATCAATTGAAGACCTTATTTTGGCATTGACATCTATGAATGAACATTGTGCGGACGAGAGTGACAACGGTGGTGTCAGTGTCACTCTAGCGGAACGTCATGAACGTGAAGCAGCCATCTGACGGACTCGGGCAGTTTTTAACAAAAACGGTGGCGTGGTTTAGACGGTCACGACGGATCGCTTACGTCCTGAATCTTAATCGATTTTCATCCGAGTGTACTTGTGATATTTTTGTAGCTCAAATTGAGGACCCTGATTATAAGGCTGCTGATCGAAGACCTGCCAACTTATTTCTAGAATACCTCGCACGATTACCCACTTTAAGATGAGTGATTCTGATACAGATACCCACGTGCCTATATCAGAAGTGGGATGCGAGCGACACTCAGATAAAGATACTCAGCCGCATAATCAACCTAGCAATAGCGGACTGCTCAACAATATGGAAGCCCTGTTAACCCGTTTGTTACCGATGCCGCAGCAAACACTGCAGTCTGTAGCAAACACTAACGCGATTCAGTTGATCAAGTTCGACCCTGATGATGAAGCTGCTGATGTTAAGGGCTGGTGCCCTGTTTCCGAGTTGATTGTTAACAGCAAGAAACTGAGTGGCGTGGAACTTTTAGTTGCTCTGACAACTGCACTAAAAGGACGAGCGGCATCTGTCTTGACTAAGTTGCGTTTGGAAGACTTAACCTGGGAAATTGTGAAGCAAACATTGCTGGCGAAATTTACAGAGCCCAAATTGATACAGGACTATTTTGATGATGTATTGCGCTTTCAGATCGGAGCAAAGGAGACAGCTGGTGAATCAGCTATGCGTTTATGGGCACTGATCGAAAAAAAATCCCTAAAGTCGACATGCTAGAAGAGGCAATAATTGGGTTTGTTGTTTCTGTTCTAAGCTCCTAAGACCACATGATTCGTCGTGAACTGAACTCCTATGCTATCACAACTCGTGCTCAACTCTTCCGGATCCTTGGCGGGATTTCCTTAAAGCGCCGAGCTGAAGATAATGATAGAAATGACAATAAGGCAAAAAGACCTCGTCTGTCAGACTCAAAGTTCAATGGAAAGTGTCATCGGTGTGGAGTTCCTGGACATAAAATAGCGGACTGTAAAAGGCGACGTGATGATCCTGCTAACTGAGCTGATAGTTCCAACATGGATCAGGTCAAGGACAAATCGGCACCAACAACCTGTTTCACGTGCGGGAAATCCGGCCACGTGTCTACGACGTGCCCTGAGAAAAGAAGCAGAGCAGTGGTGAGGGAGGTCAACAGTTGCGAGCGGTAAACTTCGAGAGGTAAACTCACGACGTCATCTGGTGAGCATATCCGTTTCCTTTTTGATAGTGGCTCCTCTTGTTCTTTGATTAAATACACTATGTCTTCGTATCTTAGGACGTTTATCCCTAACTATACTCGGATTGTTAGTCCGTTGTACCCTCTTACAAAGCCAAAAAGAGGCATTAAGTGGACGGAAAAATACGAAGAAATCAGACAAAACGTGGTTCATATTCTCACGTCAGAGCCGGTCGTGACAATTTTTGACCCTAAACTGCCAGTAGAGCTCCATTGCGATGCCAGTTTGGTGGGATACGGAGCCATAGTTATCCAAAGAAAGAACAATGTGCCACACGTAGTGGCTTATTTCAGCCGCCGCACGACTGAGGTTGAGTCTCGTTATCATTCGTATGAACTGGAGATTCTGGCAGTCGTACGAGCGGTTGCACATTTCCGTCATTTTCTGCACGGCCGGAAATTCACAGTTTATACAGACTGCAACTCGTTAAAGGCGCCTAAATCAAAGGTCGATTTGACACCCCGTGTTCATAGGTGGTAAGCCATGCTTCAAGCCTACGACTTTGACATAGTATATCGTGAGGGGAAAGGCATGGAATACGCCAATTATTTGTTGCGAAATCACCAACCTGAGATTACATCCATAGAACATTATAAATAAATTTTCGGACGGTGACTTACCGGAGAATATTGCACAAACTTATGACGTTCGGAATGGTATTCTATACCGGAAAATTAACCGCAATAAAACTGTTTCATAGCTACCAATAGTACCTCGCTCGTTAGTATGGACACTAATCACATTCATTCAGAAATTCAACATTTAGGTCCCGATAAGACTCTGGACAAAATTGATGAGCCATATTGGTTCCCCGAGATTTGTCGACTCATGCATAATATGTAAAGCTTCGAAAGGTCCCTCAGTTACCCAACCAGTAAGACTTCATCCCATCCCTAAAGTTTCAACACCTTGGCACACGCTGCACATAGATTTCACTGGGAAATTGACGGGTAAGAGTGACCAAAAAGAATACTGTTTTGTCATCATTGATTCGTTCACAAAATACGTCCTCTTAGAACACACCACCTCTTAAGATGCGGCCAGTGCCATTATGGCGCTGAAGAAAGCTGTGTGTTTGTTCGGGTCTCCTAAATGGATTGTAGCAGATCAGGGTCGCTGCTATATTAGCAGTGAATTTACGAAATTTTGTGCAGAACATCACATTGACCTTCACTTCATCGGCACTGACTCAAGTAGAGTCGATGGTCAGGTCGACGGTGCAATGCGAACTCTAAAATGTTTACTTACGATCATTGAAAATGATCCGCACAAAATTTGGCGCGATGAGTTAGGCAATGTGCAACTTGCTCTAAATATTACAAGGTCTACCGTGACAAAATTTACTCCGACTGAATTAATGTTTGGAGTTCAATCGTACTCGTTGGGAATTTCTAATCTTTCAACAGGAAATGGTCCACACGATCGCTTATATTTAGAAGCGATACGCTTAAATGCCTCCAAGAATATAGAAAAAGCTGCTAACGCTGAGACTGATCATTTTAATCGCGGAAGAGCTGTAAATCCATTTAATAAAGGTGATTTCGTTTTCGTAAAAAGTTCAGAACGCAATCAGACGAAACTTGACCGAAAGTTTAGAGGACCTTTCGTGATCATAAAAAGTGTTGATGGTAGGTACCATCGTTTAATGTACGGCAGGTGCCATGCCGTACGTTAAAGTATTCGCATGAAAATTTACATTTGGTGCCGGGAGGTCACGAAGGCTTAATGGTATAGGCTGTAGACATTATGGATGACGAGGAGGCCGCGAAGGCGGTAGATGTGCAGTCAGAAGGCATTCTTGATACCGATTTTGAGACTATGTTGGCTCGCAGTGTTGACATCCTGACTGCAGATTTTGCTTCTCTGACTGCATCGTCTGATATGGTCCTGTGACCTTTGACGTAGAAGTAGACATCCACCGAGCATAGTGTTCAGACTCTAAGGTACGTTCAGATTATGTGATTCAGGTGTGGGTGTTGTTGTCCGGTTTTGCCTGTTGGTTGGTAACTCGAAAGGACGCAAACCCAGAGACGAGATGTTGTCCGGTCCTGGCTAGAGTGCTAGCAGGTTCGTAGGGACGCATTCGTCTGTGTGATACGAATGGGTAGTATTGTCCGGGCTTAGCGGTGCTAGTCGAAGGGACGTATTATTCCAGTTCGTTGACGTGGGTGATGGCTAGTCGAAGGGACGGTGTTGTCCGGTCTTGCACTTGAGGCAAGTCGAAGGGACGCATTTGTCCGGGCTACGCATCATATGAGGAAGGAGAGTGGTCTAGTCGAAGGGACGGTGTTGTCCGGTCTTGCACTTGGGGCAAGTCGAAGGGACGCATTTGTCCGGGCTACGCATCACATGAGGAAGGAGACTGGTCTAGTCGAAGGGACGGTGTTGTCCGGTCTTGCACTTGGGGCAAGTCGAAGGGACGCATTTGTCCGGGCTACGCACCATATGAGGAATGAGAGTGGTGCGTGTTGAGAGAGTGATGCACTGGCATGTCAGGGTGGACGAGCATGATGATTGGTCTTGTTGCAGGAATATTTATTCGCCCGAGGACGGGCGATTGTCAGTCCGGCCGTGAAGGCGCGTCCCTAGCGCCATCTAGTTGGATCAATTGAAGACCTTATTTTGGCATTGACATCTATGAATGAACATTGTGCGGACGAGAGTGACAACGGTGGTGTCAGTGTCACTCTAGCGGAACGTCATGAACGTGAAGCAGCCATCTGACGGACTCGGGCAGTTTTTAACAAAAACGGTGGCGTGGTTTAGACGGTCACGACGGATCGCTTACGTCCTGAATCTTAATCGATTTTCATCCGAGTGTACTTGTGATATTTTTGTAGCTCAAATTGAGGACCCTGATTATAAGGCTGCTGATCGAAGACCTGCCAACTTATTTCTAGAATACCTCGCACGATTACCCACTTTAAGATGAGTGATTCTGATACAGATACCCACGTGCCTATATATATTTATTGCAGTATACAAAATTTCGACAGCATTAAACAAAAAGCTCTGATAAGATTTTAGGAACTGCCCACTCGCACTTCGCAGGTTGCGCGCCAGCATCACGACATCCTGGCTGTTGTTGCGGACAGACTGGACATGCGGTACGTCCAGGGTGCTTACTCTCGAATATAATTCCGATAGATCGACATTGGAATTGTCAGTCAAACGTCAGGGATTGGCTAGACTCAGTGAGTCCAGCCAATCCCTGACGTTTAACTGATAATTCCAATGTCGATCTATAGGAATTATATTCCAGAGTAAGCACCCTGGACTGGGTTAATACTCACATTAGTATATAAGTGCATAATTATGATATACTAAAACTAGTTTCATAAGTTGTAAGTACTCTACTAACATCTGTGGATTATTATGAGTCCGATTTTTTTTTATTTTGTTTTAGTAAAGCAAAAACTTTGTACCCATGTAGGTATTGAGTATGAAATATGGCACAGTTAAAGTTTATATGGACAAGGAGTGCCTAAAGTTAATATTTTTATTCAATAATGTTCTAAGAATACATTAAGTTTTAAATGAATTTTGGTCGAAGTTCAGCAACTGATTGACATAGTTGTGACAAAATAAAAATGCCGTTTTGAAAGATAATTTATTTATTGTATTTAATTAGGTACCGGATGAAATGACGCATTATTGTGTACAAATGATTATTATACAAAACTAGACCAGAAACAAACACATAGTGAGCATTGTGACATTAATTAGTTATTTTATAGAAAACTTGCAGAATAGATTTAGTTTTTAATGATCGTGGCAGCTGGCGACGTTGCAACGCAACGCGGCGACGCGTGCCCTTGCGCTTAGCTCTCGAACCTCTCGCAACGGCACGAGCACGTTCTTGCGAAGAGACCACCCTGTCGCTGGTCGTAACAGCGTTGGAACTCATCGGACGAAACCGCTAGGCAGGCTGCATCGCACGAATCAAAATTTGTCCTTGACACGGTCACGTAACGAAAGCGAACGCTGGCGACCTGCTTCGGCATCGATGCCATTAGCACCAGCAGCAACAGTGCAGCGGCGAGATACTTTTTGCACGAAAACATGACTTATGAACGTGTCACACGACTGGACAATTAATGAAATGATACCGCTGTGACGGCTTTTATGTCACGATTGCGGGGTAAATGTTAGCCACACCTACGTGAGTCAGGTGGTTCTCTTGACGAAGGAGTGAAAGTAAAACCAGTAGAAGTCGAAATAATCACTTACATATATTGGGCACGTGATACACGGTAATCACAGATACTGTTTGTAAGAATAGTCAGTACGTACACAACACAAGTTATAAAATATAGTTACGAACACACATGGCACAGGTTATAAAATACAGTCAGAAATAAGCAGTAGGTCAGGCGCGGTCCGAGGGGGGGTTCCTAGGGGTCATGACCCCACCAAAGCTGTAAACGTTAACCAGTTTTTGTGCAATAAAGTCGAATTTACTCTTTTTATTTACCTATTAATAATATCTAGTCTTTGTCTGTGACCCCCCCAAAGTCTTGGGCTGTGACCGCGCCTGCAGTAGGTACATACACAGTTTTTCGCGAACTTGATTGCACAATAAAATCGTAGCTAAAACAATACTGGAAGACTGACTAACTAGATATAGCGTACGTCGCGACTAGTAGTGAACAGCGGAGCCACTATTTCACATTTTATACTTGTTGACTTGTTCAAAATCAAAATCAAAATCAAAAGTTCAAACCAGGCTGAGAGTCAGCACTTTTCGAACGTCAAAATTACAAAAGACAGTCCCCCAAAAACGCCCACACTTCGACACTTCCTAGTGCTTTAGCTGGGAAGAAGAAGTGGCGCAACAAACTCCCCAGCAGCACAGCTGTCTGATAAGTTGGAAGAACTTGATTCTATACAACAATAGGTAAGTAATTAAATTTCATCAAAAAATGGAAATTTCATTAATAAAAATTAAAAAAAAGACGGTTTAAACAGTCAAATAAAATAAACAATGCTATGGAGTAACTCATATAACCTGTCAGTAGGTAAGCTAATTCTGATGAAAGAACACAAACGTTGTCTTGAGTTAATCACAGCGACCAACAATTCTTATCGTTTAAGTAGTCGTTGATAGAATAGTATGCTAGTAGCTTTAAACGCATTAAAATGCAAATCTAGCAAAGAAGAGGGAAGCTTGTTATAAAAGGTGATACCGAGCCCAACAAATGAGTTATAAACTTATGAAGCCGGTGAAAGGGACCACGTAGTTTGTCCTTATTTGATGTGAAAGTGTAATAAGACTAACGATAACACCGAAAATTCGGTCCTTATATTATTTTTCTTTCATAGTGCAAGTAGCATGTGCACTCATCTATTCCCGGCTAATCCACCATTCAGGAACGCGAAAAATGGCATTCCCCGGGGAATAGGTTTCTTCGACTTGTCGCAAGGGACGTCGGCACGTTTAAGGAAGTTCAAGGTTTTATTTACTTATTGGATTAACGACATTCGTTAACTAGGCGGAATGTATGCTACTTGTACACACAGCTCCATTAAGTGGTAACCCCTCCAAAAGAAATGTGCGTTCAAATCCGTGCTAGGCCCAAGTTACTTTTTTTATTTTGAAAAAACATTTTTCGACCCGACTTCAAAAAAAGGAGGAGGTTATTTATGTTCCACTATACGTATTTTTTTTTTATGTATGTTACCGATTTCTCCCCCATTCGTGGACCGATTCTCAAAATTCTTTTTTTATTTGAGAGTATACTCCTGATCCTGACTTGGTGCCAATGGAACCATCCATTGGCACCAAGTCAGGATCTGATGATGGAATCCCAGGGAAATCGAGGGCAACCCTCAAATGTTATAGGTATTAATAATGGTTTTCATCTATTTTCTAAAGCTATTGAGACATTTGCGTATAGTCATCATCATCTCATAACGCTGAGCTGATGAAGGAAGCTACAACTCCTTAACGATTAGGAGTTAGGTGAAGGTTCGGGCATATCTCCGTCACATTAGACCGATTTGCAAAATTCTTATTTTGTTCGTGACAAGAAATAAAATTGATAAATATAAATCCAAAGTCACCGCCTTCCGAAATTAAAGTTATTTTTCACTTTATAGTGTTTTTCCGGAAGTCGATTGTTTTTTTTTTCTGAATAGGTATGGTTAACATTTACGTTACATAATTTAGTCTATTAAGACCGGAGGTTTCAAGACCGCTTGCTGTATAAGATTGGAAGTTCAAATCCTAGGCACGAAATACGCTTTTCGTCATGCAATTTTTTTTTCAAACAAAGTATTTTTCTGTATTGTTTTAGTAATATTTTATAAAGCATTAAAAAATCTAGAATAATAAAATCCTTGCATAATAATTTCATACCTATATTTATTATTGCTATTATTTAACAAAACTATGATCTTATTTTACCACAAAGATTTATATTTCAAAATTTGATTTGATAATTTACAGATAAAAGCGGGTCCCTAGACAAGTGACATCCGATAAAAAAAAAAAAAAAACCAACCGACTTCCTGAAAAACACAACAAAGTGAGAAATTACTTTAATTTCGAAAGTCGGTGACTTTGGATATGAATTTTAATTTTTTTACACTTCCTTAGCAATTTTGATTTAGTTCTTTACTATATGATCAATGTGTTTTCCATGTTATGTGCTGATCTAACCAATGGCCTAGGAATTTTCAATTTTACCAGTCGTATTATTATTGTATTGAACATTTGTAATTAGAGTTAGGTACTTCGCTGGTTAAAATTCATACTTCACAGTATTAAAATTTGTTATTGTAAAGTAATCTGTTAGTAAAAGTGAAGCAATAACTTTGTACTACCCTTTTTTATTGAAAGGTACAGTACATCCACCTTATTTATAAACGTTGCTTCATGTTTAAACCTCAAAAATATAATACTATGGTTAAACAGTCGCTAATCATTAGGTACTTAACTTTATGTAGCATTTATAAATATGGGGGTAAATGGAGGAGTGCAGAAAGTTATGTTTTTTAATACTGTGAGAGCTCTACTGAGCTCCCAAGGTACCGGTAATTATAGTATATAAAATAAAATACTTGGTGGTCTTTTAACGGTGGGACTCCACCTTTAATCAGGAATTAGTTCATGACAACGTCGCGCCTGACAATCGAATGAAGCTTCCGTAACAAAACCTAAGTAAAATTATTTGACATTCTAAAGATAAAAGCTTCTCGATTATTCGAACATAGACACAGCCTAACTATTGGCTGCCAGCAAGCACGTGAGGTCCCTCGAGAAGCGAACAACCTCTACAATACCTATAATGTTTTAAAAGTTTAAAATGAATTATGGTCGAAGTTCGGCCACTGGGCGACATAGTGGTGATAGAAATGAAAATGCCGTTTAGATATATATTTATTGTATTTAATTAGGTAGCTGATGAAGTGACATTATAGCACGATACATTGTGTACAAACAATTATTATATAAAAATAGACGAAAAATAAACACATTGTGTGCAAGTCGTATCTTATAGAAAACTTGCAGAATAGATACAGTTTATAATGTTCGTGGCAGCTGGCGACGTTGCAATCCTTGCGCTTACGTCTCGATGCTTTCGCAGCGACACGAGCACGTTCTTGCGAAGAGACCGCCCTGTCGCTGGTCGTAACAGCGTTCGAACTCATCGACCACATGCGCTAGACAGGCTTCATCGCACGTATCATGACCTGTCCTTGACACGGTCACGTAACGGTAGCGAATGCTGGCGACCTGCTCCGGCATCGATGCCATCAACACCAGCAGCAACAGTACAGCGACGAGATACTTTTTGCACGAAAACATGACTTCTCAAGGCGTCACACGAGTGGATAATTAATGATATTATGTTGCTGTGACGGCTTATATATGTCACGATTGCGGGGTAAATAAACATCATTAGGTAATCTGAGAGAGATGATAACCTACAACCGACAAAGTCTTTTAGTTAAAAAAAAAATATGACTCGGTTTTCCCTATTCTTGTTAGGTATTAAAAATAATAGGGAATAAATAATAAAAAACAACAAGTTAAAACCTATCTAAAATCTGTACACCACAAGTAGCGATGATAACCTATAGCCTACTTATTACTTTAGTACGTTATCTGAGGTGAATATTATTTTAGTTGATATGTGAGACGGAAGATTCTACATGTAAAACTACCTATTTAAAACGACGAATTACACTGATTAGAATACCTACTCTGATTCCGACTTTGCTTTGAACACTCCTAACAAGTTGGTGAGCCCAACATTTTGCAAACCCGGCGTGATCATGAAGTATGAAGCATAAGCCGATAATATCTGGATGACCACGTTATATGGCAATGCAATCAGCATTGCCATACAACTTTGGCCGAAAAATAGGCCAGCCCTTTCTATTTTTCGACCAAAGAATCAGCATTGCCATACAACGTGACAATGCTGCCAGCCTTTTGGGCACTTTTCCCATTGACAATGATGCGGACGTATTTTTTGATGCCTTATGATTATTTTCTTTTTATATACCTGTACATATTATAATTTAAAGTTTTAAATAAAGAGAAGCGATCTTTATTCGTGAACACAGGTATTACAATGTAGGTCTTATGAATACGACTGGTGTTTATGTACGGTGGTAGTGTGTGTGCCTTGTGGTTTTATGTGGTGGTGTGTGTGTAAAGTGATTTGGTCTGCTTACAGGGAAGTACTCCCAATGTTAGCATACCTACTTAACCTGAATCGTGTGCTATATTTCATACATAGGATACTTTTATCCCGTTAGTACTACGTTACCGCACGTAGGATAATTTCCAGCCTCGCAGGCGACGCCGCTGGCTAAAGCTAGTAAAATATAATATTATAAAGTACCTTGGTACTTGCGCACCAGCTGGACCTGGGCAGCCAGCCTACTACCATTATGACGTATGGCGAATATTTTTGCCACTGGTTGAGCTATACATCCTACGATGTTTATTAGTTCATTTTCCTGGGGACCTAAGAAGAAGGAAAGAAGAGATTATCTTGGATTCCTTCCTAAAAATAGTAGTATCTTTTGGGATTTGGGGAGGCTGGGCATTCCAGTGGAACTAACATCCGTGCTCTTTCTGTGGGTCAGTTGTCAGAAAATCGCAGACGCGTGGTCGCGGTTGGAGCAGTGGTGGCCCAGTGGTAACAGCCGCGACTTACGGGTTGTTGGTCATGCGTGCGAACCCAGCCAGGCGCATTACTTTGTGTAAATAACTTCATCACCACTGCTCTCAAACGGTGAAGGAAAACATCGTGAGGAAACCGGCATATCTTAGAACAAAAATTTTAAGACATGTGACATCTACCAACCCGCACTGAGCCCGCGTGGTGGATTACGGCCCGCTCCCTCTCACGGAGAGGAGGCCTGGGTCCCAGCAGTGGGAACGTAAGTAATAGGCTGAGTATGTGGTCACGGTTGACCGCAGAAAAAAATGTTGGGCTTACATGGTCTGAATCCTTGCAAACCGGATAGGTTTAGAAGCAGAAAGGAGGCTTTCGTCCAACTGTGAACAAATAAAGATAAAAATAATATTACATAAAATACAGATTTCAAAGTTCCTAATAAATTTACAAGGTGGCAGCATTGGTAACTATGAGACTGTGGCGCTTTACTTGTTTCAAGGTAGACAAATTTTAATATTACTGCTACTCGACAACAGATGGCGCTATACCTAACTTTTACAACGTGAAAAAAAAACAGCTCTAGACATAATATCGGGAAAGAAAGCACTCGAGGCACGTTTCTATGATTAAGTTGGTCGTAGCGAAAACAAAGGGGAACTAAATCGGGGCAATTGTGTCTGTTCCGAGTTTGAGAAGCGTGGGCTTGACACCCGCGGCCCCGAGATGAGCCACATTTGCTTAGTGCCTAGGGGACAAAATATTAAATGGTATTATTTATCTAGACCTACAGGCCATTACAGATGTATGATGTCTGAATTGGAAGAATTTAGAATATAATTAATTATTGTTGATTGTTTGTAGGTGGTTTAACAAATAAAGTTGGTCAAAATCAAATACGCAAGATCTTACCCCGAGCGTGTACAATAATAGGAAAAAAAAAATTAGTAGTAGTAGATATATGTATAGCAGATCTGTAGGAAAGAAGAAGGGGTGGAAGTTTGCTACCTTTAAAATTGCTCTCTGAGCTCTTTCAAGAGGAAGCAAATTAGTTTTAGGTGCGCCACCCCAAGAAGTGATACAGTATTGAATAATTGACTGACATGGAGCCAAATAAACTTATGTGATTAATTTTGAATCTGCTAACGTTCGCAATTTTTTTTAAACATATATTAGTTTGCGCACTCTTTTAGTTTTAGGCTTTCTATATGTTTTCTAAAATAAAGTATGTCGTCCATTATTACCCCCAGGTATTTAATGTAGCTCGTTTTGATGATAAAAGGGCAATTACACATGCTGACTGTACGATTTCCACATTGATCTAACTACAGGGTAAATTTTTAACCAGTCCGCAGACTGTACAACCATGAATTCAGCATATCATTCTAGACCCCCTAGCGTAGACATTTTTCGTCGGCTATACAAAAAAAAATCTGCTATTACATAGTAAAGTGCAACTACGCGATCAAAATGTATAGAACAGCAGATTTTATTTTTGTATAAACGACGAAAAATTTCTACGTTACCCGTCTAGAATAATATGGTAAATTCATGGTAACAATTTGCGCACTGTTAAATAAAATACTGTATTTAATAATAATAACGGCCAGGAATCGAACTTGCTGTATTAATTTACAGGCTAAGTGTTTCAGTTTAATTTTCAGTTTAAATTTCAGTTAAAATTTCAGTTTAACAGTTTAATTGTTGCTTTAAAAAGAAAAAAAGAAATTGGAATTTCAAATAGGTAGTAGCTGACCTACTTATACTAGATCATTTTTTAATGTAACGTTTTTACGAATTGTAAAATACAAGCAAAAGCTGTGACGGAGCGCCTTAAGAGCGGCTCGAAGTTTTGATACATGTAAATTTTCCAGTTTATACTCTACTTGTTTGTAAACTGAAGACTACAAATCCTATTAAGTCCACACAATTTCATTATAACATGGGTACTGCGATCAGCAATCGTTGCCAAGCGCTGGAAGTGCTCTAATTAGGCAATATTCCCTAACGAGCGATCGCTTGTTGCCTATTAGGACCACCATGTTGGACAGTGGACGGTACCGGTATGAATTCACATCACGTTGGGTATATCTACATTTTATTTTTACTTAGTTTAAGGTTAAAGTATTTAGATTTTTAAAACATTTTCATCATCATTTCAGCCGAAAGAACTCCACTGCTGGACATAGGCCTCCCCCCAAAAGGGGGTGTTTTGACATAATCGCTTGTCAGGCGTGTTAGCGATCGAAGTATAGTGGTAAAATGCATAGAGAACGCTGCTGCCCATTCTATAGTAAGTGCCTTAGTCGTCTTCTACGACACCCACGGGAGGAAATGGGATGGTGTTATCAAAAATGACAAAGTCAAAGCATTTATTTCAATTAGGCACCTAAAAGGCACTTTTGAACGTCAATATTTACATTAAAATAGAATTGATTCTAGTCGCCCCTTCCAAAATGTAGTTTCGTATGGAGAAGAACGGGCAAGAAACTCCACCGTTACTCTTTTAAAATGTTTTAAATACAATTTAACAAAGTACATTCATTATATATGTGAAAACGATGTACCCAGAATAAAATTACTACTATACCAAAATAGGTTAAAAAAAAATGCAATTGAAGCAGTACAGATAGATTAATTTTATGATATACATGGTGCTCACATATTTACAAACATTGTAAAGAGTAAATATACGATTTTTCTATTCTTAAATGTCTGGCACCACACGCCACCAATTATAAAATGCTTGTTTTAAAATTTTGATTCTACATACATTTTTTTTACTAGTGCATAAGTTGTTATTGTTATGGTTTATTTTATATTTTACTAGCTTTTGCTAGCGGCTTCGCCCGCGTGAATTTCGAAAATTATCCAACGGGAATATCCTACCGGAATAAAACGTATCATATATTTTAATGCAGATAATAAACTATCTGTTTGCCAAATTTCACCCCAATCTGTTCAGCCGTTTTAACATGATTGAGTAAAAAGCATCTGAATATCCAAACATACAAACTTTCACATTTATAATATTAGTAGGATAAACGTGTCTTTAAATTAGGTTGTGTATTGTGTGTTAGAGTAGGTATAAGTTAGGTTAGATTAGTTAGGTTTTAAACCCACGTGTACCTAATTTTAATATGTGTGTGCTCCTTTTAGGTGATGATGTGTCCTGAGAGTAATCTTATCCAACTTTGCACGTACCTACCATATCCGACGAAAAATTAAATTGTCTTTGTCTAGCTAATATAAAAAAAAATGGGGTGTTTCCATTGACATTATATAAGGACAGGGCGAACCGCATGTTACAATGACGCCTCGAACTTGGTCCCAAAATGGTCTTCCCTATAGCGAAGTGAACTAGAACGCGATCGGCTGTCTTCGGACCGGTCGTAAATTTTTGCAAGCAAAAATGCCAAGTTTTGCCGTAAAAAAATGATAACATTTCATGTCCCCGGTAAGTTAAAAATATGTCATTAAATCGACTTGTAACATTATTTAAAAACTTAACCTTTGGCAAAGACGACGCGAAGCCGCGTAAAAGTGCGACATAACTTTGCAGCGGCGCTCGTTGTAGCCGATGAAATGAAAAGATTTAATAATATTATTATAACATTAAATTTTGTACAAAATTGATTTTTATTGTATAGTAAAAGCAAATTAAAATGTCCAACGTCAGAAAACACTACGAATCCAAAATGGAAAATATGTCAGATTACCAAAAAAAAAAACAGATTTTAAAAAATTGTTTTATTCGAAGGCCAATGAAAACTTAATAACACAAACGAACTGCAACAAATATAAATTTTGAAAATTTGAGGTTGTTATTTTATTTCTCTGTACCTCGAAAAATACCACACCCCGATCTTACAAGGTTACGTCTAGGAGCAGACACGCCGATCGACATCGTAGTTCTAATAGATGGCGTTAGTGTTGTCAAATGTTCGGACGACCGTATCTTTACTCTTTAAATCAATGGGTGTTTCCGTAACTCACATAATTATAATAACAATTGATCGCAATTCCTTTTATTTTGACAGTTCAGTCACCCATTGCTTTATTTGAGTTGTTGAGTAGACGAATTTTACAAACCTATGAAGCAATGATGAAGAACTTCCAACGAAACCCATTTCGATTGTAAATGTATTACGTAAGTTGGGTGCTCTTTGTGTTCAAAAAATTTCTGCCTAGCCTTTTCCCTACTAAATTGGGATCGGCTTCCAGTTTAACCGGATGTAGCTAAATACCAGTATTTACTGAACATCATTAAGTATTTTAATAGTACTTAATATTCGTTTATTCAGCTCGAAAATATTTTTTTATATAGTTCAATTAGTTAAGTAGAAAAAGACAACATTTTCGTATACAATTCGGGTGAAAATAAAAAGTTTCAACATGCCAATAAAAACATTATATTGAAATGTGGATTTTAAATGTGGATAACATTGACCCTCGTAGATTGCTATTCTTAACATTGTATCTCGTCGCGGTTTGTCGGACATTCCTGTTGAGCTATCCCTTATTGTAATAAGGAGAATGTGTAATTGTACTGTGGCGAAAGTATATCAACCTTATCTTTTGGTAATTATATTTTCGAGCCGTTTGGGGTTGAAACCTTCGGGCTGTGGGGTCTGAATGCTCATGCTCTCTATAAGGAAATCTCAAAACGGCTGGTTGACACTTCCCGTGACTCAAGGGCGGGTTTTACCTTGGCCAGAGGCTGAGCATTGCCATACAACGTGGTAATGCCGCCAGTCTCTTGGGAACATTACCAGTCGACAGCGATGAGGATGAATTTATCGATGCTTTATTTTAGTTTATTAGTTAAGTTAGGATATAGGAAATTTGTTATTTTAATAATTTGATATGAAATTAAATGTTTATTTTAGCACTTGTACTGTTGTTAAAGTGAAATGAACAAATAATACGAAATAAGCGTTGAACAATTCAGCTTCAATATATTCTTCAAGTGGCAAATCGAAATACCAAAATACATTAGGTACCTATGTGGTTGTGTCCAATTTTGCTCAGTTGTCTATTAATATACTTAGTGGGGAAAGATTACTCCTAACTCCACATGGTAGAGTAGCAGGGGTGAATAATAGCCTACTTTAAGTTCAGATTACCGCGCTCGAATAAAGCGATATGTTTGCATATTCAACGCCGATAAAGATTAGTCTAGACTGTCTAACAATACCTACCACTTCCAAGACTTCTATGTACCTAAATTCCAACGAGTTAATAAGCCGGTGTACACAGGATGAATAATTGCAAGAAATCTGTGCTCCTTAATCTCTAAATGTAGGTATAGGTGAGGTTTATTAGGCGCGCTTTTAAAGCGTGAGTCGCACGTGAAGGCTGTTTAATCGTGTCTGGGTGGAAGGCGGCGGCGCCCCGCGTGGCTGTGGCGCGGGGCGGCGCCCGACCCGCCGCCAGTCGCGCCACAAGCCCCGGAGGGGCAGCACGTGTCCTCGCTCCCGCCAACCGACTTATGTAACCATCCGCACGGTGAGTCCGCAGCCTCCGTGCCCCTTCCTCCCCGACATCGACCCCGCGACTCGAACCCACGCGCTCCGTCACACGGCCGCCTCCGCGGAGCGAGCCACCGCGCGACTGTACCTCACCTCGGATACGCTCGTACGTAGTGCTTACCGTCAGCGGCGTCAGCTGAGAGGTGACATAATCGATGCAGTAAGTACCGGTGTCCGGTGAGTGCGAGTATATTCGTGGAATGCAGGTGCGTTATATAACGGGAGTCTCGCGGAGCGGGCCAGCCTGCTCCGGCTGCCGGCAGCCCGCTCAGCGAGGAACACACCGTTTACGCGGCAGGATGTGATGCTGTCGAGACACCGCTTTACGGAGATCGTCGCTCGCATGCCTCACTAATGACAATCGTTATCAGAAACAATTTCTCATCTCAAACGCTTTCGACAATCACATGGAAGACGCGATATGGTTATATCTTCAGGCTCATTATACCAAACAGTTACTCGAAATTATGTGACAGCCAATTATGTGGTTGTGCTTAAATAGGCACGTTCTTAACTTCCTTAGGTAGGTAGGAGCATAATAAGAACGTGAGTTAAGAGGTTCGAGGCTCGCCTAATTGGAAGGTCGGAGCCATATATAAAAAATCCATTCAATCGTGGAAAATTTGTTGCCGGGATAAGCGTTCTATACCTCCTGATTTATGGAATTATATTCTATGGAATCAATATTAGTTAATGGTTAAGTTATTGGGGACCAACACATTATATTAGACCCTTTCCAAATTTCCAATCGAAAGAAATTGTCTGAATGGTTTCCAGTCGTAATATCGTTAGCAAGAAATCTGTAACGTTTTTAGACTCCGACATAAATATTGTATAAATTGTGTCTCGAGGGGACAATTGAAAGCGCTAAGATACCGATCTTCTCTTAAGAGAACGTCGTTTGAGACAAAAAAAATCTGTTAAGTATATGACCATTTATCATGATACTGCTTGTGACATTTGGGCTAAAGCATTTTATCTGAAGCCTTATTATTGTAGATAAGTTTTTCAGACGTGAAAAATATGCTACTAAATTGTATCTCAAAATTAGGTCAGACATCTTCCATCTACATTTATTTTTACCGTAATTTCATTTATTTATCCTTTACTAAATATGCCTAAATTGTTTATTATGTTTCTGTCACCGTCTGTTTACATTCTTGAATCCATTACCTATATTTGTTGTCGTTACAAAACGAATCAATCAAATCGTCAAGGTAATATTATTTTAACGACGTATTACGGGTATAAACCTGACCTACATATCATCAAATATCCTATTCTAGGAGACAGGTATTATTATAAATGTGTTATAACGTACATCGAAAGTGACCAAGGAACAATAGATTTATCGAAAAGTTTTTAATTTGATCCTTCTTAAGAATCATAATAATTGAATTGGAAAAGTTTTTGGCTATGGGAAAGAAGTTGTTGAATTTGATTTTGCAACGTCCAAGAATAGAATTGGACATTTCATTTATTTTCCTCAGTTTTATTTCGTATGCAAGTGCGATCTATTCTGCTTTCTTAGTGATCTAGATAGATCCTATTTTCGATGTTGAACCACTAGTAATAAAACAATCTATAAAAGCCTATGGTTATTTTCGTCCATCATTAAAAAAGTAGAATCTCAAAAAAAAAATGTTCAAGTTTCTCAGCAATTCGATCTTCCATTTTAAAATTCAAGCCGTATTTACTCTTTGGGTGAATTCCCTTCACGCTGCTTTGGACACACAAAAAGCATTCTACTGTGAAATTTAATTGAAATTGGCCGTAATTGAAGGAACTATTAGCTTCCAATATACGGACAGACATGACGGAATTATGAACGGCTGGCAATGCGTAACGATTCATACATCGGGCTGCTGTATGTAACAAATATTGTGTGATAATTGGTAGCATTTTCCGGCAAACTGGTATATCTAGGTATGATGCAATTATAGCCGCCTTTCTGGTTTGTGATTTAATGTCAAATTTTGTGGACCCGACGTTTTGACCTAATTTATTGAACTTATTAGTGCCTACAACAGGTTTATCTCCAGCAATTATAAAAAAAAACGTAAAACAAAAAAAAAAAAAAACATGAAAAATCTGTCCAATTTTGCAATTGTCATAACTTCTAGGTATATCTATTCATATACATTATAAAACAGGCTTGTGGCTAAATAACAATAGCTGCACTGGTCGACCGATTAGGTTAAGCTACGCTTGCCGCGGTTGGTCCGTGGATGGGTGACCATATTTACATACCAAGACCCCTTCGTGCCTCGGAAAGCACGTTAAGCCGTTGGTCCCGGCTGTCATTTGTGGATCTTTGATAGTCGTTACGGGTCGTCAGAAGCACGAAAGTCTGACAACCAGTCTTACTAAGGGGTATTGTTATTACCCAGTAACTGGGTTGTGGCGGTCATTACCCAGTAACTGGGTTGTGGAGGTCAGATAGGCAGGCGCTCCATGTAAAATACTGGTATTCAGCTGCGTCCGGTTAGACTGGAAGCCGACCCCAACATAGTTGGGAAAAGGCTAGGCAGATGATGATGATACATTATAAAACAAAGTCGTTGTTTGTGTGACGCTTATATCGTCAAAACTTTGTAACTGATTTTGATGCGATTTTCCATCATTTAAAGCATTTTTTCCGGGACCCGTATGTATATCATAAATAACTATTTAGCTTAGATATTGTACAAAATCAAATTATTTGGTCAAGTCGTAAAGTTATGCGAAGCAGGGGCGGATCGCTAGTCGGTAGAAAAATCAAAACTTCCGTCCTCGGTTGGTAGAAAAGTCAAAACTTCACTCCTTTTCATAATTTTCCCGAAAGTAGAAACTAAACCATATTTATTCAGTCGGTAGGTATGTCTTTGTATATTTAGGATCATAAAAGTTAAAAATAACATGTCACCTACATTGTTAGCCGGGTCACTGAACAGAAAAATGCTCTGTGTTAGTTATGTGCATTTGATATTGTTTTGATAGTCGGAAAACACTTTTCTTTGTTGGTGGCAACCCAAGTTAGACTATTTAGGTAGTTGCCGTCTTATGGGAAGGTCAGGTACATGGTTCAACCAAATTGATTCAGTGATTAGAGAATGAATGAACTCATAATAAGATTTTACTCTATCGATCTGTCTAGCCTTTTGCAATTTTGTTGGCGTTTGAGTCTAACCGGATGCATCTGAATATCAGTATTTTACACAGAGCGACTGCCTATCTGACCTCCACAACCCAGTTATTTTATTTGGGAAAATAAACGTTTTGGGGGGACTGTCTTATGTTTTATTTTTTATTTTTTTTGACGTTCGAAAAGTGCTGACTCTCAGCCTAGTTTGAATAAATGACTTTTGATTTTGATTTTGATTTTGATTTTGAGTTACTGGATAATACGATACCCCTTGGTAAGACTGGTTGTCAGACTTTCGGGCTTCTGACGACCCGTAACGACTGTCAAAGATCCACAAATGACAGCCGGGATCAACGGCTTAACGTGCTTTCCGAGGCACGGAGAGGTCTTGGTATGTAAATATGGTCACCCATCCACGGACCACCCGCGGCAAGCGTAGCTTAATTAATCTAATCGTGTTACCCAGTAACTACTGGGTAAGACGATCCTCGGTACGACTAAAGGGCTTCTGACGACCCGAAACGACTGCCAAACCTCTACGAATGTATGTGCCAGCTCTGCCCACCATACACTAAAGTGCAGTAACAGCAAAATCACGATTTCGAGTAAAACGCATTTAAAGTTAAGAATTGATTTTAAAAAATCAACAGAATGTATAAGCAAAAAAATTTGAATGCAGAAAGGTTGTAAAGGCATAGGTTCACACGTTAAAGCAATAAAAAAAAATATATCTTAATAACTGAATTTATTATGGCCATTTTATTCTTTTTGGTGCCTATTACTGCATAGCCTTTTTTGTAAAAAATACCATTTTAAACTTAGTAAAATGCAGCAAAAAGCCCTATTACTGCGTTTGGATCAGTTATTTTGTCAAGAAACCCAACTAACATGCAGTAAGGTCAAAAAAATACTGCATTTTAGTTAGTTTTTTAAGAAAAAAGTGTTCAATTTACTAGTGCAGTAAGAAAAATAGCTAGTTCACATTTTATAGACCGTTTATTTCTTATTATTTAATCACAATAATTCAACTCACTTATGTAAAATTTACATATCAAAAATAAAAAAAAACATCTAATTAATAAAGGACCCTGCGCAGAATGCACAACCTCCTATGACAGTTTTCTCTTAATATCTTAATATTTAAAACATTAACTGCACTTTAGCTAGGAATAATCATATCTGTGTCATTATGCTATCCAAACTAATCTGCAGTAATGCTGTATTTTACTGCGTGTTAGTCAGTTTATAATGATAAAAGAATGTTAAGTATTCACAACTAAAATGCGACAAGCTTTGATTTTACTGCATTTTAGTTGGGAGTTCGTGACAATAAATTGTATTTTCTTAATTTGCAGTAAAATAGCTTGTATGGCGGTAAATTTTACTGCGTATTAATTTTTTTTTTAATTTTTTTCCAGAAATATAAAACTATCTAAAGAACTGTAAAATTATATTGCTTACTGCATTTTAGTTATGAAACCTTAAAATTTAATCTGCAGTATAATTTATACTGTATTTTAGTTGGGAAATCACGCCAAATTGTTAATTTTTTTCGTTTGCAGTAAGTGAAAACTGTTAAATAAAAACCATTCTAATAGTCTTAGAAATAAGTAAGTTAATTCAATAGAAAGCTTAAGAAACCCGCTTTCAGAATCACTAATAAAACGAAAAATCACAAAAGGGCTGTTACTGCTCTTTAGTCTCTGGTGGGCAGAGCTGGTATTGGTTCCAGTTGTCGTTCGGTTGCTTAAGGTGCTTTTACATGTAATGAATGGGCACCCATCTACAAACCGACCGCGGCAAGCGTAACTTAGCTCTATCAGTACATCATTTTATACTCTAGCGAGCATAGAGAACATCATCATTACTGCTCGATCAATTTTCAGAAGGGAATTTCATTTTGCTATAGTGTTTGCAAACATATTGAATGGAGTTATGAACGTATCGTCATAAATACTACACTTGGTGAGCGGATTGGTCGGCTAATCAATATCGTATGTGTGGATACCAGCATGGACAAAGATGGTATTAAAGTTACCTATAAGTGTAGTTTTAATGATATTGAGCAGTAGTTTGCGTAAAATTGATTCTAGAGGAAAGAATTGTGTCCAAACGTCAGTTCAAACGTGTCAGTTATTCTTTGTGGCTTTGTGTGGTATTACAAGTAGACAGTAAATACCCTCTCAAAACGTTGACGAAAAACATCGTCAGGAACTTGGTATGTCTTAGAACCAAAATTTTGAAGACATGTGACGTCAATCAAACACACTGGGCCCACGTAGTGGATTTACGGTACATTCCCTCACACAGACAGGAGGCCTGTAACCCAGCAGTGGGAACATTATAGGCTGATTATGTACAAAGGCCCGCACATCAAGCTCTACCCCAATTTGTCAAATTTATTAGATTAATTTACAACTTTATTTCATGAGGATAAGGTTCATGTTCAATTGGTAAAATTTGACAGTTTGGGGTAGCTTGATGTCCTGGCGTCTGCTCATAATTATAGACAATACATAATTATAGTGTACAAAACTGACGTGCCGGTGTGAATCTAGCTCCTAAGAGGAATCTTAGTGGCCTCTCTCCAATAGCTTCTCGAAACATCTTCCCATGTAGGTATTGTTCAGCCATTACGTATTTTTTTTTGGAAAGTTCCCACTTTATTACCGACTTTTTTTAGAAGATTCGTAATCTTAAAAAAAAAAAAACATTGGCCATCCTGTACAAGTTTCTGTAGTGTTGAAGTATGTGTGTATTTTACATATATTTTGGAATGTGCGTTTTATTCGTACAGAATAAACAATTTCTCTTTTACTTAATTGCGAATCAAAATAAAAATATTTTTATATCATATGAACCTGCATGGGCACTTATGAAACGTTAGAAGCTAGGTGCACGATTGCAAATTGTTGTTCCCTATGGAGAAGAGCCGGCAAGAAACACCACGGTTACTCTTTTAAAAATAATTGGCTTTAACAATATTTTCAAATTACAGAGATAGAATGTATGGGAGGACAGCGCAGGCCTGTCAATAAGTACCAGGTACTTAGTCGGATACAGAATAGAAAATCGTCTACAAATCTACAATCAGTAAGGCCTACAACGTTCTCTCATTCACAATATGTAAAATAATCTACATAAATAAAATGAACCTATTTAATCATAGTGAGAGAATGTAAATGAGCCTCATCCAGAACATAGTTAATTAGATGTTTTTAATCCTTAATAGGCAGGTAATTCGGTCGTGTTCTTCTATCTTTCGATTATTCGAATTAGTTTCGTAAAGGAAATAAAATGCACGTCTCGCCACAATAAGTATTGTGATGACCTTGCTTCAAAATGCATGACATATAAATGATACCTAATTATGCTCTTCAGTGCTGATTCGTGAATATTGGTCGCATAAAAATAGAATTAGGCAAAATTTGCACAAACTGGCACTTAAAGCAAACTTATATTTAAGTAAGTATGTAACTGCAGGTACGTTATTCATTCTTCCTCCCATGCGATTCTAAGTTATAGAGAACTTAAAGTTATTAGATTAATGTTGGTAGACGATTCGGCATCTACACTTAACTTGTAGATAAAAGAGCTACCACCATTCCAGTTTTTTTTTGCGTCTCTGAAACTGGAATGGTGGTATGTACCATTCCAGTTTCAGAGACGCAAAAAAATAAAACATAACTGACACTGTTCCATATTTAAATATCGCAGCAAAAATATGCGGTAATAACGCTAGTGGCACAAAAGCAAGGACGGGCTAAGAGATCAAGTTCTATATTCAAAACACTTCTTTTTTTTCTACTGTGTCCGATCGTGTGAACTCTACATAAACTGTGCATTGTTTATTCTGCTTTGCAAGTATCAAGGTCAAGACTTTTTCAATAAAGTTGTTTGGATTTAATGACGTAATGCCGTAAGTAGGTGTATCATGTCGGTATAATTATGTATTTAACTACATATCGCAATGACAATCTGCTATTAGAAGGCTCATGTTTTGTGTCTACGGAGTGATGTGATGAGACAGTTCCCTTTTAATAATAGATTATAAAATACCTCACGCTACCCCGCTTTTCAACTGAATTAAGTAAATTATTTTCTACTTTTTTATTAAAAAAAAATTATTTCGCCTAACTACAAAAGCGTATTTTTTTACATTTTGTTTTGGCCAGCATAATGGAAAAAAAATGTGAAATTATTGAATTGTCATCGGTCCTTGATAAGTGTGGAAAGTTTCAAATGAATCCGACCTTTTGAAGGGGTTAAAAACACGTTCAAATAGTCCGTTATATACATACCAAGCAAATAACAGCGTGTTAATAACAAGTTGAAAACTAAACACAGGCAGACTCACGGACGACATAGACTACCTACAACAAAAATTCTTTCGATGAAACAGCACCCATAAAAGTCTGTCACCTCGAATATTTTTCCCAGGAGCGCAAAACATTTTGCAACATTTTCTTCCTGACCATTAAACCGATTTTCCGCTAAATTATTCCGAATCAATATTGTCGTCTGTACGTCATGTTTCTTCGAGTTCAAAATTAAATCGTATTATTTACAAAGCGTTTATTATCGAGATCGTTTAACAGCTCGTTTCACTGATTATTATTGACTTTGAAACTAATATATTTAAACACGTAATGGAACTTTGATTCTACTTCGCGACTGTTTAGTTAGTATTTATTTGTGTTGTGAAGGCTTGGTCACGTTTTATGGTCTATTTAGAGGCCCGACGTAGCGAATTATCTGGTCATAATTTATGCAATTAATTTGATAGTCGTATCATTTTGTAGACTACACATTTAAAGAGTTATAGGGCAATTAATTCTTGGAGAAGCAAGCGCTTTGAAGCGATATCGTTCTTTAACGCCCCGTTTAGCATCAACATTATAATAAGATTTCACGGTAAGCCTCGAAATATCAAGATCGCTTAGTTTATTACGTTTTTGTAAGACAAACTACCGACACTTTTTACCTTTCTCATAAGATTCTTATAGATTCATGATTCATACCTGATTCATATAAAAAATCCACACCTGTTACCGTCATGAATATTTAGCAGTGATATCATTATCATATTATTACCGGACGGTAAATGTTAGGAAAATATGTCTACCAATGTTCTAATTACTAAATAATTAATTTAAAATACCAAGACCATTATTTGGCAGTAAACCAACTTTTCTTTACAACTTTACTGTAAGTATATTTTTGCGCTTAAAAATGTTTTGACGGGTAAATAAATTACAACTTTTTGGGTAAAAACTTTTGCAAATCAAAACATAATCTGGGTAGATTTGTATTTAACCGCTGTTTTGCCAGTAAACTTAATCATAATTTTTTATTGTTTTGATGAATGTTAAGCCTGACCCAATTTACGTTAACATACACTCGGGTTTCTTTCTACCTTCTACTTCCATTCCGTCTCTGCCACCGTTTTCAGCTCGTCGTTCAATCAATCCGTTCAGTTTTCTAATTCCTGCAAAAACGTTAACATCTTTGATTCTCAGAACATGTTATTTCGATACGTGTTTATTCTGAAAGTAGTTTTAACTATCGGCTATTGAAAGCTTTCCTTTCATTACTGCTTCACATGGTGTAACTATACCTCTTCGGCAGTACTCCATTCATTGGCTTGCACAGAAACATTACCCATTAGAATAAAACCTATTTTAACTTCAGACTTTATGGTTTAAAGTTTATTTTTCTTTTTATATGACCGTTCTCTTTTAAAACGGAATTGTCGATATTACCTTTGCTTTTAAACGTGTGATGTGAAAAATTGTTTTTCTTTTTACTGATGCTTTTTGCTGTAGTAATGTAATTTATGACGGAAAGTTACCTCGTGGTATACTTTTCATTCCCATTCATACAGGATAGAATGGTTTAACCTGTTTTTTAGGTACGTTTGCGTCTAACAGTAAGGTCTTTTTTTGTATCATGCGGTTGTAACCCGCATGTGGGAGTGGCCCGTATACGTAGATACTGAAGCAGGTACGCTTATACAATAAAACGCCACAACTTTGTACCTATGTCATATTAATAGCCAATATTATTCGTGTTTCCAAAACACATCTATATTTTTTGTGATAATAATCCTTGTTTTCTTAAGCCTAAAAAATGCACGATGTATCAACACGTGTAAACAGCATGATAGCATGCACATTAGCTACGGAATATGCGTTTACTTTGTATCTATGAAAGAGATCTGCAATTAACTGCAATTTAATAAAACACTCCTTTACATGTAACCTAATCATGTAAGGTATACCTACCATAATTAGTTTTGTTTAGACGTCCCAAGGCCACTGTATGATTCATTAAATAATAAATCAACCACCATCGTTAACATACCTACTCCTTTACACACAAAATATGTTAGCTCTTGTTATGTACGTTATTTTCTTAATTAACTAAGCGATTCGGTTGAATTATCCTGATTATGTTGTATTAGGTTCAACAATCATATTTGTTTAGATTTATGAGTTTAATTCCGTGTCTTTTGTAATTGGTGGGAAAACATAATCTTTAATGTTTGAGAGTAAATATATTTTGCAAAATAGTTAATTGTTCGGGTTAGCTATTCTTTGAAAGAATAGGTATATAAAAATAAACTCCTTATGAAGCTTTAAATCAAAGTAAAAAAATGTTTGCCATCCCTTTAAATCCATGATTGACATGACACACAGTATTAGACGAAATAAACAGCTCCCAATATTGAGTTATGGCAACACTTTACCTAACTACCGTACCAAAGAGTTATAGAACACATGACATCTTTGTTCGGTAATAAATCATTTGCCGCCTAAAATGTCAGTATAGTGTCGCGCCTTGTATACGAGCATTTTGGCACAAAGGCTGCGCGACAAAAGCCTATTCGCGTCCCATTGAAGCTGATGACAGCTCTGGCAAATATTCCCAATTCAAACGTTTTGATATCGAATGCGTCTGAACGTAAATGTGTTTCATAGATTTTGTATATACTTTTTGGGAAAACGATGTCAATTTATAAGTCTTCATATTATCATCCACTGGCTTTTTTTTTGAGGGTTGGAAATCGTCAAATAACTTCTCCCGCTCTGGGTGGAGCAAGAAGGCGGGTCAGACTTTTGCTGACTAAAACCCACCTGTGTTCCTTCAGTTGCCTGTGTGCCACGGACCACGGTATCTCTTTCAAACAAACCGCACCCATGGCAGGCTCATCCACTGGCTCAGGTCTCATTTTTTTGGGGGTGGCATAGTAACTCAGCGTGTTGTTTTTTCTTTCAAGACGTCGCAGCTTATCCGAACATATCTTTGATAAAAAAAAATAGAAATAGGTACCTAGTTTTAAAATGCCCATTATGTCGGGTTTCCAAATGTTTATTATTATTATATATTTTTTTGACCAATAACGAACGTCCACTTGAAAGTTGTAGAATATTGATTAGGCTCTTAGAAACCGAGGATTATCACGAAGAACTTTCTACATATTTTATTTCTGGGCAAAAAGGTGGGTACCATTTTCTTCATTCATTTTCATGAAAAACAGATTTGACCGGGATGGTTCCACCCGGAATAATTATATTATTGAAATTCGTTTTACCGCCTCCTCTCGGGGTATTGGCCGAGCTGACCGATATTGCATCCAAGAACTGGGTATCATATCAGATGTGCTGTAGTTATTTATTTAGACTCAAGCGGTGCACGTGGCTTGGAGTACTGCCAACTCGGTTAGTGTTGATACCGCGTGGAATTCAGTGCACTCCATTATGGTAGATGAGCATAAACATATTGGTTCGAAAGTATACCTGATGCCGGTAGACTGCATGACCTCGTTGTAGATCTTATACGGCTCTGTGATTATAGCCAGTAATTCTTAAAAGATGGTGATTCGACCATCTTATTATATTTGAAGTCGGCCTAATCCCAAATCTACACCTACTATTACTGCCTACGTACGAACTTAAACAGACTCACTATTTCAGTTCGTAATTAATCGTAGGTCTCTTTTAAGTTCCACTAGAAAACTCGGGCCTCATGGATGAGGAGTCTACCCGAGCTACTGATAATCACCCGTTGTCGAAAATATGAAAAAACAAGTAATTCGCCCTGCACTTTTCAAAGTTGCCAATAACATAAATAAGCAACACGTTCTAGATACTTGATACTTTATGAAAACTATATTCTAACTCCTACAGATAACTCCAGAAAACCTCGTTGGAACTAAAAAGTAATGTCGTAGTCCACGATACTCGGGCAAAAACGTTACAGCATAGAATTTTGAACACGGCTTTGACAGTTCCGAATTTAAAAATCATCTCTTTTATTTATTTCACGAAATGGACACGAACAGGCATTTAATCGTCGATTTTCGGCTGTAACCTCTGAGAATGTTAGCCAATTTCCATGTTTCTGTGTTCGAAGGTTGTGAGGTTGAGCAGCGGGTATTAAGGCACTTAGTGGCCTCGCCTCCGGGCCCGACATGGATTGATTTTGCCCACTCGGCGTGTTTGTGTGCACTACGCATTACTCCGACTCACTGGAAATGCCCGGGAGAGCGCCGAGGTATTTCTGTGAGTCTGAACTCGCTTTAAACTGGGTCCTTTTAAAAATGAAGGAAGGTTTTGTTGTTGAATCAACTCGCTATTTTGAAATTGCAGCATTCAAAAATATGAGTAGCCAAACGAGGTTCACATTACGCTAGATCGAACAAAATCAGAGTTCCGATATTAACCCGGGGAATAGTGGTTTTATGCTGACGAGCAGAAAATTACGATAGAGCCGGAATTTAAATCGGAGACCGCAATTTTCAGCCACAGTCCGAATTCTGGCGTAAAACCGTAGTATCCGCTAGTTTATTATTTCGGAGCTCTGGTATTCGGAACTCATATTAAAATCATTTGTCTGGTCGTCGCCGCCGTGTGCAAGTCCCCGTGGCGGTTACTTGTACAAGAAAATCAGTAATTGTATTTAGTTTACTTTGTTAAACTTGGCTGGCAAGGATTCTCCTTACACGGTTACAACTTTGAAATTTAAACTCTCAAGGTTTCATCTTTCCAAGTTTGTAGTGTATACAGGCTTACGCTGTTACAAGCTAATATTATTTTCTATTTCATTAAAATTTTAAGCTAACAAGAAAGGTTTTAGAGTTCCATGACGCCTAATTGGAAAATTCTAGGTGTTATCACGTTTCTTTTGAAATTTTTTGTTCTCTTCTAGCCTACTTCTTATTTTTTTTAATATTTTACTTCTTTTTGCAGATAGGTATACATAATGCTATTAAAACCGCTCCGCGCAGCTTTAAACCCTTTCCCAACGTTGACTTCCATAAGGCGTCGCATCAAATTTCCGCCAATGACGTGGCACTTCCAGATGTATCGCACCCCTGTGTTCACCTTCCCTGCCAATTTGGCGAGGCTCGTCCCTCGTTACGACCAGTAGCGACCGATGTTCCTCTTGTTATTACCACGTTTTTACCACGCAATGTTATTTTGAGCCTGTTTTGGGCAAAGTATGACAAAAATATTAATATGGTCAGTGGTTATGAATATTTTTTGTCACTTATGTACTTTAATAATCCTATAAAAAAATGTTTTTATGTTTTGACAAACAACTTTTGATTAACGATTTGAAACATTATACAAACTAACACTAAAATAAAATACATATGTACACGTACAGGTATACAACAATATTTTTAGTATATGCGAAACCTGAATACAGTTTCTTCAGAATAAGGAACTAAATCGATTCCAATAGTTTTTACACCATGTAATATTTTTTTCCAATTTTTTTACTTAGCACCAGTAAATTTAAAAACAATTGCCATATGGTTAAGTACCTACTGCCTAATATTATCAATGAGCACAATACGACGCTGGACGCACGGGCGGCGTGTGGGCCCTATGGTGACCATGTTTGTGTAGAAAACTAGGTAACATAACAAGCTTATAACTTTGTGATTTTTCATGATACAGCTTTGAAATTTTGTACATAGATTCTTTACATAAGAATACTAGACACGTGTTTCGGGTTTCGCATATACTAAAAATAAGGTTGTATTAAAAAGAAAATAATCACAAGGCATCAAAAAATACGTCCGCATCGTTGTCAATGGGAAAAGTGCCCAAAAGGCTGGCAGCATTACCACGTTGTATGGCAATGCCGATTCTTTGGCCGAAAGATAGGCCAGCCCTTTGGTCACGTGAAGAGCCGACCAACCGCTTGGAAATGTCTCGGAAAAAAAAACTACTAAAATAAATATATTATGTACGCACGGCTACACATCAAGTTATACATTTCCAGTTTACACTGAACTCGCACTGTACGGTAATTCTATACAATGCGAGATCAGCTTATACTGGATATGTATAGCTTGATGTGTGGCCGTGTGTACAAGTATTTAAAGAAAAAATATATTTGATTTATCATTTCGATGAGATGTTGCTTGTATACAATTATGCTATTAATATCAGATACATAAAAATGATGGTATTATATTTACAGACTAATGTAGTTTTTTTTAAACGAAACTCTTGTTAAAAGTTGGCTTTTATTTATATTTATACCAACAAACTAAAGTGGCATTTGGAAAAGAAAGGGAGACTCCTACGATGAAACGAAAAACCTTTACTTTGGGCGTTTGTTGGGTACAAAAGGGTATTGAAACGTTGAAAGCCAAACAAGCTACGGTCCGACATACCGAAGTGAATTGTGATCACTGACAACGTTTGCGGAAACGGCTCGTTCGTTATCGTGCAATGTGCGAATAAATTATCCTTATGTTGGTATAAACGCGGTGGCGGCCGAACGCCGGATGGAGTTGGCGTCAAAAGGTCATTGGCGGACCCTTCGATCATTGAGATTGGGACCGATAAAGCGGTATATTTGTGTACCTAACCTACCATAGTAGGGTCATAAGCTTGTGTACTCTGAATTGAGTGTCTTCTCTCTAAGTCCTGTCAACGAATCGTGACCTACGTGAACGTCCAAAAGTAGTTGATCCGCCAAAAGAACTGTCAAATACAACTTTTCGAACAGGCAAAGACACATCGGGTGTACTGCTATTATTGTCAAATCGTGTTGTCGTTCATTCTTAGTTCGAAAACCAATCTAATCTTATGTCCATATGTGATGTAGAGTAGATCCCATAGATTGGTCTTTTTAATGTAGTTAAAGAAATTGTGTGTGTTCTTAGAACGTATCTTATCCAAAGTAATTACTCTTATATTATTTTGTAATTAAGAGCGTTTTCCGCTTATTTCAAAGAATGTCAGAAATATGTTTTCTGAGAAGTGGAGACATAAATCTCAGTATAACATGCGTGGGACATTTCATTTTCTTTATGTTGGCAACATTTTGGTTATATTGACCTCCTACGCCAGACCCAAACCAATGATAAAAAGTTCGTATTCTAATAATATTCGTTATTTTACTGTCATTTTTATTCGGAATTGTTCTGAAGAGGTACGTTTGTTTCAAATGATTAATGAAGGTTTCCTGTCTCGTCACAGGAGAGCTGTTCTATTTTTTAACAAGTTGTTGTTCTAGTGGACAGGGTTGTTACCGGTCCTAGGTTATTTGCTTTTTAATACAGCCCTTCGGAGAATTTTTTTTTTCTTGGCAGTGACATTCTCATTTTGTTGAACGACTCTGTCTTGGATATCGACAGGATTAATTATGCCCATTGGAATACCGAAGGGTCTTGGTTTCTTTTTTTCTTTTCTTTCCATGTTGATGCATCTGAATGTATCACCATTTATATAAAATTAATGGGTGTACTACCCTGGCGGTTCCCCCTTAGGTATAGTTTGATACGTAGATATTCTTATCATCTCATGTTCTTTAACCATTAATGACGCATAGTACAAAAGAGCTGAACTAAATGAAACTCTAACTTCTAAACTAGATTAACATTTCTTGTGACCTACATGCTAACAAAGCGAAGTCTTTCTCAGAATAGTAACTCTCATAAAAGCTAGCCAAAGTTAGATTTTGTTTCTATCTAAATAATAGATTTATGTTCTCCGAAAGTATCCTCGGAGACCGTTGACAGGACTCGTTATTATGTGTTCGCTCAATGAAATATAACGGTTTTTTAACAGCGGCCAAATGTGTGTCAGACTCGCACACACTCTATGGACATATTTTTTGTATTATTTCATTACCACTGAATGCTCTCAAAACAGTGAAGGAATACATTGTGAGGAAACCGGTGGAGGTGCAGGAAGCCGGTAAAGTGTTTTAGAATCAAAAAATTCAAAGACATGTGACATCTACCAACCCGCACTGGGCCCGCGTGGTGGATTACGGCCCACTCCCTCTCACAGAGAGGAGGCTGGAGGCCTGTGTCTCAGCAGTACGAACATTATACATACGACATTTTTTCTGGTATAGGGACCCCCTTAATTTATTTCATTTTTGTTTAATGAAGTAAAAACTTCTTTAGGCGCGTTGAGCACTTTTTCCGTGAACAAAAATCATGGAACTGGCGTCATCATCACCGAACGCTTTCCATGAGTTATATGTATACTGTGTATATATTGTATATATGGGTAAATGAGCACACGGATGAGTCGCGCGTTGATGTCTTTTGGAAATTCTAATTCTTTTATCCCTTTCTTTTTCTTTGTATTTTTATCGTAAAAATCTGTGCTGTTACCTATATTGGTTGAAGTCGATCGCTCGTTTATCATTTTTTACCGAGAGCAATCAGGACCCAAGGACCCAATGTGAAATCTTGTATTGACCGTTAAAAGAATACACACGAAATTTTTCAAGTTTTCACTTCTGTCAGCACTCCCGGAGTGCTACTGTTTTTTTATAATCGGTCATAGCAGTACACACTCTGTGAACCTTTAAAGTGTATACCTAATACGGTTCAAATGATACAGCCTTGTGTCAGGCGGACGGACTGACAGCAGAGCCTTAGTAACCTTTGGCACCCTTAAAAACCATAAAAACCACTACTAAAATTGATTATTTAGTCCTGTTCGTTCTTTATGTCATGTCTTTATGCAGATTTTAAATACGAATTGTGTTACTTGTCGGGACATTAACCTCTTTGTAAATAACGTGTGCATTTATTGAGTGGGTGTTCTGTGGTACAGTTAGCCTCAAAGATGTTTACATCGACAAGGATTCATTTAATCGTTTAGAACTTTTGTTCCATAATATTGTATCAATGAATATTCTAAATTTTGGGTAATTAATTCGTAACTACAAATTGACGGAGTATTATGGCACACAAGCTAGACAATCAAATGAATTCGTGTCGATGTGTGTCGGTGTATGTTTTAGTATGTGGAGGATGTTTTGAGTGCAAAGCTCACAAACACACTATTGCACTTTTATATGCAACAGCTGATTTTTGTTTTTAAACTGACGGATAATTTCTTAGCTAGAGGGGGGGGGGGGGTAGAATCATATGCTGAATTCATGGTTTCAGTTTGCGCGTCGATGTCTTTGTCATCCTGTATTTTGTCAACGTTCGATTGATAAACATCCAAAAAAGTGTGCAAATCACTTTGATTATATTCGCTCTTTAAAACTATTACTACTGCATAAAGCTCTAAGAACGTACTAAGTAAAGGTACCACAACCTACGCAGAGGCAAAAGAATTCGAAAAAAATATAAAAAACTTTTCATATTCCCTAGGAGCCAAGCAGGTCGCGTAGGTTACCAACCTGCTTTTATGCGCAATTCCTTTTTTTTTCTTTGCCACTCCGTAATGTGGTGAATGTTCGTATTGTATGCCAGCTTTATTTATTAAATATGGCAACTTTTATTGCGTTCGTGTTTACAAGTTGACCATAACTGCTGCCGGCGACTACGTTCGCGTGAAAAAAAACGTACAGACGAATTGAGAACTTCCTTCTTTTTGAAGTCGGTTAAAAATAACGGCAACATTTTTATCAGCGCCGCAGTAGCAGCGCCCGCCTGCGCTTTTAATTTGTTTTGGTTCAAAGCGTTATCTCTGACTTTTTTCTCTTTGGCTTGGTTCCTCAAGAATTAAGCTATTAAATCCAATACGAATTTTTCAAAATGTCACTGGTATGTACAGACGCCAGCAGGTCAACCTATCCCAAACCGTCAAATTTTCCCAATTGAACATGAACCTTATTTCTTTGTAATAAAGTTGAAAAACTGTCAAAGAAATTTGACAGATTGGGGTAGCTTAATGTGCTGGCCTCTGTACTTCCACAGATTAGCGTGTTCAAACAAACGAACTCTTCAGCTTCATAATATTCGTATCTATAGATAAGTCTGATTACGGTCTTGTTACGTGGCCTATGTTATTAGTTATTATCTAGTTCTAATATTTACACTATCGCATGTATAGATAAATGCATTTATGTCCTTTCGTGTTTTATGAATTTATATTGGCGCAATATATAGGCTATCTGTACTAAGGGATTAAATATTGGTACCTTTCTCATACATTAGTAATTATCATGAATGACCAACCAACATTTGTTTACATTGTTGCAATAACTACAACAAACAGAACAACTATTACAATTTAAAGCAGAGAAAAATGTTTAAGGCTGCAAATCTTATCTCTCTCAATATTAAACTAACGGCATATCCCATCGGAAACCCGTTTATGAGCAACTCCGGGGCGCAAGCGTAAACGCGTAGTGCAGTTATACTTTGTACAGTCGTTTGAAAAAGGACACAGAATACATAGGTACAGAGGGTTGGCTCCGTACAACGAGCACAAAGCACTAACGCACGCAAACATGGACATGCGTCTAATTACGGCATTTGTGCACTACCTACTAGCATTCGTGTGTCACAACATGGATAACATATCTCTTAAATTGCACACCAAATAAAGGAAAATGAAATGTACAGTGGTGCCGATTCTGTTGTACACCGAACTAAACTAACTAAAGTATAACTAAAATTCCTTACTTTTTACTATGAGAATCTAAACGCTATTCTGCAAAAAAATATCTCTAAATTTAAAAACGATTTTGACACAACTAAAATCGAATTTGACAATCGCGACTCGCACGTGGTATGTTTTGGCTTCGCAACGTGGTACTTGTTTGAAAAAAAACACGGGGTAGGGACCCCGTGTTTTTTTTTAGAGCCGGCAGCGCGCCGGGGTCGGCAGCCTCGACGTGATTTATATGGAATTTTCTTGGAAAATATGAAAAATTATTATCCACATGTTGAGTTATATAGGTGTTTGGGGGTTTCCTAAAGGGGGTCGAAATTTTCATTATTTTTGCGATAGGACACACCGTTTTCGAGATATAAAGCAAAAGAAAAGAAAAAAAATACAGTACTATTTATGCACCAGAAGTCGAGGTGTTGGTGTGAATTTTAGTTCTTGACAACTAATTTTATTCCACACCTATTTAATGGCGATTAAAAATAGTCAGATTTAGTTAGACAACCAAAATTTTAGGTTGAATACAATAATGAAATTGACAACAACAGAATAGCAAAATTACCATTTTCACTAAACTAATAATTCAGTGCAATCTTAGTGCTGTCAAACTAAAATATAGTTAAGATGTGTCACTTTAGTCAATTTCAGAATAAGAAATCGTCGTTTGACAGGAATAAACTAAATTTTGGTGATTTTTAGTCTAGTTTAGAGAATTTTGTGACAACAGAATCGGCACCAATAAATAAAAATATTATGAAAAATGGATGTTCAGATGTTTGTTAAATACACAGATAGTACACACCTACGGAAATGAACTATACTGGGATAATTTTTATCCAGTGTAGTAGTATATTCCCGTGGGATTATTGTTGGCATCCACTCGGACGAAGCCGCTGGCAAAAGCTGATTGTAAAATAAGAACGGAGAGTGACACACGTAAAGTCCTTTTTTTAGACAGGTATAATGTCAAACATCTACACTAAAAACAAATACACTCAAAAAATTGAAATGTCAGATTACTATCTGGGATTAAAAATTGAACGTGTGCCGCGCCGTTTCTAGTTGTATATCTTTCTGTACCTGTCTATTCTGTGGCAATAATTTCCGCAGTCGTTAGGAAGGGTTGAGACTTGCGTGGCTAAACGTTTTCCGGTACCGGCTTTTTGTGGCTTGGCCGTCTTTTCAAGAACTTTCGTGGTAGGCAAGCTTTGTTTCCTATGCTGGCTATACTAAATGTCGCATGAAATTATTGTCGTACCTAGATGATGAGGCTTACTGCGTCATTAATGTAGTACCTACATCAACGTATTCATGTTAGTTTCAAACATAATCAGCTTATAATATGCCCACTGCTGGGACATAGGCCTCCTCTCGGTGAGAGGGAGTGAGCCATAATCTACTACGCGGGCCTTGTGCGTGTTGATAGATGTCACATATCTTCGCATTTTTAGTTCTAGTTCCATAGGTATAGGTTCGAATTCGGAACACAAAAAATGTATAGAGTTAAATGTCGTACAGTGTTACGGAACCCTTCGTGTGCGAGGCGATGCTCTCTTCGAGAAGGAGTGGGCTATACAATCTATTACGCAGGCCCAGTTGGTAAATGTCTGTCTTCAAATTTCTGGTTGCAGGACGTGCCGGTGTCCTCATAATTCCGAACACAAATATCGTCGCTCGCATGACTAACTGTCCCATCTCCGTATTGTCAGTTGTTCAGGAAAAGCGTTTTACGGTTACGACATTTCGAACTAAGATAAAATTATAATCTGTCGGCAATTCTGAATATTTACTTATATTTATGTGTAAAGAGTATCTAAAGTACTTTAATTTACGATATAGCTACTTATTTATTTTCAATATTAGTATTTATTTTTAATTATGAAAACAGTTAAGACACTTTGTGAAAACTTTATTTCAAATCAGCTAAAAAATGAGATAGGACCGTTAGTCATGCGAGCGACGATATCACCTAAAAAAAATGTGATATCCATGATTTTTGCTGAAGGAAATGCGTACTAAGTTGCGTTCTGTACTTTTCATGGGATTTTATATGGAGGAAACTTACATCTGACCAATTTAAAAACAAAATCCCGTTCACAGAATGACCACATCTGTTATCAAGCGTTACTATAGCGGCTGAGCGCTGCAAGCAATACCTAATAGTCCTTACGGTCTATAGCTGTTGGTTTCCTCGATAGTACCTGTATGTACGGACGTATTTTTTGTTAAGATTTATTATTTCCTTTATTTCAATAAATACATACAAATTAAATTTTTAAATATTAGAATATAAAAATATTTAAAAATATAAAAAATTGTAGCCCACCGGTATCGGGAACAGGGTCCAAGCTACCGGCGGTCAGGGCTCCAGGGAGAGGAACCTCCTGACAATACGAGCCGTGTCCAGGATTACCGCTTTCTGGATCAAGCCCTTGACCCAGCTGCCCAACGAGAGCCTCCTCAGATGTTGGTCGAGGCTCTTGGCTATCAAGCCATTGGCTGAAACGACTATCGGTACAATGATCGCTGAGTCCACATCCCACATGTCGACAACCTCGCGAGCCAAGTCAAGATACTTGATTTGTTTATCTTTCTCGGCTTTCACGAGGTTCCCGTCATGCGGGACCGTTATGTCAACGATCATTGCACGCCGCTCTAGTCGATCCACCACCACTATATCAGGTTTATTGGCAACAATAGTCCTGTCAGTGATGATGGATCGATCCCAGTACAGTGTGACATGTCCATTTTCGAGAACTGGGTCGGGCACATACCTGTAGTACGGCACTTCCGATTCCACAAGGCTGTATTTTAGAGCAAGTTGCTGGTGGATAATCCTGGCTACAAGGTTGTGTCTATGCAAGTACTCTTCGTTAGCAAGACGAGAACACCCGGAGATTATTTGTCTTATTGATTCTCCCGGACGGTGGCATGCCCGACAGATGTCAACCGTACCATCTTTCACAATAAGATTTGTTATTATTATTAGATTTATTATTTTATTTATTTCTCATACAATATCCCAGATATCTAGTTGTCAATATCAAGTCATCAATTTAGCTAAACGTATATGCACGTTTAGCTAAATTGATGACTTGAAATGCCGCCTAGAGTGGAGTTGTACTATTGTATAGAATCAACTTTGTCTAACTTAACAGAGAGCTGTGCTGCTGGTGAGTTTGTTGCGTCACTTCTTCTTCCCAGCCAGGGAAGTGGTGAATGCGGGCGTTTAGGAGTACTAACTTATATAATTTTGCCGCTCAAAAAGTGCTGATTTCCAGCCTAGTTTTAATAGGGTCCCATCTTATGACTATACGCTGAACTCCTTTGCCACTGACTAGTGTTCTTGATCTTCACATCCAGATTTGCTCAAAAACCTGCTTTTAAACAGGCTCAATGCGTGTGAGTAATTATATCGTTAACGCGTCTACGCAGCCTGTTTTTTTAAACCTGATTGGGCCAAACCTGAATGTCTAGGCTAAACTTCGGAATTATAGGGAATGTCGACCTTTGTTAACCTATTATTCGAACAATACAGATACCGACAAGAATTGTTATGGTGCAAATTGACCTGGAATTAATGCCATCTCATGGTTATTCTGTTTCTCTTCTCGATAACTCGCATTTTGTCTAAGCAGTACCTACGTCGACTTGTGGGGTGTGTAACTCACTAATAGAAGCAGTGGCTTTCATTTTGCCAGTTCAAAAACATTATAGAGTTCATCATCAGCCTATAATGTTCCCACTGCTGGGACACAGGCCTCCTCTCTGTAAGAGGGATTGGGCTGTAATCCACCACGCGGGCCCAGTGCTGGTTGGTAGATGTCACATATCTTCCGAATTTTTTGTTCTAGAACATGCCGGTTTCCTCACGATGTTTTCCTTCACCGTTTTGAGAGCAGTGGTAATGAAATAATTTACAAAAAGTAAAGCGCCTGGCTGGGTTCGAACGCGGCCGTTACCACTGCTCGCATTCTAGAGTTGCGGTCCCTAAAATAAGGCTACACGATCACTGATGCATGCGTGCCATCTGTCGGGATAAGTCAGCTCAAAATTGCAATGGCTCTTTCTTCAAAAGGCACTGCCAGACATGGTTTTGCATTGTTAGATTCACATAAAACCCCAATATTATTTTTGGACTTTAAAAGAGACCTCTGAGTTTGTATCTGCATTTCTTCTTGGGGATCGGTCAGCAAGGAAATGCCAGCGCCATCTACTTAAAAAAATGACCAACAAAATATTGAAGTGTAAAAGTGTCTTTATATTCACTTATACAAACATTTATTTAATTGCGTCATTTACGTTGTCGAGCAGACAAATTTTCCAAACATATGAAGCATTATCCTTCAAAATCAAACAGATTTTGATTGAAAGTGAGTTACATAATTAGGGTGCTAGAAAGCTCTATAGTTTGCGCATGAGCACTGGAGGCGCAGGTAGTTATTAGATTGGCTCTGTTGCAGATAATCAAGTCACAGGACATACTGTTAATAATTCCAAAGCAAACCATACGTAATGTATCCATTTGGCCTTTCAAAGGCCCGTGGTAGAATAGTTCTAAAAGCCAGTAACATTTCCAATGCAATTTCGCGTGACTGACTTTCTAAAGCTTTCATCATCATCAGCCTATAATGTTCCCACTGCTGGGACACAAGCCTCCTCTCGGTGAGAGGGATTGGGCCGCAATCCACCACGCGGGCCCAGTGCGGGTTGGTAGATGTCACATGTCTTCGAATTTTTGGTTCTAGGACATGCCGGTTTCCTCACGATGTTTTCCTTCACCGTTTTGAGAGCAATGGTGATGAAATAATTTACACAAAGTAAAGCGCCTGTCTGGGTTCGAACTCACGATCTACAACTCGTAAGTCGCGGCCGTAACCACTGGGCCACCACTGCTCAAGCTGCTCTGCTAAAGCTTTAAATTGGCGATATTATTACATTACACAGGCAACTGAGAGAACATGGGTGGGTTTTAGTTAGTAAAAGTCTGTCATGCCCTCCTTGCTCCACCCAGAGCGGGAGAGGTTATTTGATGATTTCCCACAATAAAAATAAAAAAAAACTCCGCACTAAATGCAAAAGCGAAAAAATCCAATGTTTACTGAAAATTCTGTTAGTTTTTTCCGCGCTTAATTAATATCGTATATATTATAAGCTTTTAATTTGTATATCGAGTGTGCAGACACTTTTGTGAAGTACTAAACTATTAAAATTCAACGTTTTAGTTATCGTTCATAGTTAACTGAACAAATTAAAATAGTTTTTTGTTTGAGCTTGAAATGTTTTTGAATGAACCTGAGTCCTGCGGGTACACATAAAGGATAAATTATTAACCAGTGCGCAAAACCATGAATTCAGCATATAATTTTAGAACCCCTAGCGCAGACATTTTTCGTCGGTTACAAACACGCGAATGTGTCCAATGTAGTGACATAATGAATTCAGAACAAGATTTTAAAACCCCTTGAGTAGATACGTAGGTCATTAAAAACATCAGCTGTTTCATAGAAAAGTGCAAAACGCGATCAAAATATGTCTGAAAAGAGGATTCTCTCTAGTAGATATTAGAACAAAAAAGTGTGGTCGGCAATAATTTATGTTATTATACCAAAGCTCAGACAATGACGTAACATAAGGCTGTAGATAGGTACCCATAATCCATGTTAATGCTCTAAGATAAGCTATTAGTAATGCCGCACATGTTTCTTATTACATTTTTGGTGGCACTATAGTTCACTAGACGTTTCTAGAATATTCCTCAGTAAAATGCCTCGTTGGTTTTGTGGTCGCAATCTCTACTGCTGAGCATGTCATGGTCCTGGGTTACATTCCTAGGTCAGGTAAACAGACATCATTTTTATTTATTTGTATAGATTAATTAATTGATAAAACATCACTTCACATACTTATAAATTAATACTACATGTAAGGTTTCCTCAAACTTTAATAAATTAGGCTTGATATCCAAGTGTGGGCTGAGATCCAATCTCAAATTAGGCACGCAAGGTGGCCTTGTCAAAATTGATCACCTAATTAGTATCAGCGCGGAGGCTGCGGTCTTAATTATAGCAAGATGGAATCGGAAGGGTTAGGAATGTAACTATGTGGAGTAGTATATTCAGATTACGTTTTCGTTTAACTTTTTTATGAATTGGAATCGTTAAAATAGCTTATTTACCACACACGTTTCCAGTTATGTATAAGTCCCATGTAATAGGGCAAGCCTATTGCCATCAACTGGGCACAAGTCTAGGCACCGGGCTGAGAAAAAGCTTAAAAAAAATGCAAAAGAAAAGAAAAAAATCGGAACTGCTTTTTTCAAAGTGTAGTATTTTTTATCTATAAAATATATTACACTGTAGCGACACTACAAATAAAAATACTTCGCAACAATATAAAAGAAACGCAAAAAAATAAAGTGGCGCCATCTACAATGGGGCAGTTGCCCACCAGACAATACCCGTCTGGTCGGAGGATCCTCCTTTACCAACATAGGTATGACTGAACTTTACACCCTGTTCCTCATACCTCTATCCTGGTGACCCCGTGAAAGAACGTCAGCGCAGCCTTCGTGCAACACTTCAGCGTGACGTCATCTTCATCACAGCAAGACCATTTCCTCAAGCTTTCGAGCGGCGAGTCACACAGTCAGCCAGCACCCACGGCTTCAACGGGTTTCCTGACCACCTGCATCCAGCGAACCGCATGCCTGGTCATCACCCACAGCCTCATCAGCAACCATGGCCCAGCACTACTGCTCTTCGGCCGGTCGAGAGCTCAATCTCCCGGTCGACAACAGCAGTCAGCCACAACGCGGCACTGTACCACGACGCACCGGAGCAGCGCCGGTCCCGACTCACTGGGGTTCGCACCACCGCAGACAGTTCCGACTCACCGCGAACTATGCGACATCCGGTTCCGACCCACTGGAACCACAACTGGCCCTAGCAAGCATAAGAATATGCACTGACTCAGCCCACTATCGACCTCCGGTCTCCGGGGGGAGTGATGTAGCGGTACTACAAATAAAATTACTTCGCAACAATATAAAAGAAACGCAAAAAGAAAAAGTGGCGCCATCTACAATGGGGCAGTTGCCCACCAGACACAATACCCGTCTGGTCGGAGGATCCTCCTATTCAATAGAGGATGAGCGAACTTTACACCCTGTTCCTCATACCTCTATAACCCCTTAGAAAAAGCTGTTATAGTATAAAGAAATAAAAAATAGAAATTTATCATGAACCAGTAGTAACAATACCGAAAAAGTTTTGAGTAAGGATCGATATACAGGATAAATTTTTAACCAGTGCGCAAACTGTAACCGTGACTGTAACTGTCATTCTAGCGTAGACATTTTTCGTCGGTTATACAAAAAAAAAATCAGCTGTTCCATACATTATGACCGCGTAGCTTCAGTTTTCTATGAAACAGCTTAATTTTGGTTTTGTTTAACCGACGAATCTACGCTAGGGGAGGTCTAGAATGGTATGCTGAATTCATGGTTACAGCTTGCGCACTGGTTAAAAACTTACTCTGTATACCAACTAGCTGTGCCCCAAAGCTTCACCTGCCTCAATAGACTCCTTAGATCCGCGTGATTTTAAATAACCCTCCTTAACGTTTGGGCTATGAAATACAAAAATAATTTTTCAATTTCGTCAAAACTATTCAGTTTCATTATATCAGCATTCTAGCTTCTGCCAGCGGCTTTGCCCGCGTGGTGGTCGGTGTATTATATACATAAAACATTTTTTTTATGGCTAACCTACCCTACCTACGCTACCCTACCTACCCTACACTACGCTACCCTACTCTATCCTACCTACCCTACCTACGCTACCCTACCTAATACCGGGATAAAAAGTCCTATATCCGTTTCCTGCTTCTAAGCTACCTCCCCACCAATTTTCAGCCAAATCGGTTCAGCCGTTCTTGAGTTATAAATAGTGTAACTAACACGACTTTCTTATATATTTATAGATAAGGATTGTCAATATAGATTAGTCACGTCAATAGCTTAAAATCTTTTTTCTCCACTCTCGATTCCTAGGTCTCATTTTTCATGACTTTCAAAGATAAATCACCGAAATTGACAAATCGGCCTTCGTTGGATATCAAATCACACCATCTGTCACAACTTCCAGTCAGCGCTATTTTAGGAGACCTCAAGGTCATGCTACGGAAATTCAAAGGTGAGTAGGTCACGGCACCTCCTACCGAAATGCTCTTCCAGAATAACAAGTTCTTTAGAAGTTATGACTGAAAGTTTCTGAAAGCTTATTTTAAGAAAGACTAGATTATCTATACTAATCTATATGTCGAAGTTGAGACAAGGAGGTTATTTTTACAAAAAACGCAGAACCGCTGACCTTATGTTGGTCATCGGTTCTGCTATAGCTACAATGCATTTTACATTCGATCTACCAGGCAAACTCAAGGATTACAGAAAAATAAAAACAAGTAAAATACTTAATTTAATATTTTTTTTAATTAAACAGACATAGATTTTACTCACAATGTTTCTTGTTCAAAATCGGCAGCAAAAGTGAGCTCCGCGCTCAAGTTGCGCCTTTTATTAACTCGGTCGCCCCACCAGAGACAAACGTCAATCACACAGTGCTTTCCCGCCGAATAAACAGATAAAGAATTAAACGTTACATTTTAAAAAGTAAGTAAGTTTTAGGTACGACTATTTACAAAACAATGTTCCAAAATAACAAGTTATTTAAAAAAAACAGAATTCAATTTTAGAAGCGTTACTAGATTTAATTAGTCAGTTTAGTTAATGCCAAAATCATTACCAACCAAATCCGAACTTATTTATTATTAAACAAACATAAAACTTCTCTAGATATTGATAGGTACTATTATAAATCAAAATCAATTTAATAGGTGGCCTAATAATTTCCGCGGCGTCACGGCCATACTGATGCGCGATGCGTGCTCTGCATCGTTCTTGGGATGTGTGCTCTGCATCGCTCTTGGTCTCTTCTGTAATAGAGAAATAAATATTGTGAGGCCAGGCACTTCCACAGTACACACAAGCCTAATTGTAAAGGTTACAGCGGGAATGTATTCGCCCTTATTTACTATTCACTCCACGTGACTACAGATCAAGTAAATATTATTTTTATTAAGATAACACGTGTTTACTGCTCATCTCACATGAAAAAAAAGGTTCGCTATCTATAGTTGTTTTTAGCATTATTGGTCAGTTCACATGACGGTTGATTTAGCTATCATTCTTAACAATGTTTCTGCTCATTCCACATGACAACAGTAACAAAATTCCATTTATTTGTACAAGGAAAGGATAGGTGGATGAAAGATCGATGCTGTATAGAACAGAGGCTCTAAGGATGATGGGATAGGACGATGCTGTGCTCTGGGCGGTCTCGTACGCCGTGGTACACAGGGGACTTTTAATTCTTTTAGGATAGGGTTATTAGTGGCTTATTGGACGGCTCCACACGCCAATAGCATCTTTTTGTTTTTGTTAAAATAATTTAGTTGGCTTATTGGACGGCTCCACACGCCAATAGCATCTTTTTTTTGTTATTTTTGTGGTAGAGCAAACAATCAAAATAAAATTAGGAATCAATATGGAAGACTCTCACCGCTGGTGTTTTTCATTGTTGTTCGTCTGCAGGCGGCAACGCGTCTGACGTGGTTAGTGGTTGCAAGGCTGCCCCGATGCTGGAAGGCCCGGCTTGCTGATCGTCTTGGGGCGACACGGCCATCTGGGTGGTCCCTCCAGGTACTGGGGCGCTCCGCAGTTGATCATGTGCGACCTTGCGAGGTCGCCCATGGTGCCCCACTACCTTCTTCACAAGGTAGCGGTCGTTGTCTAGAACCCTGTGAACTTCGTAAGGAGCGCTAAACTTAAGGTCAAGAGAAGTCTGGTTTCTGGGGTTGTTTTTTATCAAAACAAAATCGCCTCTTTGAAACCGGTGAATTTTAGCTCGTCCTTTGTCAAACCTTGCTTTATCCTTATTAGCCACCTGCGTCATTTTTTGTTGCACATGGCGTTCAAGGGCTTCAATGTTGATTGATGCATTGTCCAGGTTAACTAAGTTTAGTAAGTCTGGTGGGACACAGTTTTGACGTCGAGTCAGTAGTGTGAGTGGAGCTATGCCTGTGGTTCTATGGACAGTGCAGTTGAGGGCAAGTTGAAGGCTTTCCAGCGCCGTGTGCCAGTTTGGAGTCTCATAATTTTTTATCATTATGAGACCATTCTTCAGTGTTGCCATCACCCGCTCTACTTGTCCGTTGGCTCTGCTAACGCCTGGTGCTATGGAGTGTATTTCTATATTAAACATATCACAGTAGTTTTTGTATTCTCCCAGAAACTCGCGACCGCCGTCAACGATTATTTGCCTTGGAGCTCCGAAAAGATGGATGACTTGTTTCAAAGCCGCCAAAGTGCTGTGTTGACTTTTGTCATTTGTGTAGCGCAGTAATACATATTTAGTGTAGGCGTCTACTGTTACCACGACGTACTCTTGCTCATTAGGGGTTCCCAATTTACCCGTGATGTCCATGTGTATTACTTCAAATGGAACTATTGGCTTGGCAATTGGATGCAATTGTACCTGCGTAGCTCCAGACGTTTGCTTTGAAGTTCTGCAAACAATACAGTTGTCGACAAAGTTTCGGACGGTGGTGCTCATTTTGTCAAAATAATAAGTTTCCCTTATTTTATGAAGGGTCTTCTCCCAGCCTGGGTGTTTCAGAGCGCTATGGAATGTATTGATTAGGCTCCACTGGAAAGACTTTGGTACTACAATAAGTTTTTGTAAGCCTAAGATAGCATCAAGCCTCTCAAATTTTAGGATGTTGTCTTCGAGGAGGTATCCGGGAACATCTTCACCATTATGCAGAGCATCTATGATGGAACGCAAATGGTTATCACGTCTTTGTTCAATATTTACCCACTCCAGATTATTGGTCAAGACGTTGACAGTCAAAGGATCCGGATTTCTGCTTAGGTAATCTGCATGCTGCATCCGCTCGCCCTTCCTGTATTCTATCTCGAATTCGAAATTTTGGAGATAGGCCCACCATCTATGAATGCGGGGTAGTAAGTCCTTTTTGTGCTTTGAAGCTTTGAGTGCATTGCAGTCGGTAATTACCTTAAACTGGCGTCCATAAAGAAAGTGCCGGAAATGCTTGATTGCTCGGACTACGGCCAGTGTCTCAAGCTCGTAGGAGTGATACCTACTTTCTATGTCCGTCGTACGCATACTGAAGTACGCTACCACATGCTGCCGTCCGTTAATAATCTGAACGAGTATTGCTCCAAAGCCAAGGCTACTAGCGTCGATAAATAGTTCAATAGGTTCCCCTTCTTGAAATATTGTTAGGACTGGTGTAGAAGTTAGGTGATGAATAATTTTTTGACGTGCCTCTTCATGAAAATGAGTCCAATGCCACCTAGCGGCTTGTTTAGTCAATTCGTAAAGGGGAGCCATAGTTCGAGCGAAATCGGGTATAAAGCGACGGAAATATCCCGCAAGACCGTTAAATTGGCGAACCTGTTTAACATTAGTCGGTACTGGGGCCTTCAGTAAAGCTTCGACCTTTTTAGGACTGGGACGAACCTGGCCGTTTTCTATCACATTACCGAGATATTCGATGGACTGTTTGAAGAACAGACATTTATCAATGTTAATCGAAAATCCTGATTCACGTAACGCTATAAAGACTCTTTCCAAGTATCCGAGACCGGATGAAAAATCACGGCATTTACAGATTACGTCATCTATATAAACCTGAGCTATGCTATCATTATGGGCTTTATCTGCGCTACCTGGACTCAAAAGAGGACCTAGGGCACGGTTAATGCATCTCTGATACACTGAAGGTGCATTACACAAACCGAATGGCATGGTTTTGTACTCGAACAGACCATCTGGGGTGACGAAGGCCGTTTTCTCTATAGAATCAGCAGCAACAGGAATCTGGTGAAATCCAGAAGCCATATCAAGGGTTGTGTAATACTGACCACCAGCCAACTGATCAATTTGGTCGGCGACTAAAGGAAGGGGGTAATGATCGCGGACAGTGTTCGAGTTTAGCTCCCGGTAGTCTACACACATGCGGTCGTCGCCGTTTTTCTTTTTAACTAAAATAATTGGGCTCGAATATGGGGACTTACTCTCTTGCACAATGTTATTATCTATTAACTCCCTTACAATTTCCTTAACCTTTTCACGCTCTACTGGACTTAACCTGTAAGGTCTTCGTTCCACAAACTTATTTGGATTTTTTAAACGAATCTCTAATTGACCTGTATTTACACGAGTTCGTGAAATACCCCGAGTGAAAATATCAGAATATTTATTGAGAAGAGTTAGTAGTTGATCAACCTCAGATGTATTGCTCAAATCATGATTAATATCATCAAATAAACCGGCTGTCGATCGCATGTGTAAGACGCGAGGCTGGGGGCACAGAGTCGCGCTATTTTGAGTTACGATTACTGTTAATCCAGTTTCGCTTAAAAGATTTGCACCTATCAACACGTCTGACGTCATTTCGTAATCGGACAGGATATGAAATTCGATCTCTACGTTTATATTGTCGATAACACACACCGTCGTTAATATACTCGTGGAAACAACAGGAAACGGGCCTATTCCTCGTAAATAATTAACTACTTGTCGTCGTTTCCCAGGCAACTTATTTGCAATAGATTCGCGCATCACAGAGCACTCCGCGCCACTGTCGAATACCGTATCAATAATTATGTCACCAACTCGCATACGCATAGTATTTAAATTCTGTTTATTCTTTATAAATGAATTCACATTAGAGGTTATCTGTTTCTCCCGACGGTAACACGTATCAAATGTATGACCAGATTTAGAGCAAAATGAACAAATCCTATTGTCACTCTGTTTAGGCAACGATGTCACTGAGGTACTAGTCTTCTCAGTTGGTTGTTTCTCTACAGCTATTGGTGTATTTTTATGACGACAATCGCGAGAAGCATGCCCTGACTTCTTACAAAAGCTACAATATGGGACGTTCCGATTATCAATCGAGTATTTTAAACGTTTGGATGGTGGTTGGTTGGTATTTTGAGGATTGGGACGCTTAACACGAATAGATGAGGCAACGGAAATTAATTCTGGCACTGAGGTAGCTCTGGCATTCATGAGTTCAATCCGAAGGCGTTCGTCACTAATTGTTCCTATCACCGCTTCCACCGCATCATTATCGTCAAGTTTATCTTTAGTAACCCGTCTCCACAAAATCCAAGATCGGGATAGAAACTCAGCAATATCTTTGGTAGTATCATAATTGTGTTCCTTAAACCTTAGCACGTCCCTCGAATAGCGATTTTCGGGTTCAAAGGTAGTGATAATACTTTGACGCAGTTCGTCCCACGTGGACGTTGTAACGAGCCAGTTATCAGCCCACATCTTAGCCCGACCTTTTAGTAAGCTAGTCACTTTCATGCGGATATCATAATCACTGAGCTCATAATTAGTCTTAGCCGAAGAAATATGATTACACCATTCGCGGATCCCGACGTTGCCATCCGGGTCATATGAAGGCAAAAATACATCAGTAATTTTAACTTTATCACGTTGCTTCGACAGCCTTTCACTCATATTTTGCATCATCGTTATCATATGTAAGTAAAATTCAGGAGGTACGTTACCGCCATGTTGTTGTAGCGGCGCCACGTCGCCAGATGTTGTTGATTCACCATCGCCGGCGTTTGGTCCGGACACAGTGCACGTAGGTACGCTCGGTGCCGTTGATCCGTTCTGGTCTGGTGTATCCATCGTGTCACGCAGGATAACTTGTTCAATGTAGGCAAATGCAATCTGAAAAATAAAAATAAAACGGACAGAAAGAGTAGGTAAGTATCCCACTTCTGATGTCGAAGTTGAGACAAGGAGGTTATTTTAAAAAAAACGCAGAACCGCTGACCTTATGTTGGTCATCGGTTCTGCTATAGCTACAATGCATTTTACATTCGATCTACCAGGCAAACTCAAGGATTACAGAAAAATAAAAACAAGTAAAATACTTAATTTAATAATTTTGTTAATTAAACAGACATAGATTTTACTCACAATGTTTCTTGTTCAAAATCGGCAGCAAAAGTGAGCTCCGCGCTCAAGTTGCGCCTTTTATTAACTCGGTCGCCCCACCAGAGACAAACGTCAATCACACAGTGCTTTCCCGCCGAATAAACAGATAAAGAATTAAACGTTACATTTTAAAAAGTAAGTAAGTTTTAGGTACGACTATTTACAAAACAATGTTCCAAAATAACAAGTTATTTAAAAAAAACAGAATTCAATTTTAGAAGCGTTACTAGATTTAATTAGTCAGTTTAGTTAATGCCAAAATCATTACCAACCAAATCCGAACTTATTTATTATTAAACAAACATAAAACTTCTCTAGATATTGATAGGTACTATTATAAATCAAAATCAATTTAATAGGTGGCCTAATAATTTCCACGGCGACATATACTATCTACTATTATAACGAGGAAAGATTTGGTTATTTGTTTGCATTGAATAGGCTCCGGAACTACTGAATCGATTTGCAAAATTCTTTCACTGTTGGGAAGCTCACTATCCTCGGGTGACATAGGCTAAATTTGATCACCGTATACTCACGGTAACGGGAACTACGCGGGTGAAACCGCGGAGCGCTGCTAGTGTGTCAATAAGATTTCAAAATTAGTAGTCTATGTTATTTCGTATAACATCAGCATTCTGCCAGTGAAAGTTTCGTTTAAATCGGTCAAGCCATTTCGAAGATGAGCCGGAAAAAACAGACACAAAGGCAACATTTTTAAAACTTGTTTTTTAAACTTTAATAAACGGTGGAGGAAAACATCGTGAGGAAACTGGCATTTCCTAGACCCAAACATTCGAAGACAAGTGACATTTCCAACCCGCACTGGTCCCGCGTGGTGGATTGCGGTCCGCGCCCTCTCACAGAGGCCTGTGTCCCAGCAGTGGGGACATTATGGGCTGACTATGAGATACTTTATATGCATTTAGTGAAAAGCTGTTATTTTCTTGTTAGAAACAAACACTACAATTTCGAAAAATGGTTCAACTGTAAAGTATAGGTAGGCTTTTTAATCAGAGGGTGACTATTGGTCTTTGGGCACAAATATGAGGAACACTGTTTATTCATAGATATCATAGATTAGGTATTTTTCATCCCAGAAAATGAAATCTTTACAACAAACAGGCAGTTAGTTCGACACAATGAAATATGTTGCAAAAAAACAAAATAATTGTTTCATCATTATCATTTCAGCCGAAAGACGGCCACTGTTGGACATAGGCTTCCCCCAAGTTCCGCCACTTCGACCGGTTTCCAAGCATTCTTATCTTGGACTAGCTTTTGCCAGCGGCTTCGCCCGCGCGGAACTTTCATCCCCTATTTAACTCACTTAGGGGTTGATTTTCGAAAAATCCTTCCATATTCGTTAGGTATAAAGGGAAACTCTGTGCAATGTTTCAGTTTTCTAAGTCCAAGCGTTTGGCCTGGGTGTTGATGAGTCAGTCAGTGAGTCTGGACTTTTCTTTTTATTTATATAGATAGAAAATTTGTAATACGCTTGTTTACAAAGTTTACTTTTAATATGAGTTTTAAATAACCTTTCATTTAATTGCATTATACCTATCACAAGGTATTTTGTTAATATAATTAAGCGGAATAACAAGCCACTTTCGATAGTTGCAGTACTTCACCTTACTATACGCTAACAATCGAACATTTATTAAAAGTGTTATTCACCTCTGTTTTACAATTTCCTTTATAAACGAAGGGAGAATTTAACACTGGAATATTTCATATTTCGGTTAAAATGTTGGCTGTTATTTTTCAATATCACTCAATTAACAATGTTAAAATTATGAGCTTCTGTTAAGAGGATTTGTTGTTTTGCTTTGTTTCCTTTTTTATTTTATAATTTAAAGGCTTTCTGGTTTCACTTTCTTCTGTTTGTGTTAGTCTGCTTTTGTTTTGTTCTTTAATTTGTATTAACATTCCAATGTCTTCTTGTAGTTGTTGTTGTATCCTGTTTCTTAAGACGAAGGCACTAAAGTAGCCCGCGGTGTTCAAATTTTCTTACGTTTTTTTGCAATTTCCAGTAGGGTGCTACGAGAACCGACAAGCATATTGTCGTCGGAAGAGTAGACAAAAATGACGTTTCCGTATAGACAGTTGACAGTTTTTCAACGGGACATGTAGACAAGCGATTTCTATTCTACGGTAGAGTAGAAATAGGAAATTTCATGCTAAGCCTGCAGCACCCTTTATTGCGTAACGCACGATCAATCACAATCTGAACCATATTGAAACAGATTGCAAATCCATTACTTCATGAGTTCGAAAACTGTGTCTGCTCAACAACGTAAATAACGCAGTGAATATTGTCGAACTGTCAAAATGTAACAGATTATTGATTAATCGTGTGTTTCGCAAATAGGGTGCTGGTCAGTGTCACTTAGTTGAACAGAATTCGATTCGTGACCTGAACAAATATGGCTTTCCAGAATTTTATCATCAATAAATATTGTGGAAAGTAGTTTTCGGCGCAATGGTGACCTAAAACACCTTTCTCGTATTAAAGTCTCGAATTACAAGGGAAACAGCTATATTAAATCAATATAACACTTAGATACAAGAAATGGTAAAAATATATAATTAACTTATTGGTACAATGTGTGGAAAATGTATGGTGTCTCTAATGAGATCTAAACGCGAACTGGCCCACGATTTGGTGGACGGACGAATGTCTTGGCTTGCGTTAGATGCAATTATGCATTTTCGCTGGGTGTTCGATTAAAACTCGAACAAACATTTTCATGAATAATTGGGAGTAAGTGAACTTGGAAGGTTCTATTGATGATTTTAATTACAATTTTGTAAATAAGTACATACGTGTTATGGTCAGAATCATGATTTGTTTAACATACACATTGACAAATCGGTGCAATATGTGTTTTTCTTTTTCATACTTCTGTATTTAGTTGTCATCTTATGAGTTACTAGCTATATTATCTTTCACAGTGTACGACTAAAGCGGCCGGTGAGCCCTACTTCCATGTTAGTGGCAGTTACTTGACTATTAGTAATAACGCAAGGATGAGCCCTGTTGGCGACGAATCCTGTCGGCGAAATTTCCTGTCGGCGAAGAATCCCGTCGAAGTAGTCTTGTCGGTGTTCAGTCTGTCGGCGTAGTGTCTGTCGGCGTTGAGTCGTACACTTCATCTTTCGCGCAGTACGTCCATCGTTTCTTTGGTTATCCTTCCCGTCTTATCTTCTTTGGTTTTAAAGTGATCTTCCATCTAAAATATCATCATCATTTGCCTAGCTTTTTCCCAACTATGTTGCGGTCGGCTTCCAGTCTAACCGGCTGCAGCTGATTACCAGTATTTTACATGGAGCGACTGCCTGTCTAAGCTTCATAACCCAGTCACTGGGTAATACGATACCCCTTGGTAAGACTGGTTCTCAGAGTTTTTGGTTTCTCACGACGCGTCTGCCATCTTAAACAAAACGACCAAATATTTTGCGCTTGCTGTTAAAATTTCCCAAACTCAATAAAAATGAAAATAATTTATTTCACATAAACCTGCATGGGCACTTATGAAACGTCACAAGCTAGGTGCACGGTTCCAATTTGTCGCTTCCTATGGAAAAGAGCCGCCAAGAAACTCCACGGTTACTCTTTTAAAAATAATTGGATTTTACAATGTTTTCAAATAACGGTGATAATAGGTATGGGAGGACAGTCAAGTGCAGGCCTCTCAATAAGTACCAGGTTCTTAGAGGAATGAAAATAAAGAATAGAAAATCGTCTACAGATCTACAGTCTGAAAGGCCTACAACGTTCTCTCATTCACAAAATGTAAAAATAATCTACATAAATAAAATTAACCTATTTAAACCAAGTGACATCATTTCCATGACAATCACTAATAAATAGTCGATATTAGAATTGATGTATAATGTCAAATAATGACGAGAACGTCAGAAATTGTAAAAAATAAAAAGAATAAAACTAACATTGTAATTTGGGAGCAGTGGGACTTTTACTGTACAAGTCAAACCCGAGCTAAATAAATAGTCAGCCACTTTCCTCCATTTACGGTAGTACGTTATTACGTTAAATGTGGGTAGGCTGGTGCCAACTTCCATGTTATATTTATTCCCTAAGCTAAAAGCCTGCATAATTACGTACTCCTGGTTGATTTTAACGAACGTTTAACTGTACCGGCTTAAGGCTATGGAGAGTGTGTTTGAACCCGAGTGAACTTGTACTGGAGTTTCTGACTTTCCACATTCTTTACTGTTCAATTAGTTATGCGAAACGGATTAATATCTATTGCGGCATTGGAAGGCCTCCCACAAGATGGACCGATGACCTTGTAAAGGCCGCAGGAATCCGCTGGATGCGGGAAGCACAGAACTGCTCGAAGTGGAGTAGCTTGGGGGAGGCCTATGTCCAGCAGTGGACGTCTTTTGGCTGAAATGATGATGATGATTAATGTTATGGATTGTCAATTATTTTGCAAAGAGTGGCTCTTGAAATTTCATCATCTGCCTAGGCTTTCCCCAACTATGTTGGAATCGATTTCTAGTCTAATCAGATGCAACTGAATAACAGTATTTTACATGGAGCATTTACTGGGTAACACGATACCCCTTGATAAGACTCGTTGTCAGTCTTTCGGAGTTCTGACGACCGGTAAGAACTGTCAAAAATCTATGAACGACAACCGGGCCGAACGGCTTTTTTTTTGAGGGTCATATCAACAAATAACTTCTCCCGCTCTGGGTGGAGCAGGAGAGCGTTTCAGACTTTTACTGACTAAAACGCACCCGTGTTTTCTCAGTTGCCTGTGTGCCAGGGGCCACGGTATCTCTCGGCCTAACGTGCTCTCCGGGTCTTGGTATGTAAAGAGGATGTATAGGATACAAACGTAATTACTTAGCCACAAACCCAGCTGTTTATTGTTACAACATAGCATTATAATAAGTCCATGAATGGTGGCCAAGGTGGCCCATAATCCACCACGAATCACGGGTTAGTGTGTGTTGGTGGACGTCTTACATCTTCGAATTTTTGGTACTCGAGCGTGCCGGTTACTTTACGATATTACTTTTTCTTCATGGCTTTTTTTGCAATGGTTATATTAATGGCTCCAGGCAGACAGGTGCGACGCAAAGGAGCGACGCGACTCCAATAGAACTATTTCCGTGAACATTTCATGGAACTTGATCTACTAGAGTAGCGCGTGCTGGGAGCCTTTACTGTGGGTGTTCTTGAATATTCAAGCCACCAGTTGGCGCCACTTTGACAAAAGGTCTTCCAGTTCGACAATGAACTTAAAACATTTGATTTCATTCGTTTCATTAATTCGTTCACCATTCAGTCTGTAGGCGCTTTGACACTTGACAGGTGCCTGGACCTGACGTCTCAGTGTTGCCAGAAAACCCTCATTGTACAAGCTGATGATGAGTCGAAGAGGTTTTAACTCGATGTAGGTTACTTAACTTACACACGTCAACAGACAGATGAGACTCTGAAAACTGGATTATCCAAGATAAGTCTTTTAACCTTGTAAGTCAATTAAAGAATCGCCTTAATTGGTTGTAGTTAAAGATTGTTATGGCACAATCTAGTATATAGCTTAGCACAATGGCATGTTTCTGCGGGTCGAAAATAATGATTATGTCGCAATTCGCTAAATATTGTCATCATCAGAAATTACCCTATTGCGTTTTATTAAATTACATTAAAAATTGATATTTATATTACTTAATATATTATTGTAAATTCAGATTATAAAACAAAGGCAGATAGACCGCGCGGAACACCAAGAGTGAAGCCAAAAAACCAAATACTAAAGCGTCGCATTGTATACCTACAATGCGACGCTTTAATATTTGTTTTTTTGACTCTTGGGTGTTCCGCGCGATCTATCTGCCTGTGTTTTAGGATCTAAACAAAAAAAAAAAAAAAACAATACTAAAGCGTCGCATTGTATGTTACATAAAATACGACGCTTTATTATGTAGTTTTTTGATCTTACTCTTGGTGTTCCGCGCGGTCTATCTACCTTTGTTTTATAATCTGAGATTGTAAACTAGATTTTGCTAGTGGCTTTGCTCGCGTGAAGGTCGAAAATTATTCCACGGGATTATACTACCGAGATAAAAAGTATCCTATGTGTTAATCTAGGTTATAAATTTAATGAAAATCCGTTTAGCCGCTTTTGAGTGATTGAGTAGGTAACACATTATACAAACGTTCACATTTTAAAATATTAATAGGATGTAGGATTTACGTGAGGCTATTCTAAACTACGAAGCAGGTTTCTGTATCATTTCATTCTGGCTCACATCACTGAAAGGGTTTCCAACTACTAAATAACCCAAGCCTTAAGTACTCACCTACATGGTTAAAGGACCATTTATCTTAATTATGGTTCATTATGTTAGACGAGACGTCTTCACAGTTGATATATTTACCTCCTAACACAATTGTTAACGTTTATTTTGAGATATCTTCCCACTGCTACTGCATTATTGAATTATGAACGTCATCATCTGCCTAGCCTTTTCCCAACTATGTTGGGGTTGGCTTCCAGTCTAACCGGATGCAGCTGAATACCAGTATTTTACATGGAGCGACTGCCTATCTGACCTCCACAACCCAGTTACTGGGTAATACGATACCCCTTGGTAAGGACTGGTTGTCAGACTTTCGGGCTTCTGTCGACCCGTAACGACAGTCAAAGATTCACAAATGACAGCCGGGACCAACGGCTAAGCGTGCTTTCCGAGGCATGGAGGGGCTTCGGTATGTAAAGATGGTTACCCATCCACGGACCAACCGCGGCAAGCGTAGCTTAACCTGATCGATCCACCCGTGCAGCTAAAGTTACTTAGCCACAAGCCCCTCTCATTGAATTATGAACGTATTGTCTTTTATTAAAATCCTAATCCACGACTGCTACTTGACTGCCTCGTTGGTCTAACGTTCGCAAGCTGTTGAGCATTGTGGTTCTGGGATTCGTGCCCGGCTGATTGCGATAGGCTCGCCCACTATTATTACATGGGATTTAAACATAACTGGCAAAATGTGGGTGTACTACGGTACACCTCTGCCCAACTCTTCGCCGATATAAAGCGCTATGTGTAATGTTATGTATATGTCACCGTATGATTGTGGAAACCGTTATTTTACAATCTATCTCGCGAGATTATAAACTGTCGATAAATTGTGAACTGCGCCATACTGCTTACCGACCGAATAGGTTAGGTTAGGTTACAATTACGACCGAATGCGCGCGAGCCGAGCGAGCAAAGCTAGCAGTGCCGCGGCAGCGGTCGGCGTGCGTTACCTCCAAGTGGCAGTTACTTGACTATTTAGTAACAGCGCAAGGTACTATCCGTTTTGATACCAGTTCGTAATTTGACGGTTGCACTCCGATAGATTTATAAATAATCTACTGAAAAATAATGCGATAAATTGTAAGCATTACGTAACGGTTCACAATCTTTCTACAGTTCACAATCTAGCGAGATTTTAAAAGAAAACAGTATACCTTTTCGAATTCTTGACTTCTGTCAAAAAGAAGGTCGGTTGTTGGAACTATTTTGTATGAATTTTGTTTTATTCATTCCTCTTGTAATAAATTCGTTCCAAGTTTAAAAGGTACCACAAAATTAGTCGCACAGTGAACTCAGGTTAAGTGTTGTGAATTTTTGTCAAAGTTCGGGAGTGTCGACAAATGTCGGCCAAGTTTGATGAGGATGGAGTCGGTCCTGTAGGTAGTTCGGACAGGTGAGGCATTTCAACTTTGTTATCATCTGACCGCACTGTCTGTTGGACGTGGCCGGTTATCCTCCAGTTAGGGCTGCGTGCTTTTTGGAAATTGCTGGATTGGATTTTAAAGGACACAAAAAAAAAAAAAAATATAAGGGGTTAACTACAAGATTGTTAGATAAATAATACATGATTTTATTTTTGGAAGTAGGTTTGTAGAAATACTTTTACACGTCAATCAAATTTTAAAACTAGATAAAACGCCTACTTGTGTTGGAGCTCACGACCTACAACTTGTGAGTCGGGACGTACCACTCACGTACCAGTCAGTCTGAGTCGGAAAAAGACTCAAAAGGAAACACGTACGTAAAGTATAAATATGTAGTGCTATTACTGTACCTATGGTAAGACAAAAGGTATTTTTTTTTCTTATTTCCGTAAGATGTAGTAGAGGAGTTGAGTTTTTTAAAAACCTTTTCATATCTAAAAAAAATCGGTTGTCTGTAAAGTCGGTTTACTGACGATAGTTGAACGTGACAACGTCATAAGATAATACTATTGTTTATTATTGTATAGCAGCTGTCCACGCAGACGCATCGCTTACTCAAGTAGGAGAGAGACTGATGTCGAACGCTGCTGAACGCGGAGGCCGATTGTGCCTCTTTGTCGCTCGTTCCGCGCTCTCGCTTGCACTTCAAGCCTTAAATGGAACGCCTCAGAGCGAGGTAACGCCGCATGAGTCATGTTTTTTCGTGCGTGCAGCCGGCTCCATCGAATTATAAGACGTTGTCACGTCAAAATTCGTTCTAAAACGAAAACCCGACTATTGATAAATGACGCTCTCAATAGGATGAAACATGAAAATATTCCCATCTGAATGCCGTGGTCGTATACCACTTAGCTCTAAAGCTTATGATCACTTACTAGGCGTCATATTCAATTTAATATGACGTTACATACTATACCTCATTTGTAAAATTGTGATCTATTTAGAAGTTATAAGGGAACAGATGAACGTACATACATACCCGTCAAAATCATAACCTTCCTTTTTGCCTCACCTTATTCAGGTAAAAACTAGCAAGTATTTAAAGATAACCCAAATAAGGTTTTTAAAAGCGTGGCAACCCTTTCTCTGTCCGACAAAGTGTTGTAGTTACCTAATATTAGAACAACTGGCTCACCTTAGGACTATAGGTGAAGAACTTAAAACTTACCAAATTTCTAAGTAAATTGTGAATATATTGATTACTTTACGGCACCAGACTTGCGATAATTATGTAATTTGAACTTTGAACACTGAAGTTTACGGTTGATAAAAGTTTGTACTTATTGATCCCCTGTGTTGGTTCAATGACATAATGTCTGAACTTGGGTTAAGTTGATCTAACTGACTTACAGTAAAGAAAGAGGATGTCGCATGAGCTTCTGAATATGTCCCTCGGAAGAAAATAAAGGAAACAGAATATTCTAGGCTAGAAAACCGAATAATTTACATAAAATTTACCATAAGATTTTAATTGGCCTTTTAGAGACGAAAGTTATTAAGTTTCGGCATATAATTTAATGAACCTATAAAATTCCCACTGCTGGGACACAGGTCTCCTCTCGGTGAGAAGGAGTATGTCGTAAACTACCACGCGGGCTCAGTGCGGGTAGAAGTCAATGTATTCGAGTTTTTGATTCTAGGACATCCCGGTTTTTTTTTTTGGGTTTTGGCTTCGCGCGGTTTGTGAATTTAGCCAGTGTCAAGTAATTTTACTTTTCAATCAAGTAAATGGCCCGATATCAGGCACGAAGTTACAAAAAAGTCATAGGCAGTCAAGTCAAAGTTAAATCAGTTATTGTAAAGCGGTAGTAACTTTACAACAACCTATTAGGAGTTTTGGGGGGAACACGAAAAGTCTACGTTAGTCACTATTTTCACCTTCACTACACTTGTGCACTCACCCTAAATTGAATCACTACCAAAATTACACGATTTAGTTCGCTATTTCACGAAATTTCATGAAAATGAAAATTCGTGCGACATGTTCCAACGCGATCCCGCCAAAAAACTCCGACATACCGGTTTCCTCACAATGTTTTCCTTCCCCGTTAAGAGAGCAGTGGTGATGAAATAATTTACACAAAGTAAAGCGTGCCTGTCTGGGTTTGAATCGGCAATCTATAACTCCTAAGTAGCGGCTGTTACCACTGGTCTACGAAGTTTAATTGCTAGATAAACTGTAGGTATTATATAGACTCTCCATAAAAGCTTAACAAGACTCAAGAATTTAGAACATCGTAATCAAGTACACACTGACTCACGGAATGAATGAATGAAATGCACCGATCCCAGCGTTTTGACCAAACTCGCTTAATTGAATGAACCCAAGATTTGCAATAGCCCCTGGAGCCTCATGCTTCACGGTGCTACAGAAGCCATTGCATATCAAGAAGTAGACCGGGGGGCGCGATAATGGTTAAGTAGACGTGCCCTTAGGATAGGAAAGGATTGTGAGCCTACCGGATATGCATCCTAGAGAAAGCATTGGAGTAGTGGAGAGACCTGTGGTATTTATTTACTGGATCTTTTCACGACGTCGCTGGCATGTTGATTCAGGTCGAGCTTCTTGAGTAGGTTCAACTGTTTTCTTAGCTCTTTTCTATGCCGTTGCTTCTCTATGTTCTGTGTTGTTGTTTTCATATTCGTCTTCTGAATTATCGCTGCTATCACTTTCTTGTTTTTTGTAGATATCGCTAGCCGCTTTCTTGATCTTGTTTCTGTCTCCAGCCATGTCGTAGTCGTGATTCCCATGTCGAAGTATTTCATGCCCTGTTTAGGTTTTCGTTCCATGTGTGAATAGGACGTCCGACCTTCTTAGATTTAGCCCCATGCTGCATTGCTGCATGCAATAGGTGTAAAGGATCTGAATGCAAATTTTAATGACGTTAAGAACACAACAAAGAACCTAGTAGGTACATACTATTTATATAACAGTGCATTGTATTGCAATAATTACATGTGATTGTGTCTATTGTGATGCAAATGTAATGGAGGCGAAGGTCGATGTCAGCGCCATAAGAACTGTCTGGTCTAGATATTGGTACCTGGTACCTGCTGACATCTAATCCAATCTACTTAGCCTTTTCCCAACACGTGTTGGGGTCGGCTTAGAGTCTAACTGGATGCAGCGAAATACCAGTATTTTACATGGAGCGACTTCCTATCTGACCTCCACAACCCAGTTACTGGGTACCTTTTTTTTTGATGACGGGGGAAATCCTCATGGATGTCCTCCGCCCCGGGGAGGGCGGAGGGGTCTGTCAGACTCTTACTGACTAAAACCACCCCGGTGTTCCGTCTCTCACTTACGCCGAGGATCACGGGAACTAGTAAGTCTTCCGCGATCCCCGGCTAGTGCCGGCCCGCCTATGCGGGCCACCTCGCGATAGGGGGGAGTGAGGTGTTAAACTCCCCCCACATCAATCCTCGCGACGGACTGGGGAATCCGTCGCCCCCTACTTCTTAGGACCCGAGATGGCGGCGCGTAGTGTTCCACGCGCGCCTCTCATTGATGTGGGGGGAGTTACTGGGTACCTATGTTATGTTATACACATAAACGTTCCAGATTTTTTTTTCTAAATCATGGGGAATACCACAACAAAATTCGTTGGTTTGTTTAAATTTTAGAACAAATAAGGGCCCTACACTGTGTCACAGCAAGTGATTTAGTTTGTTTTATTCTAGGTATTTATATAAACAAGACGTAAATCTTCATAAAATATTCTAGTTCGGTTTTGCATAAGTTCCTATTCTATAACTCTTAAAGAAATATGGGCAGTGACATAAAATATCGCAGTATCAGAAAAAGTGGGTGAAACCGGTCGACTAACCCATTTACTATGACTCCGAGAGACATTTTTTTCGCACCCCGATCAGATATAAATGGTCCAGTCTCGGCCTCTTATAAATATCCGAGAAACATCTTATGAAGCCACAAACCGATGCTGTGAACTTTAAAAATGGCACGCCTGCTCTCTCCGCTTCTATTTTCCGATCCAGATATTTCTTTGCATACTATCTTTTGCTGGTATGAATTTCGGAAATGGTTTCAAGGGAAAGTGTTATCGGTATGCAAAGTATTTTATGTGTTAATTCAGGTTATAAACCATCTGTGTGTTTAATTTCGTGCAAATACGTTCAGCTGTTTATGCGTGATTGAGTAACAAACATGCAAACATCTTTGCAAACTTTCTCATTTATAATATTATTGTAGTACGATAGTAGGATAAACTAGTCACTGTTGTTACAGGTCGTCGGAACCTCGAAAGTCTGACATCCACTCTCCAAGGGGTATCGTATTAACCAGTAATTGGGTTGTTGAGGTCTGATAGGCTTCCGGTTGGACTGGAAGCTGACTCCAACATAGTTGGGAAAAGGCTACTCAGATGATTAGTGGGATAAACTATCTGTGTGCTAAATTTTCATCCAAATTCTTTCAGCTGTTTTTGTGTTATGGAGTAGGTAACAAACATCCAAACTGTCACATTTATAATATTAGTAAGATATATCGTCTAAATCCATTCAGCTGTATTTGCGTGATTTAGCAACAAACATACAGTAAACTCCATATTTTTAATATTATTATATAACTAGAATCGGCGTTACCGCGAACGTTTTGAGATGCAGTCAATGCACAGCAATTTACTGGAGTGGAGTATAAAGTTGTACAGGTATGTAATAGTACCACAGACGAATGGCGACGAATCCGCGTATACAATGCTACGTATTTGGGCCGAGACGAGGACCGCGAAAATAGACTTAGTGAAAAATCGATATAGCTAGAAGAGCCACCGTCCTTACTTGTGCGCTCTTTAAAAATGTGTCAAGTTTTATTACTGTCTCTCTCTTCGTATTGACGTAAGGGTTTAAGGTTTCTTTGACTAATTAGTGAGAATGTTTTGCTTTGAGTAGATGTTGAGTTGAGACAGTTTCGGGATTTTAATAAGGGAAGCCAACTTGTTGAGTTGGAATGGGAATTCCTTTGCGAATTATGTTTTCGAAGAGTGTGTTTTATTCGGGTAGGAAATCGAGTTTAGAAAACGAAAAGAACCATTTTTCATTGCATTTGACGTGACTTCACTTATTTGTGTTATTGGTCTATCTACAATCGTTACACTGTACAAACAAACTAGCACAGGCCAACATACAGGCCGAGTGAAAAATATTAATCAATAGACATGGCAGGCCCGACAGGGTCCATATTGTTCTCACTGTTTGTACCATCTATTAAATACATAATAATATGGAATGCAATAAAGAATTGTGTATCGAGTAAACAGCATGTGAACATTAATAAGTACCTAAATGAAAATTAAATACCTATAACACTATACCTAAGTACAAAAATGACGCATAATTTATACACAATTTTAACACAAATATGTAGAAATTATGTGTTACGTAACAATAGCATTATAATAACTTGATTTATAACGATAAGCTTACCATCTGTTTATTTCGAACACAATTTTAGTAGCTTTTACTGGCGGCTTCGCCTGCGCGGAAGTTTCATAGGGGTTGAATTTCGAAAAATCCTTCCTTATTCCTTGTCTACATTATAAAGCGAAAATCTGTGCACAATTTCAGCTTTCTAGTTTCAAGGGTATGGGCTGGGCGTTGATGAGTCAGTCAGTCAGGACTTCTCTTTTTACATATAGATTAGAGCGTCACTATGCACATTTCCACGTATCTTTAAAATACACTCACCGGCTGTAAACGTCGCACAAACAAGAAACTCTTCGAAACCTATCTTGCTTAGGTTCCAGAAAACTTAAAAACCGTTTTGAAAAAAATAAAATATACACAAGTCAATTTGTAATTGTTAACCTGTAGAATGTGAAATTATTTATTAAGATAAATAATTTCACATTCTACAGGTTAACAATTACAAATTGACTTGTGTATACTGTATACGCTAGGTACTTGGCATCATTATCATCATAATTTCAGCCGAAAGACGTCCATGGCAGGACATAAGGCTTCCCTAAAAGGGGGTTTTTGCCATAATCACCATGCTTGGCAGGCGGGTTGGCGATCGCAGTATGGTGGTAAAATGCATAGAGAACGCTGCTGCCCATTTTCTAGTAAGTCCCTTAGTCGCCTTCTACGACACCCACGGGAAGAAATGGGATGTTGCTATTCTTTTACGTCCGGCACCACACGGTACTTGGCATATCTATTCTCATTTAAAGGTTTTAAGGCGGCTGGCTCCGGCAAAAACGCTCGATGCGACATTGTTTCTATTGTTAGATTTAATAAAAAAGTCTATCATCTTCATCACCCACAGCCTGACTTCACCCTCTGCTGGCTATAGACCTCTATTTTGTTGTGCCAATCCTCCAGTGCCAGCTTCATCCAGTTTTGCCCACCATCCTCACCTGCTCTCAAAATAGTGACGGAAAACGGCATGTCCGAAGATATGTAACATCTACCAATCCGCACTGGGCCCTCGTGGTGGATTAAGGCCCACTCCCTTTCATAAAGAGGAGAGAAAGCCTGTGACCCCACAGTGGGAACATTTTAGGTTAATTCTGCGCGACGCTTTTGTGCCAGCCTCATTCAGATACGAAGGCTTACCTTGAAGAGGAGGCCTATGTCCCAGAAGTCGGAACAAAATAGGCTGATTTTGCGCCAAAATCGCAAAATAAATGATAAAGTCATCATACAAACTATGTAGTTAGCGTCAAGTTAAGTTAAGTAACGTTAAGTTTAGTGAAACCACTAAGTAAGTACACATCGCTAAGTGAATTTTGAAGTGTAGTTCATGTGGGCGTCGCTGCCGGGTCATTAATCAAGCAGGATTGGCGCGAATCAATCATCGGTAACGTCGCCATTGATTTACACGTCTGCGAACTTACTGGCCACATGTTTTAGGTTTTTATAAGTAATAGGATAGTGTTATGCAGTGAGTGAGGTTGGTTTTTAAACTCCCACACAAAAAAAGACGGGTGTTATAACTTTGACCGCTATGTGTGTCTGTCTGTGGCACCGTTTTTTTTTTTTTTTTTTGGCTGGGATGTTACTGACTAAAAACCCACCCATGTTCCCTCATTAGCCCGTATGCCAGGGGCTGTGATATCTCTTTCGAACAAACCCGCACCCCTGGCAGGCATCGGCCCTTGCGGGCCCCATCATTTTTTGTGCTGACATCTCTTTGAGGCGCGCGTGGAACACAACGCGCCGTCGTCTTGGGCTTGCTCCTTACCGGACAGCGAGCTACCCATTACTCGCTGTCCGCAAGTTCATGCCTACGGTGGCCGGAAATCGGCCTGGGATTCCCGACGCCCAGGGCGTCTCCATATCCTGCGGCGGCTAGGGTCGTGAGGGCGCATATGCTGCCTCTCTCTCACGTGCGCCGCCTCCCTCTTCGCGAGCATCACTGCTTCACTGAAGGAGGTGACGGCTATCCATGCCCTCTTGCTCCGTACCATGGCCGGGACCAGGGCCGGACGCGAGAGATCGCCGCCGCCGATCGCCTCCACGAGGACACGGCGGTGCTCCGCCCAAGCTGGGCAGACCGCCACCGTGTGCTCCACCGTGTCCTCAGGGCGATCTTCGCAATAGAAACACCCGGGCGTTTCCTCCCGCCCTATCCGAAACAGGAACCTCCCGAAACAACCGTGTCCGGTGAGGACCTGCGTCAGGCGGAAGGTGAGGACGCCATGCCGCCTCTCAAGCCACTCCTCAAAGAGGAGACTTACCGTCGCAATCGTGGCGTGCCCAGTCTGTGGCACCGTAGCTCTTAAAAGAGTCATACGAATCGGGAGCGATTTAAAAAAAAATAGGTTTTCAAGTGGTGGTTTTGATATGGATTTTTGATATGTTTTATCAAAATCCGTTCAGCCGTTTCTCTGTCATCATCTGTTTTGTAAGGTAGATACTGAGAAAGGAGGAGTAGGTTACTTTTCAAATATTTATATTTAGTTGATATTTTTATTTACTGCAAAAGGTTTTTTGCTGTAGATAATCATCACAATTATGTTTAGTGAAGCCTTATGTTGTACGGTCAGAGGAATTATTGTACTTGCTAAGAAAATTCATATCCTTCGTAATAAGCCGTGGTAAAGCCATTTTAGGCCACTGCCAAAGAATGACAGCAGTTGTTATTTTAAAATAGTGACAAATTAAGTTGGGTTTTGTTTATTTGGTTAACAGTTAATTTCCCTAATTGAACATGGAGTTAGATTCAAGTGACATGACTAAGAAAAACATTGGTCCAATGAGAGAATGGGGTTCCCAAAAACTGCTTCCAATGTTAAGAAAGTTAAGGCTGATTTTTCAATTATTATCTGGGGAATGAATATGTCGGTTTGACAGCTTTTGTATTGAAAATCTGCCAAACGGTCGGATTTATTATTCAGATAAAAATGATCTGACTGTTTAAAAATCCGCCCTTATTCAATTTGGCACAGTTGGCGCAGTGTTTAAGCGATTGACTGCTACGCTGCGTGTCGCGGGTTCGATTTCCGCACGGAACAAATATTTGCATGACCTAAAAGTAGTTGTTCCGGGTCTGGCTGTTTGTGTATGTGAGTTTATATGTTTGTAAACGCACCCACAATACAGGAGCAAAATCCTAGTGTGGGGCAAAGTTAAAAAAAAAAAAGTGAGAATATAATTACGACTTTTCTACAGCACAATTTCATAACTTTGAGTTGCTACTTGTTGTGTGACTAAAGTCAGTCGAAGTGTCAGGTGAACTCTGGTGTATAAATTAGTTATAAAAAAACCCGAAACTATTTATTGAGGTAAAACCATAATATCTAACTTCGTAATTGCGCCCACAATTCGTTCGTGTGAATCTTGAACCAGTTTCAGCGAGGCAGTTAGATAATATTCAATTATTTGTAAACTGCTTATCTTAGTTAATCTTTGATTGTGAATAATTGATTTGCTTAAGTAAGTCAAAACTAATTACTTTGGAATAAATTATGAGCAAGTTCATGTTGATAGGTTCTGTCAGTTAATTGATAAGTAGAAACATCTCGTTCGTGCATTAGATAAACGGTTAGTACTGTATATGTTCAGGTTTGTTTACAGAAATGTGTGATTGTGTTTATAACTTTTTTATTTTATATAACATGGCTTAAATAATTCCAACAAAACTTTAAATTATAGTATAGGATTATCCACTTAATAAATATATACAAACATATTAACCAAGCATAAATATACAAAATAATTAGACAGTATGTACAAGTATATATAAAGTAAAAAAGGGAAGAGCTCACTGTGCATCAAAGAATTCGTCCGCATCGCTGTCAGTGGGAAAAGTGCCCAAAAGGCTGGCAGCGTTGCCACGTTGGATGGCAACGCTGATTCTTTGACCTAAGAATAGGCCAGCCCTTTGGTCACGTGAAGAGTCGACCAACCGCTTGGCGATGTCCCAAAATACTCGATGAGCGCTTGGACCCCACGGCCCTAGAGTTTCAACCCCAAACGGCTCAAATATATAGCTCCCAATAAGGTTGTTGTATTTGCGCCGTTTGAGGTTTTCTGCACCTGCAGCAGCCGCACCAGCGCAGCCCGCCGTGCTCAGAAGATGGGATGGCGCGAGGGTGTCGACACAGGTAGCATCCCACACCAAAGGCCTACCCACCTTCCAAGGCATTATTGTCATTCCGTCTGGCCTCTTTCCATCGTCGCGTGCCAAGCCATTCGGTTCTAAGACAGCTGGCACCCCGGCGGTGACAAGAGCCCGACGGATATAACTAGTATCCACCAAAAAGCTTATATTGTTCCTCAGGGGTCAAAGTATCCCCATACCAAATTTCACCAAAATCGGTCTATCCGTTTCGGAGATTAGCCGGAACAAACAGACAAACAGACAAAAAAATTACAACCACCTCAATATGGCCCAACATTTCCCATACAATACTTAAACAGTACTTTTGCGGGTGTTCAATCTTGGAATGTCTTTGAACGTGTTTGTAATCATTATGAAAAACTAGCTGACCTGTCAGACGTTGTCCTGTCTTAACTATGAATAGTGAAATAATATTTTCTTACATAAGAACCTTCTCCTGACAATAACAAACACAACAAAAAGAGAATTAACAAAATTGGTCCAGCCGTTCACGTGTGATGCCGTGATCAACGGAAATAGAAATTCATTTTTATATATAAGAAGAAGACTATGAAAAATATCTATACAGGGTAAGTTTTTATCCAGTGCGCAAATTGTAACCATGAATTCAGCATATCATTCTAGAACCGCGGAGAAATTTTTCACCGGTTGTACAAAAAAAAAATATCAGCTGTTGCATAGAAAAGTGCAATACCTACGCGGTCAAAATGTATGGAACAGCTGATTTGTTTTTGTGTACCCGGCGAATTTTTTTCCTGTATAACTATAAAGAAAAGTCCTGACTGACTCATCAACGCCCGGCCCAAACTCTTGGACCTAGAAAGCTGAAATTTTGCACAGAAGTTCCCTTTATAATGTTAACAAGTAATACGGAAGGATTTTTCGAAATTCAACCCTTAAGGCAGTTAAATAGGGGATGAAAGTTCCGCGCGGGCGAAGCCGCTTGCAAAAGCTAGTTAGTCATAATTTTCATCATCTTAACATCATGCCTTGTTTTCCAGAAGGGTTGGGCAGAGGTACCTATAGTAGGTACACCCAAATTTTGACAGTATTTTTTTTAAGTCCGATGTAATAGGACTCGAGCCTATTGCCATCAGCCAGGCACAAATCCAAACTTCGGGCTGCTACCGAGAAATACCAGATGGAAACACCCAATAACCCGACCCAGAAATCGAAACCAGCACTTCATGCTCAGCAGTGGCGCTTGCAAACACTAGACCAACGAGCCAGTTAACAGGCATAATAAACCATACGGATAAAGGGAATCAATAGTTCGACATTGTCAAAACGATATTATCTAATGATGTAATGTAATGTAATGCACCGATTCCAGCGTGGCTTGATCAGACTCGATAAATCGAATGAACCCCAAGATTTGCACTAGCCTCTGGAGCCTCATGCTTCATGACCATTGCGTATCAAGAAGTAGACCGGGGGGCGTGGTAATGGTCAGGTAGACGTGCCCTTAGGATAGGAAAGGATTGCGAGCCTACCGGATATGCATCCTTGAGTAAGCATTGGACTAGTGGAGAGACGGGTGGTGTTTATTTATAAGAGGGCATCTTTTCACGACGTCACCGGCATGTTGATTCAGATAGAGCTTCTTGGGTACGTTCAATTGTTTTCTTAGCTCTTTTCTATACCGTTGCTTCGCTATGTTCTGTGTTGTTGTTTTCATAGTAGTCTTCTGAGTTCTCGCTGCTATCAGTTTCTGGTTTCTTGTAGATATCAATGGCGGCTTTCTTTATCTTGTTTCTGTCTCCAGCCATGTCCTTCCAAAACGTGATTCCCATGTCGAAGTATTTCATGTCCTGTTTTAGGTTGTCGTTCCATGTGTATATCGGTCGTCCAATTTTCATAGCTTTAGCCTTATGCTGCATTGCTGCATGCAATAGGTGTGGTTTATCCCGTCTGGAGACGTGTGCTAAGTAGCACATCCTGTTGTTCTTGATGCGTTTTGTTACGGTTTTTCCGTCTAAGATTTGCATTGTGCATTTTCTTAGTTTTTGGTTTATTCCTGGCGTGGTTATTGAAGTCTCTCATGATAACTCGTTCATATCTTCTGAGTCTTGATCTGTTCACCTTGGTGAGGGTCGATACTTTTAACCCATAAATCATACAAGGTACGATAACTATTCAGTACATACCTAAGTCTAGCTAGCTTCCAGTCCATCTTTGAGTTTAGTATGAATGGTAGTAATGTTTTTGCGTTTCTCGTGGCCTGTTGGCATCGTTTTCTAATGGTGCTTTTTCTGTTTGATATTATTTAGGCGACGTAAGTGAGGTTATATTCGTTTAAAACACAGAACAGTAATTTCCACGGCATTATTTGTTTTGTAAAGTTCTCTTTAAACACACGTAGGCACACGTTCCATGCAAAATTGTTGATTACCTATTAATGTATGGAGTTGGGAGTTGTTTACAACAAAAAGTTCATTTATGTTCGATATCAGTCGGACACGGGATTAACGAGGTTTAATGATGTTGTATAGCATGTTGTTAATTACACTTTAATTTGTGTTTAACATAGGTTTCTGTGTAATTGCACGCAATTCATAATGATTTTTTTTGTTGGATAGCTCTTGAATGGGCGGATACAAGGGTAAATATTTACCTTACATTCTAACAGAGTAGAAAGCAGTGGTGGCCCAATTGTAAAAACTGCGATTTACGAGTTGTAAGCCATAGGTTCGAACCCAGACAGGCACTTTACAATATGTAAATTATTTCATCACCACTGCTCTCAAAACGGTGAAGAAAAACATCGTGAAGAAACCGGCATCGGCATGTCCTAGAACCATAAATTCGATGTCATGTGACATCTATCAACCCGCATTGGGTCCGCGTGGTGGTTTACAGCCCCTTCCCTCTCGAAGAGAGGAGGCCTGTGTCCCAGCAGTGGGAACAGTGGCTGATTATGTATAACAAATCCTAATTTTGATAAAATAAAAATACATGTTTAATTAGGTAATTAATTTTGACGAACGAATTTTCATGACCTCGAACCTGTGGCCCGAGCAAAACCCTCGTCTACAAAATTTTGGTAAATAACTACTTATTAATGTAAATTTTGTAAACGAGGTTTTCAGATACACATTGAGATACCCTGACGGGTTTATAGTTTTTATTCAATATGTATTTCTCAAATACCATTGAAAAAGATTTATATTTAGAACAAGTCTCCTTCGCCTGAATGGTTTTTAAATGAAAAAATCTAGTTCTTTCGTTTCCATTTTATGTTACTGGCCACAAACTATATAAAAAAAATTCCGGCAGGTTCGAACTTAGAATGTGGAAAACCTTTTGCGTCGGACGTGAAAAACGTGCGACATGACAGCGGGGCACTAGGTACAGTTAGCCTCAAAAAGATGTACCTAAATGTTGGCAAGAATTAATTTGATTTTCTACAACCTGTGTTCAATAATATGGTATTAATATGTAGCTATTATTAGAGGGGCTTATGGCTAAGTAATAACAGCCACAATGATCGACCGATCAGGTTAAGCTGCGCTTACCGCGGTTGGTTCGTGGATGGGTGACAATATTTATCTACCAAGACCCCTCCGTGCCTCGGAAAGCACGTTAAGCTGTTGGTCTTGGCTGTAATTTGTAGATCTTTGACAGACGTTACGGTTCGTCAAAAGACGAATTATTTGACAACCATTCTTACCAAGCGGTGTCGTATTATCCAGTCACTGGGTAGTGAAGGTCAGAGAGCCAGTTGCTCCATGTAAAATACTGGTATTCAGTATTGCATTCGGTCAGACTGGAAGCCGACCCAATATAGTTGAAAAATGCTAGGCAGATGATGACGTAGCTATTACTAGAGTACCTAATGTGTAATGCTCTGCTACATATTAATACAACAATAAGGAACAAAAAGATTTTAGACAATGAAATAAATTCATGTAGATATGCCTACATCTTTTGGAGACTGATTGTACCTAGTTTTTCCTTACGCAACGCAAGCTACCGATCTGGCATTATGTAGGTGTCCCTGACAGAGCCCGACGGACGAACTGGGTTAACACGTCATATAGAATTCGGTAACCCATCTGTCATATTCTGTGATTATGACGTTCTGTCTGGAATTTCTTTTTGTGCTGAATTAGGAAAAGGTCAGAGGGGTAATTGCGTAATACAGTATCAGTAAGAATCGCTTTCAGTTTGACAGTTCCACAACATTGATGGCGTTGTTTACGATGCTAAGCAGACATTTTTTCAAATATAGGGTAATATGAAAAAAAAACTGCTGTTTCCCAGAAAAGTGCAATACTTACGCGGTCAAAATGTATGGAACAGCTGACGTTTTTTGTTTAACCGACGATTTTTTTTAATTGATATGCTGAATTCATGGTTACAGTTTGCGCATCAGTTAAAAACTTATCCTGTATAAATATTATAAGAGCGAAAGTTCACTCATTCATTCATACATTTATTCACTCACTCAGTCATTAAACACGAAGGGCCATATTCATAAACGATGGTTAAAGTTAAATGATGTTTAAACGTCAAAAATGTATGGTTAAACAGACGCTAATCACTATTTAACTTTAAGCAATGTTTATGAATAAGGGGGGAAATATCAAAAACTATTGGGCCTACGAAGGTGAAGTTTGGCACAGGGGTAAATTATGAGTAGTAGACGTCAGCTAAGAAAAGATTTTAGGACACTTTCCTCTTAAAGGGGTGAAATAGGGGGTGGAAGATTGTTTGAAATTTTTTCATCATTGACACAGTTGGGGCAGCGGCTAGTAACGGATAAATGATCAAGACTTTTTAATATTTCTTTTTTTATTAGTCTGCTGGGCCTTTTACTTTGAAAATAAGTGGGTGGATGATTTCATAGGATAAATATTAGGTTTATAGCTGGTCTAAAAGCAAACTAAGCGGGTACAAGTAAAGAATATAAATAATGTATTATATTCAAATACTTTCAGACAAAACCCGCCTGAAGACAGTTTTGGTTGATTTTTTTGGTTTGTTTATCTGACAAAGATTATTTCGGGACTTTGAAAAGAGACTGCAGTGACCTCTGTTTTGGACTTTCTTCTCAGAGTAGACAGATAGAAAAAGCCGACCCCATCTAGTTTTTAAAATATCATTGTCGTGTTTCACGTTTGTATAAACTTTCCAGAACTAAAACCATTTATAATTTATCATTGTCTAATACTGCGTCAGAAGGTGTCACGACACGAGACGACACAACTCAGTGATGTCTAAGGTGCCAAAATGGAAAACCACGAAAAAAAAAACAACATTGACAGACAAATCAGTCTAGACCCAACCGTTATTGTTGAATTGAAGGACGCTTTAACCCTTCTTTGTGCCATCATCTCAAAGCCGACAGTCACCTTCAAAGAGGGGCAAGGGAGGTAAGAGGAGTTGGCTTTCCACAACCAGGAACCACACGCACGCATAAAATTTTCAACAAAGTTTAGAAATGTTTTGAATATTATAAATAACAAATTCATGTTGTGTTACGAACACTTTAGGGAATTCTACTCGAGACTTGGAAACTTGACTAACGAGTGAAGACATGTTTGTAACTTTACCTTCCCTACTTTGTTTATACAGCCGGTTATCCTTGAATACCTGGAACTGAAAAAAAAAGTTGTCATGCTGACATATTCTCGTCATTAATTGACATTATACATCAATTTTATTTAGGTTCATTTTATTTATGTAGATTATTTTACATATTGTGAATGAGAGAACGTTGTAGGCCTTACTGACTGTAGATTTGTAGACGATTTTCTATTCTGTATTCGTCTAAGTACCTGGTACTTATTGATAGGCCTGCGCTGTCCTCCCATACATTTAATCTCTGTAATTTGAAAATATTGTTAAAGCCAATTATTTTTAAAAGAGTAACCGTGGAGTTTCTTGCCGGCTCTTCTCCATAGGAAACAACAATTTGGAACCGTGCACCTAGCTTCTGACGTTTCATAAGTGCCCATGCAGGTTTATATGAAATAAAAATATTTTGATTTTGATTTTGATTTTGACTAACGTATGGCTGTTCGCAAATGCTCTCGGAGACAGGCACGATGAATGAGAACTATTCCCATAAAGTATTGGTAGAAATTGTTCTACGAGAGCCGCATCGCGCCTGTCCGTCTTTTAGCCTTAAGTCTCCGAAAACCATTTGTTTTTTTCATGGATGTTTTTTACCAAGTACGTCTCGGCGGAGGTCACCTTTTACTCGCATCATATCAGGTGTGTACGTGTAGATACCAATAAAAAAAACGACGGGTTGCACTCCGGGAGTGCTGGCAGAAGTGAAAACTTGAATGATAACGTTGTGCATTTTTGATATTTTGAAATGTTTAGGGAATAATTTTTCACGAATTGCTTTAATTTATCAGTATAAAAGTACTATCATTTATGTGGTAGAATACAATATTTATTTATTGCGCTATCGTACACAAACATGACAACTTATATTACATTAAAAAGTTTATCTCAGAAAAATCAAGCCATCAGCTGTCACCATCCATGGATGCGCGCGTGGCACGCTGTAACATAAACACACACGAACATTCGCGCAAGCGCCCTGCGCCGCCTAAACGAAACAGCAGGCGCAGTCATACATTTTCGCCGCGCCGTAGAAAGAGAGGGGGATACTTCCTCTCCTACGCCGCGCCGGCTGTCTACCCTCCATCCGTCTTAGGAATTTTCGATCAGGTCACGTGTCCTGACGCGAGTTTATTTTTTTTTACCCATTACAAAAAAAGTGTACAACGCCGCTAAAGAAGTTTTCACTTCAAAAAATGGCGCCTAGGACACGCATCACATTTGCGCCCCTTCGTAAATTATCTTCTCGATCTACACTGAGCAGAGCTAGGTCGCATAACCTTTCTTGACCCATTATAGCCTTCAAATAACGAAGGTATTAATTTCAAATTCCTAAAAAATCGCTTGCAATGCTGCAATTTTAAGACAATTTGAATAGAAATTGGTGGATACGAGATAGGTTAGGTAACAGTAGGAAATGGTATTTTAATGTTCTTTTTTTAAATTTAATAATTGGCGACTTTTGGGCTTGTGGCTAAGTGACAATAGCTGCACGGGTTGGTCGGTTAGGTTAAGCTACGGTTGCCGCGGTTGTTCCGAGGATGGATGACCATATTTACATACCAAGACCCCTCCGTGCCTCGGAAAAACTTTAAGTCGTTGGTCCCGGCTGTCGTTTGTGGATCTTTGACAGTCGTTACGGGTCGTCAGAAGCCGAAAGTCTGACAACCAGTCTTTACCAAGTGGTATCGTATTACCCAGTAAATGGGTTGTGGAGGTCAGATAGGCAGTCGCTCCATGTAGAATACTGGTATTCAGCTACATCCGGTTAGACTGGAAGCCGACCCCAACATAGTTGGAAAAAGGCTAGGCAGATGATGGCAGATGATGAATTGGCAACTTTTTGCGCCCCCCTTCGATAGGCGCCCAGGGCTCTTGCCCTGTCTGCACTACCCTAGTTACGCCCACTGCACCATGTACGACACAAATATCTATCATCAGGGTGGCAGGGACATTGATGCGCAAACTGTAACAATGAATTCAGCACATGAATCTAAACCCCAAGCGTTAAGAGTTTTCGTAGATTATCAAAAAACAAAGCAAACTTGCCCTTACACAGGAAAACATCATTTTGTTCTCCAAGACTTTCATCTTCCTAGAAACGAAATGATAGCATTTATTTCAAGCTCGTTTTTTTTTTTTTTTTTAAATCTTTATTTGGAAAAAAAGGCTTTAATCGCGGAGCGATTATGCCAGCCTCGTAGATTTACAAAATAAATATATAGTAGGTAATAACTAAGATCTTAACTTAAATAATTTAACAATTAAGTAATATAACTTAACAGCTACTTTGGATGTAGGTTTGGACAATATCAAATTACATATGCCAACATCCCTTAACCTAAGTCCCACTTCTGATTCCAAAGTTCTCCGTTCTGCCCCAACCCGAGCACACTCCACCAAAGCGTGGTAGGTGTCCTCCCTCATATTACAAATCAGACAGTTTGGAGTGTCAACAACCTTCATAAGATGCCCGAACGCATTCAGCGGAATGTGCCCGGATCTCAGACGCATGCTTGTTACTAACAATCGTCTATTCATCTGTACTTCAGAGAACCAAGGAATCCTTGGTGGTTCAGACTGAATTGTTCTGTACCATATACCCTTCTCCACAGATCTTTTGTCAAAGTATTCTTTCCAAATCTTAATGCAATTTATTTTAACGTCTCTTAATAAATCTGTGAAAAAGGGTACATGACAGCCAGATATTCCTTCATAGGTTCCTGTTTTTGCCAGCTTATCTACTTGTTCGTTTCCCATCAGACTGACATGTGATGGAATCCATTGGAATTCGACTGTTTTGCCTCTTTCCCTCCATGTTAAGTATAACTCTAGTATAGAATAGGCTACCGGCAGACCTCGTATGCCAGAGGTACACCGGGCTATATGCTGCAAAGCGCTTTTTGAATCACAAAGTATCACAAATTTACCAAAATTGCATGACATCAAGTATGACAGACATTCCAAAATAGCATACAATTCCGCCGTCATTATGGATACTTTGCAGTTTAATGTAAAACTAGCTCCCGTATTAGCTTGAGGATCAAAAAAGGCTGCTCCTGTTCCATTAACATCCTTGGATCCATCACAGTAAATCTGATAGAATCCGTCATAATTTCGTGCAATCGTTTCTACTGACTTCTTTAAAAGTGCTGCAGAAGTATGAGATTTTTTGGGTCCTGTCATATCATTAATACTCAGGTTAATGTGTGAGTTAACATCAATATTCGTCATCCATGTCGACAGTGAGAACATCTCTAGAACTTTAGAACGATGTAAAGTTTGATTGGTCATCTCGCTGTATACAATAGTTAGCAACGGTTTTTTCTTATTACGCCAATATGATTCCTGCTCGCATATCGATGTTAATTGTGATATCATTGAAATGGTGACACCGTCAACTATAGACTTAGCTTTTAAGCAAAATTTTGCAGCTAAATATTTCCGTCGAACAAACAATGGTGGCAGACATAACTCCGATTCCATCGCGTGGATTGGGCAACTTTTTAAAAAACCGCCAACTACTCTCATGGCTTGATTTTGAACCTTGTCTAATTTAGAAATATTGGTGTTAGCGCTGTTATGAAACAAAAAACTTGCATAATCTAACCGACTGCGAATTATTGCAATATATAGTCGCCTTAAATGCATAGGATGGACTCCCCATGAAGAACCTGCTAGCACCTTAAAAACGTTTAAAAATCTCATACTTCTTTCACAGGTTTCATTGATCTGTTTGCGCCATCTTAAAGATGAATCTAGCCAGAGTCCTAAATATTTAACTACTGGGACGTTATCCAAACAGACATTATTGATTTTAACATTTGCCTGTTGTAATGACTTTCCCCTAGAAAATAAACATATTTTACTTTTCGTGGGAGATAGTTCCAGACCCAATACTCCCAACAAATTTGATAATTTATCTATAGCTTCCTGAAGAGTTGTGGTCATAAAACGAATGTCTTGTCCAGAAATATATAGGACGAAATCATCGGCGTATTGGGATACATACACACTCATAATCTCTTTACAGATATCACTAGTAACTATATTAAATAAAATTGGAGACATGGGGTCTCCTTGGGCTAATCCCTTACATGTCCATCTTGTAATCGAAACATTGCTCCCTGCTTGTGACACAGCTAAATGTCTTTCCCTTAAGTATTCCCATATATATCTACATATAGAAGCCCCAACCCCCATCTCATCCAGCTTTGACACCACTTTAAATATATTGACATTATTGTATGCATTTTCTATGTCTACAAAACATCCCAATGTCTTTTGATTATTGGTGTAACCCATTTGAATTTGTGATACTAGTCTTACGAGATTGTCCAAGCATGACAGAGATCTTCTAAATCCCATTGTATTCTTGGAGAAAAGACCCTTACTTTCAAAATACCATTCAAGACGTCGCGTTATAATGTTGTGTAAGGTTTTGCAAAGACAGGATATGAGTGATATAGGTCTCAAAGATGATATGTTGCTTAGATCGCGCCCAGGTTTCGGTACAGGCACTACCTTAACATTCCGCCACTCTCTTGGAACCTCACTTTTAGATAAACATTTGTTAAATAACTCAACTATCAACTGTTTGCTAGGAAAATTATAGATCATTGAATAAGAAATATCGTCCTCCCCTGGAGCGGTATCCTTCATCTTAAGTACATTAGACAGCTCATGTTCCGAAATCTTTGCCTCCAACTGTAAGTTCGTTGAACTAAAGACAGGACACAGTGGCAGAACGTAATCTGGCGTCAATTGTCGTAAGAACTCACCAGCCCTTTCAGCATCCAAACAAATTCTACTAGTACGATATCCTTTGAGCCATCGCATTTTATTCCACAACTCGCTACTAGACACCATCTCACTGATACTATCACAGAACTGATGAAAAGATTCTGCACTAGCTTTACGCATCAGTCTCTGTGCTGTAGCAATCTTCTTTTTAAGAATGATAAAATTCGTGGGGATGGGGTTCTTCCTCACCTGCGCTAATGCCAATCTACGCTCCGCCACCGCCCTAGACAACTCGGGAGACCAATATGATCTTGGAATAAACTTACTGGTAGGGTCTTCACAAATTTTAGCTACCGGAATTGATGTCTGAGATGCGAAATTAATTACGTCTATAATGTCATCATACAATTGTTGGGTGTTGCCTGTTAAACTAATACTACTGATTTTACTTGAAATTATTTCCTTGTATTTTTGCCAATCTGCCTTTTTTAAAATTCGTTTCGATTTGATTAAGTTATTACAAGTTATTTCTGTGGTTATAAGAACCATTAAGTGATCACTACCTAAGTTTTCATTTAAAACACTCCACTTAAACCGAAGTGCAATATCTGCTGACGCAAACGTTACGTCGGGCGAACTTTTTTGAAGTTGATTTAAAACTAACTTAAGTCTGGTAGGGTCTCCAGTATTTAGGGAAACATACTGCCAATCATCAGCTGCATCGTGGATTTGTAAACCCCTGCGATCACTTTTGTATGACCAATTTGTATGATGTCCGTTGAAATCTCCCCCTATTAAAGTTTTATTTGACCATTTAGAAAATAGCATTTTCCAATCTTCATCTGTATTATGAATATTAGGAGGACAGTACACCGCAACAATATTTTCCAAGAAGTCACAGTTTAATATTTTAATATGGAGAACTTGAATGTTTCGATTACGTAAGCTAAAATTGGTTATTTGTGCTTTGATGGATTTGTGGACTACAATTGCAATTCCGCCGTAAGAATCATCCCGATCTCGTCTACATATATCATAATTGCCAATTTTCAAATGACTGTCTGGTTCAAGCCAAGTCTCAGATATAATGCATACATGAATTTTACCTACCAATAAGAGATTCTCCAATGCTTTAATTTTAGGTCTTAAACTTTGTGCGTTCCACTGCAACAACTTCAACTTAACAATTTTGTTTTTAGGTTCTATTACTTACTAAGTCCAAAAAAATATTCTAAACACTTATTCAAAATAGGCCACTCAGACATATGATCTACCACAACTATTACTAACCATTCAATACAACACTTAATAACATTATTCAACTTTTCTTTTATACTAAGATTTCGCATATAAATAATGTCCTTCAATCGTGTAATTAACTCGTCAAAATGTACCTGCCGCTCATTGTTTACGTTGTCACCGAGATCGTTATCAGTAGCAGCTGGTTGCTTAGGAATGCGGTCCGGCGACTCCCGCTGTCCCCACCACTCCATTTTACCTATTCTTTGCGAATGTGATTGCTTATTTTTATTACTTGCTTGCGGTGATTTCGGTCGGTTCTGTGTAAATAAAGGTGGGAACTCACTCGGAGTATATTTATTAATATTTCCCGATTCTTCCAATAGCAGGCCATTAAAGCTGTTGTTAGTATTAATTTTCGACTTTTCGATATCTCTTACTGTTTCTAAACACATAGGTGACTTAGGCCTAACATACATATTGCAAGCAACGTGATAGGTACAATTGTATTCTGCCATAAGCTCTCTCACGCGCTTCTCTCGAGCATATACTGGACAACTTCTATTCAACGACATGTGGTCACCCCGACAGTTCACGCATTTAAATATTGTCACTTCACAGTTACTGTGTTCTTCGGTGCACTTAGGGCATATAGTTTTTTTGGACGTGCATCTTGCTTTTACGTGACCAAACTTCCAACAGTTTGAACACTGCGTTACCGGGAAAACATAAGGTTCAACCTTGGCACGTAAACAATTTATATATATAAATGCTGGCAGATGTGAACCCCTGAATGCCACCTTGGCTACCTCGCTAGGCACCCAGCCACCTTTTTCATCGCGTCTTTCTAGCCTTTTTAATGCTACGATTTCAATATCATTAGGACACTTTATTGCTTTTAATACCTCCTCGCCAGATAGCTCAAGGTCCACATCCCGAATAATGCCGTACGAAATGTTCACATCCATTGCACTATACACCTTCCATCCTTTGTTTTGGAATTCCAGACAGTCTAACAACTTGCCCGCACATTCCTCACTCGAAACCTCAATTTTTAATTTATACGGGTTAATATACTTAATATGGTTTATATCGGTTAAACCTATGTTGTAAAATAATTTGGCAATAGCAAACTGTTTGGGTAGTTTCTCTTTGCTCCAAATAAAAACCTGTTTCTTAAGCTGTTTCTGTTTCTTTCCTCTATTAGTCTCAACTTTAGTCCAGCTTTGTTCATCCTCTTCTCTTTCTCGTTTTGACGGTTTATTTACTATGATATCTTCTTCCATAATTTGTACCTCACTGTGCGATTCAATAGTATTATCTAACGACTCACTTTTATTTTCTACATCTTCCATTTGTGACATCCATCCATCTAACTGAGTCACTTCATTCGTATCAATCTGATTCAAGGTTGTTTCTTCTTGTCCGCGATCATCTGTGGCCATTATTAGGTATAATCCTGCATCACTGATGAGCGCGTCAATATATTTACTTAAAAAAAAATCTATTCACACCGTTATCGGTAGGCGCGTGCGAGCGATCTACACGAATGCCGTGATAGAACTCTTCAAGCTCGTTGCTAAATGAAACGCTTTTGTACTGTCAGCGCCAGTTTTTATGCAGCTCAGAGTTTTACCCACCCCGTCATAACAAATCCTTGGAAACAATAAGCAGCTCAAATGTGGGTAATTAAACCGTTTAATGAGCACAATTATTAAACTACATTGCAGTGTTATATACATGCTTTCCGTTCCCTCAAAGAGGGTTGAAGGCTTCAAACACAGCGCATATAGAAGTATGTAGGTTTGAAAAATGTTGAGCAGTGTATATTTTTTAATTTTTTTTATTCGGCTCACCAACAATTGAATACACTGATACAAGAAATGAGATACATCCACTAAACTTATAGACTAGTGTACCTATTTCTTACAAGTATACATCATGCATAACTTGTTTGTCGTTCGAAGTACAGCCTAAATTTAAATCATACAAAATTAAATTAAAATTGTGTAATTGTAAGTATTGGAAGCGAATGCTTGTAAGTAATATGGCCCTGAATTGTAAAACAGATATATTTCGGTCAAAATAGCATTTATTTAATACTAGGTTTTTCCAGAGGCTGCGCTCGCGTGGAGGGCGAAAATTAAACCACGAGAACCAACGGAATAAAAAGATCAGGTTATAAACTATCTGTGTGCCAAATTTTATTCAAATCCGTTCAGCCGTTTTAGCATGATTGAGTAATAAACATGCAAACTTTCACATTTATAATATTAGTAGGATTCGCTTCTGCCCGCAGCTCCGCGAGCGTGGATGTCGGTTATCGCGTAAAAAAAGTAGCCTATGTCTTTTTCCATATCCCAAACTTTATCTCTGCCAAATTTCATGACGTTTGGTTTAGCGGTTTAGACATGAAAGCGTAACAGACAGACAGAGTTACTTTCGCATTTATATTTTTAGTATGGATTATAGTATGATTAGAAGGAACTAGGATAGAAAGTACTGATCTCTGTTTGCAAGAAACAAGACTTGAGGTATTTGGGCCGGACTATGAAAAATGGCAAACAGAAAATTCTAAAACAAGATTACATTTCCTTCTATAATTCGAATCTATTCCTGTATAGCTATCGTAGATGAGTAATTAAATGAATAGCAGGAATATTCATTCATCAAATCACATTATAAGTAGGTTTGATGAATTAGATGTCGTTCAATTTGACCGGTTCAATCTGAACGGGCGGCCAAGCAGGACTTAGCGATGGCCGCGACCAAGCAATTTGTCTCCGGCTGGACGTATAGAACATACTTAACTTAGGGCCTTGTCCAAACATAGGACACTTAATAATAAAGGAAACTCAATCAAATAAAAAAAACCGAATTGTGCATTTATTTTTTAATATAATAATTGTAACTGCAAAATTAGTTTTATTTTGGTGGTCATTCGATTCAACTAAATTCAAACACATCGCTATTTCGAACCTTATTTGTTGCCGCGATGCTCTGTCAAATACCAGAAAAATTGCGTCTTACCACGCCTTGATACTCTTCACATGTTATTTATGAATTATGATTATTAATGATACATTTTACGATGCAGCCATGCGACTAGCGTTTTAGAGATCCTTAGTCAAAGAATAAACTCTATCATGAAGGCTCCCCTGACAGACAGGCGCGACAAGACAATGCGGTGATATTCTGGTAACACATTTTCCACTAAGTTTTAATGAAAATTGTTCTACTAGAGTTTTTTTTTTTGGGTGGGAAATCATCAAATAACTTCTCCCGCTCTGGGTGGAGCAGGAGGGCGTGTCAGACTTTTAATGACTAAAACCCACCCGTGTTCCCTCAGTAGCCCATATGCCAGGGGCTGTGGTATCTCTTTCGAACAAACCCGCACCCGTGGCAGGGTTCTACTAGAGTCACGTCATCATTGCGGCTGTCTGTCCCGCCTTACTTTAGTTCTGTTCGTCTGTTATTGAAATAGTGCTATTCCTAACAAAATTTTTAGTAACAGTGGGGTACCTACGCACTATCAATCCGTCAACGATATTATATTTTTTTAACGCTATGTTCAAGTCTATTAGGATAACTGATTAATTCTCAGCTTACTTAATGTTCATGAACGGATCAATCAAATCTGCCAGCCGAAATAGACGAAAAAAAATTGGTAGGTAGGTACCTAGCTGATAAAATTCGAGCAATATACAGGATGGCACTTGGCAGGGACATGGACTTGAAATAGTGGTACTCCAACAAAATCTTTAGTTACAGTGGGGCACTACGCACTATCACTCCGTCAACGATATTATATTTTTTTAACGCTATGTTCAAGTCTATTAGGATAATTGATTAATTCTCAGCTTACTTAATGTTCATGAACGGATCATTCAAAACTGTCAGTCGCAATATACAATCAAAAATTATGTAGTTGATAAAATTCAAGCAATATAGGATGGCACTTGGCAGGGGCATAGACGCGCAGCCTGTTATATAGGTAGTCCTCCAGACCGTATTTCGGGCATGGCGGCCAATCTCAACGGAGACTAAGCCTTCCGCGCAGGAGATATTATAGTGCACAACACAAGTGTGTGCGCAGACATAGGAGCACTCACTCTTCCCTCACTCGCATAGTCCGATGGGACGGCAATCCGACACGACAGGATAGAGATCAGGCGCAGGACCAACGAATTAACGTTTTTTCTGAGGCACGGTGGTATCACACCGCCAACATCCAAACTCCAGGCTGTTACTAAAAAAATCCTAGTGGAAAACCAAATAACACGTTGCCAATCCAATCCAATTCAGGCCCCACGCTCAGCAGTCGCGCTTGCGACCACAAGACGGTTGTTACAATGTTACCATGAATGAATGTTGCCTGAACCATGATTCAGTAGGTAGGTACATTATTCTGAACCGAACACAACTTGATGCTAACCTAACTGAATGCAGCCCCATACATATTAATAATAATAATTTATTTATTTCAGATAACATGATCCATTTTGTTAGTAAAATTAGTGCTTAAAACTATCTTAGTTCACACATAAACGCATACAATTTTGAAAAAAGGGACAGTAATTCCTATCCGCAATCACACTCAAGATGCTGTTGCTACTCTTACGCATTCTTTGCAGCAAAGACGCCTTTTTGCGTAGAATTGCCGCGAAACCACACAACCAACATGGCGGACTCACTGCAAAACGGAGAGAGCCTCAGCAGCATCCTGAATGTGTTATTGTATTGAACTCGCAGAGCATTGACAGTAGTTATCGTACTTTTCTATGAAACAGCTGTATTTTTTTTGATAATTGAGGAAATGTTTAGCTAGGTCTAAAATCATGTGCTGAATTTATGATTACATTTTACTCGTCGATATCACTTCCAGCTTAGCTACTTGTATCTTGAACTAGGTTGTTCACTAATTTGTACGAAATAAACTAATTTCCTCTTACCGGGAAAATGTTTCCCGACATATTTCTAGCATACGTTTGAGACTCTAGCCATTAATTTAAGAGCGACCTAAATAATTTCCTTAGCGAAGTGTCATGAGAGATCGTATCCTACCGTGGGAGCGTAAGTCGTAATAAAACCGCGGTGGGAATTTTTCGCGCACCTGATTTTCAACGCACTGCATAGCGTTGAGAGTTTAAAATCGAACGGTGTGTATTTCGACGACTGTGATGCAATATCGAGGCAAGCCCGGGTCGACGGCGCGTTGTGCTTCACTCGCGCCTCAAAGAGATGTCGGCACCAATTGGTGAGATCCGCAAGGGCTGATGCCTGCCAGGAGTGCGGGTTGTTCGAAAGAGATACCGTGGCCCCTGATACACAGGCAAGTGAGGGAACACGGGTGGGTTTTAGTCAGTAAAAGTCTGACACAGTCCTGCTCCACCCAGAGCGGGAGGAGTTATTTGATGATTTCCCACCCTCAAAAAATATAAAATGCTACCGTTAAGGCAAACAGGCGTGTCGCGACACCTATAGAACAATTTCCAAGAAGTTTTAGTAGAAATTGTTTTACGAGTGTCACGTCGCGCCTTTTTGAAGAAACCTTTATGATAGAAAAACCCAATACCACTTTTCCCGACCTGGGAATCGAACTTTGAACGTCATGCTCAGAAGTAGCATTTGCGACCATTAGACCAGAGACAGTCTGTAAAAGTCGACAGCGGTTGTATTTTCGATTACAAAATCGTTCGAATTTACGTGACGTTTATACGTTCGTACTAATAGGACCGAAGCGAAGTGAAGGTTCAACCCGGGCGTAAACCGTGATCAGCTTTACATTACAAACCGGCAGGTAATACCTATTCCCGTGTCGCCTGCCAAGCTAATTTTAATTTTTTTCGAGCTTATGAATAAATTATTATATTACTTATTTATTAGAATGAAACAAGGGGTTTTGGGGCACCTTCATGTGGTGAAGCATGCAAGGTGAATCATAGATTATTAGCTATGATCATGAATAGATTTCCTAGGTAGATAAATAAATCATTTATTTGGTGCACACAACAGACATACATATATGACACAACTTACAAAGCACGACGAAATAATACATAATTACGAGTACATGAACGTGATTAGATACTATAATTAGCGAAGTAGGTACACACGGCTACACATCAAGCTATACATTTCCAGTATAAGCTGATCTCACATTGTACAGGATTTTCGTACAGTGCGAGATCGAGTGCGTGTGTACAAGCTGTCAATATATACAAAAAAAAAAGAAGAAAAATAGACATAATTATAGTGTACTTAAACACTTTAATCTATGACATAATTTAAAATTCAAATAAAATAGCCTGCGTTGGAACACAAAGAGTGGTGTGCGTCTCAAAGTTGCAGCTCAGCATGTGTCAAGCAAATATACCTGACTTTGATATTCAAGTAACAAAGTGACATGTGCATACTCGCAGATTGCCTGCTTGATTATATGCTATGCAGTCCGGTCGTCGAGAGAATGCGTTCTTGACACCTGTCAGTTTTATACAAACGAAAACGTCGCATTGAAAAGCGGCGCCCCCCGGTCTTCTCCTTGGTATGCAATGGCTTCTGTAGCACTATGAAACATGAGGCTTCAGGGGCTATTGCAAATCTTAGTCTATTCGATTTATCGAGTCTGGTCAAACCACGCTGGGGTCGGTGCATTTAATGCTTTCATTCATAATAGAATTGTCGCTTTGAAAGGTGTCAGGAAAGCAATCTCTCGATGCAACAGACACATCGTTCTGTTTCTGTTAATAGTTTGAAGAAGACGGAGACAAAATTATGATTTAGATAGGTTAGCGTGGAATAGAGTGCAAGCGGGCTTAAGATCTGTGTGATCTGTCACTCATGTCAAAGTTAAAATTAAATGTCAAACATTATAAAATTGTATCAAAACTCGAAAGCTGCATAAAGAAAAACGAAATGTGGTTATTATTACGCCATTGTGACTTGCAATTAAACGTTCCATTTTATACTCGTAATTAGGACAACGAATATTGAGAGGGATGGGAAATAATTTAAAGTTGCAACAAACAAACATCTCTCGATCTCATTCGCTACCTTTGTTCCACACACGCCCCGCGTTTTAATATTGCTCCATATTTAAATATAAATGAGAAAAATTATGGCTACGGCGATAATTAAGAATTAATAGCACGGAATCAAAGATTAATTGAAATAATTAAGCGTCCATGACAGGAACAGTGATTCGTTAAAAGGAAATTGATAATTATAAAGTAAAAATTTCGTAATTGTGTGACGCGCGTAATAATAATCTGCAAAAAAATGTCAATAGCAGTGTTGCCACTCGGAATAAGCAAATTAAAAGTCGCGGAACAAGTTTTAATGAAATAATAGACTTGTCACTAATCTTGCAAGCTGTCTCGAACACTTGTTAAAAACATCACGAAAATATTCGACTCACATTTTTTGTTTTAGTGTTTCTTTTTCGTTTTCACGCGGTCGGCAATCTCGAAGTTTCTTTATTATCCGCCGTTCGTCTCAGTTCATAATCAAGTATATACCGAGATGTATAAGCCACTAGATTTAGCTCGAGACTTCTTTCATGTACTTCGACGTGAAGTATTTTGTAGTCTTCCATAGTTTCAACTAAATTAACTTTTCCTATCTGATAAATATCCACTTGAAAAGTAACATTAATAAGTTTTTTAATAACAAACCGTAGCTCTAGCAGAGTTCGTTATCATAACCATACAAGATACCTACATTATAAACAGAGCACGCTTGTTCGAAGTGTACGGATTAGAAGCTTTCAAAAGATTAACTGGGGCAGACCTCCATCTGACCATTTCATTAAAACTTCCTCCGCCTGGCACCCTAATTACATTCAAAACAAAAATCATTCCGTGACTCAATTAAATGTACGTGTAACTGTTGACTCAGGCAAATGTACGGATTAATTGTGACACTGACGTACGTTCTATACATTCGCGACTAGACGCGTAGCTATAGGTATCTCGCATAACATCAACGTTGTTCGTTTCGTAAAATTAATTTGGACGCACTGATTCGATTACCGCGGGGTCGATCAATCGTAATTTCCTCTCGATTCATTCAGATTCCGAATCGCTGCTCTAATTATACATTTTATTTGTTTCAGATACTACAGCGGGCAGCAGCGCTAACTTCACAAAATTAATAATTAATTAGTATAATATTAAAAATTTATCGAATAATACGACGAAGCGCCTTCAATTTTAAAATTTCGCATTAGCTAGTTAATAAGAAGATAAGATAGTGTAGCTTAGAAGATAAAGTTGTGGTTGTGAGGCGCGAGGTGTCGCGCGTGTCGGTCGCATCGGTCGCTTGTGTTGCGGAGATCAATGCGTGTGTATCGCGTCGCGTGCGTCGGCCGGCTGTCGGCGTGAAAGAGTCGCGCGCGCGTGCGCGTCGGGCCGGCAAGATTGAGGTGGTGGCCGGGTGCGGGTGGGGCAGGCGCGCGCGCGTGCGGCCGCTGCACGCGTTGGGCCGCGCGGCCGGAGTGATGTTGGCGTCGCAGCGCTCGCAGTCCTGCAACGAAGAGGGCGCGTTCTTCGGGGCGCGTGCGCTGCGCCGGCCGCGCGGCAAAGGCAGCGGAAGTCCGACCTGCTAGGGGTACGCCATGTCGCTGCGCAGCCTGCACCGGCGGCTATCATCCGCCAATAACACGTGAGTTGCTTTTCCATTTCTTTTTGTAGTGCTAAGTGTTTTCATTTTGTAGCATAAAGAAAAAAGGAAAACATTTTACTGCCACTTGAAAATTTATAATTTCATTAGAAAAAAAAAGTACAAAGAACCAAAGCTAGTGTTTAATCAGGTTATAACGAAAATTATTTTGGTGCATGACCTCTCTCAAGCAATGAGGGTGTTCATGAATATTTAAGCCACCAGTTGGCGCCACTTTGAAAAGCGGTCTTCCGTTCGACAATGACCGTAAAATATTTGATGTCATTCGTTTCAATCTTTCGTTTACCATTCAGTCCGTAGGCGCTTAGACACTTTTGACAGGTGCCCGGACCTGACGTCTCAGTGCTGCCACCTAGTGAACGTCATTTCAGAAAAACTTCATTGCAATCGATTAGATACAGTCACTCAAAAAATACGTTCCTTTAACGGTAAAAAACACTTATTTATTACTGTTGTAAGTTTAATATTTATAATTATAACGGCGGCACCTTCAACTACTTTAACTAAGCCGGGAGTCTCGCAAATTGTATATTCAACCCTCTGAAATAGCTCGTCAGGGCTTTTGCCTTCAAGCCAATGACGTAGCGCCCAAAAAGTAGGTTGCGGTGAGGTGCACCGCAACTGAGGTGGGCCGCGATGTCGAATGGGAGGCATCGCGGCTGAGGGTTACGGGCTGCGGTAGAGGAGGAGTGCCGGTGCTTCTGAGCAGCGCTCTTCCCTTCCGTGGCCTGGACGGGGCCGCCACCGTTTGATGGCGGACGCGGTGGGGCCGCAGGGGAAGAGGAGTGTCGGTATAGCGTCAGCCGCTCTCCCTATCCCCTGCGGCCGAAAAGTGGTAGACGGGACGGCGCGTTGTGTTCCACACGCGCGCCGTCAAAGATGTCAGCAACCACCGGTGGGGTCCGCAAGGGCCGATGCCTGCCAGGGGTGCGGGTTTGTTCGAAAGAGATACCACGGCCCCTGGCATACGGGCTACTGAGGGAACACGGGTGGGTTTTAGTCAGTAAAAGTCTGACACGCCCTCCTGCTCTACTCAGCAGGAGAAGTCATTTGATGATTTCCCATCCAAAAAAAAAAAAAAAAAAACCCTCTGAAATAGCTTGGTTGTCTGTAAAAACATTCAGCTCATGAGATAGCTGCTATTGACTTTACCAAATAGACATGTACATAATTGCATTGATTGGGCACTCAGCTCAATAATTGATACGAGTCCATTTGGAAGCTAACCCATTCATATTTATTCCAATCAGAAAGACGCTCAAACGTACTCTACCGACAAGTCATGAAAATGTCGAACGGTCGACCATCGGGATGTGAATATTCAATTACCGAACCTAAATCCAGAGTGCACTGTGCTATAAATCTGGCGAGAGTGAGCGAAAATGAACTTAATGCCATAAAGACTAGTTTGGTTTTAGTGTGTAATGGGCATATAAATCGGTTATAACTTCGAGCGGGCGCAATTAGGGGTGATAATCGTGGCATAATTTATGTAAATTTGCGTGTGCATAGGCTATACATAATTTCGGTTTTGTGGGCATGAATGTACGTTTTCTTTGATCCATAGTTCCAAACAAGACTTCATATCATTCGGGCGATACTACCCGGGATTATTCTCCAAAAAGCTCGGTTCTTATAAGCAAAAACCGATCGTTTTGCTTACCAATGGTAGCGTTTTTTATTTCTAAACTGGACAAACAAATAGTTTCGTAAGCTAATATTACCTGTGATAGCTTCTTCCATATAGGACGGTCTACCCTGCAAAGCTATCAGGCATTTGCTTCATTTTTGGTAAAGGTACAAGAGTCTTAATTTAATCTTGTACCTGTCCGTAAGTTATAGGATTCGGCATAGTCAACAAACATACGGTCTCGTCGGAAAGAAATTGATCCGTCGAAACAAATGTCGAATTACATTTTTCGGACGGGCAAATACACATCGGGTCAGGGACAGCTATCAAAACGTGTTATAATTCATTCATAGTTCAGGCTTTGAACTAATCTTATGTCCGTAATTGAAACGGAGCAGAAAACGTCGTTGACCCCCTGATTTGCAGGCAAAAGACAAGAAACAAATAGCAAGAACCAACCCAAAAAACACGATATCGATACCAAAAGCTTCCTAAGATACATAAATCATGTTGATGGACGTATGAAAGGGTCGTGACGTCACAAGGTCATGGGACACGATCGTGCTCGCGTGCCATTCGACGTCCGATGTTACAATACATTGTATGGGGAAGCGTCCAGGTTGGCACGCACTGTGGACTTTCAATGGGCTGGACATTTGCAATAGTTTGCATTCATCATTGACGTAACGGAAGGAATTGTGTTGTGATTTGCCGGTTTCAATTAGTGTTGACTTTCTGTATTGATGTGTTAATAGTTTTGGGCTTTACACTTGCTTGGATATGTACAGTAAGAGTCGGACAGAAAAAGCAGTAGATAGATGTAGATTCCTTGTATTTATGAGATGGTCTACCATGCTCTGCTGCTGGTAAATTTGTAATAATTACCTACCTGCTATCCGTTTCATTTGCATTAATTTCTTGTTTTAACATAAAACATAGGTATCGCGTGACACTCGGCAGCACTGATCCTTCCAAGGCCATTAGTGAAAGATTACCCTCATAAATGTTACTTCTTTATAAATCTAGTACGACGTGACCGGAATGCACCTGCAGAGATGGGCTAAGATCGTCACTCATTGGACGCCTGATTCCTGATATCGCCGTGTAGGTAGACCGCGGCGAAGGTGGTGTGACGATCTTATCATGTTTTCGGGTCAAAATGTCTAGAGATCTCTCAAAATAAAGAGGTTTGGAAGGAAAAAGCAATGGGACAACAATTTTCTCAGCAAAAAAAAATAAAAAAATTGCCTAGGGCCTAGTCTAAACCCACATTACAGCTCTTAGATTAAACTCAACTGCTTACGCAGTAAGAAAAATAAGGTAGTTGACTGATGTAGCCACAGCTAGGTTAGTATACTTTGCTTATTTCCACAGTATTGTCTTATGGTGTTCTGCCGTGGGGATCGGCAAATGACGTGGATTCAATTTAAATTTTAGAAAAGAGGGCAATCCGCGCAATCTATAAAACGGGGCTTCGCGAATGTCTTAGATTTTTTTTAACGAAATCGATGAACTAACTCTGCCTTCTCTTTATCTTAAAAAAATATGTTGTATATTATGAAATTGTGATTCCAAAATTTAGATTAACTAAAACTACCAAGTCATTTCTAATAAACAGTCTCCGCTTCTATATCAAGTTTCCAAACTCAGTTACAAAACTTAGCGATGGAAAGTTTAAAACTCACATCAAACGTGTCCTTATCAAAAAAGCATACTATAAGATAAAAGACTACGTTGATGACAGGGAAGTTTGGCATTAATTTCTTCCCTGATATCTCATTAACAGTATAACTATGTGAAAGTCTATTAACTGCTCCCAAATTACAATGTTTTTTTTTAATTATTTTTACAATGTCTGACATATTCTCGTCATTATTTGATATTATACATCAATTCTAATATCGACTATTGATTAGTGATTGTCATGGCAATCATGTCACTTGGTTTAAGTAGGTTCTTTTTATTTATATAGATTCTTTTACGTATTGTGAATGAGAGAACGTTGTAGGCCTTGTAGATTTTCTATTCTTTATTTTCATTCCTCTAAGTACCTGGTACTTATTGACAGGCCTGTGCTGTCCTCCCATACCTATTATCACTGTAATTTGAAAACATTGTAAAGGCCAATAATTTTTTAAAGAGTAACCGTGGTGTTTCTTGTCGACTCTTCTCCATAGGAAGCGACAAATTGGAACCGTGCACCTAGCTTCTGACGGTACATCAATGCCCATGCAGGTTTTGATTTTTATACATGTTCTTTTTCTCTAGGCTGACATAACTTTCCTGTAAGGAAGTTATGTCATAGAGAATAAGGAAACGTAAAATAACTATTTACTGGAAATTATAATCTAATGAATACACAATAAAAATATGAAAAACCTTACCTTTTTATTTTATTTGCCTATCAATAAATTTCCTTCTTTGAGCATAATATTCTCCTTAAATGTAAGAAGTTTGTATCTACATAAAGGGTGGCAAATTTCCCCGAATCGCGGGTAAATCATTGTTCCCCATTTTATGGGTAATCCAAAGAAAACAATGATTGGCTTTTATGTTCGGAATCTACGGGTTTATGGGTGGGTATGGCTGATTTATTTTATTATTTATACTTTTTATTAAAAGTATTCGAAGTATTTCAGTGAAAATGTTGGAGGAATTTTCTCGGTTTACAGTTCATGGAGTCAATTATTTTATCAGAAAAAATTGAAAGCCTGCCTTGAAGAATGTTTTGGTATGTAAAGAAAGAGTAAGATAATACGTTTATTTGACCTAGATTAAAGCACATTATAATCACGATTATGTTCAACAGTATGAAGAAATAATTTAATATTCTTCTGTCTTTCTCATGAATATATCCAATTTCTTCCCATGTCTTCTGGGAATAGCTATAATATTGAAAATGAAACATAAACTTGCTATTTCTACCATTTTGGACGCTAAGTTATTAATCATGTTTGCGACTACGTATACGTACCTATAGTTTCGTAAATATCTGATAAGATAACGGCACGGGTGAGCGATAAACTAGGTTATTAAAAGAAAACTTTTTTCGTAATTAGCTTTTTTTGTTTTGATCTAAAAAACTCAGTTTCGAGGTTAGTTTATAGAAATATCTTTAGTAGAATATTATATTATAGCAAAAAACATGAATATCTTTTCGTATTTGGTTACTCAGATATCACACGGGCCAGCAGCGTAGCACACAAGAATTTTGCGTAGCTTGAAACTCCGTAGAATTTCGTAGCAACGGTCTACGGCGTAGACCACTTGAATTGTTTGTCGATTAATCTTTAGCTTTACGGTCATAACAAGACGGTCGAAACTTGCATAACATATTGCTGTTGCTTATAGGTCTTTGGTCATGGTACAAGGGCCACACCACAAAGTGGATTTCAAACCGCGTAGAATGTATTTCCGCCCCTTTGCGAACACAGTCATGGTATGTGTAGTCTGTAGCTTTAAAAGTGCTATTGTTTAACCCACTTAGCTTTAATTAAAGCTTCTGATCATTGTTCCCATTTATTTTAACGAAAAAAGTGAAGTGCTCTTGATACAACAGATCAACTATTTGCAGTAAAAAAAACACTGCATTTGTTGCGAATATCATCAAGCAGCTGGAGTTAATAAAGGACTTTATTTTTTGTGTGTCTGTGTATGAACGAGATTTTGTGACAAGCGGAATTGTTGTTGGTAAAATATTGTGGACACAGAGGCTGAATGCCGGCAATATATTGTATTGTGTTGTTGTGTAGGCCAAACATGACTGATCTCAACTATTGTAATTTATTAACTTGCATGCTCTGTATGTGTACTCATGTTTCCACAAATAAAGAATCTTGAATCTTGAATCTTGAATTGTAAAACAAATACACTGGGCCGTAGAGAAACAACAGGGACATTTATATTTGTTCGTAAATGAATCGGGCCTAACTACGGTAGTAGTCCCCCCCGAGTGGGTTCCTGCATTGTCGTTGCGGGGGGGCTCAGTAACCGTGGATTCCAGCCACGGTGAAGCCAAGAGGAACCCAAAGATGCCTGCCAAGGGTGCGGGTTTGTTCGAAAGAGATACCACAGCCCCTGGCATACGGGCTACTGAGGGAACACGGGTGGGTTTTAGTCAGTAAAAGTCTGACACGCCCTCCTGCTCTACTCAGCAGGAGAAGTCATTTGACGATTTCCCACACAAAAAAAAAAAACAACTACCTACGGTAGTAGTAGAACGCGAGAGAAATCAGAGGCCGAATTAGGGCACCGTTCGTTTTCTCTGAACCGTTTGAAGCCCTACCTCGATCATAACTTAACATACGTCTTTATAGCTCAAAGTGTTTAATCTTTATAGTGTTCTAGATTTAGGTTTACTGGACACACTTTTATTTTTTCTTCTCTCAATTTTCTTAATGCCAATGTCATACATACCTGTTATTTGCGCGGTTACTGAAATGTCGATCTTAGTTAAAAGTTTATTTGAAATGTAAGTGACAGTGCTGTTGGTGTGCTTATTATGAATAAATAAATTGTAGTTTGATGGGCGTGGTTTTTTCCCCGCACGCTGGTTGTGCTGGACCCATCTTCACTACAACAAACTTAACTGAATGATCTTACTAATGACCGTTTATATGCCTGAGCCAATATATGTACATGCAAAACAACGATGAATACACTTTCTTAAGGTGACACTTGTCCAATTTTTTTCCATACAAACTTCGGGAGGGTTTTACTCCACTGTTTGACTATGTACGTCAAAAATTAAACATGGTATGGTTTTGTCTCGTTATTATTATTGTCTGTACGGAAACAGAATACTAAAATAAAAAGCCATTAAAAAGTTATGAGCCAGCAAAGATTCGTTTTTCTTGCTAATTTAACCTAACTTTGAGCGTGTTTAAGTAATAAAAGGAGTGTAAAATCTCGAAAACCAAGACGGTACCGACAAAGTTCAATTAACAATAAATTCAATAAACTTTATTCGTCATTGATTTATGCAGTGGTTTTTTCAGAAAACCCGATCTTCTGAAGGACTTTTCTTAATTTTTTCGCGATTTTTTTTTCCAAAAATGCTCCTGCATCTCACTCAATAACGTTGTGCATGTAGACTAGCGTCTAACTGCTCACCACTGATACTATCTCTGTCGGATACGAAGCCTGGTGAGACAACGTGATTTTTAGCCAGGCCCACCAGTGAGTTCGAGCCCGCGCAAAGTGTCGCCTTAAGGCTTTTTTCCGATCTAGCGTTGCCGTTGGTGATGTCTGATTTACTAAATCTAGGCTTTATTTTTAAGGCTATAACTGTGTTTTTGATACATATGTTGTATTAAGATTTTCCGCAAACAATAGACCCGTGGATAAAATTTTGTTATAATTAGGTAGGTACCTAGTACGTTATCAAGAACTTAATTTTATAACATCAATACATTTCACATGTCAGACTTAATATTCGGTAATATTTGTTCAGTGCATACCTTCTTACTATAGTTAAGTATAGCTATAATCATATTAAGGTTCCGTGTCGTGCTGGATGTAAAAGAATAGCACCATCCCATCTCTTCCCGTGTGTGTCGTAGAAGATAAGTTAGGGACTTACTAGAGAATGGGCAGCAGCGTTCTCTATGCATTTTAACACTATACTGCGATCGCCAACCCGCCTGCCAAGCGTGGCTTGGGGAGGCTTATGTCCGGCAGTGGACGTCTTTCAGCTGAAATGATGATGATGGCTATAATAAATAATATTATACTGCCGCATAATGTCAGCGTTATAAATATAGCCTTCTCTCGAATGACAGCAAAATTCACGAGTTTTCATGACGATGCATATTTTATTACTTCGCGAAATAATACACGAACGACACGTGGTCGTGGGTGAAAGTTTTATGCGAATTAAAATTAAAATCGACGCAAACGTGAATTTAGATGAGGTTTATTATTAATTATTTATTTGTTAGAAGTAATTTAATTATTGTTTAAGCTTTTGCTAGTGGCTTTGCCCGCGTGGAGGCCGAAAATATACCACGGGAACGTATTATTGGAAAAAAACGTATTCTATATGTTAATCCAGGTTACAAACTATCTGTTTGCTAAATTTCATCCAAATCCGTTCAGCCGTTTTGGCGTGATTGAGTATTTAACATTCTAAACACACAAACTTTCAGTAAGAAGTAGGATAAAAGAGACAGAGAGGTAAGATAAGAGAGGAGGAAAGAAAGAGAAATTAACTAGAAAAAGTAAGTAATGTTGCTAGGAAAACATACTATCAATCAGAATCTGAATAATTTTTTATGATATTGCCAATTCATTGCTTCGTATGTTCAAAAAATTTGGCTGCTCCACAAGATAAATAACGCAATGAACGTCGCTTCGTTGAACTGTCAAAATGAAAGCCTACTGATAGTGTGTTATGCAATGAGGGTGTTTATGAATATTTAAGCCACCAGTTGGCGCCACATTGACAAGCCTATTTTGAAATACAAAATTAAAACTAGCGCGCTATGAGAGGAAAAATAAAATGGGAAATGGGCGAGCGTAGGAATAGTCCTAGCTTGGGCTCGGGGACCGAAACAATTTATTAATGAGAATTTGTGCAGGAGAATGAAAAAAAGTTGTACTTAAAAAGATTTGTTGAGAGTAGCATACACCCACACCCACATCTCGCTAGTTATTTTTACGTCCTATGTCATAGGGGGCGAACATATTGCCATCAACCGGGCACAAATCCAGACACCGTTGCTACTGAGAAATTGCAGATAGAAAACTCAATAACACTGCCCGACCTGGGAATCGAATCCAAGACCTCAGGCTCAGCAGTAGCGCTTGCTACCACTAGACCAACGAGACAGTTAATGTTTCTAATATTAAAGTTACTGACACTATAAATCCGATACACAACCATTCCTGCCTACTCAACCTTAAAAACACTAAAGTCCCAACGTAAAATTACACATCCATAGAGACCAAGTGAACGCTAAACTTAGTCCCACACAAACGTCTAAAGAAGAGGCTACGTCATAGGGCAATTCTCCAAATAGTTCCAAAGCACAGAATAGGTACAGAAGTTAAGTTCCATACAAGAAGGGGAAACGCACGTATGAGGATTTACAATGAACGGGGACTGATGTATATATGTCATCATCATCATCATCATCATTTCAGCCGAAAGACGTCCACTGCTGAACATAAGCCTGCCCAAAAGGGGGGTTTTGCCATAATCGCCACGCTTGGCAGGCGGGTTGGCAATCGCAGTATGGTGGTAAAATACATAGAGAACGCTGCTGCCCATTCTCTAGTAGTAAGTCCTTTAGTCACCTTCTACGACACCCACGGGAAGAAATGGGATAGTGCTATTCTTTTACTTCCGGCACCACTCGGTGTGTGTGTATTGATTACATAATATTGATGTTGTAAAACATAATCACAAAAAACTTTTTTCAAAAAAATATCAACCGACTTCCAAAAAAACACTACAAAGTGTAAAATAACTTTAATTTCGGAAGTCGGTGATTTTGGACGTGTATGTATTTTAATTCTTTGTCACCGCCTTCCGAAATTAAAGTTATTTTGCACTTTGTAGTGTTTTTTTGGAAGTCGGTTGATATTTTTTTGAAAAAAGTTTTTATTTTTCACTTTTTAGTTACCTACGCCACACCAATTCGAAATTTCATCATCCTCAGAGTCAAAACAATGCATATTTATGCGATAGCCGCATTCGCGGTTGATTTGCTGCAAAGTTTTGAAGAGTTCCGTTGTCTGTCTCCAAAACGCATCATCAGATCTATATGAAATTTATATGGGACCATTTCGAAACAAACCCTTTTCGAACAAAAAAATTATTTTGCAAATCCGTCTATATACGACGGAGTTATGCCCGAACATACATAAAAAAAAAAAAAAAAAAAAATATAAACATGTCGAATTGATAACCTCCTTCTTTTTGAAGTCGGTTAAAAAAGGACGGCATCGCTTTAAATACAGAGACCCCTACGTGCCTCGGAAAGTGCGTTAAGTCGCTGTCATTGTCGTGTTACAGGTCGTCAGAATTCTGAAAGAATTACCAAGTAGGTATCATACTACCCAGTAACTGGGTTTTGGACTTGTCGAGGTCAGATATGCCGTTGATTCATGTAAAATACTGGAATTCAGCCACATCCGGTTAGACTGGAAGCCGACCCCAATAAAGTTGGGAAAAGGTTAGGCCGATGATGCACTAACTGTTATTTCGTAGTTTTAAGTTTTCACTTCTGTCATCAGTCAGTCAGCTGTTATTGCTGCAAACTTTAATTCTTAAATGAAGCTAACCTTCTGCACCTATCTATTCTGTGACAATTCTTCAAATAGCCCCAAAGAGACTTGAACTGAAATAGAGAGATGTTTGCTGACGTCATGGCACTGACGTCACGCGACCTTGGCTCGGACCCAAAAGGTTCGAGTTTGAATATCTCGTATTACAATATGGATTGTAATCTCAGGAGGGGTGGGAAGAAACCAAGGTGCTCGTTCGTGCGAGGGTTCTTTGCAAGGAACCGGTGGTCTATAGGATGTGAATATATAATGGGATACTGTTAAATTTTGAGGGGTTGCAGAGTGAATTACTTAGCTGATATTTCAATATCGCAAAAGGCTTTTCCGTAATCATTCTTTCTCAGATTTATAAGGTAGGTACAGTCAGCGTCAACAATATCGGCACGTACAGATTGTTCAAAAGGATCTCAACAACTAATAAAATTAAACATTATCTCAATCGAATAAAGTTCTTGTCAGAATGAGATTTTTCGTGTACTGTCTTCATTCTGAAACATTCCTTGTGTCATTGAGTTAATATTGAATTTGCATTGACGCTGACCGTAGGTACTAGCTTTTGCAAGGCGTCGCCCGCGGGAAGGTCAGGAATTAGATATCCCACGGGAACGTCTTACCGGGATAAAATGTACCCTATGTGTTAATCTCGTTTACTATCTGTGTGCCGAATTTCATACAAATCCGTTCAGCTGTTGTTGCGTGATTGAGTTACAAAACATCCAAACTTTCACATTTATAATTTTAGTAGTAATAGCTTCTGCTCGCGACTTTGTCTGCGTAAAGTATCTTTAAAAAAATAGTATCCTATTGCTTCACATCGCTCGGCGTTATATTATACTTCGTTTTCTCTGAGTATTCTGTTTACCCTTTTTTATTTATACTCGGTTCGTTAGGGCAGAAGCGTGTTGTTAAATCGTCTGCAACCTTCATAAAAAAATGGGTAATCAATCAAAAATAATTAATTACCCCCTACTTACAAACTTCATCATCATCATCATCATTTCAGCCGAAACACGTCCACTGCTGGACATAAGCCTCCCCCAAGCTCCGCCACTTCGACCGGTTCTGCGCTTCTCGCATCCAGCGGATTCCTGTGGCCCTCACAAGGTCATCGGGGTCCATCTTGTGGGAGGCCTTCCAACGCTACGTCTTCCGGTACGCGGTGGCCACTCCAGAACCTTCCGGCCCCATCGGCTGTTCTGCGAGCAATGTGCCCTGCCCACTGCCACTTAAGTTTGGCAATTCTTCGGGGTATATCGATTGCCGTGGACTTACAAACTTCCTAAACAAAAAAAAATAACTCTTCTTGATATTATATTAGTATCTAAGTATAGATTAAGATTTAAAAAAAAAATACGAAGCCTTTCTTTGTAAAATATGTTCGATCCTCAAACATCAAGTTATTAGTCACACAAAAATTTAAAATAAACAAACACGTTATATTTTTTAAATCATAAGCCAAAATGTTGCTTCACCATAACAATATTTCGAACACCAAACTTTTTAGATACATTCAAAACAAAATGGCCGTCAATTTAGCCCAGGTACCTACATATCCACGAGCCGAATAACTTATGTCCTACATGGATCTAATTAGGGAGGTGTACATGCCCGGAGGACGAAACAAAAAGTTGGACGGTAAAATAGTTAATGTTGTATTCGCAGAAAATTATTAATTAGGACAACGAATCTTGCTTACCGAAGCAGAAAGTTTTCTTTGACAAATATTTAAGAAGAATTGTGTGCATAGTATTATTTAGTTATAGTGTTTTCTTATTGTTCTTGAAGGAATTCAGAATGGCTTTTTGTTAGGTAGGTACCTGTTTTGTTGGGTTATTAAAAACAATATAGTTATTTGAAACAACTTAAGTTTAGAATAATTTACAAAGGAAAACAAAGATAGCCACAAATGTAAAATTCTGCGGTACCTACAGCTATCAACGTCCAATTCACAAAAATATATACAAAGACATTGTTCCAGACAAGACAAAAAAACAACAAAGAAAATTAATTAATTTAGGAATTACTTTTTTTTAAGGGAATAAAAAACAGAAAATACTCTATGTGGAGGTTACTGTGTAGTATAAGTGTAGATTGGAGGTGGGGTGAAGTGTGTGTGTGTGTGTGTGAGTGTGTGTGTGTGTGTGTGTTTACCGTATTTATGACACCATAAGCTGCTAGTATTAATGTCATTATAAAGTTTACAGCTAAAAGCTATTAGTCAACTCGCACGAATTTACTCTTCCGAACCGGGCGAATCGGCACGTTTAAATTATATTTTATTTTCCATAGGCGACTTGAACGAAGTTAGTTTATTTGCGGGAAAATCGACAACTTAATTGATTGATATATTACATAAACTAACAGTAACCTTTTATAACTCAATTGTCTAAAATTAAAAACGTGCCAGTTGCTTAATTGGCATTTCTGGAATTGTCAACTCGTCCAAAAATAAACTTGACAACTTGACTTTGTGCGAGTCGCATATATAAAATAATATATTATTTAAAAATATCCATTTGTTCGATTAAGGCGGTTAAATTTGTGCAATTATATTAATATGCCGTGTTTTTAGGTGGGCTCTATGCCCAGGTTGTTTTTCTGATAACTATTTTAAGTCTGGTCTGATCTGATGAAAGGGTAAAGTTTAAGAGCCTCGGGCCATCAGTCCTGTTAATGTCACACAACTGTCAAAATACAAGTGCAAGATAGAGACAGGAACACTCATATTTAACGCACGATCTAAGATCTAGATCTCATCCTAGGCGTCCATAGCCTGTTGTAAAATTGAAGTTATGTAATTATCACTAATACATGACACAATAGATTTAAACAAAGATAGATAAAACAATAATAATATGAGTGAAAGTTATAGTTGTTTAATTGAGTTGAACTAACTTCCTCTATTTGGAAGTTGTGGCGGCACCTCTGAATATAGGTACGTCATAACTAAGGTGATTTGAAAACTTATTTCACAGCTCCAAACTACTAGGTTCCTTGTTGTCTTAGTTCAGGATGATATTATAATTTTAGTGTTCCTAGATAGCTATATACTCAAACTCAAAGCATTCATTTGAAATAAACCAATTACAGGCACTTTTGAATTGTCAAGGTCGGTGAGTTAGAAAGATGAAGCTAGTTGCCCATTCCAAAGCGTAGGTACCTTTGGAGAAGAACGGGCAAGAAACTCCATAAATATATAGAATAGTCTTTCCAATTCGATACTGAAGCCGACATCTTGTTGTTACTCTCAATCAATCAATCAATTCAGCCCATCTCAGTCCACTGTTGGACATGGGCCTCTCCCAGGCTACGCCACAACACTATCCTCCGCCTTCCGCATGCAGTCTGTCCCAGCTACATTTAAAAAAAAAAAACTTGTGGCACTCGGAGACTGCCGCGGTAAAGCTGTTGCATAGCATTTTTTATCAACTTATGCAATAATTATCATTATCACAAATGCAGTATTATTTTTTGTTTTGTTAATTTATATAATTATTACTTTGACAGTTGGTACGGCGCGGATCCGTGCTACTCGTTTTATCGATTGTGCTGAGTGTTTTTGAAGTGAAAGCATGCATATTTCAAGCATGAATACGTATGTAAAGTTAATCAACTTTCTATTTATGTATTTGTTATAAGCAGTTTAATATATTTACGCATATATTTTACGGAAAAAATTCCACGAGGTGAAAAAATGGCCGCCATATAAAATCATAAAATATTTGCGGTGACTTTTCGTGTGCGTATTTTGTATGAAATGGCTAAAATACTGCTAAAACGGTAAGAAAATTTCATAAACTATCCATAAATATACGTTTTTGTGTATGAAAATTCAGATAAAGCAGTCAAAATTGCAATTTTAACATGTCATTCCTCCGTTGCTATGCAACAATCCGACCTGTTGCTACGGTCGGAGTGGGGGGTGTTAGGTTATTTTCGTTACGGAATTTCTGGATTCGGTCTCCACGCTCAAGGCCCGCGATAGAAGCTATGCAATAGCTTAAAAAAAAAGTCGTCGGTTCATCTAGCTGGAGGGCGACACTACGCTTGCCGATACGCGGTCTCCACTCCTTCGACAAATATGGCCACCCCACTGACAGTCAGATTGCTTACTCTGCGAGCTATGTCGATAGCTCCAGTTCTTTTTCGGATACTACATGCTACATAAAATACATAAACGGTCTTACTACAAAACAAGATTTTTCTTTAGTCATGGCCTAAGCAATCGAACCTGTTTTTGAAATAAGAACACAATATGTATTGAAATGCAATTCCTTTTAAAATACTGAAAAGTTGTCCAGTACTAAGTTGTCATTACTGTATTAAGAACTTAACCTACATTGAAACAGAGTTGTGAATGCAAAAACTGGCTCAGAGTTTTTGGCTAGAACTATAGTTAGATCGCGTTTTGTATTATAGCAGTGTAGTACCTACCTACTTACTCATGCTTTGGTACAGAGGCCAGCACATCAAGCTACCCTAATCTGTCAAATTTCTTTTATAGTTTTTCAACTTTATTACAAAGGAATAAGGTTCATGTTCAATTGGGAAAATTTGAAAAAAGGAATAAGGTTCATGTTCAATTGGGAAAATTTGACAGTTAGGGATAGGTTGAGTATACAAACCTCATCATCTGCTTAGCCTTTTCTCAATTATGTCGAGGTCAGTTTTCAGTCTAACCGGATGTAGTTGAATACCAGTATTTTACATGAAGCGACTGCCTATCTGACCTCCACAATCCAGTAACTGGGTAACACGATACCCCTTGGTAAGACTGGTGGTCAGACGCGTCACGATTGTTAAAGATCCACGAATGGTAGCCGGGACCAACGGCTTAACGTGCTTTACGAAGCACGTAAGAGTCAAGATGGGCACTCATACGGCGGCAAGCGTAGCTTAGCCTGATCGCTCGACCCGTGCAGCTTTTATTACTTAGCCCCAAGCCTCAAATATATTGGGCAATCCAATCGGGAATCCCAGGCCGATTTCCGGCCACCGTAGGCATGGGCTTGCGGACGGCGAGTAATGGGTAGCTCGCTGTCCGGTAAGGACCAAGCCCAAGTCGACGGCGCGTTGTGTTCCACGCGCGCCTCAAAGAGATGTCAGCACAAAAAGTGATGGGACCCGCAAGGGTCGATGCCTGCCAGGGGTGCGGGTTTGTTCGAAAGAGACACCACAGCCCCTGGCATACGGGCTACTGAAGGAACACGGGTGGGTTTTAGTCAGTAAAAGTCTGACACGCCCTCCTGCTCCACCCAGAGCGGGAGAAGTTATTTGATGATTATTATACCCAAAAAAAAAAAAACAGCCTCAAATATATATATATAAAAAAACTCAAACATACAAAACAAATAATAAAACCAAAACCTCACGTATATGTAATCATCTCCCATAAGCACACAATATTTGCCAAAACGACAAGGATTTAAAAAGTAACTGCCGAACGCGCTCGTTTTCGATTTGCTTCCCACAGTAAAAAGTTAATGAAAATCGTTACATCACACGTAAAAACATGCTCGTCCAGGTGTAATTTACCAACAAAATTATATGAAGGTGTATGGCAGAGGGTTCGGCAAGAAGCAAACATTGAAAGAGACACGAGTATAAAAAATCTACGTGTTAGAGCAAGACAGGTAGAGTTATTTGGCAAGCAAGGTTAAGGGGACAACTTGAGGTGAGCGCTCGATCTTGGTACACTGAGGGTATTTCATAATACATACGTATTACAGGATTCAGATCTATCTGGATGCTGGAATTAGGACAGATGGGCTACGATTTAAAGATACAAAAGTAATTTAGCGAATTAAAGGTCAAACAAAATAGATTGGCTAGGTAGGCACTAATAGACAGAACAGTTATTTTTGTTATATATTTTTTTTTTTTTTTTGATGGTTGGTCCCCATCAAATAACTTCTCCCGCTCTGGGTGGAGCAGGAGGGCGTGTCAGACTTTTACTGACTAAAACCCACCCGTGATCCCTCAGTTGCTTGTGTGCCAGGGGCCGCGGTATCTCTTTCGAATAACCCGCACCTATATACATATATATATATATATTTTTTAACATAAAATGGTTAAAGCTCAACTGCTGAAGTACGGATCATAACACGAGTAATTTCTGTCCGTAGACAATGGTCCTGACTTCTGAAGAAAGAATATAGATAAAGACAGAGAAAGACCATTCCACCAGATTACTTCTCGACGAAATCCATTCCCGTACCTAAGTCGTAGATATTTTAGGTTAATTAAAAAATAGCCTAGCATTATTTTATTTATTTAAAATTGGGTACGTAACATCCTAACAGCTATAATGTGCCAATGCGATGTTATTACTTTAAGCAAACAGTTCCAAAAATTATCTTTCTTACATTTATTTAAAAATTTTTTTTACAAAAAGTTAACATGAAAATTTATGATTATGTACCCACATACTTATGGTTTCGGCTTCCAGTCTAACCGGATGCGGCTGAATACCAGTATTTATATGGAGCGACTCTCTATCTGACTTCCACAACCTGGTTACCAGACTTTCGGGAGCAGTGACTATACGTAACGACTGTCAAAGATCCACGAATGACAGCCAGATTTATTATTTAATCATAAGGCATTTTCCACGCTTTTTATTCACCAGATAGAACAAAAAATATCCCTTTTCCGGGCTACAAAGAATATTTTTCTCTTTTAAACCCAATCTAAAACAATTTTGAATCAACATGCCGAAGACGTAGTGAAAAGATCCCTCCTTTAGACAAATACTACCCGTCTCTCCACTAGTCCAATGCTTACTCTAGGATGCATATCCGGTAGGCTCGCAATCCTTTCCTATCCAAAGGGCACGTCTACCTGACCATTACAGCGCCCCCCGGTCTACTTCTTGATATGCAATGGCCTTAGTAGCACCATGAAACATGAGGCTCCAGGGCAAATTTACGGGTTCATTCGATTAATCGAGTCTGGTCAAACCACGCTGGGATCGGTGCATTTCATTCATTCATTCATTAAACCCAATCTAAAACAATTTACCCGTGAACCTGTTAAAATTCCAATTATAAATAGTTCTAAAAAGGAAGCACGTTTAGATTACAAATCGCTTATTACGAACCGGGCAGCAAAAATCAATTGAATCCGGTTCGACCGTAATCGGAGAACAAAAAACAACGACGTTCTCTTTAAGAATTTCCTTTAATATTCAGCTACGAGTTCTGGGGATCCATTCAGAAATTAGATAAACGGTTAAGTTTTCAACTGTATTAAATATTCATTTATGAGTATTTGTGTCTGTTAATGTTTTAATTGGTGTTTTATTGGTCGATTCTTACGAATTTACAGGCGAATCGACATATTGAAATTATTTTTTATTTTCTATAGGCGACTCGGAGGAGTTAATTAATTTATGGGCGAATCATTAACTCGAAAAATTACCTTCGTGCGAGTCAAAAATAATATATTATTTAAATTCGTCGATTCGCCCAATGCGGGCGAGCAAATTCGTGCGAATTCACCAATAAGCTGCTCTCTTATGCATGTTTCTCATTATTCTGTTTCAAAAGTAGGAAGTATGTTCAATGAAGTTAGTCCCCAGTCCTATGTAACATGTTTGTACGGAACTCTCGGCACAAACGTATTCATATTTGAAGGGTTTTGTGAATGAATTGAACGGCAGCGGCGGGCCGCATATAGCTTCTAAATATTCATGGGTCTGGCGAATGAAAACCATAAATTTATGGAAGTGCAACCGGGTTACGGAGACCGCGGCGCTCGCAAAAGTTAACGATGTCCACTTACATACACGACGGGTTGTAAAAAAAAAAAACATTAACGATGTCAGGAATGGAATTTGCAACGAGCTTTAATTTATCTATAAAGAATTGGAATGTACAAATAACTATTTAAAAAAAAAACATTAACGATGTAATGCATATTTATGCGATAGCAGCAATCGCGGTTCATTTGCTGTCTTTTTTCGAAGAGTTCCGTTGTCTGTCTCCGAAACGCATCATCAGATCTATATGAAATTTAAATGGGACCATTTCTGAATAAACACCATACTAAAATGCAAATCGGTCAATATGTGACGGAGTTAAGCCCGAACCTCCACCTAACTCCTAACCGTTAAAGAGTTGTACCTTCCTTCATCAGCTCAGCGTCATGAGATGATGATGACCATACGCAAATGTCTCAATAGCTTTAGAAAACATATGAAAAACATTGTTAATACCTACAAATTTTGAGGGTTGCCCTCGATTTCCCTGGGATTCCATCATCAGATCCTGATTTGGTGCCAATGGGACCACTTCAGGAGTATACTCTTTCAAATAAAAAAGAATTTTGAGAATCGGTCCACAAACGAATATACATTTTAAAAAAATGCGTACCGTGATACATATTACCCCCTTCTTTTTTAGAAGTCGGTTAATAAAATTGAAGTAACTCTTTGTAATGTCAAATTAACAGCTTTTTACTTAATTATAAGGTTAACCTAAATATGTATTTAGGTTGTATGTGTATTTAGGTCAAAATCGGTTTAGCTGTTTCGGAGATTAGCCGGAACAGAAAGACAGACACGCAGAAAAAAAAACAGATTTTTTTGTTATAAGGTTACCTGAATACATAGGTATTTAGGTTAACCATAAAACAAAAAAAAACAGTTTTTTTTTCTGCGTGTCTGTCTGTTTGTTCCGGCTAATATAATTTTTATTTTTAATTTTTTATATCATCAGCTAACATCAGCTAGTGAAAGTCCCTGTCAAAATCGGTCTAGCTGTTTCGGAGATTAGCCGGAACAAACAGACAGACACGCAGAAAAAATAAAACTGATTTTTTGTTATAAGGTCTGTCTGTTTGTTCTGGCTAATCTCCGAAACAGCTAGACCGATTTTGACAGGGAATTTCACTAGCTGATGTTAGCTGATGATATAAAAATTAACATAGGCTAGGTTATTTTGTCTCGGTAGTACGTTCTCGGGGAAAAATTTCTGACATCCAAGCGGGCAAACCGTGGTTTCTTTCTCTAGTCCTACTATTCTACTAACAATACTAATATGAAAGAATGTTTGTATGTTTGGTACTCAGTCATGGCTGATTTCCGACCTTCACGCAGTTGAAGCCTAATCCTGAACTCCAAAGAAGATCCATTATTTAACGTGGCATAACACTTTGGTTTAATCCTACTGTGGATATATTGTAACCATAAAAACACAAATATCATCGTATTTAACGATTATTACCCAAACACATTAAAACTACACTACAAACATACAATTTGAAGATAAAACGCAGAACAAATAAAACTTACGCAGCCATGGAACGGTGGCAATGTAAACATTGGAGGGTACAACGAAGGAATTACGCAATGTATGTGCATACGGTCGTTTGGACCGCCTACAGCGTGTTTACAATGGTAACTGAATGGAAAACGAAATGACGATAGAATCGATTGGCTGGAAAAGCAAATTATTGTTGAACTAGTGACAGTCGGCTTTAACTTTTTCATTCACAAAGAGACATGATATGGAGTAAGTTGTTTACATATTCGTTGTTCGTTATGATTGTCATTTGTTTTTGAAAGGTACCTAATCATTTAAGTTCTGTTTACAAATTATTTTTGGGTTTAAAATTGGAATATTAATAAGTAATTTAAACCTTCTTTCGGGCCGTAATCCACCACGCGGGCCTAGTGCGGGTAGATATCATCTATCTTAGAATTTTTGCCGGTTTCCTCATGATGTATTCCTTCGCCGTTGTTAGAGCAGTGTTGATGAAATAATTTACACAAAGGAAAGCGAATTTCTGGGCTCGAACTCACAACCTACAACTCGTAAATCGCGGCCGTTACCACTGGGCCACCACTGCTCTAAGATATGGAGTGAATATAGCACTTTTTACATAGAATAACACCACGCCTCAGCGGCGAGGTGTCATTTTTTCTGAGAGAGAAGCCAGCGCGAAGCCAGTTTTACTTACTAACTTATCAAAAATTAATACTTACTATCATTCTAAAGTAAATGTAAAGAATTAAATACAATAAAATTCATCATCATCATATCATCCGGAAGACGTTCACTGCCGGACATAAGCCTCCCCCCAAAAGGGGGGTTTTTCCATAATCGCCACGCTTGGCAGGCGGGTTGGCGATCGCAGTATGGTGGTAAAATTCATAGAGAACGCTGCTGCCCATTCTCTAGTAAAGTCCCTTAGTCGCCTTATACGACACCCATGGGAAGAAATGGACTGGTGCTATTCTTTTACGCCCGGCACCACACGGGATTCAACACTAAAATTGAACAGCTGAAAACCAAATAAAATGTGCAATATTCCTCCGTCTCGTTCTCGCTGATGCATTTTTTCTATATCCGTCTCTATCGTAACCCGTTGTATAGCGACTTGCTCTCGTCAATATCAAACGGTGCCACGTGACCTAAAGTGTTAAGCAAAGCTAAAAAAAAACGTTTTTGTTGTTTAATTGTTATGGCGAATTAAATTACCCGTAGTGTAACTATATTTTTTGGCAATAGTAGACACTGTTGACGAGTCATTTTTCAAAAGCGGTAGGGATTCGAATCACGATTCGTGTTATATGGTGCTTTTGCCACTGACACGCCTGTAATCCCTGAATGTTTAGGCAGAGGTACATTATAGTACACCCTATTTCGCCAGATATGTATTAGTCCCATGTAATCGACATAGCCCGAAGAATTGCCAAACTTAAGTGGCAGTGGGCAGGGCAAATTGCTCGCAGAACAGATGGCCGATGGGCCCGAAAAGTTCTGGAGTGGCGACCGCGTACCGGAAGACGTAAAGTTGGAAGGCCTCCCACAAGGTGGACAGATGACCTGGTGAGGGCCGCAGGAGTCCGCTGGAAGCACAGAACCGGTCGAAGAGCTTTTGTTTGGGGGAGGCCTATGTCCAACGGTGGACGTCTTTCGGCTGAAATGATGATGATGATGAATTGGGGGCTAGCCGATTGCCATCAACCGAGCACAAATCCAGAATCGTGACTGCTTCTGAGAAATTCGTGAGGGAAAAATTCAACAACACTATAAAGCACCTTTTCTTTCAAACAAATGTATAATTTTAGCAAAGATTTTAAAGGATAACGAAATATGCGAACATTTTTTATGTCTTCTATTTAAATGCAACCTTCGTCTTTTCCAAACTTGATGAGGGTCGGTAGGTTTAGACAAATCATTAGGGCTTTGGCGTTAATATATCGAGGGAGCTGTTGGCCTGTCTAGAATCTTTGAACCTTCTTCTATTGGATGTATTGGACGGAAAATTTGTGAAAATCTGGATCAGTTTTTGTACTTTTCCAAACGAAAATTTACTGCCCATTTTTTGAACTAGAATTAAATTTATTTATTTTTTGGTTGGAAATAAACAGTGCATATTCTATCTAGATCCCAGGGGGTTTGTGGTTAAGTAATAACAGACGCAACGGTCGATTTATCAGGTTAAGCTAGGCTTGCCGCGGTGTGTTCGTGGATGGATGACCATATTTAAGACCACTCTATGCCTAAGAAAGCATGTTAAGCCGTTGGTCTCAGCTGCCTTTCGTGGATCTTTGACAGTTTCGGGCTTCTAACGAGACGCCCGAAAGTCTGACAACCAGTTTTACCAAGAGGTATCCTATTACCCAGTAACTGGGTAGGGGAGGTTAAACAGGCAACCGCTCCATGTAAAATACTGGTACTCAGCTGCATCCGGTTGGACTGGAGGCCGACCCCAACAATAGTTGGGAACAAGCTAGGTAGATGATAATGATTCTATCTAGATCCAAATTATGTTTCGTGTCCGCTCTATAATCCTAGATCATCATCATCATTTCAGCCGAAAGACGTCCACTGCTGGACATAGGCCTCCCCAAAAAGGGAGGGTTTGCCATAATCGCCTCGCTTGGCAGGCGGGTTGGCTATCGCAGTATGGTGGTAAAATGCATGGAGAACGCTGCTGCCCATTCTCTAGTAAGTCCCTTAGTCGCCTCCTACGACACCCACTGGAAGAAATGGGATGGTGCTATTCTTTTACGCCCGGACACCACACGGGAATCCTAGGTAATCTATATAAATAAAGAGAGAAGTCCTGACTGACTGACTCATCAACGCCCAGCCCAAACCCTTGGACCTAGAAAGCTGAAATTTTGCACTGAGGTTTCCTTTATAATATAGACAAGGAATAAGGAAGGATTTTTTGAAATTCAACCCCTGAGGGAGTTAAATAGGGGATGAAAGTTCCGCCCGGGCGAAGCCACTGGCAAAAGCTAGTATTACTATAAATGTGTAAGTTTGTATTTTTGGATGTTTGTTACTCAATCAACGCAACAACGGCTGAACAGGTTTGTTTAAAATTTGGCATAGGGATAGATTTTATTCTATTTGATAATTTTCATTCTCCACGCGGGTGAATCCGCTGGCAAGAGCTACTCCTAAATGAAGCACAAATTCTGTCATAATTACATGACGTGGCTAACAAGCACAGCGCGAATCGATCTAGCTGCACTTCTGCAACTCGAACATGACACACATACACACATCGGCGGCATGTCCAAATGATCACTGGTCGTTATATTACGAGTGTAAAACAGCCACTTGATTTCATTCGCGAACAGCCCCAGTTGGCATCGCTCCAAAACTTCTTATTCAATCAATATGTCACCGTTTATACAAGGGTAGGTTTTGTATTTTATTCATTTAACTATCTAAGGGTGAATTTCACTAATGAAACTGCACGATGTGTGCACGCGATTCTTAGTGCGTTCATGAGCTGTTAAGTTTCGATATGCCATTATGAACATTCCCTGAAGAATCAACCTGAGTGGCATTATGAACATTCCCTGAAGAATCAACCCGTGTGGCATTATGAACATTCACCCAAAATTATAATAATAGGAATTTATTTCGCTTTGTATTCGATCGTATCACAAGTCATTCATTCTTTTAACGTCAAAGGAATGCCAACGATTGTAACCCCTCAGAGGGAAGGCTTCGTAAGGCTGATAACACATCAGCTAGGCTGGTTGAAAAGACAGGTGCGATAGCTAATCTGATGGCCTCGTCCGACTGTGCCACTCAATTCTATGTGCCTTGTCTTCTTCGGATTATTGAGCGGTTTACTTTGAAGACTGCTGGTGTATTCCCAGCCTTATTTTATAAAGGGTGTGTAAAATATTGTGCATTTATTCAGTGATTAATTTGCAACCGATAATATTCTGTTGACCAGGTCAATGGGTTGTAGTTTGTACGGCGTAAATACTTTTTTGTTAACTTAATTTATCTGTTGGTTAAGTTCTTGTTCATTGAATCTATACTAGTATAGTTAACTTTTGCCCGTGGCTCTGCCCGCGTGGATGTCGGTTATCATGTAAAAAGTAGCTTATGTCTTTCTCCATATCCCAGGCTACATATTTGCCAAATTTCATGACGATCGGTTTAGCGGTTTAGGTGTGAAAGCGTAGCAGACAGACAGGGAGATAGTTTCGCATTTATAATATTTGTAGGGATAAAGAGAAAAGGGGTTTGTGTGTTTGTTTGAACGTGCTAATCTTTGGAGTTGTTAGGTTAATTTGAACAACTATTTTGGTATTTGATAGCCTAATTCTTGAAGAAGATTATAGGCTATATAACATCACGCTACCTCTCTTAGGAGCCGAGAAAAACAGAAAGAACGCTAAGCGAAACAGAAGTAAGAGCGCGTGCCGATGATGAAGCTAGTACAATAATAAAATGTTCGTTATTTCTGTAAACTATACAGCGATCAAAACTGAAAATTGATCGCCTCATAACAGCGGCTAACAAAGAACTTGTAACTTATACATAACAAAAAAAAAATACTTAAAAATTCTGATGACCTACGGAATGACCCAAATGTCAAAAGTTGGCGGTAAGCCAGAATGTGTTATCTACTATAGAGCGAAATACTAGCCAGCCGTTCCCAATTTTCACTTTTTTAATTACCAAACTCTTGACTTTGATGTTTGACGACGGTGCATTGTAATTATTTATTTTGTTCAGTGCTGTAACCACTTGACCCGGTTATCAAGAACTTTCTCAATTGTCGCTTGAGTGAAGAGTTTTTCGGTTTCGCTTTTTATGAGGACTAGCATGGGGTAAGATGAATCGAAATAAAAATACCTCTAAAATCTTGAACGATTTTTGACATCTGAAAATGGAAAGTGTGTCGGGTCTTGGTATGAATCTCGACAAAAAGCTTTTTAGACATTTTTATTTTCATCACAAAGGAGTCTATTTTAGGTATTTATTAACGTAGGTTTATATCAAATATAAGTCAGACTACTTATTTTTAGAAACCCATTAAGACCTAATTCGCAAGGACGTAATAAAATCGAGACGGGTTTCTTCCGCGCACCGGTTCTTCAGCACTCTGCTTAGCGGCGAGAATTGAAATTACAACAGCGCGCGAAAAAATCCCTTCGCCATTTTATTACGTCCGTGTGGACGTCGAATAAGGCCCCGTTACCACTCCACACTCGTCGTGAAGACAGATTATCGTGTCGTCTGAAACGTCGTGGCTTGTGTATTTAAATGGAGGTGATCACCTATAGGACAAGTACCTAACTGTCGTTCACGACTTTTTTTGCAGTGACGACAGATTGTCAAGTCAATGGGAACGTCTAGCTCGACAGTCGTAAAACGATAAAGAACCGTCACGACTTTACGTGACGGCGTAATTGCGACTATCTGTCTTTTACATGTGTTGTCTTCTCCACTCACGCCCGTATATAAAACAGAAAAGCTAGATACGACAGTCGTTTAACAATAAAATATTTCGACAACACAGTGACAATAAGCAGTCGTTCTAATGAGAACAGTTAGAGACGACAGTTGTCCAACGACAAAATAATAAATTGTTACTACATAGTGGGACCGGGCCCTAAGTCCACATATTTTTTTTTCGTTCAATGGATTTTCAACCTTCGGTGTTCAACACCGCGCGAGCACTGAAAATCCAACCGAGACCATCATAGCGCGTCGAAGAAACACACTGTTTGATTTTGAACTCTCGGTACTGTGCCGTGCGTTGAAGATCCAATGTACGAAAAAAATCCCATCGCGATATTTTTACGCCCGCGTGAATGTGGACTAAATATCTATTTTCGTACAGATTCAAAACGTTCCAACTGAATAGATAGGTACCAAGATAATCAAAACGCTAGGCAAAATCCCTATGACTGTATTATATAACATAACCTTGTACCAATAAAAGTTTTCCCGTAAGCCCGTTATTATTCGATATTCATGACACAATTGCGAATTCGAATCCCGTATAAACACGTTTACTCCTAAGCTACATACACACATTCGGAAACGTTCACAAAACGGGCCTAAGGTGTGTTCGAATGAATAAAAATGCGGAAAAAAATAAAATGGGGGAAATAGGCGCGCTCTATTGCTCCTTGCCACGAAATCAAAATCCATCGTCGGGTGAGCTCTCTATATAAATTTATTATTGCTTCACTTCCCCTTAGCTATTGTCTTTTAAATCACAGTGTATTGTCAGAGAATATCAGCCTTTCTATTCTGTATGTATTGCAGGGTCTTTGATCTATTTATCTACTTTGATTTAAGATGGAAACGTTGTTTGTTTAATGTTGAAAGGGATACAAAAGAACGAAGAAACCTAATCATTGTCATAAGTTGTAATAAATCTTAGTTCGCGTCGCATTTTGAGCCATATTTTTAACCCCCGACGCAAAAACGATGGGGTGTGTGTGTGTGTCTGTCAGAGGCAACGTAGCTCCCGAACGGATGAACCGATTTTGATTTAGTTTTTTTGTTTGAAAGGTGTATTAGTCGGGAGTGTTCTTAGATATGTTTCATCAAAATCGGTTCAGCCGTTTGAAGATTATCAGCTCTTTTCTGGTTGAAAAAGGGATTTTAGCCTCTGATCAACTCAAAATTTGGGATTCTATTACTTCAATGATATTAGACGAATAAAATAACCTTGAACTGATGCTAGAGCAACACCTGGAATTTCCAGGAAACCCAAGTTATTCACCATCAAACAGCAGAAGTATCGTGTTTGGGCTCATTGAAAAGGTCTCAATGAATAGATTATAGATAAATGGTGATTTAAGGGAGACATTAAGTTTAAAAAGCAAGAAATAAAAATTAAATTTAAAATTTAAAAAACCCCCGACCCAAACAAAAACTCTAAAAAGTAAAAAATAATATTTATAGGCCTTTTAATTTGAACGTAATATTTTGATCAGGGCATTGTCAAGTCGGGGGACGGTCAATGAAAACGCCAAACAGAGGCCTAGCCGTCCCCCGACTTGACAATGCCCTGATCAAAATATTACGTTCAAATTAAAGGGCCTATAAATACCTATTATTTTTTACTTTTTAGAGTTTTTGTTTGGGTCGGGGGTTTTTTCTTTGGGTAGGTACAGTCACCAAAAGAGATAGGGTAAAACCAGGATACTTGCCCCAAGGGTATAGTTGCCCCTATTGTAATTACTCTAGTTTCACTGATGAATTGCATGCTATTTTATTTATCTATCTATCGAAAGACTCTCGAAATACCACTTAGTTGACCGTGTCGCATGTCATGCGATTGAATGGGAAGGCGAAATGACATCAAAGTTTTTGCGGGATAGATGTCCTGTTTCTCGGCATAAGGGACATCTATCCTAACCGTGATTTATATGGATAAGGCACCTATCCCTTAAGTGGGATAGATGTCTCAAAATATAGAAGTCCACAAAAATCGCGAATACTAAGGAAATATTAGCGATAATGTTTTTTACTTTTCATAAATTTGTCGATACAAAACCAAAGTCTCGCCCAGTTTTAAAAATAAAGTAATTTGCTTTTTGTACTGAGAGATATAGAGTGATTTCAAAAAGTGTGGCAACTTTCCGTCTTTTACCCTAAGTAACCCAGGTCGTCAGATATAATAGAAGTTTAGTAAGTAAGCGATGGATGTTTTGAAATGAAATTTAATTTGATAAATTAACTGTTTGTTTTCTAGTAATTATTAAAATTTTATTGGAAAGCATTCATCGGTTTCTTACTAAACTTCAACTATATCCGACAACCCTGGTTACTTACCTATTTTGGTGACTGTACATAATGTACACTAGAGATGTACCGACGACTCGACTACTACATAATAAAATAAAATCATCATCATCATCATCATATCAGCCGAAAGACGTCCACTGCTGGACATAGGCCTCCCCCAGGCTCCTCCACTTCGACCGTTCTTGTGCTTCCCACATCCAGCGGATACCCGCGATCTTCGCAAGGTCATCGGTCCACCTTGTGGGAGGCCTTCCCACTCTACGTCTTCCGGTATGCGGTCGCCACTCCAGAACCTTTCGGCCCCATCGGCCATCTGTTCTACGAGCAATGTGCCCTGCCCACTGCCACTTTCTGTTTGGCAATTCTTCGGGCTATGTCAGTTGCCTTGGTTCTCCTGCGGATCTCTTCATTTCTGATTCGATCACGTAGAGAAACTCCGAGCATAGCCCTCTCCATTGCCCTTTGGGTGACTTTAAGCCTTCTGATTAGGCCCATTGTGAGCGACCACGTCTCATAAAAGTCGAGAGTCTAAGTCTCATAAAATAAAATGGTAAAATTAAATTGAAATCTAAACTTCTATAATAGAAGCAGTTTTACAGTTTACTTTCAGTGCAATCTAGAATAGAATAGGACATTAGGATAGGAAGGAATAGGAACCCTTCATTTGGTCCATAAATAAATTGGACTTAGATCCAGAAATTAAATAAATTCAAAAGTTTATTAGGTAATAATTCTAACAAGAAAGAAGAAACTCTATAGCAAACAAATTGGTAATAAGTAGGTTTGCCATTTTGAACATTGCCGATGTCACCCGAACTCAACCGAAAGCATGTCGGCTAGTCGGCCAAAGTCATAGTCGTCCGAGTCGTCCTATCTCTAATGTACAGTACTTATAAATGACGAAGCTGGATGTTTGAAGCTTTACGCTCTGCTTCTAAGTTACGTCTTATATGACCTAGACAGGGAGGTAATGAGGACCGAGGAGATTACTACCTGAAATATCTAACCTCCTGGTAAAGCCGACTCCTTCTTGCTTATTGGAATATTCTTTATGACAACTTGCGGTAGGAGTAAACTTGTAGAAATCGTCACGTAACGAAAATTGTAGAAATCGTAAAGACATAGAGATCGTTTTTATGGTTTTCGAGGGTGCTGAGGCCAATATAGTGAGGTCACAATGAAAATCCAAGATGGCGAGTACGCACATTTTCAAATTTTTCATCATGGGTGTCGTTTTCAGTGTTCTACTTTTAAATATGGCGTGTAAAAGTGATTCTGATATTATATTCAAAGAATAAACAATAAATTTTCAAAGAAAGACCCAGCCTATTGGAACTACAAAGTAATACCTATCATAGAATATGATAGTAAATACAGATAACCTACAATTCTTTTCACACTCCTCAATAGCTTTATATTACAGGATTGAAAGGAAAATATCGATGGTATTTCCCGTGCAAGAATCAAAAGTGGTTCTAAAGAAAATAGGTTAATACGGCACTCGAAGGCGATGGGCTCACACGCTATTGCCAACTTTGTCATTCAAGTATCGCTTTAAGCCCCGTTTAACACAATAACCAGCACGTTTTAAAGGGACGTTTAATTTTATCACAGATAAGAACAGTTCTTTGTAAGTTGATGTTATAAAGATAAGGTGGTTTTAGCTGTCTAAGTAGATTTTGTTGATCGATAAATAGGTACAATACAGGATACATTTTTAACCAGTGTGCAAACCTTAACCATGAATTCAGCATATCATTCTACACCCCGTAGCGAAAAAAAATTCGTCGGTTATACAAAACAAAATCAGCTGTTCCACACATTTTGACCGCGTAGTTATAGCACTTTTCTACGTATAAAACAGCTGATATATTTTTTTATAACCGACGAAAATTTTCTACGCTAGGGGGTCTAGAATGATATGCTGAATTCATGGTTACAGTTTTAGCACTGGGTTAAAAATGTACCCTGTGTAATGTACGCACGGCTACAGATCAAGCTATAGGAACATTTCCAGTTTACGCTGATCTGGCACTGTACGGAAAGCGTATACAATGCGAGATCACCTTAAACTGGAAATGAAGCTTGGAATGGAGCTTGATGTGTAGCCGTGTGTACTAGGTTTTGCCCGCGTATATCTCGTGTACCTACAACACATATAGCTAGCTTTTGCCTGCGTATATGTCGGTAATTAATCCCACGGGAATGTACCTACTACTGAGATTAAAGTTGTGTTAATCTAGGTTATAAAGTTTCTGAGCTCTAAATTTCATCCATATCCATTCAGCCGTTTTTGCGCCAATCTGGAACATACATCCAGATTAACGGAAAAAATACCCTAAAAACTATATTTTCCGCATCAGACTCGTTCCCTAACCTCGTAGCAATTACTTTTGTTTGAAAATATTCAATACACCGTTTTGACTTCGTTATCTACTATTTTATTATAGGTACCTAATAGATTTTAGATCAACTTTAGAAAATTTGAGGCGAAGTTAGTTTATGTAACTTTTAGTTTAATTATACACTGACTGGTGTTTTGGAAACTTTTGAAAGTTATAAAAAAACCTGGGTTACTGTGACCTGGTTTAATTTTCGGGAGAAAAACCTTCAAAGGATGCTTGAAACCCGGCGTTTTAAAAATTGGACGTGCTTACAGCTCCTCAATTGTTTCTCTCGACACTTCAGCCTTTTGTCAGGATCCACTATATGACAGAGTACTCCGCCATTTTGTAAACTCTTTTGTTTTAAAATGTAGGTACTTACTTGAGATTTCGTTTGAAGAGAAAAAATCCAGGGAAAAAATTGATACTCACCTTTTTTCGCAAATCTTACAGAAGGCACTGGCCGGAGATGACTCACGTGGGTACTCCATCTTATTTCAATAGAACCCAATTTACATAAATGAATACATTATTGTATTCCACCCACACAAAACACCTACTTACTTGAACAAAAACCAGACACATTTTGTTATTTATTGTTTTTATGGACGCAAGGTGAAATATATCTTTCAAATCGAATAATTATTAGCTTTTTTGTAGACCTTAGAAACTATCAAGTTGGCTGCTTAATTTAAACTGTATCTAGTCAAGATGTTAGTTTCAAAACTTTACGTGTTGTCCTGGTAAAAAATTCTCCCTATTCCAAGTATTGTCAAAGACATTAAAGAGATAAATCAAGATGATCTTAAATTCTATATCCTTTTGTTCGGCTTCGCCGGGGACGGCGACTGCTGGGATTAAAAGTACTCTGTGTGTTTATCAAGGTTTTAAACTGTGTACCAATTTCTTTTTTATATCCATTCAGCCGTTTTTCACCAATCATACACCCAAAAAATATTCGTTACTATTTTATTGTAGAGCAATGATGGCCCATTGATTTCGACTCATTAGTCGCAGTGTCTCCGAGACACTGAGGCAGGCGCTAACGCTTATGTAACTTATCATCAAAACGGTGAAGGAAAACAATGTGAGGAAACCAGCATGTCCTGGAACCATAAATTTGAAGACATGTGACCAATCTGTATTGCGCCCACGCAGGATTCCTCCGGTTCCGTTTCCGGTTCCACGCAGGTTCCTTGTGGTGCCGGATGTAAAAGAATAGCACCATCCCATTTCGTCCCGTGGGTGTCGTAGAAGGCGACTAAGGGACTTACTAGAGAATGGGCAGCAGAGTTCTCTATGCATTTTACCACCATACTACGATCGCTAACCCGCCTAACAAGCGTGGCGACTATGGCAAAACCCCCCTTTTGGGGGAGGCCTAAGTCCAGCAGTGCACGTCTTTCGGCTGAAATGATGAATGATGATGAGGATTCCTCTCGTGGGCTGTAACTCTGATAGGTTACGGCTCATTTCCTCTTACGAGTGGAGGCCCTAGTCCCAGCAGTGTGGACATTATAGACTACTTATGGACTCTAATAATTGCCATGTTAAACATGAGACTTTTATAAAGTGGATCGATCAATAATTTTAAAGTTGGTACTTAAAAACAAATGAGTAAGTTCATTGCAGTCACTACATTTTTGAAATTCGGAATATTTGACAGCACAACGATAAGCTGCAAACTTTATGGTCGAGTCGTGTCCTTGATCTATGACTAATAGATAGTGTGTCCCACTCTGACGTGTTCGGCAAGCCATCCATTAATCAATTCGCGATACACTCGCAGTTTCCTCGACTATTCATTACATGGATTTGCATTTCATACATATAGATGTATGACTATAGAGCCTAACAGGATATAAACTTTATATTCGATTAGAAATGTTCAGTGGGAAAAGTGAAGTGGGCAAGTTATGTATTTTGTGTGGTTACAACAGCCTTACTTATGAGTTGTTGGGTAGTTTTTTAGAGTTGTAATAATATGTCTGAAATGTAATAGATGTATGTTCTGTATAATATATTCTACTAGCTTTTGCCCGCGGCTCCGCCCGCATGGCTGTCGGTTGTCACTTAAAAAAGTAGCCTATGTCCTTCTGCATATCCCAGGCTATATCTCTGGGAAATTTCATGACGATCAGTTCAGCGGTTTAGGCGTAAAAGCGTAACAGACAAACAGCCGAGTTAGTTTCACATTTTTAATATTATTATGTGATAAGGATTAGTTAAGTTAGTATTTCATTGTTTTTTTATTTATTAGTTGTGTAAGTGATTTTTAAACATCAATTAATTATATTTACCAAAGCTTTAAAAAAAAAATGAAATGTGAATGAGATAAACATAAATTACTTCATAGTCTTAAAATATTTTAACACATTTTGGTGTATTAGGGAAATAATAGCGGGCGAACCTATTGCGAACAACAGGTCATAAAACCAGCCTCAAACCAGTCTCCACTAAAAACATCTAAATAGAAAAACCCAATAGCAGTTTGCCCGACCTGGGAATCGAGCCGAGCACCTCATGTTCAGCGCTTGCGACCACTAGCCAAACGAGGCAGTGAAAGACTAAAGTACTGCATTTATTTTGACTACGGGATATTTTCCTAATTCTAGTCATAAAAAGATTGTTCAGTTCCGTTTTCAGAAATTCTATCAAAACTCTCCAGTACTTTGTTTGTGACCCAATCTTATTGCATACGTGTGACAGGTGCTGATGAAACTTTGCACAAAGAAATAACGCCTCCGGAAAAGAAATAAGGAACCTTTTATAGCGAATAGCCCGACGCTCCTCCCGGGATATGAAATAAAACATTATTCCTCAGTATCGCTCAAACGTAAGAATATCTATTCAATAAGGTATTGGACGCAAGATTTTCTGATTCTGTGAAGAAATTGATGCGTTTAATATAGGTACATTCAATAGAATAGTTATTGAGTGCCTCGTTGGCCTAGTGGTTACAAGCAGTGTACGACTAAACGCCGACAGAAACTACGCTGACAGACACTACGCCGACGGACTGAACACCGACAAGACTTTACTTCGACGGGACTCTTCGCCGATAGGACTCATCAGCGACGCAAGATACCGTGAAATTGTAAATACCGTTAGATTAAAACCTATCTCGCGAGATTGTAATCTGTCGATAAATTGTGAGTTGCACCATACCTATTGCTTACCGACCGAATGGGTTAGGTTAGGTTAGAATTGCGAATAACGGCGCGCGAGCCGAGCGAGCGAAGCGAGCGGCCGGCGAGCGCTACTTCCATGTTAATGGCGGTTACTTGAATATTTAGTAATAGCGCAAGGTACTATGCGTCTTGATACCAGTTCACAAGTTGACGGTTTCACTTTAAATTGTAAGCAATATATTACGGTTCACAATCTGTCGACAGTTTACAATCTCGCGAGATAGATTATAATCTGACTATCGGAGATAAGTTGCATCACTGATGAGCCCTGTCGGCGAAGAGTCCTGTCAGTGAAGTGTTCTGTCGACGAAGAGTCCCGTCGAAGTAAAGTCTTGTCGGTGTTCAGTCTGTCGACGTAGTGTCTATCGGCGTTTAGTCATACACTCGGTTGCAAGCGCCACTGCTGAGCATGAAGTCTTGGGTTCGATTCCCGGGTTGGGCAAAGTATTATAGGGTATTTCTGTTTTTTTCAGTAGTAGCCCGGAGTACGGAATTGTGATCAGTAGATGGCAACAGGTTCGCCAAGAACAAACATTAAAAAACAGCCTAATTGAGAGCCTCCTTTTTTTAAATCGGTTAAAAATTTACATAATAAACGAATGAAATCACAGTACCTACATTCAATTGTATGTTAGACACTTAACTTATTAAAACAACAGAGCTTCAAAAGCGTAGCAATTACACGCGAACAGTAATCCGTAGTGACCTAAATAGACGCCCTTCGCGATCCACCCTTTGGAGTTTTGCAATTACGGAAAATGATGCAACAACATACAGAGCACGCTGATGGTACTCCCATCCGCATATAGAAAGGCCGAATTAAAATATACTGCAGGAAAATTAATATTTCTGTGAGATTTCTGTATTTTTGTGATGGGTCTCATAATACTCAGGACCCATATCCTGGTATTATGGTTGAATCCTTGGTTTTTATCGCTTTTTTTTTTAATTATTTACTAATTTTTGCAGTTGCAGGCGACTTCGTAAGTGTGAAACTGTATTCTGAGGTGTGAAATTTATTATTTTGGCCACAAAATGTATGCATCGCCCGCTCGCAATTTTTCTGCCTTTTGACTCAGCTCCTTAGAGTCGTAGCGTGTTGTTAAAAAAGTTTATAAAATCTTAAGAACTCCGCTACCAAAACCAAAAAAAAAAAACCGACTGGCATTTCCGGAGAATACGTCATCATCATCATCATCATCCAGTTGCTACCAGCCACCCGGCGAAGATCGTCGCCCCACCTAGCCTGAGGGCGTCCTACCTTACGATTGTCGATTCACGGTCCCCACTCAAGAACACGTCTACTCCAACGGTCATCGGTTCTATGGCTAATGTGGCCGGCCCTTTGCCATTTCAGCTTGCTAGCTTGCTATGAGTAGCTCTGTCGGATCACCTCAATCCGGATTCTATCCCTCAGAGATTCTCTGAGCACAGCTCGTTCCATAGCTCGCTGAGCGACCTCGGATTTATGGACCAGTCGTATCGTGAGTGTCCACGTTTCGCCTTCGTAAGTCATAACAGCCAGGACGCAATGATTAAAGACTTTAGTCTTTATGCTTTGCGGAATAAGCGACGAGAAGACTCGACGAAGCTTTTCAAACGCTGCCCAGCCCAGCTGAATTCTTCTCCTACATACAAAAAACACAAATTTTGCCTCCTTATAGTATGTGGAAATCGAATTTTTTTTTAAGTTGAAAGGGCAACAATTCTCATTCTTATTTATTTCTTTATATACTCTTTATTGTACAGAGGCCAGCACATCAAGCCACCCCAATCTGTCAAATTTCTTTGATCGTTTTTCAACTTTATCACAAAGGAATAAGGTTCATGTTCAATTGGGAAAATTTGACAGTTTAGGATAGGTTGACTTGCTGGCGTCTGTACACCAGAAAATACATGACAAAAATAAAACATTAAACACTAAAAACATACAATGGGCGCCCATTGTTTGTTTTTATTATTCGCTTATTCTTCTGCTATGCATTGCTGATAAATAAGTTTATATAATAAAGTTAGTGGGATAAATTATTATCTATAAAAACACTGGTCAGCAAAAACTTGCCTGGTCAGAGTAGTCAGTCCTGAAATAACACTTTACTTGGTATTTGATCGTTTTTTTTCTGTACTAAAAACAAGAAACTTCTTCGTAAAACTTCGGATTTAGTCAGTTTTAATTTTAATGCCGAAACCGCTTGAAAACTTCATCGTGACCTATTTTGGTTGAACTAGTGTGTGTAGGTACTCGTCAACCTTCGCTTATCGGCTCGATATCATGCCGGCTTGGTATCGAAACTGTTAGATTAATTGCTCTACATACATTGATATAGCTTGTAGCTGGATGAGTTGATTCTGATGAAACAAATTTTGGTCTTTCAATAAAAAATTTAGCTTAGTGCAAATTGTGGGCAGCTGCGAAATATCTTCGTTCTTATACTTATTTAGTTTTCTGTTTGTGATCCGGTCCTTTTTTGTCATCATCTGTCTAGCCTCCTCTCAACTATGTTTGGGTCGGCTTCCAGCCTAACCGAATGCAGCTAACTACCAGTATTTTACATGGAGGTACTGACTATCTGACCTCCACAACCCTGTTACTGACTAATAGGTATGATACCGTAACGGCACGAAGGAGTTTCGGCATGTTCTTTTTTTTTTTGGTTGGGAAATTATCAAATAACTTCTCCCGCTCTGGATGGAGCAGGAGGGCGTATCAGACTTTTACTGACTAAAACCCACCCGGGTTCCTTCAGTTGTCTGTGTGCCAGGGACCCCTGGAAGATGTAATGATAGTTAGGGTTACCCATCCATGGACCCACAGCGGGGTTAACCTGATCGATCCACCCGTGCGGTTGTTTTTAATTATCCAAAAGTTCTTCATTCTTTTGTATTAAGAATTAATCGCAATAAAAAAGTAATCATGTCGAATTTATTGAGATGAATAGACAGGGAAATACCGTTCTAAACCTGTTATGCCAGCTAGTCAAAAGGAATACAATAATAAATAAATTATTTAACGCTTGGGTACCTTTTGTGTTATCCTCAAGTCAATAAATAAAGGATTAAAAAAAAATATACGAAAAAATGACTGGCCGCTAACAATTCAAAGTCAAAACTGACAACGATTCAATTTATTGCTTACATTTTCGTATCTTTCCCCGAAGAGGAAAACACGAAACCATAAACAATTCAACCCACGCCGCACACCGTACAATAGTAGGTAAAGTCGACATCAAAACTAAAAATTAAATTACTCTACCAGCCAGTATTTCGCATTCCTTCCACTTTAGGCTAGACTAAGTTGATTTAAACCCAATAACCGTCAATTGTTTCCAAGTTCTGTCCTGTTCTGGTTTGGAGACTTTGGACTAGCGCCAATGGGTGGTAGTCCAAAGTTGAAGACTCGACCGCATCTTGAATATCGATCGGAGTTATGCAACAACAGATGGTGGCAACTGTGGTGGCCGTGTCAGTAATGAATTTTGTTAAACACTTTTTGTAAGGGAATGAGGAGAGCATAACTTCATAGCTAATGTTGTGTGATGTTTTGTTGTACGGTATCAAGGCTTTAGTATATTGTGTAGTTTGATAAATATCCTTCGATAGATAATAAGCCATTTTCGATAATACAAAATACTTAATCTAAAAAGAATTTTCGAAATTGATCCACAATCGGTAAAAATATCCATGAACATAATTATATTTTTTGGGTACAATGATGAATTGAAAACCTTCTCATTTTTAGGAAGTCGGTTAAAAATGATCACTACATCAGCTGGTGTTAATTTACTTCGCAATTTATGCATTGGCGATAAAACAGACAGTTTAGAACAAAACTTTTTACAATTGAAAAGGGAATTGGAAAGAAAGGATTGAAAAATGTTTCAGTCTCTTCCGGAATCGAGTAAGTTCAACTCGATTATCAACGGTCTCGATTTGATAAAAATCGTCAAACGATTGGATCGATGTTCGTGGTAGACGAAGACGTAACTTGCAGTAAACAAGTTTTCAAACTTGCAATGTTTGAACCCAGTTTGTCGAATAAAAAACGGAAAAGGAGATTTCTTTGTGTGAACGATTTGATCGGGAAGATATAAGTAGAACTGAGACACGACGGCATTTGAGTGGTTGATTTTTAGTATCTAAGGTAACATTTTTAACTTAAATATTGTTCGACTTTTAAATGTATTGCTACAGGCAGGAAAAGCGATTTCAAGCAATTTGTAGGTAATTTCATAAACAAAAGAATAAAAGTTTTGCAAAACGATTGAGCTCTCGAGTGCTAGTAAAGATACTCGAGTTCCATTCGAATATAAATATCGAATTGAACATGGAAAATCTGATACAGAGTTATTTCATAGACTTCTTATCTGATTGATTGATTTGATAATAAAAAATAAAAAATTCTTGCCTTATCGATGCGTTTTGTATAATAATCATGATATGTATTCGTTCTTGCATAATAATGAATGAATGATGTTAGGAAATGGCCATGACCTACTCTAGAAAAAAACCACGGCATAAATAGGTGAAAAGCTATAGGTAAACATATAACTGTAGCTAATAAATAGTCAAATTAACAAATGCCCATAATTAGCTTACCGTTCAAAACAATATCAGATGATTTACAACACCGTAATGCGCCTTTGGGCGAAGTGAAGAAGCATTTTTGACAGAGCAAGGGCGGGGCAAAAATAATGAAGACAAAGGGGGTTATTATGGCAAACTGGCAGGCGCCTTCAATTTCCCTGCCTTAGTCGACTTGATTTAATAAATTAAAACGCAAAATGAGATTTGAACACAACGATAACAAACATTGGAGATAGAATATTAAAGACGCTTACATCATCTTAAAATGTTTTTCTTTTTTTACCGACTTTGGATACAAGAAGGTTCTCAGCTCCGCTGTTTTTTGGAGCGGTTATACAGGAAAAGTTTTTATCCAGGGCGAAAATTTTAACCATGAATTCAGCATATCATTCTAGAATACCGCAGAAATTTTTCGCCGGTTATACAAAAAAGAATCAGCTGTTCCATACATTTTGACCACGTAGGTATTGCACTTTTCTATGAAACAGCTGTTTTTATTTGGTAACCGGCAAAAGTTTCTGTTCTAGAATGATATGCGGAATTCATGGTTCAAATTTGCGCACTGGATATACACTTATCCTGTTTATGACTTAGAGAAACTCCTCTGGAAAGCACCACACATAAATGTTTTGACAATGCAACTCATGAAAATGAATACCACACAAATCTCATTTTCCAAAATTTCTACCCATATTGGTGGCCAAGGTACAGACAGGACTGCCTAGTTTGAGGCCAATGTAAAATCTCTGTAATACTTTGGCAATAAACTTTTATTATACATACTAGCTTTTGACAGCGGCTTCGTCCGCGTGGAACTCGAAAATTATCCCACAGGAACGTACTATTGGATAAGAAGTATACTATGTGTTATTCCAGGTTACAAACTATCTATGTACCAAATTTCGTCCAAATACCGTTCAGCCGTTTTTGCGTGATTGAGTAACAAACATCCAAACATCTAAATATCCAAACATATAAACTTTCACATTTATAAAATGAGTAAACATAGTAGGCATTATTAGGATAGTAGGAAGTAGGATAGTAGGAAGTAGGATAGTAGGAAGTAGTATAGTAGGAAGTAGGATAGCAGGAAGTAGGATAGCAGGAAGTAAGATAGTAGGAAGTAGGATATTAGGAAGTAGGATAGTAGGAAGTAGGATAGTAGGAAGCAGTATAGTAGGATAGTAGAAAATAGGATAGGATAGTAGGAAGCAGGATAGTAGGATAGTAGGAAGTAAGATAGTAGGAAGTAGGATAGTAGGAAGTAGTAAAGCAGGAAGTAAGATAGTATGATACTACTGGATAGGATTATTAAAAAATACAGCAACTTACAGGACCAAACTGTTTCAATGTATTGTTGAAAACTCAAATTTTGCGACATGAAACTTCTGTTCGATCACATAACTGCATTCCAAGCCACAGGATCAAAGCAATCAAAATCTAGTTAGGTTCACAACCGATTCTTTCCTATCGGGAGTTTTTACTCCGAGCTCAGTCGAAACACAGTCGACTGAATATAATGACGTTTTTTTCGTCAGTTTTATTTCATTTCGTCCGAAGACGAAGTTCCGTAATTGGAGACAATAACTTCGAAAACCTTTACCTCGACTGCTCGAATAACTCAATTATGTAAATCGGTTTGGAAATATCTTCGGATCAAGGTACGATTTTAAGAGTTTTGTTTTTAGAAAGAAAGGTAGGTACTGTTTTTTGGGGTGTGGCTTTTGCAAGGGGTCGAGACCCATCCGTGCCTCGAAAAGTACGTTTAAAGCCGTTGTTGGTACTGGCTGTCATACGTAGATCTTTGACAATCGTTACGGGTAACCAGGAGCCCAAAAGTCTGACAACCTCTTTTACAAAGGACAGTAACTGGGTTGTGAAGGTCAGATAGGCATCATTCAGCTGCATCTGCTTACTGACTAACTAATTGTCAGACTGGTTGTCAGACTATCGGACTTCTGACGACCCGTAACGACTGTCAAAGATCACAAATGACAGCCGGGACCAACGGCTTAACGTGTTTTCCGAGGCACGAAGGGGTATGCAAAGATAGTCACCCATCCACGGCCCAACCGCGGCAAGCGTAGCTTAACATTATCGATCGACCCATGCGACCCACTAATAATAGCCGCACGGGTCGATCGATAATGTTATATCGATCGACCCGTGCGGCTATTATTAGTTAGCCACAAGCCCCTCTATACATCGCCTATCCCAACATAGATGTGAAAAGGGTGAGCACATTAATGGGTATTGTTTCTATGGCATATAAATTTATGTGAGTGTATGACCATATTCCGAAGTTTTTGCACTGTAAAATATTTGAAAAGTGCTACTTCAGGTTCCAGGTCAAGGTATCTAGTTACACCCCGACACATCCATAGGATGCAGACCCTCCAAAACCGTTTCCTTCGCCAAGCCACAGACTCCCCATGGTTCGTTCGGAACGAGATCCTCCATCTCGATCTGAAAATGCCCACTATTGCTCAATTTATGAAACGCAACTCGAAGCGTTTCTTCGATAAAGCCGAGTTACATCGCAATCCCTTGATTGTGAAGGCCGCTAGTTATGTCCCCAGTAGAATCAGTAGAATTCGCCGGCCGAGACATGTCCTTTCCGACCCAGACGACCCCATCACTGTTCTCCAAGAAAAGAATAGGGCCACCAGTACAGCACACAAACACAAACGACCGTCGTTCCGACCTCGCCGCCGAGGTAATCGCGCCCCGCGAAGACCCCCGAGTAACGATGAGACCCCCGACCGTCCCTTGCTCGTTGATGCGCCAGCCCGCGCCGCAGCTGAGCCAGTAGCTTTACATTCCCCGTCTAATAATCATGAAAATATCTTGATCCAGCCTGTCCCCAGTAGTACTAGCTGCCCCCCCCCCCCCCGCCAGCGACTCCCTGAGCCGAGGTTCGTACCCCACAGGGGGTGCCCTCAGTGTGCAGTTGTTTTAGGTTTAAGTAGGTTTACGCCCTGGCTGGAGGCTTTTAGAGTCCTAAAAACCTTCACAGGAAAGTCCGGTTGAGCAGTCACGGCCTCTCAAGGTCAACTGCGAGATGCCATTCACAAAAAAAAAAAAAAAAGTACCTAGTTACTTTCAGGCTAAATAAACAAGAATAGTTTAGGCAGGCCTTGAAAACGTAGCAGACAGACTCACGTCTAACATTAGAGTGGATAATACAATTTCAATCAATTTCATCCCACACAGAGTTGGATCTATTCACAATATGACTAGTTTGTTAGGTCGACTTTAGATTATGAAGCTGTCGTCTCGTCTCGTTTCGTTTTGTCAAAGAAAATGTCAATGACACGTTAGACTTATAAACCGGTTTGTATTAAAGTTGGCAAAGATTGTCTACCACGTGTAGATAATCATTTCGGGAATTTTTGGGAATTGTATTGGTAGTCACCGAGTTTTATTGTCCTTCAAACAATTTTGTATGATAATTTCCGTATTACCGTATTCATGGACCCCCCCGAGTGGGTTCCCGCATTGTCGTTGCGGGGGGGCTCAGTAACCGTGGATTCCAGCCACGATGAAGCCAAGAGGAACCCAAAGGTGGGGCCGCTCGTCAGGGCTTTTGCGTTCAAACCATTGACGTAGCGGCCAAAAAGTAGGTTGCGGTGAGGTGCACCGCAACTGAGGTGGGCCGCGATGTCGAATGGGAGGCATCGCGGCTGAGGGTTACGGGCTGCGTTAGAGGAGGAGTGCCGGTGCTTCTGAGCAGCGCTCTTCCCTTCCGTGGCCTGGACGGGGCCGCCACCGTTTGATGGCGGACGCGGTGGGGCCGCAGGGGAAGAGGAGTGTTGGTATAGCGTCAGCCACTCTCCCTATCCCCTGCGGCCGAAAAGTGGTAGACGGGACGGCGCGTTGTGTTCCACACGCGCGCCGTCAAAGATGTCAGCAACCACTGGTGGGGTCCGCAAGGGCCGATGCTTGCCAGGGGTGCGGGTTTGTTCGAAAGAGATACCACAGCCCCTGGCATACGGGCTACTGAGGGAACACGGGTGGGTTTTAGTCAGTAAAAGTCTGACATGCCCTCCTGCTCTACTCAGCAGGAGAAGTCATTTGATGATTTCCCACCCAAAAAAAAAACCGTATTCATTGACCATTTAGCTGCATCCCTTTGTTGGATTTTTGGATGTAAGTGGACAAGTGAAAGAAACGTTATATATCATAGATCGAATGCTTACAATTTCACTCTCCTTACGCATCTAGCTTTTTGAAGGGTCGACTAAAATCAATTTTATTTTTTGACGTTCAAAAGTGACTTTTATGTGCCATTTAATTTAAATGTTGACTTACAAAAGTGCATTTTGTGTGACTATCCTACTAGTATTATAATAAATGTGAAAGGTTGTATGTCTAGATGTTTGGATGTTTGTTACCTACTCCATCACGCAAAAATGGCCCAACGGATTTGGATGAAATTTGGCACACATATAGATTATAATCTGGATTAACATATAAGTTTTTATCCCGGTAGTATGTTTCCGTAGGATAACTTCCGACTTCCACGCGGGCGAAACCACTGGAAAAAGCTAGTTTGAAAGAAATGTTTTGACTTTTACATAACGGACAATGGACAGTCAGCTATAGGTTTTGGCGCCTAAGATGGTCCTTAGATTACGGAATCACAACTTCGTCGTATCTTTGAATCTTAAAATATCTCGATAGGTAGAAACGACGTAGGTAGACCAATATACGTGTTTGGCAGAGTACGTACAAAAACATCTAATGGAGTTGTGTGATCGTGCGTAGGAAGAGAAGACAGGCGCAAATCGGTTTCGATAAAAAATGCACAAGCACTTTTAGCTGTCTATTTTCACTTTGGTTTCAAAAGGAGGAAGTTTTCAAATCGTTTATTTGTTCCCATGGTTCCCATATACATTTTATTAACTTTGCTAGGATAATTTTTGTGACCTATTTAATCCACTTTGTGTATCTTGATGATGTTCTAGTACAGGAAGTATTCATCAGTGTTTTTTTTTTTTTTTAGCAAGTAGTCCTGTACAAATTGTTGTGGAGTAGGTTAAAAAAAATACAAAAAAAAGTGCAATGTGAAAATTAACTTTAATTGCGGAAGTAGGTGTCTTTGGATCTGTATTTTTAGTTTCTTACAACCGAGTTCTGGTTATTTTCTTTTGTATAAACCTTTTTTTTTACTGTGGCGAAGCCAATGCTCAATGGGGTGATAATAAATCGATCTGATTTAAATTGTACCTAGATTTTAACATTTTAGTTAGAAGATTAGCATCGCGTTTTGCCTTGACCTACTAAAGTCATGAGTCAAGCCTTAACTGATATAACTACAGACGAATCATCTATTTCTGCTGTTGCTGGTATAAATCTAGCGTTAATAGTATCCCAATTTATATCTACAAACACGATAACAGCGTAAGAATAAATAAACCATCAATACAGATTTGTTTATCTCAAGATTCTGAGTAACTCTCTTTACATACGTAATTCTCTGTAAGTGTTATAGCGTATGTATGTAGGCAATGGGGTCTAAAGGACCCTTTTAAGTACGACATGCTTACTAATGCCATACTCACTGTTGTGAACGAGTATCCCATAATCACCATGCTTGGCAGGCATTCGGTTGATGTTCTTTTGTTTGTTTTTGTTGGCAGTGAGAAACCTAGCACCTTAATTGGGTAACACACTTCTGAATAATTTTCACGGATATTGCTTATTAATTTTTATTATTAGGTATACTAGTTGATACGACAGACGTTGTCCTGCCTTAACTATGAATAATAAAGTTAATATGGTCGTAATTTTTTTTGGAGGGATTTTGGTTAGAGTGGCTTGTGGCTAAGTAACAATAGCTGCGCGGGTCGATCGATCAGGTTAAGCTACGCTTGCCGCGGTTGGTCTGTGGATGGGTGACCATATTTACATACCTAGACCCCTCCGTTTTCCACGCACAACGGACCGAATGGGAGTCTACGTGTGGAAAAGGGAGTCCCATCATCATCAAGACCCCTCCGTGCCTCGGAAAGCACGTTAAGCCGTTGGTCCCGGCTGTCATTTGTGGATCTTTGACAGTCGTTATGGGTCGTCAGAAGCCCGAAATTCTGACAACCAGTCTTACCAAGGGGTATCGTATTACCCAGTAACTGGGTTGTGGAGGTCAGATAGGCAGTCGCTCCATGTAAAATACTGGTATTCAGCTGCATCCGGTTAGACTGGAAGCTGACCCCAACATAGTTGGGAAAAGGCTAGGCAGATGATGATCGTTATTTTATTTTTTTAATTTTCTAATGTTACGCGCAACTTTCTGAATCTTTTCTTTCATAAAAACCTTCTCCTGACGATAAAAACACAACAAAAAAAAAAAAATTAGCAAAATAAATTGGTCCAGCCGTTCACGTGTGATGCCGTAACCAAGGGAAATAGGATTCATTTTTGTTAATATAGATTAAATGGTTGAGCTGGATGGTGCTTATTCACGCGTCATGTTCATGAACGGGCGCCGTCAGTTGAGCCTAGTTATCTCCTAAATTCCAGGGCTTATTTTTTAATCTTACTACGTTTTGGAACGGGCAAGGCTTCCACTTTTTGAATAACTTACCGACTTTTTGTAAATTCAAAAGTGCCTGTATATATTATGATTTAATTGCAAAAAATAACTTAACAACAACGCAACTCGAGAACGTAAATAACGCCATGAATTTTGTGACTGTGTACTAGTGTGCTCCGGAATAATCCCTCTGCTCATCGTCTTTTGTCTTATTGTTCAATATGCATCTTTTACAAAATCAAATTCAGGAAAAAACTGTAGCTGCCATACATAACAGTGGAGATAATTTTCACGTAGATTAATTATATTTGAAAACTATATCCAAAATGTAACTGTGACGCCTACGTCATACTTCATCCAAAACGATTTATAGTCATAAGTCAGCCCAGTCATAAGTCAAAGCAGTCATAAGTCGTAATTAGTCAGGGTCGGGACCCGCGGGTGGCTCGCAATTAATCAATTATTTCACTTCATTAGCCCACTCGGATTGGGCTCATCCCTGGTGGGTTAACGGGGTAAGCATTTTAACCGTGACACGATGGATTAATTAAATTGTGAGTTTAATTTAACAGTTTGTATTTCAACGGGTTAAAGTAGAAAATTGCTTACAAAATGTAGAATTCATCTTACTGGATTGCAATTTGTTTAGTTGCCATTTTGGAAAAGGTTTTTATTTATTTAATCAAATGAAAATCAGCACCTGCCTAGCCTTTTTCGATGTTGATGACGGCTTCTAGTCTAACCGGATGCAGCTGAAGCTGAATAGCAGTATTTGACTGCCTATCTGACCTCCACAACCCAGTTACTGGGTAATGGGACTGGTGGTCAGACTTTCGGGCTTCTGACGGCCCGTAACGACTTTCATTGTTATTTAATTAAATACTAATACTGAATTTATGCTAATTAACAAAACAGGTAATTGTAATAAGCAACCTTACTAAGTTATGAAATAACTTGTATATAAAGAAGTGGTGTATGCCCATACCATATGCCCCCTTTTTTTTTTTTTTTTTTTTTTTTTTTTTTTTTTTTTTTTTTTTTGGGTGGGAAATCATCAAATAACTTCTCCCGCTCTGGGTGGAGCAGGAGGGCGTGTCAGACTTTTACTGACTAAAACCCACCCGTGTTCCTTCAGTAGCCCTTAAGCCAGGGGCTGTGGTGTCTCTTTCGAACAAACCCGCACCCCTGGCAGGCATCGACCCTTGCGGGTCCCATCACTTTTTGTGCTGACATCTCTTTGAGGCGCGCGTGGAACACAACCATATGCCCCCTTCAGTTTCACAAAAGAATTATCGTGGTTGTTGATTAGGGAGTGTTGAAGACTTGAAGAGTAGGTATCCCCGGGATCATCGTGCTCTATGCTTCTTAAATCAAACTCGGAATAAATAACTCTGTGAAATATAATCTTATTAAAAGTCTTAAATTCACTAACAGCCAGCGCGTGGCCAAAGGCTCTGGGTCTAAAATCTTGAAGCATGAAATTTTGCACAAGGGTCCTATACAGGGTATAACAGAAACCCTATTGCTGTCCATGAGCACTAAAGATAACAGCTGGTATAGAATCACTATACATAGTTTCAGCTCAAAATAAAATACTCTAAGAATTGATACCACATTTTCGGTTTCATATTTCTTAAATTCAAATCATAACAAACGTGTCACCGCACTACGTAGGTCAATAACTTTCCACGTTACTTGCCAATATCAAGATAAATGTCTTCCGAGTGATGTGTTTATTTCAATTTGAAAAGTTAGGTTTCTGTTATCAATGTATTAAAAATTCTCATAACTTCCGAACGTGTAGAGATAGGACTAAAAACCCTTCCAATATCGTTTGATATCATCCAAAGAAGCCGAGCCCTTGTATGTATGTATATACCCTTTCCGTTATACGTTTTATAAGTAGGTATAAAAGAATTCACTAAGAAAGGATTTTCAAAAATTAATTCTCTAATGGAGTTAAATGAAAGTCGCCATTTTTGCCGACAGGAAATCCCATTGGGCACAGGTCATGTATCGTTATAAGATTGTTATTTAGCATCAAGCACTTTTATATTAAAAATAGACTGTTGTCAACCGTCGGAACTGACTCTCGATTTTTCTTTTCTTGTATTCGAAAATACGAAATAATGTTTATCTCTCAAAATAATATAAAAAAATCTGAAAAACACGCTTTAAAAACCTAACTAAAAAGCAGAAAATAATTTCAAAAAAGCGTGGGGTGCTTTTTGATGTATTTTTATAATCTCATTCTAATTCAATTAATATTCAAAAACCCCACGCTTTTTAAAAATTATTTTAAAGATTTTTTATGTATCTATTATTTATTTCATCTTTTTTAGTTCTGCTAACTACAAAAACGTGTTTTTTTTAATTATTGAATTGTCATCGGTCCTCGAGAAGTCTACAAAGTTTACATGAAATCTGACCGTTTGAAGTGAGTAAAAATCAAGTCCAAAGGAGTCGGTTTCAAACAAACATACAGGTGAAGCTAATAAAAGCGTGTTAAAAATTCCAGTAATTTATGAAATACTAGCTTTTGCTAGCGGCTTCGCACGCATGGAGGTCGGAAATTATCCCACGCAAACGTGCTACCGGGAAAATTGTATCCTATATTAACATATAGGATACAATTTCAATCCAGGTTATAAAATATGTGTGTGACAAATTTCATCCAAATGCATTCATCCGTGTTTGAGTGATTGAGTTACAAACATCCAAATATCAAAACATACAAACTTTCACATTTATATTAGTAGGATTCGTGGAGGTTGGGTAAGAAAGCCCAACTCAGGTTAATATCTCTATAGTACTAATTTTTCTCTCTGTGTTGTAATGTTCTTTCAATCCACTAATTCCTTGTGACGGGTCGTCCCGTTGAGCTCCCTAAAATAGAGCTGAGCTACACGATGACTGATGCATGTATGCCGTCAGATGCGAAAGGTCAGTTCAAAACTGCATTGGTTCTTTCTTCAAAAGGCTCGCCAGACTTCTAGATATGGCTCTGCATTGTAAGACCCACATGAAATCATCCCTACTAATATTATGAATGCTCTGTCTGCCTGACTGTCTATTACACTTTCACGCCTACACCGCAGAACTGATCGTCATGAAATTTCGTCGTCAGCGATAACCCTACATCCACGCGAGCGGAGCCGCGGGCACAAGCTAGTAATAATAGAATTTTTGGACTTTAAAAGAGGCCATGACCGTTGACTTCGTTTCGGCATTCCTTCTTTTTTTTTATAAGGCACATCAACGACTTACCAAACAATGATCCTCCTTCAGCGAAGCAGTGATGCTCGCGAAGAGGGAGGCGGCGCACGTGAGGGACAGGTAGTATATGCACCCTCACGGCCCTAACCGCCGCAGGAGTCGCCCTGGGCGTCGGGAATCCCAGGCTGATTTCCGGCCACCGTAGGTGTGGGCTTGCGGACGGCGAGTAATGGGTAGCTCGCTGTCCGGTAAGGACCAAGCCCAGGTTGACTCCGCGTTGTGTTCCACGCGCGCCTCAAAGTGATGTCAGCACAAATCGATGGGGCCCGCAAAGGCCGATGCCTGCCAGGGGTGCGGATTTGTTCGAAAGAGATACCGCCGCCCCTGGCATACAGGCTACTGAGGGAACACGGGTGGGTTTTAGTCAGTAAAAGTCTGACACGCCCTTCTCCTCCAGAGCGGGAGAAGTTATTTGATGATTTCCCACACAAAAAAAAAAAATGATCACATACAGTTTTAGGAATTGTGAATTAGTCACTTACAGAAGTGCATAGTATTAGCAGAGCAATTTACAGGACGTACAATATTACTATTATATATATTATAGATATTAATCCCTGATTTTATTTCTAGCTACAAATAAAAAAAAAACAGGGATTACCCTGCTAGGAAATGCTTGCGCCATCTAGTTTTAACAAAATATTGACGTTGTAAAAGTGTCCTGAAAGATCTACTTTACAATATACATTTTGTAGATTTCCAGCTACAATCAACTCAATCCATTAATTAGTGAACAATTGTATGTTGTTGCTCTACTAAGAGTAAATTAACATTGGCTTTGGCTATCGCAACTGAAATATTTGACTTGTTGTTCTCATTAGCAAATATGTCGGCTTGTTCCTGTGATATATTTAGTTTTACGAAAGGACTTTCGGTTGTTTGAGGCAGGTTTGCAAACGTGTTTTGTTATCTACAAAACAAGTTTGCAAACTTGCCTCAAACAACGGCTAAACGGATTTGGATAAAATTTCACACAAATAGATTATAACCTGGATTGGCACATAGGATACTTTTTATCCCAGTAACACGTTCCCGTGGAACTATTTCCGAGTTCGCAGCGGGTCAAGCTTCGGGCAAAAACTAGTATTACATCAGTAGAAAACTATGTAACAATGTCGGAAACAATGTTGCATGCTGTAACAGCCAACGAACATGTAGGTAATAAAAATTAATGAATTAATCAGTTAATGGGCAGTATACCCTTATGAATATGATTTTGTTAACAATTTGGGTTATTAACTAGATAAATAGGGGCTAGTGAACAATGCTCAATTACTTATTAGCGTGTAAATTTATGTCGTGAGCCAAGAGTTGTCGTTGTTTTGATATTTGTATTGTCTTTTATTGCTTCACTATTGTTCGTTGAGGTAGGTTATCGAGTCTCCCAGCTGATATTTATCAGGATTTTTTAAAGACGATTAATAAAAGGTTTTAGATGTGAGTGGCAACGGAGGGGACGCCCTAGGAGGGCATTAGAGTGACCTTATTGCTTGTGTTCTTCAGAACGGTCATGTTCTTAGTACTCGCAGCCGGCGTGTGTGTATGACCAGTTGTATGAACGCAAACTAGGCAAAAGGAGTAGGTATGTAAGGATCGTATCAGGTGGTGTTCTGTAGTGACTGCCTACGCCCATGGGAAGAAGGGTGTTTTTTTTGTGAGTGGACCTCCCACCCAAAAAAAAACATCCTATTTTTGTGCAAAAAATTACACGCATTGGGCGTATAAAAATACTGACAAAATCCATGTAAATGAAATCCATTGGTCGTATTGCCAGACTTAAACTTACTTCTTTTCTCTGGACGAATTCTAGAAAACTGTTGAATATAGACATATACTTCCTACTATGAGTAACAACAGTATAAATGTGAAAGTTTGAATGTTTGTTACTCTTTCACGCAAAAACTACTGAATGGATTTGTATGAAATTTGGCATACAGATAGATTACCTGTATAATGTAATGAACAATGTATGTTGTTGCTCTACTAAGAGTAAATTAACATTGGCTTTGGCTATCGCAACTGAAATATTTGACTTGTTGTTCTCATTAGAAAATATGTCGGCTTGTTCCTGTGATATATTTATTTTTATGAAAGGTCTTTCGGTTGTTTGAGGCAGGTTTGCAAACGTGTTTTGTTATCTACAAAACAAGTTTGCAAACTTGCCTCAAACAACGGCTAAACGGATTTGGATAAAATTTCACACAAATAGATTATAACCTGGATTAACAAATAAGATACTTTTATCCCAGTAGTACGTACCCGTGGGATTTCGGCTTCCACGCGGACGAAACCGCTGGCAAAAGCTAATGATTTTATAAACTTCGATTATTTTATAACCACTTAATTCATGTTTTTCGGTACAATTTCGTACTCATCTCTTTCCTTGACAACAAAGATTATCACAATTTTCTCATTCCCGGAAGAAACAAAAAGATTGGTAAAAACGCGGCGCCAAAACGTTTCTGTAATTGTAACACATTTTTTTCGCTCTTTACAACATTGTCGGCGTCTCAACTCCCATCTTACTTACAAAATGTCCCATCAAAAATCAAGAATATGCCGAGAATTCTTCCCTAATCTTAAGTTACTAAAGATAAGCCAAATCTTGTCTTTTATTAAGCATTTTTTAGTACCTATAAAACTGTTGCCTAAGTTCTTCTTTCCTTTGTTGGGACTCCCAGTCTTGTACTTGTTTAAAGAGTGCCTTTTGTCTGGAATATATCTACCAGTACTATATAGAGTTGCACAGTTTACTAAGAGCGAATTGCACCAATGAAACTACACGTGATCAGCAAGTAAACCTATGTTTAAGAACAGTCAGTGTCATTATTTTTTATGGAATTTTGACACTAACAGCTTTTGAACGCGGCTTAGATGTGCAGATCGCGCTCGGTTTTATTAAATTGGTACTAAGGTTTTAGCTTGTAAGATTGTATTTTCTACTATACCCGAATCCCATTCCCACCTACATTTTCTAGCATTCTTTATTTAAAAAAAAAACTGACATGTAGGCCGTTACCGTCCAATCAATATCTATCGTGATCTTCAACATGTTCCAAAAACGAAAAACCATCCATATTGTATTGTTGTAAGCGCGTGGGTTTCACGACTTACACGAGTAGTTTGTTTCGTTGTTAGAAGGAAAACAGCCAATTGAAACTTTAACGTTTAATCTATTAACCTTCAATGCAATTATTATTTATTCTTATTTAGCTTTAAGTTGTTAGGTATCGAGAGTAGTTTATAGTTTAGGACGCGCAGTAGGGAGCGCTTGGACGTGTGTGTCTTCGTTGGCGGTCGCGGAGCAAGAGAGCGAGAGCGGGCGGATGCGCTAGTGATGTGACGCGCGGCGCAGGCGAATTTCTGGTCGCGTAGTGTTGGCGCGAACATACTCCGGGGCCGGTGAAGTCCAGCAGGGAAGTGTGGACGAGGAGACATTGAGGACGAGAGCTTACGCCGTCTTCGAAGCTGGTGAAGTTGCGCCCTTGGCGCTGATGCAGAACTACAGGTGCAGCGAAGTGTGCCCATGATGCAAGAAGTGAGTGGCAGTGCGGCGCTCTATGCAGCAGTGCGGTGATGTGGACGCCGAGTGGGCGGTGTAATGATGGCGTGCACGTGAAGCTGTATTGAGATGTTTTCCTTTTTATTGAATACTGTCTCTATTTTCTTTAAGTGTTGTCTTCATTGATTGCTTAGAAATGTGTGATGAACATCTGAATCAGTCTAGTAAGGGGCAGAGGCGAGTGAGGGACCGCTTGATAGTGCCTCTGGTAGTCGAGATATCGGCGACGCGAGATATGCCGTCCTCTCCAGGATACAGTTTGGCAATGCGCCCCAGGCGCCAGCATAGCGGCGGCGTATTATCCTCCTGAATGAGGACTAGATCACCAGTGGTCAACTTAGCCTTGTTCTCACGCCATTTTGTTCTCGTTTGGAGCTCAGAGATGTACTCCCGTTGCCACCGTGTCCAAAATTGCTGTCGCATTTTTTCGATGGCCTCATATCTTGTGCGGCAGCGTGCGTTGTCATCGATGATTGGCGACGGCCGGCGGTGCGGTCAGCGGCCGGCCGATCAGGAAGTGTCCTGGGGAGAGAGGAAGGAAATCTGTAGGACAAGAAGAAAGTGGGGACAGGGGTCGACTATTCATTATAGCCTCAACCTGCGCAAATAGCGTGGCCAACTCTTCGAAGGTCAGATTAGTGTTGCCCATTACACGTTTGATTATGTGCTTAGCCGATTTAATGCCGGCCTCCGACAGACCAGAAAAGTGAGGAGCGTAAGGTGGATGGAAATTGAAGTTGATTTGCATGTTTGCTGCAAGATCGCTGATTCCTTTCGAGTTTGATTTTAGAAATTGACCTACTTCCTTGGAAGCTGCCACGAAATTACGCCCGTTGTCTGAAAATATCTCTAAGGGTTTTCCTCTACGTGAAATGAAGCGTTTTAAACATGAAATAAATGCGTCTTTAGAGAGGTCGCTAACGGCCTCCAAGTGCACACACTTGAATCTAAAACAGATGAAGAGACACAAATAGCATTTGGATACGCGAGCCCCATGACCTTTCTTATTTAGTATGTGAAAGGGCCCTGCGAAATCCATACCGATAGACTGGAAGGGAGGAGCAGGAGTGACTCGCTCGGGAGGTAGATTACCCATCATAGGTGTAAGAGTTTGCCCTTTGTGGCGGCGGCACACGACGCAAGAGCGCACGGTGCTGCGGGAGAGCTGCCTGCCGTTGATCGGCCAGAAAGACTCTCGGACAGAGTACAGCAGTTGCTGTGGACCTGCGTGCAATAGGCGTTTGTGTTCCTGGCGAAAGATTAAAATGGTCAAATGATGTTTGGAGTCTAAAATTATAGGATGTTTTTTATCGTTGCTATAGCTGGAACGATCAAGCCTACCGCCTACTCTCAAAACACCTTCCTCATCGAGAAATGGGCTAAGAGCTGATATTTTACCCTTAAGTATAGATTCACCTTTTGTTAGTTTAGTGTATTCTTCAGGGAATGATTGTTTTTGAGCCTCTTTGGCTAATATTGTTAATGAATGGTTCATCTCTTGAACTGATAGAGGACCTCGTCTAATATTTTTATCTTTCAGAAATTGAATGTACCTTAGTACAAATGCAAATATTCTCTTGATTCTGTTGAGAGCAGAGAAATCTTCAAATCGTATGACTGCCGACTTGCTTGCAGTTGTCACGAGTAGGACCTTCATCTCAGGTAAGTTGGTTTTGCTTGGTTTGTCTTGTAATGGCCAATGATCTTTATCCATGCTGAGGAAGGGCGGGCCTGACCACCAGTCTTGTAGATTGCGCAGCTTCTCTGCAGGGACGCCGCGGGAGATATAGTCAGCCGAGTTGGCAGCGGTGGGCACGTGACGCCATGAAGAAAGGTTTGTATTTTCGCAGATTTCTACGACCTTGTTAGCTACAAAACTTTTCAGCTTGCTGGGAGTGCTGTTGAGCCATGCGAGTACGACACTGGAGTCACACCAGTGTATGCACGTGGAGATAGGGTACCGCAGGGAGTCTAAAACATTCTTCGTGAGATTGGCGGCTAGTAGCGCTCCAAGTAGCTCCAACTTTGGTATGGTAAGAGGCGGTTTAGTAGGTGCCACTCTGGATTTGGCGCAGAGTAAATGGACTGCTACTTTACCTTCGTTATCAGTTGATCGTAGGTATATGCATGCGCCATAAGCATGCATGGAAGCATCACAGAAGGAGTGTAATTGAATTTCTTGTGGATTTTCACATAGAACTCTTCTTGGTACTGCCATTTCATTAAGAGACGGAAGGCTAGAACTCATTTTCTGCCATTCCTTTCGTAGATCATCTGGGACTGGCTCATCCCAGTCCAAGCCTCGCAGCCACAGCTGTTGCATTAGCATCTTGGGCTGGACAGTAGACGGTGAAAGCAATCCGAGAGGATCAAAAATGCTGAAAGACGATGATAGTATTGCTCTTTTCGTAATCTTTTCTGTAGATTCGGGGCTTGGAGCTTCAATGGTGAATTGAAGAGAGTCGGATCGCGGGCTCCAGCCCAAGCCGAGGGCACTGGATGCGTCACTCAAGCTTAACTTGCTCTGCAGGTCGACGGTGGAGATGGGAAAGATGTCAGGTGCATTTGACCTGAATTTTCGAAGGTTGAAGTAGCCGGATTTCAACATAGCGGTGACTGCATTCAATATGTGTAGTAGCTCTTCTTTAGTGTCAGCTCCAGTTAGTAGATCGTCGCAATAAAAATCCTTCTGAATTATTTCCTTGACCTTATCTTCGTCGCAGTCTTCTCCAAGTTGCCACAAGCATTTAGTGCTCAAGTAGCTTGCGCTGGCGAAGCCATAGGTCACGGTGTTGAGCCTAAGCGTTCTTATTGGTAGGTTATCTTCTTCACGCCAAAGAATAAGCTGTAAGTCTCTGTCTTCTTCGTGGACATTGACTTGACGAAAGAATTTATCGATATCTCCAGCTAATACATACTTATATAGGCGAAATCGCAGCAGAATCGAAAACAAGGAGTCTTGTACCTTGGGGCCAATCATTTGGATGTCGTTTATGGAAACACCAGTAGATGTCGCGGCGGAGCCGTCGAACACGACGCGCAGCTTGGTGGATTCGCTCTGCTCGCGCAGCACAGCGTGGTGGCACAGGTAGTGGCGCCGGTGCGGCGACGGCGGCTGCTGCTCCAGCAACGTACAGTGGCCCAGTGACAGGTATTCTGCTATAAATTCACAATAGGCTTGCTTGAGAATCGGATTTTTGCGGAACTTTCGCTCTAAAGAAAAAAATCTTTGTCTTGCTCTATTATAGGAGTCACCGAGAACATCAGTAGACTCTTTAAGTGGAAGCTTCACAGAGAAATGTCCATTTTCTTGGTGGGTAGTGTGTGTCTGAAAGTGCTGCTCACACATCTTCTCACTATCACTCAGGAGAGGTCTTTTTGGTAGCTCTTCTAGCTCCCAAAATCGGGCAAGTTGTTGATCAAGATTATTGTTTAAATGATCGTCATTTCTTGATAAATTGCACTGAATATTTCTAGTTACAGAGTTGGACGGTATAGATATAGCGCCTGAAATAAGCCAGCCCAACTGGGAACTTCTCAAAAATGGCAAATTTGCTCCAAGTGATTGCTGCTCTGTTCCTATAATTTGCCAGAATAAATCTGCACCAATCAGCATGTCTATTGGGCCTGAAGTGTTGAAGGAAGGATCGGCGAGTGGAGTTTTCGGCGGAATCTTGAAGTAGCTTAAATCAATGGTTGAACTTGGAATATTTGCTGTAAGCTCAGGTAGAACCGGGCATGCTAGTGTGGTATGGTAGTCTGTATGGCGAGAATGTATGCGGACAAAGCTTCTTTCTGCGATTAATCCACAGTGTGTATTACCCATACCAGTTATCCTTGTAGTATTAGTCGGTATGACAGGTAAGCCCAACTTCTCTTGCAACTTCCTAGTTATAAAGGTGGCCGCACTGCCGGAATCAAGAAGGCAACGTACTTTCTGGCATTTGTTGCTACTTGGATTTGCCACATCAATAATAGCTGTAGATAGTAATACGTGATTGTTTTGTTGTACCTGAGATGAGAAGTTAACCGGAACTTCAATGGTTGATTCAGGAACGTCCGTGGCTTCAGCAATGGCAGGTTGCACAGAGACGCTGGTTACAGGCTGTGAATTTATGTGAAGCAATGAATTGTGCTTTCTGTTACACCTTCGACATGGGCCTTGAGGACAATCCTTGGCAACATGTCCTTTTTTAAGGCAATTAGGACATAACTTCAAGCGGTAAATTTCATCTTTCCGTTGTTCTGGCGTTTTTGCTAAAAATGTAGGACATTTGTAAATGCTGTGATTTGCACTGCAATAGTTGCAGACCCAAGTTGATTCTCCGTTAGGTTTGTTGTTGTTTGTATTGGCTTCTGTACATGCTAAGGAATTGCAGGCTCGCTCCTGCTTATTGCTAGAGTTGTGTTTCTTACAACTGGTAGTATTCTCTACAATGTTAGCTCGATTTTGTAAGAACTTTATTAATTCACTTAATTTTGGCATAGTGTCATCATCAGGGTTCCTATATTCGTCCCATGCTCGTTTGGTAGTGAAATCAAGTTTGTGGTACATAATTTGTACTATCAATGGATCCCATTCGTCTGTGGACTGACCTAAACTTGACAGGGCTCTGAGATTTTTGTTGACACTATAAACCAATGCTCTAAGAGAACTTTCAGAATCACGGTGAGTGGGTTGTAGTTCAAATAAAATTGAATCTATGTGTTGAGTGATCAGGTGTCTCGTGTTATTGTACCTCTGACACAGCAGGTCCCAAGCAACCATGTAGTTTTTGTCTGAGACCGCTAAGTTAGTTAAAATGTTGGCTGCTTCGCCGGCTAAGTAAGAAGTGAGATAATGGAATTTGTAAATAGGAAGTAATTGTGAGTTTTCATGAATTAGTGATTTAAAAGTATCTCGAAAGTCTAACCATTTAGAGTAAGTACCATCAAACTTTGCTATTTCTATTTTAGGTAATTTAAAATTCACACTGTTAGAATGCTCGCTTTGAAAATGATGATGGGATGGAAGTTGTTGAGATTCACTAGGACATTGCTGCAGAATTGTTTCTGTCTCAGCAATCAATTCTATAAACTTAGAGTCCGTAGCATCCCTCTCATCAATTTCAACAGATATAGTTTCTACGGAAAGCTCATCAATTTGATCTTGCAGCACAACAAAGTTTTTAAATAAATCTCCGATCATCTGTAGTTTTAATTTAAGCTCATTTACTTGTGATTCTTTGTATTCGTACATGGGTACTGTCTTGATTTGGTTTAAGTAATTTTCATATTTAGTTAGCCTACCACGGATACTGGCACGTTTAGCTTTTAAGGTTTTGATATCCATGGCGATAAATTAATCAATTAAACTACCTTGATAAAGACAGCACTGAATCACTAGTACAAAATGAATGGAAAGATCTTACGTTCCTCGTCGTCTGGCTATCGGTAGTTACCGGCACTCCTTCGGTGTCAGCGAAACGAAGCGACCACGCGCGGGCGCGGAGCTCGGGACGGGGCCTGGGGCACGTGGCACGCGTGCGGCGGAGGCGCCGTAGCAAAGCGCTCGATGAATACCCGAAGTGATGACGGGCTCTGGCCACAAGGATGGGCACGGGCACCTCTTGCGCTGGAATAGTCGGCACAAGGCGGGGTATATAACGTGCAACACAAGCGAAGGATAGTGCAATTATAGAACGGGAGGGGTGTAAACAATCCACGCACAAAGCACAAAATAACTCATCAGTAAATCCCAAGAACCAAGTAAAATAGATAGGTAGCTATGTTGCACACGAGCACAAATGCTGGCTAGCACTTCCAACACGTGCGGGGATAGCGTGGGCAACACGATATTCACAAAATGGCGCACAAGTAAAATTTTCCAGTCACTGTTGTAGTTGCACAATTTAGTGCGGGGTATAGAAGATAGCCTACAACGAAAAAGAATAGGTGACTGGAATAAATTGAATCGCAAATTATAGCATAGAATTGTTAATAGGTAGGTACCTTATGTACCTATAGGTATTTTCCTAGCCACTTGTAGCTACCTATGCAATCGCACTATTGCACAGGGCTACAAAAATCAAGGGTATAGGTGACAGGAATAGACTTTAAATAGATACGCACAATGCACATGCATGAAAAAGGCTTTTTCTATTACTGATGTAGTTTTTCCGCAATTACGCAGGCTAGACTACAACAAAAGGGGTATAGGTAATAGGAAAATGGAAGAAAGGAAACTTAGCTGGGTTTTCACGGGCCGGCCACGCCCAAGCAGGCCGAACTCGCAAAGTAGGTAGATCTTGAACTCGTTTCTTCGAACTGATTCTCGACACGCACGCTGGTCGAGGCTCGTTGCTCGCAGACACGCCGAATGCAGACTGGTTGCGGGTGCACGAAGCTCAGGGAAGCACGAAGCGGTAGGTAGGTTTCGGATTCCGACGATTGCAGTTACTTTTAGACGGTCGCCATTATGTAAGCGCGTGGATTTCACGACTTACACGAGTAGTTTGTTTCGTTGTTAGAAGGAAAACAGCCAATTGAAACTTTAACGTTTAATCTATTAACCTTCAATGCAATTATTATTTATTCTTATTTAGCTTTAAGTTGTTAGGTATCGAGAGTAGTTTATAGTTTAGGACGCGCAGTAGGGAGCGCTTGGACGTGTGTGTCTTCGTTGGCGGTCGCGGAGCAAGAGAGCGAGAGCGGGCGGATGCGCTAGTGATGTGACGCGCGGCGCAGGCGAATTTCTGGTCGCGTAGTGTTGGCGCGAACAATTGTTTATACGGATATATTAGAAAAAAAAAAAAAAAAAATTGTGTACAGCTTTGTAAAAAAAAATTGCATGGAATAAAAGGCTTTTTTTTTATTTATTTTTTATTTTATTATATTAGAAAAAGGGCAATGGGCCAACGTTGCAAGACGCTGGACATATACCTCTCTATCGCAAGCTTTTTGCCGTAATCCTCGTCTATTCTCATCCAGCCACCGCTATCCGAAGATTGTGAGCATATTCTGTCCATAGGAAAGCCAGGTTTAAACAATACACAAACAAAGTTACAAAGAGTTTTATTGTCAAAAAAGAAAAGCAGATGTATGACAAACAGTATCAGTATCTTACATAGAACACAATTAAGTTTGTACAGACGCCAGCACATCAAGCTACCCCAAACTGTCAAATTTCTTTGATACGTTTTCAACTTTATAATATAAGCATAAGGTTCATGTTCAATTGGGAAAATTTTACAGTTTGGGGTAGCTTGATGTGCTGACGTGTGTACATCAATAATTTTTGTTCACCAAACTAACCAGGGCTTTTACCTTGGGGTTGTTGATTCAAACTTCACAAAGCATTCATTTTCATTATTCTATCAGACTATTTATCAATTTGTCGTAACAAGTTTTTCCGCAACGCTCTACGGCAAAAAGTTACTTGTATTCTCGACTGAAGGCATAAATGTCCACTGCCAATGAACGGACAAAGGGGAAATTGCCTTAATCACGCCGTTGGCAGTTTGTTGTTATTAGCAGACACGGAAACACATCCCATCTTCTTGACATATTTCCCCCCGTCCCTTTTTACGACCAGGGTTTGGGCAAGGTATATTGTTTGTGGAGCACAGCGCTTATATTAGTAGTAAACATTTAACAATAAAGATACCCACTTACTGATAAACGTGCAGTAAGTTTAGTAAGCATTTTCCAATTATGTAGGTATGTTGGGGTTGACTTCCAGACTGACCGGATGCAACTGAGTACCAATAATTTTCAATGACTGCCTATTTAACCTCCACAATCACAACTTCAGAATTACCATGCATTTTTGGAGGTGTAAGTTCGGCATAACTATCAGATTAACTATCTCCAAGCTTTTTGATAATTGGACGTAGTAAAGCAGAAAGGACTCAATCCACACTTTGGCCTAAATTGAGTTAAGTATTGGCCATCGTACTCCTGAGTGTCGAATCTATCGTGTAGTGAAAACCCTATTTTTAAAATGTACACGGAAACAAGTTTTTTCGCTACCCTGACTCAACCCACAGTACGTAGATCACATTAATGTCAAACTTCAAACGCTCATAATTCAAAAGTGACTTTGTGTGGATTGAGTCCTTTTTGCTTAACTACGTCCAATTAATTAACTGCTAGTGACATCTAGCCAAACCAAAACCAAATAATAGTAATAATAACTGTACTCCGCGTTCATTAGTATAATAAGGGGGATAGTGTTTAAAAAATGGAAAAGACGAATTGATTAGAAAAATAAGTACTACTTTCTAATTTAGGTCGAATTGCGCATCAAAATTCTTCTTAACTTTCCCGCCAAAAGTGAATTTGTCACTCTTGCTTTATGGCTGAAATTTTTAAGTAGACAAAGATCTCGAAACCTTAAAGCCTAGGCGTGTATTTTTTACGGTTAATGTGAAGTAAAGATGCCACAATTCAACCTACTTATCTCGAAACTGTTCCAAACAATAGAATATTAGTAGCTACTGTAGTTATACACAGTACATTGTGTATTCTTGTTTGTTTACGGGATTTGAAGTGAACTCAGGTAGGGTCTAGGTGTAAACAGGGTGGGGAACGGTTGACCCACTTACAATTCCTTTCGCCCCTACATATCAACGATGTCTGTAAATGACAAGAAACTGAATTAAATGATAAGTCTTGTGTGGAGATATCTGGCAATGTTTCCGACACGTTCATTGGTCCGGAAATTGTTTTTTTTTTTTCTTACTATACTTGTATTTTGTACGTGAGTCTTTGCTGTTGATGACAGTCGATGTTAGAGGAGGTTTTACATAAATTGTCTGTGTTTGTTGCGGCAGCCTCCCGGTCTTCTCCTTGATATGAAATGGTATTTTTAGCACCACGAAACATGAGGCTTCCAAGGCTAGTGCAAATCTTGAGATTCATTCGATTAACGGAGTCCGGTCAAAACACACTGGGGTTGGTGTACCTATTTTATTCATTAATTCGTTGTTATGTTCGTTGCGTCAGATTGAACAGTCGAATTAACCTTCGCCCTTAACAAAATCTGACGTTTTCTAATTTAATATCGGGAAAAAAACTCATAATATAAATTAATAAACAAACTATTATAAAAAATAAGTTCGCCAATTTGCCATCTAACAAATAAAAAACAAATATGATACTAAATTAACTAATCCTATTCACAAATAAAAAAATGCCGTCAATAAATTCATCCTCATCACTGTCGACTGGTAATGTTCCCAAGAGACCTTAGCTTAGCCACTGGCCAAGGTAGAAACCAGCCCTTGGGTCACGGGAACTGTCAACCAGCCTCTTCGAGAAAAAACTGACTCAGATCGAAATGGCGACTGATCTTAGGTTCATGGAAATATTTCTTTACCTCTTAGGTACTCTGATGATAGCGTATTCATGTAAGTAGATGCACTTGTATACCTACTTTATTCAGCGTAACCTATCAGTGGGAGTGGAGCTACATGTCGAACCAATTCCTTTATTAGATATTGATAACACACAAGTATTTTATCTACTTCAGAACCCCGCGATTTCTGGGACCTAACCTATTTAATTTGCTGTAAACATTTATATTAGCTTCTGTGATTTGTTCACCAAATCACCAACACATAACATTCGTAGCTACCAGTTGACAAAATTGATAAGGCATATAAAGGAGGTCAATTGCTTTTGTCAAAAACAAATCATTTTCACGAATTTTGATCACACAAAAAACATCCGCTTTTCCCTACATTTTGATGAGTTATATACGAACATCATGACAAGGAACTGCTGATTTTTTTTCGCGATTTCAGATTAGGTCCCAGAGTAGGTAAAAGTTGTTCATAATGATGAGTACAATGACCTCATAGGAGGTTGTTGGTGTTTTTCCAATAACCCTTTATAATAATGAAAATGTATTGTTTTAATTATGTATTTGAACTTATATAGTGGCGAGAAATAAATCATTATCTTATCTAATCTCCATTAAGAAACTAAGAAGACATAACCTTTTCCTCCACTAGTCCCCCAATTGTATTTTACCAAGTTACCAAGTATAATGTTTAATTAAATATAGCAAGGCAGCTGGCTAATAAGCCAAAGTAAAGCCTACTTAGGGAAATTAAAACCTTTCCCCTTTGGCCCGACACTTGGCCTCAAACCAGGCACAAATCAACGTAACACATTTTATCCAATTAGCTGGGAAGGGATAGTCTGCAAAGAAACAATGTGACATAAAGGTTCCTGCAGATTCCACATTCTTGTAGAACAATTTCCATGAAGTTTTATAGAAATTATTCTACTATAAAACTTTTTTCAAAAAAAAAAAAAAATACAACCGACTTTCGTAAAAACACTACAAAGTGAAGAAAAATAACTTTAATTTCGGAAGTCGGTGACTGGATTTGTATTTTAGTTTTTTGTCACCGCCTTCCGAAATTAAAGTTATTTTTCACTTTGTAGTGTTTTTTTTTTGGTGAGCGGTCTCATTCACCTTTACCTATATAAATTAAGCAAGAAAGTTCGACTGCTGAGCGTGACGGCCTTTGATTTTCAAGTCGGGTAGATTTTTTTGAGGTTTTCCCCCAGTAATTTTTAAATAGCAGCCCGAAACCATTGATAGTCAGTATGAGCCACTGTTCCAAACATCGAGTTACGAAGACGTACGAATGTGTTCGATATCAGAAAGCAATTAGAGCAATTAGAGTTTGGCAGAATAACTGGCAAAGCGCAATGCCACCATTTAATTTACCAGCCTATTTGTTCAGTTTAAAAAAAAAATAATTAAATGTCATACTCAAATTTTCAAAGTTAAATCGGTAGGTAAGTTGACTTACTTCTTATCTTTTACAACATTTAACACAACTATTATTCTGTTAAGTAGCGCCGTTAAGAACTAAATCTAAGTACTTTCTAACAAATTATATCAATATCAACATTTCACTAGTTATGTACCTACTACTCGTTGCTATTTATTTATTTGTAACTGACACAAATTTTATTTAACTATGCTGATTGACATCCGTCACCTCACACTACAGGTCCAGTTGAAAACCAGCGTCAGACACAAGCTGTCTGGCATTTTTGCTGAACTGGGCCTTTTTAGCGCAGCCGTGGGGCACATTTTAATAATGCTAGTTTTAACATCGCACTTTACACTTTTTGTTGTTTTTAATTTTAATTTTTATTTTTTGCTATATATTATGTGCCTTTTTAGTCTGTGCTAAATAAATGTATTTTCTTTCTTCTTTCTTTCTTTCAATGATGACATGTAGAGTAAGTCTGTGACATACTGGCGTCCAAGAACTGGAGGACGAGATGTCGGTCGTAAGGCGGTGAGGTGGGCCGACGAGTGAAAAGAGAGGCCTCTGCCCAGTAGTGGGGGAAGTGGGACTGTGAATGATGAAGTCATCATCATGATGAGTCACTGGCGAAATAAAGCTAATACCAACACGCATTTGTCTGCCTCATAAAGGAATACGGGCGTGATGTATTCTACTGCGTATTTTTTCCTCGGAAAACATAAGATTTACAGTCTCGAACAAAAGTAACACTCACAACTGTCCCTATGATTAAAAACATTTTTTTTTGCAAATTCAACCTTACGTGCATGACTTAAAGTGGTTTTGACAAAGCAATGTCCAAAAAGACTTTGAAACATGACTGAATGTACCATTTAAGCGGACGTTTTTGAGACGCTGATTGTGTTTCTTGGGTTTTAAAAATCGCACATAAAATACGCAGAAACCAATTCATTAGATTTGTACGCGCACTGATTTTCACCACGCAGTAACCAAGCTGTAGTAAGCTCAATTTAGTTCCCCTCAGATAACAGTCAGCCTCTAACAGGGAGTCAATCTCGGGAGGGACTAATAGGATTATTACAAATTGGGACAGATTGGTAGCATTCAATCTGTGAGGAGACCGAGAACACAATGCAATAATATTGGTAAATATGACTCGGCTAATACTGCCCACGGTCCAATACAAACGGAATAAATAGTTGTCTGGGGTGTAAATGAGGCAAGGTATAGGGCGGTTATTGGTGCTTGATTATTGTTGTTTTTTCTTTGTTTGGTTGTTTTTCTTTGTTTTGCTCTTTGACATTTATTATTATATACACTTTGACATTTGTTTATTATTATATACACTTTGACATGAATATTTACTTTGAGAAGCATAATATTATTTTTGTTTTAATTATTGTGAATGTGAGGACTATGTGGTATTTTTGTTTTTGTATTTCGTCTCTTTCTCAGTTCGTTTTTAATGTTAATCTGGCAGTTTGAGTACTTTATGCGGCCTACCCAAATGTCCTTTCTTTGGTATTGTTCGTCAAATCGTTGAGCTCCTCAAGTTCTGAGTTGAGCCGTATGATTACTGATACATGCGTGCACTGAATGGACAGGTCCACTCAACCTGTGTGGTTCTTTCCTCAAAAGACCATTTCAGACACCAATCCACATGGTCTTCACATGATCCGACCAAGATTATGTCTGGACTTTAAAAGAGACTGTGACCTCTGAGTTTGTTTCGGCCTTTCTTCTCAGAGTAGTCAGATAGGAAACGCCGACCTCATCTAGTTTAAAAAAATATGATTGACGTGTAAAAGTGTTTGTACAAACCTACAGAAATAAAATCATTTATCATTAAGTATAGTGAAGTTTATTAAGTTAATTGTTTTTGATCATTGTATTTTATTTTCTCTTTTACTCTTACACACTCTGTCTACGAGTATATCTCTTTATCTTCTATCCTATCGCAGACCTTCCTCAAAAAACTAACAAATAACTCTTCTTTTTTTGTTTTGACGTAAACACGTTAACAAATATCATCAGTTTTTTTTTTGGTCCTTACGTTTTTTAGCCAGCCTTTGCAATCACAAACTTAACTACAGCACAGTACAATTATTAAACACACGTAAAACACGACTACGCTACGCTACTTAATAAAATTAAAATTAGATTTAAATAATAATAAAAAACTAAAATTACAAAAACAAAGTCCTGTACGAGACCAAAAGGCCTCTATCTCAGCATGATGCTGCGACATTTAAAATTTGTCATGGTGCTGATATTCTGATAGAGCCCGCTGTGATGTCACGGACAGATACATAAATAAAAAGTAAATAAAATAAAATAGTAAGATAATATGTGTCCAAAAAACAAAAAAATATAATAAAAATGGACATACTCGTACCTAGTAAAAACAAATTGTAATCCACGTGTCTGCACCCCACGTAACATCTATTAAAACCGTTACAGTACCTATCAGTTTACAGTAATATTGAAACGTTATGTCTTTTAATGTAACGAACTGCTGATGTTTGAGTTTATGGGTTTATGCTGACCAGCCTCATAACTTCTTGGTTTATTGCTTACAATCATTATATTTATGGGGGTGTGGGCATAGACGTTGATGGCGGTACCTCCTGGTTATGGTAATTAGAGGATATGTACTTACTAGTGTTTATATGGAGACCGGTGATTAGGGCAATCAGCTCGTTCTTGAGAAGAGGATATGATGAGCTTGTAAAATCGAAATTGAATCAATAAAGTTTAATCATCATTAGGCCATTAGTATGTATAATAACCATTTCCTTACGAATAATCTGGAAAATTCTTTATCCCGAGCGTGAAATAATCTAAAGAAAGTCCAGTTACACTTTACCTTACCAATTATTCCTGAATTAAAATTATCTCAGCTAGAAAATTCGTAAGTACCACAAAGTTCTATGTTTAATCGCAACAAAAAAGTAAAAGAGATGCGACGCTGACAGACGACGCAAAAGGACGAAAATAACCGAACAGAACTCAATTCACGGCAAAATGAAAGAAGACACTTGATTCCAATCCAATCATGATACGGTGTAAAGGGGCGCGCGCACACTTACATAGCAATTATCTGCGCCACTGTCTTTTACAGTCTCTTCCATACAGGCGCGATTTGACACGCGTCATGTCACATTAAGAACTTTAATAGCTGCAGTATATAGAGAGATCAATTTGAACGAACAAGGTTACGGCAGATTGAGCGTTAAGTATCCGTAACAGGAAGTGGTCTGCCCAAACGTTTTAGGAGTGTAGATCAGCTTCACATGGTACTGATTGTAATAAGGGTAGACAGATCTGGACCACGAGTCTTTAGACACCGCGGTTCTTTCTTGCAACGCAACGCAACAAGTCGAGCCAGGGATGTATGTATATCTAGAGGCCAATTTCACCAATGAACTGATCAGCACCTCTAAAAAAAGAACTGTCAGTGCCATCGTTGTTGGGAAATATTGACACTGACAGCTCTTGAACATGGTTTATTATTTATAGATAATACATTTATATCAGAATATTCATTTATTTATATGTGTGAAATACTTATGTACTGATCGCGTTCAGTATTTCATTGGTGAAATTCGCTCTTAGCCTTGTCGCGAAGTCGCGACGCGTCTCTTTGGAAATGCCTCAAACGCTTTCTTCGCTTTCTGCTATGATTGCCAGTGTTATTGGAAGATAACGTGTGTTGTAACCATTGAGGCGTTTGGAGTAGTCGTTGACAATGCTTTGAATTTTTATCGATGTTACGCATACAGTTTTCGTTAACAAGAAAGTTAGTGTTAAGTATCTGCCAGGGGTGTGCGGGTTATTCAAAAGAGATACCGTGGCCCCTGGCACACAGGCAACTGAAGGAATCTGGGTGGGTTTTAGTCAGTAAAAGTCTGACACGTCCTCCCGCTCCACCCATAGCGGCAGAAGTTATTTGATGATTACTCAACTAAAAAAAAAAAGTGTTAAGTATTCGCATTATAGGAGGAAGCGTTGAAAGAATAAAGAGTTGTACTGTTTTATAAAGAGACCGGTCCGTGTGGTGCCGTACGTAAAAGAATAGCACAATCCCATTTCTTACAGTGGGTGTCGTAGAAGGCGACTAAGGGACTTACTAGAGAATAGGCAGCAGCGTTCTTTATGCATTTTACAACCATACTGCGATCGCCAGCCCGCCTGCCAAACGTGGCGATTATGGCAAGACCCCCTTTTGCCCCCAGCAGTGGACGTCTTTCGGCTGAAATGATGATGATGATGATGATAAAGAGACATGGGCAGAATCTTTCTTCATAGTAGCTTACGTTTCATTCCAAATATCCATCATTATACTAGTAAATGGCTGCTTCATTGGTTTAGTGGTTGCAAGCGCTATTGAAGAGCATGAGGTCCTGGGTTCGATTCCCAGTTCGGGTAAAGTGTTATTGGGTTTTACTATCTGGAATTTCTCAATAGCAGCTCAGTGTCCGGATTTGTACCCGGTTGATGGCCCCAGTTACATGGGACTTAAAAATATAACTGGTGAAAATGTGGTTGTACTTATAGGTACACCTCTGCCCTACCCTTCTGCGAAACAACGCGTGATGATATATAAAACGAAGAAATCTCAGTCTAAGCTGCATCTAATAAGTTTAAGTGCAGTTTTCCTAGCTGTATGTTAATCCCACTATATCCTACTAATATTATAAATGTGAAAGTTTGTGAAGATGTTTGGATGTTTGTTACCCAACCACACAAAAACGGCTGAACGGATTTGGATTAAATTTGGCACACAGATGGATTATAATCTAGATTAACACTAGGATACTTTTTATCCCTGTAGTACGCTCCTGCGAGATAATTTCCGACTTCCACGCGAGCGAAGCCGCGTGCGGAAGCTAGTAATATTATAAATGTGAAAGTTTCTATGTTCGGATATTTAGATGTTTGGATGTTTGTTACTCAATCACGCAAAAACAGCTGCACGGATTTGGATGAAATTTGGCACACCGGTAGTCAGGGGCGTACCAACAGAAAATGGCGCCTTGGGCACGCACCACATTTGCGCCCCTTTGTAAATTATGTTCTCGGTCTACACTGAGCAAACCTGTCATGACCAATATAGCCTTTCATAACGAATTAATTTCAACTTGCTAAAAAATCACTTGCAATGCTGGAATTTTAAGAGAATTTGAATAGAAACAGGCTGATTTGGAAATACGCTTTCATCCCTGTACTACACAATATATTCAAATAGCTCTTCAGAATTCTTAGAAGGGCACAGTATGAAATGGTTTATTGATTTTTTTTTTTTTAATTATATTAATTGGTGACTTTTTGCGCCCCTCTTCGATAGGCACCCAGGGCTATTGCCCTGTCTGCCTCACCCTAGTTACGGGTGCGGGTTTTTTCGAAAGAGATACCGCCGCCTCTGACAGGCTACTGAGGGAACACGGGTGGGTTTTAGTCAGTAAAAGTCTGACACGCCCTCCTGCTCCACCCAGAGCGAGAGAAGTTATTTGATGATTTCCCACCCAAAAAAATATATTAAGATACAGGATACTTTTCATCCCGGTAGTACGTTGCCGTGGAATAATTTCCGCCCTCGACGCGGGCGAAGCCGCTGGTAAAAGCTAGTTCTGAATAAATTTCCCTCTGCGACTTTCGAGAATATAATAAAACGTACGAGCTATTTATCTCACGGTCGTATGCATAAGATACTCTGTAGATAGTCATATAATCATTTTCTCTCTTTAGAAATTATGAAACGAGGTTTACCATTTCATTTCAAAATGTTAGTCACAAAGTTACAGGTAATGTATCACTTTGAAATTCTGATGTTGCTATTTCCCAACTGATGCATTTCTGAACGGAATTCTGTGTGAAACGGAGGTAGATCCGTAGATTTCGGATATAAATTCTAAGCAAATTCTGAACGGTGTCAGCTCTATTCGCTTCGGCTTCTTAGCAACGCACTGGGAATGCAACAGGCTTTCCAAAAATCTATTTTTCTTCTGTGATAGGTCTTTTTTTATGCCTGCTCATCCTTAGTTCAGTAACGACTGTCAAAGATCCACAAATGACAGCCGGGACCAACGACTTAACGTGCTTTCCGAGGCACGGACGGGTCTTGGTATGTAAAGATGGTCACCCATCCACGGACCAACCGCGACAAGCGTAGCTTGACCTGGCCGATCGACCTGTGCAGCTATTGTTATTTAGCCACAAGCCCCTCTACTGCCACATGTCTTAATTTTAAATTATATCTGAATAGGTTTTGCCAGCGGCTTGGCCCGCGTGGTGGTCGGTGTATTGTACATGCAAACCTTCCTCTTGAATCGGTATTGATAAAAACCGCATTTAAATCCGTTGCGTGGCTTAAAAGATCTAAGCGTAACCAAAAGCGACTTTGTTTTCTACTATGTAAAGATTTATTTCTATATCTATTTTACACTTTAAAGAAAACTTAATTTTTAAACACGAATTTTACATTGATATTTGTTCGATAATTATTGTTTACTCAATTACGTCGACGCGGACGTGTCAGGGCCTTTTGTTTACAATTTCGTTTAGCTTCGAACAACGTAACGTTTTGTTGTGATATTTTTTGCGTCTATAATTAAGTTATGGTGGTTGCCGTGTCAATGTATAAAAGGTAATTTTTCCATGAAAACAACGTTCTGTTTAAAAAAGTTGAAACAACCTCACCCCCAGAAGTATGTTGGTGATATTTAAAGCAATTAAAAAAAAAAAAAATATCCGATCTAAAATCTTGGATACAATCAATGTCGCATTCCCCTTGTTTTTCAAATCCTAGCAACAAAACCCGTTCACACACAAGATAGCACAATTATCAACACAAAACCTATCCAGGGATACATAACTGAGGAAATAAGCTGTTAATGGGACTGTTCAGCTAGCTAGTGGGATAAGCGGACCTTAATTACGGCAGGGACGCGGGGGCCGAAGAAATGGATGGCCTCCGGTTCCGCAGCCCTTAAGTTCGGTAATTTCAGTTAGCAGCAAATGGGGGGAACCTGGACGTGCCTAATGTAGGATTGGGGACACTCCATGTGACCGGAATGTACATCGATTTGGGGGATGATTAAGTGACCTTTCGAGGCGGTTACAGGTTTTTTGTTTATTGTTTTCGACCGATGCTGTGTCTACTATTCAGCAAGCACAGCAGGGAAAGCACTTCTAAAAAGATCGGAAAAATTTATCTGGACGCGTAAATCATGAGTCTTAAAGTCATAAAGTCATCAACTGCAGAGGTCTCAACCTGTGTAGTTGATGACCTTTGGCTGTGTCATGTGGCGCAAGATGAAAGGTGGGGGCCATCGTACATAAAACTAAGCCCAATATTTACTGTTCTCTGAGACATTTTTGCTGCTACCTTAAAACATCTTAATCAAGAGGAAAACTGAATATTATAAAAATATAATAGATCGGTACACGTAAATCTTTTGTGCTTTCTATTTTAAAGCTTTTGCCGAAGCAGTACTTTCTAATTTTATTTGTTTCACTTCGATAGTTTTTTTTTTTTTTTGTATATTTAACAGCTTTACGAACTAGAGTCGGCATCAGTTAATATTTCCAGAATCAAAACTCTTATCAACCCCTTTCAACTATTAGAAATAACAGAAATATTATTTCTATGTTGAAACATAATCTCACCATTTATAATAGTACAACTACGATAAAACTGACTAGCAGTGAAAAATGAACTGGTAAAACGAGAACGATTTTTACGCCCCCGATAATATCACAATGTCCGGAACACGTACAGTTTAATATTTTAACTTACGTGACTCCTGATATTTACTGAAACTGACTCTTTTAAAGCCTACTGGTTAGTGAGCAACTATTTGTTGCTTTTTTGATCAACATGTTTTTGACATCACGCGGCTTCTGTTTAGCGAAGGTCCTTGTTCATGCGAGGTATTCCACTTACAACACCGATTTGAACGACACCTGACCGAATGGCACCTAAGCTATTCCACTTGTGGCACCTTGTTAAATGCGGTTTTGCTATTAGTGTGACGAAAATTTATTTTAATTTACTTTCTCCTGGCAAGAGAGAGCGACGGCAGTGTCAAAAATTTGTCAGCAAAATTTGTATTCGGTTGTTTACAATGCGCTGGGCAAAGTATCGTTTCGGAAAATATACCACCAAGCAATATATACAACTTAATTTTGGGCCAAAGATGTTTTTTTTCCATCGATACGATAGAAAAAAGTATATACGACCCGATAACAACATCATGTCATTGTGCCAGCGTTGTGCAACGTTGTGCCACATTCTATATTGATATTCTTGCTACGTCATCTGTTGTCTCGTGGATACCCGGTCCTAATAAAACATCTTACGAAATGCGTATTTTTCTTTAAGAGCCTTAACAAAACGTTGTCTCCGAAGAAAAATATATTTGAAAAGTTTCCCGTCGTAAGCCACGACTTAATTATTTTACAACAATGGTCGACTGTTTTAAGTAACTCTTTGTGTTTACAGAGTAATTGCTGTTCATTTTAAGTCATAATTTTAAGTTGCCATAATTTACAAAGATCTGGCAGCATACCTTCGTCTAGGTACTAAGGAGTTTATCTTAGCTGCGACGCTAATGTTGAGTACCTGTATTTTTGAAAGATAGGTTTTTTTTTAAATACAGAAATGGTATTTTAATCACTGTTAGACCTCGGTTGATCCATCCCACTCATCATCATCTCGTAAGCCTTTTCCTAACCACGTTGAGGTAGGCTTCCAATCATACGAGATACAGCTGAATACCAGTATTTTACCTGGACAACTGCCTATTTGACCTCTACAGCCCAGTCACTGGACAATACGATGCCCCTTGGTAAGCCTGGTTGTCAGACTTCCGGGCTTCTGACGACCCGTAGCAACTGTCATAGATCCGCGAATGACCGCCAGGACAAGTGGCTTAACGTGCATCCCGAGGCTCGGAGTTGTCTTGTTGTGTACGTATGGTCACCAATTCTGGAACCTACCGCGGCAAGCATAGCTTTACCTGATTGATCGACGTGTGCGGCTGTTATTAATTAGCCACAAGCTAATAACCTTCTCTCTCTAAAATATCAAGCACCCCACGTTTTTTACTCTGAATTGAATTATTGACTTCTTACTACTGTAACATAAACTCTTTGTAATTAAAAAAATATTTTCTACTTTTTGTTCGGTCAGCAATAAAAGCGTGTTTTTTTAGTTTTTTTAAACTATTATTTATTTTCCATTTTTCAGTTCGATTTATGAATAAGTTTTTGGGGACATGTGATATTGAAATGTCAAGTGCCACAAGCAGAGTCCAAAATACGCGCCTGCGCAGTTCACGCGCTCTGTCTTTGTTCCTCTCATGCAAAGGATCCGTGATCCGAATAAAAGCGTGTTAAAAAAAATAAACATTAACTTTTATCTTTTAAACCTGTGTCTACTTATTGTCCTAATGCTGAGGAAATGTCTTATCTACAGTTTTCCACTCTTACTTGCGTGGTGCCTTCTCCGGCACATCCCTACTAATATTATAATTGCGAAAGTAACTCATTCTGTCTGTTACGCTTTCACGCCTAAACCACTGAACCAATATTTATGGGATTTGGTACAGAGATAGACTAGACCTTGGAAAAGGACATAGGCTACCTTTTATCGTGAAAAAAGGCTTGAAGGTGTTAAGGAATGAAAGTTTGCGTGTGTTTATGGAAGTATGTCATTGTCGAAGATGAAACCATGAAACTTGATAATAAATAAATAAATAAATAAATACTTGTTTTTAGCGTTTTTGAAATTTGATCCTGTGTGGGGATGAAATAGGGGATGAAAGTTCGTATGGAAGTCCAAACAGCCCCGCTTTCACGTCTAAACCCGGAAACTGATTTTGTTGAAATTTGGTACAAAATTAGACTAGATGTTGGAAAAGGATATATCTACACATAAGCTACCTTTTTTTTGTAAAAACGGGCATGAAGGGGCTGACGTAGGGAATGAAAGTGCCCATATTAACTTTTCAACGCAAATGAAGTCGCGGGCAAAAGCTAGTCTCCCATAAACGCAATACTTCAACATAAAAAGAAAAAAAAAAGTTTTTCAGTAAATTGAAAAATATACGGTCAAAGTGAAAGTCGATATCGAAAGGGAATTATTTAGACATCTAGCACAAACTAATGCAGTTAACCTCTGTGAAATATTTAATGGACTAGCTAGACTTCTAACTTTAAAAAGTTAGACTAGAAACAACTCTAAAATAAGTGGAAAAACGAATCAAGATTATCAACCCAATTGAGGCAACCCTACACAAGATGAGTACAAAATTCAATGCAACAATCTAAGGCCGCCTACACACGGTCAGCTGCGACAGTCAGGAAGCAATTTACAGAGCGCTCAAGCTGTTCATGATCCGCACATCAATCACTCTAGCGCACACAGTCGGGTGGAGCTGAAGGCTGTCAACAGTTGCAACCCTAGCTAGCTGGCAGTTTTTAATAAGTTATCATCGTGTTTTCTGCACTCAGCTTAGATTGAAATCGGGTTTGTGACTCTTTGTTGATTGATCTCACATTAATATTAAAACATTATTCTCCAAATTACTTTAAATATTTACAAAGCGGTAGCTTTGTTGCTATGGACAATCACTGACTCCTAAGAGTGAATTCCACCAATGAAACTAAATGCGATCAGCACATCTGTCATTGTCATTATGGGTGTGCATATTGACACTGACAGCTCCTAAACGTGGTTTAGATGAGTACATCTGTATCAGTGTACAGCATGTGTAAAATTAGTTCAAAGTCACAGGAACTTTATGAGTCGAGAGCATTTAAATGTCGATCTTTGTACCTATTAAGCCTTCTATGTATTTATTCATAAGGATATTGTAGAAGAGCTTTTGGCGATTTTTAAATTAATTTTTTGCTCCTCTCGGTTTCACCTGCATAAGTGTCGATCCCATAGAAATATCGGGATAAAAGTATCATATGTCCAAATTCAGGTTACGGTCTACCCATCTGCCAAATTAGACTCAAATCTGTTCAGCGTGAAAGCTCAAACAAACATACATCCAAAAAATACATTGTTCTCTTTATAATATTATTATTTATAGTTTAGATTTACAGACGGTCAGATTGTGACAGTTACACATCAATCATTCTAGCAAACACTGTCATGGCAGCTGAAGGCTGTCAGCTGTTTTAGCCCTCGTAGTTGGAAATGTTTCGTGAGCAGAAAGTGTCACTATGCAGACAACAAATTCGAGACTAACATGGAGGCTTGTGTTACAGAAAATTTAAAAAACTACATCGTTTTTCAATTAACTGTACAGACGCCAGCACATCAAGCTATCCCAAACTATCAAATGTTCCCAATTGAACATGAACCTTATCATTTTGTAATAAAGTTGAAAATCTATCAAAGAAATTTGACAGATTCCTACAAGCTACCTCTAGCTTGATGTGCTGGCATCTGTGCCTGATACTACAAAACAATGTATGGTGAAAATATGATATAAAGATTATTTCAAAGAATTTGTAGCATTACCTATCAGTTACTGCAACAATTAGTAATTTTTTTACAAGTATCAACCTCAACGGGTACAATGTCCATAAGGTAATTCTTCTTCTCCATTCTTCAACCATTCTTTCGATCTTCAACCATTTTACTCTATTTATCACCTCCAACTCTAAAATCTTCTTAAGATATTGATTGGATCTATATTACAAGCTATAATTTAACTTGCAATGTATATATGTAACTATGTTTGTTCAGGTGGAATCTTGCAACTTAATTTTAAAGCAGATATCTTTTTCTAAAAGTCAAGTGTTAATCGAAGTCAATTTAACGGTTTTGACTTCGATTCTCGAATGCGTTACGCTTGAACCCAAGAATCGTTAGTGATGAGCGTAAAGCGTTGCATTTTCTTTCACGACGACTGCGGAAAACCATATGAAAGGCGACGACGCCAGCCCGCGCGGTATGAACGCTCTTAAAGCCATAACAATAACAGCGGGCCACAGTGTAACGCATTTTCATTAAAAAAATTACGGTTTGGCCTGCCGAAAGTGCGTTTTAGTGTGCGTTGATTTAGAGAACATGGACAAATGTAACGAAGGAAGATTTTTGCAATGAGTTGCGTTGTAACGCGGCTCGCCCTAATCTGCGCTGGACTGAATAACACTAATAACGATCACCTGTCTAGCCTTTTCCCAACAATGTTGGGGTCGGCTTCCAGTCTAAATGGGTGCAGCAAAATTCTGCTGAATACCAGTATTTTAAATGGAGCGACTGCCTATCTGACCTCCATAACCCAGTTACTGGGTAATATGATACTCCTTGGAAAGAATGGTTGTCGGATTTTCGGAATTCTGATGAGTCGTAACGACTGACAAAGATCCACGAATGACAGCTGGGATAATCACATTAATAACTAAATGAGTTTAATATATACTCGTACAGCCCGATTTAGTTAGCCATCAATCGCTTGTATTTATAAACCTTCAACGGCGCAGTTGATCGATTTTATTTAACAACTTCATGTGTGCTTAACCTTGATATCATTGTTGCGTCATCGGCGTATAGGTATCTATCATTACTTATTCAGAAAAAATGCAGCTTTAAATAAACAGTTTTTTATTTATTTATCTACCCAGATTATTAGTATACCTACCAAGTAGTATAGTTATTAATAATATTTATGTGTTACTATTTTGTCGTATCGACACTAATTAAGTAGGTAGATATATGTCACCGTAAGATTGTGAAACCGATAGTTTTTATCTATCTAGCCAGATTATAAACTGTCGATAAATTGTAAACTGCACCATACTGCTTACCGACCGAATAGTTAGGTTAGAACTGCGATCAATCGCGCGCGAGCCGAGCGAGCGAAGCGAGCGGTGCCGCGAGAGTGGCAGGCGAGCGCTACTTCCAAGTTATTCGCACTTACTTGGTTATTGAGTAATAGCGCAAGGTACTATCCGTCTTGATAGCAGTTCACAATCTGACGGACAGATTATAAACTATCGAAAAATAGTGCGTTAAATTGTAAATGGTTTTTGCAGTTCACAATTTATCGACAGCTTATAATCTCGCGAGATTAAATTATAAACTAACGGTGTTCACAATCTTACGGTGACATGGTAACCATGAAATCGGGAAATATTTCAAGAGATTGTAGCGTAGACATTTTTCGTTGGTTCTCAAAAAAATCTGCTGTTTCATAGAAAAGTGCCTACCTCCGCGGTCAAAATATATGACAATATAATCATAAGTAACCTATATTTGGGAAGATTGCCCGGCAATGGGAACTGCTGGGAGGGGAAGTGGACTGTAATCCACCACACAAGCCCAGTGCGGGTTGGTTGATGGAAATAATTTCACCATCATCATTATCATTTCAGCCAAAAGACGTCCACTGCTGGACCTAGGCCTCCCCCAGGAAATTGGTAATATGGAACAACTTTTTTTTAAATTAACCGACGAAAATTTTCAACTTATTGGGGTTCACTATCATGTACTAAATCAATGGTAATAGGCGATGTCCCTGCCACTAAGAAGTAGAAGTCTAAGAATAGTTGACTGACGAAACCCTCCCACTACGCATAGTACGCCAACTGTACACCCATACCTACATAAACTTACGTTAAATTAAAGTAACACTCGTCATGACTATAATTTGCTCCTTAAAATCCAGTTGAATACCATCAAAATGACGTATCTCCATCCTTTTTCCGCATCGTAAAAACTTGTATGACATAATGATCCAGATTGAAGGTGCCTACCTACGTATATAAAATACGCACGAAGCAAAAGTTTGTTCATAAAGACGAGGAGGCGCCATTGGGCCATACAATATGTTAAGCGCTGTTCTCACAAAATGATACCGTGTCCCGCGATCCGGTTCTTTCAGTAATGAAGCGTGGCTTGCGTGCTCATTATTATATTTTGTGAATCACTTGTGTGTGGCAGTGTACTGATAGCATGAAAAGTGGATTGCATATCCAATTCAAGATGTTTTTTCGATCAAAAATGAACTCTCACTGTATCAAGAATCAAGTTGATAATTTCGTATCTTTAATCATTTTCGTTAATTCCCAATCAATCAATATGCCTTTTCCCCAACTATGTTGGCTTCGGCCAGGATTTTACATGGAGCGACTACCTATCTGACCTCTATAACCCAGTTTCTGGGTAATACGATACCCTTTGGTGAGACTGGTTTGTCAGACTTTCGGGCTTCTGACGACCCTTAACTGTCAAAGATCTACGAATGACAGTCGAGACCAATGGGGTTTAACGTGCTTTCCAAGGCATGGAGGGATCTAGGTAAATAAAGATGTTCACTCATCCTCGGACCAGCCGAGGCAAGCGTAGCTTGACCCATTCGGTAGACTCGTGCAGCTGTAATTAATTAGCCACAAGCCCTTCAATTTTCGTATATTTCTATATTTCGGAATTACTATTATATTATTTATTTATTTACGTACGCCTTGTACACCAGAAAATGCATGACAAAAATAAAACATTGAACATTAACAAGTAAAAGCCCTGACAGCTGCCAAACATACAATGGGCCTACTGAACATAGAAATTCTCAAAGATGTGTGAGTCGACGATTACCTAAGTATTGAAGAAAAAATTCAACTTACCTATTCATTTTAGAATTCCAAGTCCAAAATCACCTATATCCTCTCTAACTTAGGAATCTGGAATCACTTCTGTACGACACTGTACAATCTTTAACATGGAATCACTCGTGTACGACAGTGTACGAGCAAGCCCTTTTATGACTATATTAGAAATAAATTACGGAATTCTTTAACCATAAAGTTCACGCTCTATAAATTCACAAGGACATTATTTTCTTCTTAATTTTGTCATCGCGTTATTCATAGGTTTATGACTTATTAACATCCTGAATTTGTTTTATTTTCTTGAGATTTTTGGCGTGTAAAAAGCTGAAAAATAAGCTTATTTATATTTAACCTAACTAGCGAACCAATAAAACTTTTTACTTTTTAACACGTTCACTGTCCACTGAGCCACATATGGTTCAGGAAACGTGCGCTTGAAAAGCACTAATACGCTCCTGAGCCATATGTGCGTCAGGAGCCATATACAACTTCTAAAGCGAATAATTCCACTGGACGTGCTGGAACTGTACTGTTTCTGCAGTGGACGTGCTGGTACGATCATAAAGTAGAGAAAAATGCCGGGACATACGAAAAAATATTTTTATTTTTCTAAGAAAATACAAATTATTTCTAAATTAGGTATTTCTTATTATGTTTGTTTTCGAAACAGCATGAAAAAAAAAAACATTTTTTGCATTGCAAACACTGATCCACTCTTTTTGCAGCAATTTTCCAGTTTGTACCTTCTTTTCGCAAGTCTTCGTAGCATAGCAATTTTATATGACAGTGACGTAAAATAATTGACACTGACAGGTCTATGGAAGTAGATTTTCTATGGAATATTATTTTCAAAGTTCGTTAATGTCGTGAAAATACATAAATAATAATAATAAAATCTAAAAAAGTTATCTGAACCACATGTATTTCATGAACGTGCAGAAGCAAAAATGTCTCCCTACGCTCATGAACCGTATGTGTTTCAGGTAAGTAAAGCCTACATCCGGTTTAAAAAAAATAAATACTAGAGCTACCCTATGACTAGAACAAATCAAATTATTAAAAAAATCCTATTGGACTTGTCGGACCATTTCGCATTTTTGTGTTGGGACTGGGGACGTGTACCTAACACCATAACTAGGGATGCCAACTTTTTCTGGAAGATTTTAGAGTATTTCAGATTTCAGAGAGAGTAAATAAAGAGTACAGATTAATAAAATGGAATACTATTTATGCATTTCTCTCTATGTATTTTCTAGAACTTTTTGGGGTAGGTACATAACATTGTTTATTGATTTCACAAGAATTGTAGGACTTCAAACATCCTAATTTTACGTTAGTATATATAAAATCAGGAGCTCATTTAATCAATATTTATAAAGCCCTGTTCCGCTCTTTTCACACTTCACAGATAAGCGCAATGAGATAACATTCCCACCGACAGCTGTACTTAAAATTACCCAGTTAAAACTCCTTTCAAACCATACCACACTCCCATAACCAACCCTATAATCCCACATTAGCTTCTATAAAAACGCAAATAAAAAAAAAAACGAACCACCAGTACCAGGCAATCATAAAAATTAAGTTTACGATGTACCCGCGCGCGTCAATATAACAGCCCATAAAGACGGCCGAACGCCCGACCAGCGTTTAATTACTCGTCCCAATGATGTGGCTGACAAATTGCTGACAAGCTGAGTGCGGCATATTGTTGTTATGTGGTCCGCTTCCTCCGTTTCTATTAACTGCTGGATCGATTTATGTTGCTTTGTTGTACATGGTTATTGGTGGGTCATTGTTTAGATATTTTCGGGGCAATTTATTAGGCTTTTGATTAGACCCGTGCGCTGGTCTTAAGAGTGGTTCAAGTCAGTAAAATGTTGTTCAGCGATAAGGGGAAATCGCCCTTGTTTATAAACGTTACTTAAAGTTAGGAGACGCCCTGGGCGTCGGGAATCCCAGGCCGATTTCCGGCCACCGTAGGCATGAGCTTGCGGACGGCGAGTAATGGGTAGCTCGCTGTCCGATAAGGACCAAGCCCAAGTCGACGGCGCGTTGTGTTCCACGCGCGCCTCAAAGAGATGTCAGCACAAAATGGTGGGGCTCGCAAGGGCCGATGCCTGCCAGGGGTGCGGGTTTGTTCCAAAGAGATACCACAGCCCCTGGCATACGGACTACTGAGGGAACACGGGTGGGTTTTAGTCAGTAAAAGTCTGACACGCCCTCCTGCTCCACCCAGAGCGGCAGAAGTTATTTGATGACTTCCAACACAAAAAAAAAAAGTTAGGTTAAGTGGTTCGCTTCCTCCGTTTCTATTAACAGCTGGATCGATTTATGTTGCTTTGTTGTACATGGTTATTGGTGGGTCATTGTTTTGATATTTTCGGGGCAATTTATTGGGCTGTGATTGGATTGCTGTGGCAGTCTTGGGTGTTGTTAAACGGAATAAAAACATTATCCTCCTTTGAGCTTCGCTACAGGCGGGCTGATAACATTCGATTAATTGAGAGCTTGTAAGCTACAACTGTAATTATTTACTTGCGAAGCCTTGTTTTCAGTAATGGGCGATAAATCTTCTTAGCGTATCGATGGCAAAAATTCAGCTGCGCGAACTCCGCTCACTGACGCAGTCATAAGATCTTAAAATGCACAGTAACAGAGCATGCGGTGCAGGATAGTTGGTCAGCCATTGTCTGTGGGGAGGTGCCGCATACGCACTTGAGATCTGAGCCGTTCGGGAACCCCCACCTGTGGAGATTGTCTTTACTCCGGCCGACTTGGATTCGAAGTCTATTTAGAAATTTCCAAGTCGGCCACTGTAACGCGTGCTCAGGCGGAAGGCTCTCAAATGGTTCGATAAAATTATCAAGGGTTTTCTACAGCTCCCGCCACAGGTCTCTCGCAGGGTTCTCGCTCTGGAAGTGTCGCGATTGGCTGGACTTTCAATAAGCTTGGTTTAATGTTTACATTAAGGAAGTGGAACTCCTCTAGGAAGTGATGAAGGGCGGGAGTTTTGGGGGACTGTCTTTTGTAATTTTGACGTTCAAAAAGTGCTGACTCTCAGCCTAGTTTGAACAAATGGTGTTTGATTTTGATTTTACAGTTTTCAGAATAAAGCGTTGTTCAATTTAATATTTGAACCAAATTTCTGGCCAAAAGGCCTAGTAATTACTGGTTTAGCCTATCGCCCATGAACGTTATAATTATGCCGGTCATACACATTAGCGGTGGACCGCCCTCATTCTGATCGTCAATTACAGGGTTTTGTTTTCCCTTCACTCCCAGATAACTGTGATTATTAATGGCCGGAACAACACCCGCTCTCTTTTTTAAGAATAAATATATTCAGTTTTTATCTCTATTATTCTCAAGATTCAAGACGAGTATAATTACGACAAAATAGGTACAAGTACTTAACCAAATGTATTGTCAATGACTTACAATATTGTGTTGTTAGTTAATTTTCTTTTGAATAATATACCATGTATAGTCTGTACCAACAGTATCTGACGAAAACGTAAACAAATGTATCACAAAACGTACCTGTGGATGCCAATTTATAGTGTCACTTAATATTTTTGTGATTTAATTTGGTTGAATTAATACTTAAATCCGTAATTCGAATTTTAAACCACCTTAAAGATGTTTTTTATTTTCACAATTGTGTTCAATTTTATAACCTCAATTTTCGTCAATTATTTTTCTTTTACAATTTAATAATGCCATTCAGATAATATTTTTTTAGAATAAATGGTCATATATAAACTTGAAACCTCGACGTACAGACGAATTTGTTACAAATTCCCTTTAGTGAGTGATTGCGTAAGATTATTTAAACTGAATAATCTTTGTTTACACTCTCATTGGATAGTTTTGGGCCAGACCATAGGTAATCAATGAAATAGAAACAGCAATGCTCAAACTAGCCCCGATTTGAGCCTCTAGCACACTCACCTTTCTACCACAAAGTCGGCACAGGTGAAGGAAACCGACATAGTGTTCGAATGGCCATGGCTGAGTGCTGACTTAACGAGTGCAATCGATTCAGCGAACTCAGACACTTAGCGACTGACACAGCCACGACTCAGCTCAAATGGTTTGTTGATCTAGGATTCTAGGCGATTGATCTCGTGCACTTTCTGACCGTTACAGACTGTCTGCAGGTATTCCTTTTAACTTTGTTACCCCGTCATGTAATTATATGGCTGCTTTTAAGTTGCATTTTTGAACTGAGGCTGCACGAGTGGATGCACTGGACTACCTCTGATAGCCGAGGTCATTACTGTTTACAAATGTAAACTCTATTAACTGTCTGCCAGGGGTGCGGGTTTGTTCGAAAGAGATACCACGTCCCCTGGCATACAGGCTTCCGAGGGAACCACCCGTGTTCCCTCGGAAGCCTGTATGCCAGGGGCTGCGGTTTTAGTCAGTTATAGTCTGACACGCCCTCCTGCTCTACCCAGAGCGGGAGAAGTTATTTGATGATTTCCCAACAAAAAAAAAAAAAACTATTAACTGTAGTAACTGTATATGGAAAATTTTAATTAGGTATGTCTGAAATAAGCGTATTTCATTTATTTTATTTTTTTATTAAATACCATCTAATAAACGATAGTTTAAAAAAAAACGATGCTTTAATAAAAACCAAACCAAAAAGTAGAAAATAATCTTCAATGAGTTACAAATAAGAATGGAGTGATTAACAAAAAAAAACATGGTTATTGTCAACAGTCCTTGATAAGACGTGCTATATAAGAAGTTAATCTGACCTTTTGAAGTGGATGAAAATCACGTTCAAACATTCCGTTAAATACATAGATAGATAGAAGTGGACCTAATATAAAAGCGTGATAAAAAAAAAAAACATAAATATAAAACATAAACTTAAGTGTTTTTATGAATGCTGAACGGTACCTTTTGAAAAAAAAAATCAGTGGATGCAAAAGATTTAGATTAATTCAAATTACCCTAAGAACTATACCAATATTTCCTTAGGCACGATGACTTACGCAATCTTAACTTATCACGCCGTTTCAAAACAATTTAGTGCCAGCTTAAACACCTCTGTGTAACACAATTGTGTTACTAGATTACAGTGCTGCAGTGGTGGTCTGTGTTAAGTGATCCCAGTTGATCCACCCTTTTGTGAAATCTGTGAGACAATGCGGGGATGTCAAGCGGACACAGTTGTTCTATGAACAATGTGAACACTTTGCAATGAATGGGAGTACTCTGGTGTGTTTGAGTTGATAGGTCTTTTGTGTCACTGCATTGATGCACTAGCAATAATACAAATTTTAATGAAATAGATTGATCCACCTGGGCAGACAAACCTGTTGCAGATCATTCTGACTGGATGCATATACGTCCTGTACAGTCACTGATTTTCTCCTACTGTATAGATTGTAATTTTATAACATAAGACAACTTAGGGCAACTATCCTGGATTTACCCTAATAGGGAGCAAGCCTATTGCAATCAATCGGTCATAAATCGAGCCGCTACAGAAAAAATCCAGATAGAAAATCCCAATAACACTTTGCTACCCTACAAAATTTTGATTCGGAATTTTATGTTGTTACGAACATAGTATTGTGGAACAAATTAAGTTATGGAACAGGTCTTAATCTCCAAGTTGCAGTCGAAAATATTTTGAATATTGTTAAGTGTAACCTATACATACATGTTAGTAGTCGTGACTTTGTTAGTACATGAAACAGTCCCATCAATTTTCAAGGAGTAATCGCTACGGCCTTCCTAGGCGCGTAGATCTTGAGGCCTTAAACCACAGACCGTTCGGATTTTGATGAGGTGACCGACGGACATGAAGGCAGATACGACCATACACCTTCAACAATTCATTTGAACATGGCCAGTCGGTACCAATTTGCAGTTAAGAGAACAGTTATTTTAGAGCCAACATGTTTCCAAACCGGCTGTACTTTACTGCCTTGCTTCCAAACCAAGATAATGAAATACCTAAAGCCTGTTTGCGGAGTACTAAAAGATCTCGTACTGGTGCTATTAAAACACTAAGGTACTTTGTAAGGAAGTAGATCAATATAATCACTCTTCATTGCACTCTGAGCGCTGTGGTAATACAATTGAGTTACAGTATGACAAATTGCTGCGCCCGTGATTACTATAACGCTATTAAATTACTATAGATCGCGGCACGTAAGTTGAACCAAAATAAAAAATAAACTTCCGAAGGTAGGAGCGCGTGCACTCATTGCCTCGCACGGAAAAATAATGAGGTCACCTTTTAGCATAGTCATTGATGTAATGTATACTGAAGTTTGGAAATAAATTACAGATCGCGACACGTAAGTTGAACCAAAATCCGCCATTTTCGTTCAATTTACGTGCCACGATCTGTAAATTTTTTATTACCACTATTTAGTTCACGTTTGCGACCAGAATAGACTATTAAGCATTTCAGATAGTTACTCTTGCGTCCCGCTGTGTCGAGAGTCAAAGGTTTTTGATTTCACGATTGCGGCGGTAAGTCCCCTCTTTGAGGAGTGGTTTGCGAGGCGGCATGGCGTTCTCACCTTTCGCCTGACGCAGGTCCTCACCGGACACGGTTGTTTCGGGAGGTTCCTACTGTTTCGGATAGGGCGGGAGGAAACGCCCGGGTGTTTCCACTGCGAAGATGTCTTATGTGTCTTATGTATTTTGACGTTCGAAAAGTGCTGATTCTCAGCCTAATTTGAATAAATGACTTTTGATTTTGATTTTGATCGAGGACACGGTGGAGCACACGGTGGCGGTCTGCCCGGCTTGGGTGGAGCACCGCCGTGTCCTCGTGGAGGCGATCAGCGGCGGCGATCTCTCGCGTCCGGCCCTGGTCCAAGCCATGGTACGGAGCGAGAGGCCATGGGTAGCCGTCACCTCCGTCAGCGAAGCAGTGATGCTCGCGAAGAAGGAGGAGGCGCACATGAGGGAGAGGCAGTCTTTGCGCCCTCGCGACCCTAGCCGCCGCAGGATACGGAGACGCCCTGGGCGTCGGGAATCCCAGGCCGATTTCCGGCCACCGTAGGCATGAGCTTGCGGACGGCGAGGAGGAGCTTGCGGCGGAGGGATGATGCCTGCCAGGGGTGCGGGTTTCTTCGAAAGAGATACCACAGCCCCTGGCATACGGGCTACTGAAGGAACACGGGTGGGTTTTAGTCAGTAAAAGTCTGACACGCCCTCCTCTCCACCCAGAGCGGGAGAAGTTATTTGATGATTTCCCACCCAAAAAAAAAAAGGTTACGGCTAAAGAATCTTGTGCTTGAAAAAGTCTTATGCTTCCCATTTCTTGCGGATTCCCGCGGCCTTCACCAGGTCATCGGTCCACCTTGTGGGAGGCCTTTCCACTCTACGTCTTCCGATACGCGGTCGCCACTCCAAAACCTTTCGGCCCCATCGGCTATCTGTTCTGCGAGCAATGTGCCCTGCCCACTGCCACTTAAGTTTGGCAATTGTTCGGGGTATGTCGGTTGCCTTGGTTTTCCTGCGGATCTCTTAATTCCTGATTCCATCACGTAGGGAAACTCCGAGCATAGAGAAGCGACGATGCTGGATGATGTTTGCCGAAAATCGACTAGAATGGCGTGCAAAAGAAAAGTCTGATGTCCAGCAGTGGACTGCTGTAGGCCAATGATGATGATAGCTATAACTAGAACAGAAAATTAAAATTAATCTTAAGGCTCGTGCAGACTAGCGTGACGCGACGATCACGTTGCAACACTCGTTGAACAATTTCTATGAAACTTCATGGAAATTGATCTGCAAGTGTCGCGTCACGCCTGTTTGAAGAAGCCTTTATTCCCTTTGCCGGTTAGTGTGAGTCAATGTTCTAAGCTACACTTACTAACAATGTGTTCAGTTTACTACTCCACAGAGAAACATTAACTTAACAATATTACCTAATATTTTCTCTCAAATCCCAGCTCAGGGATGCAGAAATTATACTCTTAAGTAATGGTATAACTGAACTAACGCAACAAGCTCTCAAATATATACAACTGCAATAAATTGCAATTTGCAAATAACACTTTGAAATTCATGGAATTGAATGAATATGCTTAACAGTGTGGTTATGCGGACAAATTAGCTATAGATAATATCGTTGCGAACACATGGTAATTTACGACGATAGTGTGTGTTTGTTTTGGTGTTGCTATACGAAAAAACGAAAATAATTAATAATATTACCTAATATTTTCTCTCAAATCCCAGCTCAGGGATGCAGGAATTATACTCATAAGAAACATTTTATTTAAAACTTTAAATTATAATATGTACAGGTATATAAAAGAAAATAATCATAAGGCATCAAAAAATACGTCCGCATCGCTGTCAATGGGAAAAGTGCCCAAAAGACTGGCAGCATTGCCACGTTGTATGGAAATGCTGATTCTGTGGCCGAAAAATACGCCAGCCCTTTAGTCAAGTGAATATATTTTTTGATGCCTTATGATTATTTTCTTTAAATACTCATAAGTAATGGTATAACTGAACTAACGCAACAAGCTCTCAAAATATACAACTGCAATAAATTGCAATTTGCAAATAATATTTTGAAATTCATGGAATTGAATGAATATGCTTAGGCAGTGTGGTTATGCGGACAAATTAGCTATAGATAATATCGTTGCGAATAATGGTAATTTACGACGATAGTGTGTGTTTTTAGTTTTATTTTTAGTAACAAACGAAAATAAATCAAACAATCTGCCCAGCCATTCTCCAACTATGTTAAGGTCGGCTTCCAGTCTAACCAGATGAAACAGAATACTAATTAAGAGACAGCTGTGCAACTGAGAGTCTGTTACGCCACTTCTTCTTCCCAGCTAACACACTAGGAAGTGGTGGAGGTCAGGCGTTTTGGGGGACTGTCTTATATATAAGTTTGACGTGCAACTGACTTTTATTTTGGACCATTATCATCCGGGACTAGCCGGCTCAACGTATTTTCTGAGGCACGAACGGTGTGGATATGTTAAGGGTGGTCATCCATCCGTATAAGATCTGCAAGGATACGAAATAATGTTTTAATAATATTGTCGTTTTACGCTGGCTGAACTTTGGTGCGGAAGTACATAAGTAAATTAGGTTTCCGCAGTATAATGCTATCATAATACGGTTTGATAAACATTGAATTTCCAAGTTACCATTAAAAGGATATTAACCATGAACGGTAGAAATGTAATTGTTTATTCTGTATATAGGATATAACTTGGTTTTTCGAGACATCGCCAAGCGGTTAGTCGACTCTTCACGTGACCAGGCTGACCTATTCTTTAGCCAAAGAATCAGCATCGCCATACAACGTGGCAATGCTGTCAGCCATTTGAGCACTTTTCCCATTGACAGCGATGCGGACAAATTTTTTGATGCCTTGTGATAATTTTTTCTCTGTTTTATTATATAGATAAATTACCTACATGCACCTGTATAATAAAAACAGAGAGAAAATAATTACTATCTATTAATTACAGGATCTCTGAATCACTTTTAATGAGAAGAAATGACGAAACAAACTCAGCGTGGTTTGTGAGGTTGTTTTTTTCTCAACGTCCAATATCTTTTCATCATCTGCTTAGCCTTTTCCCAAGTACGTTGGGGTCAGCTGAATACCAGTATTTTACATGGGGCGTATGCCTACCTGACCTCCACAGCCCAGTTACTGCGAAATGCGAAACCTCTTGGTACGACTGGTTGTGACATTTTCGGGCTTCTTACGACCCGTAACGACTGTCAAAGATTCGCTAATGACAGCCGAGACCAACGGCTTAACGTACTTTCCGAGGCACATCCAATATACTTTATATAACTAAAATCATCATTTCAGCCGAAAGACGTCCACTGCTGGACATAAGCCTCCCCCAAAAGGGGGGTTATGCCATAATTGCCACGCTTGGCAGGCGGGTTGGCGATCGCAGTGAGGTGATAAAATGCATAGAGAACGCTGCTGCTCATTCTCTAGTAGGTCCTTTAGTCGCCTTCTACGACACCCACGGGAAGAAATGGGATGGTGCTATTCTTTTACGCCCGGCAACACACACGGGACGCGCCCGTATAACTAAAATAATAAAATACTAAAAATAACACACGACACAAGTATCGAAGCATAATTTAATAAAATAATGAGGGAAATTGAGTTACGAGGTGGGAGGATCCTCGCGAATGAATGGAATGATTGATTGAATGAACGAGTGGACTTCAGGGAGCCCGGTCATTTCCACAGTGTTATTACCCGTGCATAATCGTGAGGAAAATTAACGATGAATTTTATGAACGCTGTCAAATATTTTATACGTATTTTGTGTAACGATGCTTTATAATTTAAATGGGTGATCTTCAATTGGGCTTATTCTTGTTGAAAATTTTATGAGTGATTTTATGGCCTTTGCTTTGCGAGGCGGAAAGTGAAACAATATCGTTTAAAATGAAGCTATTTTGTTCTACATTTTGGGCTTATGAGCAGTTTTGTTTAGATTTATTCAAATGTAAGCCAAAGTCAGTGAGCTTTCAAAATATTATTCTTAGGTGGAATCCCTCCTGCTCTACTCAGCAAGAGAAGTCATTTGATGATTTCCTACCCTTTAAAAAAAAAAGGTGGAATACGCTAAGGCAGCACGCGAAATTCAATTTTTCTTAAGTTTTTTGCAATTTGCAGTTCAGTGTCAACGCAACAAGCTCTCAAAATAAACATGAATCTCAAAATATATATATAAATAAACCTATAAATGGCAAAAAAAAATGCAAGAAAATTCTGATTTTGTGGGCTTCCCTGACAGATTCCCCATTAAACAGACTGGTGCAAGTAGTATTTCGACATTATGTTACTTATTGTGTGTAATTTTGTTACTAAGTGTAATTTAAAATACTCACTTTATACTTTATTGATGTTTGTATACAATCAACGGTAAAACATAAAGTACACAAACATACTTAATATTTATTTACAACATTTATTTTTGACACCAACCTACGTTTTACAAACAAATACTTGACTTTTAATAGTTGGGAAAAATCTACTTAAGAAGCTTGAAAAAAAAAGACAGCTATCTCTACACGCAGATGAAACAATAAATTAAACCACAGAACCACTTTCAAAAACCGTATCATTTAACCGTTCAAAATCCAATGGATATCGCCCGCACAACACACAACTCTATTACACACCAGCCCAAAAAAACAATCGCAATCACTCTCCAACAAATCTAGCAGCAAAACGGTTTACAAAAACAAAAACGCATCAAGTGTGCCAACACGTATCGTGCCCGTTTTACACTACACTAGGACCATCCATCATTTTTCCCCCGTTTGACACCGGTGTCAAACTAAAACACGACCACATCGGTATGTTTCCGTCCGTACTCCCACTGGCTCTCCTGTTTACGAACGCCACAAATATTTGACGAACTGCCGCCGAAAATGTTCACTCTCCTAATTACGAAATTAGTTGTTGTGTTGTTACTTCTCTGGCTATTTATTTTTGAGGGTCAAAGAGTTGGCTATTTTTAGAACTTTATAGTGAAATAAATATTAGCTTTATGTTGTTGAAACTGTTTTGATTGTAGAATGAATATGAGCTTCGTTTCCTTTTCCCAGTGATGAGTTCAAATTAGGGTCCAAACTCATTTGACTAAACACTCATAAATTAGTTAACATCGTAATTGGAATTACAATTAAGGTAAGTAGAGCTAAGAGTACCAATTTGTAAATATATAAAATGTTCAGGTTAGCCAGGGTTATTTATTATCTCAAAAATAACTAAAATCTGTCGTAACATAATGATCGAAATCTTCTTTACCTCTAATAAAATAACACAGCAGAAAATTGAGCCAAACATGTAAAAAATATGCCGAAAAAAAATGCGTGGTAGCAACATTTGCTACAACTACTACACGACAATAACCTTATTTGTATTTATCTTTCCCACGGTAGACTTCCAGCAAAATATACAGACAGAAACATCTGTATCTAATCTCAGTGAGTCGAAGCCTGAGCCTCAATTTGCAAAAAGGTAGGAGTTTCCTCTCCATTTCGTCGCTTCATAAGATCGTGGAGGAAGACAGAGCTTATTTGTTCCGCGAAATATGTATGACGAATAAAGGTTTGCTTACACACCTTCAGACGTTTTTTTTAGCTTAAATTTGGATGATAATAACAACTAAGCTCATCATAAGGAGGTCTCTCCCTTGTGCAATTCGAAACAAAATCTTAAAATCTATTACAAAACTTTTCAACTAAATTAAAATAATAAAATACCTGCAAAATCATATTGCATAGTTGCAGCACCTAAGAAAATTCCTAGAGTGTAAAACTTTTTACAATGAAATCATCAAAAAGTTAAATGCTGGTCTTCACCAACGAATTAAATATATGAAATCCATTTTACCAACAAAAAAATAAAACAAAAAAAAAGTTATTGGCATTTTACAATGATTTTGACGTAAAGTGGCCAGTATTTTAAATTAACACTAGTTAAAAGGTCGTAATTGGAAAAGGGAAAGAGTCACAAAAAATAAAACCACGTAAGATTGGAACCATATAACTAAGGCTTTAGGAACAGAGATATAAAAAGATAAATGCGAATGAAGATGCAGTGGAATGAAGAAAAATAACGTACCGTGGGTTACTGATGTGAGGCTGGGAACAAAATTGTTTTCTCGTTAATATACGCGGATGACAGCACCGTTTTTATACATTTTTTTATCTGTGGAAAATAGTACTTACCTACAGAAAACATTTTCGTAATTTATTTATTTATTTATTTATTTAAACTTCTCGCACACAAAAAGGTACAAAGGCGGACTTAATGCCTTAGGCATTCTCTACCAGTCAACCATGGGTGGTGAAGAGATTAGATGGCAGGTGCTTTGGAGGAAAGGAACAATGATTAAAAAAAGAACCATAAAATATATCATTATGCTATACAAAAAAAATTGATACATAAATTGGTTATAAACATATAATACATATACACGCATACATATCTACTACAATATATACTTCTAATATATATATAAATATACAAATTCAAGGAAAAGAGATATTGAGATTACTCTACACTATTTGTTAAGAAAATACCTCTGCAACTTCCGCTTAAATGCATACCGACTGGTGGCCGTCCTGATTTCGAGAGGAAGCGCATTCCAAAGAAGAATGGACTGAATATGAAAGGAGGAATGAACAAAGTCAGAAGTATGAGAAGGACAGAGTAGAAGAAGGTTGTTAGCAGAACGCAGATTCTTATTGTGAGAAGAACATAAATATTGGAAATGAGTCACAAGATAAGAAGGAGGAGTAGGAGAGTTGAGAAGGGAGAAAAGCGTAGTCAAAGCGCGCAAACCTCTTCTTTGGCGAATGACTGTACTCTTTGCTGATTGGAATCTCGTGTGAAATGATTTTAAAATTGTTTCTTTATTTCCATTTGTTCTTGAATTAAGAATAAATGGAAAGCTTTGTGCAGTCCAGAATTATCTGACTGGATATTTTTGTGTCAGGAAACTGCAGCTGATAGTTAAAATTTTATATCCTGAAAAATATTTGTTAAAGCACAAAAGAATTTGAAGAACAGATTGAAAGGCACGGTATCAACAATTCGTTCACGATAGTTACAATGAAAACCGAAATCGTCAAAAACACGTCAAAATAAAACAAAATGAGCATGTTGGAGTCGAAATTTACTATCTGTCTACCCCTAAGAAGAAATAGCGAAACAAACCCCGGGATCAAAATCTTTCTTAAAGTCCAGATATAATCTTGGACAAATCATGTGAGAACCAAGTAGTGTCTAAAGTGCCTTTTGAAAAAAGAACCGAACAGAATTGAATGGACCTGTAACACTGACTGGACAGTCAGTGCAAGAATTTTTCAGTAATCGTACAGCTAAATTTAGAACTTAACGAGCTCAACAATCGTTATGAAAACCACACTATTTTATGGCATAATGAATAAATTACTATTATAAAGGAATACAATCTTAACATTAAATTAACTCACAAACCAAGTCCAAACCTTTATCAAACTAACTTGACACAAACTATCCAGCTAATTTGACCACAAGGCTTGATGGCAATTCTTCTAAACGGCCACAACATCTTGGAATGTTCCATACCGTCAGGCCATCAGTCAATGTCAACGTGCGCTGAATAGTTGATGCCTGCCGTATCGCCCGCCCACCTGCAACCTTTATAACGTGGCTTCAGAAAAGCTGGATGGACAGAGATAGAAAAATGAAGAATTATGAGAGACGATATTTTTTGAGAGCAGTGTTCTCTTGATTTTTAAAAGAGGAATTTTATAGAATATTCTGCGTTCCAATTTTATGTCTCTGGCTCTGAGTACCTCAGGTACCTGAGATCATGCTGACAAGCCGGAGAAGGACGATTAATAAAAAAACGATAAGTCGTTCTACAAATCCTATTTTTATTTTCGTTCTTCGGCCTGTTAGCTCAATCTCTCTCTTATTGTTTTTCCAGTTATTATCTACCTAAGTTAGTTTGACTATTCGAATCTCATTAAAGTTACTTATTACCAGTCTATTAACATACGGTTGTCTTGCAAAGAACCTCTACAGTAGGTACCTAGCTACCATAAGCCTTTTTGTAGATTGACAAAACATAAAATTAAGTAGACTTCATAGGATTCGGTCATAATTTTAATGCTCAGTTTTGTTTTGTCTATGATGATTTTAAAAGTTCATTGAATTCTTGCTCAAAGGTTTAGCGATTTGATAAATGTCACAGGAAAAAATCAGTTCTAAAAATAGGCTAGAATGACTCAGAATATTGTTAGTATGAGCGAATAGAAATAAAAACGCTGACTACGGCATACACATCAGTTATAACTATGGTATTAAATTCATCTAACTGTCACATTAGGCACCCCGCCAAAAAGATATCGTGACTTTTGTGTTACATTTTATTATATTTCACGGTTATCATTATCTTTTCAACACATTATTTCATTATGATAGTCTGTTTTATGTCAGCCTGGCTTTTTAAACGGATTTTTTTAACGTTTGATAAAATACACATTCATAAATCCATTTAAAAATAAAAAATAAATCCCTCGCACTCACCCACCAGTACTAACTAGTTTACTCCACCAAATGTAAGCGCGCCCTCAGTGGATTCCAGTGACGTGGCGGCCATGTTGTGACGTATGTTCGTGCCATAGACAAGTGCGATTCATTCAAGTCAACCGCTACGAAACCGAGTGTCTTTGCACTGATGAATGAAGCTGGGTGTAGCGGAGAACGAGAGCTTGTGGTACAGTTGCATCGAGTTTTACTGGAAGGGATAACTTTAGATTGTGTTGTGGGTTTTATAAAGTTGTCGACACTGGAAGTGTTTTAACTTGACTTTTAAACTAAGAATAATAGAACAGCGCGACAAAGTGCGGAGATCGATATTTGAATCAGGGTAGAAAACGGTCAAGCGTTCTGAGATTGACACTCGCAATCTATGGCGTTTCTCCGAAAAAAATCAAAGAGAATTTGTCGAAACGTCATCGAGTCAAGATTTTTGACAATAGGTACTTTAAGTGACGTTGAGTGGAGTTGAAGAATTTTTCGTGGAAATGATTTGGAAAACGGGGCTGAAATTCATTTATAATTTTGAGAGCCATGTTCATAGTTTTGCGTTCTTGATCTTGTTTTTTTTTTGCTGCTGTCTGGGTTGACATCTTACTTCGAATCGATTCTAAAACATATACTTGCTAAAATCCTTTCACAGTTGCTTTACTTGTGGCAGCAACCTATTAGCAACCTTATTAGAATAAGAATAAAGATCATTGTGATGCAAAATTAGACGTAAAATAACTGTAGTTTTTAGAAAGCTAAGTTTCTAACTGAAAATCCATTTCCCTGCTATTAATACGTAGGTGACGGTGGTTATAATTACCGGTGATTTAATGGAACGATGAGGGATTAATATCTTAATTAATTCTATACAAACGTTCCTGTTGTAACTATGCTCCGAAATTTTATATGTCTTCGGAACTTAGTTTAGTTGCGTGAATATTATAGTGACTAACTTTTGCACGCCTTTGGCTAACCTTTGCCTGCGTGGATGTCGGAAAATATCCCACAGGAACGTACTTCTGAGTTTGTTCATGTCAAAAATGGTCTATGTACTAAATTTCATCAAAATCCTTTCAGGCGTTTCTGCGCCAATCCTGAACATATATCCAGACAAACAGACAAACGGAAAAAAAATTAAATAATATTTTTTCGGCATCAGACTCCTTCCCACACCCCGTAGATTTTTTATGTTCATAAATATGTCATATACAGAAACACTTCATTACTATTTGAATGGATAGATACCGGGCCTGCTTCTGTTATGGTCGAAGTAAACTTCTTTCTTTAAGGTGGACCGAGAAAAATACATTTATTTGAAACAACGGCGTGTTTAGGAGTTTCCCCACTTAATTTCATGTTTTTTTGATTTTAATGATCTTTATTTTTTAGCCTGGGTTTATGGTTTTATGGTTTTTTTTTTCTCAATGTTTATTGTATTTTTTTTTGGTAGCTTTGTTTTTTTTTTTTACTTTTTGTTTTGTCATTCACACAACTGATCACTGTGTCTGTTTTACGTGAGGACACTGGCTCCTGCAACACAGTTATATAACTAGCGCAGGAGCCAGGGAAATCTACAACTTGGTGTACGTTCTTGGTTGCAAATAAATACATTTTGAATTTTGTATAATTTGATAGCGTAGACATATACATATCCACGCACCCACGATTCAAGTTCGGGGCAACCTTTCATATAAAAAATGTCACCTTATGCGGGCTAAAACTACTCTCAAGCAAATATATTGTTTATTCTGAGCCCCAAGACCCATAAAGTTTGATATATTGTACCGTTATCAGGATATTAAAGTTTATGCCTCTTAAAGATATTAATAGGCCCCTCTGTGCGACAACAATGCTCTCTAAATACCAAGTAAAGGGCAAGCCCCATGTGAGACAAGGGCCTTGACACCGCTACACATGATATAATTTTTGAGCAAAAAATAGCGGGTTAACCTACATGTTCATATTAATACATCACTCTTATAATCTAGGAGATAGAGCATAAATTAATCTCTATACGATTATCGTTGCATTTGAAGTGTGTCTGGCGTTCTGTGGCAAATCAAAGATAACGTTTTAAAGTAATAAGTAAGTCGTTTATTTGCAAATATGGGTACAATACATGATGATAAATAGACGGGTTACAGATCGGTTTAGCCATATTTTACCAACAGGCATGCATAAATTCTAGTTTAACACACAACATGAATAGTAACTTCCACACAATTTATGCATATTTTTTTTTTTACAAAAACACTACACAATACTTATGTACAAAATTATTTTTCAGTAAGGAATTCGCTGATATTATAATAAGCTTTATGCGTTAAAAAGCTTCGGAGCCAGTTTTTTAATAATGACAGCGGCAATTTTTTCCATTGCTTAGATAATTTATTATAAATGACCGGAACCATGCCGTAGACACTCTTGCGCATTAGTGCCGTTTTGGCGGGATGGGTACACACTTGGTTACTGTCGCGTTACGTGGGACTACACTAGGTAACTTAAATCTCTTTGCTGTCAACTTATATACAGTAACTTAGATGACAGTCTCTTAACTTGCCTAAATATATTTGTATATATACAGTGTATATGTTGAGATATTTATGTGGAATGTGTACATATGTATAATGCACTTACACATCCCGCCGACTTGAGAGAAGGCAAAATAGTATAGTTTTGTAAAATCTTTAGTTTCTGATTTTGTTTCGCCTTTAGCTAATAGCACAGCATAAGATATAATATAATCAACATAAACTGTTTCCACCGTTGAGGCACAGACCTCCTCTTTGTGAGAGTGGGCCATAATCCACCACGAGTGCCTTGTCAAATATCTTCGAATGACATGACGGTTTCCTCACGATGTTTTCCTTCACTGTTTTGAGAATAGTGGTGATCAAATTAAATAAGTACCTGACTGGGTTTGAACTCACGATCTATAACTCATAAGTTGCGGCCTATACCACTGGGCCACTGCTCTGCAATTCTGAATTACCTTATAAGTCGTACTTATCACTACTATGTCTTTATGTGCACATTTACCAGTTAGAGGACATTCCACAGTTCGGTTTAAACAAATTACCGACCGATTCCGCAATTCTTTCGAGAATTATGTCGAAGGCAGGCGACCGGTTCCCCCATTCGCGTAATGTTATAGATGTCGAGGGCACTCGTGCGTTACCTAATGATCGCACGTTTTGTTCCTTTGAGCGAAACCGATATAGTCCAATGGAAGAATTCGCTTATTATTCGAGAAAAGACAAGGGCATAGTTGGTTATTACTACTTATCATTTTATCGGCCATGCTAGACCACGAACATTGTGAAATTGTTCAGAAAATCTTAATGTTTGAACAGTGCAACCTACTCGTATATTTGCTAAAATCCTACTAATATATTATTATAAATGTGAAAGTTTGTGAAGATGTTTGTTATTCAATCACGCAAAAACGGCTGAACGGATTTGGATGAAATTTGGCACGCAGATGTATTATGACCTAGATTATCACATAGGATACTTTTTATCCCGGCAGTACGTTTCCGCGGGATAATTTCCGACTTCCACGCGGGTGAAGCGTCGGGCGGAAGCTAGTATAATAATAGGTCTTTACCTATGAAATTGCCGTTTTGTATGAAAAAATTTAAACGAATTTTTTTCATGAATTTTTTATTTGTATTAATCGAAGTAATCACCCATGCAATCAATGCATCTTTGCCATCGCAGTGGCAGTTTATTGATGCCCTTCTTAAAGAAATCAGCTGGACGGGAGGCAACAAATTCTTCAAAGGCATTTTGTACTGCCTCTCGGGTATTAAATTTTTTTCCCGCCAAGAAGTTATCCAAATTCTGGAAAAAGTTGTAGTCTGTAGGCGCAAGGTCTGGTGAGTAGGGCGGATGACGGAGAGCTTCCAACCCCAGTTCTTGCAACTTGGAGACCGTCTGCTGTGCAGTATGAGGTCGCGCGTTGTCGTGCAGGAGCAGCGGAGACGAGCGATTGACCAATGCTGGTTGGAGATGCGCCAGCTTCTCCATCATTGTGTTCAGTTCTTCACAGTACACATCTGCAGTAATGCTCACCCCGTTTGGTAAGAAGCTGTGATGAATCACACCGGCGCTAGACCACCAAACAGTGACCATCACTTTTCTAGGGGTAAGTTTTCGTTTAGGGCATTGTTTAGGTGCTGAACCAGGATCCAACCAACTTGCTGAGCGCTTACGGTTATCAAACAGAATCCATTTTTCATCGCAGGTAACAATGCGGTTCAAAATTCCTTCATTTGTGTGTCTGTTGAGCAGTGCAAGGCACGTCTCGACGCGTACTTCGCGCTGGCGATCATTGAGTTCGTGGGGCACCCATTTGTCAAGCTTTTTTACCTTGCCAATTTGACGCAAATGGACCAATATTGTTTTGACGCTAACGTCGAAAGCTGCTGCTAATTCAGCCGTAGATTGTGTATCATCAGCTTCCACAATCGCCTTTAATTCGTCATTGTCGACCAAAGTCTTCGGACGACCGCGAGGTTCATTTTTCAGGTCGAAATTTCCAGAACGGAAGCGAACAAACCAATAACAGGTGGTGCGTTGGTTTGTAGTGTTAGCTCCGTAAACGTCGTTGATGTTGCGTGCCGCTTGTGCCGCGTTGCTGCCACGACGGTACTCATATTCCATAATTACTCGAATTTTTAACGTATCCATGATGACGAAAAAGATTGAAATGCGATGAAAATGTAACACTAATCAATAAAGAAATGACTACTTTTAGAAAAAAAAATCCATGTTTTTAAAATAAAATTAATTTGAAATTAGAATTCTTAGCCAAACAAAAATTATTTTGATTTGAAATGGCCAGTACTGCAGAACGGCAATTTCATAGGTAAAGACCTAATATAAAAACACGTCTTGTTTCCCGAGGAGTTGGGCAGAGGTGAACATTTAGGTGGTATACCTACATTTCGCTAGTTATGTCTAAATCCCATATAATAGGGGTTAAGCCTACTGCCATCTACCGGGGACAAATAGTTCTTTTTTTTTAAGCAATATAAGTATGTGAGGATCATGCAGGTGGCGTTCGTTAGTTTCTGCCTACCGCCATGGGAAAGACGCTTGAGTTTAGGAATGTATTTGTAAGTAGTTTGAAAAGTTTCTGCTATGATTTCAGGCAAGATAGAGACTTTAATTCTTTAGTATTTTTTACAATGCCTGACATATTCTCGTCATTATTTGACATTATACATCAATTCTAATATAGAAGTAATCGCCCTGGAAATCATGTCAGTTGGTTTAAATAGGTTAATTTTATTTATGTAGATTCTTGTACATTTTGTGAATGAGAGAACGTTGTAGAAATTACAGACTAAATTTGTAGACGATTTTCTGTTCTTTTTATTCAGTCCTCTAAGTACCTGGTACTTATTGACAGGCCTGCACTGTCCTCCCATACCTATTATCACTGTAATTTGAAAACATTGTTAAAGCCAATTTATTTTTAAATGAGTAACCGTGGAGTTGTTTGCCGGCTCTTCTCCATAGGAAACGACCAATTGTAACCGTGCACCTAGCTTCTGACGTTACATAAGTGCCCATGCAGGTTTATGTGAAATAAAATATTTAGAATTTTTTCATTTTGAATTTTGTTGATAAATGGCAACTAACTATAATTTGCTAAGACGTCACTAAACAGTCAACAGCACAAATCTGCCTACTCCTTCGTAAAATACAGTTGAAACTATTCCCTTATAACGATAAGACTACTCTCTTAAAATGCAATTTAAAATTTTGTATGTGACACATGTGCTGAGCTTTAAAACTTATTACGTTGGTAGTAGGAGCTTGTCGCACAAAATTGATATTTGGTTGTTTGGTATGAGCGGCGCTTGCGCTAAGTTTTGTTATAACTCCTGTCTCCTTAAGTTGAAGATAGGGGTTGGCAGAAGTGGCAAATTTTATGTTGTCTACACCTGCCAGTCTATCCACTCTACAAATATAAATAAAATTGAAGTGTTTGTTTGTAATGCCAAAAATAACAGCTTTTAACGAAATGCATTATCATATGCCTAGCCTTTTCCCAGCTATGTTGGGGTCGGCTCCCAGTCTAACCAGTCGCTTCTGAATACCAGTATTAAACAGAGCGATTGTCTATCTGACCTTCACAATCCATTTATTAGGTAATACGATAACTCTTGGTAAGACTGGTTGTCAGATTTTCGGGCTTATGACGACCCGTATCGTCTATCAAAGATCCACGAATGAGACAGTCGGGACCAACGGCTTTCCGAGGCACGGGCGGGTCTCAGTATTTAAAGACGTTTCTCCAGTTGTGATAAACCAATAAAATCAATTAATTATTACTTATTGTAAAATATTGGTGCGTACTGTAGAGGTTGTTCGCTTCACGAGGAACCTCACGTACATACTGGCAGCCAATGGTTAGGCTGTGTCTATGTTCGAATGATCGGGTTTTTTTTTTCTTTAGAATGTCAAATAATTTTACATAGGTTTTGTTGCGGAAGGTTCATTCTATTGACAGGCGCGACGCCGTAATAAGCTAAATTATTAAATTAAAGTTGGAGTCCCACCGGTTAAAGATCATCCAGTATTTTATTTATAGATACCATAGTCCCTATTTCCTTAAGAACTCGGCAGAGTTCTCATATTACCTATGAATGCAGACATTCGTAAATAGTACTAGACAATTTTTTACTCACAAACTGGTTGCTAATATGTGTATCAAACAGACGATTAGACACTAAGCTCGATAGTCTTACAAAAAACCGTATAAAACGCGTGGTGTTTGTGTTCCAGTTAAGAGTAAAGTACAAAGTAACAAGTCGTTAATGTCGTCCGGGAGACATATTACTGTTGCACTGTTGGATAGAAGACAGGGCTGGAACAAAGCAACATTGTAGCAATTGTAGTGCAGTATCAATTTAAAGATAACTGTACGATAAAGAACGATACACATTGTACGATAAATATACGTGTATAAAGTAAACACAATTGGTAAAATTACATTTCAGAACATAAATAATCAGTTTCATATGTGGGTGAATTGTACAACTCTGTCTACACTTTGAGAAAAACAGGATTGATGTTACGTTTCTGTTTCCGTCCAATTGTTAGTACCCATAACAAGAAACGTTTGCAAAACACGTAAAACAGTCAACAAAAATTCAAATCACAATTTCTCTAGTCGTAGCAAAAGCGCTACGCGGCTACGCGCTACGCTCGTAGCAAATAGATGCGTAGTAATCAAACCGTTTGCGTTTCGACACTACCGCGTAAATTTTAAAACAACTTTTTTTTATTCCGTACGTTAACTCTCTAGTTTGTTTAGAATAAAAAACGATACATAGGTAAATGTATGTTTTTTTATTCCAACAGTTTAGCCAATATTTATTTTCTGTGTAGTTGCGCAAAGAGTGGAAGTTTACTAGATAAATTCAATTAATCGATGATTGATAGTTTTATTTATATTTGTAAACACACCACACGTTTTTAATGGATTGGTGACAAAAGAATGCTGGCATTTTAAAATTTATTAAATCCTTTTATAGCATTTAGTCTACTTCAGCAACGAAAGTGCAACTGCTGAACACTTTTACTCACTGACCGACTACATGACAATTAAAATAGTCAACTTGGATTGGTCCACTCAATCTCCGTGGTGCTTTCTCAGACACCAATTCACATGGTCTTCACATGATGACCAAGAGTATATCTCTGTTTCGGCCTTTCTTCTCAGAGTAGTCAAATAAAAAAAGGCCGACCTCATCTAGTTTAAAAAATATGATTGACGTGTAAAATTACACTTACAGAAATAAAATCATTTATAAAAAGTGCCTATCCTACTAATGATATAATGTGAAAGTTTGTATGTTGTGATGTTTGATAATCAATCACGCAAAAACGGCGGATCGGATTTGGATGAAATTTGCTTCAAAGATATTTTATAACCTGGATTAACACAAAGGATACTCTTTGTTCCGGTATTACGTTCCCGTAGGGTAATATCCGACCTCCACGCGACTGAAGCCGCTGCCCCCCAGAGGTTTCCCGCATTGTCGTTGTGGGGGGCTCAGTAGCCGTGGTCTCCCAGCCACGGTGAAGCGAAGAGGAACTCCAAGGTGGGGCCGCTCGTCAGGGCTTTTGCCTTCAAGCCGACGACGTAGCGGCCACAAAGTAGGTTGCGGTAAGGTGCACCGCAACTGAGGCGGGCCGCGATGTCGAATAGAAGGCATCGCGGCTGAGGGTTACAGGCAGGGGAGTAGGAGTGTCGGTACAGCGTTGGCCACTCTCCCTATCCCCTGCGGCCGAAAATTTGTAGGCTGGACGGCGCGTTGTGGTCCACGCGCGCCGTCAGAGATGTCAGCACCAACTGGTGGGGTCCGCAAGGGCCGATGCCTGCCAGGGGTGAGGGTTGTCCGAAAGAGATACCGTTGCCTTTGGCACACAGGCAACTGACGGAAACGGGTGGCTTTTAGTCAGTAAAAGTCTGACACGGCCTCCTGAGAAGTCATTTGATGATAGCCCAACGTCAAAAAAAAAAAAAAAAAAAAACGAAGCCGCTGGCATTAGCCAGTTAATGAATAGGTAGTTTAATTCAAATAATTGCTTTAAGTTTGGGTTTGAATTTAATTGTACCAAATCTAATTTACTTATTTATTCAAGGTAAGTTTACATGTTTTCTTTGAAAATCTTACACATAGTAAGCGTACTGGCAAGTCAGACTTTCTTAACACTCCATAAATGTAGATTCTAAACTTGCAAATTCGATTGATATGCAAAAATGTTCTCTGTAGCTAAGGAGAGAAGAAACAATTTAAATAATATGAAGTTGTTTAGTATACAGGGGAATTTGCATTACAAATGTATCTTCAGATATTTCACCTTTATTTTACACTTAGTACCCGTAGAACAAAAATACACGTTACATTGATATCTCTGCTTTACCCTTGAGGGAATTTAAGCGTGATGCTATGTAATGTTATTGACATTTCTTTTAACTAAAATATATCGTTGTTATGTAACATTTTTTGTAGGGTTCAAAGCTCAAGGTAGCATTTTTCCGATTTTTAAATGTTAAGAGCGTTTATTGTGAAAATTGGCAACGTTGCAAATAGCTGTCAAATATTAACTGTTTTTATTAATTTGTTAATATTACTGTATGGAAATATGAAATATCGCTAACTAGTGACCTAATATGAATAAGATTTGCAATTATATCACTGAATTTGATGTTGTAACCGATTTAGGTGTAAAAAGGGCATTTGGAAAGTTCCCAAGTTCTTTTTTACATCTAAAACTAAATATTCGGTATTAAGATATTAATTATTGCATTTCATAATCTATATTTTAGGTCACCAGTTAGCGATATTTCATATTTCCATACAGTAATATTGCCAAATTAATCAAAACGGTGAAATAATTGACAGCTATTTGCGACGTTGCCAACATCAATGTCAAATAGGGTTCTTTCTTCAAACTTCATTTCAGATCCTAATCTACATGGTCCTCACATGATCTGACTGAGATTTTGTGTGGACTTTAAAATAGACTGACTTCTGAGTTTGTTTCGGTCTTTGTTCTCATAGTAGTCAGATAGGAAACACTGCACTCATTTTTAAAACAATTAATGTTTTGATGTGTAAAAGCACAAACCTACTTACACAAATATAATCATTTATTATAATTTGACGATTATTTTTTTCGAAAACAAAGACAGGGGATAGGGCTAATGATTCTCGATACAGTACCATAATTTTATTTTTATTTAACAATTGCGCCATTTTTTTTTTTTTTTTTTGTACACTACTCTTTGAGAACAGATAAATAAACCATTATTTGAGATTAAACACTTTTAAAAACGGCCCCATGTCCAGGCGGCGACTTTAGGTTTAGGCATCCTTTGTAAAGCGCCGCCAAAATAAAATAAGGGGAAACATTACAGAAGCGTCAAACATTTTAAATTGATGCAAAATAAACGATTTAAGGTGGAAGGTTATTGGCATCCGTTTGCACTTAGGTTGTATTTATAAACTGTGTTCTAGATTCCGAAGCGTTCTCCTTACACCCTGTAGAACCTACTTAGCTATTGGTAGTAGTAGATTATAAAAAATGGTAGGCACTCCATTGTGTTTCAAAACACCCGCCGAACTCATTTACATAAAAACATTCTTTAAAACGTCCGTTCCACTTGACAAATAGAGAAGGTGAACTTTATTTTACTATTCTTAAAGAGCAATTCCGTACCAAGCATGAAATAAACTACGTCAAATTTTAATACTGTATTTTATGAGACAACCAAAGGAAGCACATTTCACTATTAAAAATACTTTTTATATCAACAGACAGTGGCGCGTCTAGAAAGTTTTTATCACCACAAAAGTATACTATTACACTTCTGCCAACCGAAGGAATCCAGGCCAAGCACTCGTATTTTAAATGAAAACATCACGCGTTCTTGAGAGCAGTTTGTCATTTTTATTCGCGTCATTATTAATATAAAGTTTGTTATTTTAATGCACTGCAGCTTGCCCCAAATATGTTGCAAGCTGCAACATATTTGGGGTGCTATACAATTTTTCGGTTCGGGTCGGCATTTTCGATTCGGCAGAATTTTGTTGAGAACCAAAGCCGACCCGAAGCTATTCTTACGCATATTCGGCTTCCATTCCGCTCGTGTTATTCGGCAAACTCCATCGTTGAATCATGTTTCATTCGGCTCTGCATGATTAGAGCTATGCCAAGCAGCTTTTTTCCCGAATAAATAGAGGCAGGGACATTGATGCACAAACTGTAAATGATCATTACATGATGCTGAACCCCTGCGTTGACATTTGTCGTAGGGTATTAAAAAAATGCTACATGCTTTACATTTAGACTGCTTAAAAAAAATCTACGCTACGCGTCTAGAGACCATGTTCTGAATTTTTTTGGTTACAGTTTGCGTGTTTAAGTCATGCCACAATACCTATCTACATTTATTCGATTTTGCCGCCTAGTTGTGCCAAATCCAGCAATACGAACAAAACGTAACACCTCTGATATTTTGGTGGCCGCAGTATCTTTTTTCGTCATTTTAAATTCCATCGAAGATATAGCAAGAGTTAATGTGTCGTCTATTTTGGACACATTGCGTGTTTGTAGGTAATAATAAATGTACTATAACATGGTTATATTTACAGTATGTGTGGATGAAGCTTCGTGGAAAATTTAAAGTTATTCAAAGCAATCGTAACATGCGTGCATGCAACGCTTTCATGCTTGTGTTATCGTCTATATGAATAAAACAGTACTGTGACTTTTATATGACGTCATGAATATAATGTATTAGGTACAGTCGGCTACGAAGAAGTTTACATCTAGGAGAATTAATTTGATTGTCTACAATTTGTGTTCTCTGTGTCAATGGAACATCAACTATTTGTGTTCCACAATAGTGTATTTATGTGTAGCTATAGCTACAATTAAGTAGGTACCCAATGTGTAATAATAATGGTTTGTGTGTAACATTACATACATACTCAGCCGTCATACGTTCCCACTGCTGGGACACAGGCCTCCACTCCGTGAGAGGGAGTGGGCCGTAATCCACCACGCGGGCCCAGTGCGGGTTGGTAGATGTCACATGTCTTCGAATTTTTGTTTCTAGGACATGCCGGTTTCCTCACGATGTTTTCCTTCACCGTTTGAGAGCAGTGGTGATGAAATTATTTACACAAAGTAATGCGCCTGGCTAGGTTCGAACGCAAGACCTACAACTCGTAAGTCACGGACGTTACCACTGGGCCACCACTGCTCCACTGGGACACCACTGCACTGTGTTTAACATTGTTGGAACATAATCATACGAAATTATGGCACAAAGATTGCAGACGGTTTAATGAATAACTGTCGGTGAATACAACTTTTTGATGTATGTTTGTGTGTGTAGTTTACGTACACAGGGAGTATACCGGGTTGCAGAGATATCGACGCACAACCCATTAGTATGGATGCAATATATGATTCTGAAGTGTGAGAGTTTTAAAATGTTTAGTCGATTATTGAAAAAAAAAATGCTCTGCTAAACATTAACCCTTATTTATAAACGGTGGTTAAAGTAACGAGGTGTTTAAACGTCAAAATTGTGAACTAATGATTAGTTAACTTTAAGCAGCATTTATAAATAAGAGGGTTAAAATAGCAGATTTGTTTACGCAAAATTTATACTCACGGTGATCTAGAATCATGTGTAGAATTAATGATTTCGGTCGACCTGACACCCTGTTCATTAGACACTTTTAATATTATTCACAATCACATTTCTATTTTTATTACATTATTATTCTGTCTCCCAAACCAAATTAAGCCTACTCCTCGTCTGTCTGTGCAGAAAATAAAATACAGAGCTCAAATCAAAAGAATAGCAGAGCTCAGTTAATTCAACTGGCTTGCGGAAAGCCTGCAGGCATCGTATTAAAATATACAGAACATCATGAAAAAGATAATATTTTATTCACAACGTTTCTAGGACGTTTTTAATTTATGAAATTAAGATTTCCCGGGAGTCTGTGCTTCGAAGCGCGGATATATTTTTAGTTCGGTAGATATGTTTTAGTTTTCTGGTGCACGTAACTTGACATCACGCCCGTGTTTCTCTCTTTTTTTAAGGGTTAGGTAGAGTCAAAATCAAAATAAAAATATTTTATGTCACATAAACCTGCACCTACCTAATCTAGGTGCACGGTTCCAATTTGTCGCTTTCTATGGAGAAGAGCCAGCAAGAAACTCCACGGTTACTCTTTTAAAAATAATTGGCTTTAACAATGTTTTCAAATTACAGTGATAATAGGTATGGGAGGACAGTGCAGGCCTGTCAATAAGTACCAGGTACTTAGAGGAATGAAAATAAAGAATAGAAAATCGTCTACAAATATACAGTCTGAAAGGCCACATTTCGCAAGTTATGTTAAAGTCTGATGTAATAGAGGGCTAGCTTATTGCAATACATCTCACCCAAATCAAGACTCACAGCTGCCACTGAAAATTCCTGACGGAAAAACTCAATAACACTAAGCCCGACCTGGAAATTGAACCCACGACCCCGTGTTTAGCAATAGCGCTTGCGAAAACTACACCAACGAGGCAGTTTTCTGTTGTACTAGGATAGCATACATGCTAGAGGGTATCACGGAAGGGAATAGACACGCGACAGTATTGCATTAATAAAATATCGAGTCACCTTGTTATGTTTCTGCTAGGGGCGCGGGTTGTTCGAAAGAGATGCCGTGGCCCCTGGCACACAGGCAACTGAAGGAACACGGGTGGGTTTTAGTCAGTAAAACTCTGATACGCCCTCCTGCTCCACCCAAAACCGGAGAAGTTATTTAATGATTTTCCACCCTTAAAAAAGAAAAAAACTTAGTTATGTTAAAGCAAGATATTTAGTGTGTTATACTAAACGAGGGACATACTTTAAAGGAGTGTTATGTAGTACTCATGAAAATGAAAATCTTTTACTAAAGGACCAAGTTTTGAATCGCGAAAATACAACCAGCCGCTCTATACATTTATATTCGCATAACTGGACCAAAATGTAGGGAACAGCTGTTTTTTACTTTATATTTTGGTGCCCACTCTATACATATTAAAAGTTGTATATTTTCATGAGAACAGTTCGTCCTTTGTCGAGTGTGTGTGTATGTTTGTGTTGCTAGCGTGGGTAACACTGACCGGCATCTCGCGTCACGTGCCGTAGTACTAAATCTGCATGTGGTGGTACCACGGGCCGCGGCACTGCTCGGACCCGCCCAGGCACAATTTGCAACGCTGCTGGTACACCTCGCAGTCCGACGACCAGAGGCCTTAGTGTGACTTTCATTTAACCATCTCGATCAAACGCATCGAGCGCGTTTGGCGCTCCGATTGGCCCTGGATTGGTGACGGACCAATCGGAACGTCAAACGCGCTCGATACGTATGATACAGATAGTTAAATGAAACACACTATGGCCACAAGTCTCGTTGTGGTTGGTGCAAACCTGCGGGACAATCGCACGCATCACTATCACGTAGCCTTACCGTAATGCGGTCTACCACATCAGAAGCTAGAGATAACATTACTGAAAAAATCAATAACCTTTGCGGTTTTTACTGCAAAATGAAAAATACATCCGATACCATCCGTATTGGATTTTATCGATTTATCAGTACCTAAGCTACCTATAATATCACCGATTTATATTAATGGTAATGTCCCTCGTTTAACCGAACATACTGTATAAAACGGAAAAAAAGTTTGTTTGGTCTTCATTTGTTTTACAATACTGCTAAAATCTCAAGAAAGCCACTTTGTTGGTATAATGGAATTACGGAGCTTTACATTCAGCAGGAGACAAGGACCTTACATAAGAAGGCTGCATTCTGCAAAGTTCATGCATGTGCTTAGAAAATCACTAAACAGACCACAATAGGATTGGCTTTAGACGATTTCTATGAAAACTTTGTTCCATTAGACGAGCAATGTATGGTAAATTATTATTTTCTGAGATTATTTACAATGATGAGTTTCGGAGACAGACAACGAAACTCTTCAAAAAATGACAGAAAATCAACAGCGATTGCTGCTATCGCATAAAATATGCATTGTTTTGACCCCAAGGATGATGAAATTTCGAATTGGTGGGGTTTTTTTTTTTTGGGGTAGGTACTACAACTAAAAAGTGAAAAAGAACTTTAATTTCGGAAGGCTAAAACAAAAAATTTAAATACATATCCAGTAGTCACCGACTTCTCGGAAGTCAGTTGTTTTTCTTTTGGAAAATATTCTAGTTTGTTTTGCACCTTGGCTATATTATATTTTACTAGCTGTCCCGACAGACGTTGTCAAGTCAAAGTCATTCATAAGAAATGTCTACCCTCCCTAACCTACCTACCCTACCTACCTACCCTACCTATATAGTTATGACAACCTGGTACTTCGACGGTCAAAACACTTATAATAACTTGTAACTTGTATCACTCACTGTACTCATGCTATTAGGTGAATTCCTACCGAGTTATGACAACCTGGTACTTTGAAGGCATAAAACGTTTTCAGGTAGTTTGACAGGTAGGGACAGTTTGTATGGGAAAATAAAATTGTTGCTACTTCGATTTTTTTTATTTCTTTGCGATCATAAATTGAGATGTAAGCCATCCTATCTTTCAAGTTGGATCAAACTGCACACGATGTACAAATTTGATTAAAATCGGTTAAGTAGTTTAGGAGTCCATCGCCGACAAACAACGTGACACGTAATTTATATATATTAAAACTAGCTTATGCAAGCGGCTTCGCCCGTGTGGAGGTTGAATACTATCCCACGGGAAAGTACTACCGGGATAAAAAGTATCAAGTGTGGTAATCTAGATTATAAACTATTTGAATGCCAATTTTCATCATAATCCGTTCAGTCGTTTTTGCGTGAAAGAGTAACAAACATCCATTCATCCGAATGGATGTATATATAATATCCATCCTCACAAAGTTTCACATTTATAATATTAGTACACAGGTCTGTATCAAAAGAGCAAAAGCTTTCGCTAGCCAGTCAACGCTTAGATCTATTGGACAATTAATAAAAAAGTTTTTATTAATGCTTCAGTTTACAAAAAAAGTGTTTAATCTTTGCAACCTCCTTTTAGGGTCAATCTACTCGACATTTTTTCCATACAAAGCTCGGGATTGTATTTCTCCACTATTCGACAATATGCATCAAAAATTTACATGGTATGGTTTTGTCTTCGTATTAATATTGTCTTGAATACTAAAATATAAAACTACTAAAAAGTTAGGAGCCAACAAAGATTCGTTTTTCTTGCTAATTTAACCTAGCTTTGGGCGTGTTTAAGTAATGAAAGAAGTGTAATATCTCCCAAACCAAGTCGGTACCGACAAATCTCAAATATAGAAAAGTTCAATAAACTTTATTGGTCATTGATTTATGCAGTGGTTTTTCAAAAAACCCGATCTTCCGAAGGACTTCTTTTAATTTTGTACGTGCCTGTTTTACTATAAATGATCCTGCAACTCAATCAATAACGTTGAGCGTGTAGACTAGTGTCTAACTGCTCATCATTGATACTACCTCTGTTGGACACGATGCCTGGTGAGAATGCGTGCTTTTTAGCCAGGTCCACCAGTGAGTTCTAGCCCGCGACTAGATTCCCCTTAAGCAAACAATGCCTGTGTTAGAAGACTCCACCGCTCTTCCATAGTACAGAATAATTTCTTAATCTATTAACAAAACCGTAGGTATTTAACAAAAATTTATAAATATTATCAATCATCTTACCTACTTACATTCACATACGTACAAAAATCAAAAGTCATTTATTCAAACTAGGCTGAGAGTCAGCACTTTTTGAACGTCAATATTACATAAGACAGTTCCCCAAAAACGCCCGCCCGTCACCACTTCCTAGTGCTTGAGCTGGGAAGAAGTAGCGCAACAAACTCCCCAGCAGCACAGCTATCTCATAAGCTGGAAGAACTTGATTCTACACAATAATAGGTAAGTAATTAAATGTCAACAAAAAATGAAAATTTCATTAATAAAAAATTTAAAAAAATGGTTTATACAGTCAAATAAAATAAACAATGCTATGGAGTAACTCATATAACCTGTCAGTAGGTAAGCCCTAGCTTACCTACTGACAGGAGAATTACTCCTAAGTAATTCTGGTGAAAGAACATAAACGTTGTCTTGACTTCATCACTCAGTCACTCATGCCTCTTTGTAAGCTGAAACTACAAAATACCTCTTGCTAAGATCTTACATTTTCCTTTCGCTTCTTTTACGTTTATAAATCTGGACTTACACGCACGCAATTGCCTTGTACTTGTAATTCTAATGATATTTTCTGAATCATCTGAAATCAGCGTATAATGTTATTCTTCCCATGTTGTTATTCTGGTCACAGTTTTGACTCCTATATTAGAAGGGACCCGAAGATCCCAGACGTGTATCAATGGTAATTATTCCAAGTCTTTATTGAAAAAATCACCATTAAAAACGTTTCGATCCCATGAGAGCTGATTTAGGAGCAGGTAACAGGAAATGAATATACATTAGCATGGTACAGTTCGCTCGTTGCATCTTTCGCGAAGAGAATAGAACATCTTTTTAATCGACCATCATTAACCGAGAGCAGGGAGGGTATCCATCCATTATTTTATATTTTACAATTTAAAACTAAGACTTTAACAATATTGTATAATATTTATGTTGTAGATTAATGGAAATACTGCTTTCTGGTGATTTTTTTATAAATCTTTAACCCTTTACTGCTCCTCAGTTTTAACCTACAAAGAATTGGCAAAAGGCAAAGTACAAATCACCAAAGAAATTAATTAAATCCGGCTACTATCCGGTCAGAATTTAAACACTTTAATCCTTTCATACTTTTCTAAAATTATCGGCGAAAAAGACTAGGAATCCATAAAAAAAACTTCAGCTTTTATTCGACCCAAAAGTAAAACTCAACAGTAAAGTTTAAACACAAAAGTTTCTGAAACAACAGAAACTGATGTAATATAAACTCAGGATAACAAACTTAGAAATCGTTTCTATTTCGCTAAACTAGTAACAAGGCTAAATAACTTGTAAGCTGTGAACTCGTTGCCTCATTGGTGTGCATTCGAGCATGACACATATTTACCTCTTTGGGTAAAAGAGGAACATGCTTGAAAAAGGAAAATGTTGGTGTTTTTACGCTAAATTAAAACTTTCTATGAAGCGTAATTTATTTGAACTAAATTTTTTACAGAATTTTATTATTCCATAACATTCGTAAAACGGCGGTTTTGTTTAATTTATAAAGTAATGAATGTAATGTTTGGGCATTATTTTAAACTATGACAAAACGGATTAATATAAATTGCGGCATACTTTTGCATGTAAATAAATCATTGTGTCTCATAGATTATGAATAATCAATAATATAATCAATTCTCTAATTGTTTATGAATAATAAATGAATGAATGAATGATGAAAAATAAAATACGATCAAAACAATCACTCAAAAATCGCGTTCATATTTGAATTTTAAGCTTGATGCTTTACTTAACGTAATATCGTCGAATATGACACGACTGCTCCTTGTATATTATACATAATCATTATTTTTGTTTCGTACAATATTTTAATAGCGCGTAAGTAATACGATTACATGGTTACCTTACGTGGCTTCGAACGGCGGCAATGTCTCGATTACATTAGTCGGTTACTCGGTTGGTAATGATCGCTATTCAGAGTAACGACGAACATAAGCTTTTTACTTTTAAGTTAATAGTAATAAACGGCTACTTATACGGTATGTGAGTGTACGTAATGTACTTCTGTAACTGAAGATGTAACCGGCAAGTATTTTTTTCGTGGTGGTAATCCTCATATATCATCTGGGTAGAACGGACGGTTACGACTCCTATCGACGAAAATCCCAGTGTTCCTTCCACTACCCTATGCTGTCAGTAACAGGCCACAACCCGAAAATGATACAAAGAATATTATCACAACATCACGCTACCCCCCAAAGGGTCAGTTACAGAAGTACATTACGTACACTCACATTTCAGTAGTTATGTTGTTGCCATTATGTAGTATTGTTGCCATCAAGTAGTTATATTGTTGCCATTAAGTATAGTTATGTTGTTGCTATTAAGTAGTTATGTTGTTGCCTTTAAGTAGTTATGTTGTCGCTATTAAGTAGTTATGTTGTTGCTATTAAGTAGTTACACAGGATAAGTTTTTATCCAGTGCGCAAACAGTAACCATGAATTCAGCATATAATTGTAGACCCCCCAGCACAGATATTTTTCGTCGTTTTCACAATAAAAAATCAGCTGTACCATACATTTTGACCGCGTAGGTATTGCACTTTTCCATGAAACAGCAGTTTTTTTTTTTGTAAAACCGACGAACAATTTCGGCGCGGCGGAGTCTAGAATGATATGCTGAATTCACGGTTACAGTTTGCGCACTGAATAAAAACTTTTCCTGTATTTTTGCCACTAAGTAGTTATGTTGTTGCTATTAAGTAGTTATGTTGTTGCCATTTTAAGTAGTTATGTTGTTGCCATTAAGGTGGATGTGCTAAGATCGCCCGCGAAATTTAAATTTTCTTCTGTTTTATGTAATTTGCAGGTCAGTGACTGGTTGTATGTTGATTAAAATAGTATTATTCGGGACCGTAACAAGTCTGGTTTTACATAATTATAATCATTGAAATGCGGAAAACCTCAAACGGCGAAAGCATAAAAACCTTATTGGTCATTCTATTTTCGAGCCGTTTGGGGTTGGAACCCTCGGGCCATGGAGCCCGAGTGCTCATGATCTCTTCAAGGAAATCTCGAAAAGGCTGGTTGACACTTCCCGTGAGCCAAGGGCTGTTTGCTACCTTGGCCAGCGGCTTAGCATGAATACCAGTATTTTACATGGAGCGACTGTCTATCGTATATCCACTACCCAGTTACTGGGTAACACAATAAGGGGGTATAGTTAGCTAGGGTAAGACTGGCTGTCAGAGTTTTGGGTTTCTGACGACCCGTAACGACTGTCAACTTGATTTTGTTCGTTATTGAGAAACCCAGGACTTCACGCTGGAAATGCGACCATCGAGCTAGCCATCTAATTTTTACAGAGGTGTCTGGCTAAATACACAAAATAAATAACAACACCCACTGTGCATTCATTGTGCCAGATTTGCTATCAAAACACGTGTGCCGCTCCCTAATGCTTAAGTTAACACAATAAGCAAGAATATCTCGTTATTCCTATTATCTTCTGTATTTATTTAACAAAATTACTTCAGAGCTAAGAACGGGTATCTTGTTATACATATAATGTGGCAACACTGTTAATTCGAAGGGTTTTTAAAGACATTGCGCATGTGTAGATAATATTTAACAACATTAGAATAGAACAGAATAATTTATTTGTTAAACATAGGTAATTACGTACTAAGATCTAAGGTAAGGTAGAATATATTATGGTAGTGCGCTATGTTTTGCCAATATTGGCATACAAATGAATAAGAATGATTGAACTTCTATTATCAAGAATAATAATAATATTAAAAGTTTAAATATTTCCCTCACAATGGTTTGTAGCCCCACTTTGGACTATAATAATTCACATTGTGAGATCTGGTACCAGACTTAGGTTTAAAAAAAACAAGGAATCTACCTGAATATTTTCACCAAGAAATGCTCAATAAAAGCCCGGAGTCTGAAATTGTGCTGGGTGTCATGGGATTGAACATAACTGGCGAAATGTGTCGAAAGCGACGAAAAATGTCTACGTTTGGTCTAGAATCATGTGCATCGTTTATTCTTGGTTTCAGTTGTGTGTCACCGTATTATTGTGCATTGTGTAAAAGACCGGGTAAAAAAAGGTTCGCTACATGTGGAAATAATGTAAGGAAGTCGGAATCACCACTTTGCTAGAGTATTTAAATTCGTAACGGGTACCTAGTTTTTGACACTTCAGATCCATTAAAACCAAACGTTATCATACATTTTAACTACCAACACAGCATGCGTACCCATCCAAGTCCTTGGGTCTATATTATTTAAACTAAACTCACTTATAATATTATTAATAAACGTGACTAGCCTGACTTTAAAACTTTTTGACGATTCCCACTGCTTGAATGTCAAATTAACGTTAATTTGAGGCCTTTATAATGTTTTAGAGAAATTAGTTGTTTCATCTTAATTGGTGAGGTGAAATTAAATGTGTGAAACACTTTTACTGCTAGTTATATGGTGGTGTGATTAGTATTTCTCAACAATGTGAGTGCTTACAAAAACACACACAAAAACGACTAACATATTGCAGTTATCGTTTTTATGTCGTTGGTCCTGCGCTTAATATCTTTCCGGTCGGGTCGGTTTGCCATCCCATCGGATTACGCGAGTGAGGGAAAAGAGAGTGCATCTGTGTCTGCGCACACACTTGTGCACTACAATATATCCTGCGCCGAACTTGCCTTCGATTTTCTGTAGGCACGTACAAGCTTAAAACTCATGAAGTCATGACACACAAAAGTATTAACTACTTAACCTTCTTTTCAGGGTTCTGTACCCAAAGAGTGGCAACGAGACCCTATTAGTAAGCCTCCGATGTGCATCCGGCCGTCCATCTGTCTGTCAGGGCTGTATCTCCTGAACAGTAATATGTAGACAATTTCAATTTTCACAAAATGTACTTCTATTGTCACTATAACAACAAATAATTACAATAAAATAAAATTTTAAAACTAAAGGGGCCTGCTGTCTCCATTCAATAAACGTGTTCTTTTCGGCGTTTTTTTTTTTTGCCTTGTGGTTCGGAACCCTTCGTGTGCGAGTCCGTGTGCGAGTCCAACTAGCACTTGGCCGGTACCTATAAGTACTTTATTTATTTTCTCGACTGGTATTGAGCCCGCATGGGTACTGTAGCACACAAAACGATCAGCTGTTGCGCCTAAAATCCCGTCGATAAAAGCATTCCTTACTCCGTTTGATGTGTTTCCCTTTTCTTTATAAAAAAAACTACCAATCCGAAAGAATAGCAATGAAATTATTTCCTTTGCGAGCCGATCAAAGAAATAAATTCCCGGCGCACTGGAACGTCACTAATCTATACTAATATTATAAAGAGGAAAGATTTGATTGTTTGTTTGCATTGAATAGGCTCCGAAACTACTGAACCGATTTAAAAAAATATTTCACTGTTGGGAAGCTACACGATCCCCGGGTGACACAGGCTATATTTTATCCCCGTATTCCTACGGAAATGGGAACTACGCCGGTGAAACCGCGGAGCGCTGCTAGTGTGGCAATAAAATAGCGTTGTACGGTCTTTATTCACGCTCATCTGTACATTTCCGGAGACGGAGTAATTAAATTGGCTTGTCAGCAGTTTTTGGCATCGGTTTTAAATCCTTACTATCCCTACTAATATTATAAATACGAAAGTAAGTCTGTCTGTCTGTTTCACTTTCACTCCTAAACCGCTGAACCGATCGTCATGAAATTTGGTAAAGATTAGCCTTGGATATAGAGAAGGACATAGGCTACTTTTTACGCGGTAACCGACAGACACGCGGGCAGAGCCGCGGACAAAAGCTATGGTAATATTATAATTGAAAAAATAAAAGTGTTTATGCCAAACCACTGATTAAGACATCATCTGCCAGCGGTGCGGGTTGTTCGAAAGAGGTACTGCCGCCACTGGCACACAGGCAACTGAGGGAACACGGGTGGGGTTTAGTCAGTAAAAGTCTGACACGCCCTCCTGCTCCACCCAGAATGAGAGAAGTTATTTGATGATTTCCCAACCAAAAAAAAAAAACTTCATGCCATGACACAACATTACGCCTGTATTCCCCGAAGGGTAAGCCAGAGGAGCATCTACAGCACACACAATTTTCAACAGTTTTGTTCGCTTTGTGGACTCAAAAAATGAGAATGTAACTAATTTTACCGGTGCAATTTTCTGCCAGGGGTGCGGGTTTGTTCGAAAGAGATACCACAGACCCTGGCATACGGGCTACTGAAGGAACACGGGTGGGTTTTAGTCAGTAAAAGTCTGACACGCCCTCCTGCTCCACCCAGAGCGGGAGAAGTTATTTGACGATTTCCCACCAAAAAAAAAAAAACCGGTGCAATTTTTTCGTTCCTATTCTCTTCTTGCACAATCAGCTACGTCACGTCCCCACTGCTGGGGAACAGGTCTCCTCTCTGTGAAAGGGATGCTCTTCTTGATTGATTAAACATAAAAAATTGACGAAATACATTTTTATTTATTTAAGGAAAAACAGACAGTACCTAGCACATTAAGAGATAGACATTTCATCTCAGATATTACATTTTAAAAAAAAATGCTATTCACTACGTTCTCCACAGGTTACAATTTAAAGTATTTAAAACTAGCTAGTTAACACCTATACAACAGTAATTGTCCTAGAACCTATATTTTAAAACAATGTTTAATTTTTTCACACGGAGTAGTTGCAAACTATTTATTATGTTCAGCAAAGAAGGTAATAAACCAAACAACGTCAAGCTGTCTTAGGTAAAATTAAAAACATTATTACATTTATATTTATACCGACATTGCAAACTGTTTACCTTTTAAACGATCGTTGTCATAAAGCATTAGAACGAAGTTCCTTATCGCGCATTGTTAAAGGGGGCTAGACGGAAAAAAATCATACGAAAAGTTGTAACGACACTTTTTGCTATAGTAAGCTATTGTAAGCCGTGCAGCGTGCGCATGGTTCTCTGTCTCTCTCTCTCTCTTATAGAAAGCAATAACGATGGTGACGATGGTGACAATGGTGACAATGGTGACGATGGTGACGATGGTGACGATGATGACGACGATGACGATGATGACGATGATGACGATGATGATGATGGGCTTTAAAACCCTGAAAACGCGAAGTTCCTTATCGCGCGTTGCGAAAGGGGGTTAGACGAAAAAAATTAAGACCAAAAAGGAACTTCGTTCCATCCGGGTGTGGCTTGACACCTCTCAAGTTTTTTTTGTCTGAAAGGCTTTATACATTAATGTGTCTTAGTTATTTTACACCTATTTAAACATCTTCATAAGTAGTGCTTAATTTTAATTTTATCAATGAATTTTTATGCCACTTTATTGCTAACCAACTCATCAAATTCTGTAAGAATGCTCTGGTATTTCTTTATAAATTTAAGGCATTTTTTTTTTTATAATACGTTCCCCCACACTAGGAATTTCTCCTGCATTGTGGGTGCATTTACAAACATTTAAAATCATTTACACAAACAACCACACCCGGAACAACCAGTTCGTTGCTACCCAGAAACTGGGTTGTGGCTCGTTACCCGTCTACCCATACCCAGTAATCTGGTTGTGGAGATTAGACAGGCAGTTGCTCTATGTTAAATATTGGTTTTCGGCTGCATCCAAATCGACTGGAAGCCGATCCCAACATGGTCGGGAAAAGTATCGTCGTTTGATACTAATTCGTTGATTCTCCTTTTTCAATGTTGTAATCAATTCGTCACAGTTGTCATTCACTACAATTTTATTATGTGTATTAGATGACATCAGTTTCAATACAAATGTACATAAATCCATAATCCAAACAAACATAAAACAAATCTTCAACATTCCACGACCGATTTACGCCGAAATCGTAAATAAAAAGGCGTATTCTGAAACCTCAATATCTCCATGTCTGTTGAGAGTTATCTCGCACGATTGTGACATATCCTTAGAGAGGCGGTGTGATTTAAAGTACAGGGGACAGATCCCGAGGGTAGCACTCGACACCTCATGCAAGGATTGTGGTGAGAAAAAGTCTATTTGTGGTAGCGTGTGAGTGATTTCCTATCGAGTTGTGAGTTGTTTTGTTTTGTATTGATCGAGAATGGGTTGTATGTGAGTGGTTCTATAATTACCTACCTATAGACAACCATCACGCATAAGGTTTTTTTTCTACGGCATCTACACTTATATCAATCGCTCATAATCTTAATAACACAAAACATATATCAGGAGACTATGACAAGAATGCTTCTAGAGTGCTGTGGGACCCACAGCAAAGCGCTGATTTTCAGTGGTCATCTGAAAACGACGTACGAGAATCAAGTCAATTAAATTATTGGTTGTTGTTTTAAATACACACCAGATCCTTACTTTAGCATTATCTCTCTACCGCTCTAAAGCTCTTTTAATTAATATCCAAAGATATGCACCTGTGTCATGTTTATATATAAAAACTTCCTAATCATAAGTATTAATTAAAATCTAAAACACCTACAATTTCTACCATGGAAACCATTCGTTCAAACTCATTGGTCAGCAATCTCGCATAAAGTATGTTGAAACAAAAAAATACATGTAACTCAAAACCTCCACAGAAGAGGATTACGGGATTAATATTCTGACGCTTTAGCCTTTTTAATGAGGCCGTAAAGCATCGTTAGTAATTCACGCTGTGCGGTGGTATCGATACCTCGCCTAGAGGGCAGGCCTCCTCATTATTCGTTTTTTCGAGGAAGCAGCGGGAAGCGACCGGTACAGCGACTAAAGCGCTTAATTGTAGGGCACTTCACTGTGTCTCTGATTTTTATAATGATCCGTTTTTTGATAGTGATATTTAATTAAGGATCTAAGAGTAAGAACTCAAGAAAAATAGAAGTGGGAAAATGGGTAAATGTTTTTTTAATTGTAATGCTCATCTAATTCTATTATGTCTGTAATTTAATTGTAATTTTTTATTTTCAGGTAAGTCTCGTTGCCTTCATTACTGCCACCTGGATTTTGTATGTGAGTAAATAGTATTATTACTTATTGGTAGTTCAAGTCAATTCAAAACTGGCAACGCTTATTTGATTACAGAAGCTCAATTCGATCAAAAAATTCGTTAATCAAGGCAAACAAAATAATAATAAAAAATTCAAACATCGAACACAAAAACAGCCATTAACGGTTGATCGAACTATTTTTCATTAACCCGCTCACCCGGACTCAGCGAGTAATTTAATTATTCTAGAGTGTAGAATCTACAATCTAGACCTTAGACAGTGAAAAGCGGCAACAACAGATGTTAGACTAGGTTTGCACCGTAGAACAATTATGTAGTGCATACGGCCATATAGCGAGCGTGAGGCCAATTTGGAAGCCAGCCAATGAGAGCACGTTCTCGATAACTGAATATGCAAGTGGACACAACTGACATTAGGGCTGTCAGTAACGTCATGCTCTCGGTAAGTGAATCACGTTTAGGGAGCTTTATGTACGCGATTTTTCGTGGATGCATCGAGAATTTTAGAAAAGGTTAGTACTCTTACCCGACTAAAGCAAAGCAAAATGAGGGCATGTTTTGACCTGTTTTCTGTATGAGTGTAACTTTTAAACGTTTTGATCGTCCACTGGTTATAATCTATGTGAAGTCGCAATGTCAATTTGACTGCAAGTAGGTATGTCCCATACACAGAGGGCAGAATAGGAGGTATGACATTGCACCACAGTTCCACATTCACACCCTGCTGCCAAACCATTGACGTTGCTTCACTTTGCCAGGTTGGAGTTATATTTTCCCACTTGTATCCGAAGCAGTTCAGGGACAGATTTTACCATATTTTTTTGAGGGTGGTAAATCTTCAAATAACTTCTCCCGCTCTGGATGGAGCAGGAGGGCGTGTAGGACTTTTACTGACTAAAACCTACCCGTATTCCCTCAGTTGCCTGTATGCCAGGGCCACGGTATCTCTTTAGAACAACCGCTTACCATCAGGTAGTTCACCAGATTGATTTCAACTACATGACATAAAAGTTCTTCATTTGGCAATTAACTTTGCCTTCCACAACCCACAACTTTAAGAAGAAACTTATTCTCTAAATAGTCCCTACATAAACATTTTAGTTAAATAGGTATCAAAGTAAAATTAAAGCTACTCCTACGAGTTCTTTGTATTCTTTGGTAGGCACAAAGTCAAATTTTATTTCAGCAGTTTAATCCTGCGAGAAAATCTCTGGAGGCCTTCTAATAAGAAGGGGTTCTTATTATAAAAACTAAAAAATACATAAAAATAAAAAGTAACAAAGTGAATAAATAATCTCAATCTTACTCAACAGAAACGTAATATATTTGTAATTCGTAATTGAATTATGGAGTTTTAACAAGTAAAAATCAAAGTTGTTCTATGAATTAAAATGTTAAATTATAATTGCATGCAATAGGTTTTTTTTAAATGTAAGACGTAAGCAGCTATTTGATTTTATTTTATAATTTTGCGAGTCAGGTATCTAAACGTTATCGTATTTAACCTAACCAAAATAACTAAGAGTTGAGCTTCCACAGTTGTTTGAAGAAATATTTGGAAGTTATCCGGTATTTAAGACAAATTCTCTTACTCAGAGCTTCTCCTCCACATTTATTATGCGCACGGCAAAAGTATGGAATTCTCTGTCAGCGTCTATGGTCCCTTCCGCATATAGCCAGTCTGCCTTCATAGCAACAGTGAACAGGCATCTTCTGAGCACGCTCGTTCAATCGTAGATCTCATCTATGGCTTTTCATCTGGCGCGATTGAGGTCAGGAGCAGGGGGTTTACTCTCTAAGTCCGTCAACAAAGATACGGGCTCGTCCAAAAGTAGATGATACGTTGGAATGAACCCTACTCCCGATTACTAAACTTTTTCGGACGGGCAAAGAATCAATATTGAGTTGACAACTGCTAAATAATCTTATGTCCGTAGGTGATACGGAGTAGGAAAGGCCCGTTACTTCGGCTGAAACTATGGATTTCGTGCTTAAAACATAGACCCCCAGGCCCATTCCGCAATAATAAAAGTCTTAACAGCAAGAAAAGTTAAAAAGTAATCCTAACTATTCTAAACCTCTTTGTTTTGTCTCCTTATTTGTACTAAAATTAGGGCACAATAAAGTTAGGCGCCGTCCAAACTTATGCACTTAGGAGTAACTACCGCGCAATGGGCGGGGGCGGCCTGCTTCGAACATGTTAGTACAAATGTCACCTGAGCACAATTACAATTAACTCCTGTATTCCTCTCGGTGCCTGAGAGTATGTATAAGACAAATAGAGCATAAATTTATCATACAAATGGAATCGGATTGCATACAAACATATCATCACGCCGGTATTCCCCGAATGGTTGGGCAGAAGTGTATCTATATAAGGATCGGATCGATGATTATGTTACACTAGCTTTTGCCAGCGGCTTCGCCCGCGCGGAACTTTCATCCCCTATTTAACTGCCTTAGGGGTTGAATTTCGAAAAATCCTTCCTTATTCCTTGTCTACATTATAAAGGGAACCTCTGTGCAAAATTTTAGCTTTCTAGGTCTAAGGGTTTGGGCTGGGTGTTGATGAGTCAGTCAATCAGTCAGTCAGTCAGGACTTCTCTTTTTATTTATATATAATATAGATTATGTTACATCACACGTACATACTCGTACCTATGAGGTTCTAGTCTATACTGTTTTCTATGTCTTTGATGCAAAGGTAGTCAAATTAATTGCTGTTAATGGTATTGACAATCTACGCTATTTTGCCGCGTTATAGTCTTTTCATACAAAAGGGTATTTTCCGATTTCGTAAAAACTATTTTAAATTGAAGATTGAGACAATATATTTAACAGAAAAATAAAAATAAATTTATTTATATCCATTTTCAACATTAAAAACGATTAAAATCAAATTTATTTTTCGTTGTTTTGAATTTACCGCCAAAACACTCCTTACGATGACTTTTTATCACGTGACATGTGACGTCAACTTTTTTTATACGGCACCGGTACAAATACTTAGTCTGGCGCCGTTTTAGAAGTATTTTTGCACAGAGGCACCGCACACTTGTAATATCACTTTATATGCATTAAAAATCTTGTTAATTATAAACGCGACATTCACTTATTTACTTGCTAACTACTTTAGTTTACACAAAGTTGACGTCACGTTACAAAAAGTCATCGTAAGAAGCGTTTGGCGGTAAATTCAAAACAACTAAAAATAAATTTGGTAAATCGTTTTTAATTGAGAAAATGGATATAAATCAATGTTTTTTTTTCTGTTAAATATCTCGTTCCAATCTTCAAATTATAATAGTTTTTGAAAAATTGGAAAATACTCTATTGTCAAAGAATGACAGTTGTGATTTAAATAATGGAAAATTTAGGTCGTTATTCTTAGTTTTAATTAAATTGCTTAAAAAACAATTTACCTGATTATTCTCAGTTTTAACTGGTTTCATGTCTTTATTGATAATTGTTATAACTATCTACATGTTACCTAAACCTATTTCAGATTCAGGTAACATGTTTAGATAGTTTAAAACTATCGACAGACAGCTGCAGTTATCAAGCAGGTATATTAATCAAGTTAAAACTTTGTTAAACTAAATTGTCTACCAATATTGCGCGCGGCTGAAATTTTAGCGGGTCACGCTTCCGTAAGCTTGTAGCTTGTCTAATTCATACTCTAAGGTCGTAACTATTGTCTCTTGAATTCTAAACTGGAGCAAACTACAAGCAATAGTTATTAGCTGAGTACACACATTTAGTAGATGTCGCCGAGGCGCCAATTTATAGATGCTTGCTTGCCGAACTTAAGATTGTTGTCTGAGTAAGTGATAGTTTGATTTGTATGTCGTTTGGCCTCGTTTTGATCTAAAATCTGTGACAGTTTACCGAGATTTCATGATTTATGGAGGATTTAGGCTATCGTACCTAAGTTTAAGCCTTTGATATCCTCAATTCTTGCCTGCCTATTTTTGCTGGGTTGAATTATTGTCTGCATCTTTGTTGAGTCTCGTAATGTTTTACCTATAACCTAGAAAAAAAAAAACAAAGCAAAAACAAGGCAAAAAATTCGAAGACATGTGACAAGTGATATCCACTAACCCGGACTGGGCCCGCGTGGTGGATTATGGTGGGCCACTTGCTCTCACATTCAGGAGGCCTGTATCTCAGCCCCTCTTAACATTATAGACTGATTGGTAATTATTCTTTAAGCACACAATATAAAGCAATAAAGAGTAAAATACAAAATTAATTCAAACAGAAAGTGTAAGGTGAGATGTCGAAAACTAGCATCAGTGTGCCTCACAGCTGCGCCACAAAGGCCCAGTTCAGCAAAAATGCCCGACAACTTAATGCCTAGCGCTGGATCAGCTGTTTCAGTATCAACAGGATTAAGGTGGAATATACCAGTTCGTCGTGGAAGTGGTACGACATTGGCTCCCTTGACATCCCTTCATCTCTGACATCTCTTGTCATCCGAAGACAGCCGCCACGCAATCATCGTTGCGACTCTTCAGCTTTATTATTAGTATAGATAAATAGATAATAGATAAAAGGTAAAAATATTATGCACAGACGCCAGCAGGTCAACCTATCCCAAACTGTCAAATTTTCCCAATTGAACATGAACCTTATTCCTTTGTAATAAAGTTGAAAAACTATCAAAGAAATTTGACAGATTGGGGTAGCTTGATGTGCTGGCCTCTGTACCTACAATAAAGGCAAAATGTTTGCGTTCACACAATAGAAAGAAATCAATAACAACTAACAACAAAAATAAAACTATTGCAGATGAACAGTTCTATTTGCTAATATTCGACACAGTGTAGGTATTTCAGCCCGACAATATTCCAACTGCGGATTTGTTAGCCTGGGACTCAGCTCTAGGGGTTGGCTTAACGCGACAGTCAATCTTTTGAATTTATTTTATTTACTCGCCTGTCCGCCAAACGGTGGGCATTTTGCATTTTTATCTAGGTCTTTGTTGGAAAAAAAATCACATTCTTTTTTGGAGTTGTGTTAGAATATTTTAGATATTTTTATGCATAACTGGAGTTTTTGTTGAGCATATATCTGTGGTAGCATCGTAATAACAATGAGATTTTGTTTGATCGTTTTGTTTTTTGAAGTATGCATGGGATTATGTTTTTTTTTTTTATAAAACGTATGTAGGGACCTATAAGAACATACGTGATGTATAATTAATGCAAATTAAAATTGGCTTAACTTAAAATGTAGCAGAATAAAGTCTGCTTAAACAGAGTTATTGCAGGTAGGTTTTTTTGCACTTTTTTATAATTTAAACGGGCGTCTAATTTCGCAGCCAGAAACTTCATACCTACTACACTTGCCGCTGCAGCTGCTTAAAATGAGAAGCTGCTTCCCTATAAACATTAATTAATGGAATAACCGACCATTTATATTAATTTGTCTTTCAATGGTAATTGCTCCATCTAGCAAACGATACAAAGTACAGGACACTATGATCTGTTTTGTAATATTGACTGCTATTGCTAAACACATTAAAACTGATGATCAATTACAATGCATAATTATCTTGTTCCAATCAATTTTGCTAATCTGTGGCATCCCCAACAAAGCCATGTGCCGCCTTATACGGAGCGATGCGCGGTCGCGCGTCGCATCGTGGCGTGGCGAGCTTCCAGCGCCGCAAGACTTACGACACACATTACTGGCTAAGACACACTTGCTGTGATCATTTGAGGCCTCTTCCCTCGCTCTGTGTTGCTTAGAATGTTCGAAACACTTTTTAACAGTCACTGCTGCATCTAGAAAACAATACATTAAATAGTTTCAATCATATTATAATTCTTAAAATTGAATGCTTCACCAATGACTTAAAAACCTTGAAGTCAATAGTTTAAATACAAGTCCATATTAACCTCAAGCGGCGCAAATACTGTAACTGGTATTGGTAACTACAGGTTCGTGTCGTATGGGGTCCAAGTACGAGTATTTTTCACAAGGAACATTTTTCGCCGACTGCTGGTGAGTTCAAGTGTGAGGGAGGTAGGAGAGGGCTGGGTAGTTCTTTGGCCAAAGAATCAGCATTTCCATTCCACGTAGCAATGCTGGCAGTCCACACACGTTTCCAAGTGACAGCGATGCGGACGAGTACATTTTGATTTTGTATTTATTTGTATAGGTAGTTAGCCATTTAATTTAGTACCTGGTGTAAATAGTTCGTTGTGTTAAATATTGTGTAGTACAAGTTATTAAATACGGCTAAAGGGTTCATTTCGACCCACTTCATTTGGTTAATCTGTGGCATCCCGAACAAATCCATGTGACGTTAACCTTATATGGGGCAATGCGCGGTCGCGCGCCGTGGTGTGGCGAGCTTCCAGCGCCGACGACTTACGACACACATTACTGTCGAAGACACACTTGCTGTGATCACTTCAGGCCTCTTGGCTCGCTCTGTGCTGCATAGAATGTTCGTAAAAATCTGAAAATGCTCATAGATGTGCGAGAATATTGTTTTTGGCTTGCGTTCGGGTCGTTTACGTACTCATTTTAGTAGGCTGTGTCTAGCTTGAATTGGTATAACAATATTTTTGTACAATTAGAAGACGACTGGAAGGGAGAGCCCGCGAATTTTTTTTCAATTTTTTCCTCAATTCCGGTTAGTAGGTACAATTAAATGGACAAAATCATTTAATGGGATTAAATGAACTTTCAGGGTTGTATTTAATGATTATAAAGTTTATAAATAGATTATAGGTTGTATTTAATTATTTATAAGGATGAGTTTAATGATTATAATTCTGTTAATACATTCGTGTTACGGTCGCGAATCATTTTGTTCAACATACAGCCAGATGCGGATCTGCAAATTGCAAAAAATCTAAAAAAGAAAAGAATTTCTACCCTGGCGCTTCCTCCTTAATGTCATTGATATTTGACCAGAGGTGGAGTCATAATGGTGAGCTTCATATTGCTTGAACTTTATACAGCTAAAGGTGCTCTTACACGGGCAATTTTTTAAGCGATTATTGCTTGGCAACACTAATGAATCAATCTGGATCAATTAAATGGAGCAATCTGGAGCGACAACAATAATTATTGCGGATATGTAAGGGCAATATTGCTTCTGTTTGCTCCATATATTTCATGAGTTGCCGAATACCCAATCGGTTTGGTTTTTTTGTCAATTTTCTTTCTATCTCGTTTGTACGTATACGTGTATACATATATAGAGTGACTGGTAATTAGTGACCGATATTTAAACACATGATTGTACTCATCATAACAAAAAAAAATCCCAAAGAAACGATTTTTTTTTTTAATCTATCTTATTGACCCCAATTTTATTACGCCAATAGAATATTGAGTACCTAACAAGAATAATACACCATCAGCTGCAATTTAATTTAGTTACCTACAAACAAAAACAAACAAAAAAACACTTTTACCATGCATTATTCGTTTTTTTATTGATTTAACAACGGATCGCGCTATCAGCTGTCAGTTGCTTGACCCCGGAGTCAAGCGAATCCAAAAAAAAATGATTCTTTGGGAAAGTTGTTTGTTATGATGAGTACAATCATGTGTCTAAATATCGGTCACTAATTACCAGTCACTCTATATATACACGTATACGTACAAACGAGATAGAAAGAAAATTGATCAAAAAAAAAACAAACCGATTGGATGTTCGGCGACTCATGAAATATATGGAGCAAACAGAAGCAGTATTGCCGAAATATATCCGCAATAATTATTGTTGTCGCTCCAGATTGCTCCATTTAATTGATCCAGATTGATTCATTAGTGTTGCCGAGCAATAATTGCTTAAAAATTGCACTTTTAGCTGTTTAAATATCGGTCACTAAATGCCAGTCACCCTATATATATACTACGTCTCATTTTTGCGAGAGGAATCGGCCGAGCGGCGGTGGCGGCGGGGACGCATTGCCTAGTTTTAGAAGTTGCTCCATATTGCATGATATTGTGCGGCCGAATGTTGCCATTGCCCTAAATTGCTGGATGTAGTCGTGATATTGGACGAGAATTGATCAGGATGGAGCAATTTTAGGCGTGAATTACACAGAAACGGCGTAAGGCAAAGGCGCGGCGCAGACGCGTTTTTTTGTATGAAGATGTTTAAAAGCGGCATCATGCCTACATACAAAATGTACTGCGTACGCTGCCCCTGCGCCTCGCCTTCGCCTTACACCTTTTCTGTGTAATTCGTGCCTTAGTCGGGCGTGTAAGCGCACCTTCAGGTTATGGACAAAACGCGGTACAGTTTTGTGTAGGTACTAACTTATTATGATTTTGGGTAGCTACGCATTTAATTACTTTACTTATAGCATTTTATGTCATTGGTTGTAGGGTAATATTAAATATGTACTGTTTAATAAAGATAATTATTTTAATTTGTTACTTGTTTTTGTATAAATTGTAAAAAACCTGGCTTGATTTTCGTACGTTGTTTTCGGGTGACCAATGAAAATCAGCGCTGTGCTGTGGATCCCATAGTACAGCATAATGCTGAGTGGAAGCCTTCTTGTCACAGTCACGGCGTGCAGCTGCCGACTATTTGTGTTCTTTATGCCTATGTATACTTATCTGTGTTTGTTATCATGTTTTTTTCTATAATATTAATGTTGTCATCTTTTATATGCACGTGTTTCTGTGACAAATAAAACTATTTTTCTTTCTTTCTTTCTTCTTTGTTATGGAAACTTTACTAACCGGTATTTGTCAGTTGAAATTCATTTGATACCTAGTTTAAATTCAATACCTACCTATACAAAAGATTGGCTCCGATTGAAGTTAAAAATCAAATCTCGCACTCACTATTACTCGATCAAAATTCGTCATAAATATAAAAACGCAGTTATAATTACAATAACTTTTCCAACCAATATTTCTTTAAAATATTCATAGTTTTTTAACACGTCCGACACAAAAACCACAATGTATCGCGTCTAGTTTTAAATATTTTACGAGAAATGAGGTTTTACCTCACCGTATATTCTGAACGAAATATTATTTACAAAGACTAGAACCACGCTAACACTTTCAAAGCATTAATTTAGGAAATTCAATAAAGAATTTGAATCCTTTCCGCTTTAGAATATCTATGTGAATAAAATTCAGTGGGTTGTTTCAGTAAAATTGTCTGAACCGACGTGTTTACTGTTATCAGTGTCTGGATCTCCATTTAGGAATGTAATGCCGTAGAATAAAACCGGTAATGACTGTACAGGTAAACATTTGTTGGAAGATAAAGAAATTATGGTATTTTGATGAACGCAGAAATTTTTCGCCGGTTATTAAAAAGAAAATCTGCTGTTTCATAGAAAAGTGCATTATCTACGCGGTTAAAATGTATGGAACAGCTGATTTTTTTAATAACCGGCGAAAAAGGTCTGCACTAGGGGGTCTAGAATGATATGCTAAATTCATGGTTACATTTTGCGCACTGGATAAAAACTTTTCCTGTAGTACACCAACATTTCGCCAGTTATGTTCAAGTTTCTATTGACATCAACCGGCCAAAAATCCACACTCCGGGCTGGTACTGAAAAATTCTAGATAGAAAACTCAATAACATTTTGTCCGACCTGGGAATTGGACCAAGGACCTCATGTTCAGCAGTAGCGCTTGCAACCACTACACCACCGAGTTTAGTCGAGGCAGTCTGCTCAACAAAGTATGCAAATAACGCAATGGATGTGTACAAATCTAAGTATAAAACCTTCTGGAAGAAAGCCTACAGTAAATTAATGAACAAAAACGTTGATAAAATGAAAAACAAAAAAAAAACACTCAAACCCACCAATTTTGACGGCTGTCAAAACCGACACTAGGGAAATAAAATATCGAAAAATTAACCATGATCTGATACTGTCGACGAGATCAGCAGCTCGCCGTGCACGCCTACCACCCCCGGACTCGTCGCTGCTGGCACCCAGCCCCTAAACTGTCAAATCTGAAAGCTATTCTTACTGTTAGTGTGTTACTTATACATAGAATTCCACCATCACCAGTATGTATTGTACTGATTTTATTTTCAACTTAGACGTAGAAATAGAATAAAATAAGTCACAACGTCATCCCGACTTTTTAACATTAACTGGGGCCAAAATTGTTAAGAGATATTTCATTAAAATTAAATAGAAAATTCAATAGTTTCTTCAGAGAGCACAACCTGATTGAAAGAACATTCATGAATAGAAAATAGAAATAGAAATTGTGAAATCGTTTTAATATTCGCAGAATTGATCAGTCGCTTCATTTAAATATAGATGTTAGAAGTCTTAAGTTAAATTCTAAATTGACGTCTCGTCTCAGATATTAACATTTTTGTACGATATTGGAAAATGTCACAGCATGTAACTAACGTACTTTATAACGTTATTTTCCGAAGAAGTTGAATATTTGACGGTTTCTAACATAAAATGACATGGCGAGAGCCTTTTAACAATGGTGCATTTTATTTTTTTGTACAGGGGCACTGTCGTTCTGCCCGTACTGATTTAACTTAACGATATAATTGAATCACACTGGCTAACCTTTTCCCAATTTTGTACGGGTCAGCTTCCAGTCTAACTGCATGCAAGTATTTTACATGGGGCGACTGCCTATCTATATCCAAAATCAGCGTATAATTTCCCCACTGCTGGACTCAGGCTTCCTCTCTACGAGAGTCACATATCTTAAAATTTGGGGTTTGGGTTTTGTATGGATGTGCAGCGGTGTAACTGATGGTTTTTTTTTGGGTAACCATCAAATGACTTCTCCCGCTCTGGGTGGAGCAGGAAGGCGTGTCAGAATTTTACTGACTAAAACCCACCCGTGTTCCACAGACGGACGGACAGCCGTATACGGAACCCTATAAAGGAGAATATAGTGCACATATATAATAAAACATTGCAAATTTTAATATGATTGTGGTCATCATATCATCACAATTGTATTACCCAAAAAGTTGTGCAGAAGTGCATAATACTTAGTGTGAATCAATGTAACCAATACATAGTATCTAAACAGACCTAATATTTTGAACATAAATTTATCAAAAGCTTAAAATCAAAAGGATGGCGCTATTATTTTCAGGAACCGACCGTAAAAATATACCGCCCATTTCCCCAGCCATATTTCAACTTTGAAAGCCTTATTTACGTCCATAAGCAGTTGGAAGCAAACCACGAGGCACCCGATAGTACATATAAAACTTGTTAGCGACTTCTTGGCAAGCAACACCATCTGCTCGGGCAATTTGGCAAACTTTAAAACCAAAACACCGTTTTTTCTCTGTAACGGGACCTGTTGTCGGTATTAGATGTCGAGACGATTGCCAGATTCAATAAATAAGAAAAGGCTTCTGTTTACCTTGGACAGGTCCACTTTTGACCACTTTCTGACCAGCATTGCTATTCACAACTATTCGATAGGTTGGTCCAATGGCAACGGCTGTGACTTACGGGTTGTAGATCATAGGTTCGACCGAGTCAGGCGCTTTACTCTGTGTAAATTATTTCAACAGCACTGCTCTGAAGGTAAACATCGCGAGACAACCATGTAGAACCAAACATTTTAAGGCATATGACATCTACCAACCCACACTGAGCCCGCCACGCTGAGGCCTGTGTCCCAGCAGTGGGAGCGTCATAGGCTGATTATGCTTGATTCAGACAGCATTTAGCTTTCGGAAGAATGGCGGCCGTCTATCTGATTTTAACTGTCAAAATGTACGGGTTTGGGATTTATGCACAGACTTTTTAGGACTCTTTTGTTAACTTAACATTTATTGATATTCGATTCGGCACGGAAACGTATCGAACGGCTGTGAATAGCTCTGCTGATGCATCGCTAAAGCAACCTTGAGATTACTCTAGTCTCCTTATAACAACTACTATGTGTCACTGAAAGTCCCGTCAAAATCGGTCCAGACGTTCGGATATTAGCCGAAACTAATAGACAGACAGACAAAATAGTTTTTTTTGTTATAAAAGTACCGAATGCATTTAGTAAAATGCAGTTATTTTGACATTACAAGCAGACACTAAAATTTTATTTATTTGTATAGATACATTATCATAAATGATCGTACAGCATTTTCATTCATCAAATTTATTTATTTTAAAACTTCTTTCCTCCTACAACAACGTTCAAACTCGAAACTCTAAAAATGCAAACGGAACAACTTTCCTCCGATCAAAAGTTTAACATTTCCTATTCTCAGAGCCCGGATAGGTCACAGAAAAAATATGAGAGCTTGAAATTATTAAGGGTTTAATTTAACGAAGGCTTTCAAGGATCAATCGGCTCGAACATTCTTTTATTGGAATTTAGATCCGTTCGTAAACAAAGAAAGGGTGGAATTACAGTGTACGGCACATGCCCACCGTCAGCGATTAACGAAAAGCGAGTAGAGCTAGCAAATAAAAACGATCAGCGAGCACGCGATGGCGACAAGCTCGCTGCTGGCTCGCTGGTATGCGTATGTGAGCTATGGAATGAGCTGTGCTAAGAGTCTCTCTGAAGGGATAGAATCCGGAATGTTGTGATCCGATAGAGAACCGATGTACATAGCATACAGAATAAGCAACCGGAAGTGGCAATTGGCCGGCCATATTAACCATACCTACAACCGATTACCGTTGGAGTAGACGTGTTCTTGAGTGGAGACCGCGAATTGAGGAACTTACGCCCGCACACACAGCCCCACAAGCAGCTGGATAAGAGTTACCGAGAATCGGCCTGAATGACGTGCAATCGGAGAGGCCTATGTCCAGCAGTGGACTGCTGTAAGCTGATGATGTTTTATATTTATTATTACATGGTGTAGGTACAACGAATTGTTGGTTGAAACGCTGCTCTCCTAGCTATATCAATCTATCGTAATCTAATATATCTATTGCTATGTCGAAGGGTGGGCGTTTTGGGGGGACTGTCTTATGTATTTTGACGTTCGAAAAGTGCTGATTCTCAGCCTAATTTGAATAAATGACTTTTGATTTTGATTTGATTTTGATTTTGAATCACTGAATAATCTGTTTTTAGGAGAGACAATTTCGACTCCAGATGATGATGCATACGAGTATGTTCCAAGCAAGAGATTCTCAGCGAGTGTTCTGCTCGTCCAGCCAAGACCGGGTACTCTCTTTGATAGCTATTGTCGCTGCGACATATGTAGGTAGTTTGATACAGCGACAATTACTAATTTATGTATTTATTTTACTTACACGGAACCCACAATCTTTTGTCTCTTTTCTTCTTTTTATAAGTGAAACTTCTTTAGGCGCGGGGGGCATGGGCATTTTTTGAGATGGGATGGATGTATATAAGTATTAACAATTAGTTAGTTTCACTTCTGTCGGCAATCTCGGAGTGCCACTGTTTTGTTTTTTTTTTTTTTTCTTTAGCGAGACAATCATTGATAGCTATAAATAGTAGCTTCCTAGTCGGCGATGGGACAGATGCCTAAGTTGTTGTGACATTGTTCACACAAGTCCCAGTACTTATTGAATTAGTGATATCTTCCGAGTTTAGAGCTTTGTGTTTGGCGAAACGGTCGTCTGTGCGTTCGTTTGATTCAATTTAATGGAAGGATGAGATGGTAAACTGGAAAGGGAAACCATGTTATTTTTCACAAAATACATTATTTTAAGTACGATTGGTATAAAATGGTTGATCTCTCCGCGGTCGTGTTGGATTTCTGTGAATGCCCGTGGCTGCGCACACACTTGTCGACTATAATATCTCTCGCGCCGGCTTCGTTGAGATTGGCCCCCAAGGCCAAAATACGGTCTGAAGTACTCTGGACGTTTACATAAAATGGTTAATGCTTTCGTACTTTAAATAAAAATAACTTAGCCAATCGCGTAAAGAGCTACAACACAAAAAGTTGATTGGAACTCCTTTATTTTCGATAGCAGAAGACCCTTTACCTTTTATAGCAGTCATGGGTCAAAACAAAGATCCAAACGCAAACTGGGTCAATGGGTAGGTACATTAATGGCAAAAATACCATAAATAAGACCTTATGACCACTGTTGATCATCCTCTGCCTAGCCTTTTCCCAACTATTTTGAGGTCGATTTCGGGTCTAACCGTATGCAGCTGAATACACTGGTATTCAGATAGGCAGACGTTTCGAGCGGCTGCCTCTCGGACCTCCACAACCCAGTTACTGGGGTACCTAATATGGTGCCCCTTGGTAAGACTGTATATCAGTCTTTAGGGATTCCTGTTTAAGATGTACAAATAACAGCCGGGACAAAAAAGACAGCGTCATTTCCGAGGCACAGAAGAGTCTCAATATGTTCTGAATGGTCACCCATCCACGAAACGACCGCGGCAACCGTAGCTTAACCTGCGTCCCCTGCGGTTGTTATCAATTAGCCACGAGCTCCTCATTATATCAACGAAAACCATCTCCCTATTTTACCACCAAGTAAAAGAAGATGAGATTTTATACGAGAAAAATAAAATATAAAAACGCGAAAGAAAAGCAACGATTCAGTGCGGAAAAAAAAACGAAGGGGCAAAAAGACCTATTGTTCGGGTAATTACCTATACTTAATGCAGAACGGTTTTGGGAAACTGAAATTTCCTCCCTAGAACGGTTTTATTTGTCGTGGGAATATTTTTAATGTTCTTGACTAAGAATTATGTTGGCGGCAAAAGACAAAGTGTTTTGTAAAGTTTATTTATGTACTTTAAAATGCTTTATGACTTTGCGTTCTGGCTTCTTGTGTTTTAAATTCTATGAATTTTAAAGTAAGGTAAATAAACGACTTAGGAAAAAATACTTCGGGGGTGCTCTTTTTCATTTGGTCTCAGCTTTTTTAGTCTATCATCACTGAAATCGGTTAAGGTGAAAGCACCAGGGAAGCTCGCGAAATTATTTTTTTTTTTTTTACGTTTATTGCAAAGTTCGGGTCAGTGTCAATCAGTAGGTACGTTCACAAATAATGGTTTAACATAATTATTATAAATTTAAAATTATTAATACTACCCTCTAAGTTCATTTAACTCCATAGAATTACTTTTTAATGAAATAGTTATTCTACGGATATTTTACCTATAAATACTTTTTCCAATCCAATAAATACCTTTTCTTTCTTTTTTTATCTCTTTTATATCATTTTTTTTACCTATACAGGATAAAAATTTATCCAGTGCGCAAACTGTAACCATGAATTTAGCATATCATTCTAGACCCCCTAGCGTAGAAATTTTACGTCGGTATTGCACTTGTATTACATTTTGACCGCGTAGGTATTGCACTTTTCTATGAAATAGCAGATTTTTTTTTGTATAACCAACCGAAAATTTCTAAACTATGGGGTTTAGAATGATATGCTAAATTTATGGTTCCAATTAACGCGCTGGTTAAAAATTTATCCTGTATATAGGGTGACTGGTAATTAGTGACCGACATTTAAACACATGATTGTACTCATCATTATGAACAACTTTTACTATGGGACCAAACGCGAAATCGCGACAAAAAATCAGGTGTTCCCTACATTTTGACGAGTTATGCAAACATAAATGTAGGGAACAGCTGATTGTTTTTTCGCGATTTCAGGTTTGGTCCCATAGTAAAAGTTGTTGTTTACCAGTCACCCTATATACAAAATAAATGTCTATTCTAGAAAAAAATAAATGTCTGTGTTGTGCCAAACTCGTAGACAATTTCTCTGGGTTGACTGTATTAAGACACGCTAAGAAGAAGAATGACTAGGTATTCTATTCTATTCCATCGTAAGGACACCCGAATGTATAAATTAATATTAGTCTGAAATCGCCAATCCATCTTGAACGAACGTGGTGATCAATGCTCGTGCCTACTCTGTATGAGAAGAGGCCTTTGTACTGCGGTGGGTCAGTAATATGCTGATAGTATATCTGAGGCGGTAGACGTGACAACAATAATTTGACCAATAAAGGTTGAATCTTCATTATTTATTTGAACTTTTCGAACACAAAAAAAAAGGTACAAAGGCGGACTTAATGCCTTAGGAATTCTCTACCAGTCAACCAAGGGTGGTGAAGAGATTAGATGGCAGGTGCTTAGGTTGAGAGGAATAATGATACAAAATACTATTCAAAATACAATCATCATAATAAATTATAACCACATAACCACACCACTTTTGGGCACGCCACGATTGCGGCGGTAAGTCCCCTCTTTGAGGAGTGGTTTGAGAGGCGGCATGGCGTCCTCACCTTCCGCCTGACGCAGGTCCTCACCGGACACGGTTGTTTCGGGAGGTTCCTGTTTCGGATAGGGCGGGAGGAAACGCCCGGGTGTTTCCACTGCGAAGATCGCCCTGAGGACACGGTGGAGCACACGGTGGCGGTCTGCCCTGCTTGGGCGGAGCACCGCCGTGTCCTCGTGGACGCGATCGGCGGCGGCGATCTCTCGCGTCCGGCCCTGGTCCAGGCCATGGTACGGAGCGAGAGGGCATGGGGAGCCGCCACCTCCTTCAGCGAAGCAGTGATGCTCGCGAAGAGGGAGGCGGCGCACGTGAGGGAGAGGCAGCATATGCGCCCTCGCGACCCCAGCCGCCGCAGGATACGGAGACGCCCTGGACGTCGGGAATCCCAGGCCGATTTCCGGCCACCGTAGGCATGGGCTTGCGGACGGCGAGTAATGGGTAGCTCGCTGTCCGGTAAGGACCAAGCCCAAGTCGACGGCGCGTTGTGTTCCACGCGCGCCTCAAAGAGATGTCAGCACAAAAAGTGATGGGACCCGCAAGGGTCGATGCCTGCCAGGGGTGCGGGTTTGTTCGAAAGAGACACCACAGCCCCTGGCTTAAGGGCTACTGAAGGAACACGGGTGGGTTTTAGTCAGTAAAAGTCTGACACGCCCTCCTGCTCCACCCAGAGCGGGAGAAGTTATTTGCTGATTTCCCACCCAAAAAAAAAAAAAAAAAAAACCACACCACTTTGATGGATCATTTAGATTCCCAAAATATGATATTAGGTCTTTACCTATGAAATTGCCGTTCTGCAGTACTGGCCATTTCAAATCAAAATAATTTTTGTTTGGCTAAGAATTCTAATTTCAAATTAATTTTATTTTAAAAACATGGATTTTTTTTTTCTAAAAGTAGTCATTTCTTTATTGATTAGTGTTACATTTTCATCGCATTTCAATCTTTTTCGTCATCATGGATACGTTAAAAATTCGAGTAATTATGGAATATGAGTACCGTCGTGGCAGCAACGCGGCACAAGCGGCACGCAACATCAACGACGTTTACGGAGCTAACACTACAAACCAACGCACCACCTGTTATTGGTTTGCTCGCTTCCGTTCTGGAAATTTCGACCTGAAAAATGAACCTCGCGGTCGTCCGAAGACTTTGGTCGACAATGACGAATTAAAGGCGATTGTGGAAGCTGATGATACACAATCTACGGCTGAATTAGCAGCAGCTTTCGACGTTAGCGTCAAAACAATATTGGTCCATTTGCGTCAAATTGGCAAGGTAAAAAAGCTTGACAAATGGGTGCCCCACGAACTCAATGATCGCCAGCGCGAAGTACGCGTCGAGACGTGCCTTGCACTGCTCAACAGACACACAAATGAAGGAATTTTGAACCGCATTGTTACCTGCGATGAAAAATGGATTCTGTTTGATAACCGTAAGCGCTCAGCAAGTTGGTTGGATCCTGGTTCAGCACCTAAACAATGCCCTAAACGAAAACTTACCCCTAGAAAAGTGATGGTCACTGTTTGGTGGTCTAGCGCCGGTGTGATTCATCACAGCTTCTTACCAAACGGGGTGAGCATTACTGCAGATGTGTACTGTGAAGAACTGAACACAATGATGGAGAAGCTGGCGCATCTCCAACCAGCATTGGTCAATCGCTCGTCTCCGCTGCTCCTGCACGACAACGCGCGACCTCATACTGCACAGCAGACGGTCTCCAAGTTGCAAGAACTGGGGTTGGAAGCTCTCCGTCATCCGCCCTACTCACCAGACCTTGCGCCTACAGACTACTACTTTTTCCAGAATTTGGATAACTTCTTGGCGGGAAAAAAATTTAATACCCGAGAGGCAGTACAAAATGCCTTTGAAGAATTTGTTGCCTCCCGTCCAGCTGATTTCTTTAAGAAGGGCATCAATAAACTGCCACTGCGATGGCAAAGATGCATTGATTGCATGGGTGATTACTTCGATTAATACAAATAAAAAATTCATGAAAAAAATTCGTTTAAATTTTTTCATACAAAACGGCAATTTCATAGGTAAAGACCTATCATTTATTGGGTACACCCATGCTCCCCAGAGATGTACCACAACAGGCGTTGCAAAGAGGGGGTTTCGATCCGTTTTTTAAGAGGTAAGGGTGCCCCTTCCACGTGAACACGGTGACCATCGGGGTGGTTTTAGTGAGGGCAGTCTTTGAAGGTTCCCCTCCGAAAACAAAATCAAAATATTTAATTTCACATAAACCTACATGGGCACTTATGAAACGTCAGACGCAAAGTGCACGATTCCAATTGGTCGTTTCCGATGGAGAAGAACCGTCATGAAACTCCACGGTTACCCTTTCAAAACATTACTCTTTAAAAAAGAAGAATACCTACACCTATGTTGTTGTTACTTAGATCAACAATCTTAGCTTTTAAACCGTGAAGGCATGCATATTCCATAATAATCGAGAAATGAAATGAATATGGCAATGCTGTACTCGATAACATAGGCTGTTACCGAATACTTGTTCCTGGCAAAGCAGCTTCTAGTGTTGCTCTCGTCATTATCGACGCGTGGATAAAGTGTTGTTGTTATGGCGACGACTCTTAGTGATGTACATTCGATAATTAGGGATTATCGATTCTGTCGTATTGCACATTTACCGTTCTTAGTTTAAATATTGTTAACGGATTGGAAACAAAAACAAGCTACTATATATTACCGACCTAGTTAGTTAGGTAATAAATAATATGTAACAGCTGAAACTTAAAACACTATTTCACAGCTATTTATGAAAGGTTACACGAGCTTTAACAATAATTATCAATAAACTTCTGTAATATTAAACGGTAAGCGTTGTGGCTAAACTGTTCACAATGAAATATTATTTGATATCACGTATATTTTGTTACAAAATATGAAACAGCGTGTAATTCAGCGGTTCGTTGGGTTTATGGAACTATGTGTACACTTTATTTTAACCTACATTATGTATTTACATTTCTCTGCGAGCGTGGAATTCTTACTAAAAATGTTGGTAATGAATGCACGCGTGGAATAGTTAATTATTAATACTTTACAAGGCGTGATACAATTCAGAATTTATTTATTTATGCAAACTTATACATGCTCAACTTTTTAATGTAAAAATAATTAAACATTATCGATAGCCGAAAAAAATCTTGTCACCTCTCTATGCCAATAAGAGATCTCAACATTATATTGAAGGATCTGTAGATATCGAGCACAGAAAGGGTTGTATATGGGGTGTTAATTGGCATAGCTAATATATAGTTATATTGGGTGGCGCTGGCGATTAAGAGAATTAGGATTAAACAATTTTTGTTTGTACGTGTTTCTTGAACAAAAAATAATAAAGTTTAGAATTGAAAAGGCGGTTGCAAAGAAGAGATGACGAATATTGCAAGTCATCTCTTCTTTGCACCCACGGTCACGACCCCACTGGTCGTGTCCCGGTCCTAGTGTTTCAGCGTCAAACGGCTATTTAAGGTTTTCTGCACACTTAGTTGCTCTATAAGTAATATACGGTAACAACTGCCTAGCTTGACGTTTTAAACCAAAGTAAAATATTATACATTTTTCCGTCGCCACAAGCACAACATATTTAGATAGTTGCAGAATATCAGTTTCATCTTTGCCCGACTTTAGTAGCATGACAGTAACGCAGGACAGTTTCAATGATGGGAACAAGATTTAACCAAGGCTAGATATTATATTATGTAGAGTTTATTCATAGACGTTGCTTAAAGATATGAGACGTAAAAACATCGAAATATGTTATGCACAAATTAATAATGTAATTGATTAACTTAGTTTACAAAACACAAACGGTTTATTTATATTAATATCATAAAACAAAAACAAAATAAAAAAACCTGACTGCGTAAAAAGTATATATTAGACTGAATACTCTAAGCAATCTTCAGTATTTTGCATGGAGCGACTGCGAATATCTGACCTCTACAACCCTATAACTGGGTAATCCGATATCCACAAGACCGAAGAATGGTTGTCAGACTTTCGGGCTTCTGACGACCCGTAACGACTGTCAAAGATCCACAAATGACAATCGGGTACAACGGCTTAACGGGCTTTCTTATATTAACCAAAATAAGGTAATTGTATTTCAAGTGTGACTACCTCGTTGGTCTAGTGGTCGTAAGCGCTACTGCTGACAATGAGGTCCTCAGTTCCATTCCCAGGTCGGGCAAAGTGATTTTTTTTTTTTTCTCTGGAATTTCTCAGTTCGGAGTCTGGTTTTATGCCCGGATGATGGCAATAGGCTCGCCTCCTATTACATAGGATTTAAACATAACTGGGGAAATGTGGGTATATGTGTATATAGTACATAGGTACACCACTGCCTAAACCATCGGGGAAACAAGGCGTGATGTTGTATGCAGTTCAAGTTTTTCTTTTTACAGGCAAAATTTGCTGAAAAAATAAACCAAAACAAACACTTTATAAAAAAAACGAACTATCATGAAAATGAAAGGCTCCACCTCATTCAATTTTGAAACACAAACGTTGCGTAAGGACACACCCTAGAGACCCGCCCTGCATTCACACGGAAACCTTTAAATAATCTAGTGGTACCATTAATTCCATTCTCAATGCGCCCGAAGTGTTCCCAAAAGGCTGCAGCAATTGTGTCGACAATTCTGTAGATTTTATCACTTATTCCCTCTTGAATGAAAGGTGACAGAATAACGTTGTAGTGAAGGGAAAAGTGTAAGTTTCACGGTGTGATAGCCTTATCGCGGTGTAAACAGAGGATCAGAGACACGCGAGGCTTTGAACGCTTGTCACGCGATTGTTACGTACCTAGAACTGTATTATTCACCAACATTGGGTGGACGTAAGTTATGAGCGGTTTACAGTAGATAAATATTTTTGTTCCGCTATATCCTGCCCGCCTTGGAAGAATTAATAGGCGAGCCTATTAGTAACATCGTAAGTGGTTTTGATAACGTGGTGTAATTCGAATAGGTTTCAATATGTATTGTATCGAAAGCTTTTGAATTTTATTTCCATTCACATTATCGGCACATATACAAAGACTTTATTTATGTTGTCTAAGGAAAAAAAATATAAAAAATATTGGAGAATATATTAGATTCTGGATTATCTAAAAATATAATATTCATCGCAAGGTGTCAGCTAGGCTTCTAACTATCACCGTAAGAGTTCGAGGGGGTAGTGATGATGTTTGTTTTTAAACCCATCTCCTTTTTTCAGGCATCGTAGTTGGGATGTTTTTTCTTAAATACTTAGGTTAAACACATTTATAAAAATAAAAAAAACACTTAAAAAGTATGTTACTCGGTATAGTTTGCAAAACTTTTTTTTAAAGATACTCGTATAGATAATTTATTTGTCAAACATGTGTTTACATAAACTGACCTAATCAGACATTCAGGGTATTAAATTAATATGTTGTGAGCGTCCATGTCATGACAATTGTCATAATTGTCTCCGCATCCGAGTTTTATCTTCATCGTCACTATTTCAGCCAAAAGACGTCCACTGCTAGGCATAGGCCTCCCCCAAGCACCGCCACTTCGACCGGTTCTGTTCTTCTCACCTCCAGCTGGTTCCTGCAGTGTTCACCAGATCATCGGTCCACCTTGTGGGAGGCCTTCCAATGTTACGTCTTCCAGTACGCGGTTACCACTTCAGAATCTTTCCGCCCCATCGGCCATCTGTTCTGCAAGCAAAATGCCCTGCCCACTGCCACTTCATACGTCCGTATTTGAGTCATTACATTCGGAGCAAATTGGTTGTGACAGACGAACATACAGACAGACACACGAATGATTCTATAATATCCATTTTTCCATTTGGACGTACGAAACCCTAAAAAGCACCAAAACTTCAAGAAAAAACACGATTTTCTTCAGGATTATTACATTAAACGATCTTTCAATAACACTAATGGACAGTGAACTTAATACTTAATGAACACTTGACAGTTCACACTAACGATATAATGATGACGAAATAACATTTAAGTTGCATTTAAGTTTAAGCTGGAGGTTAAGAAGCGAATAAAGCTAAACTGCTGTAAAGAGCTTAGTGCGCGTTATGCTGCTTCTAGAATTCACGATTTAACTTGAGAAATTGTTATTCAGTGCACATTTTAAGTTAATTTTCATAACTTGCACAAAGTAAAAGGTAATACTTAAGTGAGCAATGCTTTTTCAACTTAATAAGTTGAATGCACATTCTATAATTGGTTGGCGATGGGTCTGTTTGTATTTAATTTAAACTGGAAACTAAAATTGATAAAACAATTAACTGAAATAATTGAATCCTTCCCAAATGCAATTGAATTAATGAAACCATTTGCAAAAGGTGCTACAAATAAAACGTGTTTATTAAATATTTCATGTTTTGTTGTAGAATGCAGAGTAACCAGTTATATTTTAATTATTCGCCATTTTAAGGTCCGTTAGCTCTATACTCTATAAGTCTTCTACTTAGCGTGTCGATGGCAATAGCCCAGAACTTCAAGACATCAGCTTCTGTACTGTGCATAAGGACACGATATTAAGTGCCCCATTGTTTGTGGTGGACAGCACCACATTTACACTCCAGGGCAGAATCATTTGTGAATCTCCACCTGACCAGGTTTTCTTCGGTCTACCTGTGTCCGGAGTCTATTTTATTACACGCAGGTAAGCCAAGGGAAATCATGATTTGCCTTAGCTTACCTAATAGTCTTAAGTTCTATTCGACTATAATGGAGAGAATCTCTGGAAATTTTCAATAATCTATCCTCTATATTGTTGGAATTACATTAATCATTCCTTGTAAACTGAAAAGTTATTATAGACATATCTATTTGATATCTGTCCTTGTGAACAAACAGAATAAGTGTCAGAGATGACTTGTGTCAACTCTTCCTCTTTTGCCTTCCATGACGATGTGTACTAATACAATTTAATCTATTTAAATCAATGATATTATAAGTGTAAAAAGGTGATTTAAATCGTGCAGTTACTTTGATTTATTCCCCACTTTCTAACATACATATATGGGTTCAAATGATACTTTTAACCTCTATAAAAGTGTGCAATAAGTCTGTGATACCGGCAAGTTTGGGTTAATCAGCTTTCATGCGTAAAATACATTCCAAAATGCGACTAAATACAATTAAAACTCCATAAAACAAATACAAAATATCATAACAAGTATAAGCAATGCGCGATACGTATGACTAAGTTAGAATAATTTCGTGAAACTCAATTTTATTTCCATCATAAAGTTATATGTGGTGCGAGGGTAATTCTAAATTCATTGCGTCGTCGACGCCTCAATCAGAATGATATACAAGAGTATACGCGCTTTACTATCAAATCATTTGTTTATTTAATAGGGAAGAATACTTAATATCGTTTCCTTTTGTATTTTTAGCTGAGTAGTAGAAAGATCGTACACTGCATCATCTATCTAGCATTTTCCCAACAAGTTGGGCTCGGTGCCGGCGTTCAGTTTTGTTGCATGCAGCCAAATATCAGTATTTTACATGGAGTATGGAATGGAATGGATCTCAATTACTAAGTATTACAATACACCTAGGTAAGACTGGTTTTCAGACGTATGGGCTACTGACTAGCCATAACGACTGTCAATGATCTGTGAATGACAGCCGGGACCAACAACGGCTTAACACGCTTTCCGAGGCGGAAGAAATTGTTGTTCTTATTTCCTGAAAGTTATTATTTCAAATCCACTCCAAATCTTGTAACTTACACCACAACCCAATGATTAATTCAGTTACAAAATGGGTGCAGTACAACAAGCAAAACACACAAAAGTATGTTTGTACATCACTTTTACGCGCCGTCGACTGTACTCGCATTGTGTGATGTGTCGCCTACAAGTTTGTATGACGCCTACTTTTTATGCTTTTTCTCTCATTTTCCGCTGAATGTTCTGCGTTTTGTTGTTTATTAAACATGTTTTTTAAATAAAGTGTACTGTTTTGTTTGTTTGTGGTTTATATAGAGCTTATTAGTAAGTGGGCAATAAAGAAAACGAATTGCGCGATTTATGCAGATTTACTTTTATAATACGGAAACAAAAAGGCATTAATTACACATCGTCATGGAAGGCAAAAGAGACAGAACATTAAAACTTTTTTCTTACTCTATAAGACATTGACAATTAGCACATGTCATCGCCGTCATTGATTGATTTTGTTTACAAAAAATATAAAGCAAGGAAATATTTAATACAATATAATTGTTCTATTTGGACTCTCCAAATAGAACAATTATATTGTATTAAATATTTTATTTTATTATAAAGGAACAACAAACAGCTACATTATGGAATATTACAAAAATAAAACAGAAGTTACTTATGAAGAGAAAAGATTTGATTGTTTGTTTGCATTGAATGGCTCCGTAACTACTGAACCAATTTGAAAAATTATTTCACTGTTGGGAAGCTACACTATCCCCGTCTGACATAGGTGGGGTTGCCACCTTTTATTCATGCAGTTATAGTACATTGGTTATTATAGATAAGAAAAAAAAGTACGTAGTATCAAAATAAAGTACAATTTATTTTTCTTTTATTGCTTTTGCAATTTGTATCAAATTAGTATTTCTACTAAACAATTGCACAGCATCAGCAGATCCGTTTCACTATCAAAATTAAGTCTTGTAGGTGTATGTGGAGTATTCTTGTCCATGATTTACTATAGAAAGAATCTATAAAACTTTAAATCGAATTCATATTGCACTCAAACCGCTTCGCACAAAACAAACAAGAAATTGTTACAATGACACTGACATTGTAGACATTTGAGGTTAGGTTGCGTTCATAAATTGCTAAAAACGAGTGCCTTTGTGATGTGGCGCTGGCGAGTGGCGACATCGATTCAGCACCAATAGATCAATTTCGTTTAGCGAAAAAATACTTACGACTAAGCTGTTCAAAATCCCAAAGAAATCAAATCATGTGAAATAAAGTATTTTGGTACACCAAAATACTTTATTTCACATGATTTCTCTTAAAGTATAGAGTACAATTACCTGAAATAACGTACAATACTTTATTATAAAGTACGGGTGGCAACCCTAAAATAGGCCATATTTTATCCTCGTATTCCCAAGGGAATCGGAAATACGCGGGTGAAACCGCGGAGCGCTGCTAGTCTATATAATTAAAAAGAAAAGTTCTGACTGACTGACTCATCAACGCCCAGCCCAAGCCCTTGGACCTAGGAGGTTGAAATTTTGCACAGAGGTTCCCATTATAATGTAGACAAGGAATAAGGAAGGATTTTTCGAAATTCAACCATTGAGGGAGTTAAATATGGGATGAAAGTTCCGCGCGGGCGAAGCCGCTGGCAAAAGCTAGTATTATATAAAACTTTAAATTCGCTAGGAGGTGAACTGTACATGCATAACAGATTCAGTAAACATTATAAAAACAATAAAGAAAAAAGTATTGAAATAAAAATAATAGCTGTTACATTTACAGGAATTATATACCTACATAATTACAATATTGTTTGGTTGCGTTTGGATGAAGTTAATTTTCTTTACTTTCCAGTAAATTTTCTAGAAAAGCAAGGAGATGATGATGGTTTCTGTGACCTTTTAATGGGTCATTGCGAGATTCAGCAGTTGTTTTTTTTTGTCTTGCAGGTATTAAAAGCTTTAAAAATCTAACGAAATTACCTATGCCATAGTGAAGATATTAAACGAATAGTATTGGGTTAGTCTGCCTTGCACTGCCCAATTTGTACCGGTCGCCATAGGTGTTAAGGCCGCTAAAAGCGTATTCTAAAACATTCCAATTTGTTATCTGTACTTTCATTTCACTACATAACAAACAAAACCTATGTGGCATTTTTATTTGAGGACTAAAAGCACTTGTTTAAAGTGCTATTAAGGCAATGAAATCTATGGGAACGAAGTCCCGGCGGAACACTAACCATAAATTAACACCATGTCCCGTACATAACCGTTCAATTACCTTAATAATTGCCAAGCTATCAAGTTTTATCACATCACTATTAGAGTTTGTACAGTAAATTGCTAATTCCTCCATTTATTATGTATTTATTGTACTACTAACATGTAATTTGTTTATATGTTTGTTACTATCGATGCTTATGCCGCTAAGAAATGCATAATTAGCTAATAGGTATGTTTCTATGTTTCGAAGACCGCGGGTATCCGCTGGATGTGGGAAGCACAAGATCAAATGCAAAAGGGGCTATTCTTACTACAACTGTTTTAAATATGTATAGACAATGTTTAAATGTTTTAATTACTTTAAAATAACACTTGTGGTTCTCGACTGTTACAGTCCATCATTATGAATGTAATGCGCACTGTATTATATGGTAATACCACCCCTGGACGCCACGAGACAGGCTCGACCTAGTGTGGAGTTTCTAGGCAAGCAAAACTTTTTTCCGCCTTCCGAAGTTAAAGTTATTTTGCACTTTGTAGTGTTTTTTGGAAGTCGGTTGTTTTTTTTTTTTTTTTTTTTGAAAAACTTTTTTTTTTCTTAGGGAACAGTCAGCTAGGACATGCTGGTCCTAAACATATAAATATAATGTAAGGGGGGAATATGTGGAGAGATAAACTAAACGCGGATTATAAAAACTTAAAAAAAAAAAAACACTACAAAGTGCAAAATAATTTTAATTTCGGAAGTCGGTGACTTTGGATGTGTTTTTAATTATTTGGAAGTCGGTTGTTATTTTTTTTAAACGTTTTTAATTGTCACTTTTTAGTTACCTACCCCACACCAATTCAAAATTTCATCAGCCTTGGGGTCAAAACAATGCATATTTATGTGATAGCCGCATTCGCGGTTGAATTGCTGTAATTTTTTGAAGAGTTCCGTTGTCTATCTCCGAAACGCATCATCAGATCTATATGAACAAAAAAAGAATTTTGCAAATCCGTCTATATACGACGGAGTTATGCCCGAACATACATAATATATATATACAAACATGTCGAATTGATAACCTCCTCCTTTTTGAAGTTGGTTTAAAATGCTTCCTTTGCGTCTTAGTTTTGTTTTTGTATGTAAACAAAACTATGCCTAGTTATTATTCTATCGTCTAAGAGGAAATGTAAAGCACTGTGTTTGCTAAATAAACATTATCTTACCTTATTTTACAAAATAAATAAATTTACATTTTAACGAAATCTTTCTCTGAAAAATACTAGTTTCATACATAATTTTATTTGATCCAAATCCTAATCCATATAAATATCCATCTATGTAGTCACATAAAGGGATACAATAGATTTAGGTTGAGGTTATCAATAGGGTGCGCAGGTGAAGTGGGTAGAAAATGTCACGGGTGATGGAGAGGCGAAGGAAGGTCGTGCTCACTACATAGGCTGAAGTAGTGGGGTATGTAGCTCAGTGGGACGCGATCCAGCTTGTGATTGGTTGTAGAAATGGATTGTTCTAAATTCGAATGTCAATTCAAAAGAGAGCAGCGGTTTTAACGAGGTCAAACAAAATATTGAAATAATTTTTGAGTTTTTATAAAATTAACAGTTTTCTAATACATACGTGGAAGTTTTTTTACTTTAGAAGATCAACAGCGTTTATACCGCGCGGACTGGCAACGTCGCATTTATAGTGGTTTTTCGTGATTATTTTATTGAGTATAAATCAAAGTAGTATTTTTTTTTCAGCCTAGCACTACACCGCTGGTTTTTATCATTATTTTTAAGAATAGAATAAAGAATAATCTACTCTGTTCTATTCTAAATATTGCGACGTTGCGAGGTGGCGTCGGATGAACGCTCTTAATGTTGGTTATCGACCCTACTTTACCCTACAAAGTAAATTCATACCGTAGGAATATTAACAAAAAATGTTTGTTTAGGTAAGTATTTTAAATTATATTACGCAAACAGAATTTTCATATCTTGGTAACAAGGTTGGTCAAAATTAAATTAAAATTTTAACTTCTCTAATAAGTTTTATTAAAACCGTAATATATGTTTTTAATTTGTTTATCTTGCAACCAGTTTTTTAAAAGTATGAGCAGATGAGTTGTAGGAAGGTCTGACAGGGAAGAGTTATTCCTCATCAGGAGCAACTCTCACACTAATAACACATCATCATCATCATCATTTCAGCCGAAAGACCTCCACTGCTGGACATTGGCCTCCCCCAGGCTCCTCCACTTCGACCGGTCTTGTGCTTCCCACATCCAACGGATTCCCGCGGCCTTCACAAGGTCATCGGTCCACCTTGTGGGAGGCCTTCCCACTCTACGTCTTCCGGTACGCGGTCGCCTAATAACGCAGCTCTCTACAAATTATCCTATTGTGGGATGTTGCGTCTTTTAAGTCTGCTGACACAATAGCTGGTATTGTGAGTTGAACGGTCAAATAAACCGTAATTAATCATTTTCTTTGTCTACCTAAACATTAGTAGCCTTTTTTTGGGTGGGAAATCATCAAATAACTTCTCCCGCTCAGGGTGAAGCAGCAGGGCGTGTCAGACTTTTACTGACTAAGGTAAAAGTAAAAGTAGCCTGTGTGCCAGGGCGGCGGTATCTCTTTCGAACAACCTGCACCCCAGGCAGGCATCGGCCCTTGCGGGCCCCACTAGTTGGTGCTGACATCTCTTACATTATTATATTATTAAGGTGGATGCGATAAGGTAGCCCGTTTTTTTTTTTACGTTTTTTTGTTATTTGTAAGTCTCTCTCAGGTTCAATGTTGATTAAAATATTGAGTCGTAACCGTAATAATAATGGCTTTACGGAATTATAATAATTAAAATCATGAATGTAGCTCTCTAAATTCATATAATCCCATTGAATGAATTTTTCTTGTATGGCTCAGAATGTTGGGCCACGAACGGTATGAATGAAAGGCAATTAGCTAACATGAGAATGCTAAGAGGGATGTATGGTGTTACCAGAATGGATAGAATAAGAAATGAGTACATAAGAGGAAGCCTGAAAGTGGTACCGATAGCTGAAGAGTTGTGTGGAAATCGGTTGTCATGGTATGGGCATGTGATACGGAGGAATGAGGAAAACGTACGTCGTGAAGAAAGTTTTGATTATGAATGTCGATGGCTTAAGAGTATAAGCCGATGGTATAAGAGTATATATGGCTATAAGAGTAGGGGGACCAAAGCAACGATGGATGGACTGTGTGAATGATGGTATGGTTAGAAAGGATGTAACTGCGGAGATGACGACTATTCCAGAAGTATCTGTGGAATGACTGTTTCAAGAAATTGTCTAATTGATTGATTTTACTTATAGGCATTATGTCACTCTTTTTCCTTCATTATTAGACCTTACTGACGTCATCAGTGACGGAAAAACATTACGAGGAAACTAGGACTCATAGTGAAGACTAGCTATGCCCACGGATTCGCCCGCGTGGATGTCAGAAATTGGACAAAAAGGCCTAGCATATGTTACTACTCCTTATAACATCAGCTAACTGCCAGTGAAAGTTTTGTCAAAATCGGTCCAACCGTTTCGGAGAGTAGCCGAAAAGACAGAAAAAAATGTTTTTTTTATTATTATTACATTTACCGTTTATACTTTTATATGCATTTAGTAAATGCTTTTGACATTACAAACAGACTCTTCAATTTTATATTTTGGTTGTAGTATCTAGGTTATTTTTTTTTTGTGTTTTTGGGGAAGCCTTTGTCCAGCAGTGGACGTCTTTCGGCTGAAATGATGATGATGATTATTATTAAAAGGAGAATACTTTTTGTATGGTATTAAACTCCCTTAAAAGGGCTTTAATAGCTACCTCACCTCACAACAATATAAATGAAAAAAAAAAAAAAAACAATTTTACCCTAAAATCCACTAACCCAAGTCGACAGTGTTTTACTGAAATCACTCACAATTACCTATTATCCAACAAAATTGCCTTTCGGGTATAAGACTTGCGAGGTCACAGAGGTTCGGCCGAATATGGGTCGCCAGGTGACTGAGAAAGATTTAGGTACGGCCTAGAGAATTGAAACACGTACTGAGCTAGATACAGGTAGGTAAATATTGCGAAATACAAGTTTATTTTATTTTAATAGCTATATTAATTGTTTTGATGGATACGTGGTTCCTGAGTGTTCCGTGTGGTGCCGGACGTAAAACAATAGCATCATCCCATTTCTTCCCGTGGGTGTCGTAGAAGGCGACTATGGGACTAACTAGAGAATGGGCAGCAGCGTTCTCTATGCATTTTACCAACATACTGCGATCGCCAACCCGCCTGCCAAGCGTGGCGATTACGGCAAAACCCCCCTTTTGGGGGAGGTCTATGTCCAGCAGTGGACGTCTTTCTGCTGAAATGATGATGGAATAAATATGGGTGTTATGTAGCGGATGATGTTGTGTCTATTTAATAGATATGTAAACACTTTTTATTCTACTTATTTTCTATTAGGGCAAGCAATGCTGATTTCGACCATTCTGCCAAAGTGAATTGGAAAAGCAAGTGTGTATCTATTGTTATAAATAAAATATATATATATATTTGAATTATGAAAATCTTCGATGAGTATGTAAACAGTGTCTCATTCTAACGAGTAGTGTGGGAGCTGCTGTCACTAATGACATCTGTCAGTCATCACAAATGGCGGGAAGAGGTAGAAAGTGACAAAGGCCTGCACGAGATGCCTGGTGTAGTATTGAACCAGTGTAGTGACATAATCAATTTAAATACGAATTCTACAGATGGCAGACCATCTGTGGATTGCGTACTTAGCATAACTATATTACAGAAGAAAAAATGTAATTTCATTATTTTTAGTTAAACGAGGCATCATAGATATGAAGTTCATTTAAGCAACAATAACCCAAAGATTAACATTTACGAGTCCGTCGAAGCTGGAAAATCTGACAACCATCTGTCTTATCAAGGGGTAACGTATTACCCAGTAACTGAGTTGAGGAGGTCAGATAGGCAGACTATTTCTGTTAAGTTATCTTCTAACGAGTACCTAGAGGTATAATTTGCAGTACGTAGGTAATAAAAGCAATCAATGTTCGCTGTCTAAATCTGTTCGTGTAAATATAGAATTTTTATGTTACTACCCGGAAAATTACAAATTTCCGTAGCAATAACGCCCTTAACAGTCGAATGTGGAAGTACGTTAAGTGTATATGTATAGGGATGTACGCGTTCCTCGGCGCGAGATCCCGGAGTGGAATATTAATATAAAAGCAATATAATCCGGATGTATTCATAATTCTTACGACCAACGATAGCACGTACATACAAGGCTCTTCACGTCGAAAGTTTACAATAGGAACATTTATTGCAATTTTGTCACCGTTTCTTCCATGGCCTTACTTGGTCCGCTACCTACCTATGGGAGGTAAGTCTTAAAGATTACTCGTAAGTCCTTAAGAGATTTCCGGCTTACAGGACTTGGCTCCACCGTCTTAGTGAACTTTACCACTTTGCAATGAAAAGGCGGACGAGAGCATTTTGTGAGAATAACTTATTATTTATCTACTAATAAATAAGTAGGTCATACTCCAACTAACTGGTTCGTTGGTTTAGTGGTCGATGAGCATGAGGCCCTGGGTTTAATTCCCAGGTCGGAGAAAGTGTTATTATGTTTTACCATCTGGAATTTCTCAGCTCGGAGTCTTGCTCAGTGCACAGTTGATGGCATTAGGCTTACCCCTATTAATTGAGACTTAACAAAAACATAGCCCGCGAAATGTGGATGTACTTTAGGTACACTTTTGCCCAACCGTTTCGGGAAATAAACCGTAATGATATACATATACTCTGCCAACTCATATTAAGCTATTTCCTACGGATGATTTTGGTGCCATGTAACGGAAAACTGTCGGTACGTTTGTTCAAATCGGTTTAATAGTTTGGGATATACGAGGAAATAAACTAACTTGCCTACATACGAAGAGGGGCTTGTAATAATAGCCACACGGGGTGATCGATCAGGTTACTTTTGGCGATTGGTCCGTGGAAAGGTGACCATTTTTTTACATATCAAGAGCATACTGCGGTCCTGAGGACGCACGTTAAGCTGCTGGTCCCGGCTGTCTTAAGCCCGAAAATCTGACAACTCTGCCAGGGGCGCGGGTTGTTCGTGAGAGATACCGTGGCCCCTGGCACGTAGGGTACTGAGGGAACACGGGTGGGTTAAGTCAGTAAAAGTCTGACACGCCCTCCCGCTCCGCCCAGAGCGGGAGAAGTTATTTGATGATATCCCGTGCTTTAAAAAAAAGTGTGACTGCCAGTTTTACCCAAGGTGTATCGTATTACCCAATGATTGGATTGCAGAGGTCTAATAGGCAATCGCTCCATGTGAAGTACTGGTATTCAGCTGCATCCAATTAGACTGGAAAAAAACATCTAAAAACACGCTTTTAAAACCGAACTAAAAAAGCATGCAAAAGCATTTCAAAAAAGCGTGGGGTGCTTTCTGAGGTATTTTTTATAATCATTTAATATCAAGCAACCCACGCTTTTTTGAAATTATTTTCTGCATTTTTTAGTTCGGTTTTAAAGCGTGTTTTTTAGATTTTTAACCATTAATAATTTAAAAAATTTTTTGGTTCTGCTTACTACAAAAACGATTTCACAGTTTTTTTTTTTTGAAGTTATTGAATTGTCATCGGTCCTCGATAAGTCTAAGTTAAATGAAATCTGACTGTTTGAAGTGAGTCAAAATCAAGTCCAAAGGAGTCGGAACATACAGGTGAAGCTAATAAAAGCGTGTTAAGCAGAACCCAACGTTTGGAAAAGGTTAGCCTAAAGGCTAGGTTAGGGATGACATACATACACACATAATCTATTCTCTCTCCCGTAGTCCGGAAAAAATGGGTAGTGTTTGCTTCAATTTTAATTTTAAGTACTTAGAATGATAAATGACTTATTCCTGTAAAATAGGTTTGTACAAACACTTCACACGTCAATCATACTTCCAAAACTAGATGAGGTCGGCGTTTCCTTTCTGACTACTCTGAGAAGAAAGGCCGAAACAAACTCAGAAGTCACTGTCTCTATTAAAGTCCAGACATTATCTTGGTGGGATCACGTGAAGACTATGTAGATTGATATCTGAAATTGATTTTTGAGGAAAGAACCACACATATTAGTGGACCTACATAAATACATACATAATCAGCCTATAATGATCCCACTGCTGGGACACAGGCCTCCTCTCTGTGAGAGGGAGTAGGCCGTAATCTACCTAGCGGCCTAGTGTGGGTTGGTAGATAAAAAGTGGGAATTTATTAGTGGACATAAAGTTAAGTGATATAGGATGTAACTAATCAACTCATTCTATCTTTTAAATCATCTAAACATAAAGAACCTACAACACAGCCTACCTCGGAAAATACAGGCTTGCATTCATAAACCTAATGTTGAATGAGAGTATTTATAGACGGCGAGACTCAATAAAATAAAACACAACCTATTTATAGTATGTACCTACAGTATACCAGGAATTTTGTCTGGCGCCGTGGTCTATCTGCTGCATTTATACCAGGAATTCCGTCTGGCAAATTCTCAAATATTATAGTAAACTATTGATAGTACTACGGTACTGACCTTTAGTACTACGGGTTCCCGGAAGGTGGCTATTTGCAGTATTTTCTGCAAATTCTGCAAATACTTACGCGTGTTAATGTCAATGTCAATTTTTGTTGTGAAAACAATGTTGTTGGCAGTTTTTTTTTAAATTAATGTTTTTATTTTAAGTCTGTATTTGTAGAAGGGTAGACAGATGTGTAAATAGTATGACATTGGTACACATTTTGACTTGGCCGATATTTGGTCCCATGCTAGGCGGACCCTTCACCTACAATAACTTTGCGCAATACTTATATTGGGTAATATGATTGAATTAGCTTACACTCAAACGCTTCAATGTTTTCGCGTGAGCAAGAATTATTCTATACAAAAAAAAAAACTCGCTCAAACTTTTGTTCAATCACTGCGCAATCTTCAATATTAACCCAAAAGTGCCCGGTCAAATCATTGCGCAATTCGATATTGTGCAATGTAATTGATCGTTCAGCGCCCGCCTAAAAGTTACATTTTAAGTAATGTTTAGATTACTTATTAGCATTAGCGAAAAAGGCTAGATTGTACTGTGAATAAAGTATCACCAACAGTGATTCTATTAAACGGAATAAAAAACGTTTACAGAAGATGTGTCTAGCAAAAGTCCAAAGTCCGAATGGGTATTTATTTTTCATTAAAAAAAACAGTGGCACTCCGGGAGTGCCGGCGGAAGTGAAAACTTGAACAATTACGTGTGTATTTTTGAAATCGTTAATACAGGATTTCACTTTGGGTCCTTGGGTCCTGATTGCTCTCGGTGAAAAATTATAAACGAGCGATCGACTTTAGCCATTACAGGTCACAGAATTCTACGATTAAAATACAAAGGGAAAGAAAGAGATAAAATAATCAGAATTTCCTAATGAAAGAAAGGGATTTTTCCAAAAGACATCAACGCGTTACGCATCCGTGTGCTCGTTCACCCTTAGATACACAATATAAAAATAACTAAATAATGTATTGTTTTAAAAATGTGTTTGTACTTATATATTGTGGCGAGAAATCATTATCTTATCTTATCTTAACACATGGAAAGCGTTCGGTGACAATGACGCGAGTTCCATGATTTTTGTTCACCCAAAAAGTGCTTTTGAGCACTTTTTGGGTGAAGTTTTCACTTAAAAAAATAAACCAAATTGATAAACATGCTTGAACTGGGAGTCATACCCAGAACCAAACACTGCAATTTACATTACAAATTCAAATAAATATTTCCCTTACCCTATCGAATCCTAACCACCCAAAAAAAAGACACCAAATCAATACACTTTTCGTATCTGACCCTACCTTCAACCGAACTATGTTAAGCCGAAGTACGGTTGGCAGCAAAGAAAGGTTGGCAGCGGCTTACGATAATGGAACACGTAGTTTCCTACATTAATTACTTAGTAGACTCGAACATTCCGAACAACGCGACTAAGTTGTTATATATTTTTATAGATTAACTCCTGAATCTATTCACGGACGAACGTATTATTTGCTATACTTCATTTGAAATAAGATTCAACCGATTTTGACTTTATTCCGTAGGCATAAGGATGGCTTTAAAAGAAAAAAGTGGTTACAATACCAACTGTTTGCTGCAGGTGCCATTTATCATATTGCCAACGCAACAGAAGTCAAAATCAGATGAATGGACTGTGAAAAAGGTTTATTTAAATGTATAATCTTATTTCAAATGGAGTATCGTTATTTACGATTAATTTGAGGAATCAAGAAAATATATCAAAGTATCTAATTTTGGCCCATACAGGATAAGTTTTTATCATAAAAATTTGCGCTGGGGGTTCTAGAATAATATGCTGAATTCATGGTTTCAGTTTGCGCACCGGATAAAAACTTTTCCTATATAAGCTATATTCCGACTTACGAGTTGTCTATCGTTAGTTCTAACACAGACAGGGACTCAAATTTTTGTATTTAATTTCATCACTGCACTGCTCTAAAAACCAGCTAATCCACCAAGCCGCACTGGGCCTTCGTGGTGAATTACGGCCCACTCCCTCTCACCGAGAGGAGGCCTGTGTCCCAGCAGTGGGAACATCATGAGCTGATTGCAAATTGTCGGGATGTTATTGTACAATGATGAACAAAGGCTTTTAATGACAGCTTTAGGTAAGCAGTTGTGGTGATTTAAGCATTGCATATGTAAGCTATCACGCCCTTTATACCAGGAGGCTTTTATTTTGGTATTATACTTTATTGTTTATTACTTTGCCTATATATGATATGTATAGAATCAAGTCCATCCGACTAAACAGACAGCTGAGCTGCTGGGGAGTTTGTTTCGCCACTTCTTCTTCCCAGCTAAAGCACTTGGAAGTTTCGAAGGGTGGGCGTTTTTGGGGGACTGTCTTATGTACTTTGACGTTCGAAAAGTGCTGATTCTCAGCCTAATTTGAATAAATGACTTTTGATTTTGATTATAAATATTCATTTTAAGCGTTGGAAAGCTCTTCAATTCAGGTTTTGCTTCAGGCGAGTATAGCAACAGAGATACTATAACAACTTATGAACTGCAGCAGTGATTCAACGCAAGATGCGAAAATGGAATTTCGCTTTTTATTAAACCCTTTGAGTGAGATATCAACTCGTTTATAAATAACATTTTATAAATGAGAATGTTAGAATTTTTGATACCCAATATAGTCGAAGTTCCTTTAAAAATCTAGATGAAAACCCCACAGACAGGGTATGTTCTAGAACCAAATAACAGTATTCTTACCCCTCCCTCATCCCCCAAGCTTCTCAAAAGATAGGTCACAAAGAATCTGTATCCAATCCTACAATCCACGAAATCGAAATCTGGCAAAGCTAATGACAATAATATCTTTCAAATATTTATGTTTTGACATTTCCTCTGTGATCCTTTTATCCCAAGAAAGGATAATACTAAGGGTTATACAAATATGAACCCTACTCAATAATGAAGAGGGCAGGAAGTTGGTCGCAACGATAGATTATTTACCTATTGTCCAGTAAAGGGATAAAGGGCACGATTTGTGTTTGGGTAATTTTCTACTACTGTGTAGATTGAGGATAATACATTTTATGGAACGGAAAATTTCATTTGTGACGTTCTATTGTTTTGAGGAGAAGGATCACTGTGGCGTGGTCTCATAACTTTAGATCAATATAATTTTAACATATTTTTGACAGTGAGAGCAGTGGTGGCCGAGTGGTAACGGCCGCGACTTACGAGTTGTAGGTCTTGCGTTCGAACCCAGCCAGGCGCATTACTTTGTGTAAATAATTTCATCACCACTGCTCTCAAACGGTGAAAGAAAACATCGTGAGGAAACCGGCATGTCCTAGAACAAAAAATTCGAAGACATGTGACATCTACCAACCCGCACTGGGCCCGCGTGGTGGATTACGTCCCGCTCCCTCTCACGGAGAGGAGGCCTGTGTCCCAGCAGTGGGAACGTAATAGGCTGAGTATGTATGTATGTATGTATATTTTTAACCGACGTCAAAAAGGAAGAGGTTCTCAATTCGTCTGTATTTTTTTACGAATTGGTGTGTGTTAGATATGTTTCATAACTAAAAGACAAAAAAGCAAGCCATTAAAAAAAGCAATGTGAAGTGAAAAATAACTTTAATTTCGGAAGTCGATGGCACAAAACTAAAATACACATCCAAATACATACTTCTATTTAAAGTTAATTTTCAGTTTGTAGTGTTTTTGTAAAAATCTTTTTCTTGCGAACTCTATTTATAAGTGTTAAAACAAATGAAGAGTATTATGTGGCAGTAGGTATATCACACTTACATCAAATCTATACCTACTTATATTTTATATTACTTACCTCTCTGGCTTGGTGATGTTCGTGATTCCTGTCTGAGACGAGAAAACTAAAATAAAAGCCGAAAGTGCTACCTTCACCGACATACATGTCGTGAAAAGCATACAACATACATAACATATACCAGTTACCTCCTTCAACACTGTCAATTCGTTGAGGTTCCGAAGCCAGCACATCAAGCTATCCCAAACTATCAAATTTTCCCAATGGAACATGAACCATAATCTTTTTTAATAAAGTTGAAAAACTATCAAAGAAATTTGACAGATTGGGGTAGCTTGATGTGCCTGCCTCTTAGCATAATGCTCCTGAATGCCTGTAATTCTGTTCTCGCGCATTTTTGGTTACTATTCGCACTAAAATTCGTCATTTTCGGGTGACCACTAAAAATGAGCGCTGTGTTGTAAGGTCCGCAATAGCACAGCGTCATGCTGAGTGGAAACCTCCATGTCACAGTCACGTTGTGCAGCTGCCGTGATTATAGGTCTATTTCGTTTTTTTGAAGTGACAAATATTCGTAGAGCCAAAACTTATGGGTTCTTGTCACCGACATGCTAATGTAACCGTGCGTTATGTTTCTTACAAACGTTTAAGTTTTGACTTCTGTGGGTAGTCTCCATGAATGCCTACTTTTTCTTTATTCGTAATTTAACACGTTAAACATGTGCATGTAAAATGATCTGATCTTTTTGTATGCACGTGATTCTGTGACAAAATAAACCTATATTTACTTTCTTTCGTTCTTTCTATTATTGCTGTAACTTTAATAAATCACAAATACTAGTAATTACTCAACATACAGGTTGTTCAAAAAAATTAGCGGTTTTTTTTTCTGGACGAACTGTAAACCGTTATTCCGGCGTGATAGTGTCTGGTCTGTCGTCGTACTAATTAGACGGAGCCACTTCACCCGAGGGCCCTCGCTCTAAGGCAAAAGAGTTTCTTTGCGGGAGTACAAGACGCGGTCTACTTAATTTGCATGCATTCTGCCATCTATGCTGAGATCGAAATAAAAGAGGGAGTGAATTAACTACCGCTTATGTGTGGAGTGGATTGAATTATTAATGTTGTCTGACAAATGTTAAACTTTGAATGAATTAGAATTGGAATTATTGACAAATGGTCAGGGAACAAAATCACTACTTTAGTCATTAAAATCCTTAGGTACATGATCTAACCAAGACAATGTTTGGACTTTGAAAGAAACCGTGAACACTAAGTAAGTCGGTGTTTCTTCTCAGAGCAATCAGAGAGGAAACAAAGCTCTCATCAATAAAAAAAATATTTATGTGTTTGCACGAACTTCGATATATCTGGCTGTTTCATGTCCAGTGTAACCTGACTGCTCATCGTACGGAAACCCTATATAATGCTAATTAATAATCGTTTATATCTTTAACATTAACAAGTCTTATTTATGTAGTGATGTCACCTAAATCAAATTCAAACACACAAGCTTTTAAAACGAATACTATCTCTGTTTTACCTACAACAGATAAGAGGATGATACATTAATCCCCTATTGAAAACGTTGTTTGATAAAGCAACACCCTGTTAATGGCACGTTAGCTGATTAAATTGGGGATTGCTTCGGGGACGAGGGCATCCGCGAGTGAGACACGACTTCATTACATTATTTTAATTATTTGTAAATGATTTCGTTATTTTACGCGGTTTTCTAAGACGATAATGACAACGTAAATGACAATTTTATTGATAAGCTAGCTCTTGCCGGGGGCTTCACCCGCGTGGAGTCAAATACAGGTTGAAATTGAAAACATGCGACAAACAATGTAGGGAACAGCTGTTTTTTTTCCGCGATTTCAGTTTTGGTCACTTAGTAAAAAAAAAAAAATTGTTCATAAAGATGTGTACAATCTCCCATCTCGGTTGGTCGCATGTTTTCAATTTCAACGTATATATCCAACGGGAACGTACACACAGCTACACATCAAGCTATACATTTCCAGTTTAAACTGATCTCGCACTGTACGTAAATCCTATACAATTCGAGATAAGCTTATACTGGAAATGAATAGCTTGATGTGTAGCCATGTGAGTGAGCCCCCCTGCAACGACAATGCGGGAACCTACACGGAAAAAAATCCGATAATTTTGACCGCTTAAGTACTTATTGCACTTTTCTATCAAACAGCTGATTTTTGTTTGTATAACCGACGAAAAATTTTTGCGCTGGGGGTCTAGAATGATATGCTGAATTCAGTGTTACAGTTTGCGCGTTGATTAAAAACTTACCCTGTATAGATGGATCCAAAAATCTCAGTGACAAATCACAATCGTAATTGAAACTATTTATAGTAATCTAATTGAATACACGCTTTGTAAAGCGTCAACCGGTAATAGCCGATTAACTACAGGTGCCGCAGGGCTGCCGGGGGTCATGTGGATGATACGAGTTGAAACTGAACCACGACGCAATTTATGAGGGTACCTCTCTATTCAGGAACGGTGATTTATTGTACCTATTATGTTTCTGTATTCACGTTCATTATCATTACGTATTTCAATATTATGTACAGACTAGCACATCAAGCGACCACAAACTGTCAATTTTTTCCAATTGAACATGAACCTTATGCTTACGTGATAAAGTTGAAAATCTATCAAAGAAATTTGACAGATTGGGGTAAATTGATGTGCTGGCATCTGTACACACGGCTACACATCAGGCTATACATTTCCAGTTTACGCTGATATCGCACTGTACGGAAATCATATACAATGTGAGATCAGCTTATACTGGAAATGTATAGCTTGATGTGTAGCAGTGTGGACATATTATCTGCCTCGTTGGTCTAGTGTTCGCAAGCGCTACTGCTGAGTATGCATGGTCCTGGGTTCGATTCCCAGGTGGAGCAAAATGTTATTGAGTTTTTTCATCAGTCATTCAGCCTGGAGTCTGGATTTGTGCCCATTTGATGGCAATAGGATCGCCCTTATTACATGGGAATTAAACATAACTAGCGAAATGTGGGTGTACTCTAAGTACCTCTGCCTAACCCTTCATGGATTACAGGCGTGATGTTTTGTATCACATATTTTCTGAAAAATAAGCTTTGTTTTATTTTTGAGTTACTTACCTTCTTGTCACCTTTTGTATAAAATGTAAGTCCTATTTATTACTTAATTATTACTCTGTTTTGCGTTTGTCGACTCACGGAGCTCTAAAATGAATGACTTATCTATATAATAAAAAGAAAAGTCCTGACTGACTGACTCATCAACGACCAGCCCAAACCCACGGACCTAGAAAGCTGAAATTTTGCACAGAGGTTCTCTTTATAATGTAGACAAGGAATAAGGAAGGATGTTTCGAAATTCAACCCCAACTTCCGCGCGGGCGAATCCGCTGCCAAAAGCTAGTCTCTCATATTTTATAAGTGAACTGTTTGTTTTCTTTATGAGAATAAATTCTTTAAACCAAAATCGAAGCGGTGTTTTTTTTTTTTCACGGATTATTATCAAATGGCAGAGATGGACTTACAGTGTATAAACCCATATTTCACCAGCTATGTTTAATTCCCATGTAATAAGGGCGAGCGTATTGCTATCAACCGGGCACAAACCCAGACTGCTCTGCACTGCTCCTAAACACCTCTGCAGCAAGTTTAGATTCCAAAGAATGTATATTTTACAAATATGTATTTATTACATGTTTTGAATATTCATTGAACAAGAAGTTGACCAGAAAATATAGCGAAAAGAGATAATTGTCATACCCACTTAATTCATTACATAAAATTCAACACAGAAATATAACCCAAAAAAAAATTTCGAACGAATGAAATTTCGAATTTGATTGACACAGATTCAATTTCGAACGATGATAGCTAATTGGTTTCTAGCAAAATGTTCCTTATAATAATCTCATTTTAATTCGACGCTTAAGGCGCCGTCGTTGCTTATTTATTCAAGAGTTGGGGTGACCGTTCGGTCCTATAATTTCGGATATTACGATCTTATGCCTCTAGGGCTGTCCTTCGCGTTCCCTCAATCCTCATGAGTTATAGGGAAGCTAAGCGGTTCAAGTGGCAAAAAAGCTGAAAAATATTGGCTTTATATCCTTTGGATTTCCTGGGCAAAACGAACTTTTATGTATGTGCGTGAATGTTATTTTAAGACTAGTAGGGTTTTTCCTCGTAGCTAAGTTAGAACAGCCACATGGGTTGATTGATCTTGCCGTGGTGGGTCTGTGTATGGGTTACCATTTAGACTTGCCGAGTTCGTAGTCCCAGCTGTCATGAGCGGATCTTAGACTTCTCTCTTCTTCTTCTTTTTATGTCTCATCAGAAGCCTGAAAGTCTGACAACAAGGCTTACCAAGGAGTATCTGGGCAAAACCAGATATTTGGTTGTGGAGGTCAGATAGGCGGTCATTCCATGTAAAATACTGGTATTCAGCTGCATCCACTTAGAATGGAAGCCGACCCCAACACAGATGGGAAAAGGCTAGACAAATGATGATGACGATACTACCCCAGATAAAGATGGACTGCCGACCTTAAGACAACGGCTAGGACAATATCAATGTGGAAGTAAAAATCCAAGTGATGTCTAGTTGTGGACTGTAATAGTTTGAGCTGATGGGAGTGTTTCGAGATGTTAAAGTGAAACTATTTTGATAAAATCTGGCATATTATATTGTACAGGCTGGCGACAAAATAACTTTTACCAGATTCGAACAGTCAAGCGAATTTAAAAATGGAACAGCAGACAAAACAGTAGGCGTGTGATTTGGCTGATAACCGAAGAGATAAGATTAAAATAGAATCGTGAAATAATTTACTGGTAATAAAAGTTGCATAGCAAGTATGTTTTATTATTCGATGCCGGCCACAATGAGCCTCATAAAAAGGCTAAAACACACCCAAAGGGCAATGGAAAGGGCTACGCTTGTAGTTTCCCTACGCCATTCATTTGTGACCATTAATGAAAAAAACCGTAGAAGAACCAATACACATAATTCAATTTGAGAACTCTTTGATATCAAGTAGGTTAACGAGAAGTAAATTTGGAAGGCTTCCCACAAGGTGGACCGATGATCTTTTGAGGGTCGCAGGAATCCGCTGGCTGCGAGAAGCACAGAACCGGTCTAAGTGGCGGAGCTTGGGGTAGGCCTATGTTCAACAGTGGACGTCTTTCGGTGGAAATGATAATGATGACGCGATCCGGTACTGAGGGCCCATAGGCTCCTACAGATGAACACTGAACAATTTCCAGACCAGTTTATCTGAAACTTTCTCGTTCATTCGGAGCACATCTGCTCCAAAATATAACCAGTTAAAGTTAGCAGAGTATTTAGTATTTATTTAACACTCTACACGAGGAGTATTATCAGGTGGAGTGGGTTGCCGTTGACGCAAAAGTACGTCGCTAATGACCCTCTACTACAAACATGAAACAACAGTGAATATTACTCGCACCGTTTTAAATTACTTGTTTCATACTTCCTTCTAATTGGCACCTGGGTATATGAAAGCTCGTAATGTTTGTTTATTTTTTTCCTCGTCACATTTTTTTATATTTAGTGAGTGGTTGTTTTACTAATAGAAATAACTGTACGATAATTGAAAAATAGTTTCATGATGTAAGTCTGTACTATACCTGGTTTGAAGTAGAAGTACTACTTTTTTACTTTTACCTGGAAGACATTGGCTCCCTATCCGAGACAGGTACTACATACTACATATTTACAAATCTATTGTAATATATTGTGCTTTACATTTCCTTTAATTCTACATAAACAGCTCGGTTATCATTTTTTTTTTAAAGACGCAACAGAAGCATTTTGCTTATTAACTCCACACTAGGGCCTGCCTCGTGGAATGTTCCCTTTATAATGTAGACAAGGAATAAGGAACGATTTTTAGAAATTCAACCCCTAAGGGTGTTAAATAGGGGATGAAAGCTACGCGGGCGAAGCCGCTGGCAAAAGCTAGTTATTAATAAAGTTGTTCCAACTAAGCTAATAGATTCGTTTTTTACGTGAATGTACATAGTCCGAAACCAAACGATTTAGTATTACAGCTGTACATTTAACCTCTTTCCACATTCTACATATATCCACCCTCGTTCCAAGTCCCAAGTTGTACCACAATCCTCAACCACTTGACCCGGCCGACTTAAAAATCCCGCAACTTACGCTGGATCTCAACCGACGGCAAGTCGAAAGAAATAAGAAAAATGCTTATTTGGAACATTAATACACTTAAATAAGAACCAGTAAGGTTCCTCGTCTCATTGGTCGAGTTGTCGCAAGCGCTACTGCTGAACACGAGGTCCGCAGGTCGGATAAAGTGCTTACTGGACACAGATGTTTCGGGAAGTATCTGCGTTGCATAAGTCGGGAGCGGACGCCTGTTTGTTATCACTGTGTGGCCTGCCCTGAGGACACGGCGCAACATACGCTGGAGGAGTGCTCAGCTTGGGCCCAACAGCGCTGTGCCCTCATCGCGACACTTACGAGTAAAGCGAGGGATCTCTCGCTTTTGGCCGTGGTTCAGTTCATGGTCGGAAGTAAAAACGCGTGGAATGTTGTCGCCTCTTTTTGCGAGGTCTGTTGAGAATATCCGTGTAACATTTGGGTAACCCGAGGATTTCTGTTCTAATCTGGGCTACGCCTGTGCATTCGAAAAGCACATACGCAACGATTTCCTTGGCCTCCATGCAAGCCCTGCACAAGGGGCTGTCCGTTATACCTATTGTGTAGAAGTGTTTGTTTAGCGGGCAGTGTCCTGTGATGGTTCCAGTCACCAGACGCAGATCTTTTCTGTCCAGGCGTAACAGACGTCTGGTCAGCCTGCCATCCAAGGATGGCATTGCTGCCCTAGACTGCCTGCAGCCTGGTGTCAGGGTCCACCAGCTCTCGGCTTGTGTTTGGGTGTATTCCTGAAGCCACCTGCGTAGTTGGTTGAAGGGGATGGGCACAATGGGCTCGAGACCACAGACTGACGCGCTGGATGCCCTTCTGGCCATGCCGTATCACTTACAGGCCTATGATTAGTTGGGGGCCCAAACTAAGAATGAATTAATACACAATTTTACAGTTGTGCCTACTCCCTATTAGGTTTTACGCGTCCAAAAAAGTTAATTAATCAGCTGTAGGAGTCACTTTGAAGATTCGAACTATTTTTGAAGTGGCTCATATTTTCGTAGACAGAATTAAAGAGTAGCCCCCCAGAACAGCAGCCGAGCGTCGAAGGGCGGTTTATGATCTCTGGCCACCATGAGGAGGAGCGAATTTAGGCTATGTTGTCACTCGAGCTGTCAGGCTCATATCTTTTGGCACTATATACGCGCGCCTTAATAGGAGGATGTGCGGTCATGGGACCGACCGCACTTGGTGATGGGGCTCGCTAGGCAATGCGAGCTAATATCAGTCGGGGGTCAAGAAATAGTGGGGTTTTAGTCGATAGGAGTCTGACATAACCCTCCGTTCATCCCAGGCGGTAGGTATCCATGAGGATTTTCCCACGGAAAAAAGAGAGAACACTTTGTCCGGCACAAAGTATTTTTTTTTTTGTCTGTCTGGAATTTGTCAGTAGCAGCTCGGAGTCCGGATTTGTGCCCAGTTGATGGCAATAGCCTCGTCCCCTATTACATGGGACTTAAACGTAACTAGTGAAATGTGGGTGTACTATTGTTTATTCTCTCATACATATGTATAGGCAGTGTAAGCTGGAAGAGCGGAACCACTTAACACAAGCAAATCTTATGTTAAAAGGTGACTCCTAACTTAACAATGTAATTTACATCATCATCATTTCAGCCGAGAGACGTCCACTGTTGGACATAAGCTTTAAAAAGGGGAATTTTGCCATAGTCGCCACACTTGGCAGGCGGGTTGGCGATCGCAGTATGGTAGTAAAATGCATATAGAACGCTGCTGCCCATTCTCTGTTAAGTCTCTTAGTCGCCTTCTACGACACACACGGGAAGAAATGGGATGGTGCTATTCTTTTACGGCACCACACGGAATGTTATTTTTAAAAGTTGATGGAATAAATTTTTATTTTCACTATAGTGCACCTCTGGTGGTGGCCCAGTGGTATCGGCCGCGACTTACGAGTTGTAAGTCGTGCGTTCGAACCCAGCCAGGCGCATTACTTTGTGTAAATAATTTCATCACCACTGCTCTCAAACGGTGAAGGAAAACATCGTGAGGAAACCGGCATGTCCTAGAACCAAAAAATTCGAAGACATGTGACATCTACCAACCCGCACTGGGCCCGCGTGGTAGATTACGGCCCACTCCCTCCCATGGAGAGGAGGCCTGTGTCCCAGCAGTGGGAACGCATATAGGCTGAGTATGTATAGTGCACCTCTGCCCATCCCTTCGGGAAAATCATAGCGTAATGATGCATACACTTCCTCAATATGTCGTCTACAGGGACATAGTATAAGAGAAAGGACAATGGACGAAATGTCTAGAGGTATCGAGAACAAAAGAATATATAATGAACAACCAAAAAGAGAGGCTTTGTTTTTTTAGATTAACATTAGAAGACTGATAAATTATCCGTATTGTTTTTGGTTTCGTCTTTAATTAGGACCCAACATTGTGTACATACCTACAATATTTTTGTTCAAAATCGTTACATGAAAAATCACTCTAAAATTCAGCTTAACTATACTGTCTTAAATAAAACCAATTGATTGAAGCAATAATAGTTATAGGATGGCTGGGACATCGACGCGAAACCTGTTACCATGTAGGTATGCAGTTCATGATTTTGAACACCGCTGCAATGAAGTTTTAAGTCCGTAAATAAAAAAAAAGCGGCCAAGCGCGGACTCGCCCATGAACGGTTCCGTAGCAACAAGTAACATATTACGATTTATGACGTATTAAAAAAACGACTAACTAGATCTCGTTCAAACCAATTTTCGGTGGAAGTTTACATGGTAATGTATACATCTTTTTTTTTTAGTTTTATCATTCTCTTATTTTAGAAGTTACAGGGGGGTGACACACATTTTACCACTTTGGAAGTGTCTCTCGCGCAAACTATTCAGTTTAGAAAAAAATGATATTAGAAACCTCAATATCATTTTTGAAGACCTATTCATAGATACCCCCACACGTATGGGTTTGATGTTTTTTTTTTTGAGTTTCAGTTCTAAATATTCAGAATACATCTACTTACCAAATTTCAACAGCATAGTTCTTATAGTTTCGGAAAAAAGTGGCTATGACATACGGACGGACAGACAGACAGACATGACGAATCCAACGAAGGGTTCCGTTTTTGCCATTTGGCTACGGAACCCTAAAAACAAGTGTTCCATATATTTGACCTTTCGGTGCCTAGGTATTGTAGTTTTTCGTTATAACCAACGTAAAATTTTGACTTCCTACGAATTCAGCACATATTCAGGATTCATGTTCATAGTTTTCGCGTCGATGTAACACCCATTATAGCGCAACAGAGCCCGAATTCAGATCCATAGAGGACATTCTCTCACGTAAAACATTTTTTTTTTTTCAATTATCGTCAACGATGATTTGCGAGGAATAACAAATTCTACCCTTTTCTTCGGTATAGCGCCATCAATTCGGCAGATCCGTTGAAACAATAGGAGCAAAAAATACTTGGTCCAGTTCTCAGATGAAATGATTGACGAGACTAGGGTGCGGGGCGCCGGGGAGGGGGCGGTGCGATATCAGATCATATCTCTCGGGTAGATGTGATATGCCTACTGTAAGGCTGCGCATACAGAGCATTTTTACAACTATTACTGTCCCCGAATAATTACCGGATGTGGTGAATATGTTTTTTTTTTTGTTTTGGGTTGGAAATTGTCAAATAACTTCTCCCGCTCTGGGTGGAGCAGGAGGGCGTGTCAGACTTTTACTGACTAAAACCCACCCGTGTTCCTTCATTAGCCCGTGTGCCAGGGGCTGTGGTATCTCTTTCGAACAAACCCGCACCCCTGGCAAGCATCGGCCCTTGCGGGCCCCATCACGTTTGTGCTGACATCTCTTTGAGGCGCGTGTGGAACACAACGCGCCGTCGACTTGGGCTTGGTCCTTACCGGACAGCGAGCTACCCATTACTCGCTGTCCGCAAGCTCATGCCTACGGTGGCCGGAAATCGGCCTGGGATTCCCGACGTCCAGGGCGTCTCCGTATCCTGCGGCGGCTAGGGTCGCGAGGGCGCCTATGCTGCCTTTCCCTCACATGCGCCGCCTCCCTCTTCGCGAGCATCACTGCTTCGCTGAAGGAGGTGACGGCTCCCCATGCCCTCTCGCTCCGTACCATGGCCTGGACCAGGGCCGGACACGTCAACTTGCTACTCTACTAGCTATATCGGTAACTCCAGTTCTTTTCCGGATAACTTTAGCACTATTAATTGCTCCATATTCTGTGTTACTGAACTTCGACCGGTCTTGTGCTTCCCACATCCAGCGGTGTGGTAGTAGTGTAGTTTCCGTGCGTAATCGAATTAAGAATGAAGAGATCCGCAGGAGAACCAAGGCAACCGACATAGCCCGAAGAATTGTCAAACTTAAGTGACAGTGGGCAGGACGATGTAATGGGGTCATATTACTATCGACAGCATGGTTGGCGCAGTGGTTAAGCAATTGAATACTGCGCTGCGCGTCGCGGGTCGATTCCCGCACGGAACAAATATTTGTATGACCTACAAGTAGTCGTTCCAGTCGTAGTCGGCTGTTTGTGTATGTGAGTTTAAATATTTGTAAACGCACCCACAATATAGGACAAATTCCTAGCGTGGGAAAACGCATAAAAAAAAAACTGCGAAATCTAAAAATTGACTGTGTAAGCGCAGCTTTAGACTTAACGCTGTGAAAACATAAATCATATAAATCAGGTTAGGTTATTCGTAGGTCACATATTATATTCTAACTCGTTTATAGAGCGTTTGTTGAACTGCGTAAAGAGCTCCCTTGAGCACAGTAAATATAACTATCAAACTTGTGCCGCTGGAGGCTAGTTTGTTTAATTTATAGTTAAGGGTTTAAGACAATAATTTGTAACACTTTAATATAATGACTGCGCTTTTTATTGTAAACTTCAAATAACTCATACTTTGGGATAATAAAATACCTACTAAATAGCCAAATTAATGCGAACTTGGATGTAGGCACCGTGCGGCGGCCGCTCCCACGGCATTCCTCACTTCGCTCGCTCGGCTTGCGCAGTGAGGAATGCCGTGGGAGCGGCGAGCGAGCGATCTTATAATAATAATTAATTAAATCCTAAAAAAAAATAAGACACATTTGCGCTACGTTTCAAATACTTAGGGCTAATACTGCAATGTTCCGTGTGGTGCCGGACGTAAAGAATAGCACTATCCCATTTCTTCCCGTTGGTGTCGTAGAAGGCGACTAAGGGACTTACTAGAGAATGGGCAGCAACGTTCTCTATGCATTTTACCACCATACTGCGATCGCCAACCCGCCTGCCAAGCGTGGCGATTATGGCAAATCACCTGGGGGAGACCTATGTCCAGCAGTGCACGTCTTTCGGCTGAAATAATGATGATGACAATGAATGTTACAAATAAAGACTATTGATTGATTGATTGAATACTGCAATAGTCAGATTAATGATTATTATAATTATTTTAACACATACAGTCTACTTGTATTAAAATTGACAACTTGAACATTTTAATTTCTCGAGCCCCCTTAGCGTAACCCCTTCGGGCTCTTCAGCATCAAAATAACCCTCTACATCGTTGTTCAGGTTCTCCAAAAGATTTATCATCATTTGCCTAGCCTTTTCCCAACAATGTTGGGGTCGGCTTCCAGTCTAACCGGATGCAGCTGAATACCAGTATTTTACATGGACCGACTGCCTATCTGACCTCCATAACCCAGTTACTGGGTAATACGATACCCCTTGGTAAGACTGGTTGTCAGACTTTCGGGCTTCTGACAACCCGTAACGACTGTCAAAGATCCACAAATGACAGCCGGGACCAACGGCTTAACGTGCTTTCCGAGGCACGGAGGGGTCTTGGTATGTAAAGATGGTCACCCATCCACGGACCATCCGCGGTAAGCATAGCTTAGCCTGGCCGATCGAACCGTGCAGCTATTGTTATTTAGCCACAAGCCCCTCCAAAAGATTTATCTGATTGACAATTCTTTGACAACACAAGATGCAGGTTTCTGGTTGCAAGAGGCGCTAACCTGAACATTTTTCCTCCAATCCAATTTTAACGTAAAAAGTACATCTAACAACCTTCACCAATATCATTGCCCTCATTTTTTCCTTGAGCTTCCACATTTTTCAATAAGCACCCACTGGCACCGGCCTGTAGATAGTGAGTGGCATATATCTAATCGATTCCTATTCATCGTGCGTGCGTATCGATTGTGCGTTTAATAAAGCTGTGTAATCGAGCGCTGGCCCGTGGCGGTGAGCGTGATCTGTTGCTATGTGGGACGGTAGCCAGGATTCTGACGTCCGCAGAATAAACAAGACTGGGTCCAGAAAGTAGGCTTCTAATTTCTGGACCAAAACCGAGATAATAACCATAGTAGTATACATGTTGCGTACATTTTTTTAAATTCACCTACAAGCATCACTAATTCTCTTTTGGTTTATAGATCGCTTATGTTATACAATTTTGCCCCGTGTCACATTACATAATCACGGAAATCTGATTGATTACAAGCATAATATTCCCGCTGCTGGGACACAGGCCACATCTCTATGAGAAGGAGTGGGCCGTAATCTGCCACGCGGCCCCAGTGCGGGATAGAAAATTTCACTGAACTGAATGAATATATGTCTTCGAATTTTTAGTTCAAGGACATGCTGCTTTCCTTACGATGTTTTCCTTCACCGTTTTGAGAGTGTTGATGTCGAATTAATTTAGGTATGTACACAAAGGAAAGCGCCTGTCTGGGATTGAACCTACGATCTACAACTGGCCGTGGTCGTTACCACTGGACCACCTACTTTACATAAGTACAGTCCATTAGTGCAATAATGTACTACTTAAGTCACACATATCGTTTACTATTTTATAGCACGTGTGATGTGAGCGCTGTCACAGGTCTTACCTTTTATAAAGTCTCATATTGAGACACGAAGCAACATAATTCGATCTACAGAAAAACGGCCACATTCCTCTAGATCGTATTTTGTTGCTTCGTGTCTCAATATGAAACTTTATAAAAGGTATTAGAAAATTCTAGACACACTTACCGAGACAGCTGATTGAGCCGTTTTTCATAATTCCTTTTCAGTCACGAGATAATATTTTTTTAAAGGAGTGGCGCTAGTGGACCTGTAACAGCGCTCTTAAGTCAAGCTTTTCTGTTAAAAATGGACTATTTAGGTCACAGAAAAGCGTGACTTAACTGCGGGTTTAGGGCACACAGTGCTATAAACATATTTTCTAAACACATAGGTCTGATAAGGCAACAGTTACTGGGACTATGACAGATAGCTATGCGTAGGTCAAATGGCCGACTTGGGCAACAGCCCAGCATAATGTTCATATTCAACATGCGAAGCAAATTGGTTAGCGATTGCAATTACCTTGTGATTAGCTTATAGGAGCATCCCATTTCCTGATTAGGCATTTTGGCCTCAGGCTGTACCGTACTGCCGTCGACATGCTATAATGCTGTTAACTCGCCTATGGTCGATTTTTGTTTTTTGATGCCACCATAATCAGAAATAATCTCTATCTTTCTGTCTGAGCAGTATTTTTCTAGTATTTATGGATCGCCGGGATAAAAAAAAAACATAAAAACGCAGTTTGATATGTTCACTACGCTAAAACGCAGGTGAGCAACATTACTAAACCAAAAAGTGAGTAAGGGCTTATAATTTACATTTTACTTGATTTTTTACCATCATCTGTCTAGCCTTTTCCCAATCACGTTGGGGTCGGATTCCAGTCTAACCGGATGCAGCTGAATACCAGTATTTTACTTGGAGCGACTGCCTATCTGACCTCCACAACCCAGTTACTGGGTAATACGATACCCCTTGGTAAGACTGATTGTCAGACTTTCGGGCTACTGACGACCCGTAACGACTGTCATAGATCCACAAATGACAGCCGGGACCAACGGCTTAACGTGCTTTCCGAGGCACGGAGGGGTCTTGGTATGTAAAGATGGTCACCCATCCACGGACCAACCGCGGCAAGCGTAGCTTAACCTGATCGATCGACCCGTGCGGCTTATGCTACTTAGCCACAAGCCCCTCTTAAGAGAATTTTACCATCCGTTGCATAACTAAAGCATGCATTTTATATTTGTCTGCGCTTTTTTGTCCATAACTCGAAATATAATTTTATAGCTTGTGGACGGCAGCGTAGGCCTGATGTCAATTTCTGCCACAGATAATACAATCAGTAATCACATTATCATGAGTGCTATAATCTACATGTTACGCAAAATGTAATCTATTCCGCGTTACAGCTAAAAGCCTTCTGACAGACCCTTATTTACCCACGTTTTTCCCGAAATCTATTAAATATGCTTTCATAATTAATCCAACAGAGACATGTCCAATAGCAGCTCTTGTCTATTTAAGACTAGCCTTTGCCAGCGGCTTCGCCTCGCGTAACTTTCGTCCCCTATTTAACTCCCTTAGGGGTCGAATTTCGAAAAATCCTTCCTTATTCCTTGTCTACTTTATAAAGGGAACCTCTGTGCAAAATTTCAGTTTTCTAGGTTCAAGGGTTTGGGCTGGGCGTGAGTCAGTCAATCAATCAATCAGGACTTTTCTTTTTATTTATATAGACCTACTTACGTATGTATATAGAGTTACATAAACTCACGCATATTTTTCATGGGGGTAGGCAGAAAGTACAGAAAGAGATTGACTACCAAGATGACAGGCAAGAGATTGCTGATGATGATGCAGAAACTACAGAGCGCCTTAAACCTTAGGGACCACTGACATTCAGCTCTGTTCAGCTTTCGTCCATAGAAAATAACGAATTTGTCTAGAGTTCGTTCAGCTTTCTGCGGCTGAACAGACGCGTACGCATTTCATACAAAATCTTTGTTTTCTATGGACAAAAGCTGAACAGAGCTGAATAAGTGTGAGTAGTCCCTACGTCCATACCTACTCCTTTTGCCTCGTATACTTTTATACCTACATTTGATCAAACATAGTCGTATTAAGTTAATTAGAAAACCAATGTCTTTTTAACCTTAGTTAATACAAATTAAATAATTTATTTTATTTTGTAAAGCTTTAAAACTATGTGACACTAGTTTGTGAGATACTAGTGTCTGCAAATACCTAAATAGCAGAAAACCAGGGTCCCAGCACCACACGGTAAACATGACCAGTTAATTAGTAAATGTGAAGAGATAGGTTTAACAAAAAAAAAAAAACTATGACACAAAAAAAACAAACAAAGCAAACTGTTTGTGCAACTGCTAAGTTCTCTGGAAAGGACGTCGACCATCTCCCACACATCGTGGGGCCCACAATTTGATGAACCGTTACAAGTTCCAAACTAGTGTCATATGTTAGATTAAAATATCAGCTTTATGCTGCCTTAGTTTCAGTTTCATTGACAATTGCAAAATCGAGATATGTGGGGTCGAATCTAAGGTCAGGTTATATTAGCGATTGTGTTATTTAACAACATATTTTGCAATTTTATCAATCTGGTAATGTTTAGAAGATTAATAGTAAACTCCTGAGATAGTTTTTTGTTGTATAAAATAAACCGACATTACAGACTGAATTATATACAGCGGTTTATGCATTAGTACATAATGTACTTATATACTTTTACGTAGAAAAGTATAGAATGACAATTTCAATTACAACACAACACAGTTATGAGTTCTGTAAAAATATTGTAAGATTTATACATAATGATTTTAAGGTAGGTACTTCTATGTATTTGTTCATCCTAAGAATCTCACATGAAATATCAAATACCTAGTTTTTAGTGGATAGATAGGTTTATGATTCGCAGGTAAACTATAGTATGGCAGCGAAAAGTTGCAATACTGCAGTTAATGCAGTTGTCCATCACAGTAGATGGTATCGAAGTCGGAACTAACAAGCCGTAGTCAATCAAAGTAGCAGATACAAAGTCCGTTTTCGCGCTGAGGTAGTTCGTGAAAGCAAGATTCGTCAGATTCCGTGAAGCAGCCAAAGTCGTTGGATAAATCACCGAAAACAAAAATATCGCAACGCAACACATTCACTGACGCGTAAACACAGAGCGAATGAGGGAATGTTTTTTCATTTTTTGTCATTTTTATTTGACACTGACATTTGTTTATAGAGTTGACTCATTGCCATTTTAGTAATTTCACGACGGAATGCGTGATCTCAATAAAAAACACAAACATTTCAAAAAATATTTTTCTGTATTTAGCAACTGTAAATTAAAATTATTTCTTATGATTTTGGTTTATCATAAAATAAAGTATTTTTTCCACATTTAATTTTTTGTGTAACACGTGGGCCCAAAATTGGGCGATCTCCTTTGTAGTTTGCTTTGCACAGCTTCATAAAATAGTTATATTGAGTACACATCTTCGAAGTAGTTAGTGCTGAATGTCGAATAATTTAAAACTCTCATGAAACAATAAGACCGAACCAAACTCCACGAGACAGCTAAAGTAATCAGACGTTCTAATCGCTCAAACGTCTATTTGTTCAACACGCAGCAGGATTAGGCAATGCCTACAGAAATCTAAACACGAACCAGTCTGGTCTCAACGTAATCTGTTCCATTGTAGTCTGTTAATTGAGAATTATCTTAACAAAGCGTTTTAGGATTTATTAAGAGATTTCTAGTTTCAATCATAACATTTTGAAGGTCGTGGATATTTTTAACTACTTACAGAAGTCCTGTATATAGCCCATCAAGTTTAATAACGGAGTCAGCACGCAGATTGAGAGAGCAGCGGTGGCTCAGGTCGTAGGTTCGATCCTGACAGACGCTTTACTTCGTGTAAATTAATTCGTCATCAATACTCTCAATATGCTGAAGAAAAACATCGTGAGGAAACTGGCATGTCCTAGAACCAAAAATTCAAAGTCATGTGACATCTACCAGTACCAACCCACACTGGGTCTGCGTGGTGGATTACGACTCAATCCCTCTCACAGAGAGGATGCTTGTGTCCCAGCAGTGGGAACATTATTGGCTGATTATGATGATGAGGACGCAGACGGATTTAGTTCCATTACTTACCTATAGGCTAAGATTTAAATCGTTACATTTGCCCTCATATTGTTACCCGAAAAGTATCCACGCTGAGAGCCCACATATCTCGTAACAGCGGCTTCGCCCGCGTCACCAATTTAAACAAAACCTTAACAAATAATACACCTAAACCTTCCTCATGAATCATTCAGGTGAAAACCGCATGAAAATCCGTTCAGTAATTTTTCAGTTTATCGCGAACAGACAGACGAGACAGAGAGAGACGGACTTTTATAATATGTAGTGGTAGTGATGCTGCGTTTCCATGGCAACATCCAACAGTGAGTTTGTAAGAGGTATCCTGAAGGCCAATTCTCGTAATTAAAAACGTTCGCAGTGTCATCTCGGCGACAATCGAATTTCAAAAAATTGACAAAAATGTATGGAAACTCGAGGTATTTTTGACAGATTGACACTGAGATCAGACTTTGAACGTTCTTAAAATTACCAGAATTGCCCCTCAGATCGTATTACAGATTAACAAATAACAGTGGTGTAAACAGATGATGCATTACTGTTTGGTAATGCGATCATTTTTGGCAGATAGAGCAAATAAACATACAAAAACTTTTTATTTTGAAAGTTTTTATTTTATAATTTTTTGTGGCTATAATCTACTAATTACTACATGCTTATGTTTTGATTACTTTTTTTGTAATACACAACTCAGTATTAAAATATGTGAGTTAACAATCAATCATTCCCTGTTTTCTTACCCTTAGGGTTGGAATTTTTCTTCAAAATTTATATGGGACCTACTTCGGGGTATACCCTTTCCAATAAAAAAAGAATTATCAAAATTGGACTACTCTGGAAAAAGTTATGCGTGGTCATACATAAAAAAAAAAAATACGCGTCGAATTGAGTAACCTCCTCCGTTTTTTCGTCGGTTCAAAAATCAAAAAAAATAATGAAATTTCTAAAGAACTAAGCAGTACCTTTGTACTCATTTGTTTGATTATGCCGTATCTCCTATGTATTTTAGTGTGTATACATAAATAATAAAATGAATATATAAAATACAATATGGTGCGACTGCTAAACTCTTTTACATAACTTCTAAAACAGCTTTTACTACATCTACAAGCCCTTAAATCTCTATCCGTAAAACCTCTTGAGAAGCAATCAAATTCAATCCCACACACTTAGCTTCGAGAGTAGCAAGCCAGGGATTTAACAACAACATACAAACAGAATACTGAACAATTACGGTCTTACAAGCTCTTGGGGGAATTCTTAACTGACTTAACAACCTGAAAAATAACTTTCAGCAATTTCTGCTTTAACACCTGATAAATAAGGAAAAAAAAAAAAATATTCTTCTAGTCACCGAAAAAGGTAGGCAGAAGTGTTACTGCGTTCCGTGTTATATTCCGCCAGTTTATATACCTACGCAAAAATTAAGTCAGAGAGGGCGATCGTATTACCATTCGCTGGTAAAAATTAATACTTAGAAATATAAATCCTTATATAAAAACGCTAGTACTCAATATAATTATTGCATTCCACAATGTGAACTTAGGCTGTAGGTTTACAAATAGATTATCATTGTGGACCCTGTCAGGCACAGCAAAGTAGGAGAGAAAAAGAAGGCTTTAATTTGCCAAATTAGTTGCTAAAAACCTATCATTTAATTAATTATTGTATAAAACATGTAGTTATTTAGATATTCATGACCTATAACATAAATAGGTAACGACAGGCAAAATATCGTATTAATATCCTACTTAATATTATAAAAGTGAACGTTTGTATGTTTGTTACTCAATCACGCAAAAACGGCTAAACAAATTTGGATGAAATATCGTACACAGATAGCTAATAACTTTACCTACTTTTTAACCTGGTATCATGCGGGCGAAGCCGCCAGCAAACGCAAGTGAATGACTAATTAAGAGAAAATTCATATAACCAGTCAGCCCATAAGTAGTACATGCCACTAACTACCTACAAAGCAGGCAAGTCCCTTCCAATTACTGGACATATCAAATTACTGAGCCATTCAGTCAATCAGTCATCATAACAGGCCGTAAAGCCCCGCCGTTAACCGTGACCGCCCCCTATAAACCGGTACAATGAACAATATTGGTGCTTACGATGGTTTTACTTTTATAAGGCAAATTCGCAATATTGGTACGTAAAATTGGTGATTCCAGTCCGTAAAATATACAGTGAATATGGGACTAACAGACCTTAAAAACGGCCGTAACTCAGTTCTAAACTTCATCGGGTCGGTATGAATCGGCACAGCCGGACGGCAAATTACAATTTGAGGGCCTACCCGAACCATTGTATACCCATCAAAGTCTGTTAAGTAATTTTTCATTTGTTTTGTATCATGTTTTTTTAAATAGTTTACAGGAAAATAATAAATTAATTAGGTACCATTTATTCACATTTTTCAACGGAAAACTCAAAAAGGCCGTACCCAACCTTAAAAATAGTTCGTATTTTTTACTGGTGACTAATTAATATCACTTATTTAATACTGCTCAACGATGGGAAGAAAGTATCTAAAGGTCCTATAATACTATTTCATAAAAGTATGTCTCAAAAATGTTGATCCACAAAATTTCAATTTTCAATGATTCGGTACGTTTCAAGTCGTGATTATAATCCTTAAATCGGCCAACAAACACCCGCGGGTAAGGCTATAACAGGAAAATTGTGTAATTAAAAAGCACTTAATAAAATATTTTATGTTTCTAATTTCTGGTATTCGTGACTGGGCTAACTGATTTAAAATTATCGAAGACAGAAAACGCAGAGCATGAATTTTTATTGTTTTTATAAGTACACTCTGTATTGCCAGTTTGCTTAGATTAAATAAGATTATTAAATTGATTAAGCGTTTTATTCCCTTGACAACTTTTCCTCAATACAAAATAGCGAGTTGTTTTAATGGTAAATGTCAATCATTTATATATGATTGACGTGTAGAAGTCTTACAGACTTTTTATTTAAAATGGCGTTTAATCAATTTTGAATTCTCCTAAAGTTTACGAAACTCCACTTCAACTCAATTCGAAATCGCAAGCAGTTAGGTAAATTGTGTGCTTATAGCGCCATCTTTTGTTGAGTAGCGAATAGTTAAGCACAAAACAAAAGTTTTTGTTAGTTCCAATGTCTGCCGTAAAAGCCTACAGTGTCACTGCATGAAGTAGTACCGTATAACTCCACTGGGACACATAAATTTCAGAATTGATACTACTAAGTACAATACGTAACAGTAACTGAAATTAGGTAATACGAATCTCTAGAGATTATTTCGATTCGATTAAGTTTTGTCGAAAACATTGACGGTTGATAAGTCCTATCTATTATATACCTCATGTTTAATAAAACAAAAATATTGTCGTTATCATCAAAAGCAAAATAACCTTGAATACATTTGCATTATTTATTTAAGAAAAAACTAAAACCCTTGTTATATTTATAGTAAGGCGGATATATTCAACACAATACAAGAAAAATCTACCTATATAAAATCGTGCGATTGTTAGTAGCTTTACAAAGAAGTCATTTTCTTTTGTGTCGGTTACAAAGGGCAGTATTCAAGGGCGGCTCGAAGGCTGTATGTTTGTTTAGCGACCGATATTGTGGTGAATAGTCGTGATCCACATTTCGCCCGCTTACCTGAAGTGTCTCTATAAAACGTAACATTGATAGTACCGGGCTGACTGTTGTTGTAGTTCTGTTGTGTGCGGGTAGATGGCGCTGATAATTTTCTGTGTCACTGTTTAAGGTTGAAACAGAGTAGTTTACTTTACTTTAAGATTATTATTGTGTTTACTCAATTAAAAAATATTGCCAGATAATTTAGTGAAACTTTTATTTTAAACTACTACCAACATTCTAATATTTGTGTTTGAACACTTAGTATTAAAACCTTTCCCTAAATTTTCCTAATCCAATTACGAAAAACCTGCCTCTTATCATATTAAATTTGCCTACCCAACTGGCTTCTGACAAGGCTTTGGTAATAATTTTAAGTTTGCATTATGATACGATTTTTCAATTTTCTACAGATTCTACAGACTTAAATAAAACTACAATCAACATTACGAATAATGACACCATACTTTCATGCAGGTAGTTACAATATAAAACGAAGTTTAAGTGTTACCAGACTGGTGTCATATTTTCGGTTACCATAGAATAGAATAGAATAGAATAATTTATTTGTCAAACATAGGTAATTACATACGAAGATCTTAAAAATAAGGTACTGCGCTATGGTTTGTCAATATTAGCATACAAATGATTAGAATTAAATAAAATGATAAATTAAATAAGAGCTTGGCATTAAATTACAATGATAAAATTACAATATAATAATAATTATAGTTGAGTAGCTAATTGTGCATGCAAGCAAATTTAATTAATTACAATTCAAAGTCATTTTCATTTCATGTCAAAAGTCAATTCAGAAAATCATTAAATGTGAAGTACTTATTCAAATTGATGTCAGCTTGTTATATAATTATAAAGATGTTGGAATCATGTTGGGATCAACCTTCAATCTTCCTAGATACAGCTCAATATGCACGGAGCGATTGCCAGACGACATGGGGCGGGCACTCGTTGACGTGCCAAAATCAACAGTCATGCAAATTCTTGAAAATCTTTATATACCCAAGGAATATAAAGATTCTTGGTTCGAGTTTCAGACTTCAAATAGTTACATCCTGGTTAACGATCAGAAAGTCTCGGTTTTACGGACTTCCTATTATACTCCTATAGCGTATAATTAAGTCTTTATCGCATGCACTAGAGTTTCAGAGGTTGTAAAATAGCATTAAAATACATTCGAGAAGATTTCGATTGATGAAAGTTTTATGCGTGCCATTCGTCTTCCCCACCGCACTCGTTTACTTTATACGTCTTGGAACGGCACATCAGCGCGGTACGCAATTTCTTTACTTAATTTAGCTTAAAGCCTGAAAGCTGTGCATTTAATTTCAAAAAGAAAGACCAGTTTTTAGGTAAGCGATAAATGTGTCTAGATTAGAAAAAAAGAAATCCATTATTTTTTGTAAGCTAAATTGACACGCTCTTTTTATATTCTTTAAATAGTGTTATTTATAGTGTACCTGTTACAAATTGAGTTATGTCTTTACATACAACATAAAGTCAATTTGTAATGGAAACAATACGTAGGTACATAAATCATAACTGTTACATTTATTATACAACATACATATCAGATACTTACGTGAATAATATGATAGGAATACCTTTCCTATCACATTATTCAACTTTCTTCTCCAGACCAATTCATTAGTAGGTACTCCAGCAAAATGCCTATCCCAATTCTTACAGACGGTACTAAACCACGTAAAGGAAATTTATAGCTTTGTAATCTCAAGAGCATAATTTTTAATACCACAGGCTTAGTGGGCGCAAGATTTGAAGGATCGGGTGACCTACTCGTGCTCCTTTTAATGTTTTACACCATAACACGGATACGGGATGTAAGATGTTTATCCCGGGAGCTTTGTATAATTACGATCAGCTGGTCAGGAATGTCAAAGTTGGAGTAGGACGCGGGAGGGAAGGGGTCGTCAGTTCAGGTGCGGGGCGCGGCGGCGCACCGACCACCCGCCACGGCCAGTGCTCGCCCGGCCCCCATCTCGCGCACATGTCCCCAAGACATACCCTCAATACAATTTCCACACAACGCGACTCCGTTACATAAGAACCCCCGAAGGGCACATTTAGACCTCCTAGTGTTAAGGCTTCTTTCTGTGATCAATAAATTTTAGCACGTTTTACACGCTTAGTTTAGGTTAGCGTTACGTAAGCCGCCGCCGTCCACAAAGCTTCGCTTGCCACCGCTTTATTGTGATATTCGGTTGTGATATATTCCTTTAGGCTAGCTTTTTGCTCGTAGGTAGTATCATAGGGCTAGTGATTTGTTGATAATATTGCACTGTTAAGTTTGATCGTGTAACGGAGTCGGGTACGTCTAAGCCGCCGTTTTGACGTTGTGGAAATTGGTTCCTTTTGGTCCCGTCATCCTGTAACTTGTTGATTGTGTTTTTTCCCTGTCCGGTTCCTTGTTCCCGTGTTCCTGGTCGCATGGTGAGCACTGGGTGGGTAGTCGGTCGGTGTTCGCGCGGGACTTGTTGATCGCGGGGTGATAATGCGCGCGTAGCGCTCCCGAGTGTGGCTCGTCACGGATTCGCGCGGCTGGTGGCGGCCCGCCACGCCATCTGGCGGCTGCGGCGCTCCGGCTCGCAGCCGGCGCAAGACAACAATGACCATGAACAGACCAACCATCTGTACGTTTCTTCCTCTATCTCAATTCTCAATGTCTGTCTTGCAAGCTTCTGTAACCATGACCCTTCATTGCCTTCACTGTGTTTTTTTTTTTCTTTTATCTACCATTCATTTCAGTAAAGTTTCAAAAGGAACTAACTCTATTCCGTAAAGTGACGCTTATGTACGAAGCTTATAGAGCGCCACTCATTTTATAAAAGTGGGTAAATAAGCAAAGCGTCTGTGCAAAGAGTCCGGTCAGGCCTATTTCCGCGGTGACTCTTTCACATTAAGTTTGTTTTGCTCCGGCTGCCAGCTGCTCACCCGCTTTACATTTCCAGTTTTCACATTTCCCATTTCACGTTGGAGTTGTGGTCTCAATCTGTTGTGTGCATCGTCGGTCATAATGCAATGCCTGCTATAATAAATGTTACTCCCACAAATTGTTGTTTTATTTTGCATTTTGATGTCAGCTACCTCAGCAGTTTTTGGGTAACCATTTGTGCTTATTGTAGCTTAATGTATCGAAACGTGCGATCGATGTTTAGCTGAAGTAAGTATAATGTAGAAGCACGTTGATCAATGTTACATGTTCAGTATGACATACACGTTCATCAAATTCACTCATGCTCCAGTCGATTTTGTTACGTAATGGCGCCCGACGTGGGACTATTTTGTACTACTTTTTGACTCACTGTTTTGTATTAATACTTTGCAGGGATATGAAATAATGGTAACCACAATTTTATCAGGCATCATAATAAAAGAACACATAAAGTCATACGTTGTTTCTTTGGGGTATATTGTATGCTTTTAATACGATGAAATAATAACGAACACAATTATTACATATCTAAAACATAGTATAGAAAAACAATAGGTTTGTACATAATTACAATTAAAAGGAATGATGTCATCAAATCTACGAACAAAGAATAGTACGTAATCAATTTTAAAAATTGTGTTACAACGTCGACCCCATTAACTGCAGCCGAATATAAAGAGAAAATAGGCCAGAGGCCGTTATTACCATAAGATGCAACACGACATCGGCGTTACTTTCGAGCCAAAAAGTGTAATGTGATAAAATGAAGTCCTTGTCCTGACCTTGACCAGAACTTTCAACTGAACGCGCGTTGGGATTATGAGCTTTCGGATATCGCGATGTGACTCGCATGACTTGCTACTGCTTTAGAATGGTAGATTCAATAAACTGTTCTGTGTTTCAATAAATGTACTGAATCAGTAATGGCGCCCAGCGTGGGACAAAGTGAAAAACACAATCGATTTAACGTGTTATAAATAACTTAAATAGAATTTGTCACCGTGTTAATTCTTGTTAGTTAGTCAAGTACAGTTGATTCATGCGTCTATTAATAATAGATAAGAGGGGCAATTCTGCTAATTTTAAGAACGTTCACAGTCTGATCTCAGTCGCAATCTGTCAAAAATACCTCGAGTTTCCATACATTTTTGACAAGTTTTTGACATTTGCTTGTCGCCGAGATGACACTGCGACTAGATTGTGTTACGAGAATTGGCCTTCTGGTTATTGTAGACTCAGATAAAAATAACTGGCCCGCAATTTGTCGTGAGCGTCGTAAACAACAAATGAGTTGAGAATTTATTTATTATCATTAATTCAATGACTACTTTCTATTAAAATTAGCATTCTGTATTGAATGTGAAAATGGCGCCCAACACGGGACTCAATAATGAACCTATAACTGTAATTTTGAAGGGAATATTTACTATTATCATACCACAGAAAACAGTTCTCTTCTAATAAAATGGATATCTGTACGATCCAGATTGAATTATTATTATAAAGAGCACGATATGTCGACGCTTTCTCTCGTCTAAAAATAGAAGGGACCTCATCTTTCGTGGGCGTTTTAGAAGGCGGCAAGGAAAATTGTCTAAATCATTTCTGTAGCTATGAATGCGTGAAATTGATATCTAAGGGTTTGACTGAAACACATATGAGTCATACATACTTAATAAGAAGCTTTGTGTTTTTAAAACCAATTTATGAAAAATCACCTAAATGGTAGTTAACTGGATTCAAATTTAATAAATAAACATTCACCACTTCTGTTTTTGTCCAAAAATAACCCAGTCCATTTCTCGTGGGCGTTCTAATAGGGCAAGGTATTCTATCAATATTTAAATTGGTTCGGATCATTCATGCTAAGATTACCAATCCGCTTTTAATACTCTACGGGACAGTTTTGCAAGGATACGCCAAGGTTCTTCTGCAAGGTTTTACGTAATCAAAGGGGTTTTGACTTTTAGCTTCTACCTATTCATATGTATGTCTTTAATGAATTATGAATATAGCGAAGTCTACTCAATAATCTCAAGTCTGGAACTTCGATTCAAGATCTTTTGTTGTGATTATTTTTCGTTGGCGCCTACTTTCATAAATTTCGGCGATAGCAAAGAACTTGAAAGGAATAGTAATGACACGATAATTAACCCAGTTATTGCAGCTTTGACATTAATTCCTTTAATGTCCTGAGCCGAATTATTCTTATGGCCAAATTCCAATTCAAAGCTCACTTGTTGAAGCTTTACTATAAGAACCATTTGAATCTTGTGCCAGTTTGCAGATTTAAGCTTCGTTCTTAGAATATCTTCTCTCGTGATGAACTCCCAGCTTTCATGGGAGAAATTTATTTAAATACTTGCTTTTGTCAGTGGCTTCGCTCGCGTGGTGTTCATAGATTATCCCACGGGAACGTACTATTGGAATAAAAAGTATCCTGTAAGATATTAATTAATAAAAATTGTACGTAAGTTATTTGCACGCCATGAGAAATGGCAGACATGTCGTACGTCACTCTTTATTTTAAAATCGCATGTATTATTTTAATTCTGTATGTATACACATGTTCAAGCAAATAAAATTTCTTTCTTTCTTTTTTTTTAAATCCAGGTTGTAAACTATCTGTGTGCCAAATTTTATCCAAACCTGACCAGCCGCTGTGGCGTGATTGAGAAACAAACATCTAAATATCTGAATATTCAAACATAGCAACTTTCACATTTATAAAATTAGTAGGATTATTTCTATATTATTTACGTGGTTTAATTTACTATCGTAAGCAGAATATTTACAAACACGATTTAAAGATGTAAAAAATCGATTACTAGCATCGCCAAGTAAACAATTAACCAAGTTGCTGTGAGGTTTTATTAACACAATGAACCATGCTACCTTCTAATACAAAAATAACTGAACTTACGACTTAATGTTCCCTCTGAGACACTGACAGGACACGACATCATCCACTCATTAGGACTGCGTTATCTTATCTTGTAATCAGAAGCCTGCTAACTACGGGGACTTGTAATACAGTAGCTAAATGATAATGAAGATAATAGAGATATATTATGTAAGTAGGTAGTTACATAAGAAATTTTAGAACTAACGCATACATTTTATTCTAAGATCAAATACAATTTTTAAACTAACAAATAATTAGGTACCATCTTAGATAACTGATAATATTTTCGCATAAATTTTGATCTATTTTTAATTTATTTGGAACCTTCTTAAATCACTTCAAAAAAGGAGGAGGTTGTATTCTTTGAGTTTTTTTTAAATAATGTAATTATTACCATCCAGTCACTCAGAAAAACAGAAAAAAAAAAAACAGAATATTTTTTCTCGGAGTTCCAAGTTTTTATGGCACTCATTCTAATGCCATAAATAACTCATAAAGCCGAGTTTATCACTACGACTACTATTCGTAAATATCAGATAACAGAAAATGGATTACATGTGTTTTCACTTCACTGTTATTATAGCTTCGGTCGATACGTGTAGCTTCGATGAGGTAAACAATAAAGTCAGGGCGATGACATTTGGAATCGATAGTTTTATCGACTAGTGTGAGTTCGGAACTTCTTGAGTAGTTGTTAAGCAATACATTCAATTGAATACTATAGTTTAAATGACTTGGGGCTTGTGGCTAAGTAATAACATTCGCACATTGGTCCGATGAAGGATGACCATCTTTACTTACCAAGACCCTCCGTGCCTCGGGAAGCACGTTAAATCGTTGATTCCGGCTGTCTTTCTTGGATTTGACAGTCGTTACGGGTCGTCAGATACCTAACAGTCTGACAACCAGACTTACCAAGAGGTATCGTATCACCCAGTAACTGGGTTGTGGAAGTAAGCTAGGCAGTCATAATTTCAGCTGAAAGACGTCCACTGCCTGACATAGGCCTCCCCGAAACACGGCCACCTCCACCGGTTATTTGGAAGGCGTTTGCCATAATCGCCACGCTTGACAGGTGGGTTGACGATCGCAGTATGGTGGTACAGTGCATAGAGAACGCTGCTGCCCATTCTCTAGTAATTCCCTTAGTCGGCTTCTACTACACCCACGGGAAGAAATGGGATGGTACTATTCTTTACGTCCGGTACCACACGGAATAATGGGATGGTACTATTCTTTACGTCCTCTACCACACGGAACAGGCAGGCACTTCATGTAAAATGGTATTCAGATGCGTTCGGTTAGACTGGAAGCCGACCCCAACGTTATTGGGAAAAGGCTAGGCAGATGCTGAATGTTCCACACAACTATCACAGTCTCGTGTTACAAAATAATACTTTTAAATACACAGGCGATCAATATCAAGTCACAACCATTTAATAAAAAACGATGTATTTTTTTTATTTCAAGATGATGCACCATTTAATGTTAATAATTTGAGTTTTTTAACCCATTGTTAATAGTTTTCCGTCACTAAAAGTATTTTTTAATGATAATTGGGCTTTAAATTTCAAAGTTACTGTACTTTTACAAAACACAAAAAAAATATTCTACACCCCCCTGAATGGCACCCAGCCATTCAGGGGGGTGTAGAATAATTTTATTGATAGAAAAAGCAAACTACCACCCCTTTAAGTTTGTACAGTCCGAAACCGGACATATTGCATACATCTAGTTACAAGTACTATGCGTTGACTATGTTGGGAACAGCGATGTACAAAACAAAAGAAGATCAAAATAAAAATAAAGTTTATTCCATTTATAAATGTATTGTGTTCTTCTTTTGATTTGTAAATGGATGCAACCAACATATAACACAGCTATTAATTAAAAATTACACGACCTAAATATCCACAGACCGTCAAAAGCCATCAGAACCTAATCTTACCAATATTTATGACTCGAACATCATTATTTAATAAGCGGCTGTCGGTCTTGTGAATCTTGTCAGTCAATATGTAGGCTTGATACTACAGTAGGCAATATAAAAGTTATTATAAGAACCTTTTGGGCGTAGGCAGGACGTGGGCGGGTGGGAGTAAGAAGTGGGACGAAGGAGGGTGGGGGGGGGGTAATATTCGCAATCGGCTCACGTACCAGTGCCCCAGCTTCAGACTTCAGCATCTAGTTAGTATGAAATACATTTTTACTTTTACGTAAGTTTCGTGTAATTGTTTTATTAATTTTCGCGTAGGTTTCTTTGTGGATCTTGTTGACCTAATTTTTATCTGGACAAAGAATATTTGTCTAGCTTTTAGAATAGATCCAAAACAATATGATCGGGCAATGATATGTTCCCACTGCTGGGAAACAAGCCTCCTCTCTGTGAAAGTAAGTGGGCCATAATCTACCTTGCGGGCCCTGTGTAGTATGGTAGATGTTGATGTTCACAGTTGAGAGCAGTGGTCACGAAATTAAATACACAAAGTAAAGTAAAGTGCCTGCTTAGATTCGATCTTATAAACTACAACATATAAGTCGCAATATAGCAAGCCAATCTCCAATTATCTTTATCTTTGTTTCTAAATACCAAACTCTCTCTCCAAATAAAATTAATTCCAACCTAGAAATTAGGTAAATTTCATTCAGATCGTGTTCTTATCCGCATGAGTTACGCGTTTAATTAAACGTAATTAACCAAATAAATAGAAGACTCTAATATTTACCATAACGCTAACAATAACAGATCTGTTTACGATTATGTTTGTCTACTAATGAGATATTCACACAAACACAACACATAGGTACTAAGGAAAACGATGTAAATAAATAGGTACTTTCTCTTCATGGGATCATAAAATTGTAGCCAATGTCCGCGATAAAACCACCAAGTACTTATATTGGACGCGTATAAACATATAATAGCCTTTTTACCGACTCATGCAAATGAGGCCTCCGAACGGAATTGAAAAATGATTTGGCTACGACATCTAGGCGCGTAGGCCACTCACGTAGCAGCGTCTACGAGCGGCGTAGCGCCGTAGCGGCTCATAGAGCTGTATCCGAGCGTATATAACATAATTACATCGTTTGAAAAGTACTGAACAGCACGTTTTATATGATAAATTTCTTTGTTATTGAATTAATCGGGTAGATTTATGTATTGTATTGAGTAATAGTTTAAATGGCGTAAGTGGTTTTCAGAAGATACTGCCAATGAATTCAGTTTTTTTTGTTTAAAAAACTAACTACGAAAAATTTTACCGCGCTGTTTATACATTCGGGGTGAATTTCGTAACACAGCAACAGTAGGAATGTTTATTTTGACAGTTCAACAATATTCATTGCGCTATTTACGTTGTTGAGTAGACAATTTTTTCGAACATTCGAAGCAATGGATTAGCTATATCAAAAGACGCAATAAGATGCTTAATAAATTTTGATACCAGTACTTTCCAATTGCACTAAATATTGAATGAGTTTATTATTATTGTAAAACGAATTGGGTACCCCAGTTGTATTAAAATTTTAATACAAGTGGGGTACCTAATTGATGCAACCCAGAGTACAAACTTGAATCATGACAATTATAAATAGCCCCTCTTTATTATTATACCGTGGTCCAGTATAAACGAGAACAACAGAAAGTAGCGCGAGCGATATTTTATTCATATAACGTTTCAACTTTCGCGTTATGAAGTTATATTACTTCGGAAGGGAACTTCGGACGCTTGAAGATTTAATACTTGCTCTTGCACTTAATACGTTTTTTTAATGGGTTGGAAATAGGTTTAAATTTGAAAAACATGAACTTTTAAGGGTAAATCTTTAGTATTTCGCACGATAAGGGTTTATTATTAGAAAGGGTAATATATAAGGGTTAAGTTTGTTTCATAAAACATTTTTTCTTTGAATAATATCCCAATTTATTGATGATACTTATTCACATTCATCATCATCATTTCAGCCGAAAGACGTCCACTGCTGGACATAGGCCTCCCCCAGGCTCCTCCACTTCGACCTGTCTTGTGCTTCCCACATCCAGCGGATACCCGCGGCCTTCACAAGGTCATCGGTCCACCTTGTGGGAGGACTTCCCATTCTACGTCTTTCAGTACGCGGTCGCCACTCCAGAACCTATTATTAACCACTTATTCACATTACAATCTAGCTAGTAATAAGTAATTGAAATATAACCTAAGCTGCTAAGCTGCTATCGTGGATAGGATCCGGCAACTGGGACTCGAGGTGGCCTTGCACAAGTCCGAGGCCATGTGGTTTCATGGTCCTCGGAATGCGCCACCGACGGGTTCCCAGATAACGGTGGGAGGGGTTCACATCGGCGTCGAGTCGACGATGAAGTACCTAGGACTCGTCCTCGACAGCCGGTGGAACTTCGCGGAACATTTCCGCCGTTTGGCTCCCAGACTGGAGCGGGCCGGGGCTGCGTTGAAGCGGCTCTTGCCCAATCTAGGGGGGCCAAACGCCTCCTGCCGGAGGCTCTACGCGGGGATCGTGCGGTCCATGGCCCTATACGGGGCGCCGGTGTGGGCGCCTACATTGAGGCGCCAACCAGCTCGCAAGCTGAGGGCGTCCCATAGGGTCATGGCGATCAGGATGATCCGGGGATATCGCACGATCTCCGGCGAGGCGGCGGGCCTCCTTGCCGGATTACCGCCATGGGATCTGGAGGCAAAGGTCCTCGCGCAAATATGGGAGTGGCGCGAGGAGGCCAAACGCCGGGGCGTAAGTCCGCTGCCGCAGGAAATCGCGGCACAGCGGACAGAGCTCCGGCGGGATCTCATGGTGACATGGAGAGAGCGATTGTCGCAACCCAGTGCTGGGCACGCCACGATTGCGGCGGTAAGTCCCCTCTTTGAGGAGTGGTTTGAGAGGCGGCATGGCGTCCTCACCTTCCGCCTGACGCAGGTCCTCACCGGACACGGTTGTTTCGGGAGGTTCCTGTTTCGGATAGGGCGGGAGGAAACGCCCGGGTGTTTCCACTGCGAAGATCGCCCTGAGGACACGGTGGAGCACACGGTGGCGGTCTGCCCTGCTTGGGCGGAGCACCGCCGTGTCCTCGTGGAGGCGATCGGCGGCGGCGATCTCTCGCGTCCGGCCCTGGCCCAGGCCATGGTACGGAGCGAGAGGGCATGGGGAGCCGTCACCTCCTTCAGCGAAGCAGTGATGCTCGCGAAGAGGGAGGCGGCGCACGTGAGGGAGAGGCAGCATATGCGCCCTCGACGGCGAGTAATGGGTAGCTCGCTGTCCGGTAAGGACCAAGCCCAAGTCGACGGCGCGTTGTGTTCCACGCGCGCCTCAAAGAGATGTCAGCACAAAAAATGATGGGGCCCGCAAGGGCCGATGCCTGCCAGGGGTGCGGGTTTGTTCGAAAGAGACACCACAGCCCCTGGCTTAAGGGCTACTGAAGGAACACGGGTGGGTTTTAGTCAGTAAAAGTCTGACACGCCCTCCTGCTCCACCCAGAGCGGGAGAAGTTATTTGATGATTTCCCACCCAAAAAAAAAAAAAAAAAAAAAAAAAAAAAAAAAAAGCTGCTAAATAACTATAATACTAAGAAATCGTCCAATAACGTCTTTCTTATTCACTGTGAGTTAAGAGGCAGACACTTGCTTCACGTTTTCTTTATAAAAGTCAGCACTGGCACTACAGTTGAAGGAACACATATGGTTTTATATCCGTTCTTCGACCAGGACCGTACCACCAATTTTAAAATCCCACACAGCTATATTTTCCAACATTTGTCTATGTAAACAGCAAACCATTACTTCTCATTCTGCAACCCAAAATGTGCACTTAAAATCATGGCAAACTTTTTGATATTATGTTTCACTTTTGTGTACTCTCAATTTGTATTGGCTAGCTGCCCAAAAATGGGGAAAATTCAACATATTCAAATGAAACTCTCTCGCTTTACCTTCAAGATCTTTGCATGTTGATTCAACCGTGAGATAGTCTGTAGATTATCGATCAATTTAGAAAGTGAACGTTACTTTATGATGATTTTTGAATTATATCAGTGATGGCTACAATGTGAAAGGTCAAATGATAAATTGCTATAAACAGTACGCTTTGCAGACGGATTGTAAATCATAGATTTTTGTTAATAGCTGTCACAAGAACCCGTCGACGACTTACGTTTCATATCTGAATTAAATAGCATACCTAGATAGACGACATTTTCCATTTGAATGATCATTTTCTTCATGAATATGACATAAGAGCACATCACTGGCGTGTTGGCAGTGATGACATATTGTACTGAAACGTGGTCCCTCACAATGGGCCTTATCAGAAGGCTAAAAGTCACCCAAAGGGCAATGGAGAGGGCTATGCTCGGAGTTTCCCTACGTGATCGAATCAGGAATGAAGAGATCCCAAGGCATCCGACATAGCCCGAAGAATGGCCAAACTCAAGTGGCAGTGGGCAGGGCACATTGCTCGCAGAACAGATGGCCGATGGGGCCGGAAGGTTCTAGAGTGGCGATCGCGTACCGGAAGACGTAGGTAGCATTGGAAGGCCTCCCACAAGGTGGACCGATGACCTTGTGAAGGTCGCAGGAATCCGCTAGATGCGAGAAGCGCAGAACCGGTCAAAGTGGAGGAGCTTGGGGGAGGCCTATGTCCAGCAGTAGACGTCTTTCGGCTGAAATGATGATGATGACGAACATCACACCTTATTTCCCCCAAGGTTTTGGCAGAGGTATACCTATAGCACACCCACCCATAAAAATGATGATTGATAATCAAACAAGTAGATAACTTCAAGTCTAAGTCATGTGTAACTGCGATGAGCACATCTTAACCGTTCAAGAGTTGTCAGTGTCAGTATTTCAGAAAATAACGGCAGTGGCAACTCTTAAACGCGTTTTATAAAATAATGCTGATCGTGTCTTTGCATTGGTGAAATTCGCCCTAAATCCTTTTTCAGACGTTGCTAACTACTCGGTGGAGAATGTATGGGTAAACCGGGAAAATTGAAAGAAAGAAAATACATTTATTAAACACAGACTAAACACCTAACTAATTGCGTCGTCCCACGCGGAGGCTTTCTTATTTCACCATACACTTTGCAACCGGGAATTTAGCGTCGACCACCAACAACCGAAGCGTGTGAAAAGCGGTTAACTCTGCCCAATTACTGTTCAGGGGCACAATAATTACGTGGCCTTGGTCGTCTTCAACCCCTAATTACCCCTTATCGATGCACAGCCTACTAATTTCCCTTCTAGACCTCTGCAATGGATCGCAAGGTTGCGTGGAAGGTGTTCCTATTGATTTAGTGAATACACAGAGGCAGTCACGCGAACGGGGAAAGGGAAAGTAGGCCCGATGAGTTTGTTCAGCAGACTTTATTATTACGTGTTTTGAGCACGATTGTTGGCTAACTCTTGATTAGGAGAAGGTTATATTGCTGTTTAGCTATATTGCTTACTCATGGAGATAATCAAAGGGATTTCCTTAACGAGTATACGTGATTGTCCATCGTAATCAGCATCAAAAGGACAATAATTATTCTTAACTAGGTTTTGTTCGCGACTCCGCCCGCGTGGATGTCGGTTATAGCCTGTGTCCTTTTCCATATCCTATGTTATATCTCTGCCAAATTTCATGACGATCAGTGAAGCGGTTTAGGCGTGAAAGCGTAACAGACAGACAAACAGAGTTACTTTCACATTTACATTATTCGTAGGGATTAGTAGACATTTGATTATACTGTATCAATCTGTAAGTACGATCAAGTACCCAATATTTTGTGGCTTTGGTACAATATTATGGGAAAAACAGATGACGACACTTGTAAGTGTCTGGTCGATATTTACCTTCATTTGTTTGCCAGAAGAATTGTCAAACTTATGTGGCAGTGGCCAGAGCACGTTGCTTGCAGAACAGTTCTGGAGTGTCGACCGTGTACCGGGAGACGTAGCGTTAGAAGGCCTCCCTCAAGGTGTACTCACGTTCTTGTGAAGGCCGCAGGAATCCGCTGGATCCAGAAAGCACAGAACCGGTTGAAGTGGCAGAGCTAGGAGCACGTCTATGTCGAGCAGCTGATGTCTTTCGGCTGAAGTGATGATGATGATGACTGTACCCTAGATCAGTATCTATTCCCATGTGATAGCCAGATTTGTAGTGAGGTTCAGTAACCTCACTACAAATCTGGCTATCACAGTATTATTATTATTGTGTAGCTAACTGTGTTCGTAAAATTATGTAGGTCGTGTCTAAGTAATGAGAAAAGATTTGTGATCTTTAGAACACTGTAGAAAAAAAGCATAAAAGTTCATCGTTTTTAAGTAAACATATCGACTGTGGAAATTTCAAATGTCGGAAGGGACGTTTAAATCCCTGTCTCTTACGTCATTTGAAATTTCCAGTATCGATATGGTCATCTTAGCTGTTGTTGGGTACCAGAAGTTGGAATAATTTATCAACGTTGCGTGGAGAATTGTCACTGTTAATGTTCAGAATGCAAGGCAAATCCCAGTTATTCTGTGGTTTTTTTTTTTTCTGAAAAGCTCTATTGCCATCCACGATTTCGGCGCTATTCTTTTTGAAAGGCAAAAGTACCTTAAGCAGTACCTTCCACTACCGAGGCGTAGACATACATCATCATCTGCCTAGCCGTTTCTCAACTATGTATGTTGGGGTCGGCTTCGAGTCTAACCGGATGCAGTTCAATACCAGTATTTTACATAGAGCGACTGCTTATCTGACCTCCACAACCCAGTTACTGGGTAACACAATACCCCTTGGTAAGACTAGTTGTCAGACTTAACAGACAGTAACGACTGTCAAAATTCCACGAATGGCAGATGTAGACATACATGTGTATTAAATTTAGGTAAAAGTATACAGGGTAAGTTTTTATCCAGTGCGCAAATTGTAACCATGAATTCAGCATATCATTCTAGAATCCCTAACGCAGAAATATTTCGCCGGCTATCCAAAAAAATATATAACAATACCTACGCGGTCGAAATGTATGGAACAGCAGATTTTTTTTTTTTTGTATATCCGGCGAAAAATTTCTGCGCTAGGGGGTCTAGAATGATATGCTGAATTCATGGTTACAATTTGCGCACTGGATAAAAACTTTTCCTGTATAATGCATTGCAGTATTGGTTCAGCTGGTAAAGTTCCGACGTCTAATTTCACTTGTTAAGTCATTCTTAGAAGCGATAAAACGGTTTGTGAATACCACATATGTATAAATTAGTTCATATCTTTTGAATATTCATAAAACGAAAGTCAAATGGAAATATTTCTTGGTAAAACCTTGAAATTCGCGCATGTCAAGGACGTTAGAACATAGCTTTTATTTTATAAAAGCTTTTGCAAAGGCCTAGCCTTAATTTGAGCGATCAGTTGATGACAACTTATAATTTCATTCATTTATTTGTCCTTTATTTCCGGCAACTAATACCCATAAAACACAATACATATATAAGTATAAAAACAATAACTAAAAACGAATACATATTTTATCAAACAAAATTTAAAAACTACTGCACACGAAGTGACAGCGTCGTGTTACGTTGCGAGGTGTCGCGTAGCTGGCCGCGGAAACGCCGATACAGCACACCTTTTGGCTAAATAATGTTTGGGTTCCTAAGGGATGGGTTTCAAAGGAAACAACCATATCTGTTTAGTATTATTGATTGACTGAATGAATAATTAAAAAAAGAAGAAACGCCCATGAAGTATTGTGCAAACTCAGCATACATGATCAATTATAAAGGAGTGTACCTACTTACTAAAGCAAATGAGCATACATATTACATTATTAAACTTCACCTCCCGAGGACTGCGAAAAAAAAAAGAATTGATACTTTTTTTTTCACTTTACTAAATTATTATTTCATTGCTGGTCATAAATGGTGAGTGAGGCATCTATGGCACTTTTTTAATTTCTTAGTATTCGTGATTCTTCAAAGACTTTGTCCAGTCTTGTAACGTGTAACAGACAGATTTAAACTGACGTTTGTACTTCATAGCAAATATGCTTGCTGTAAGCTGCTGTCCGCGGCTTGACCCGTGTGGCATATCAACCAAAACTAACCTATGTATTTTGCCAGGGTTCAAAGTATGATTGACTTCCCACACCAAATTTAATCAAAATCGGTCCACCCATTCCGGAGATTACCCGCTACATCCAAAAAAAATTACTTCATTACCATTCTATTACAGATAAACCACTGCATAAAAATTGATAGGCTTAGTTTATGAAGGAAAATAAACGTAACCGATAAGCTATTTTAAAAGTTTCGTTGGCGTGGAGTCCGCGTGACCGTAGCACAAACTGCTACGCCGTAGCTCGGCGCGTAGCAGAGCGTAGAACCCATCAGTTCACCAGGAAACCCAAAACAAAATTAAATATTAACCTGTCGAATAGATCATCAACTCGACTCAACACTTTAGAGCTAAAATTAGCCTTCTGTACTACGAGTAGTTCCCCGAAGTGCTGCCAGCCGATACAAATGGTTACTCGTCAATTATTCACAAGCAAAGGGTCTGCCGTGTTTAAGACTCGTAATAAATTGGAATTTACACAACTCACACACACGATTTAGGGTGAAATAAATGACAGCAATTTTTCCATTTGATTCCTTACTCAAAGAGGGTTCTTAGGAAGCTAAAAGGAAGGTTTAAATGAAAGCAACATTTATTTAAATAATGCTAGCTTAATAGCTTTTATAACGCTTTTTCTTGATTAGTACCTACTTAGACTTTTATGCGCTATATTATGAGAAAAAAAACACGCCCATACTCCCAGAAGACTAGGAAGAGTTTACCTACACCTATAAATTCGCCTACAATCTATGAAATAAGTTTCATGTCCGCAAATTCAGACCCCGTCTATTCTTAACTTAAGCACTAACAAATCGAACCAAGGAACCCATGCTAAACTGAACCAAAGATATCCGTCTATACTTAAAAAAGCCTAAAACGATCAAATGAACCCTGAATTACTGCACATCCACTACAAACAAACCTTCTAACCACATCGTTATTCCCACTCCTGATTAAAACAAGCTACAAACCTGTCATTCAGTTTCATTAGGCAGCTGACACGTCGTATACAAACACTGAGAGAGGACGCCAATCTGACCACCGATGTAAATATACAATGTGTGACGCCAACGTTTGGCAGAGGTAGGACGTCACACAATGCGAGCTATCGAAGATAATCAAAACCGTAAACATCCCGTATTAAAATGAAAGGTTTATTTAAGTAAGTAGATCTTTTAAAATACTTTTACACGTCAATACTTACTTTGTTGGTCAATATTTTAAAACTAGATGTCGTATTTGCTAGCTGACTCTGACTGATCTTTGAAGAGAAATGCCGAAACAGACTCAAAGGTCATGGTCTCTTTCAAAGTCCAAACATTATATTATTAGAATTGTATGTGAGTTTTACAATGCGGAGCCATGTCCGGAAGGGTTTTTTGAAGAAGGAGCCGCACATAAGCAAGAATACTATGCTCGTATTGGGACTTTTAAATAGTCCTGTTATAATGTTTTACAACCAGAGTTTTCATGCTAAACAGTTAGGTACTGTTGTTCTGTTGTAGTAGGTTCTCAGAAAAACCAAGTGCAATTTCGATCATAAGGTATGTTTAAAAGGTGGACAAGCAAGGCTTATATGTGATTTACAAACTATTTTGATTAAATCATTTACCACTCTTGTCAAGGGATCAGTCGGAAATATGATGCTATTCCTATCTTCCTATCTATCCTATTGTATAAGTACACGTTGACAAGAATGACAATAAACGCACAATTAACACTGTCTCAATTTTATTGAGCTATTGGTTGGATCTCTCATTGCCTGCTATTTAAAACTGCCCTCAAAAACTGAATATGCTTAAAATCTATCGGAAGACAACAAAAGTCATTATGGCGAAAAATCAAAAGACTTCCCACGCAATAAATGTGCGTGACGATCCCTTTATGAATGTAATATATAATTGCGGGATCAAAACAACCATGGCTCATTGTTCTAGACCTTTCTATTTGTCATGTCGTGAAAATATGACGTCATTCGAACTAGACTTTAAAGCTCCACAGTTTAAATCATACATAGACTCTAGAAACTTCTGGGGCAGTCGGGTAAAAAGGTAGATTAGATTAGGTTACAATAAGTGTGATAAAAAGCAATGTCAAGGTTAAAGTTCAAAAAAGACTGTTTAGTATTCAGAGCATCAGCAAAAAAAATTGGTCTCTAGTAGCTTAGGACTGGCGAAAGGTAACTCGAACCCAGCCAAACCTAATCCGTTCAAAAATAAAGTCGAAAGGTCAAACTGTTTTCCCAGATATACGAGACCAAAATCAAGAATTTATTCTACACAATTTATCTCCATTTATGACAAAAATACGTAAACTAAAGCTCACACTAATTACGTTTTAAATCGTAGCCATTATTTTTCTTGAACTGGTCCCATTTTGTATTTCAAGTGGAGTACCCTGCCAATAAATTTGCAACATGACCTCATGGCAGCGTCTCTTTCTCGTGAGATGGAATTGTCTCGACATATTTATTTGTCACGACCCACTGACATAATTCGGGACAAAGGTACAAGACCTAATGACATAACTAGATCCCGTCTAGGTCGTCTTTGTTGTATATTTTCTTTTTGACAATCAGTTTTACACATTAAATAGTGTGCCAGAAGTGTGGTCTTATTTTATACAGGCTTGCAGTGTCCTTGCCAACGTTTGGATAGGTCAGAGGGTACGACTAACTTACATTGTATGACTCGTGGGTATATATAGCAAAATGTAAAGACACATTAAAGTTCAGATGCTTATTTTGTTAATATAATGCCAGCGAATTATTGACTTGAGCATTGATCACCACGCTTGCTAAAAGTGGATTGGTAATTTCAGGCTTACTATTAATTTGTATATCTAGTTATCGTGTTGATGTTTTCCTTCACCGATGTCAGTGACATCCACGTTAAAGTGTGACTTAAAAAATTCGTGACGTTTCAAGTTTATTTTTAGAATGAAAAAATCGACTATTTCAAAAGGGTTCTCGACCTTTTACCTTCAACATTAACCACAATAATAATACCCAAAACGAAAATAACTCTCGTCAGCTTAAACTTAATACTTTGAGCAGAAAATGAAACAGAACCAGTAAATAGAAACACGACACACAGGGTGTTTCGTGAGCCCGCGTCGAGAAGCCGGCGGCGGTCGTGGTATTGACCCGTCTATATTTAGAAGCGTTCTGCGAATCTAAACGATCAACCGATCACTTTTATCGCTTGCTTTTTACAGTCACGTGATTAGCGAGTAGCGACACGCTGTCTCGAGTACTGTGTTCCTGGCTTTATTGCTAATACGGTTATGCTTTGAGTGATAATGTAATGGACAATCAATGTTGCTCAGTTGTTGACATAGTATTTAATTTGAACGAGTTTTGTCGATTGATTTTTTGGAATCATTTGTATAATATTGACAACCTCGTTGGTCTAGTGGTTAGTTTAGCAAACGCTAACGCTGAGCATGAAGTCTTGGTTCGATTCCCAGCTCGAACAAAGTGTTAGTGGGTGTTTCTGTCTGGATTTTCTCAGTAACAACTCGAAGTCTGGATTTATGCCCGTTTGATGGCAATAGGCTCACCCCTTTACATGGGACTTAAACGTAACTGGCGAAATGTGTGGACTATAGTACCACCTCTGCTCTATGTTTCGGGGAAACAAGGCGAGATTTCATTTTGTAGCGGCATTTGTTACCTTATTATGACAATACAATAAATAATAAAAACAAGAGTAATTGATAATAAACTAAAAGCTACTCTTATCTTCTCCTTGTAAGAACCCAAACGTATTGTTCACAATTAATTTACATCGTTTTCACCCTTTCATAAACTAAATCCCAAGCTTCCCACGCCTTAACACTCCAACCGCTGGCAATAATCTTAAATGATGGCACAAATACAATCATAGTACCTACATTGTAAGCTATTAGCCATGTATTTGAGAGCAACGAGCGAGGCGGGCTAATAAAACCTGCTATAAACCGGAGGGAACCCTCACAATTAGGGGCGGATCGCCCACGGTATGCCGCCTCCGTTGCCGGCCCGGCTAATTTACCGTATCTCGAATAAATCCTATTATTTTGTCTGTTCAAACTTTTTCAATTACGATAAATCGGCTATTGGCGTGAGAGCTTTTAAGTAGTTGCAAGGTTAAGTTATTACAATCCGTTTCTCTGGCTATAAAGTTATTGATATTTTAGGCTAAAAATATTGTTTTCCTTCCCTAGGAACTTAGTCATTTCTCGGTTTCTAATCGGTTTTGTAGTTTAACCGTAAAATAAAGAAGGACACCAAAACAATTATTACATAATATAAATTATATCTACTATTTTAAAACAGTCCTCCCGCTGCGTCTGTCTGTCTGATCGCAATTAACTCAAAAGCTACCAAACTGATTATTATACAATTTTCATCAATAGATTGTTTAGTTCATGTTGGTTTCACTCTGTTTGAAAACAATGGTAGTACATTCCCGAGGGAGATTTCCTTGGCAAAAGCTAGGAAATAAAAATACTCAGTCTTGTTTGCGTTTTTAAATATTAAATTAGTCTAAAAGGTTTCTATTTCGCCTTTTTTGAATGGAAAAAGTTAATGGATGAACTAACCCTAATAATAGACCATAATAGCAGTAATATGGGCCTCGCTTCCGATTCTAGGAAAGCTTTTTACCTTCGCATTATCAACACGATTGGCATTTGGCATCGGATCGATGAGCCAATTCAGACAATATTATGTTCTAACAGTAGTTTTGATCATAAGTTACTAAAGTGATTTTATTTGCCTTGATGGTCGTAAGTATGCGAATTTGCAAACCATCGGGAGGAAACTAGCATGTCCTAGAACCAAAAATACGAAGACATGTTACATCTACCAAACGCCACTGGGCCTGCGTGGTGGATTACGGCCCACTCTCTCACATCGAGAGTAGGCCTCTGTCCTAGCAGTGCGAACAATAGGCTGACTATGCTACCCGGCGCTTCTATAATCTCTGGGTTACAAGTAATACAACAGTGTGTCAGACATAGTTAAAAATACTCCAGACCGAAATTCGGCTATGGTGACCAATCTCAAGTTATAATGCACAAGTGTGTGCGCAAACACAGGTGCACTCTCTTTTCCTCACTTTCATATTCCGATGGGACGGTAATCCGACACGACCAGAGAGAGCTCAGGCACAGGGCCAACGGCTTACGAAGGTTTACTACCGTCAACTTCCAAAATCTGGGCTGTGACTAAGAAATTCGTAATAGAATAACCAAATATCACTATGCCTGAATCGAGAATCGAACCCAGGACCACACTCAACAGTCGCGCTTGCAACCACGAGACATACGCACCTAAGTTAGACATACACGTGTTCAAAGAATTGAACATTCATTATTTTGTCTGAAAACTTACGGTCTCGATCATATTATGGTAGGTACCGCAATTTTTTTTATAGCACAACAGCTTAAATAAAGTATGTAAATCACGTCACACACATTCTACTCGTGCATCGAAAACTCCGTATAATTTCCATGCACTTTATGCACTCCGGAATGTAGCTGATGCATCGGATCGCGTCGCAAAATCCATCCATTACGTTCGATGGTCCATATAGAACGAATGCATGTGAATTTTTGCAGTATTTTACGTCGCCATCGGGTTTTGCGTGGTTTGAATTTGATTTTTTTCGAAAGCGTGATTAAAATTTTCTTTAGGCTTTTTGCCTTTTCTATACATTTATTATTGTAGGATAGTTAATTCGCTTATGAATATCGATTTTAACCGGTAGCCTAGCGTTACAATATTTGTAGTACCTAAGTCATAGAATTAATTGCCAACATTACATTAAATGTAGTAGCTTAGGTAGGTACGCTGTAATACTATTTTGTAATTATTATTACGTAGGTTGGTAAACAAAAAAATGCATCCCCTTTACCAACAAGACTTTTGAGAAGAGATAAGAGTGATGAATTCATGCATCTTAATAAGGATATAAGAAAATAAAAGTATTTGGTCATTTCCTTTACGCCATCTATCGGTAGCATACCGAACTACATTACATGACTGTTGAACAAACCACTTGAATAAACGAATATACTCATAATGTAAAAAACCTACTCGTGATTATAGGTACATTAGTTAATTTTCTACTTAGCATGTTACTGCGTAGGTACCTTCGCAATTCTTCGAAAAGAAAAGTTATATCGAAATTAAAGTTAATTTATGAGTATAACCGTGAAAGGATAGAACCTTTCATGGAAAAAAAGTTACGCCTTAGTAAAATAAATGTATTATTTCACATCAAAAACACCTTATACAAATACCTAAATATTGCAAAAGCTAATAAATATTTAAAATGGATTACCTAAAAGTTATTCACTTTTCAAAGCTGTGAAAACACCGCAGTGTAATTCACATTTCAAAACAATTTAAAGAGAATGCCCCGCTGAGTCTCACTTGCTCGCTTTCGTCTTTTTGATGAACTTAATTTGTACGGAATAAAAAATGTTTCCAGTACACAAGTACTTTTTAGCTTTGACGTTAAAGTAAATTTATCACTGCAAAAGCTTTTTGAAGTGCACTTAAGCGTAATAAGCACAAAAAACGTTAGAGTAGCCGCGGGCAACCACAGCACAGTGGCGCCATTCACTTGATTTCAGGCGGTGGTCAAGTTCCGCAACACATAGTTCCATCGGAGCAGTATAGATGGCGTTGCATACGAAGTTTTTAGTTTAGCTACTTGCCACTAGATGGCGCTAACCAAATGGTTTAAACAAGGGTTTAAAATATCGTTTGTAACAAAAGGTTTTGAAATAACTTATTATACAAAACAATAACATTTAAATCGCTAAAAATGAATTAAACCAAAGTTTAAAATAATTGCTCCAATTTTCAATCCCCAAAATGGGGCAGTGACGTAACGACGGCGGGGTGAAAACAGCAGCTGTTTGCGAAAGTCATCGATGTCGGCACAAGATACACCCGTAAAGTGGTACAGTATCGACCCTGACCCCGAGGTCGCGTGCCTACCTGAGCCTCCAGGGTTACCTCGTCTACCAATAACTAGAGGGGCGGCCGGTTTAGTTTTTTTCGAGTGAATTTTTTTCCGATTTAGTTTTAAGCGCCGCAATTTTTTGGTGGTTAGATAAAAGCTGTTGGACGTTCCTCTAGAATCTTTAATGTGAAAACTGTCTAGCTTAGTAGATAAAGCTTTTTTAACAAAGCTTTAAGGAACGAGATATTATTAACTTCAATGTTTTCAGACTTCTTTTTCAGAATATATTTAAGGAGACCCAAGTAGAACTAATTTATTTTTTATATCTCCTTGTGAACTATAAAAGTAGTGGGTACTTAAATTCCGTTTAAACTGGACGACTATGCAATTGATTACTCATAAATAAAAAATTGATCATTATAATGTGAATGTTAATTATTTTACAGATACCTACATACAATACGTAGGTAATAAGTCGAATGAGTAGGTACATGCATTAGGTTGGTAGGTAGAACCATACCTACCGCAGGAGAATGAAGCAATGTATAAAAACCTTCATTCATTCTTCTTCATTTATGTACTGATAAACATCAAAAAAACGTCGTGTTACTAGGGATAGCAATCAATTTTCCTGTAAAAGTCAATTAAATCAGAATCTTTATCAAGATTTCGAAGATTGGTTCAAGGGTAGGTATAAATTATTAGTAAGTGCCTATAAAGTGATTATACTCGTAATAGTGAAAAAAATGATGATTAACCAAATTAAGAATTTGTAAGGTTCCTTGATAGTAATACAAATAAACGACTCCTAAAATGATCGTTAAAAGGAAACATAATTTTAATACTAATTAAATAAGTACCTACATATTTTTACTACGTTCCAGACTCGGTCGAACCTGTCTCGTGGAAAAATCCATATATGATGGAATACTTGGTTCTTATACTATACCGGTATCGGTACCGACTCGTATTGGTACCGCTTGCAGCTCATGAAGAAATGCACAAACTGCATGCATAAATACTATCCCATTTCTTCCTGCGGGTGTGAAGAAGGCGACTAAGGGACTAGAGAATGGGCAGCAGCGTTCTCCATGCATTTTAACACCATACTGCGATCGCCAACCCGCCTGCCAAGCGTGGCGATTACGGCAAAACCCCCCTTTTGAGGGAGGCCTTTCTCCAGCAGGGGACGTCTTTCGGCTGAAATGATGGTTACCACGAAATTGAGACTTATAAGGGTGAAACCGATGAAATATAGGTAAGTGCTTGAGATTGAGAGCTTTACGAGCTCTCAGAGCACCGGAATGATTCAATTATAAGAACATTACAAATATTACGTTCATTCCAAGCGTTCAAGTGTTTACATTAACGGGCCTATCATTTCCACAGGTCTTTTTTTTTTTTTTTTTTTTCAATGTAACAACCAAAAAAAAATTAACTCTTTCTAAATCAGTTTGAATTTTCGAATGCAATTTGCCAGCCTGCTCTACATAAGGTCCACTCTGGCAGATAACCCTTAGAGTACCTACTAAAGGTTTCAAGGGTATATGCTGGTATATGACATAACATAACTGTACATAACATCTATTATATTTACGTATCTATAGTAGGTACACCCACATTTGGCCAGTTATATTGTTATATTTAAGTCCCATGTAATAGGGTGCGAGCCTATTGCCAACAACAGGGCACAAATCCAGACTCCAGAGAATCTAGAGGATAATGAGCCTGAAGACAATAACATTTAATTTCTTTTTTATTAAACGGTTAATTTTTGTCTTAGTATTTTGTAATTAATTACTAAATAAGCACTTCTTAGGGAGTAGGTAGGTCGGGCTTTAAATATTGAATACCCTTAATAAACACCAAAATACCTACATACTACTAAAAGTCTAGTCCACACAATGAAAATCCCTGGGTAAGTACTTTTAACTACGCAAGACATAGGTTGGAGAGATCCACAATTTTATCTAACCGAAACTGACATCCAAAGCGATCGGACGCACGTCTACGCGATCTTTACGTTCTTATCATTCACTCGGAAAACTGGAAGCCGTCTTCTGTCGGCGCGACGACTCGTTCACGTTTGCCAATAAAAACGAACGCGATTATCACTTTGGTTAGGACACGGCGTTGCCACCTTATTTTCTTACAGTTGTGACAACCCTGGCAAGGGACAGTACGGTCATTTTTTGTATGTTTAAGTTAAAATCAATCGGTTATTCCACGACTAAATTCTACCTTCGTCATCTTATTCAAATCGATGCAACATGTATTAATTAACGATGAGCAATACATTTTTATTTACCTTTATATCTTCACTTGGGGATTTTTAACTCAATTTCCTTTACGTTACAAAGAAATGATTACAGTACATGCAAGCATTACAGATAATTTTACAAAATTACTCGTATTATGAAATTGTTTGCATCATAAAATAATTTGGTGTAGTACAAGGAAATTATGTGATGTAACATTTCAATAGAATCATCATCTGCCAAGCCTTTTCCCAACTATGTTGGGGTCGGCTTCCAGTCTGACCGGATGCAGCTGAATACCAGTATTTTACATGGAGTGACTGCCTATCTGACCTCCACAACCCAGATACTAGGTTACACGATTACCCTCGGTAAGACTGATTGTCAGACTTTCGGGCTTCGGACGACTCGTAACGACAGTCAAAGATCCATGAATGACAGCCGGAACCAACGGCTTCAAGTGCTTTCCGAGCCGGGGAGAGCTGATGGAAAGATGGTTACCCATCCACGGACCAACCGTGGCAAGCGTAGCTTAACCTGATCGATCGACCTGTGTGACTGTTACTTATTACCTAGCCAAAAGTACAATTAATATTTGTATTTCATATCGTTTGGATAGAATGCAATTACTATTATTAGAACTGGCGTAGGTTCTAATATAGGTATGGCGCCGGCTTAAAGTGAGCGATAAAACAGACATTCAGTATATCTGGCAACATTTTCAATTGATTTCCCACGTGGCAACATTACCAGGAACTAATACAGTTATCATTGATATCCATGTGCAATACTTGTGGCCATCATCGTCCATTAAAGTGTAGTATAGATAAGGTAAAAGGATTGTTTCAATATTAGCCCAATAAAATAACTCACCAATTTCTATTTCTAGTCTGGACTTTAGAGTTTTCGTTTTACTACTTATATTTTACAAAGGAAAGAAAATATATTTCCTTTGTAAAAATATAAGTACCTAAGTAAATAAAAAATATATACAAAATCGATTTGATTTTATCGATATGCATGGCAAAATAATAACAACTCTAATTTTAAAATTAAACGTTTATAATTCGAATGGTTAATAATTATTAAGGGTTCAGGAGGCAGGCGTGACGCTATGCCGATAGTGCGACGCGATTCTGGTAGAACAGTTATCATGAAGATTTCATGGAAATGGTTCTACTATAGTCACATGATCACATCGCGCCTATCTTCAGGAGTCTTTATTTCGAGAACAATAAAAAAGTGGCGAAATCAATACATAAAGTTGCTTTTCGTGTCTAGCTGTGTGACCGCGTTGTTCTCTAATATAGCTTATTATGTGGTATTTCTTTTGAGCTGGATTTTGTTCTAAGGATTTCATTTTAGAATTATTATTTTTTTCTTGTTAATTATGGATTTGTGGCGGTTTTCAGTATAATTTACAGAGCTTACTCTGGAAGGTTTATTTCCAACTAGTTTTTGCCCGCGGCATTGTCCCTCGGAAACCTCGTACCACCTGGATAAAAGTATTGTATGTGTTAATTCAGGTTATAAAGTATCTGCATCCCAAATTTCGTCTAAATCTGTTCAGCCGTTTTAGTAACAAACATTTAAACATCCAAACTTTCACATTTATAATATTAGTAGGATAAGTAAGAAGTAGGGTTTAGTTTTTTGTAGTTTACAACTTTATTTTAATATTAAAATGACATAATTATAAAAAACTAACTTTTGCCAGCGGCTTCGCCCGCGCTGGACTTTCATCCCCTATTTAACTCCCTTAGGGGTTGAATTTCGAAAAATCCTTCCTTATTCCTTGTTCACATTATAAAGGGAACTTTGCGAAATGTCAGTCAGTCAGGACTTTTCTTTTAATTTATATAGGTACCTGTGACATTATACAAGAGTAGGTATCGATGTTTGGTCTAGTCTTCAAAACCGTGGCAAACAGGGTCAGGTTGCTAATTTCGTATAATTTTACTTTTTTTAAATACTGCACTGAAAGCTATAGGTAGGTTTTGGACAACAGCTGCTGGAATTAGGTGCGGTCCGTAATCCCAACACACTTCCAAACAATTCAGAATTGAAAATGTGCGCGTTTAAAAGCTCGTTCTCCATTTCATTTGGACATTGCAGTGTTAACAGAAATCTACATATATATGCATCCGAAAATAGATTTATTTTGTGCGTACGATAAAAGCAATTTAATGTGGAACTGCTTTGTTGATCAAGAGCAAGCTGGACAGCTCTGCGTCCTGGGGGCCTAGTACCCTAAGCACAGGCTAGTTACGGGCGCTTCCTACTTCGTATCACTAGCGGACATAATTATGAGTTCGGGGCATGGACGTACCCACGGTGGGGCAGGCTGGGGCACTTGCCCCACCCTGCTCTCTGACCCGAAGCTAAGAATCTCTCGGTGAAAGGGAGTGGGCCGTAATCCACCACGCGGGCCCAGTGCGGGTTGGTAGATGTCACATGTCTTTGAATTTTTAGTTCTAGGACATGCCGGTTTCCTCACGATGTTTTCCTTCACCGTTTTGAGAGCAGTGGCGATTAAATAATTTACACAAAGTAAAGCGCCTGGCTGGGTTCGAACTCACGACCTACAACTCGTAAGTCGCGGCCGGTACCACTTGGCCACCACTGCTCTCTATTAAGTAGTATTACGATACTAAGTCATTCTTCTTCTTAGCGTGTCGATAGCAATCTATAGGTATACCTACAGTCAGCGCAGCATTTGGCTATGAGCTTGGCACTTTCAGCAGCGTCCATCAACTCCTGCAGCGTGCAGACAGCAGGACACGCTGGACAAGATATTAAGTGCCCCATTGTTTGTGGGACAGCACCACATTTACACTCCAGGGTGGAGTCATCTGTGAATCTCCACCTGAGCAGGTTTTATTTTCTTCGGCCTACCTGAGTCCGGAGTCTATTTAAAGACTTCCAGGAAAACCAAGGCAACTCATGTCCAGGTGCGAGACTTTCAGCAGTTGGAACGAATGGATTCAAAATCAAAAGTCATTTATTCAAATTAGGCTGAGAAACAGCACTTTTCGAACGTCAAAATACATAACACAGTCCCCTAAAAACACCCACCCTTCACCACTTCCTAGTGCTTTAGCTGGGAAGAAAAAGGTTTGGTAGGGAAACAGCATCTCGCCACAGGCTTTCCTTCTAAACCGTAGATTATTAAGTCATTTATTTACACAATAATTCAAATATAAACATACGTAAAACAAACAGAAAGGCGATAAGAATGCGTGTAATGGCTACTAGTCTATAACAATACGTCAATCTACCGACAATGTTGCCAGGGGAGATATTCAAATGGCTTTTAACATGCACATAAGCTATCTTTATGCACTACGGAAACGACCTCCCGAGTAGGAACTAGATCATAACATTAGACTTATCTATGATAACAGCTATATTTCATTATTATAAGACTGTTAGTGTAATTAACGGGGTACCTACCTACAAAGTACTAACGATCATAAACGGCAGTTTTAATCAAGTGCACGACTGGATATAAGTATAGGCTGCTTTCAGAAGTGTCGCTATTCCAAGCTACAGATTAAAAAAAAAATACATGTCGAATTGATCCTTCTTTTTCAATCACCTCCTTAAAACACGTCTATGTGAAAAATAATTTATATTTCGGAAGTTTGCATTTTCGGTTTTTCAACCCGACCGCCGACTTTTTTTTTTTTTCATTTTGTTACTTTATAATTTTATGTTTATCCTGTTTACCCCCTAAAACGTACAGGTGTGAAGTTATGTTATGGAATGGTGTAAACAGTACGTAGACACACAATTGCACGAATCGCGGATCATGTCCTGGTAGTTATTGAAGAATCCATTGACTATCACCGAAAATCTTCATCAGATCATAATGTTTTAATACTAAAACTTGCCCCAAAAAATATACATTAAAATATCGAAAACCGCATCTAAATCAAATTATTCGTTTTTGAAAAAATCACGGACATACAAACATACTGGACGACTACATAACCTCCTTTTTTAGTCGGTTAAAAATAGAAGCACATTACATCAATTGACAAATTTGATGAAACTCACATTTAGTTACCGTCAGCAATAGAATTTAAATAATAAATTGGAAGCGTAATTCGGAGATCGCATGCTGGAATTAATCACAGCTAATGGAGTCTGGGTAACGTTCAACTCAAACTGTGTGTAGGTACTTTAAGCACTTCAATAATTCATGTATATTTTGAGCAGTGGTAGCACATTGGTAACAGGCGAGACTTCGAGTTGGATGTCGTGGGTTCGAACGCAAGCAGGCACTTAACTTTATGTAGGTACCTAAATTATTTCATCACCACTGCTCTCAAAACGGTGAACTAACACATCGTGAGGAAACCGGCATGTTCTAGAACCAAAAATTCGAAGACACGTGATCTCTCTCACCTGGAAGAGGCCCTTTGTCCCAGCAGTGGGAACATTAGAGGCTGATTATGCTATTTTTAATTTTGTGGATTTTATTCAGTGTGACGATGATAAACGCAATTGTATTCCGGAGTGTAGATTAATTACTTGGGATTAAAACATTTATTAAATTCCAAATAACATTTAACAAGTTGGTAAGGCGGAAGTCGGGCTCGGAATACGTGTGATAACATAATAATTCAATGTAATTTTCCTTCTATATACATAAGTAATATAGGTATATTATGTTCTGAGTCTACTATAATTATTTCATTTAATACCATAAACAATATTCACTTCCATATCTGTTAGGTAGTTTTCCGTAAAGCCATAAAGACGAAAATATTAGAGTACAGCGGAGTAATTGCCTATCAAACTAACAGTATTGAATTATTGTCATAATTATTATTTAATATTCACATTATCGCATTTCGATAAATATTCTGGCATTACCTGACATTTGTTATTGCATTTTTATTAAATTAAAAATTACATAAAAATTGACATTGATACTACTGAATTATTTATACTGAAATTTATTTACGTAATTGGCAAAAACCTATCATAAAATTGTATATTTGTTCGCCAAATGGCAAAACATAGAGAAACTGTAATTGACAATTGTAGGTACCATCTTGCACACTGTTGTACTTGTAACCCATGTCTACAAATAAAGACAATTGATTGATTGATAGATTGATTGAAGGCTTTCATTTTGAAAGTTCAAAAACATGCATTGCGTTATTCACGTTGTTGAGCTGACAAGTTTTTGGAACATATGCAGCAATGGATTAGCCTAATGGATTTTTGTGGACCTTCAAAACAGTGCAGTTTTAGTAGCTCCTATCTTTCATGGAACGAACTACAACAGTCACCTACCTATGCCTTTTAGGCGTCAAAGGAAATTCAAATCAGATCAACAAGAAAGCAGTTAATCAGCTTGTGTTTAATTAGTCTTCCAAAAATAAGTAGAATCATAGCAATTAACCATTGTAGTTTGCCTATCACAGCCTTAACCTACATTGATGTGGAAGCCATAGGCTGCGTGTTTGATTATCTTTGCCGTCATACCGTATCAGGTTGGTAAAAGCTTTTTAGCTTGTCTATGGTACTATGAGGTGTTTCGAAATTCAAATGATGTGTAACTTTGTTATGGATGTCGTAATTTTATGATGGGCTTACTAGATGTTTACGTAATGATGGCACTCGTGAGTTTATGACTTTTTAATGGAGGGTAGCTTTCATTTTATGATAATTATTATTGTAATCTTACGGTTGGGGGGAAATCACCTTAATTAGGTACTTGCTCTTTTCTACTTAAAGTTTTCATTCTCAGTTGCAACTTATCAAAGAAATGCAACCAAACCATCGGCAGCTGTCTAAAGTAATTATCATATATTCATCATTATCATCATCATTTCAGCAGAAAGACGTCCACTGCTGGACATAGGCCTCCCCCAAAAGGGGGGTTTTGCCATAATCGCCACGCTTGGCAGGTGGGTTGGCGATCGCAGTATGGTGGTAAAATGCATAGAGAACGCTGCTGCCTATTCTCTAGTAAATTCCTTAGTCGCCTTGTACGACACCCACGGGAAGAAATGGGATGGTACTATTCTTTTACGTCGTGTCGTGTCGTCGTGACGTATAATATATAAATTTTATAAAATTGGAGGACACTGCACACAATTAATACGTCACTGATGGTCATTAAATGTTTCTTTCTATTTCAAAAAAACCTTTTACTTGAAAATACAATCAAAGGAAATAAGATATGTCTTATGTGCCTAATTGTTGCTATAATTTATTTAAAACTAGGAGGACACTAACACCGCCACAAGTAAATCTGTCACTGATGATTAACATAATTATATCTTTCAATGTATTTCGAGAAGATCTTTCACTGGCAATGCAAGCAACGCATAAATTAGTTATGTCTCATGTACTCGTAGGTATCATCATCTGCCTAGCCTTTTCCCAACTATGTTGGGGTCGGCTTCCGGTCTGACCGGATGCAGCTGAATACCAATATTATACATAGAGCGACTGCCCATCTGACCTCCACAACCCAGTTACTGGGTAATACGATACCCCTGGGTAAAACTGGTTGTCAGACTTTCCGGCTTACTGACGACCCGTAACGACTGTCAAAGATCTACAAATGACAACCGGGACCAACGGCTTAACGTGTTTTCTGAGGCACGGAAGGGTCTTGGTATGTTAAGATGGTCACCCATCCACGGACCAACCGCGGCAAGCGTAGCTTAACCTGATCGATCAACCCGTGCAGCTAATATTACTTAGCCACAAGCCTCTCTTATGTCCTATGTAATAAATTCTATTAACTATATATTAGGTCTTTACCTATGAAATTGCCGTTCTGCAGTACTGGCCATTTCAAATCAAAATAATTTTTGTTTGGCTAAGAATTCTAATTTCAAATTAATTTTATTTTAAAAACATGGATTTTTTTTCTAAAAGTAGTCATTTCTTTATTGATTAGTGTTACATTTTCATCGCATTTCAATCTTTTTCGTCATCATGGATACGTTAAAAATTCGAGTAATTATGGAATATGAGTACCGTCGTGGCAGCAACGCGGCACAAGCGGCACGCAACATCAACGACGTTTACGGAGCTAACACTACAAACCAACGCACCACCTGTTATTGGTTTGCTCGCTTCCGTTCTGGAAATTTCGACCTGAAAAATGAACCTCGCGGTCGTCCGAAGAGTTTGGTCGACAATGACGAATTAAAGGCGATTGTGGAAGCTGATGATACACAATCTACGGCTGAATTAGCAGCAGCTTTCGACGTTAGCGTCAAAACAATATTGGTCCATTTGCGTCAAATTGGCAAGGTAAAAAAGCTTGACAAATGGGTGCCCCACGAACTCAATGATCGCCAGCGCGAAGTACGCGTCGAGACGTGCCTTGCACTGCTCAACAGACACACAAATGAAGGAATTTTGAACCGCATTGTTACCTGCGATGAAAAATGGATTCTGTTTGATAACCGTAAGCGCTCAGCAAGTTGGTTGGATCCTGGTTCAGCACCTAAACAATGCCCTAAACGAAAACTTACCCCTAGAAAAGTGATGGTCACTGTTTGGTGGTCTAGCGCCGGTGTGATTCATCACAGCTTCTTACCAAACGGGGTGAGCATTACTGCAGATGTGTACTGTGAAGAACTGAACACAATGATGGAGAAGCTGGCGCATCTCCAACCAGCATTGGTCAATCGCTCGTCTCCGCTGCTCCTGCACGACAACGCGCGACCTCATACTGCACAGCAGACGGTCTCCAAGTTGCAAGAACTGGGGTTGGAAGCTCTCCGTCATCCGCCCTACTCACCAGACCTTGCGCCTACAGACTACTACTTTTTCCAGAATTTGGATAACTTCTTGGCGGGAAAAAAATTTAATACCCGAGAGGCAGTACAAAATGCCTTTGAAGAATTTGTTGCCTCCCGTCCAGCTGATTTCTTTAAGAAGGGCATCAATAAACTGCCACTGCGATGGCAAAGATGCATTGATTGCATGGGTGATTACTTCGATTAATGCAAATAAAAAATTCATGAAAAAAATTCGTTTCAATTTTTTCATACAAAACGGCAATTTCATAGGTAAAGACCTATTATTTAAAGGTAAAAGCAAACAAATTAAATCTCAAATCTCTCATCAAAATTTGTACGATGGGTTCAATTATTTTATCATCGGTATCCTGCTCATTTCCCAATTTATTTGTGGCTAGTGCATCATGTCCTTTTCTTCCATATCTCTGTATTAATGACCCCAGTCAGCCAATCCCTTGGTTCACTCCTTAAAACTTAAATTCTTACTACAAACAGCAATCAAAAATGTCATGTTTACATTTTAAAATATTGTGTTCACGAACTGAACAACAAGCAAGCAACGGAACAGATTGAATAAATCCGTTCGAAGTCTCCAAATGTTCTGCTCAGTTGGAGTAACATTCAGAACGTGTACATTCAGACTTCATTACTGCATCACATCGATCGGATGCGACGGGAGTGAGTTTGCATCTGTAAAGGTTGGTTTAGACTAGCGAACTTGAACACATCTAAACCACGTTTAAGAGCTGTCAGTGTCAAAGCTTTTATGGAATATTGTCACTGACAGCTCTTGAACGCAGTTTAGAGGTGGTGATCGGTGCAGTTTAATTGGTGAAATTCACCCTAAAAGAAAAATACTTAACTCCTGTGCAATGTAAAGTCATGACTTCAATGGCCAAATTAAGTATCACCAGGCTAGATCTAGGTGCTTTTCAAAGTCCTATCGAATCCATTTAGCATTTTTCATTATTACGATTGTTTTAGCTAACATAGTCGATAGTAGTAATTCCATAGTATTAAGGTGGGTTTATCCTTTAAAGCACTTCGCTCGGGTTTAACTTAAGGTCCGTATTTTACATGGTTATGAATAAATAAAAAGCCTCTTATTTAAGTTAAGTTTTTTTTTTTTTAAACTCGTTTATTCTGGTTCGTTGTAACTTCATTCCGCGTTTATTAATAAGGGTGCTAACGTCTAACTTCAGGAACACTTACAGGTAACTCTTATAATAAATAGCTGTTGATACCTATAGGTAATTCATATTACAAAAAAAAATACATTCAAGAAAATTTTAAGAAAGCGCCGGTTCAAATATGAAACCTCGTTTTATATTAAAACGATTTTTTAAGTTAATGAATAAAAAGTGGTTTTAGATTTTGCATTGAATTTAACAACTTTGCCGTCGGATAAATACTTTAAAGAGTGAACATGAAAAGTTGGTGACAAGTTTGTAGAGGCCTTAGAACATAGGACACTTCACTTGCTTGGGCTGGCGATTTCGCATGCTCAATTAAATGTCTCTGATTGCGGAGGCGCATGTGTTGGATTATTAGGTTCCCTTCAAAATGGTTGTGTCATGTATATTATGTCATGTTCGTGAACGGGCGCAGTCTGACTTTTTTTAATCTTAAAAAAAAAATCTTTCTTTTTGCATTGGTCAAAATTAGCCAACAAGAATAATATCTCGATTTAAATGAGTATCCTTTTAATAGCTCCACCTGTATGTTTGTTTACCGACTCCTTTGGACTTGATTTTGACGCACTACAAACGGTCAGATTTAATTTTTTTTTTCGGCCTAAGAATCAGCATTGCCATACAACGTGGCAATACTGCCAACCTTTTGGGCACATTTCCCATTGACAACGATGCGGACGTATTTTTTGATGCCTTATAATTATTTTCTTTTTATATACCTGTACATGCTACAAAAGCGTGTTTTTTTTTTTTACTATTGTTTTGTCAGGGTATCCTTAGATTTCACTGCCCATTCTTCTCCATAGATATCTACGTTTTGGGATAGGCAATTAGCTTCAATATATTGACTAACTGACCATCTCTTTGACAGTTCAAAAGTGACTGTTGAAATAAATTCTTGAATTTGAATTGTTTGAAGTTGAGACACAATGTGAAAGGGAAGGAAACGATCGTGAAAGTTTTCTCACGACATTTTCCTTCACTATAATTTTAACATTGAAAAACCCACATTAATTGCTTGGTACGTAGACATACCTGCCTGATTTAAACAGAAATCTTAGTGCAAAATATATCTTTTTTTTTTACCCGCAGTTTCGTGTCTGCCTATAAAAGAAATCGCAAGCTTTCCGTGTCTATCGATATTTAAGTCTCGTAGTCTGTACCTACCCTAACATCTACATAGGTACAAACCAGTAGATACGTTCTACATGAAGTTGTACAGCCTACAAGGCTGATATAATTAATAACAGTGTATCATGCAAATGCATAACTGTTAGCTACCACGTTTTCATGTATAAACCTCCCTAGTGACTGTCCCTAGCGGCGAATCGATCAATCATTTACTAATAATTTTCCGATAATTTGGCAGTTGTTTTAGTAGTGATTAATTTAATGTTATGGGGTCACATTTTTCAAAACTAATCATTTATCATCAGTATAGCCTTTTCTCAACTGTGTTGGGGTCGGCTTTCAGTGTAACTGGATGCAGCTGAGTACCAGTATTTTACACGGAGCGACTGCTTATCTGACCTGCACCACCCAGTTACTGGGTAATACGATACCCCTTGGTAAGACTGGTTGTCAGACTTTCGGGCTTTCTGACGTCCCATAACGACTGTCAAAATCTACGAATGGCAGCCGGGTTCAACGGCCTAACGTGCTTTCCGAAGCCTCCATGTATCGGAAAGCACGTTTCTTGATATGCACGGGTCTTGGTATGTAAAGATGGGCGTACACCCACCCACGAACCAATCGCGACAAACGTAGCTGAACAGCCCACACAAGCCCCTCTCATAACTAATAATTGTACTATTTATAAAGGGTCAGCACAGGTCCGAATTTTTACTTATCAACAAATTTCTTTTTTTCACGAATTTAATAGAAAACTTGAAAAAAAACTACCCCTTAAAATTCCAAAAATAGTCCCAAAACACTTTGCCTAACAACTAGAACAGAGCAAACCCATAAATCACGTCCAACAATAAAAACTTACAATTAATATCAACTAAAACTAATTAATAAATTCCTGCGTAACACTGCAAAACGGTACCATTTCAGTATCATAAAGAAACGCCCACGAAGACACCGAGATTCAGGGCTAAGGGTTAAGGTCTAAACAAGGCCTTTAATTTTGCACAACACTAAAGTATAATTGTGCGCAAAGCTAAGCTAAAACAGCGTACCCATTTCAATTCTAAATGAGATTTAGACTCAACCTAGTTAAGGCTAAAAGGCTGCAAAACTGTGTATTCATGCCTTGTTTCGTCAGTTAGCCTCATTGTCGAAATTAATAACAAACAAACAATGTGTGTATGGAAACGTATATTTTATACGAATTATAAAAGTTTGTCTGGATGCTTTTGCGCGGAGTCACGTCGGGCAATATCGTGTATGCTTCGAGTTTAAAGAGAGCAATATCGCATAAAGTATATGTTCTCGGTATATACATTGCTTACAGGCACGTATCAGGGGCTATAGAGCTGTACATACATCGGAATAATATTCTTTACCATCGTCATTTAAAACAAGGAAACTCTTAGGTATATTTTGGCGTGTAAGGGGAAGAACGCAACTGCTGAGCTTCAAAAACGATTGAACTTTTTCTCAGTCATTTCTTCATGCCACATACAACCCAAGAAAAGTTTTTGTCTTTGTCAATACTCTAACTGAGGTGTATGAGCACCTGAAATTAGAGTATTGACAAAGACAAAAACTTTTAAAAGCTAACAACATATTATTTTTAAGAAAAGCGTAACAAGCCCATTACTTTATGCTATTAAAAGTTACAGAAATTAAATCATATCAAAAACTCATTTATTCAAATTAGTCTGAGGGTCAGAGCTTTTTGAACGCCAAAATTACATAAGACAGTCCCCCAAAACGACCGCCTTTCACAGGTTCACAGGATTCAGTAGTAAGTTATAAACAAAATACTTTCAGGACTTATTCTTTGTAGTACAGACGATGGCCCAGTGGTAACGGTCCCGAATTACAAGTTTTAGGTTGTGGGTTTCAAACAGCAGGCATTTTACTTTGTGTAAATATTCTCATCAGCACAACTCTGATAACGGTGAAGGGACATGTCCTAGAACCGAAAATTCTAAGACATGTTACATCTCCCAACCCGCACTGGGCCCGCGTGGTAGTTTACAACAACCCACTCTGTTTCGAAGAGAAGAGGCCTGTGTCCCAGCAGTGGGAACATAATAGGCTGATTATGTTAGGCCAAGTGAAGATCCCAGATTATACAAGGTAAGTTTTCATCCAGTGCGCAAATTGTAACCATGAATTCAGCATATCATTCTGGAACCCCTAGCGAAAAAATTTTTCGCCGGTTAAACAAAAAAAAATCAGCTGTTTCATAGAAAAGTGCAATACCTACGCGGTCAAAATGTATGGAACAGCTGTTTTTTTTTTGTATATCCAGCGAAAAATTTCTGCGCTGGGAGTGCAGAAATTTTTAGAATTATATGCTGAATTCATGGTTAAAATTTGCGCACTGGATTAAAACTTTTCCTGTATAATCTTCTACATATTAATCACTAGCTTTTTCCAGCGACTTCGCCCTCGTGGATGACAATTTTCGCGTTAAAACAGTAGCCTATGTCCTTCTCCATATCCCTGGCTATATCTTTGCCAAACATCATGACAATCAGTTCAGTGGTTTAGGCGAGAAAGCGTAATAGATAAACAGGCAGAGTTACTTTCGCATTTATAATATTAGTAGGGATTATATTTGCAATACTTTTCACTTATAATTTTCCAATCGAGTAACAAGTTGATGTAAACATCTACAAGCAGTCTTGGGATTCCCGCGAGTGACGTGTGGCAGAAAGTAACCTAAGTTCTAATTAAGGCGCAGACAGCCGACTTTTAAGGACTTTTTATTAAAGATCACGTCTAAACGGCTTGTCTTATGTATTTGAAAAAATTATATGTGAAACTAGATAATTTTCTTCGTCATTTGATATGTGAATATTTTAAATAATATTTTTATAACATAATGTAATTAATTGGTAAAGTATTGTCTATCGCGGACATAAAAACGATAATCACGCAAAAATTATCGGGTGTATTTCTATGAAACTTTCACCATATAAAAGACAATTTAATCACCCAAAATTTAGTATACGGTTTTTCTTTGAATTGTGTTTGATAAATCAACATGGGTTGTTTTTCGAAAAACTTGATGCGCGTTGAGGCGGGGTCTCTCGCGAGCGACGGGCGGCAGTGCATCGCAGTAGGTAGCTGTCATCTATCGTCGCCTTAAGACGGAGTGACTTACTGCTTCAGTAATTGTGGGTGTGCTCATCAATTATGCCTTTAAACCTAGACTGGGACCAAGTCGGGCTAAATCTATACTGAGTAGACAAATCAAATCGCTTTTTAGATTTACATTGCGCATGTTCTTTTATTGATAGAAAGAGGTATTTGTCATTTTACAGTAGGAATTCACCACGGACAACACACACACAGCAATAAAATAAAATAAAATGTTGTTGACAGTTCAACATGTTGTGTGACAGTTCGGCTGTAATGATGTAAATCCATCATTACAGCCGAAAGACGTCCACACACACTGGACACAAGCCTCCCCCAAAAGGGAGTTTTGCCATAATCGCCACGTTTCGCAGGCGGATTGGCGATCGCAGTATGGTGGTAAAATGCATAGACAACGCTGCTGCCCATTCTCTAGTAAGTCCCTTAATCGTCTTCTACGACACCCACTGGAAATATGACACTATAATCTGTCCGTTCAACTATCGCAGCAATTTATAAATTTGCAAACAAAACTGCATAAACATACATTAATTATAACACAAAGTGTACATAAAAAGATATGTAATATAAAGGGTCATAGCCTAATGGTATCCGCATTGATAATGTTGTGCTGATCTCGTCTAATGATCGTGTTCTACATTACAATTATATTGACCGAGTGACCTTATGTATGGCATTCGATTTCCATCCGACTGAAAAGTGAAGGATACTCGTAAAACCTTCAAAATCTAGTTGCAATAAAAGTCACGAAGTTGTCAAACAGATGGTCTGTGGACCCGTTTACGGACCAACTGCGGCATGCGTACATAAGGCAGTCCCCCAAAACGCCCACCCTTTACCACTTCCTAGTGCTTTAGCAGGGAAAAAGTAGCACAACAAACTCTTTAATGAATAAAGTACCATCAAACTCTTTAATGAATAAAGTGTCATATTTATATTATGTATTTGCATGCTATTTTACAGTAGCATTTTTGATATTATTACCAGCCTTGATGCACTCTAGGGTTGGAACACATTAAGAATACATTGCTTTCAATGCCACGTTGCACCATGTCAGGGGCTTAACTGAGAAATACTCGTAGAGGGGTAGGTCAGGTCAGTGCCGCTTTATATGCTACTATGGTAAATGGAAGAAACCGACAGCTGCGCCGATCCTACTAATATACAGGGTGTAACAGAAACCCTATCGCTATCCTTTAAGCACTAAACATAACAGCTGGTATAGAATCACTATACATAGTTTCAGCTCAAAATAAAATATTCCAAGAATTGATACCAAATTTTCGGTTACATGTTTCTCAAAAAATCATAAAAACGTGTCACCGCACTGCGTAGCTCAATAACTTTCCACGTTACTTGACAATATCACGATAAATCTCTTCCAAGTGATGTATTTATTTCAATTTGAAAAGTTTGGTTTCAGGTAGGTATCAATCTATTAAAAATTCTCATCTTTCGAACATGCAGAGATAAGATTAAAAACCCTTCGAATATCGTTTGATATCATCCAAAGAAGCCGTGCCCTCGGTATGTGTATACCCTTTCCGTTACACGTTGTATAATATACAATTGAAAGTTTGAGTGTTTCTATAGATTCTTGGATGTTTGTTACTCAATTACGCAAAAACAGCCGAACGTATTTGAATGTACCACAAAACCTGGATTGACACAGAGGATACTTTCCATGGTTCTTTCGGAACGAGATCCTCCATCTCGATCTGAAAATGCCCACTATTGCTCAATTTATGAAACGCAACTCGAAGCGTTTCTTCGATAAAACCGAGTTACATCGCAATCCCTTGATTGTGAAGGCCGCTAGTTATGTCCCCAGTAGAATCAGTAGAATTCGCCGGCCGAGACATGTCCTTTCCGACCCAGACGACCCCATCATTAATCTCCAAGAAAAGAATAGGGCCAGTACAGCACACAAACACAAACGACCGTCCTTCCGACCTCGCCGCCGAGGTCCTCGCGCCCCGCGAAGACCCCCGAGTAACGATCAGACCTCCGACCGTCCCTTGCTCGTTGATGCCCCAGCCCGCGCCGCAGCTGAGCCAGTAGCTTTAAATTCCCCGTCTAATAATCATGAAAATATCTTGATCCAGCCTGTCCCCAGTAGTACTAGCTGCCACCCCCCCCCCCCCCGCCAGCGACTCCCTGAGCCGAGGTTCGTACCCCACAGGGGGTGCCCTCAGTACGCAGTCGTTTTAGGTTTAAGTAGGTTTTACGCCCTGGCTGGAGGCTTTTAGAGTTCTAAAAACCTTCACAGGAAAGTCCGGTTGAGCAGTCACGGCCTCTCAAGGTCAACTGCGAGATATCCACGCGGGCGACGCCGCTGACAAAAGCTAGTACAAAATACTTAAAATATACATACGCATTATCAAGTATAAGATTCCTTGGATTTCAAAGATTCCATGGTGTTATTTCATCAGAACAAAATAAAATACATAGACTGTAGCTCGCAACATTTCTCCTGTGATAGTTTTAACCTCGAACCCTAGTGCAAACCCAAGGGGATAGTCTTATGAGGTCAAAATCTAATCTGTCACTGGTAGCATAGTAGGTACTCCAAGAATCAAACCATAAATACCAGTTAAGTTAGTTTTAAAGTTTGAAACTGTTTTACAGCCACAACTGAGCAAGCATACAGCCACAACTGAGCAAGCACTTCCCCAAACTTGTACCGCTAAGTTATATAACGCCGTCGAGATCTTAAAAGATATTTTAAATCTTTTTATATATATACCGAATTTCTTGTCGTTGCGACGAAAATAAATTACTTCGTCTACTTACGCGTGGTAAATAGGTACAGTCAACCGCAGATCCGTGGCAACACTTGCAGCACGAAAATCAACCTCATTGCTACGACATAAAGACGCTGTCAAAGTCCAAATTGTTCCCGCTGATGGAGGTTTATACAGCTGATACTCAAACGTGTCAAGAGGATTCCTTCAGATTTCTTCGTCCACTTCAATATTGTGTGACACCAAACGTTTTTTGGCGACAGGATTATCGACAAGTGTACTTAGTGTTGTATCCTCGCTGAGAGAGCAGCATCTTGAACGAACTGTGTGCTCAGGCGTTAAGTAGGTAATTAACCTGGTATTTCATGCAATTTATTTATCAGTTCTCATTAGATCAGTGATGGACTAGTGAACACGGCCGTAACTTAAGAGTTGCTGGTCGTCGGTTCGTATCCTGCCAGGCGTTTTATCACTACTACTCCCAAAACGGTGAACGAAAACATCGTGAGGAAACCGGCAGGTCCTAGAACCAAAAATTCAAAGACATTGTGACGTATGTAACACTGAGCCGCACACGTCGTGGATGACGACGGCCCACTCCCTCTCACAGAGAGGAAACGTGTGTCCCAGCAGTGAGGAAATTTGAAAATGTGTTCTAATTTGAACCATGACTGAACAAAACTGTGTGAAAATTAATTACTTAAAGTAAAATAAATGTATCATTTTCTGTTAAAACTTTAACACCCAACTGAGCAACTATGTGTACAATAAAGAACATCTCTTGCATGATTAAATTCGGCAACGAGCAAAAAATTTACGCAGTGCATTTTTTTCAATTAACAGTACAACAAAAATAACAATAAACAGACACACAGATATGGACACAACCGCAGTTTCAGTATAACAAACGTATTATACAATTTGTGTAAACGTCCATTTGAGCGACGTCCATTGAAAATTGAGCTGCGACGCTTCATTAGGCTTCATCTACCATTGTTCAGAGGCCTTGTTGGCGAGGGGTGAGGGAGACCAAGTCATTCTGGTGATTTTGAGAGGAATTCCCGGTTTGAAACCTCCCTCGTTCAGGGGCATGCGGTGGCCATACGTCATGCCCGACACTCAGTAGCTATCCCACGGGGATGGAGCGGAAACATACAGTAATCCAACCGTTGAAATTATACGCCGACCTTCGAACAGAAATATCTTACTGAAACCTATCACGAACTGTGTCGTACGTGATTTTAGTCGGTGTTTTGGCAGCAGAGCGTGATGTCGCATCAAGTATATCAGAAGCTATCATATTTCAGACACGAGATCTTGCTGATCTACGGCTCCGTCTGTAACCTTCCCTTGCTTCTTAGATCTCTACATTTAACCTTCTTAATGTCCTCCCTTTCACCCTAAAAAAACGTATTTCAAAAAACTTTTTTCAAAAAAATAACAACCGACTTTCAAAAAAACACTACAAAGTGCAAAATAACTTTAATTTCGGAAGTCGGTGACTGATGATGATTCGAGGATGCGTATTTTAATTATTTGTGACCTACCCCACACCAATTCGAAATTTCATCATCCTTGGGGTCAAAACAACGCACATTTATGCGATAGCAGCATTCGCAGTTGATTTGCTGTAATTTTTTGAAGAGTTCCGTTGTCTATCTCCGAAACGCATCATCAAATCTATTTGAAATTTTTATGGGACCATTTCGGAATAAACCCCTTTCGAACAAAAAAAGAATTTTGCAAATCCGTCTATATACGACGGAGTTATGCCCGAACATACATAAAAAAAAAAAATATAAACATGTCGAATTGATAACCTCCTTCTTTTTGAAGTCGGTTAAAAATAACAAAAGAGAGCATCGCATGTACGTTTTCAGTTATCTTGATTGTGTTAAGCGTCGCCTTGGAGCCGCTTCCTAAAGGTTACATTATACACCGTGACATTTTAATCGTCTTACAAAGGTGGTCCACTCAGTGTATCCGATATAAAATACCACTAGGTGCGATTAAAAAATTGTTACCATTAACTATTACTATTATTATACTAGGTGCAAAGAACAATAAATAATGCTTTAGAATTATGAAACAGCTTGTTAATAATGTTAACGTATCCTATGGTAGAAGATAAGATTGCATTTCCATTACATTCCATCATTAATTCCATCTCCATAACAGGGTGTTTCAAACTACGTCATGCGTCTAAGTGTATGATATTTTTGTTTTTTTATTTTTTATTGTAATATAAATATTTTTAATTTATAAATGATTAGAAGTCGTTGGATACACGAAGTAGGCTGCCTTTATTAGACGATAAAAATGTCACGGTGTATAACGCCATTAACAAACTTCCTAGTGTAAATGAAACAAAATGTACCTAATAGGTGCAAACTTCCACTAGCAATTAAAAGGTAGGTTAAGTTCAGTTCGGTTCGAGCACCGAAGTTTCCCTCTGAGGGTTTTTACCGAAGCCAGGTCTTCGTATGAATAATGTGGCGTACGAGTGCCAGCGAATATTATTTGCTCGGAGTTTTTTTTAAAGAAATAGTTCCCCGTAGTGTTTCAGCTAAGCGTGGGATGAATGATTTCGTGGTATATCTCCGGTGAAGCCTCAAAATTCAACGGAAAACCGGTAGTGGTTTAGAATTCTGGGAATCGGTTAACCGTTTTAGCGTATTTCACGTAATGTTCTTAGCTATTGTTAGTTACCGCATCCTCGCGTGGTATTATGTCATTATATCACAATCACATTTCGGTTTTTCTTCTACGTTGACAAAAAAAGGTAATTTATTGCGGCGTCTCCACGAATAGTAATCGATGGGTTCAATAGTGATTTTTATCGCAAAAGTACGTAGACAGACAAAAACGTAGCAGAATTAATCAAATATATCTAGATTAATTCTCTTGGGTTTTGTTCCTTACCAAACGTACTTATAGAAGACATTTTTTAAACCAAAATGTGTCAGTTTGAAGCTGTTATGCCTTTAATGATTTTTAGATTTAAAGATCATAAGGTTTTAAGGAGTTTGTGGCTAAGTATTAACAGCCGCACGGATCTTTCGATCAGGTTAAGCTAACGCTTGCCGCGTTTAGTCCGTGGATGGGTGACCATCCTTACATACCAAGACCCCAGCGTTGGTCCCAGCTATAATTTGTGGATCTTTGACAGTCGTTACGGGTCGTCAGCAGCCCGAAGGTCTGACCTGTCTTACCAAGTATATAGTATTATCCAGTAACTGGGTTGTGGAGGTCAGATAGCCATTCACTCCTTGTAAAATACAGGTATTCAGCTGCATCCGGTTAGACTGGAAGCCGACCCCAACACAGTTGAGAACAGGCTAAACAGATGATAATGATGAGATTAAAAGGTCATTATAATACACGTCCGTGCAAATAAAATCCCCCAGATTGAGTCACCCACATGAATAAGTATTTATTGATCATGGCCCGCAGGCGGAACTAGGTTGAGCGGGGGGTTCGGGCGATTGGCTTAAATCGAGATATGCGCTGCATTGTATGCATGTCGCGTACGTGCATTCGTGCAGCGCCTCTGTGGCGTTGGGAATCGATTCACTTTATCCAATTGTAATCACTTTGGCCGAATTGTTCGTTTAAAACGCTAAATCACTGAAGTTTCGCGATTTGTTTAGAGGAAAATGTCAATAACAGATAAGATGAAACTGTAGTTTTTCATTCAAAAATGATGAATGTTCAAAGCGAAAAGAACACATTTCGACACTAAATTGAATAACGTTCCTCGTGATCTCTTGAACAATGAAAATATTAATTATAGGGACTTATAGTTTTCTTGCGTCACCTAAGCTATTAAATTAACATTAAAAAATCCCCAATAATACTAAATAAGTCACTTAATTCTGAGAAAAAACATCTAATCACACTTATTTTTGTTGCGTTTTGTGTCTACACATAATTAGTAATATTACGTTCCTTTGTTTTCGCTAAAGTTGAAGGAGACAATGCGACACTGAGTTGTCTACGTCGAGTTGCCGACGTAAGAACGTGTTCGCTATGGTCAATATTCTTTCAGTTGACAATGACAGTTGGCCGAAAAATAAGTCGAAATGTTGCGTTGGAAGAAATCTAACTACCTACCCAAGGTAATTTATTTATTTACATTTGCCAACGTTTATATAGGAAAGGTAGTCCTAGTTCTTTATTTTCCGTTGCTTCCTGGTATGGTTCCTCGTTGCACACTCAATGACCAATCAAGTAATTATTGATGGATTTCAAATTGACATAGACGGAGAGCTGTCAAACTAACATTATTAAAAGAGGCTGATGACTCTACAACCGTTTGATTAATTGTTAATCAATGGCTATACATTGGGCACGCCACGATTGCGGCGGTAAGTCCCCTCTTTGAGGAGTGGTTTGAGAGGCGGCATGGCGTCCTCACCTTCCGCCTGACGCAGGTCCTCACCGGACACGGTTGTTTCGGGAGGTTCCTGTTTCGGATAGGGCGGGAGGAAACGCCCGGGTGTTTCCACTGCGAAGATCGCCCTGAGGACACGGTGGCGGTCTGCCCTGCTTGGGCGGAGCACCGCCGTGTCCTCGTGGAGGCGATCGGCGGCGGCGATCTCTCGCGTCCGGCCCTGGTCCAGGCCATGGTACGGAGCGAGAGGGCATGGGGAGCCGTCACCTCCTTCAGCGAAGCAGTGATGCTCGCGAAGAGGGAGGCGGCGCACGTGAGGGAGAGGCAGCATATGCGCCCTCGCGACCCCAGCCACCGCAGGATACGGAGACGCCCTGGGCGTCGGGAATCCCAGGCCGATTTCCGGCCACCGTAGGCATGGGCTTGCGGACGGCGAGTAATGGGTAGTTCGCTGTCCGGTAAGGACCAAGCCCAAGTCGACGGCGCGTTGTGTTCCACGCGCGCCTCAAAGAGATGTCAGCACAAAAATGATGGGGCCCGCAAGGGCCGATGCCTGTCAGGGGTGCGGGTTCGTTTGAAAGAGATACCACAGCCCCTGGCATACGGGCTACTGAAGGAACACGGGTGGGTTTTAGTCAGTAAAAGTCTGACACGCCCTCCTGCTCCACCCAGAGCGGGAGAAGTTATTTGATGATTTCCCACCCAAAAAAAAAAAAAAAATGGCTATACATAATCCCCTAATCATTAGCGACTGTTTAACCATCCATTTTTGACGTTTATTCATCTTGTAGGTAACTATAATGTGTGTGAAAGTAACCTCATAGATATCCTACATTTAGTTTTACATGTAGGCAAAGATAGAAGCCGTCTTCAGCAATAAGGAATAATGTCAATCAGCAGCAGAAGTAGACCATAGACCATTCAAAATAGAATAGATGTTATTTTGCTTATTTTTTTTTTAAAGTTGTAAAATTATGAGTTACAACAAATTGTTGAGTTTGTACTTGTGTGAATGGGTACTTGAATTTACAGTTGTTTACTATTAAACTAACTTTAGCACAAGTAGGTTCCACAGAACAAAATGTTCCACAGATTACAACAACTGACCGATCCCAAGCCACAGATTTAAAAATTTCATTCACTTTTCATGTGCGGTATAAAAATAAGCATGCTTATTTTCATTTTGATATGACAGAAACGTATTGAATACGTGTCGTTAAACTTCGGGGTATTTTAAAACCCTGTTAAACAACTGCGCACGAAATGCAGATGTTTAAACTGATTTATTTCTGCGTGGTTAACCCGTAACTGCCAAAGTAAATACATTAAAATAAATATATTTCAGAGTTGATACGTACTTAAATATAGGTACCAACCAATTGACTTAACGTCAAATTGCTACGTTCAAATAACCATATTTAAGTGGGAATACACTGGGAATACATATACTTAGTATATTGTAGAAATACAGATACCTTGAATTTTTAAGTTGAAACAATGTCAAAATTGACCGTTTTCTATTCAAAATAAGAACAAGAAAAAACCTCCTGCGCAGGTAACTAATAGTAGGTATGAAGAAATTAATGATAAATCATAATAAGTTATTAGTTTCGTTAACAATAGCACATTAAATGCTTATCATTTATTTAATGCACCTTCATCATCATAATTTTATTTTATTGGTATTGACTCAATCTTTTACCGAGCGGTTGAAACTCTAAGAGACCATTTTAATACTTTCAACCATTGCTCCCTAAGTTCGAAAAATGTATCCGCTCAACAACGTAAATAGCTTTTTAGAGTGTGTGTCCCCTCTCACTGGCGAACAGTCTAAGGAACGGCTAAGCCAGTGGCGAGACGGTGCTTCCTTGCCAGACCCATTTGTCCTACCCGCAGAAAATCTCGCACCTGGATATGAGTTGCCTTGGCTTTCCTGGAAGTCTTTAAATAGACTCCGGACTCAGGTAGGCCGAAGTAAAGAAAACCTGCGCAGGTGGAGATTATCCGAGGACTCCGCCTTGGAGTGTAAATGTGGAGCTGTCCCACAAACAATGGGGCACTTATTATCTTGTCCAGCGTGTCCTGCTGTCTGCACACTGCAGGAGCTAATGGACGCTGATGAAAGTGCTAAAATCGTAGCCAAATTCTAGGCTGACTGTATTTAGATTGCTATCGACACGCTAAGAAGAAGAACGTAAATAACGCAATGAATGTTGTTGAACTGTCAAAATGAAAGCCATACCTACCGTTAGTGTGTTAACCGACTTCAAAAAGAAGGAGGTTATCAATTCGACATATTTATATATATTTTTTATGTATAAATCCACCATATATAGACGGATTTGTAAAATACATTTTTTGTTCGAAAGGGGTTTATTCCGATATGGTCCCATTTAAATTTCTTATAGGTAGATCTGATGATGCGTTTCGGAGACAGACAACGGAACTCTTCAAAAAATTACAGCAAATCAACCGCGATTGCTGCTATCGTATAAATATGCAATGTTTTCGAAATTTCGAATGGGGTAGGTACTATTGCTAAAAAGAGAACGAGTTTTTTTTTTTTTTCAAAAAAATTAAACATCCGACTTCCGGAAAACACTCCAATATGAAAAATAACTTTAATTTCGGAAGGCGGTGACAACAAAATTAAAATACATTTCCAAAGTCACCGACTTTGTATTTGTAGTTTTTATTTTCTTGCTTACGAATACCTACCAACTTACATTGTAAAAGGAAATATTATGAAGAGCTAAATCTAAACCTCGCCATTTTGGAATTCACTGTTTACAAATCTGAAATTAGAAACGTTACCAAAAATACATGGCGCGTTGTGTTCCACGCGCGCCTCAAAGAAATGTCAGCACCAATTGGGTGGGGTCCGCAAGGGCCGATGCCTGCCAAGGGTGCGCGTTGTTCGAAACAGATACCGTGGCCTGGCGCACAGGCAACTGAAGGAACACGCGTGGGTTTTAGTCAGTAAAAGTCTGATACGCCCTCCCGCTTCGTCCATAGCGGGAGAAGTTATTTGATGATTTCCCATCCTCAAAAAAAACATGGGACTACAAACTACCTACACACATTAAAATAGCATCACACGTCTATCCCCAAAGGGATAGACAGAGGACCAAACTGCATCCAGTTTCACCTATAATGTTAGGTATACTTTAATTCCCTAATAACCATGAAATCGTTCAGAACGAGCCCTCGAGAGTCTACTTGTCTCTTTATTTATTATGGTTTACCGTAATTCACTTATCCTACTAATATGATCCTATTAATATTATAAATGTGAAATATAACAATGTGTATGTGTTATAAATGTGTGATGTGTGTGTGTGGTAAAAATGTGTGTAGATGTGTGTTAGATGTTTGTTACTCAATCACGCAAAAACGGCTGAACGGATTGGTATGAAATTTAGCACACAGATAGTTTATAGCCTGGATTAACACATAGGATACTTTTATCCCGATAATACGTTCCCGTGAGATAACTTTCGAACTCCAAGCGGGCGAAGCCGCTGGCAAAAACTATTTAGTTATATTATGCCATCCATCATCATCATTTCAGCCGAAAGACGTCCACTGCTGGACATAGGCCTCCCCCAAGCTCCACCCCTTCGACCGGTTCTGTGCTTCTCGCATCCAGCGGACTCCCGCGGCCCTCACAAGGTCATCTGTCCACCCTGTGGGAGGCCTTCCAACTTTACGCCATTATCCAGGCACAATTTCAGACTCACGACTTGTACTGAGCAATCGAAAAACCCAACTTATGGGGATCTGACCCAGAAACCTAACCTCTGCAATCCCGCTAACAACCACTGGACCAACTCGTCAAAATAGTTCGGTACTAACAATTCAGGAATCTATCGTTTACAAACCTGAAATTAGCAACGCAGCCAAATTAAATGGAACTACAATCGAAATTAGCATAATCCTATTATTAGCTGAACTACAATATTATTAAATAACTCGCTGTACTACAAGGAAAATTACCATAATTCTATTAGACAAACACAAAAGCGAACACCTTTTATTCAAGATCACGTACGGAAGCCATTGGAAACTCATTGACGAAACCCTACCCGAAAGATTTTGTCCCACTTTTCACGACACCGAAAGCCGAAAGCCTGTCAAAGCCTACATTATTTCTTTTGTTTCTTTCTTAGCAACAAAGTATCGAGTTTCAAGGACCTATTTTTGTAACGTAACAATGAATGGTGTAGGTACATACCCTACCGGTGTCAATGAATTACAACACGAGTAGGTAATGTAATTTTTGTGCTAGAGACAGTGGAGTAACAATAAATTCTTACTTATTACTAGCGTTATTTTAATTATATCTACTAGCGTTTGGGACGTACTCCGTCTTAATACAAAACAAGGTTTTTCGTCAGATCATAGTGATATTTTTGAATCTCGAACTTTAAACCGACAAAGTTCTTAATACAGAACAGTCAGTCAGGTTTGTAAAAAGAACTGCAATTATTTTAATCAAAGTTACGTACGAATTTAAAAAACTAGATCGATGGTTTTCGAATTCAAAACGCAATCCAAAGGGGATTGTGTTCTTATTTCACATTACAAAATAAGGTTTATAATTAGATCAGAATTTAACAATCATCGTCATATTTTAGCCAAATTATACAAAACATTAATCATTAATGTTTTGTATACACACTTTGGATAAGATTTTAACTAGGTAGGTACTTATAATTAGTCGAATTCGCCCTTACGTGTGTTGGTAAAAATTTTAAATTCATTGATTCGCCAAATAATAAAATACCTTACAATTTGCACAGTACCTTTTTAGCTTCATTGAACCCACTTCAACGCTGATTGTGGAAATTCCATTCAATTAACGGTTTTACTAATATATATTGGAACTGCACCCTAAGTTCGTTACACAAAACTAATCACAATTTGAATAATTTGAAAGGATATTGGCTTCATATGTTTGAAAACGTTGCCTACTCAACAACGTAAATCACGCAATGAAGGTTCTTCGACTATCAAAACGAAAGCCTGGAAGATTGCTGTTAGCGTGTTACGCAATTATTCTGCGGGAGGCATGAAGTCCCTGAAGTTTTCCATACAAGCCATAGAAAAACAGCAATCAAAACACATCTGCTATATTAGATAGATCTAAGAACTTTAAAACAGCTAGGCAGTGCACTCTCGAGACTCATCTCATGTCCAAAAGATAACTGTTATTACTCAAATGAATATATTAAACAAATCAATGAAGATTTTATGGAAAACTGTCAATGGAAATGAATATTCATAAATAATTCGTATTCTACCGTATTCGGAATTCTGAATCCATTCAGAAATTCGCGTTAAAAGCAGCTTATTTTCATATCAGGGTTTACACGAAGTCATTCACTTGCTGAATATTTGTCCGACTGGTTTTCAATGTAGTACATTGACTTAAAAAGTACATTGGGCGATTTTGTATGCGAAGTGGTCTATGGACCAATAGCGATTATGGTTTTCATATTTACTAAGCAATAACTCATCTATCATCAAAGACTATAAATGCAGGTCTACTTAAAAAAAGTAAGGATAGTCTTCAAATAATGTTATCCTGTAGCTACAACGGTTGAGATACTTACTACTTAAAAATGTTAATATCCACCATGTATACTATAAAAGTGTGATGCTGGACGTAAAAGAATAGCACCATCCCATCTTTTCCCGTGGGTGTCGTAGGAGGCGACTAAGGGACTTACTAGAGGATGGGCAGGAGCGCAGCCATACTGCGATCGCCAACCCGCCTGCCAAGCGTGGGGATTATGGCAAAACCCCCCAAATTGGGGGAGGCCTATGTCCAGCAGTGGACTTCTTTCGGCTGAAATGATGATGATCATGATGATACTATAAAAGTGTATTTTAATCCAAATTTCCGCATCAGATTTTGATGCCACCTTGCACAAGGGTAAAGATGAGATATCCCTACACAAATATCAAAACCATATCGCTATTGGTCCAAAGACCACTTTCGGCCACAGTCTCCTTTGACAAAGTCTAAATAAAACGAAGTCTTCATCTAATAGCTTGATCCTGTCCCCTTTTACCAAATCCTATTAGCATTACACAAAAAACCTATCTCAATCCAAAAATAGACTTTAAATTTTCGTATCAACCTCAGAAAACGACTGGAACTCACGTCGCTCCCACACACTTTTTCTTACTTTTTGCAAATCTGCTATCACACGGTCGGTATACAGCCCAGTCGTGGCCACTCCAGCCAGTATATTTACAACACCCAAGGGATGAATTCAGCTTTCTACGTGTGCTAAATAGCTGAGCCGAACGATCTCAATTCTAAAGCATTTTTAGAAACGAGATTCTGATGTGCAATCGAGTCAAGATATTTAGGAAATAGATTTTGTATACTTACCCATAATGGTTATAAAATGGGCTTTTGGGTAAGTAATAAGAGCCGCACGGATCGATCGATCAGGTTAAGCTACGCTTGCTGCGGTTAGTCCGTGGATGGGTGACCATCTTTACATACCAAGACCCCTCCGTGCCTCGGAAAGCACGTTAAGCCGTTGGTCCTGGCTGTCATTCGTGGATCTTTGACAGTCGTTACGTTTAAAGTCTGACAGCCAGTCTTAGCGAGGGGTATCGTATTACCCAGTAACTGGGTTGTAGAACCCATATAGCCAGTCGCTCCTTGTAAAATGCAAGTATTCAACTGCATCCGGTTAGACTGGAATCCGACCCCAACACAGTTGGGAACAGGCTAAACAGATGATAATGATAACATTTATGGATCTATGGATGGAGGATGGCCCACCTCATATACCGCGATACCTTATTTCTTTACTGACATTTTATAACCATATCATCATCATCTGCCTAGCCTTTTCTCAACAGTCTAACCGGATGCAGCTTTTACATGGAGCAACTGCCTATCTGACCTCCACAACCCAGTAACTGGGTAATACGATACCTCTTTCTAAGACTAGTAGTCAGACTTTCGGGCTTCTGATGACCTGTAACGGCTGTCAACAACCCGCGAATGACAACTGGAACCAACGGTCTAACGTATATTCCGCGGCACGGTGGTGTCTTTGTACGTAAAAATGGTCATCCATCCACGGACCAACCGCGGCAAGCGTAGCTTAACCTGCTCGATTTATCCGTTTAGTTATAATTACTTAGCCACAAGCCCCACAGTATCTACACTCAATAAGGAAAACATAACAAATTAGCTTAATCGTAGATCGTTTACACGTCTCTTGTGTGTGTATTGATTCGCTTTTAAACGAATTGTCGTACAAGGCAACTAAGGCATTATGTATCATACCAGGACGATGCGACGCGGCAGTTCTCCGATTTGCTAATAGCAACACAAAAGGATCACTAAACTGCTTAACAAATTTAATAGTGATGAGTTATGTGCCTGTCACGACATTTCGTTGTAACAGTCAATCAGGGGCCCAGGTTTAGGTATGAGATGAGGGCCTCACACACAAAACATATGGTTCTAATAGCTACGACGTTAAGGTTTATTTTATATTGATCTCATGAAAATCACACGTGATACTTAAGAAATGCAGGCAATGATCAAAGAAAGACACAGTTGTGGTTTTATATCCGACCTAAATTCCGGAGAGTTTTTCTAGAGAGTCGGTGGTATTATTGCTAGATATTTGAAGAAAACCATATGTGACCCATCTATTTATATTAATCTATACTAATAATGAAGCTGTTGTTTCAACGCGCTAATATCTGGAGGTATCAGTAAGATTTAAAAAATATATTTTAATATTTGATGGCCCGATTCTTGAGAAAGGCCACAACTCTAAGTGCGAGTCGAGCAAAAAGGTGCGCGAGCAGGTGACACGACGTGTCGGAGTGGGTGAGTCGGAGGAACAAGAAATTGATGCGTGCGATTTCGCTAGCATATGCTAGTTAATAATAAAAATAAACACGATGTGGCTGGTGGCTACTTATCTTGTCGTGAAAATACCTACTTTCAGTCAGTGAAACGGTACCAATATGCATTTACACAGTTATTTGCAAACAGTGTCTAGTTGTGTCATGTGTTACTGTAAAACTCGTTGCAAGTTGCTATTTCCGCTAATTCATGCTTTTTCTTGGGTCAAGCGGTATTCTGTACTGAATTTGCTAACCGTTTTTATGAATAAGTGCTCCTTGCTCTCTCTGCTCTCTCTATGGTGCAAAGTAGACTAGTGAAATAGGCTTTAAAATACTTTGGCTCGTTCACACAATGGTTACGTGCTGCCTTCCTCGGTGAGTTACTCTGGCTTCGAACTTCAAATGAGAAGGGCGACGCCGTTTACTGTGGTTTCGCTAGCGAAGTCAGCCTGATGGAAACAAGTGGAGAACAACTCAAATCCATAAAGCCATCTGACAGCTAGCTGGTCCTTTTTTGTCTCATAACAGTTTTCTTATGTCCTTATTTTGTTGTCTCCAGATGCGATGATGGTGGAGGCGGCGCGGCGACAGGCACGGGCGTGCGCGCGGCGTCGTTGCGGCTCGCCAACGGCCGGGTTGCGGCGCAGTCGGCAGAACAGCTGCCGCACTCGCCGGCCGACTGCGCGTCCGTGCGCATTTCCATGGACAACACCAACACCTGCTGCACCGACTCGCTCGTCACCGCCCTCGACGACGAGACACTGCTGCTAGGTAAGACTATCAAGAAATATTCGTCCGAAGTTGTCTTTGTAGTTATCCTTATTATCTTTGAAACAGCCTGGTAGTAAACAAAAAAAATTCAGGGTGGATACAGAGACCAGTGTTGGCACAGTCGTAATGTCCCCGATTTGCGTGTCTTAGGTCGTGGGTTCGATAGTTCGTAGTTTATTTTATCGCCACTGCTCCCAAAATCGTGAAGGAAAACATCGTGAGGAACCAGGCATGTCCTAGAACCAAAAATACAAAGGCAATGACATCTACCAACCAGCACTGGGCCCGCGTGGTGGATTACGATCCACTCTGTCTCTCATAGACTTCGGCTTGTGCCCCAGCAGTGGGAACGTTATAGGCTGATGAAGTACCTAAACAAAAAATACTTCGTTTGGCGAGATTAGTTATACCGTGGCTGTAGAGAATCAAAGGAAAGGTTTATTTTACACCGCAGCAGCTTTGTGATACCAATATGCACCTACTCACCACCCTATAACGTTTTTTCACAAGCCCGCATTTCAGCTGGTAATTTGGGTATCGTGGTCAACATAAGGGCATTACCTTGTTTGTTGAACGACGTGTACAGTAACAGCCACGGGAGCGGGTTGTTGACATCGCCATTCTTCATGTACTCGTTCGATTACTATCCAATATCAACGATGATACTTTAAAGTCAACTCGTGGAGCCTCTACTAAGTTTTATTAAACATAAAATCAAAATCGAAAAGTATTTTATTCAAATTAGGCTAAGAAATTGCACTTTTCGGACGTCAAAATTACACAAGACACTCCCCGGAACGCCCGCCCTTCACCATAACACCGAACCTGGAGATATAAAACGTGTAGTCATGTAACGGAAAGGGTATATACACGGCTTCTTTGGATGATATCAAACGATATTGGAAGGGGTTTTTAATCATATCTGTTCGTAACATGTTCGGAAGTTTTAGGAATGTTTAATACATTGATACCAGAAATCAAATCAACAAAAAATAAACACATCACTCGGAAGAGATTTATCGATTGCGGTGACACGTTTGTTATGATTTGAATTTAAGAAACATGAAACCAAAAATTTGAAATCAATTCTTAGAAACTATGTATAGTAATTCTATACCAGCTGTTATCTATAGTGCTTAAGGATAGCAATAGGGTTTCTCTTTCTGTTACACACTGTATAATCATACATATTCAACCTATAATGTTCCCACTGCTTGGACAAAGGAAGGCCTCCTCTGTTCGAGAGGAAATACCCGAAGATACTCCATATAAATAATTGATTTGCCATTTTAAACCTCATTTGGGTTAAAGCTTCCCTTTGATGGCTCACGAAAATCTTCGCCATTCAAAAACTGGATGTACAAATTCTAAACTGCATTAAACGCATGACTCATGCAGATGCCTCATTGCCTCTCCTAAGCTCTGTCACTCGCTAACACAGTCGTGACGGTATTCACCCTCTTTATTGGCTAGAAGGGCAGGCAGATTCAAATCAAGTGCCAGCGCCTGCGACCTCCCGAAGTATGCAAAGGTCGAATACGTTGGCACGTGGCTCCTTGCACAATACTACATACTATTACTGATGTATGCAGCTCAACCCCGTACGTAATTGTCTTGACCCATTTGGTATTTTGTTTTTCCATTCAGTTTTCAGTATTCCATCAATGTAGGTAACTAATATTTAAATATCACTGAAGCTAGGCGATACTTTGTACTTAGATAGTCCACATGGCAGATTGTTTTGTTTTTCGCCACAATCTGAAAAAATATTATAATATAAGAAATTGACCGGTCGAACTGGAGGAGCCTGGGGGAGGCCTATGTCCAGCAGTGGACGTCTTTTGGCTGAAATGATGTTGTGATGATAAGAAATTGTGAATTTCGCAGACTTTATTAATGGATCGCCCTCTTAAGTATACGCTTCATAAAAACAATGACAATTAATGATAGTGCGCAACTGCGCACACTGCAACAAATAAACTGTTTTGGTGTGCGCTCTCAAAAGTTGAACAAACCCCAATTTAAAATAAGAAAATGTTAACATTTCACTCATTAACTCAAACTTAACAATATCGTTAGCCAGAATAATTAATTAAACGCAAAAAACAAAGCCATTTTAGTCTGTTTAAATCAAATAGACGACCGCTATTCTTCCGAATGCATAATTATGTCGGGCCCAAGACAAATCTGGTTTTCGAAATATGTCATTTTCTATATGATGGCCTGTCGAATGGTTGTGAATAGCTATGCTGGTAGCCTTGATTTATTTATTTATTTGGTTAGCCTACAATTGTTTACACGCTACATTTTATTTAAAAGTGCGTGCACTTATTAACATTTATAAGTGCAACAATTACTTACAGGCTAAGACCACATGTACTAATTTATTTATACTATATATTTCATTAAAATAGTGTAGAACAGAAATCTCAAAATCAAATAACAGAATAAATAAATTAAACTAAGTTTACATTAGAAAATAAATAACATTATAAAAGTATAAAATTTACAATTATGAATTATGATATTATAATACATCCCCCACTAAACTTGATTGACGAATGAAACTTCAAACCACAATCTACTGAGAACTAGGTACCTACCTAATAAACAAAAAAATCCGAAAGCACTTTACCTCACAAGAATATCGAAACTAAGACGTCGAGCCAAACAACCATCCTTGCGGTCAGTAAACCAATGCCTTATTTTTCTTCTAAAAACAAAATTAGGTCTTAATTAATGTTTTTAGGGCGTTTCCGGAATCCCAGTAACTCATAAAAAAGTTTCAAAAATAACGGTTTCCGTTCCAGTTACTACGTTATTTCGGTAACCGAATCAATAGCAAAAAACACATTGGAATTCTTAAATCGGAACTGAAACCGCTGACTCATTGATTATAGCCATCTGCGTCAGGGTCATTGACAGAACGATTAGGGAGAATTTAATACGGAAACCTCAGATTTCTAGGAAAAATGTTTAAGGTCGTAGGTGCTTCGGTGCTTCGGTGCCAATGTTTCGCTGCGTTTTAACTGTCATGCCTTTACCGAAACATCGTAGTTGAAAAAAAAAAGAAACATTGACTAAAATATCTACAGTTTCAAAGAAAAGTGCAATACCGGTTAAATGTATGACACAGCGAATTGGCAATATTGCTGTTCCATACATTTTATCCATAGGTATTGCACTTATTTATGAAAGTACAGATTTTTTTAAATAGTCGACGGAATATTTCAGGGGTGTTCAGAAATGATTCTGAACAAGAGACGACGTTGACGTGGATTCAGTACATGAATCCAAGTCAACGTCGTCTCAGTCGTCAGTACATGCTGCCATCCTGTATATTGAGTATCACCAAACTTTTTCGTAGCCAGTACGATTATATGATACGACGATACTTTAATATGTATGTCTTTAAATCAAAATCAAAATCAAAAGTCATTTATTCAAATTAGGCTGAGAATCAGCACTTTTCGAACGTCAAAATACATAAGACAGTCCCCCAAAAACGCCCACCCTTCGACACTTCCTAGTGCTTTAGCTGGGAAGAAGAAGTGGCGCAACAAACTCCCCAGCAGCACAGCTGTCTGTTTAGTCGGATGGACTTGATTCTATACATACATAGGCAAAGTAATGAACAATAACGCATATTACCAAAAATAAAAGTTTCCTGGTATAAAGGGCTCTATATGTCAATAACTAATGACTTATTAGATAGATGATAAAAAAACACTTGGTCAATAAAATTAAAAAAAAAAAAGTATTTAACTAAATAAATATATGAACCCATATAACCTGTTACTAGGTACCTACGCTAATTCTGGAGAAAGAACATAAACATTGTCTTGTGTTAATCACAGCGACCAACTATTCTTGTCATTTAAATAGTCGTTAATGGAATAGTAAGCCTTTAAACAAAGGATGGATTTTACTTGAACTTTAAACGCATCAAAAGGCAAATCTAGCAAAGAAGTGGGAAGCTTGTTATAAAAAGTTATACCAAGCCCAACAAATGAGTTATGAACCTTATGAAGCCGGTGAAAGGGAGCACGTAGTTTGTCCTTGTTTCTAGTGTTAACGGTATGAATATCACTGTTTTTAGTGTACAAGTGTATATGTTGCCTAATAAATAAGATGTTAGCTAATATGAATTGTGATGCCACTGTGAGAATACCAATATCTTTAAAAAAGTCCCTCAAGGAAAATCTGCCACCTAACTGGTAAATTGCACGAACAGCACGTTTTTGAAGGACAAAAATATTTTGAATATCAGCGGCTTTGCCCCACAGCAGAATACCGTAGGACATAACGCTGTGAAAATAACTAAAGTACTTATACTAATCGAGCTGTATCGACGTCAGTGTATTGTCTTACTTTTCTGACGGCGTAGGCGGCTGAACTGAGCCTCCCTGCTAGTGTTGATATGTGTGATCCCCACTGAAGTTTGGCATCTACTGTTATGCCCAGAAATACTGCCGTGTCTACGGTTTCAAGCACCTCTTTATCTAAGACGATATTGGGACCTAGATTTCTAACATTCGGTAAGGCGAACTTTACACATTTCGTTTTTTTGGCATTGAGAACAAGGTTATTTGCCGTAAACCAATCCGTAACCATTGAGAGTGCACTGTTTACGTCGTCAAAGTCTTGTCTATTCCTATCTACTTTAAAAATAAGAGAAGTATCATCTGCAAACAGTACAACATCACAAATACCTTTTAAATAGAACGGTAAGTCATTAATATATACTAAAAACAAGAATGGGCCGAGTATTGAGCCTTGAGGCACACCTAACTGAACTGGCAGCCCGGAAGATTTTTTACCATTAATTTCTACACATTGAACCCTATTTTGCAAATAAGAATTTATTACGTTTAGAGCATCGTTATGGACACCGTAATAACGAAGTTTACACAAAAGCGTCTCATGGTGCACGCAATCAAAGGCTTTTGAGAGATCACAAAAAACTCCAATAGCATTTTGCGAGTTCTCCCATGCGTTAAATATGTGTTTCAACAGAGCAACACCCGCATCAGTAGTCGAACGACCTTTTGTAAAGCCATATTGCTCATTATGAAGGAGGCTATTTAAATTAAAATGTTTTAGCAACTGCTTGAGTATTAACTTTTCAAATATTTTGCTAAATGCAGGTAAGATAGAAATAGGCCTGAAATTACGAATGTCATTTTTATTACCTGATTTAAATAATGGTATTACTTTACTACTCTTCATGAGGTCAGGAAAAGTTCCTGAATCAACACATTTATTAAAAGTGACAGCTAGATAGGGGGCTACAATTTCTATAATATTACTTAAAAGTTTAATGGAAATGCCCCAGAAATCACCAGTGTTTTTAGACTTTGGCCGTAATGTTCAAACATAGGTAAGCTGTGTCAATACCGGACCTAGGGAACCCACATTAATATCAATAGGTTACTGGTTAGTAGCCACAGTAAGGTCGGAACGAAACTGCGTATCCTGTACAAGCAGATTCCATTTAGATCGAAACGAGTATGATCCTGATCCCCTCAACTGGACTGCCCTACCAGTCAGTTTGTCGGTAAATTATCAAGCCGTTTTATGGTCGGAGTTTCTTAGCGAAAGATGGATATGCTAGTTACTTGTATGTCTATGGACTATGTAAGTCACATGAAAGTGCTTGCAATCCGAACCACCTTGATTAAGAACATAGAATACAGTTCATGTGTGTCAAAATCAAAGGTCGTTTATGTAAATTAAGCTACGAATCAGGACTTTCTGAACGTCAACATTACATAAGATAGTTCTTCAAAACGCCCACCCTTCCTCCTACCTCCCACCTCTTCCTACTGCATTGGCGCAACAAACTCCCAAGCAGCACAGCTGTCTGTTTAGTTAGCGTTTATTTTTCCTTTATAAAATATCACAATAGATGATACTTTATTCACATTTCAATCTAGCCTATTAGCTAATTAGTAAGTTAAATACAACTTAAACTGCTAAGTAACTATAGTTTAGTTAGATGGCATCATCAACACCTTGCCATCTATCTATCTATTGTTAGCTGCATCTCCAACCTACACCCCTCCGGCCAGCCCGGACCATGTGATCGAGTTCATATAAGACCGCGCGCAGCGTGACCACAGAGGCATTCCTGAACCCGGCGGCGCGCACTTTACTGTTCCCTATCGGTTCACTTAATTAATACTTCTCAATTAATTGTTTTGATTAAAAAGACTTTGTTTGTTAACTTTTCATTTTTCATTAATTCAATTCCTAAAATCAGAAGCGGGACACGTCTCTCGTATTCCCACAATTTTTTTTTTTTTTTTGCTTTTTTAATATGTCGAATTATACCTACCGCCCCCAGACAAAGACGTAAACGTGAGTGCACGCCACCGCCGCCTGACCTAACTCATCTTAGTATTACCTTAGACGCAATACTTAATAGGGTCTCTGCCTTGGAGCGGTGTTCAATTTCAGAACCACGATCGAGCGTGGAGCAGCAGCCGCGCCCTGCCATCACCGGCACGGCCAGCCCTCCCGGGGTCACGCGACCTGTCCCGACGCCACTGGCACCGGCGCTGTCGCTGCCGCCTTCGCCTTCAACGTCGGCTGCAGGGGACGTTGCAGAGCGTCTTATCGATGCACTAAGGAGCTTAAACCCGGTGAGATCAAACCATTATTACGTCTCTGATTTCGACCCTAATGTTCATGACGTCATTGCATGGTGTGAAGAATTTGACCGCGCTAAATTAATAAATAGATGGGACGACAAAGAGTGTCTGGCCCGTATCGGTGTGTGTCTGAAGGGTGAATCTCTCTCGCTGGTTACGTAATTGGACCGAAACGGATCGTACTTGGTCTACCTTTAAATTACAATTAAAATCACTCTGTCCACGACGTGTCGATGTAGCTAATGTCCTGTATGACGTCATGTGCACGGAGTCGGATAAATATTCCACATACGCGGAATACGCGCGCAAATCTTTGTTGCGATTGCGTGTTATTAAAGGACTAAGTAATAAACTTTTGTGTGCAATCATTGTGCGAGTTATTAAGGATCCGTAGATTCGTGCTGCAGCTATGAATGCAAAATTAACTACCAAAACTATTGTGGATTTTTATCAATTTATGTCATGCCAAGTAAAACCAATTCAAATATTAACAAAAACAATGTTGATGCTCAATCTAATCGAACAACTAGCGGACGCGATAACGGCGGTAATAGGAGCCGTAGTTACATTGATAAAAAAACTGTGAAGTGTTTTTCGTGCGGCGCTTACGGTCATACCAGTAAGAGCAACGCATGTCCTAAACGATCTAAAATTAGTAATAGTTCGAGCTCTAAAGTCGAAAGCGATAGTCCGGGTAATAATGCCAATTCTCCGAACGTGAAAAAGTGCAACTTTTGTAAAAAATGGGTCATACGGAAGAAAAATGTTTTACTAAACAGCGATCAGAGTCACGCAATTTTTTTTTTCCGAAAAACTCAAATTCTTCATCGACTTAGGAAAAGTACTTCTTTACATAGATGACGTTTTTTTATTGAAAAGTGATACTGTTGAAGAGGGACCAACTTTGCTTGATTCGGTATTAAAAACGTTAACAAAATCCGGTTTTTCAATAAATTTACGGAAATTCTTTTTTCTGACTACAGTGGTGGAATACCTTGGGAGAACCATTAGCAATGATCAGGTTAGGCCGAGCACCCAAAAATGGGTTGGGTATCGGGTTGCATTTTGTTCCCCCAGAAATACACCAGTCAAACGGCCAAGTATAGCGGTACTGCCGTACCGTTCTTAACATGATACGCATCGACACGAATCACAAATTTGAATCTTGGTCAGAGGTACTTTGGAAGTTACAATTAGTAATAAACGTAACAAAACAAAAAACCACTCGATGTTCGGCACTCAATCTTCTAATTGGTACAGAGTCTACCACCCCAGTTATAAAAGCTCTTGTTAAGGATATAACTATACAGAGCGATAATCCAAATCGCGAAGCGTGGCGCGAGTTACATAGACAGCGTACTTCCTTCCTAGTGGAAAATCAGTCCGCTCAAGATGCGCGTGTGAATAAAAATCGTTCAACGCCAAGAAGATTCGCAGTGGATGACTTGGCTTATGTAATTAAAAGATCACAATCGATTGGCAAGCTAGACAGCGGTATGCGTGGACCGTATCGTGTCACTAAAGTTCTACCAAATGGTCGGTACGAGCTTCAGTTGGTGGCGGGCTCATATGGCAAAACCACAAAGGTTGCCGCCGAATATATGCTGCCATGGTATGGTGAATGGACGCCCGAATGTTGTGCCGCATTCTTCGAATGTAAGTCATAGTAACAAAAAATAACAACAAATCTGTTCATGTGTTGTTTTTACAGCCACTTTTGTCATAGGTACGTTGTTACCCCTTTGTTGACATTAACAATGTAATCATTGTTGTGCTAATCAGACAGACGAATTGTTATGAGTGACACTTAAAGTGTGCTTATAGCGTAATACAAAGACGCATAGGCGCACGGCACTTATCGCTATGCGGCAAGTCAAAGTGTACTTGGGTCGGTTAATTGAAAAGTGTACTGTTCATAATAAACAAACCTCACACTTGTTATTTTAAACCTTTGTTATGCTTATGAACCGAACTATTCATCGGTTTAGTATACTTGATCCAAGATTACGTTTCTAAGAACTTTGGTTGAATGTATGTTCTTTATTGTTTCTGAGTTATGACTAATCACCAAAATAACGAGTTTCTACTCTAACTGTATTTTAACTTACGCCTTTACCTTTAGCGTTGTTCCTACCATGGGGTAACTGTCGTGACCCAGAAAGTACCCGTGTCTCTATGACATTCGGGGCGTGACTGGCAAAGTACTGTGTAAATCCTGAGGACAAGCTTTGCCATTTATACCATGTAAGCCCATTGCAACAGCATAAGGTTTTGGTTGGTATTATGGTTGGTGAGCTCATTGATGGCCTTTATGAGGTTTTGAGTTCGTATGGCATATGTGTTACATACAGCGAGAAGACGTTCGTTATCAAGGTGTATTATGTTCAATGGACTTACAGTATTTAAAAGCAAATCACGTCTGATTAGCATTTGATCGAGTAAACAGTAAACTCATTCGTCAGTTTTCTGCTGTCATATCTAACATTTAGATGTTTACTCTTTGTTTTTAACGTGCAGGTTCTGATGATGAGGAGAATGAAGTGGATCCACAGCCGAGCACCTCGTCGGCAACATCGAGAACTGACGAGTCGGAGGTAGCTCCCGCTGAAGAGGCTCCGGTGGTTGCCGAGGCCTGCGAGGACGCCGGCACGTCAGGAGAGGCCGTGTTAGCTGCATCTCCAACCTACACCCCTCCGGCCAGCCCGGACCATGTGATCGAGTTCATATAAGACCGCGCGCAGCGTGACCACAGAGGCATTCCTGAACCCGGCGGCGCGCACTTTACTGTTCCCTATCGGTTCACTTAATTAATACTTCTCAATTAATTGTTTTGATTAAAAAGACTTTGTTTGTTAACTTTTCATTTTTCATTAATTCAATTCCTAAAACTATATAAATAAAACGAAAGGTCCTGACTGACTGACTGACTGACTCATCAACGCCCAGCCCAAACCCTTGGACCTAGAAAGCTGACATTTTGCACAGCGGTTCCCTTTATAATGTAAACAAGGAATAAGGAAGGATTTTTCGAAATTCAAACCCTAAGGGAGTTAAATAGGGGATGGACATTCCGCGCGTGCGAAGCCGCTGGCAAAAGCTAGTTTTGTACAAACTTCAACAAAAGAAAAAGGAAGCTCTTACGATAAACTTGATGATTGTTGAAGATAAGCCGTGGTGGTGAGCACTGTTGACCCAGTGGTAACGACCGCGTCTTACGACTTTGTAAGTATGCGGTTGCAAGCCAGACTGGCGCTTTACTTTGTGTAAATTGTTTCATCGCCACTGCTCTCAAACGGTGAAGGAAAACATAGTGAGGAAACCGGCATGTCCTAGAACGAAAAGTTCGAAGACATGTGACATCTACCAAATCGCACTGGGCCCGCGTGGTGGATTACTGCCCACGCTATCTCGAAGAGAAGAGGCCTGAGTCCCAGAAAAGAAAACATTATTTAATAAAAAAACACATAAACCTGCATGGGCACTCATGAAACGTCAGAAGCTAGGTGCACGGTTCCAAATTGTCGCTTCCTATGAAGAAGAGCCGGTAAGAAACTCGCTGGCTTTTACAATGTTTTCAAATTACAGTGATAATAGGTATGGGAGGACAGTACAGGCCTGTCAATAAGTACCAGGTACTTAGAGGAATGAAAATACAGAATAGAAAATATAGGCTGATTATGTAGGTATGTAGGTAATGTGAAAATACATCGAATTTCAAAACTGTCCCTTATCTACTTATAATACTTGTTGAAGATGGTATTTTAACTCCTCCAGTCACGTTTCTATAACAACCACAATTCGTCTTGATCTTTTTTTTATACATTTCGTCGCTGGCCGCTAGGCACCACTCAATCAAAGGACTACTGCCATAAGTATTTGTTCTTTCCAAGACAAAATGAACGACGATCCTTTATACTTAAGATGGCAGATACTGATTCTATTGAATCGAGTTACCAAGACTATGTAACGTAATGCCTGTGCCTTTGAACTTGAACAATGAGCTTCATCATTGAAAAACTAGGTTCTCCGTACGTCATTCTCGTCGTAACGTTCAATTTATCTAAAACTTACCAGGTAAAAGTAACTCGGTTTCGTCACGATGGGAAGTACCCACTCAATCATTGGTTACTCAGCAATTTCTTGAAAGAATTACCGGATTGACGTACCGAAATACCCAACGCAACATAGCAAAGGCTGCATGAATCGATTACATAAGAAAGGTTACTAAAATGTTTGCTAAACTGAGTAAAAGGTCACCATTTGAACTTCCGTCTACAGTTAGAGTTTTTTTCCGGTGCGGGTGAATCACAGAAACGCCGGCAAAACAACATAACGCTCCGGATTTCGGTCGCCAGTCACAATTTAATTTTTTCAAACTCACACATACACCGGAACCGTACTGGAACAAAAAAGTGTAAAGCGAAGATTCGGCCCGCGATGGCCGCACGCGCGGACATGAAACCCATTTCCTGAAACAATTAAGGCGCACCAACATTAATATTGCAAAGTTGACGCCGCTCTCCATCCGAACGGTTAAAAATTCAGAGACTGCTCCCTTCCTCGCTCTCCAAACAATCGAAAAACAAACTGATAGGAATTTGGACCAGCTAATAAACACCATGGGAAGCTCTAGCAAAAACCACGAGAATTAGATCGAGCTCTACCAATCACTGAAACGCGAGCACATCACTGAGTGGGCATCAAGGAAAACAGCCGTGTGTCACTCCATTACAATGTTGTATGTTTATTATCAACTAATTGAGTCCGCCATAGAATCTTGTCATTCTTGTAAGTTTTAAAAGCCCAATTTAGTTAGTAACAAGTGTAATTTTCCAATTAGCAATAGTTCCAGCTTTAATTATCCGCACTTAACGTGCGTGTAATTGGTGCAATTTGTTGTTTGGCATTGTATTGAAATTCAGTGGCGGGTTGTTTGGGCAGCTGGTTATCGCGGCTATCGGCCATCAAGCAGTTAGCATTGACCATGAATGTTGGGAATGTGAGATGTGCGGGCAGCGAGCAGCGGGCACAGCGCTCAGGAGGCGAAGCGCGCATGGCGGCTCGCTCGCTTCCGCGACCGTGTGGCGACTCGCTCTGAGCAATGAGCAGTCCTCCGCCGCCCAGTCGAGCGCGATGACATGCCGCGCACAACCCCCCACGACTAAAGCTCCATACATACGCGAAACAAGCTCGCCGACAATACATTAAAACAAACCGTGTATCGCGAGTGCAGTGATAAATATCAAAGGATTTGTTTTCAACGTGAACGAAATTATTCAAGAAAAATGTCGCGAAGGGGATTTTCTTGTCACGTTCGTAGATAATTTGAATTTCAGTGTCAAAGCTTATAAATGTTGTACATGTCTAAATGTTCGGGTTTGTTTTGTCTCGTCAGCTGGGGTCTAACTAAGGGACTAACAATGAAATTGAATGTTAAAAATTATGAATTCATGGGGAACAATTAGGTAATATTGTTCAATTCTCTGATACAAATATTACGGTGTAAATAAAGACTCGACAATTCAACCAAGTATTAATCGAAATTATAAAACTTATTAATCCTAGCTAAATATCCTATTTTGTTCTCAATGACAAAAAAAGAATCCTGAAATAATATTCGGTGAAAAACTATTTGAGTTCAAAATAGGATGTGCTGCCTCAGCAAAATAAACAAATTAAAACAGTGTATTAAAAATAAGCTTCAAAGTATATTTTTAACGACGTTATCGCATGTCCTAACTTTGTGTAACAACGCTAAATGTCACATTTATCAACATTGAAAAAAAGCTCATTCATCGCTGAAACCAATAAGGAACATAACTAACAGAAATAAATGTAAAAGTGGGTTAACACATAGTTCGTGCTTAGTGCCAAACGGATTGCCACACCGTCAGCATCGCTGCATCGCGCTCCGATCGCAGCGATACTGAGAATAGAAGACATTCCCCCAAATATATCACTGATATTAATAAAGTACCATTAACTTTTCCAATGTGAACTACTAACCTAGATATTAAATTTTAAACCGACGAAAATTTAAGAAAAAAATTGTGGTGCGAGTATAAGACAACACTGAAAAATAAACAGAAGAAATAGGTAGGAGTCTCAAAGAAACTGAGATCTAAAAAAATCTCGGTTATATAATTATATGCCATACGCAGTGCTCTCAGAGTTATATAAAAACAAATTATACCGAACAACCAACTTCCATAAAGTGTACCGATTAGAAATTGCAAACAATAAATCGATTCCACCACAGTACAAAGTTGTCGAATTCCAGAAATACCACAGATGTTAAATTAGCTGCGTAGAGAATCAAAATATCGTGCAATAACAACTGGCAATATTTGTAGGCACAATGTAACGTGTGTAGAAGACGATCGCAATCCTATCGTGATTACCCTCAAGAGTGGCTTGGAGCAGCTGGCACACTTGATATCGGCCTCACCCGATACCCCAGTTCAATTGATATAATCCACGACTCCGAACTACCAACACATATTGCTTACAACCACTTGAGAATTGACATTGCAACAATATTATTTACCATTCGAAGTCACGTGGCAAGAACGTCGCACGTTAGCGATTAATTCATGTTTATTAAACAAATTAACGATACTAGTGTGGCATTAGATACGCGACGACTAATTGCCGACGAAGAACACTGAAGTGACGATGAGAAAAAAACCTCATAGACTATATAGCGAAAGGTTGAAACCATGAAACCGGAACGGCATCGCCGCCGGAATGATTGTGACGTCGCGATGATAAAAACGTAATTTCTGTCATTCAGGTTGGAATTGGGAATAGTTTACACTCGGCGACGCGAATCAATTGTCACCTCCAACGTAACAGTACTACTTAGGTATAAAAACTTTAAGAAACTAGTTCAAAGTATAAAATGTTAAGGTTTTGTAAGACGATGAATGAAAAACAACGTTAACAATAAATTCAATTGATTTCCTATAAAGTTGGTAAAGCGCTGCTGTAATGACGCCTACACACATCTAATTTAACGCCAACACTAAAAGTACAAAGTTCTTCTCTGAGATTGACGGCTATACATACACGTTATTCGCCATTGACAAATTCTTCATCGTCAAACCGATTCAGTCCATTGTTGATTTTCCGACCATATTACAGAACGTTTCATTCAAAGCTTTCGTCACTGCCTCTACCATTTGAAACATTATTTTATAATTTTTATAACCACAAAAATGTTGTTCGACTTTATCCAATGTATTGGTCTTGGGTGCATTACTCATTACCAGTCGGCAGCGATACGGAGGATTTTTTCGAGGACACGTTAATATAGTATAAGAAGTTAAGCGTGTCTTGTAGGACAAAATACAAGATTTTTCCATTGAAACTAACCATGGTAATAAATACACATACAGAAGATAATATATTCCAGTGGTGTCATGTTAAGTTGATTCGGCGTCAAACTGTTTTGCATGCCAATAAATGTTGAATGAGCGTCAGTTAGGAACCGCATTCTGTAATTGACGTAGAGTGAGGCTCGACCGAAATCTATAATGAGAAGTTCAGTGGTACCAATAATTGTGGAATGACAAATGTCCTCTTATCAAATAGACATCATAAAACAGCTGATTACAAATAGTTTGTGCTAGCGTCATTCACTGCATCCATTCACAGGGACAATAGAATTTGTGTCTGGATCAATTCTTTTGTGCAATGGGCGTGTGCTATGAAAGTACGGACTAGTAAATTCCGTGTGAAAACAATGTTTTGTGGGTCATATTGCCTTGTATTTTCTCATGGGTTCGAAACGTTTTTGAATGGTTTATTAAATGAGTAGATTTATTTAACCATTTAGCTACCTACATCTACGTCATATTATAAAGGATAGAAAATTTAATTAAAAAGATGAAGCGTTAGCCAATTCTAATAAGATTCACGATCATCGAGATACGTTCACGATACTAATTAAAACGTAAACTGTAGTGCATGAGTAGAATGGTAAAGATATCGCACAAGACGATTGTGAAGAGAAACTTTACACGGAATCTAATGTTAATTTTCATACTCACTGTTACAAAAATGTCTCCATAATTAAAATTATATTCGCAAAATGATTTTTCATGTAACCAATGATGCTATCAGTTTGCTTCAGCAATGCAAACCCTTAGTCTTCTACTAAAGATTACTACGATGAAATTAATCCACTAGTCTAAATAATATCCAAAGCTCAATTAAATTCGTCTCGGGCAAAAAAGTTTTTTTTTTTTTTGCTAATAATTGTCTTCGTCGACAAATTGAAAAGACAGAGCGATGCCTGGCCTTTCATTCTAAATCTGATTATTTTAATTCACACATTAGACATCACTATTGATATCTAACATTAGCTATAAATTAATCGTAGACTTAGCGCCATTCAGCTGTTTTTATTGCAGCGTCAGATCTCATATATTGACAAATGACGACTTTATTCTTTGTAATTTATTAGACGTGTGCAGTAACTGTCAAAACTACAATGTATTACTCAGCTGTTATTTTATATGTTGTTGCATTTATGCTTGGGTAACACGAGGCTAGTATAACAAGATAGTACCTATTAGTAAGCTAGCAAGCTAGTCACTCTAGCTTCGTGTGTACAAACAAGACACATTGCAATTATTTTTAGCAATATTAAAACTTGTACCTATAATAAATACGTTATTAATTTACACTCAAGGTAAAAAAAAGGCAAAGGTAACACAGATTACACATTATCGTGCCGCGTACCTACTCATGTTCTAATACATAATTAAATTGTAAATACCTACTTTAAGAAAACCATAAACTTGCTATTATAAAAGATTAAAGTTGCGTCAATACAATGCAATGCAATAAAACAAAGAATTAACTTTATTTTCAATATTATGTCTGACTGAATTCATTATTATTTAAAATAAAATGAATAGAATTATATTTTATAAATAAATTTAAATGTGATAAAGTGATTAAGGTATTGAAGTGACACGACAAATGTTCTTTAACTGAAAGTGCTTGTATATGTAATTTATTTTTAAAAGTGTTAAGCCAAAGCCAGTGAGAAAGATAGTAAGCTAGTGTCATATATATCAAAGATAGTAAGCTAGTGTTCTATTTCTGAGCTAGTAGCGGCCCCGTGTAAACTGCTCTAGCACGGCGCCAAGCCAGAATAGCAAGCCAGGATATTACTCACTTGCTTTTCTAGCTTAAAAAACTAGCCTTGTGTAATTCGGGAATCATATAGGACTAGCTTTTTGCATTAGCTTCGACCGCATGGACGTCTAAAATTATCCCACTGAAGCGTACTATCGGGATAAAAAGTATCCTACGTGTTAATTCAGATTACAAACCATCTGTGTGCCAAATTTCCACCAAATCTGTTCAGCCGTTTTTGCATGGTTGAGTAACAAACATTTTCTAAAGTTTTCACATTTATAGGTAATATTATTGGGATATAATATTAGTATGAAGTAGGATAATAGGATTTATAATTATTATTATTATCTTCTTTAATACATATTCAGTATATTTTTAAATATTTTTACAAAAATGATAAAAAAAAACATTTAAAATATAAAAAGAAGTAGCCCACCGGCATCGGGAACAGGGTCCAAGCTACCGGTGGTCAGGGCTGCTGAGAGAGGAACCTCCTCACTATACGCGCCGTGTCCAGTATAACTGCTTTCTGGATCAAGCCCTTGATCCAGCCGCCTAACGAGAGCCTCCTGAGGTGTTGGTCGAGGCTCTTGGCTATAATGCCATTGGCCGTCACGACTATCGGCACAATGACTGCTGTATCCACATCCCACATGTCGACAACCTCGCGTGCCAGGTCAAGATACATTTGTTTTTTTATCTTGCTCAGCTTTCACGAGGTTCTCGTCATGTGGGACTGCTATATCAATAATCATTGTGATTTATAATATTATTAGGATTTTTACAACACATCTAAGTATTTGAAATACTTCCAAAGTTACCGTTCCTACGTACCTTTTGTGTTGCCGGTATTTTTCTAAGGTTTAAAAAGTAAATGTCACTTTGAACGGTTGTTTGCTTAGCTGCGTCTCGCATACTTTGCTGCGCTCTTCATTAGTTTTCATAATTGTGTAAAGAATTCTGTTAGTCGGATTCTTAATTTACATAAGTAAACAATAAAACTCATCAAACAGTAGTTCGTATTCGAACGCGATTATTCATTTAATTAATATTACGTTATTTACTTGATTTTGTGTGTGTAAAGACGTAATTAATTGTTGGATGCATAATCAACCTAAATCATGTACCCATTGCTAGGACACCGGTCTTATCTGTATGAAAGGGAGTGTAGGTCTTCGAATTTTGGTTCTAGGACATGCCGGTTTCCTCACGATGTTTTCCTTCAACGTTTTGCGATGAAATTATATACAGATATACACAAAGTAAGGACCAGCAACTCGTAAGTCGGGGCCGAAGCTACTGAGCCATTGCTCACAAATTATCGCAACACCATTATCGGTAAATAAGTTTAATTGGTCGTTATCAAAGCATGACTAAGAATAATCGTGAATTGTGGAACCACGTGCTGCAAGTCCGCGACCGGTTTCCTGTAGTTTTAATATATTCAATGTTTATAAAACAAACTAATAAAATTAAGTCACTTCTGTTTATATGTCAGTTTTATTTTAACCTCACAGCAAGTATGTTGTGTTTATGTGACGTCACATTTGTTCGCGTAAACGTTTGGTGTTCGATATTATTTTCGCGAAAGAGTTGACAAATATGGACCTTTTGAAGCGAATTGGTTCGTCTCTTCGTGCAGCCATGAGGAACGCTGTTTATTTGCCGCGCATTCATAGGACTGACGGAAAATATACGACAAGTAAGGTTTATTTTCGGATTTTCGGTTTTTTATTTATCTCATCATCCGCATTTCAGCCGAAAGACGTCCACGGTTGGACATAGGCCTAAATGCCGGTTCCTCAAGCACCGCCACTTCGACGGGTTCTGTGCTTCTCGCATTCGGAAGATTCCTGATTTGTTTTGTCTAATTTCGACAAACTCAAGTCTCAAGTCGTACATATAGGAAAACTACGTATTTCATACAAAAGTATAATTTAATAGGGTGATTGTCAGTCATTGTTTTAATTAAAAACAGTTGCAGTACCTAAAAGTAACAGTGTTTCTTTGAAATGATATCAGCTTTTATCTGGTAAATAATTGTATTGCGTTCTTACATATAAAAATATCGATTAGTCACAATATTATCTACCTTGATCGATTATAGTAAAAATGAAATATTAAAAAAACGCAGAGACACAACGTATTTTATTCTTTATTAATTTTAATAAACTGCAAGCGCATTAATCACATCATATAAACTTGACACGGTTAAAAAGTTGTTAAACATAGGTCGAACAGACATACATCCCTGTTCCTACTTTTGTTAAAAATCCAAAATAAGGAGAGAATTATTCCATCCGTTCTGAATGTAACGACGTTATTGAATAATCATAAAACGTATTTCTTAATAGAAAATAAGAGCAAAACACAATTTACACAGAATTTATTCGCCTCGTACATGAATACGAACAAAAAATGACTGAGTAAACATACATAGGAAAAAACGGGAAATAAACGCTGAAAAATGACGTCAGTTCAATAAAATAAAAATACGTTTCAACGTTTTGCTTCGTATTCCTCATTCAATTCGGCTCTTTTGTTTCCAAATTAAAATAATATTTCCATATTTGAAGAACGCGTGAAATAAAGAAGGCTAATTATAATAAACACATTGTCATTATTAAATATTACAGTTAAAATGTTAAAATCACATAGCTTCCGCATTTTACTTGTGTTTCAGTTATTAATTTATGTTTATCTAAGTGCCTACTTCTTAAATAATTATGTTGTTCGAATTCTTTCAATGACCCGTGATGTTGATGACACAACAGAGAACAAAATGTGACAGTTTTTAAATTCGGAATGATTTTTTTTTTATCTGTGTCGTCCTTTTCTCTAAATTCTGTATATCCAGCCAGCAGCAAAAACCAAAACGACTAGAGAGCCACATGTGTTGCCTGACGCCAAAAAACTGGCATGTTTTCACACTCGCTCTATCTATTTTCATTCTCTCCACTAAAAAACTACAGCTGGAGGCTCGTGGATCGCACTATTTCTTAAATATTATTTTGAAAAATAGGTCTGACGTGGATTTTACTCAATCGAACATAACTAAGTTCTTCAATGTTATTCGATCGTTGTTATTGAAATATGTACCTATCTACTTGAGATTTTATTACACCTATCGAATCGTAGAATCGCGTCTGGGAATTCTTTATATCTGTTTTAAAATAACCAATTCACCTACCAGACCAATACCCCCTAAATGTGGCAATTATATCCAGATTTCACTTTATTCCAAAACCTAGCCGTTTGGCTGCAAACATAAACATTTGCTAGATAAAACAAATGTACAGACAGATAAATTGCGGGAAATGGCGACAGCATTTATTGTAGAAACAAGCAATTTCCGTGCCAATCGCCACACTGACCCACGTTCGAATTCACCCGCAATTAATCGATTCGTTGGACACTAGACTGAAAACTGAGGCCCTAGTATGAGTTTCTTTTAACTTCAGATTATAAAACTAAGGCAAATTGACCGCGCGGAACACCAAGAGTGAGGTCAAAAAACCGAATACTAAAGCATCAAATTGTAACATACAATGCGACGCTTTGTGGCGTACTAACTCGAGTTTTGAATCAGTATTTGGTTTTTTAATCTGAGCTTTTAGCCATCTCGATCAAACGCGTTCGGCGTTCCGATTGGCCCTGGTTAAAATAAACTCAAACTAGGGCCACTGTATATGCGATGGCTCGAGCCTATACTTCTAGCGAAATGAAGGACCGCCTAGACCAAGAAATAAACATAGCTAACCATTGTGCAATATTGTACATGCTCACAAATTCGTTTCTAACGTCTTATCGCTGTCGACCTTTCAGCTCAAGTTGGATCTTTCGTCACAGTTTACTAATCCACAATCAATGGCTACGTTATTGAAACACGTGTGCCTTCATGTGCGTTAACAACTTAGCCTTTAGGCGTTACGTCTTTACTATGTAATCACGTAGGCTCTTGGTGAAACACATCACATTTGCGCCCCTTCGTAAATTATCTTCTCAGTCTACACTGAGAAAAGCTAGATCGCATAACCTTTCTAACGAAGGTATTATTTCAACTTGTTAAAAAATCCGCCCAGGGTTCTTGGCTTGCCTCCTAAATTATCGGTATCACAGTACTCGAGATTCTAATCCGTTTCTGCCACGCATTCATTCATTCATCTAATTTCATTCGGTACAGTCACAGCTCTAACAGCCGCTAAAGCGTTGATATTGTTCTGCAGCCTAAGCGCTTCAAATATCTCATGTTCACATTAACCGACTCTTATCCAATTTTGATCTACATTGTGCAGTTCTTTTGGAACGGTTCACTCGTTATTATTACCGCCGCTGGCCATTACAAGTGACATGGAAATAGCTCGCTTGCCTTCACCGACTACAATAATTACAATCAATTTTATCTACTTAATATTTATTAAGATTATATTCCAGAACTATTTGGAAGTCGTGACTAATTTCTTTTGTAATTTTTACCATACTGATTAGTGTTACTATACAGGGTCAAATTAAAATAGCTGGCAATACTTTACCCACGCGTTGGATCAATATCAAAAAGTAATGAAACAAAAAAAAAATCTTCACCATCATTTGGGGGAAGGTCAATAACCGTAATCGGTCAGCAGGTTTTGTAATTCTACGTGGAACTTATATATTTTTTTACGAATTTCCAAAAACTATAATATAACAATTGTTAACGCTACACGTCAGTGTCAAAAAAGTTCTGAACAAAGTGAACGACGATTTTTTTTTCTATTTTAATTGTTTCGTTCGCTTTCGATACGATACCCAACACGAGAGTAAAGTATTGCTAGCCAATTTAATTTGACCCCGTACATAACCAAGGTGGAAGTGCTCTCGATCAATGTAATGTTTAAATAACGAGCATGTCGCGCTTGCCGTGTCTACAAAATTAATCTTAAATGCGGCAATGTGGAACTAGTTTGTGCGACATTGAAAAGGACGATATCTTTCTACGCCCTTGACGGCATTCGTGCACGTGTCAGAGACTGAGCCTCTGACATAACACTGTCGTCGTGGTTCGAGGAATCAGAACTATTAGAATGCATTGAATGATATAGCATTGTTCTATTCTAGAAATTGGATGGTAAGCTGTTCACGTACTGGCGGAGTAACATTAATAAAAGTATTTTTTTCTTAAGTAGCTTCTTATATCTGTCACCGTAAGATTGTGAACACCGTTAGTTTATAACCTATCTCGCGAGATTGTAAACCGTCGATAAAGTGTGAACTGCACCATACTGCTTACCGGCCGAATAGCTTAGGTTAGAGCTGCGACCAACGCGAGCGCTACTTCCAAGTTAGTGGCAGTTACTTGACTAATTAGTAATAGCACAAGGTACTATCCGTCTCGATACCAGTTCACAATTTGACGGACAGATTATAAACTATCGAAAAATAGTGCGTTAAAATGTAAATGGTTTTTGCAGTTCACAATTTATCGACAGTTAACAATCTCGCGAGATAGATTATAAACTAACGGTGTTCACAATCTTACGGTGACATATCCACATCACATCGTTCATCTAATGTGATGTGTCAGTTTTTACTCTATGTGTAAGATGGTTTACCGAGGCTCCCAGGCCGTAACGATCGTCAATTTCCGAACACTTTCAGTGCAAAGTTTTTATTATGTTGCAAATTGTCTGACAGTCGTGAAGAATTTGACTGATAGTTTTTGTTCCGTGTGACAGCGCTAACGCCAGTACCATCCGCCTACATTGTCCACACATCATACGCTCGGCAATGCTCGACAATACTCGGACGTATTTGCCGAGCCTTGATCTTAGCACCGACGGACGTAATGTGATTGTACGATGTCTGTCAAGTTAGTGTTTGACGTTTTGGAATGGTTCGGATTTGTTTGCTAATGTTACCGTCTTCATTGTGATTGTCAGATTTAAAGTTTTCGCATTCGAATTTCTTCAACAGTCGAAATTCCAAACCTTTACTTTCAACTGCCACTCATTTTCTTTTCTTTTTTTCGTATAAACAATTGAACTTGTTAAACAACATTCTAAAACTGTTTCAAACTCATAAATAGTCTCTAAGGTCTTACTCGAATTGAGAGTAATTTTTGAACAAATTATTAAACTTTCATAAACATTTTAACTGACGTAATTATCAGTCAGTGATTTCGCAGTATCATACTAATATTATAAATATTAAAGTTCGTATGTTGATGTTTAAACTCAATCACGCAATAACGGCAAAATAGATTTGGATGAAACTTGGCACATAGATAGCTTATAACCTGGATTAACACACATAATTATTTTTATCCTGGAAACACGTTCCTGTGGGCTAATTTCCGAGAACAATACGGGCGAAGCCGCAGGCAAAAGATAGTACATTATATAAACCACATCAGTATACTATATTTACATGACAGTGTAAGCACCTGTTTCATGTTCTGTCCGTTTATCAAGGCCATCTCTGAAACGGCTGACCCTGTGAAGTTACTGAATCTGAAACATCAGACTTCTTACCATTGTGTGTTCGTTTCCGGAAAATTTACGAAAACTCAGACAATGGAAAATTATGGCTGACTTTATGAAAGTTACAAATAAAATAAAACTGCGAAAAACCTAATCAACTTACAACTTATTGTTTAGTCAATAAAATATTAGGAATTATCAACTCCTGTGTTGATAATTCCTAAGCCTTAATAATTTTATTGTGGAGTTTTTTTTTTTTTATGGGAAATCGTCAAATAACTTCTCCCGCTCTGGGTGGAGCGGGAGGGCGTGTCAGACTTTTACTGGCTAAAACCCACCCGTGTTCCTTCAGTTGCCTGTGTGTCAGGGCCACGGTATCCCTTTCGAACAACCCGCACCCCTGGCAGAAGAATGTGGTGTGCTGTTATACCGCAATTAGCACAAAGGCTGCAAATAGACAAAACACGAAAGCACGACGCGACACTAGTGGAATAATGTCTATGGAAACTTCATGGAAATTGTTCTACCGAAATCCGGTAGAACAATAATTAACACGGAGCCTTTACACATATGAAGTTGTATAAAACTGAGAATCACAAATAATGAGTACAATCATTGTAGCGTGTTTGATTTTAATAAAACAAAACTCAGTTCTGTTGACAAAACTTGAGTCACAGAGTGGGATTTTGTGAAAACTGGTTGTATGACTAGTTGACCCCTAACGACTGTCAAAGATCCACGAATGTCAGCCGGGACCAACTGCTTAACGTCCTTTCTGAGGCACGGACCCTCCGTGTGTCAGAAACTAACGTACCTCTCGGTATGTAAAGATGGTACAGTCACGAGCACTAATATGTATACACATAGCCAGATTCAAAGCCGATTTTCTCTTAAATAACGATTGCAACCTTGAGATAACTTAGGTATTCATTATAGTGCGAGTTCCGAAATATTATTAGCATAACAACGTACTATTACAACTAGTAAAAGAGGAGAAAATCACTTTTAAAAGTTGGTAAGCGTATACAAGTTAGTGCTCGTGACTGTACGTAGCTTGACCTGATCAATTGAACCATGCGGCTGTTGCTGACACATTTTTTTTTGGTGGGGAATCATCAAATAACTTCTCCCGCTCTGGGTGGAGCGGGAGGACGTGTCAGACTTTTACTGACTAAAACCCACCAGTTTTCCTTCAGTTGCCTGTGTGCCAGGGCCACGGTTTCTCTTTCGAACAACCCGCACCCCTGGCAGTACGTACCCATAAGCCCCTCTCATCCCTAGTTACGGTAAACTCCAATAAAAACTTTTCCAAAAAAAAAAAAAACAACCGACTCCACACCAATTCATCATCCTTGGGGTCAAAACAATGCATATTTATGCGATAGCAGCAATCGCGGTTGATTTGCTGTCATTTTTTGAAGAGTTCCGTTTTCTGCCTCCGAAACGCATCACCAGATCTATATAAAATTTAAATGGGACCATTTCGGAATAAAAGCCTTTCTAAAGAAAAGAATTTAAAGAGTTGTACCTTCCATCATCAGCTCAGCGTCATGAGATGATGATGACCATACGCAAATGTCTCAATAGGATTAGAAAGCATAGGAAAAACATTGTTAATACCTGTAAGATTTGAGGGTTGCCCTCAATTTCCCTGGGATTCCATCATCAGATCCTGACTTGGTGAAAATGGGACCACCTCAGGAGTATACTCTTTCAAATAAAAAAAGAATTTTGAGAATCGGTCCACAAATGGGGGAGAAATCGAGGAACATACAAAAAAAAAATACGTTCGCTGGAACATATAACCTCCTCCTTTTTTGGAAGTCGGTTAAAAATAAATAACTGTGTTCCTTTATTGTAGTAAGTAGTAAAGACAGTTAGTTACAAGGGGCCAGAACAAACAAGTACCTACCTAAGTGATAATGTGTGCACAGATGACCCCCACGTTTCACCTCGATGACCCCTAGGCCCCAGTCTCTACCGTCAGAGATAACGCTTGATATTATGATAATTAATCGATATACTCGTACATAACAATGTTACATAGTGTATATATGTACATTGTAACGACATTTAACTTAGAAGTTCAGCGCTTACAATATAATTGCCACAGATTCAAACTTTTTACCTACATACGTATGTTTAAATAGTTCAAGCTTTCATTTTAAGACTAGCTGCTGCCCGTGGTTTCGGCCGAAATTATACCACGGGAACGTGGTACCAGGAGAAAAGTATGGCCTTTGTTACCTCTTATAGCCTCAGCTATCTACCAATGAAAGTCCCATCCAAATCGTCCCAGCGGTTTTCGAGATTAGCTGGAACAAACAGACCGACAGACAAGCAAAAAAAAAGTTTTTCGTTATTGGTATGTACCGTATTAAACAGTGTTTTTTTTTTTGTAATGAACCTTTTTGGCGCAGCCGTGAGACACATATTTTAGTACCTAGTTATTTATTTTCACATCTTTTTGTTGTTATTTATTTTGTGTTGCACGAACTGTGTCCAAATAAACGGTACTCTTTCTTTCTTTCTATTATGTTGTTTTTTTTTTTGTAGTACCGTATATACTTTCATATACGCATTTAGTAAAAAACTGTTATTTAGACATTATGTATGTACAGATCAAGGGAGAAAAAAACAGACTAGCAAAAAAAAACCATAAATAAGTGACGGTGAAGGATACTAATACTCGTAGGTACCTAATTCTCGCGTCCGGCCCTGGTCCAGGCTATGGTACGGAGCGAGAGGGCATGGGGAGACGTCACCTTCTTCAGCGAAGCAGTGATGCTCGCGAAGAGGGAGGCGGCGCACGTGAGGGAGAGGCAGCATATGCGCCCTCGCGACCCTAGCCGCCGCAGGATACGGAGACGCCCTGGGCGTCGGGAATCCCAGGCCGATTTCCGGCCACCGTAGGCATGAGCTTGCGGACGGCGAGTAATGGGTAGCTCGCAAGGGCCGATGCCTGTCAGGGGTGCGGGTTCGTTTGAAAGAGATACCACAGCCCCTGGCATACGGGCTACTGAAGGAACACGGGTGGGTTTTAGTCAGTAAAAGTCTGACACGCCCTCCTGCTCCACCAAGAGCGGGAGAAGTTATTTGATGATTTCCCATCCAAAAAAAAAAAAAATATAGGTATTTAATACAATTGGGGACTTTTAAGAAGACAGGAAACCTTGACCGCTTTTCCTGTACATTTCCCCCTTTTATGACACATGCCGGTGGAGAATTGTGTTTTTTATTTTAATATTATGACCTACATGACGCTCTTTCATAATAATGGAATATCATTTCATAGTTGGGCATTCCCAAGACAGTCACGTAAATAAACTTGTTTGCGATCATAAATATATTTTAAGTTTTCCTTACAAAAAGTAGAATGTTGCAAAAAACCTTACCGAAAAATGTAGACGTCATACGTCATACACCGTCATCATTCGGATGCGTCAATGAAATGATTGAATAGGTACCTAAAGTAAATGTTAGACGGTCAATTCTCTGTTTACAGGGGAACAGAGGTTTAGCAATACTACCGTTCTTTACCTAGAAAGGAGTTAACTCTCACTTGATCAATTTTTACTTTTTAATAGAATCTAAGAGAGTTCACAATTCTCTATCTTTCTGTCTAACAAACATTTTTAAAATTCAAATACTTCCCAAGTTATGAGAGTTTGTAGGCCGTTAACTGGAAAGGATTCTTTAGGTTAAATAGACAGAAATATCAATTGATGTGTCCTACAATCAGTAACGTAAGTATCGCAGTTTCCTGCCAGGGGTGCGGGTTGTTCGAAAGAGATACCGCAGCCCCTGGCATACAGGCTACTGAGGGAACACGGGTGGGTTTTAGTCAGTAAAAGTCTGACACGCCCTCCTGCTCCACCCAGAGCGGGAGTAATTATTTGATGTCCCAAAAAATAAAAGGATCACAGTTTTATAAGAAATAACGATTCGCGCGTTTTTTCTCATTTTCTCGGAAACAACTTTTAGGGCTCAACCCCTGTCTAGTTAAAGGACGGCAGAATAGTGTAGCAATTTTTACGTACTTTTTTCAATGTATCGTTATAATATAACATAACGCCTGTATTCTCCGAAGAGTTAGGCAGAAGTGTACCCAATATAGTTTTTTTTTTTTTTTTTGTGAATGGCGTCTTGCAGTTGACCTTGAGAGGCCGTGACTGCTCAACCGGACTTTCCTGTGAAGGTTTTTAGAACTCTAAAAGCCTCCAGCCAGGGCGTAAAACCTACTTAAACCTAAAACGACTGCGCACTGAGGGCAACCCCTGTGGGGTACGAACCTCGGCTCAGGGAGTCGCTGGCGGGGGGGGGGGGGGGGCAGCTAGTACTACTAGGGACAGGCTGGATCAAGATATTTTCATGATTAATAGACGGGGAATTTAAAGCTACTGGCTCAGCTGCGGCGCGGGCTGGCGCATCAACGAGCAAGGGACGGTCGGGGGTCTGATCGCTACTCGGGAGTCTTCGCGGGGCGCGAGGACCTCGGCGGCGAGGTCGGTAGGACGGTCGTCGTTTATATTTGTGTACTGTACTGGTGGCCCTATTCTTTTCTTGGAGAACAGTGATGGGGTCATCTGGGTCGGAGAGGACATGTTTCGGCCGGCGAATACTACTGATTCTACTGGGGACATAACTAGCGGCCTTCACAATCAAGGGATTGTCATGATGGGCCTTATGCACGCCGTGTAAATACGCAATTTGCACTTGAGTGACAATTTGCTACGTGCGTTCAGAACAGAGTGCAACCTTCCGAGAGCGGAGGCGGCGCGTGAGCGCGCCTTCTTGATATGCTCAGAGAAGGAGAGGTGCTGATCTAGAATCACTCCGAGATATTTGAGAACCGCCTGGCTTTTGCCCGGATTTAATTCGATTCGCCATTTCCTAAACCATGCACCGAGTACGTTGACTGCGGTCTGGAGGGATTTGGCTCTCGCTTTGGAACTACGCCCAGAGTATACCCAATATAGTACAGCGACATTTCCCAGTTATATTTAAGTCCCATGTCCCATGTTGTCCTGTTGGGGACGAGAAACGCACAAATCCAGACTCCGGGCTTGTATCTACTGACAAATTCCTAGTGGAAAAAAACTTTTTCAAAATGTTTTTTTGAAAAAAGAAAAACAGTTCTTAGTTATAGTACCTACCCCACACCAATTTGAAATTTCATAATTCTTGGGGTATTCTCAAAGTCAAACAATGCATATTTATGCGATAGCTGCAACCGCGGTTGATTTGCTGTCATTTTTTAAAGAGTTCCGTTGTCTGTCTCCGAAACTATATGAAATTTAAATGGGACCATTTCGGAATAAACCCCTTTCGAACAAACAAATAAATTGCAAATCCGTCTAATGACGGAGTTCTTCCCGAAAATAAAATCTAACACCCCGAATTGATAACCTCCTCCTTTTTGAAGTCGGTTAAAAACCCAACGACACGTTTCCCGGACCTTAAAATCAATATAAAAAGTAATTTATTCAAATTAGGCTGAGAATCAGCACTTTTCAAACGCTCGAATTACATAAGACAGTCTCCCAAAACGCCAGTTCCTCACCATCTAAAGCACTAGCTTTAGCTGGGAAGAATTGAAGCAACAAACTCCCCAGCAGCACAGCTGTCTGTTCAGTTAATTAAGCTTTATTCTCTACCATAGTAGGCATGTAAAGTACAAGAACCTGGGAATCGAATCCAAGATCTCAAGCTCAGCATTATCGCTTGTTTCCACTAGTTAAACGAGGCAGATACCGTTATGTCACCATTCAAATGACTAGAATCAATTCTATTTTAATGTAAATTTTGACGTTCAAAAGGGCCTTTTAAGTGCCTATTAAAAATAAATGCTTTGACTTTAACATTTAATAAATCATTGATTAGTCCTCTGTTACTCTCGGTTTAAGGTTTTACTTATGGAGGCACATAAGCCTCGTGCCTTCGAAATAGGTTGTACCTATACCTTTTGTACAACCTGGCATATTGCCAGCGTCCAGTTTTGCTAAATGGTATTGGTACATCCTCAATCCATTATAGCTGGTTTTAGACATTTTCGTGGAGCTTGCTACTTTGTGCAGTGTACGTTTGAGTAGATACTGAAATGTATATGACATTTTTGAGCTTTGAAAAGGCAGAAACATTTTCGGTACCCATCATATTGACTACGTTAGAGATATAAATAACTGTCAGGTGATGATGTTGATATGGATATTGAACCTTATTTTTAACCGACTTAACAAAAAGGAGGAGGTACCTACTCACTTCAGTTGTATTTTTTTTTCCTCATGTCCAAACGAATTGCTTGTGAAATAGTAGCTAGGTAAATAGCGAAAAGAAATTCATATAGAACAAGCTAGTGAGATCAAAAACACTGTGGTCAAACATGGACATAATTCTTCAAATATTCAACTGAGTAGATAATCCAGAAATATTTTAACCGCGGACATTTATTTAAAGCGAGGGTATACTGTGGTCTCATCGTAAATATTTAGTATCTAATGAATCATATTTTTTGCATATGGGTCAACACCTTTCCAAATTGTGTACAATTTGTTTTAACCCTCAGCGGAAAGGTTTAACACTCCATCATTTAAGCAATGACCTTTTGGGCACAGACCGTGTTACGTTTCCTTCCTAAATGTGTTTCATAATATTGTTTCTGACCACACTGAACGGGAAAAAGATCCTACCTTGTCCCTAGATTCTGGATTTGAAATTCAATTTGCTGTCAAACTTCATTTATTTAGTTTTTTTTTAATCGGCTTGGAACAGAGTCATAAATCACAAGATACATTATCAGAAGTCAATGGCCGAACAATGATATACTTTATTAATCGTTTGTATATTATATAAAAATCTACTTACATTTTTGTGCACCTTAACAGTATTTTACTTTAAGATATTAATAATGTGGGTTTGGGCCTTTGTGAGACAAAAAATGTGGAAAAATACACAATTAAGGATTTGACCATGTGGACCTTTTCTCTTGTAACTTCTTGTTGTTTTAGGGCACGACTACACGTGGTACATTCCTTTCAAAGTGTCAATTACAAATGAATGAATGGATATTCATTAGTAGGGACGCGTTTTTCTGGGAGTTTAAACTAACAACAATATGTCAGTTAAGTTTTTGTCATGAGTTCTCAGCTTAATTTTTTGCCTTACATTGCCAGACTAATCCACTTGGTCTTTTATGGCAACAAAAGTTAATATGAAACTAGCAAGAACATACTTATTACTTAAATTGTTGCTTCATAGTTCCTTACGTCATTAATACATGAAACTCTTTGAACTTTAAGAAAACAATTTAACATTTCCACTAAAAATACTTTTCGTCGAAATATATTTTGAACGGTACTCACATAAAGCTACTTAATCCAGGGTTCCCTTTGTAAACTACGGCATATAAACAAAACTACATCGTAATATCAGCAACATAACATGTTGGTACGTATAGTATTCACCGCAGCGAGGAAGGTCGGAAGCAGGCCATAAGTTTGGCTACAAGAAAGTATCGATCTTTAATCTCGCTCGAGACCGAAGTACTCGTACTGTCGCGAATTATAATACAAAAGCTTTTATTTTTCATGTAAGTACGAATGCGCTGCATTTTCTGTTTCCATGCATTTTAGAATTTCGAATTTTCTTTTTTCTTCTTTTATAGTTGTTCGTTCGAATCATGACTGGCGGAGGTAAAACCTTTCGAAATCCGTTTCTTATTTCAAGAATCACAACGGCATTCATTCGTTTCGTAACGTTATCGTCACTGACTTTGTCTTTGTATTTATAGGAAAGAATATTAAGTCGTGTTAAGGATAAAGCTATAACTGAGATATTTCCACACCAAAAAATGTGCTTGCAAAACTTTCCTAACATTTAATTTTCCTCATATAATATTAACGCATACAATCCAATACAATAACTTTGTACCTACAACAAGTATATTGAGTCACTAATAGATCAAACGGTCCAGTTCCATCGTATACCTATGCAAAGTATTGTTCAGTGATTAAGCATATCAAGAGACCGGCGCGCGGCGTGGCGACTGTAATTCCCTTCGAAGACGAGAAGACATCAAACGGGCTCGAAGGTCGCGGCGATTTAGGGCACCCGTAGACAGCCGACTGTAGACATCAACAATGTAGTTTGCTCGTTTCCAAAAACATGTGATTTTATTTTTAGTTACTTACAACGAAACACCATCATCATCTGCCTGCCTAGTCTTTTCCCAATCACGTTGGGGTCAGCTTCCAGTCTAACCGGATGCAGCTGAATACCAGTATTTTACATGGAGCGACTGCCTATCTGACCTCCACAACCCAGTTACTGGGTAATACGATACCCCTTGGTAAGACTGGTTGTCAGACTTTCGGGCTTCTGACGACCCGTAACGACTGTCAAAGATCCACAAATAACAGCCGGGACCAACGGCTTAACGTGCTTTCCGAGGCACGGAGGGGTCTTGGTATGTAAAGATATCACCCATCCACGGACCAACCGCGGCAAGCGTAGCTTAACCTGATCGATCGACCCGTGCAGCTTATGCTACTTAGCCACAAGCCCCACCACCATAGCCACAACGAAACACCAATAACATTAATAACATAGAAATATAAAAATATGTATATGAGAAATTTGCACGTCAAGTGCCAATTTTTCAATCGATAATTGCGGTCTACTCTTACAAATTATCTGTACTGTTTTTGAATATATCTCTCTAGATAAAGCTATACCAGACGATTAATTAGCACACATGAAATGGTAACAATGCTAGTGTGCATTTGTTGCACTGATTATACAATTGCCTGCAAGATAAGTAATTGACTACGGCAGTCGTACGACAGGAGAAGATTTAGCGCTAAAGATGAATCGCACTCAACAGTTTAGTTGCTGCAACAATCGGCTGTCTGCAGTAGCTTAATTGATTCCGCTATGGTTCACGCGCCTGTATTATGGTTCATCTTCGTTTGACTATTCCATGTCTAACGAAGATGATCAAGTCAGCTTATAATTGACCTTATTGCTGTCGAAGAACGGTTCCAAGCCACAAACTACGCTTTAACAGTCATCTTGAGGGGTAATTGTGTAACACACAAACAGTTTATTAATGGCTCTAATTTTGACAGTTCAACAACATTCATTGCGTTATTTACGTTGTTGAGCAGACATTTTTCGAACATATGAAGCAATGGATTAGCAACAACATCCTTCAAAATTATTCAGATTCTGAATGATGATTGTGTGTTATGCAATAAGGGTGCTGTTCCAGAACGGTGGTAAACATATTCGAATATTTTAGATCGCATACCAGGGCCTAGAGACAAAACACATTTCTGTTAGCGTTCACGCCAAACGGTATGCCAAAATGTATGGGAATGACATTGCCTGCGGAAAGGCCACGACGTAACCTTTCAACTGGTAATGTCATTCCCACATATTTTGGCGTAGCGTTTGGCGTGAACGCTAACAGAAATGTGTTTTGTCTAGGCTTAGCACGAGAACCATAGACGTTAGCGTTTTGTCGTCGGAAACGTAGACAAAAATAACGTTTACGTATATGTAGACAGTTGACATTTTTCACAGAGCAATGTAGAAGCGATTTCTATTCTACAGTTGGAGTATAAATAGAAAGCGTCATGGTAAGCCTGAAGTTGAGGTTTAAACTTATTAATGAAACTAGTGACTCGTCCCTGCTTCACATGGGTGTATTAGTATATTTAGGTTAAATATTAATGTAGGTATGATACACATAAGGCTACCGGAATATATTTTCTAAATTATGGTGAAAACTACATCGAAATTCGTAGCGCAATTTAGAAGACCGCTACAAAGATAACGGTTTTAATAATACCCAGTCACCCAGGGGTCGAAATTCGACCATAATTAATTTTAAACTTATTATTACGATTTTAATTGAAAAAGGCGACGTCGTGAAAAGGTGCCCACTAGTCCAATGCTTATTCAAGGTTGCATATTCGATAGGCTCGCAATCCTTTCCAATCCTAAGGGCACGTCTACCTGACCTTTACCACGCCCCCCGGTCTACTTCTTGATATGCAATGACCTCTGTAACACCATTAAGCATGAGGCTCCAAGGGCTAGTACAAATCTTGGGGTTCATTCCATTAACCGAGTCTGGTCAAGCCACGCTGGGATCGGTGCATTTCATTCATAAAAAAATTGGATTATTAGAGTAAATGAATTTTTGAATGGAAAGTGATAAATAATGTTTATTAGGTAAATCAATGAGAGCGCCTTGAACTTTTTAATATGTATTTTTTTTTTGCTTCAATTTGGCAAACAATGTCGTACGAATTTTTGGGTTGCCAATTTTGTGTGCAATGTTTTACTCTCTCTCTCATTATATGAACAAAGCTCTGGAATAATATTGAATATTTTAGTAGTGTTTGGACTACATTTGGCATTAATAAAATGGGTCTTGAAATTAAATATTCATATAGCAAACAAGTTTTGACCTACAGTTGTTCTTAAGACATGCTCGCAGTTCAAGAAACAGCTGATACACGATTTTCTTGTTCCAAATGTTATCCCATAAATCTTCAGCGTACGTATAATCATAAAATTTGTTTTAAAGAAGAAATTGTAGAAAATATTCACTTGGAAAATGTTGTCTACTTTTAAAAGTTTGCAAAATTCGTGTTGTATTTTGCTCCATAAAGAATGAGTCTGATGTCGGAAAAAGGAACAAAAACACTTCATTTTATATACATACCAACTAAAAACGTAGATTATGCGCTACCTATATGAATATGAAATGCTTTAAATGAATATGAATATGATTATACATTTAATCTGAGTTCAAGACTTGTACCAAACAAACGCACGTAACCGAATTTCCAATAGACGCGCTACCGCATAGACTGATATGACATAGATTGAGTGTAGCGTATGAATTTCCATAAATTATTTACCGTAACTAATGGCTGTCGTCGACTCCTTTAGCCTAACACCGATCGTAAATCTACAGCAAGTCATGACGTCACCGATAATCCGTAGCTCCGTAGCTCCGTAGTCCCGTAGCCACGTAGCCACGTAGGTACACCTAACCCGATTCTGCATAACCATTCTCCACTTCTTCAATCCTTGAATAATTAAATTCTATTGTTCGCGCAGAGTAACGTCGAGATCTGTATGTACTCAGGAATAAATAATAATATGCCTACGTAGATATTTAAGTAAGGACGAAGAAGGCTGGCGTTTAAAAATTAAATGTAGGATAGATATTGGGTATGCAAGAACAATGAAGTTTAATTGGGTCAAATTGAACACCTTCATTATAATGAGACAATGTTCGCTGCCTTTTCGTTTTCGTTTTTAAATGAACATAAGTACTTGTATAGCTAGCTGCAGGGTTAAATTTAAATGATTAGACCACATTTATTTGGTGACTCAGTACGTTGTAGATACCTCCTTGAATTCAAATTATTATTCTAATTCTGAACAACAATATTGGACTTTGCGTAGCGTGAGCTAGACTATTATCGTCGTCCTCCGCCAAAGTCTAATTTCTGTTGCGTTTTGTGACAAATTGAACTATGTACCTATGTTGTATTAATGACCATAGCCCATTATCCTTCAGAAGGGTTCCTTTTTTGGTGTAAAGGAATTTTATACATTTCGTCTAAACTCTTTCCAAACTCATACTTTCTTCTCATGGGAGTACGCAGAATCTACAGAACGCCACCTACTACAATCCTTCCATACCTATTCCTTTTAGAATTAAACAAGACCAGATATGAAGTAATTGAATGTTTACTTCATCAGCACCAACTAGTGAGGTCCGCAAGGGCCGATGCCTGCCAGGGGTGCGGGTTGTTCGAAAGAGATCCCGTTGCCCCTGACACACAAGCAACTGAAGGAACACGGGTGAGTTTTAGTCAGTAAAAGTCTGACACGCCCTCTTGCTCCACCAAAAGCGGGAGAACTTATTTGATGATAACGGAAACTTAAAAAAAAATCTGTTCAACGCGTTACGAGTACTACGCACCCATCCTCTCTGAAGAACATCACTAATAAGACCACTATGTCCTCCTTGGGCGTCCCCTCCTGGCGTTCTTTAAAAAAAAAAAAAAAAAAAATTGTTTTATTGCAGGCAATTCACCCATAAACAGACATTTGACAGTAAAAAATAAATTCAAAATTAAATAATGAAAATCAAAATAAAATAATCAAAAAAAAAAAAACCAACCAAAAAAAAAACCAACAACAAAAAAAAACCAAAATTTTCAAAACATTTTTTAAAAAAAAATACCAACTTAAACTCATACAGAACGCATGCAGTGCAAACTCACCATTATCTTCTTTTGCCACAAAATATGTCCTTGATTTTACTGTTTCATTTGGTCCAAAATTCAACGTCTGTCATACAATAGAGCCTATAGTCCTATAGTAAGATAAACATGGACCTTTGAAAGACTAACACAATCCAACATGAAAGTCAAACATTCGAATCATTCAACTACCTTCATGAAAAATTCACTTAAGACTTGGATGAAGTAAAACATATGAGAGAATATGGGCTTTCTAAAGCACATAACAAAACAGCGATAAAATTTTAAAGAAAAATTAATGCTACTTGAAGAAGACCTTTAATGCAATCTTTCTACTAAGCGCTTCATGCGAAGCACAAGGTCCTGCAGGTTTATCTTAGCGAAACATGTTGATCTATTCTAATTATATTAACACCAATGTATACCATGTCTTACGCAATAAATGATTTACTTACTTACTTTAATTTTTAATTTGAACTTATTCACTGCATTTTTCTCGCTGAGCAGACAATTGAAACCTATGACACAATCGATGTCCGATTGTGGATTTGTGGACGGTTGATGGCAATAGGCTCGCCCTTTGTTGCATGGGACTTACACAGACAAAATGCGGGTGTTCTACATGGGTAGAACTCCGCCTGATCCTTCGGTAAAATGTTTAGTTATGCTTTCCACTTTTGATTTTCAATGTAACTAATTTAGGACTAAGCTAACAGCACACTCTTGCCCACTACTCATAGTCGTGAAGATAGAGACCTAAACTGGAATTGTAGACTATCGATTTCACTCCAACTTGTGCAGTGAAATCGATAGTGTCCCTAATTCACTATGAACACTTAACTATTCCTTACTTCGTAACCATATTCCTTAGATCACTTACGACATCTGCTAATATCGTATTAATATTATCGACAAATTGTCTTGAAACATACAAAATATGACATTTCGATTCCTTACCATTACATTGGTTTCTACAAAACATGATATTGACGTAGTTTGAACGTAGTAAGATTCCGCGGAGAATCATTATAACCATATGGAATTGGTGCCCAGGTCGTAAATTGAACTTTGCAAGACGATCTACTGATAGTATATCGACGGTTAAACTCTATTGCAGATTTAACTACTGAACATGGCTCTTCAAACACGTTACTCTACACCACGAAACATAACATCACGGCTATGTTCCCCGATGGGTTAGCAGAGGTGTAACCTATATTATACCCAGTATACATGCTTCCTATGTATATTTTTCCAGTAATATTCAAGTCCCATGTAAAAGGGGGCAAGCCTGTTGTCGTCATCCAGTCTGTACTCGTCACATAAATTGGATAAAACTTCAGGTTTCAGAATAGACCATCTCAATCTATTTTTACATACAGGGTAATTTTTAAACAGTGCGCCAACTGTAACCATGAATTTAGCATATCATTCTAGAGCCACTAGCGTTGAATATTTTCGTCGGTTATACAAAAAACCTACGCGGTCAAAATGTATCAATTTCTACGCTACAGTTTGCGCACTGATAAAATTTTATCCTGTATAGACATCACTTCATCATCCTATTTAAACGCAATGTCTCTCGTATGTCTGTCTGTTATTGCACTTCTAAACCTAGAACCATTTTACGTTCTGTTGTTTCTCGTAGATATTATCTCTGGTTTTAGTACCATAACTTCAATAGAATCATCAAGGTCATGGAATACACACATTTTCGTTTATCAAACAGTTGACATTGAAATATCTTATTTTTATTAATTACTCTAAATTATTTACAAACAAGCAATAAAGATTTATAATACATCAATAATCAAGTACAATCAACTGTACGTCCATAGTAACATTTTCACTTATACAGAGACTTTATTTCATAGAAATAAGGGCGGTTTTCGTAGTTGAAATGTTACTACATTGTGTAATTGACCGTACGTTACGCCCAAAACATTGGACAAATGGTTCAGAGGGCGGTCATTCCCACGACTGCAGACTTAACTGCTAAAGGCCAGGGCTGCGCGTGCGCAAGGTTCCTTCCTTCCTGTTCTCGGTGAACGTTATCGAAATATGTACACTTATGTAGATATCGCAGTTTAAGCGATTGTTAATCTATACATTTGTGGGGCTAATAATAGTAATAACTGCCGCATAGTACTCTTGTCGTGGTTGGTCTTTGGATGGGTGACCATCTTTATATACCAAGACCCCTTCGTGCCTCGGAAAGCACGTTACGCCGTTGGTCCCGGCTGTCATTTGTGGATCTTTGACAGTCGTTACAGGTCGTCAGAAGCCCGAAGGTCTGATAACCAGTCTTACCAAGGGGTATCGTGTTACCTGGTAAATAACTGAGTTGTGGAGGTCAGATAGGCAGTCACTCCATGTTAAATACTGGTATTCAGCTGCATCCAGTTTGAATGGAAGATGATGATTAAGGCGATGATAGCTGACAGCTACCTACAGCGATGCACTGGCGCCCGTCGCCCGCAAGAGACCCCGCCTCAACGCGCATTAAATTTTTCGAAAAACAACCCATGTTGATTTATCAAACACTATTCAAAGAAAACCCGTATACTAAATTTTGAGTGATTAAATTGCCTTTTAGATGGTGCAAGTTTCATGGAAATACATCTGACAGTTTTTGCGTGATTATCGTTTTTATGTCCGCGATAGACCTTACTTTAAGAATTAATTACATTATGTTTTAAAAATATTATTTAAAATATTCACATATCAAATGACGAAGAAAATTGTCTAGTTTTACATATTTTTTTTTTCACATACATAAGACAAGCCGTTTAGACGTGATCTTCAGTACAAAGTCCTTAAAAGTCGGCTGTCTGCGCCTTAAGTGATCGTTCATCTCTCAGATTATAAAACAAAGTCAGATAAACCGCGCGGAACACCAAGAGTGAGGCCAAAAAAACAAATACTGATTCAAAACTCGAGTACTACGCCACGAAGCGTCGCATTGTATGTTACATACAATGCGACGCTTTAGTATTTGATTTTTGGCCTCACTCTTGGTGTTCCGCGCGGTCTATCTGCCTTTGTTTTATAATCTGAGGTTCAGCTATACATTTTGTAAATTAAAACCACTTTTCGTGTCTATCTTGACTGATTTTGATGCGGCTTTCGATATAATTTAAAACACATGCGTATTTAAGATATAACACAGAAATCTTCACGTTATTTCTAGTTGTACAAAATCGTACGAAGCCGGTCACTACTTACAATTTAAAAAGCGAACAAAAAGTTGTGAACGCCAAAGATATTCGGAAATTAGTGCTTCTAACCTGTACAACTAAAATAACAAACCCCTGAGAAACATCTTAATTACTAACTTTCAAATTCATTTGACATTCATAAAAGTAGGTACCTTAGTGTTATTCGGAATCACTATCAAAATAACCAGGTGGAGTAGGTAGTTTAATCGTTAAATAACGTTATAACAGGTTTTCTATTAATTAATATCCGTTATACTACTTATTATCTTAGGATTTAAGCATAACTAATTAAAAACAGATTAAATATAACTAATTGACAGAAGCCTGGTGAAGGCCTCAGGAATCCGCTGGTTGCGAGGCGTACAGAACTGTTCGAAATGGCGGTGCTTGGGGGAAGCCTTTGTTTCGCAGTGAACGTCTTTCGGCTGAAATGATGATGATGAATTGTCAGAAATAATAATTAGGTACCTCGTTGGTCTATTGGATGAAAACGCTACTTCTGAGCTTCGATTTCCGGGTAAGGCAAACTGTTATTGGGGTCTGGATTTCTCAGTAGCTGCGAGGAGTCTGGCAAAAAGCTCGCCCCCTAAAACATGGGACTTAAATATTGCTGACGAAATGTGGGTATACTATAGGTACAACTCTGCCCAGAGGCGTAACTATAAGGAGGGGCAGGTAGGGCACGAGCCCTGGCCGCTTAGCGAAGGGGGGCGCGAAGTGTCACCAATTATATGCTTTTTTTATTTTATTAAACCATTTCATCATCGTCCACTGCTGGACATAGGCCTCCCCCAAGCTCCGTCACTTCGACCGGTTCTGTGCTTCTCCCATCGAGCGGTCTCCTGCGGCCCTCACAAGGTCATCGGTCCACCTTGTGGAAGGCCTTCCAACCTTACGTCTTCCGGTACGCGCGTCGCCACTCCAGAGCCTTCCGGCCCCATTGGCCATCTGTTCTGCGAGCAATGTGCCCTTCCCACTGCCACTTAAGTTTGGCAATTCTTCGGGCTATGTCGGTTACCTTGGTTCTCCTGCGGATCTCTTCATTCCTGATTCGATCACGCAGTGATCATTGAAACTGTTACCTGTATCTCAAAAATAGAGCTACTTGAATTATTGTGCAATGGGCACGCCATGAGTACAACGGTAAGCCCTTTTTTTGAGGAGTGGCTTGAGAGGCGGCACGGCGTCCTCACGGCGTTCCTGTTTCGGATAAGGCAGGAGGAAACGCCTGGGTGTTTCCATTGCGAAAAACGCCCTGAGGACAAGGTAGAGCATACGGTGGAGGTGTGCCCGGCTTGGGCGGAGCAGCGCCGTGTCCTCGTTAAGGCGATCGGCGACGGCGATCTCTCGCGTCGCGCGAACGGAGCGAGAGTGCATGAGTAACCGTCGCTTCCTTCTGCGAAGCAGTAATGCTCGCGAAGAGGGAGGCGGCGCCCTCACGTCCCTATAGCCTCCGCAGGAGACGCCCTGGGCGTCGAGAATCTCAGGCTTATTCCAGGCCACCGTAGGCGTAGGCTTGCAGACGGCGCGTTGTGTGCGCGCCTCAAAGAGATGTCAGCACCAACAGACGGGGCCCGCAAGGGCCGATGCCTGTCAGGGATGCGGTTTGTTCGAAAGAGATACCGTGGCCCCTGGCACACAGGCTACTGAGGAAACACGGTGGGGTTTTAGTCAGTAAAAGTCTGACATGCTCTCCTGCTCTACCCAGAGCGGGAGAAGTTATTTAATGAATTCCCAACGCCAAAAAAAAAATTTGTTCAATACGGGGATGTAAGCGTATTTCCAAATCTGCATATTTCTATTACTAATTCTCTTAAACTTGCAGCATTGCAAGCAAGTAAAAATTATTCAATATACCGAAGTTATATAATTATAGGATATTGAATTCGTTATTCAAGGCTATAATTGTTCAAGAAAGGTTATGCGACCTCCCTTTGCTCAGTGTAGACTGTAGACCGAGAAGATAATTTACGAAGGGGCGCAAATATTATACATACTCCAGACGCCATTTTATATTGGTACGCCCCTTCCTCTGCACAACCCTTATCATAATCACGTGACTTTAGTTTAGAGGCACGTGAAAATAAATAAAATCACGAAAAAGGCAGATAAGTTACAATATAAAGTTTTGATAACCCTACGAGTATCTACAGCCATGAAACTGGATGTCGCAGAGATGTAGTAGGTACCTATGTAAATATTATATAGTAGGTACAAAGTGTGACCTTTAATATAAATAAAACAAGTTTGCGATGTTTTTGTAACAAGTAATTATGTGCTTATACCTAGATCGGAAGTACTTCCGAATCTTATTTATTATACAAGGAATTCGTTCTCACAGTAATTTATTCAAGTATTCGAATACATAAAAAATGATACATACTTTATATTGGCACATACACTCCATAATTACTTGCTTTTGCCCGCGATTTCGCAAAGTTCTTTTTTTTTCCTTCTAAATCTTTTATTTTTTGCTTGGCTCCTAAGTGTTGTGATGTAATGTAACCATGAATTGAGCATATCATTCTAGGTCCCCTAGCGCAGAAATTTTTCGCCGGATACACAAAAATAAATCAGCTGTTCCATACATTTTGACCCCGTAGGTAGTGCACTTTTCTATGAAACAGCTGATTTTTTTTTTTTTTTTTTGTACAACCGGCGTAAAATTTCTGCGCTAGGGGTTCTAGAATGATATGCTAAATTCATGGTTACAATTTGCGCACTGGATAAAAACTTACCCTGTACAACTCTAGCGTTTCTCAAGAATTGGGCTTTCAAATGCAATAAGAATTGTTTAATTCTAACTAGTATTTCCAGAGTTTAGCGCGTTCAAATAAACACTTCAACTTTATTTTAAAGAAAAATACATAAATAGATAAGATACCATCTAACAGGTATTCAAAACACCAATTGTAAGTCTACCTGTGTGTTTGAAGGTTTTCACTGCAAAACAAGTGGACAGATTTTGATATTGGGATTATAGATGGCTCATATAAGCTGCGATAGCTTAAGGAAAGACGACCTTCTTAACGAGAACTCACATCCCGTAAAATATATGTAAAAGTTCACAAGCGAAGCTGCCACCCAGCTAGTCATTCTATAAAACTTCCTAACCTCGAGTCTTGAAACGACCGCTCATAAACAACACATCTGTTGATCATTTACATGTAAGTCGTGGGTTAAATAAACATTGCATTAACGATAGGTCGTCTAAGCGGTGGGACCTTTCGCCTCACACTAATGATAAGTTTATATATCTTAGTCCCGGCTGTCATTCGCGGATGACAGTCGTGACGGTTTGTCCGAAGCCTGAAAGTCTGACAACCAGTTTTATCAAGGGGTATCATATTACCCAGTAACTGGGTTGTAGATGTCAGATAGGAAGTATTCAGCTGCATCCGAGTTGACTTGAACTCGACCCGAACTTAGTTGAGAAAAGTCTAGGCACAGCCGGGACCAAAGGCTTAACGTGCTTTCCGAGGCACGGAGTGGTCTTGGTATGTAAAGATGTTTACCCATCCACGGACAAACCGCGGCAAGCGTAGCTTTACCTCATCGATCAACCCGTCCAGCTTTTGTTACTTAGCCACAAGCACGTCAGACGTCTGAAGCTTAGTAAAAAAAATGAACCCAAAGGTGCTAAATATTTCCATTTGCCAACTGTACAAGATGTTCTAGGTCATCTACTCGTAAAAATAAGTGGCACGTATATTAACTGCATATTACAGGCAAACATTTAGGCGGTGTCGTATTCATAGATTTGCATGCAGGCTAACGACTGCTTATACTCATAATGCAAATGAGGTGTTACTATACATATGACACTTGTGTATTGCACACTTGCGGAAGAGTCTCAAGACCGAAGGATTCGTGCAGGACATACACACTGCAAATAACATGTTGCGAACATTATTGATTTATTTGTAGGTACACGAAAATCCGTTCCGTGTGGTGCCAGACGTAAAGAATAACACCATTCGATCTCTTCCCGTGGGTGTCCTGTCGTAGAAGGCGACCAAGGGACTTACTAGAGAATGGGTCCACTCCATGAATTTTACCACCATACTGCGATTGCCAACCCGCCTGCCAAGCGTGGCGATCGTGGGTCTCTGGTCGTCAGAAGCCCGAAAGTTTAAGAACCGGTCTTACGAACGTGCTACCCACTTCATATTGCTAGCGACTTCATATTTGACCTCCTGGTCAAATATGAAGTCGGTCTTTGTAAAGTACTGGTAGCTGTATCTGTTTAGGCTGGAAGCCGACTTTAACATAGTTTGCAAAGGCAAGGATTTTGAGAGTATAATGTAATGCCATTTTTTATCTATTGAAAAACACATTTTTTATGGACGTAACTGCCAAAAAAACATAATTATTTGATTTTCGATCGTTTGATAACTTTATTCAAGAAATAATGTTGTTTTTTGACATTTCCAAAAAACTTAACTAAGTAACTTAATAAATATTTTCAAGAATTAACTTTGTTTTTTGGCAGTTCCAAAAAACCAAAATTATTTCTTGAGTTATCAGACGATCGAAAATCAACCCTTAAAAATATAATAACACTTAACACATTGGTAGCCTTAGCAAACAAGTTTCAAAAATAAACGACTTCGACGAGGTTCAAAATGCAGTATACCACTCAGATCTAAGGATGGTCAAGGCTTCCCCCTCCTATTACGATACGTCAAAGTCGACGTCACAAATTATTTTGGTAGTTTAGTTTTAAAACACGAATATAAAAATATTTTTTCAACACACTTGCTCATAAAATGGCTCTAATTTCACTACAGTTAGGCACATAATGACACCTATTATCAAACTGTGACTTTTTCATTACTATTATTCACTAGTGAGTTATAGAATTGGTTGAGTTGCTTTGTTCTTAGTGAGTTATAGGTTGTTTTTTGTTTGAGTTGCTTTGTTCTTAAAAACGATGATGATGATGATGATGATGGATGATGCTGGGTGATGATGGATGATGATGGATGACGATGGATGATGATGAATGATGATGATGGATGATGCTGGATGATGATGGGTGATGATGAGTGATTATGGATGATGATAGATGATGATGGATGACGATGGATGATGATGGATGACGATGGATGATGATGGATAATGATGGATGATGATGGATGACGATGGATGATGATGGATGATGATGATGGATGATGATGATGATGATGATGGATGATGCTGGATGATGATGGGTGATGATGAATGATGATGGATGACGATGGATGATGATGGATGACGATGGATGATGATGATGGATGATGATGGATGATGATGGATGACGATGGATGACGATGGATGATGATGGATGATGATGATTTAGTATTATTTTCTTCGCAAGTGTGTTGAAAAACGTCGTATGATACACGTGTGTATTGATGATTATCGTCCTCGGCTCTCTTAAGACCCTCGCCTTGCGGCTCGGGTCTCAATGGCGCCTCAGCGATAATCACCAACGTTACACACTTGTACCATAATGTACTATGGCGTGACGAAGCAGACAATAATTCCGTTCGTGTCTGTTGCTTACTGAACATGTTGTTAAGTTCAACGTAACTTAGCCGTACGTACACCTTGAAATTTATGAAACGAGACGTCCTTTTAAAAACATGTATTTGAGACGAAGACTGGCATTTGTCCTAGCTTAACTACTCTAGGGTCGCGTCAATCTTGGAGCTAAATATTTCAGCGAGATTTTTTTCCTGAACTAGATTTTGCCCTGCCGCTTCACCCGCGTGAATGTCAAAAAACATCCCCCAGGAACGTACTTCCGAGATTAAAAGTATCCTATGTATTAATCGAGATTATAAACCATTGGTGTGTTTAATATCATCCGCATCCGTTTAGCCGCTTTTGCGCCAGTCCGGAACATCCATCTAATTTCTTCATCTCTTTTTTATATGTTTTTGTTTTGCTCTTAGACATTCGATTATTGTTATATACACTTTGACATTTGATTATTATTAAATACACTTTGACATGAATATTTACTTTGAGAAGTACAACATTATTTTTGCTTTAATTATTGTGAATGTGAGGACTATGTGGTATTTTTGTTTTTGTGTTTCATTTCTTTCTCAGTTCATTTTTAAAGTTAATCTGGCAGTTTGAGTACTTTATGTGGCCTACCCTAATGTCCTTTCTTTGGTATTGTTCGTTAAATCGTTGAGCTCCTCAAGTTCTGAGTTGAGCCGTATGATTACTGATACATGCGTGCACTGAATGGACAGGTCCACTCAATCTGTGTGGTTTCTTTCCTCAAAAGACCATTTCAGACACCAATCCACATGGTCTTCACATGATCTGACCAAGATTATGTCTGGACTTTAAAAGAGACTGTGACCTCTGAGTTTGTTTCGGCCTTTCTTCTCAGAGTAGTCAGATAGGAAACGCCGACCTTAAAAAATATGATTGACGCGTAAAAGTGTTTGTACAAACCTACTTACAGAAATGAAATCATTTATCATTTAATACGAACAGACAGACAAAAATTCTAAAAAACAAAATTTTCGTCATCAGATTTGTTCCCATACCCAGTAGCATTTTTTTTTAAGTGAAAACTTCTTTAGGCGCGTTGAGCACTTTTTGGGTGAACAAAAATCATGGAACTCGCGTCATCGACACCGATTGCTTTCCATGAGCTATATGTACGAGTATACTGTGTATATATGGTGTACTTTTTGGGTGAACAAAAAACGTGAAACTCGCGTCATCGTCACTTCTATCGGCAGTCCCCAAAGACTGCCGGGCATATTTTTTTTTTTTTTGTAATATATGTTTAATGTACTGATGTACGCACGGCTACACATCAAGCTATACATTTCCAGTTTACGCTGATCTCGAACTGTACGCAAATCCTATACAATGCGAGATCAGCTTATACTGGAAATGTATAGCTTGATGTGTAGCCGTGTGTACGTTATATTGACTTCGTTAATATGATGTTATATTTAAGTATGGATATAGATTTATCGCCATCGTTAAAAGTAAAATATTTATCATCTAGTATGTTGCGGGTAAAAGTCCAATTTCGAAGAAAACAAGATTTACAAGACTTACTTCAGTGAAAACATTAATTATACTTACAAATACAACTTGCTTCTACACTTAAGTAATTAGCAAACTTAAAACAGTTACATCTTCATTTTACTTGACTACGAACACACAGCTGCTATTTTCAAATTACACTAGAGTAAGTGTTATTTAAAGTTACACTAGAGTAAAATATCGTAGTGAAAATTGTGTTCTAAAAATAATGTCCGTTATGTTGTTCGATTTTCTCTTGCATAATCTAATTTTTAAAAGGATCTAAAATTGTAGTTCTGAAACTATTTTGTACGGGAAATGAACGAAATAAAGCAAAACTGGATGCTGCAGATGTGATGTCAGTTAGTTCATTTGCCAGGTGCAAACCAGAGTGTGTGACAATTTCTTCTATTCTCCATACCTAAGCAAGGCAACAGTATTAACACTAGACACGAGCTACATAAGCACTGTAATGTAAAGTCAGGGAAAATCATTGTTAATCGAATTGAATACCGACACAATTTTTTCCGTATATTCAAATCTGTCATTTGATAGCTGTATGAAACGGTTATAACACTGCAAATTGGCGTAGGGTTTAAATTTGCTTGACAATTAATATTCCATACCTGCACTTTGTGATCAATAAAATTAACTACGCTTTGCTATTTTAAAAAAAAGCTTGTCAATACATGCTATAGACAACGAATTATATACTTCGTATGCAAGCGAAATTGAACGTATCATAGACCCTGAACTCGAGGGTTATGGAACGCGTTCGTAGAGGAAGAATCACTTGTAGGTATGTGAAGTATTTTCCTTGCACATGTACACCAAAAGATATAAAGTAAACGGGTCGTTGGATATAGTTGCAGTTCAGAAAGCAGACTAGTCACGTTTCATACAATTTTAGGCCTAGGTATATCCCAAAGCCACCCAGCGAAAAACGTCTGTCACCTTGGGGAAGTCTTCCATTTTTTTTACCATAGCGCCGAAACTGTTTGTTGTTTTATAAATTTTGATGAAATATAAAACATCCGATTGACGAAAATAGATGAAAGGTGACCTTGATGTATAGTAATTAATATGCAAAAACATTGTTATATAGGACCACTCGGAGAGATATGTTGTCGTAAGTAGTTGGTAATGTTTGTTCATTGTACTTTGGATTTTGGACCCAATATGGCTCTGATCTCATTTAATTTGATAAATGCACTGTTTTTTTCTATTCATTTTGGTATTATTGATATCTTACTAAAGACAACTCTGTGTCCATCTCTTTTGCTGACCGTACAAAGACGCTTTACAATGTGAATTAACATTTTTCCTAACTACCTTAACAACTTGTAATCAATTCCTATTTAGAAATCTTCATAAAATGATTAACAGCGCGTAGGCGCCTCCCATTCATCAATACAGTCTCAACAGAATTAGACGCTTTGATGGGTTGTGTATGTGGTGATGTAAACACATCAATGCATGATATCACCATCACACAATACTGCCCAGTACTGGCCAGCCATGTACCGCTTTAAATCATATCGATGTATGGAGAGCACACAATACAGAATGCCTGAATAGGCTCACAAGTAAATAGTTCAATGTTCATGGATGAATCTGTTCTTTTCTATCACAACATATTAAGTAGTTGTTCGTACAAAAAATGTAGACAGTTTTTGTACTGATTATAATGTAAATAACAATCAAATAATTACAGCCGGAGTTTTCGGTGACACCTCTAGAAAATAAGTCATAATTAGACTTTAGACTTTGTCTTGTCTTTAAGCAGTCTTCGACTAATCTAATCTAACTAGCCTGTAGGCCCACTGTAGGACAAAGCCTCTTCCTTTTCCATACAATTCTGTAATAACTGTAATAAAATGTAATGATATTTTTATTTATTTATTTTCACCGAAAAACATACAACGGATTACATATATTTATGGGCTAGTATTTGGGAGAATATAACATATTAGCATCTGTAGCCGAACTAGGACGAGTCCTGTATCTCAGCATACAAATTTCCGGTATCGGTATTTCGACCCTGACTGATCTGTGAAAAAAAATACCGAAACAAACTCAGAGGTCATGGTCTCTTTTATAATCCAAACATTATCTTATAAAGATTTTATGTGAGTCAATCCAGGGAAGTCTTTGAAGGGGTTTTGAAGAAAGAGCCATTGCAGCTTTGAGCTGACCTGTCCCAACAAACGTCATGCGTCATATTCATCTTCAAAATGAAACAAGCAGTGATCTAATCCCAAAAATGACTTAAACAAATCACTATTTATTTGACGTAGGCAGAAACGAGAGAAGGGAGTACATTTGAAAACTAAGAAACTCGTTTGAAGTGATTGTACACAGTAAGATCAGTTACGCACGTCATTTATGGGTTTCGACAATTTCAAAAGGCAGACAACGTTTTCCACGCCTCATTTAATTATATGTACATACACTACAAGCTATTAATGAGTTGTCAAAATTGTATACTCCTTTGTACGCAAGTTTTTGAAATTACTTTGGCCTAAGAATGGCATGACCGCAAAAACCTGTCGGTAACTCAGTGGGATTTACTTAGAAACGAATATCATTTGGTTTATTTAATTTTACAATTTAGTTGTTTTAGTAATAACTGTATTATTGGGACTACGTCCGAGATAATTTTGAAAATAATATCTCCTATTATTTAATCTTCCCTATCCCTTTTTCATAAAAAGGCTTCCGTAGCATCTTCCGATGTTTGGCGGAATTCCTTTTTTTTTGGGTAAATTTTCTTATAATGGACCTATATTGTATTTCCATGCCTCGTGAAGCACGTTCAGCCGTTGGTCCCAGCTATCATTCGTGGATCTTGGACATTTGTTTCGGGACGTCAGAAGCCTGAAGATCTCACTACCAGTTTTACCAAGGGATTTCGTGTTACCCAATAACTTGGCTGGGGAGGTCAGAAAGGCCGTCGCTCCATGTAAACTCCATACTCGTATTCAGCTGCATCCTGTTAGACGCAAAATTGAGAAAAGGCTAAGCAGATGAGGATGATAACGATTGTCTTTCTACTGTTGAAAAGCATTTCCTATTCTGTTTGAAATCTCTCGATCTTATAGGTACGGAATGTTATGAATCGATCTTTTCCGAAATTAAAGTTTGAAATCCAGTAGAAAGGCCTATGCAAACCCTTGGGATTCCTAGGTTTGGTAATGTGATATTAATATGACAAGTTCACCTAATTTAAATACCCTTGGGAAGTATTTATTATTTATTTATTTAATCACAAAATCCACAGCTCTTTAACAATTTCACTTAAAATAAGTAAACTAATCTCACAGCCAATAACGGATTAACAATAAACCAATAAACCTGAAGATTGATGTTTATTTTAAAACTAGCGTTTACCAGCGGCTTCACCCGCGTCGAGGTTGGAAACTATCCGACGGCAACGTACTACCGGGATAAAAAGTATTCAATTTCTTAATCCAGGCTATACCATCACCGTCATCATTTAAGCCGAAAGACGTCTAATGCGGGACAAAGGCCTCCTCCAAGCTCCTGCACTTCAACCGGTTCTATGCTTCCCGTACCCAGCGGATTCCTGGCACCTTCACAAGGTCATCGGTGCACCTTGTGAGAGGCCTTCCAACTCTATGTATGTACGTCTTCCGGTAAGCGGTCGCCACTCCAGAACCTTTTATTAACTATATGTGAGCCAACTTCATCCAATTCTGGTCGGCCGTTATTATGTGACTGAGTAACAAACATCCAAACATACAATTTCACATTTACAATATTAGTAAGATAAGGGCCAGTTTTTTAACTGAAAAAACATTGGTGACAATGACATTTCCATTGTAATAAAGACATTTAATAAAAACAAAGTCTACCATAATTAATCACTATTATTAGTCTTATCGATCGTTTAGTCAACAATAATTATTTCCACCTTACAATAACGAAGGGCCATCAATTATCTTGTAACGTCAACATAAACATATTTAATTGTTAAATATTGTACTGTTTCAAGAAGATTGAAGGCATTAATTTGTATTTCGAAAATTCCAAAACGGGACAAAACGAATGGTTACAAATTGCTTTTTTTTTAATAAGTGTCAGTTTATCCCTGATGAGTTGATGACATAACAATTAAACTATAGACAAATATTTGTTGGCTTTCTATGCTGACCATACACAACAAAGGAGTCGATTGTCCATCACCTTAACTAGTAATTAGTGACTTTTCCGCACTAAACAGAGAAGCAACAAGACTTGTCTCAAAACTGTCAAATACAATTTATCAATTGCATGTGTCAATATTTTGTGTGTTTATTGACAATCGTTTTAATTGCATTTTTAGCCGATCAATTTGCGCATCAATCACGTAAATATTTGCAGTTGCAATTTGCGCATCAATCACGTAAACAAAAACAGTGACCTTTTAGGCGCATCCTTAACGGGCACAAGGGAATCGTGTATACTACTACTACCTGCTTTAATTGCAGTAAAGTCCCCAGAGTAATATTAGTTTATTATAAGCATTTCTGCAAATTTCTCCGAAGTCGTATCTAAATAAGGTAAATATAGTAGGTATCTTCCAAAAATGTTATGAATATGGAAGTTTTGGTGACTCAACTATTACTCTGTATATAAAGACTTAGGTAACTACCTTCTTTTTGCAAAACCTACCTTAAATAAATACGATGAATTTTACGCAAATAAATATTAAGTATTGGTACCTACTTGTCTATCACTAACTGGAAAGTTTGTAAAATCCGAAACCACGTCTAGACACGTCAAGTTATAAAAACTTGTATTTTTTGTGTGTCTAAGAAAACTTTAATGTTCCATTTACGGTTTAAATTTTTGATCAGGAAGTACGTATTCGAAATAATTTACTACGTAGATACAGTTGCAAAAATGAAAGACATGATCTTCTACAATTCATTTGTAACTGTAGGTATCCTAGAATTCACAATCGGTCTAAGTTAAGATCTTCGTTAATAACAATATGCAAGTCCGTGTCAGGCAGTCAAAACAAGATAATAAGACTGATGACATGAAAATTCGAATTTTGCAGGACACGCTGGAACTTTCACCTTAAGAATCGATTCACACTCGAAAATTGTAAGCGAGTTTTCCTCCACTATTGTTTTTTTTTTTTTACATAGAACGAATGTAAGTGTTTTTAAATTAAGTAATTTTAAATTCGTCAATCAACGAAATCGACGGTGAACTTTATCAATACGAATCGATTCCAAATCGCTAATTATAGCTCGAGCCGCGTCTAATTATAGACGTTCTTCATTCACAAGGTCACTACACTACTTGTCCGTGATTTGTTTGCCGTTCTTCAGTCATTTCTCGCACAGTATCCATTAGGTAAGCTGTCAACGAACTCTCGCAATGCATGCATTTGAATATTTTCATTCAAATGTTAATTCAATATTCAAATTTTTTCCAACTAATATGGTAATGATAGTAAACAATAAATAAGTGAACCAGCTGATTTGTTTATTGATCTATTGCAAGGCCCTAAAAGCCCTAATAGTCTATTAACATATATTTTTTTTACAAAATAAAGAAACAAAACGACGAATTGAGAACTTCATCCTTTTTGAAGTCCGTTAAAAATCATGAAACTTACATAGAAAGCGTATAAAAAGCAAAAAAAAAAGACATTCGGCGTCGTGAATTTATTTGTCAACTTAACTATGCGTTTTCTTGATTGTGAGAAATTGACGCATTATTCAAGTCACAGAAGTCAGAACGTATGCATGTGTGTATTGATATTTGACAAGTTTGTTTGAACAAATGCGCGTTGTTTTTCAAACAATTACCAATTGGAAACAAAACAAAATACCTACCTATTTGAAAAATACGTTACACGTTTGTCGGTTCTTTAAATCCGTTTTTTTAACCATCGATTTATTATTCAATTAACTTTGTTTAAACTTAGTTGTCACTTTTTATTCTCAAGGCTTGATTTAGTAACAAGCTAAATACAATTTCCATTATCGTATACTGTTAAAATCACTGATATATTATTATCTACTAGACAGACACTACAATACGTCCTCAAAAAATAAACCGTGGGAATTTCTCAACTACGAAATAAAACAAAATCAACTTTATTACTGCTTACTCAATTATTAATAATTATTATGACTTGAGACTTCGCAAAATCACCCACTCGCGTGAAACCAGCTAATACAAAACGTAATTATAAATATCACCTTGAAACTTACGTAGAAATCTTGCAAGTTTCAGAAATATCTACAAGTGTGAATATTTTGTTTAGCCAGAGCTTCTCGCGCTAATTAAATCAATGAATTATTTTTCGGTACTAGAAAAGTAAGACAATCAATATACCCAAATATCCATTCTTCGGTATTGTTTGTCGAATCGTTGAGCTGCACGATTAGTGACAAATGCGTGCACTGACTGTACAGTGCATTCAATCTGTGTGGTTCTTTTATCAAAAGACCATTTCAGATACCAAACATGGTCTTCACATGAGCTGACCAAGATTGTGTATGGACTTTAAAAGAATCTGAGCTCTGAGTTTGTTTCGGCCTTTTATCTCAGAGTAGTCAGATAGATAACGACAACTTCATCTACCTAGTTTAAAATATGATTGACATGTAAAAGTACAACAAGTAAACAAACCTACTCACAGAAATGAAATTAAACACAACAATTTTGGGGGTCATCTTCCAAAAAAACGACTGCCAATCTGACCTCCACAACCCAATAACTCGGTAACACGATACCCCTTGGTAAGAATGGTTGTCAGACTTTCGGACTTCTGACGACCCGTAACAACTGTCAAAGATCCACAAATGACAGCCGGGACCACGAGCTTTCCGAGGCACGGAGGGGTCTTGGTATGTAAAGATGGTCTCCCATCCACGGACCAACCGCAGCAACGTAGCTTAACCTGATCGATCGACCCGTTCGGCTGTTCAAGCCCCTCAATTTTACAAGAGTATTTCATTACTTATATTTTATTTTATTTTGGTATTATGCTTTTTTTTACATTTTTATTTTTTGTACTCGAGTTAAGTTCATTTTATTTGCAATTTTTTTTTTGTTAGCTTGCCATGCCAATATACTAAATATTGGCATGGCTAGCTAACAAAAAAGTTGTCATACAAAATTATTTAATTAATGTTCTGTGTCACATACCTAATATGTATTAGTTTGTCTACGGTCTATGTATAGAATCAAGTCTGTCTAACTAAGCAGACAGCTGTGATGCTGGAGAGTTTTTTGCGCCACTTCTTCCCCGCTAAAGCACTAGGAAGTGGTGAAGGGGAAGAAGTGGAGACTATCTTATGTCATTTTGACGTTCCAAAAATGGTGATTCTCAGCCCAATTCAGGCGCCTACTTAACGCCAACCTAACTCAGGAATCAGGGCTTCAATTTGTAAATGTATCACTGTTTTATGTCAATAAAATATAATTTATTAATATTATATTACTTATTAATTTGAATAAATGAGTTTTGATTTGATTTGAATAATTAGTTTGATAGCCATTTTCCTCTTACACAATAACACAACATCATCTGCCAATACCGCACATTGTCTATAGGAAAGTCCCGTGTTTTTCTTACATGATTGTCTTTAAAGAATAAATCAACTTTAAAGAAAGGAAAATCAATAAAAATTAACCCACTTACTATCTCTCTGCTGACTCAAGTGAACGATAGGTACTCCTCCGTAGAACGCAATATCGATACTCGATTCGAAACAAATGAAAAACAATACTTTATACTCCTCAAGACAATGATCATCTCACAAAGTTAGATAAACATTTTAAGGTATAGTTAAGGCTCCGGCAGACAGACTCCGGTGGAACAATTTTGTATGAAAACTTAATGGTAATTGTTCTACAGGAGTCGCGTCGAACTTGTATGTAGGAGTCATTAAGAAAATAAACTGCACGGTTCCCACTGACGGTCTCAAATTGTCTACATAAGTGTTCTCTGAATGTTATTATAACTATGTTTTTATTGCACTCCGTAGGTACGTGATTGTTCGTCTTATTAACAATGGATTCAGACACTATATTCACGCTTGTTATCCTTATAGGCCGAGCAGAAAGTTTAAAAACACGGTATTTTCTCATGGTGCAGCTGTTTGTTTGTATAGGTAGCCACATCTGGTTGAATAGGTTTCGTAGGTAATTGTAAGTGGACAAGTAGGTCATTGACCTATGCCTATAATGTGGAAAAATATATATTTACAAAACTGTTGTTTCAAAATGAAGATCATCATCATCTGCCTGAGTCAGCTTCCAGTCTAACCAAAACCAGCTGAATACTAGTAGGTACAGTAATTTTAGAATTATGACCTTAAAAGGAAAATGGAACCTTCTTATGATCACTTTCTTGTCCGTCTGTCACAGAGTATTATTTGAAAATTAAGTTATTGGATTCTCAATGGTATCTGCTCGATTTCAGATAAGCAAGTATTTTTCAGTATAAAACCCGCTGTTTCGCACTTAAAAACAGTTGAAAAAAGATTGAATTTGGTTGCCATCGGGACCGCAATGCTTAATCCGTTTTTAGGGTTCCGTACCTCGAAAGGAAAAAACGGAACCCTTATAGGATCACTTTGTTGTCCGTCCGTCCGTCTGTCTGTCAAGACCTTTTTCTCAGGAACGCGTCGAGATACCAAGCTGAAATTCATATCAAATACTCAGGTCTACTGTCCCTTGGATCTGTGAAACAATCAAACTTCTAAGCCAACACAATCAAAAGATACAGCCGTTTATGCCGAAAATTTTCGACACTCGCAAGCGAATCAAAACCTACAGGGTACTTCCCGTGAACTCGGAATCTTGAAATTTGGTACGAAGCAACGTCTTATAGCACAGCTATAGGAAAAATTGCGAAAAGCATAAACTGTTAGTTACATCATAGAATAAACAATGTTTTAATATTTTTTACGGAACCTTCGGTGCGCAAGTCCGACTCGCACTTGGCCGGTTTTTTCTCAATCCACTTACTGCATGAATCAAGAAATATACGACCGAGAAATGCTAAAATAGCTTACAAAACACCTAAGCACGATTATAGTGGTTAACATTTTCCTAATTCTACAGAAGAGACGTTCCTTTATGTGGACAAACGGAAATTTTAACCTAACCTAACCACACGTATATGAAATCCACTAAATTAAATAACCCACCATCCAAAAATTCTTATCGAGACCCATCCGTGTTTTAGAAGCAGGTTACGCCGTTGGTCTTGGTTGTCATTCGTAGATCTTTGACAGTCGTAAAAAGCTTGACAACCATGTGGTATCGTGTTACCCTCTAACTGGGTTGTGGAGGTCAGATAGTCAGTCGCTCCATGTAAAATACTGGTATTCAGCTCCACCCGGTAGACTGGCAATGAACCCCAAAATAGTTGAAAAAGGCTATGTAAATTTTTAGATTTCCTACATTAATCAATTACTAAGCTAGGGTAAGGAATTTCAGTTTCTCTGAATTTTACCTGAAATTACTAATTTGCGAATCCTAAAAGCCCCACAAATAAGGTATTAAAACATTTTAAATTATATTATTTAAAACAGTCTACGATTTTAAACAAGTCCACAGAAGGGACGTTTCTGCGTTGCTTATATTTGCATACTTAAATAAAGGTTGCTCAGACGTACCCGTACTTTCTAATTTAGATTAGCTAGAGAGTGAAAATACTTTTAGACTAAGTACCACAGATATTCGAGTACTTACCTACCACAAAAGTGGTTATCAGGACCGCATATTTTTTGAAATAGTTTTATTAAAACATAACAACACGCACGTAGGTATATCCCCGATGGGTTGGGCAGATAGTTCTCATATCCCACATTTCGCAAGTTATGTTTAGGTACCTTGTAACAGGGGCGAGCCTATTGCCATCAACCGGGCACAAATACAAACTCCTACTTAGAAATCTCTGACGGAAAAACCCAATATCACTTTGTCCGACCTGCAGGCTTAGCCCGAGAACCATAGAGAAGCGTTTTTTCGACAGAAGAGTAGACAAAAATGACGTTTCCGTGTAGACTGTTGACAGTTTTGAACCGAGAAATGTAGACAAGCGATGTCTATTCTACGGTAGAGTAGAAATAGAAAGCGTCGTGCTTAGCCTGGTGGAAATCAAAACCAAATAATCAGCCGTCCCATACATTTGAGTCTAGTAGCCATTGGAGTTTTGTCATAAGGGACAGTTGATAATTTTTTGGCGATTACGATGTTGGTGCCATAAAGTTGTTCTGTTTGATGCTCTGTACCACACCCTTAAATTTCACCATACATACTCAGCCTATAACGTTCCCACTGCTGGGACACAGGCGTCCTCTCCGTGAGAGGGAGTGGGCCGTAATCTGTAACGCGGGCCCAGTGCGGATTGGTAGATGTCACATGTCTTCGAATTTTTGGTTCTAGGACATGCCGGTTTCCTCACGATGTTTTCCTTCACCGTTTGAGAGCAGTGGTGATGAAATTATTTACACAAAGTAATTCGCCTGGCTGGGTTCGAACGCACGACCTACAACTCGTAGGTCGCGGCCGTTACCACTGGGCCACCACTTCTCTCACCACAATTTCACCATACCTTTCTGGAACTCGGTTTATTATTATACTAGTTTTTACCAGCGGCTTCGCCCGTGTGGAGTTCGGCACCGGGATAAATAGTATCCTATATGTTAATCCGTGTGGTGCCGGACGTAAAAGAAAAGCACCATCCCATTTCTTTCCGTGGGTGTCGTAGAAGGCGACTAAGGGACTTACTAGAGAATGGGCAGCAGCGTTCCCTATGCATTTTACCACCATACTGCGATCGCCAACCCGCCTGCCGAGTGTGGCGATTATGACAACACCTCCCTTTTGGGGGAGGCCTATGTCCAGCAGTGGATGTGATTCGGTTGAAATTAAAATGATGATGATGATATGTTAATCCAGGTTATATACTATATGTGTGCCAAATTTCATCCAAATCAGTTCATCCGTTTTTGCGTGATTGAGTAACAAACATCCAAACATCTAAATATTCTAACATCGATACGTACAAACTTTCACATTTATGATATAAGTGGGATAGTAGGACCATCTAAAGAAAACTCAAGAAACAATTGCCCCAAGTATTCTAATTAACTTCGTTCGTTCATCGTTCGTTCATCTGATTAACATGAATTATACCCTCAAAGTTCAAAAGCTAAAAAACAATTTTAACTTTACTTATCTTCGGGCCGAGAATGACTTTTGACATTTCAAGCTTACATTTAGTCTTTATGAGATGATCTAGAAACAGTCGAGCTGTTTCGAAAGTCGTCGCACTTTCGCAAATTAGTTGGTCAGTGCAAAGATTAAAATCGTTAGATTTGCCCTCACCGTACAATAATGGCGCGATTTTTCGCGAAAAAGAGTTCACAATCATTCTGTATATATGGCGTTTCCATGGCGACTGCGACATTTTGTGTGAGCCAGCCTCTAAGTCCGTCATTGAAGATACGGGCCGGTCCGAAAGCAGTTGATCCGTCAAACAAGTGTTTTTTTTGTGGGTGGGAAATCATCAAATAACTTCTCCCGTTCTGGGTGGAGCAGGAGAGCGTGTCAGACTTTTACTGACTTAAACCCACCCGTGTTCCTTCTGTTGCCAGTGTGCCAGGTGACAGGTGCCACGGTATCTCTTTCGAATTCTATTTCTCGGTGAGGCAAACACTCATCATGTGTGGATAGAACTGTCAAATCGTGTTGTCATTCATTCTTCTTTTGGAAACCGAACTAATCTTGTGCTCCGGAGTTGAGTAGACCCTCAGAGCTATCAAAACGAAACAGAAACTAGATCATGTTTAGACGCGGTAGGGCGAATCTAACTATTTAAATCTTAGGCTCAGTGTTAAGGTATTTATAGGTAATGAAATGTCACTAAGTTCTATATAAGGAAACCATACACTTCAAAATACGATTACTGTTGAATTAATGAGCCTCTTACAAGTTATTAATGTCACTCGATCGTCACTCACCCACGGAACAAAGATGCCATAAATTATTTCCCAAGTTACTAGCAAAATGGATAAAATGAGTCGTAAAGCTATCGGCCTATAAAACTGTTGTAAACATTAGACCTATTAGCTGAGAAACACCACTGATCTGCTTCTGGTTTCGTCAGTCATTGGCATTAATTGGTCTCTGTATTGAAAAAAATATCAGTGCATGGTGGGTAGCGGGCTCGGGCGGGCGTTTGTTCGTCGGTTCGTTTACAATACATGGTATTATAAGCTCAGAGTGTATATTTGGGGGGCGCCGTGGCGTGTATCTCATCGAAAGCAAGCCCTGCCACCGACGCCGGTCAATAGTATAGTGCTATGTGCGTCGATCAGTCGCGCTCGCCGCTCCGCACATCGCCGCCGCCCGCGCCGCCCGCGCCGCTCGCTCATCAAAATGACATTCTCAATACATTGACGTTAAATTAAAAACATTGAACATGTGTTGTGCCAGGTTCACCGACTACCTGTTCCGTAGTGTAGTGAAGTACACATGTGGACTAGCCAGCCGCGAAAGTAAGTAAAAACTGCGCCAAAATGTCCGGCACACGCGAGCCGCTCAATCTGCAGTGTTCCCGACGCTAAAATTAAACCCGATAACGTTCTGTACATTATAATTACATGTGACTACAAAATTCATTGTAACTTATCAACGTCGATAGACCATAAACTTTACTACATTGTGTTGTGTTTATGTTAGTTTAATGCTTATTTTTATTGACGTCTCTCGTCAAATTACGAAACTATAAACCGTTTTCGTGGTGCAAATCGTTTTTGCTTGCGTCCGAGTGCGGTGCAGCCAGGCAAGTTTCGTGCTAAACCATCACACGTCCTCAAGGCAACTTTCTAGAATGTTTCTAAGAATTAACGTGTGTGTATATGCACAGTATAATGTGCTCGAGCACATTGTGTAAGCTGAAGCTTATTCATAACAAACCGTTGGTGTTTGAATCCGAAACATGCACCGGTGACATTTGGAAGCCATGAGTGGGTGCACCGTAAAAATTAAACGAATAGATATTCATAAAACTGATGAGTGGAGTCACGTGAAGTGATTAACGAACGCATCGAACTGATCGAAGCGATCGAGCGCTCTTTTGAAATAAAGTTATTGTTTACATTGACTTAGAATTATCATGCATTGGACAACAATTGCACACATCAATAATAAAATAACTTCATAAGCATTATTATTGAACTTAGTACAAACAATACATGGATTTATAATATAATATAAATAAAGTTAAAATCATACGTCAATGTCGTTCGCGATAATAGTTCAGGAGTCAAGGTCAAATATGTAATTTATTATTGCATGCCGTATTATAATGAAAGTTGCTATAAAATAGCAATTTGAAGTACACTGAATGGTTCCGTAGCAAAACGACATATAATTGTACAATATTTTACGGTGATATTTAAGAATCCAATTTATTTCTTTGTTACCTCGTTAAAATCGTAAATGAATTAACCATGTAATTGGAAGATGCGATTTACCTCTAACGGAGAGAAACTAAGTAGTCTTGGTCTGGAGGTCTACTCTGGTCCGTTAACGAACATACGGGCCCGTCCGCAAGTAATTGACTCGTCAAAACAAGTGTTTAAATTTTTCGGACGGTCAAAAACACCTCGGGCGTAGGGACAACTGTCAAATCCTGTTATCTATCATGCGTTCTTAATTCAAACAAATCTTATGTCTTTAAGTGTTACGGAGTGGGTATACGCCAGTAACTTCGGTCGATACTACGGACTTCGTGTTTAGGCAATAGACTCTTGGGTGTGGAAGCTGCGAAGAAAAAATATTATCTTCAATTATTAGTATAATTACCTATTCGGATCAAATGCAATCTCTTCAAAAACCGGATCAATTATATGATCCGGTCATATAATTGATCACTATAGTCAATATCATGTCGACATTTGCTTACTTCATTGAGTATATACTTACTGATACCTACCTGTTTATAGTGCAATTTGCTAATTACCGTCTCGTTGTCGGTAATTATTCCTTAAACAAACATCTGTGATGTGGTAACTTGAAGTAACTTAGGCAGGTACCTACCATTGAGTTATAATGTACTACGTAAGTACATTATAACTCAATGGTACCTACATATTTAATAGAAATAATTTTAATGGTTATTTACCGGAACAAATAATAAGGATAATAATTATTCAGGTATATTTTAGAATTGTTATTTTGGAGTTATTAATAATAAGTTAAGCATGGTTGTCACTGGGTAAATTACTTATTATTAGGTAGAGCTACGTAGGTCCTTATATCACTTATTAAAGTACCTAAATTGGAAAATTTATAAATAAGAAATTGGAAAATGATGTCAATAATTCTAAATAACATTTTATAAAAAATATTTAATTGAAAACCAAAATAAGATTTTATGAATAAATCTAGCGTGTCAATTTTTTATTTCCAATTGAACGAATAAAGCGCGCTGACCTTGACCAGGCGGCCAAACATTATCCTTTTGTCTCAATTGGCCCGTAATTGCTGGGGACGTCTTCTGTTCTATTCTCAGATACAATTTGCACTTACTGTTCTGTCAAATTGCACCTTAACTGTTGCTCGCGTTAAAACTTATTACCTATACCGCGACAGGGCAAATTGAATGAAAAACTGGTCGCGATCCACGGACCCACCACTATACGTGCTTCATAGCGTTAAAATGCAGTAGATATTAAAATGGTTCAAATGCGATAACGTCAAACAATGTTCTACATAGGCAACTATTTTTTTTTCAGCCAAAATATAAAGCCAAAACAAAATTAGTCAATTATACATAGTCATTGGATTAAGTAAGGCTTACTGGATGAATAGTGTAAATATAACTAATCTAATATCAAGTGTCTCCGTGCTGATTGTGCTGTTACCAATGTGTGTTATATGTGATGTGCTTAAGAACTGCATGGAGCGTGCAGTGGATTATATTTATAACTAACCGCTAACCACAAATCGTCACGTTTACGGGAAACTAAAAACTCTAAAGATGCCTAAAGGTAAGTGTGTCTCTACACAGCAATATTCACAAATATTGCAGATCCATTAATCATGACATGACTCACTTCCATCGAAGCATTTTCCTTAAGACTGTCGTTATACGGTTATACGAAGAAGTTGCGACATTGTATTAATTACCATTTTGAAATTATGTTAATTGATGAAGGAAATCAGTATGATTACATGTTTGTATTATTAATTGGCTCACACAGATTTTAAGGAAACATCGCGAGGAATGAGCTCCACGACTAGATACACATTCGTAGAATGTTTATAGTTCCCTGGAGTCTGGTGGCTCACGTGTCCACATCTCGCGTGACATCACCGCCACTAAACTGTATCGTCAACTGCTGACTTCAAGGCTGACAATAATAATCAACAAATGCAACTAATCTAATAAAGTCAATAATAAAAGAGCTAATCAATCACATGTCTATGTCGCCTCGCTTCATGCAATAAGCAATCAATTCACAAGTTCTGTAATTGTTTGAGTGGTTACCACAGAAATTGTTGGTGCATCAATCCGCCCCGGCCCACCTGCTTCTTAAATCGTTTTGAATAAAACTTTACATTTAATTAAAGTTTTTGAGCTTTCAAATAAATAGGTAAAGTAGCGCAGTAACAAGTTATATTTCCAGGAGGCGTAAATCTGACTGTTGCTTATTGTTTCAGCCATAATGAATCACTATTGTGTATAGTATTATAGCGATATCTGCTTCTGCTTCTCATCATTATTATGTTTTTATTCCACCTATGCTCATCATTAAATAGGAATGAAGTAATCGTTTTTATGTAGGTAATGCATTTATTCAAGACCCATTACAATGTTATGTAGTACTTGGCAGTGGACACGCTGCAGAAAATAAAAGATTCAAACAGAAAACTTATTTTACAATCTAGAAAAGCTAGGAACAGTATTGAGAGAAAATAATGCAGTCGTGAATATGTACATGAAAATAAAAACTGTTTAATGAGGGTATTCTTGAATATTCAAGCCACCAGTTGGCGCCACTTTGACAAGAGGTCTTCCAGTTCGACAATGAATTTAAAATATTTGATGTTATTCGTTTCATTCATTTGTTCACCATTCAGTCTGTAGGCGCTTTGACACTTGACCGATGCCCGGACTTGACGTCTCAGTGCTGCCAGAAAACCCTCATTGTAATGAGGATTAACGTTCGGAAACGAACACTCTGGAACTATTGCAATGTGAGCTTTTCTCAGAGTACTATAGATTTGACATTTGACCTTTTGTGTACTATAGATTTTTCGGAGAGAAATGGTTGGTGGTCCAAAAAACCATAAACTATTTTTCATGAGAGCACTTGGTAATATACCTGTAGAGGTACAGTTTTCTGGGTTGACCTGTGATCTTAAATGAAACCATTGAGATGCCTTCATGATTGTCAATATTTCAGAGGAATGATTGGCTATAAACGTCTTCTATCTGGTTGGATGGCTCTTGAGCCAAACTAACACCAGGGTAGATTCTGACCAGCAATCTTGAAGCATTAGATGAACATATAGAAATGATAAAACTACCTCTGCGTTCATAAAACAAGACACAAACGCAGAGGAATAACCAAGTTTACCTCATAACAGATAATTTGAAGAGGAACAGGATGGCTTCATGGACTAGGCTTGTTAGAGACGACAAAATATTTGATAAGTGAAACGATTTTGCTATTGGGGCAGTGTCTCACGCACCGCTTGATTGGACGTCTCCCGTTTCACTGTTGACGCCACTTGAATCAATGAAGTGCCATTGGCTCATTGTTTAATCGTCTGTTTTATCAGCTGTAATGAACATAGCCGAGATGTCCACACAGGCGGCTCGTTAAGGCACACAATCATGATACATCGACGTTTAGTGTGCCTGCTATACCTACGTAATGTTTGTAGCTTTAGCTTTGCAACCGTGCGTTTTTTACGCCCATTTCCAAGAATTTGTTTGTTTTGATGTCTGAACTAACGCAACTGTTTGGCTAATTAAATTCCCGCAGATAGGATTCGGGTTTAGCTTGTTCTGATTTCGTAATCATTTCTCCTTTTGAGATTGCTTTTCTTTTAGCAACCCTGCCACCTGTCTCCGCAATATCATGTGTAATTCAGTCGAAAACATACCTGATATAGCAACCAGCTGGTGTGTTTTTGTTCGACCTTTGAAAAAGTCAATATTATTCTTATAAACATCTCTGTGTAGTTCAAAATTGAGTTACAATCAGAACTTCAGACTTTTTGTTTTCAAAAGTGTGATCTAATATCCCACAAGCCTTAATCACCAAGCCAAGATTGTTTCAATAATAAACTTACCTCCCATTCACCAATCATTCAACTTATTTTTATATTTCGTGTGTAACAGTTCATTGGAAGCGAATGCATTAAAAGAACAATAACATTGGCTTGATTGGCGCGCCTCGGGCGTCGTTTCTGTGGGCCATGCTCCGTTCGCATCTCTATGGATTTTGGAACAATTGTGCACAAACGTCACTGACCCTGGTGTATTGTTGGGAGTTGGGACGTGTGAATAGTGAACTATTGCACCATTTCGGGGTTGCCCTTTCCTTTAGCTGTTTCAATCACATTATGTTGAATTTGAATAGAATTATCTAGTATGTGTGTGGTCCTTGACTCCTTGTTGATGCATTATTGAGTACACGTGTCGAGTGTGCTTGCTGAAATATTTATAGTTTAAGAAAAAATGTTGCGAAAATGTTTTACTATGATCGCGACAAATGCAGTCATAATGTGAGTCAACATGGGCTCGAGAAGAAGGTGTAATTATATTCCTCGCACTGCTGTTGCAAGTTAGAAATACTCTGTATTATTGACAAGTAGATACAAATGTCCATACTGTAAAACGTGCATCAACACAGGATGCACATGTACCGGCCCAACAACATCTGTTTCTGTGCCCGGAAAGCCGGAACCGATTCACGTCGAACTTCTTCATCGTTTATTACTGTCACGTTTCTGGTACAGACAGGAAACTGCAAATGGGATTTATGTGCTTGATTTTAGTGGCAGATTCTCTCAGGGTCTTTCGGGGAAGAAGGAAGTGTTATGCGATATGGAAATGCCAGCCATGTTTAAAGACGAATGTCATCATTTTTTAAGAAAGAACACGGGTGCTTCATGCATATCTGGCCGCAGTTGCTCTCTCAGGGGTCACAAAGATGTTTTTATCAATTTATAATAGAACCTTTTGTCCACAGGCGACGCCGATATGTCGCTGAAGCAGGGCAGCGGCACCGGCAAAGTCCACTTCGGTGGTTTGGACGATGTGTCCTTGTACGGTACGCCTGTGGAACCAGCGCCCCCGACCACGGACGCCAAGCAAGGCTTCCTGCGAAACCAGCTGCAGGCCCTCTTCCAGCCCACCGACAACAAACTAGCCATGAAACTGTTCGGGTCTAAGAAGGCGCTGATGAAGGAGCGCATCAGGCAGAAAGCTGCGGGCCACTGGGTCATACATCCGTGCAGTAGTTTCAGGTGAGTGACTTTTGTTTTTGAAATGTGACACGAAGTTTGTCGAGGTGCAAAACTTCATAGTATTGTAGGTTCCATTTATGAAATTGATGTGTTCGTTTCGCCTATTCATCATGAGGATCCGTCTAAAGTCATTAAGTAGGGTTTCAAATACATTTACAATTGATCAATACGTAACGACACGCATAAAGAGTTACCGATAGACCGTCCGGAAAGGCACTCTTGTCACTTAATTAATGCTGCATTAAAAAACCATCAATGAGATACTTACCTAGATACTTCAATATGGTAATTAATATCGCTTCACGAGGAAAGCTCTTCATACGCTTATAAACCACCGATTAACTATCTACCGCACGTTTTATTGTTTACACTAGTTTAGCATTGGTAAGTTTAACTATAGTTTAACGGTCTGATATTTTTACTCCCGCCATCTTTGATGAGAGATCGTAATTTTGACGTAAACTCAGGCATGTGCGTTTTGTTCGTTCATTTCGTTCAATGTCAAGTATTTTTTCAAGGATACCTTTTGTTTGATAATGAAGAAATGATATTTTCAGTTTGATGCGTTTTGTTTTATGCTTTAATAACTTTGTGTACCGTTTGAACACAGATGCTACTGAATTTATTCGTTTTATGTATACCAACATTTTAGTTTGAACCTTTTTATTTATTAAGATTAACAATAAGTTACTTACCCAATGAATTACAAAACAACAAACAAAATTAAGTTGAAGAATATTGAGTTAAAGTTCCCATTTAAATTCAACTGGAGATGAAACTGTCCAATTTGAATGTAAAGTTCAATTAGAAATTGTAATCTGTTTTTGACATAACTGTTATTTCCATTTTCCATATTTATTCAGTTCGTGCTACAGTAGGCTGTACTTTTCTTTGAATACATTGTTTATGAACTGTGTTTTACAAATTTTGGTGTACAATATATTTAATTTATTTATTGAGAATAGCTAGAATCTTTTCATTACTACTACGAATTAATAACACGAATAACTCTGCGCTCCTTATTACAAAACAAGGTTTTTCTATAGGTATGGTTTAAACCACCGAGCATGTTTTTGAAATAAGAACTTAGAACTGAAATAGAATTACAGCTCCTTTTCCAAAACTGACAATTTAGCACTGAACTAACTTGTCAGTTTTGTAAAAGAGCTGTATTTCGATTTCAGTTAGGTTCTTATTTCAAAAACATGCTCGGTGGTTAAACCATACCTAAAGAAAAACTTTGTTCTGTAATAAGGGGGTGCAAGTTTAATTCAGTTAGAAAAAGTTTCACTAAATTATAAACCTCAATATATTTTTAATTAAATTAAACACCTGAACATGTAATTTATCGCTCCCAAGAACCCACTTGCCAGAAGAAGAGTAATTTAGGAAAATCTTTTATTCTAGATCTCGATTATAAAACATGTCCTAGGTATTTATTATCAAACTGCATACCTACTTACTACAATTTATTTTAGGTAGGTATATCCTATATTTGACAATTAACACTCCACAATATGGCCGATCATAGAAGCCTATCACAAAAGCAGAGGGGTTATTTTAACGTAAGCACTTAGTCAGCTGCCGATCATTTTGCTCAGCGGACCGTTCAACAGTAGTGTTGAATGAGTAATTATATAGAGCTGTTATGTCATTGTCTGTTGACATACTGCGCTGACTGTACTGGACCTGGGTGGTTTTTATTGTGAGGGACTGAAATAAAGAAATTGTTAGGTAAAGGGAAATTAAATGATTCGCAAATTGAATACCAACTAAAATGGTCCGTATACAGGACACATTTTTAACCAATGCGCAAAATCAGCTGTTCCGTACATTTTGACCGCGTAGGTATTGCACTTTTCTATGAAACATCAGATTTTTTTTTGTAAAACCGACAAAAAAATTCTACGCTAGAGGTCTATAATGAAATGCTGAATTCATGGTTACAGTTTGCGCACTGGTTAAAAATTTACCCTGTATTCAAATCACTAATGTAATTTGTAAAAAATCTAATGTAATGAAGTGACTGCGTCAGTGACCGAAGTTCACGGAGCTGAATTTTGGGGCAAAGATGTTTGAATTTTTGGCCATCGCTTAAGAGGAAGAATACAAGATAAAAGCTAAATAGAAATTGTGACCAGGCTTCCCTAGAAATCCAGTCTATGCTGTCTATGGTAACAAGGGCCTGAAAATCGTTAAATAAAAGGACTTCCTAGTAAGTTCAGGAATACTACAAAGTTTTGTCAATCAATATTACAAATCCATCATAGGTATATTCCCATTTTATTTCATTGAATAAAAAGCTTAATTTTTTTTCCTTTTCAATGTTATAAATAGGTATACGAGCAGCGTAATGGTTAAATACTTTAATTTCTTGCAATTACCTACTAAGGTGTCAGAAACCGTGATAAGTTCCAGCTACGATAACCTACACTCACCTTTCTTATTAGGACAACCATAATATTCTGGTGAAATTATTAAACCAACGTAGTACCTAAATTAATAATCATAGAACAATTTAAAATTGAAATTAAAGTTCAAAGGCCTGCTTTATAAATACGAAGCACAGTAAGAAGCAATTTTTTTAGGTGTTTAACAATGCTAACCTCATGTAGTTTTATAAATATGATTGACGTGTCAAAGTGTTTGTACAACAAACGTACTTACAGAAATAAAATCATTTATCAATAGGAAATCGTGAAAAAAATATGGTCCCAAGTTAAGCCTCCTAAAAACATGATTAAAAATATAAAAAAAACAAAATGAGGTAGTATCCGACTTGATCATTTCCATCCGAAATATCAAATGCCAACGGGAAATTTATTATTATGATGTAAATAGACCGATTTTATACTTATATAAAAAATAACACCTAATAAACAATAATACCAGTACTGATATAGGAAGTAATTTCCATAGGTTGTTGCGCCGGTCCCGCCTGCCTGACCTTCACCATGTATAACCATGGTTCAACAATCCGTTACACTAAACGGAGCTAATATTTTCAAACGAACTACAATTTTTGTGACTCACTCACATCTGTTTTTTGAATGCCATTTACAGCTAATGTGAGTGGTCTGATCAAGTAGGTACCTACTTTTTAAAATAGTAAAAAATAATTTGAATATTTTTGAATGACTAGGTTGCTTGTGGTTGTGGTCATACTAAAAGTTGCACCGCGTTGCGATTCAAATAATTCGTTGCTTCAACTTTATTGTATGCCACAAGCGACTGAATCGTACTTCAATCAATCAATTATTCAACTCAGCAATCAATCAATTATTACAGTCCACTGCTGGACATAGGCCTCTTCCAGGCTGCGCCACAACACTCAATCCACCGCCTTCCGCATCCAGTGTGTCCCAGCCACCTTAAATCGTACTTACCTACCGTGAAATCTGGCTGATCAGCTACTCATTCAAAAATATTCTAATAATTATTTACTTACTTACCTACTTCAAAAAGTATTTTGATTAGGCCACTCACATTAGCATTAAAAAAAACCGGTCAAGTGCGAGTTGGACTCGCGCACCGAGGGTTCCGTACAAACCTAAGTAAAATATAAGTAAAAGTTCAAAATTGTCAAAAATATTTTTTTTTATATGACGAAACTAAAATTTTTCGGTTTTCGTAATTTTTCCTATATCTGTACTATAAGACGTGACTTCGTACAAAATTTCAAGATTCTAAGTTCACGGGAAGTACCCTGTAGGTTTTGATTCCCGTGCGAGTTTCGAAAATTTGCGGAATTTTGCGGCCTAAATGGCTGTATCTTTTGATTGCGTTGACTTAGAAGGTTGATTTTTCTACAGCTTCCAGGGACAGTAGAACTAAGTATCATATAGAAATTTCAGATTGATACCTCCACGCGTTCCTGAGAAAAACGGTCTTGACAGACGGACGGATGGACGGACGGACGGACGGACAACAAAGTGATCTTGTAAGGGTTCCGTTTTTTCCTTTAGAGGTACGGAACCCTAGAAACAGATGTGAGTGAGTCATAAAAAATCTAGTTCATTTCAAAATACATATTAGCTCGACTGTACCTATGGTTAAACGGATTTTTATACCATGGAACTTGCATCGTGTAAATACTTCATACTTTGCTTATACACAAAATATTTAAATTCGAAAATCATTTGACCACTGGAAGATAAAAGATTAGGATTGTAGCAAGCTACGTTCTTTAGTTTCTGTCTATCCCCAATTCCCCATGCAAAAAGCGTAAATTTACGTTTGTACTTATAATAATTCACTACGTCATTGAGTAAACATGTAACTCACCTACATTTTTCAGTCACTATTCATAGAGCATTATTTAGTAGATGTCTATCTCTGCTTTACTAAAATGCACATACAGATCGCACTGCACGATATGAATGTTAAATACAAATAACTAAATAAAAACATCAGTGGACATGTACCGTTAGAAGTAATGGATTTATTTAGTTTAGTCTGTGACCACATAAACTTAGGTACTTTCCCTGGGAAGGTAAACTTACCTACCTACTACTGCATTCATAAACAATAGAATAACGCGACCGCAATAGTACCATTTAACTACAAAGCCAGAAAAAACCTAAATGTCATAAAAAATAAACATTCGTTCAGAAGTAAACACCTATCATTGCATCAAACACACGTACCTAAATGGATAATATTGATCCGCATAATAAATAAGACACAGAATGAGCCTTCCTCAGCTGTCATCCCGAATATTGCAGGCAATAATTTTAATTTAGGTACAAGCAAAAACTGCACCAACTTAAAATTGAATGTTGCTAGAGCTGAACTCACAAAGGAAGTATTGTGGGCCTAATTTGGACTAGTAATTAGGCCGCCATTGCAAATTCCTGTAAAGGAGAAAAGCTTGTTAACTATGCTACGGAAACTTCGCAATTAAATCCGTTAACGAGCTTCTGGCAAATAGAATTTAAATCCATCTGCTAAAACTAGTGGGCAATACTTGTTTGAGGACTGTTTTATACATTTTCTTTTCTACCTAATTAAACTGTTAGAGCAGACGTAATATAAGCTGAGACAGTTTATTATACCGTATACTATAAACAAGTTTATCTTCAGTATTTTAAAACAAGTCAATACTAAAAATAAAACCCAATTTTAAATATACCGAGTTGTTTATTGTCTAACAGGTTAAAAAATATTTTTCTGTCAAAGTCTATCATCATACAATTTCAGTGCTACGTAATGAAATTAGATTAAAAACTCAAAACATTATCATGCATTTAAAATGATCTGCACTGACGCACGTGATAAACATTAATCATTCATTCAATTAGCAGTAATTTTAATATCTATGTCACAGTATTTATGGTAGCAATTTTTTTTTAATAAATACTCTGTGCTGCGTTACCGATAAAAAATGAACCGATTGTTTTGGTCGCAAGTACACTGACATGATGTTCCTAAAAAACATAATTCCTAATTCAAAATTGACAAAGGTAACATGTGCAGCTTTGTTTTTCTAGCACTCGATTAGATGCAATATTGTAAATTGTTAGTTCTGTAGAAGTAAAATCCAACGTTAGTCGGTTATCGGACGGTGATATACGTCCGACATCGGAAAGCTTCCGGCCGAGTTGCTGTGTCGATTACTTAGATAGCGTCAATCGATCGAGCGATTTGATACTAGATATCGAATTTATAAACACTGACTGACGTCTTCGAGATTTAAAATTATTCTTTCTTTAAAACTTTTGTCTATTTAATTACCTCGTTGGTCTATTGGTAGCAAGCGCAAATGTTGCTTAAGGAATACATGTGTAATATTATGTTTCAGTCTTCTTATACTCAGTTCATTGAAGATCGACCTCATCAATTCATTGAACGGGTACTTGTCAGCCAACCTTAGCTGTAAAGATCAAACTGATGACCTTGGCATCCGTTATTTATCCGTTCGCACCGAATAACCCACTTCTTTCTCAATAAACTTCAATGATACAGCTTCAGAATTATACGTTCTATGTATTTTTCAAAACTTAATATCACGACTGTATTACTCTGTAGGGGTAGGCAGAGGTGTATCTCCCACGTTCCGCAATTCATTATCACCTGCCTAGCCTGTTCCTAAACTCAAACTCAAAGCATTTATTTCAATTAAACCTTTAACAGGCACTTTTGAATTGTCAAAAAAAAATCGAAGTTAAAGCTAGGTGCCCATTCCAAAACGTAGATCTCTATGGAGAAGAACGGGCAAGAAACTCCAAGGACACTCTTATAAATCATGGGTATTACAAAATCTTGGGAACATTATTCTTGGTGCTTCTATATGTGAGAACAATGTAAAAAAATAAGATTCAAAATAAGCCATGGCAGTTAGGAGATAACCAGTCTCAACCGACGGCGCCCGTTCACGAACTTGACGCGTGGATCAGCACCATCCAGCTCAACCATTTTCTAAGGAACCGAATGATCCAACACATGCGCCACCATCAGTGAGTCATTTAAGTGAGCATGACATACTCTCAACTACCACGTTTTTTCAAGTCAACGTACATCAAAACAACATATTATGCATAGTACTCACATTTACAAAATTTTAACAAAATGCTTCTAATTTACAAAACTATACTTTCAATGTGTTTGAGATATTCATAAAATTTGACTTTCAAAAAGGAAGAAAAATATTTAATATCTATTGAAATAAAATATTCGGTTCAGCTTCCAGTGTAACCTGAGATGCAGATGCAGCTTCAGCTGATATCCATATCTGTGTTTTACATGGAGCGACTGCCTATTTAAAGTCCACAACCCAATGACTGGATAATACGATACCCCTGGTATAATACTGTTTCTCAGAATTTCGGGTTTCTGATGACTTGTATAATGACTATAAAAGGTCCGCAAATGACCACCTGGATCAACCTCTTATCGTGCTTTCCGAGAATCCTATTAAAAATCCCTATAAAGTTTACCCGAAGTGAAAATTGAAGTCAAAAGGTTCACCACTAGACCAATGAGCTAGCCAATAAACCCGAAATATCAAATACGTAATACAAAACCTTCGATATCAAACATATCACTCAATCGATGTTATATTGAGCGTAGGTTCGTTTACCGTGCACAGTATCGTTTCGCGACATGCCAACAATAAAACAAAGGACGATTCGACGGAACAAATGCCGCATGAAAATGTAACAGACGATGTTATTTGAGTGATGTCTCAGAAATATGAAGCGTTATTGATTTCTGAAGTCAATTGTTTGCAAATAAAACTACATTACTGAGAAAAAGATAAAGCGAAGTTAGTCAGAGTAAGGTGTGACAGTAGCCCTTAATTTAAAGGATGGATTGATGCTATAGGTCATCAGTTCAGTCCTTATAACTGTTGCGCTTTGGACGAGAACCTAATCTTAATACAAGCCATTTAGCTGTCTGTTGTATATCTCTATGTCTGTCTGTAGCCACTATATCTGGAGGGCTTTACGGGAAAACTCAACCACCAACCAACTAACAACTCAATCCAATATGGATTGCACAGAGCGAGTTTTGACCAAAACATCAAACATGTATTCCAACCTGAACGTTCACCTGTAGTCCTGTACCCACATAAAAAAGACGTCAAAAAACTACAATCCATTTATCCAAATAAAATGCCAAAGAATACAGACTAGCGAGTACAATCAGTTCAGAGCCATTAATTAAATCAACAAAGTAACAATGTTCATCAAAAGCTATTGGCAGAACAATAGCGGCGTGCGCTTCGCACAATGACCGGACAATACACGAGAACGACTGTATCCACGTACACCACCCAGAATACGGAAAAACCAGAAGCCGCAAACGTGAGTAAAATTGAGGCACCAGCAGGGTAATTGCATAACACACGAACACTAGGAATACCTTGCATTTTGACAGATCAACAACATTCATTGCGTTATCTACGTTGTTTAGCAGGCGTTTTGCGAACATCCGAAGCAATGTATTTGCAATTTCCTTCAAAATTATTCAGATTATGATTAATAGTGTTTTACGCAATTAGGGTGCAATTAGTTTGTATTTTTTTTATTTTTTGACTGTTTTTGTGTTCTACATCGCCTTATGGTAGACTCGTAGAAAATATCTAGGAAAAGAGAAGAGTAGAAAGCAAGCGCGGGTGAAAAGGAAGGCAGGTGCCCCAATCAATCAAAATCAAAAGTCATTTATTCAAACTAGGCTGAGAGTCAGCACTTTTCGAACGTCAAAAAAAAGAAAAAAGAATACATAAGACAGTCCCCCCAAAACGCCCACCCTTCGACACTTCCTAGTGCTTTAGCTGGGAAGAAGAAGTGGCGCAACAAACCCCCCAATGTTTGTATTGTTTCTTTCATGAAGTTATGATCGTGTGCGCCTTCTGGTTAGTTCTGTAGCCTATCTTGGGCTGACATGTTGCACGGAAACGATGTCATTGAAAGAAGATACAACCGGTTAGGGTTAGCAAAACTCGGCTCCAATGTCAAGGGATCATCAGTTATAGGCCACGCGTATACGAGGCGTAGATTGTTAGAATAACACACAGGCTATAGACCATCACTGCTCAGCATGGGGTTCGGTTTCCTTGTCGGGAAAAGTGTTATCAGTTTTTCCATTGAGAATTTTTCCATTGCAGCCTGGAGTCCAAGATAAACCATCTATCTCTTTCTCTCTCTGGCTCTGAGCAGCGGTGGGTAAGTGATAGATCGAACCCAGGCACTTTACTTTGTGTATTTCCCACCCTGCTCTCATTACGGTGAAGGAAAACATAGTGAGAAAACCGGCGTGTTCCAAAACCGAAAATTCGTAGACATGTGACATCTACCAACCCGCATTCCCGGATCTCACAGGCAGGCGGCCTGTGTCCCAGCACTGGGAACATTAAGTACCTGTAGACTGGTTATGCTCTCAGATCTTAGTACAATCGACTTAAATATAATTGGTGAAATAAGGTTGCACCTCTGCCTACCGCTGTGAACTAAATAGGGGTATTTAAAGACACAGTGAGTCAGTAAATTAAGATTAATTGTCCCTGCATTTCTCGAAACAAAAGCAAAGCAAATTCCTTCATTACACTAGAAGTTGTACTCCAAGATTTTTGCGTACCTAACAGCAATAGCAGCCACTTGAAACTGAATAAAAACTCCCACGCTTGTACTTTAAGTACTCAACTTAAAATACAACCCGAACTTTAAGATGTGTGAACTTGCGAAAGTTCCAACAATAAGAATACTTCAACAAGTAGAACAAGAATTGCAAAAAGGTTTAGACTTTCTATCCGACATTAATTTCTTCATTTCTTTTCTCTTTGGTGTGAGGTTCATTGACGTGCCTATTCTGAATATTGGCATCAAAATAAAAGTAGGCTGAATTTGTTGTTTCAGTTTAAGTGACGTGACGACATTGACATTTCCAGTATTAAAAGTAGTCCTAATTCAGGATAAAATTTCCCGTTTATTCTGTACCCTGTAGAGTAGTGGTGGCCCAGTAGTATGCCCCCTAACATACGGCATTAGGCCGTGGGTTCGAATTTAAACCCAGTCAGTCGCTATGCTTTGTGTAAATAATTTAATCACCACTGCTCTCAAAACCGAACCGAAAATTCGAAGACAAGTGACAATACCAACCCGCACTGGGCTCCCGTGGTAGATTGAAAGCCATTTCCTCAGTGGGATTATTATAGACTGATTGTGCTATTCTGTGTCCAAATTCATTCAACCGACAGTGCCTTTTTGAATTTAAACATAATTGAAACCATAGTTCAACTTATCTGAATAAAAATAAAATATAAAAAAGATTGAACGAACGAACATTTAAAGCAGTCCTAGTATTGAACCAATTCTTCAATTCGAAGAACGGCATGTAAACACGGCTTCCCATTACGTTGTTCCAACAGCCGTCAACCGTCAGAGGGATCGTTTAGCCACAAATTGGATCGCACCTCGGTCGAGTCTGGCTAGAACTGCGGTAGGGCGTTTACGATCTAAGTATAGTCATTGCAATGTGACTCTTATCTCAATGTGGTATAAATTAAAATGATAGCCGAGAGTTTGATTAAATTCACGGCAATCATTCTAATTTATACTTTACAAGCTGTTAACCGCGGCATCGTCTGCAATCCAGGATGAAAAGTAGCCTTTGTCTTTACCCAAGTCATTGTCCATGTGTGCCAAATTTCATTAAATCAAACAAATCAACTTAGGAAGTTAGGATTGCGACTAGCCACATTTAAGTTTTTACGATTTGACAAAACATCGAGATTTCATATTATTTATAGGTACTTTTAATATTAATATGTTATACACACAAACCTACCGAAATCAATTTTCTAAATGATAGTAATAACCGCATCTAAATCCGTTGCGGACTTTAGAAAATCAAAATGGTCACACAGACAGACACGAAACGTATAATCAGCCTATAATTTTCCCACTGCTGGGACACAGGCTTCGTCTCTGTAAATGAGAGTGGGCCGTAATACATAGCGCGAGCCCAGTGCGGGTAGGTACATGTCACATGTCTTCGAATTTTTGTTTCTAGAACACGGTCGGTTTCCTCACAATATTTTCCTTCACCGTTTTGAGAGCAGTGGTGATGAAATAATTTACATAAAGTAAAGCGCCTCTCTGGGTTCAAACCATCGACCTAGAACTCGTAAAGTCGCGGCCGTTACCACTGGGCCACCACCGTTGCCTGACTGTCTTCCGGAATAAGTTCTTTAAATTACAAGATGCTGAAAACCGCATCAAAATCCGTTGCGTACTTTAGAAGAACAACATGGCCAAACAGACAGACACGAAAAGCAACTGTAATTTATAATTAACTAGCTGGCCCGACAGACGTTGTCCTGTCTTAACTATGAATATAGAATTCGCATTGTATAGATATTAGGAAACTTAATACGGTCGTTAAGTTTTCTTAAATTTTCTAATGTTACGCGCAACTTTCTATTTTTTTTTTCTTTCATAAGAACGTTTTCCTGACAATAACAAACATAACAAAAAAGAATTAGCAAAATTGGTCCAGTCACATGTGAAGCATAAGGGAATTAGGGATTCAGATTAAGATTAGACTTACATTGCAATGACATACCTACGCGTCATGTAAAAAGAACGCTGGAAGAAAGTGGAAGGGGTGTGTTTGCGCATGGGCATACTTGCGCACGAAAGTATTGGGCCTATTATTTTATTTTTGAACTAGTCTTTGTCTCGCCGCTTCGTTTATTGGTAGGTGCATTGATAAACCCACCTCATATCACCAAATAGACCGATTAATCGTCAAGTGCGCAGCTTGTTCCCCAGCGTTCTTTTTACATGACACAGCCTGTAACGGTTGTACGTCGATCGTGAATGACCTACTTTAGCCACAAATTGGATAGCACCTGGTTAGCTCTGGCTGCAACTCAATCGTACAATAGCTCTCAAGTTCCGCCTCAGGGTGTCATTTGCACACGATTGCTTGGAACACCTTCATTCGACACCTGAGGCGATCATTGACACGTATAAGGCCAGGCCAATTACCCACAATAACCCTTACGACAAATTATATTACAAGGAATAGCGGGGTAATAGCACTCTATCAGGAGTGGCATTCATTTTGACAGAACAACAGTATTCATTGCGGTATCTACGATTTTTAGCAGACAACATTTTTAGCATATAAAGCAATGGATTAGCAATAACCCTTCAGATTGTGATCTTCGAATGATTCAGATTGTGATCAATAGTATTTTACGCAACTATGCGCAAGTAAGCTTTAAACATATAAGTATGATGGATTACGTCTGAAATACACACATAATAATATTGTAGATTGGAAAGTAGTTCAAAGTAATTTCTTTGAGCAAATGGATCGTAAAACACGAACATAAACTTAGTACACTTGTGGCTAGTGACGTCACATTATAATTAACTCAATATCATGTACTTTGTGATATTGCTCACTCGGGCACGTGACCACGAGACGAATAAGAATAGCGAAGAGCAATGAAGAAATTACGCTGATACGTTATACGTATCTGTTGATTCAATAGTTAAGAGTAAAAGATCAAGTGGGGAATACCTACGTCTACAGATCTTTTGTCTGTCTACTTATATTTGAAACAAGTTTTTGCTAGCGGTTTCAGCACGTGGAGGTCGGAAATCATCACACGGGAACGTACTACCGCGATAAAAAAAATTCTGTGTTCATTCTGTTTATTAACTGTATGTCTGCCAAATTTCATCCAAACCTATGAGGCTGTTTTTGCGTGATTGAGTAACAAACGTCCAAATATACAATCATCATCATCATCTGCCTAGCCTTTTCCCAACTATGTTGGGGTCGGCTTCCAATCTAACCGGATGCAGCTGAATACCAGTATTTTACATGGAGCGTCAACCTATCTGACCTCCACAACCCAGTTACTGGGTAATACGATACCCCTTGGTAAGACTGGTTGTCAGACTTTCGGGCTTCTGACGACCGTAACGACTGTCAAAGATCCACAAATGACAGCCGGGAGCAACGGCTTAACGTGCTTTCCAGGCACGGAGGGGTCTTGGTATGTAAAGACGGTCACTCATCCACGGACCAACCGCGGCAAGCGTAGCTTAACCTGGTCGATCGACCCGTGCAGCTATTATTATTTAGCCACAAGCCACATACAAACGGACGTAGCTAAGCAGAAAGGACTCAATCCACACTTTGGCCAAAATTAAGTTAAGTATGCCATCGTACTCCTGAGTGTCAAATCTATACTGTAGTGTCCCTATTTTTAAAATGTACACGAAAACTAGTTTTTCTCGCTACCCCGACTCAACCCACACCGCAGTATGAAGAGCACATAAAATGTCAAACTTCAACTGCCCATAACTCAAAAGTGACTGGATTGAGTCCTTTCTGTTTAACTACGTCCAAAGTTTCACATTTATAGTAATATTAGTAGGATGAAATGAAATGTTTATTTCTAAAAGTATATCTTCTAAGACACTTATATATTTGGTCAATATTTTGAATACTAAATGGCGCTGGCATTTCCTAACTGACTTATCTATGAGAAGAAATGGCGAAGCAAACGCAGAGGTCATGGTTTCTTTTCAAGCCGAACCGAAGAGTGTTACAAAACAGGGCAATTCATTAGGGAATTGCAACCATATATGTTCAGAGTTCAAAGTCAGACTGCAAAAGTGCTTTTTTTCGTATTAAAATACTCATACAGCCATTTAAATGAAGCAAAGCAAACAGCTATTGATTTTTCATCAGATTGTTTAACGAGTCTGAAAACACGGGCGATTGGTATAAAAACTGAAAATCATGTCTGTTTCAGACAAAAATATAGCTCCCGGCGCGTATCCTCCGTTTGTTATTTTATTGCTGCCTGAATACATAGACTAAATTAGTTAGATAAAAATATGCGACTACGTTTTTTAAACATAACTTTATGAATTTTGTAATAATAGTCATTTGGTTCTCTGGGGAAATAGCGCAGGCTGTGCGTACAAACGTTTTAATGCTGCACTCAAAAAATTGAGGATGTTAATTGCGATCCAGCCCGCCCTTTGGTGCCTTCTAGCAGCAATGCCCCAAGCTGAGGTCAGCACAGGACGTGCCCTTAGCGAGCCCTAGTTTTAAGTTTTCAAGCCCTGGATCGAGGCCTTAATTTACTAAGGTTAGCACAGGCAAGCCCAACCCTAATAAGTTGACTAGCATCATCCCAAAAAAAAAACGAACTATATGCTTTGTTCCATTTGTTGTTTCATTCAATGAAATTAAATAAAAAATTATGGAAGTCGATCTTATAAGACACTTTTACACGTCAATATTTTGTAGGTCAATATTTTAAAAACTAGATGAGCATTTCCTAGCTGTCTGTTCCCTGAGAAGAAAATCCGAGTCGTGGGGCTTTTGAGAGCGGGACCGCGGTCCCGGCCCGGATGCCACCTTTAAATACAATAAATTATTCTTAGTAGTATTTTGGGACCACAAGAAAAATAAATTAAAGTATAGTCAAAAAAGGAAAATTTGTAATATAATTTTTAAAGACTCAAGAGGCTGCCATTTTTGAAATAAAAGACTTTCATTTTATAAAAATAGTTATGTGTATTTTTGGCCGACCGTACTTTACCAAGACACAACTTTGTTTATTTTATTTGTGGTCCCAAAAGACTACTTTTAATTATTGTATTTAAAGGTGGCACCCGGAACCGCGGTCCCGGTCCCAAATCCCCACGACCCTAAAGTCGAAACAAGCTGGTCATGGTTTCTTTTAAATGTCCTTACAAGCCCTCATTGTCTTTTGTTTTCAAGCGTCTCCATGCAAAATAGGTAGGAATAAACAACACACTATCGGGTTGCTACAGAACTTAAATCAAGGGCAAACGCAATAACAAATGGCGCTACTAGGAAATGGAGAAATTGCTTATCGATATTGTTTCCTATACGGACCGTATCGCGAGTAATGTTTTATAAACATTAGCCGTATGAGAACCATGGACAATGAGAACACCGTAGCGGTACAAAGCTCTATGACTCGAGTGTAGCTACGTTACAAGTTACAACAGACGTGTATTTTCGCTAGAAAACGAAAGAATACCTACAATACATTCAGTACATAATGCGGTTGTTCTCATTGTACGGGAGCTTAAAATATTAAGGCTCGCCCCGCTGTACATGTTACGTAACCAGGGAAATCTGCTAAGATATCATGCCTCAGCGTTTATGATACCTTTTCACGATTAGGCGCAATCTCCCACAAGAAAGTGTGTGGGAGGAATCTGTACGTCCTTAGGCTTGTAGCTAAGTAATAACAGCCGCGAAAGTCGATTGATCAGGTTAAGCTACCTTTGCCGCAGTCGTTCCGTGGATGGGTAACCATCTTTAAAAACCAAGACTCCTCCGTACCTCGGACAGCCGTTGGTCACCAGGTTGGTTGCCAGTCATTACGGGTCATCAAGCCCAGGGCCTAGAGACAAAATACATTTCTGTTAGCGTCCACGCCAAACGCTACGCCGAAATGTATGTGAATCACATTACCTGCGGAAAGGACACGACGTAACCTTTCCGCAGGTAATGTCATTCCCATACATTTTGGCGTAGCGTTTGGCGTGAACGCTAACAGAAATGTATTTTGTCTAGGCTTGCAGAAGTCTGACAACCAGCCTTACCAAGGGGCATCGTATAACCTTTTAACTATGTTGTGGTCAGATAGGCAGTCACTCATGTAAAACACTATGGTATTCAGTTGAATCTGGTTAGACTGGAAGCCGACCTCAACAGATGATGAGACTGTGATATGTGTCGTGCAAACAGACGTATGTTTGCAAGACAATTAGAATCAATCGTTTAACATTGTGTGGTTAGTCATTGTTTGTAGAACTAGTAAAAACCGACGGAAATCATTCATTACGATTATGATTCTGTGCTCAGCTAGTACCGATCATTGAATGATCCTCAAATCGAAATAGAGATGATTATGTACTTAACTTTGATTGGGATTCTTCTGAGAGGTTCTATGAGTCAAGCAAATCATGGAGTTCCTTCAATCGGTACTTATCTAGGTGCAAGTCACGGGAGAACATAAAATGTTATCAAAGTATACGGGAAACCTGATTGATTACTTCCTTGTACATTGTACCCTTATGGGTCACGTGCCTAGGGACCAAGGAACTTTATCTTAAGCCATTAATACCTTACTGATGTATTGTGAACCTACGTGTAATTAGTTTCTAAACGTTCTTGCATAATCAGTAGTTATTATTAGCCGAAGCTAACAAAGTTATATATTCTTTTCTTTGATTGTATTTGTTTAGTGTTCCAAATTCTTCTTCTTAGCGTAACGTTGACAAAAGTTCAAACAAAATCTATGGCCTAAAATTCAGCTGCGCAAACTCCGCTCACTGACGCATTCATAAAACCATCTAATGCACAGGTGACAGAGCATGTGGTGCAGTATGGATAGAGGGCCTTTGTCTGTGCGTCACTTGAGATCTGAGCAAAAATTAAAAAAAAAAAACAGGCCCGTCTGTGAACTGCCATCTGTGGAGATTGTCTTTGCTTCGGCAGACTCGTGTTCGCAGTCTATTTGGAAATTTCCAAGTCGGCCACGGTAATGCTTGGTGGCCAGGTGAAAGGCTCTGCGATGGTTCTATAGAATTGTCAGGAGGTTGAGACAGCTCCCGCCATAGTTTACATCTTGCTGTTGAGGCCTTACTTACTTATTGGTCGAACTAGCTCGACCCACGTACCATTAAAACCCTTTACGGCTCTTTAGCCTCTGGGGTACCGACACGTAGTCGAAATTAGTAAACGTTTGTTATTTTCATGTTTCATAGGAAAGTTAGGTTAGGTTAGGTAAATCACTCCCTCGACGGACTAAACCGATACCAAATCGTCGTCCTACGTTACCTATCCAGTGATATAGATACTCATCGTTATCTTCGTGTCCATTATAGTAATAATTATTTATTTATTGCACCAAAAATACATTAGGTATATAACGGATTACATTGTAGTACGTAGGAGTATATAATATGGCAGCATTTGTAGCCGAACTGGATGGGTCCTGTATCTCGGCATACAGTACCTATGCATGTGAGATGCGTGTCCGTGAATTATCATCCCAAGCATTACGTAGAACATTAACAACTAAGGAAATTCTCAGCCATATGCCTAACGAATGCTTTTAAAATAATTCCAATATCCATAATCGTAACGAGTTCTATATGTAAATAAATAAACACGATATTTACTGGAAGTTTCCTCATATGACATTCACGTGATTGCTATGGAACTATTAATATCCGGAGTTCAATTCTACATCCTGTGCCACATTGATGAATATTTGATTAAAACGGCAAAGAGACAAACAGTGATGGGTTAGCACTGGAAATTAATCTTTGGACGTATATTGTTGGTATCTAAGCGATCGGGGTCACAGGAATTGTTTAAACTGATGTTAGAAGGAATAGGATATGCTTTTTGATGCTGCGTTAAGCCGTTGATCCCGGCTGTCATTTGTGGATTGGCTTTGACAGTCGTTACGGGTCGTCAGAAGTCCGAAAGTCTGACAACCAGTCTCACCAAGGGGTATCGTATTACCAAGTCTCTGGGTTGTGGAGGTCAGATAGGAACTCGTTCCTATAGAATACTGGTTTTCATCTGCATCCGCTTAGACTGGAAGCCCAGGCAAATGATGATGATGGAGATGCTTTTTATCTGCGAATGTACTGAGTTAACTAAGTTTTGAGCCCTTATTTGGAAACTCTTTTTAGTTTTAAACTGTGTTTTTCTATGCCATCAAAAACATAAATTGTAAAAAAAATAAGTCTCGCAACTCAGTTCTTCTATCGTAAAAAGTTGTGAGATCCATAGAATACCAAGTCGGTCAATTTAATCAGTTCCTACTTATAGATCCTTCTGTCTTAAGTTATTACGTAATTAGCTAACCTAACAACATCTTATAGTGACCATATCAATATTAAAAATCTTTTATGTTTTAAATAAATAAATTGACTTGGCCATCACATGAAGACACAATGTATCTTTTTTATTATTAAAAACACAATGTATCTCACAAGTAATACATATTATATTAAATTAGATTGTTTAGTGTCAGATACCTACGTATCAAGAGGACCTATTAACCGATACCATGATAACGGAAAATCATGGCCTACAATAACCACATCTGGTAGACGAATTGGCGATAGTATTTCACGATATTACTATCAAAACATTCACAAGGTGTTTAGTGGCCTATTTTATTGCAATAACTGAGAACCCAATATTCCCTTAAGGGGACACTTTTCGCGGGCTCGAACTCACTGGTGGGCCTGGCTAAAAATCACGCTGTCTCGCCAGGCTTCGTTTCCAACAGAGGTAATATCAGTGATGTCAGTTAGAAACGAATCTACACGCACAACGTTATTGAGTGAGATGCAGGAGCATTTATAGCAAAACATTCGCGAAAAAATTAAGAAAAGTCCTTCGGAAGATCGGGTTTTATGAAAAAACCACTGCATAAATCAATGACCAATAAAGTTTATTGAACTTATCGATAGTTGAACTTTGTCGGTACCGACTTCGTTTTGGAGATTTTATACTTCTTTTATTACTTAAACACGCCCAAAGTTAGGTTAAATTAGCAAGAAAAACGAATCTTTCTTGGCTCATAACTTTTTAATGGCTTTTTATTTTAGTATTCTGTTTCCGTACCGACAATATTAATAATGAGACAAAACCATACCATTTTTAATTTTTGATGTACATAGTCAAACAGTGGAGTAAAACCCTCCCGAAGTTTGTATGGAAAAAATGTGGACAAGTGTCACCTTAAGAGATCCTCTGGGAACTCAATTGCTTTAATTAAAATATATCACTTATTACCACTTACCACATTATTTCGTTTGCAGTACGGCTTCCGACAAAGAAACCCTCTTATCTTACATTTTTCTCCCCAAGGATTGCAGACTCCTTGTAACGAGCATAATACATAAAATCAGAAAATTCTACTCATGAATAAAAGAGATAGTCGCATGTTCCTTAACAAGCTTGCGACCGAGCTAATCCTTTTTCAAGAATGGAACAATGCTATTCTTTCTATCCTAGAAGAAAATCTACGAAGTGGTTGTTTTTTGACTTTTTCACTCAGTGATTTTGTAAAGCTTGTTTCAATTGTGGAAGGCACGACGTAGGACACATTTGCACGATACTATCTGTTAGTTTAGTGGTGTAGTTTTGTTATTCAAAGTGATTGTTGATTGTGATAAATGATTTTATTTCTGTAAGTAGGTTTGGACAAACACTTTTACAGGTTTTTTTTTTTGAGGGTGGAAGTCATCATATAACTTCTCCCGCTCTGGGTAAAGCAGGAGGGCGTGTCATACTTTTACTGACAAAAACCCACCCGTGTTCCCTCAGTTACCTGTGTGCCAGGGGCCACGGTATGTCTTTCGAACAACCCGCACCACACTTTTCCACGTCAATCATATTTAAAAACCAGATGATACTTAGAGGAAAGAAACAAATTCAGAGGTCACAGTCTCTTTTAATGTCCAAACATAATCTTGTTCAGATCAAGTGCAGACCATAATTGGTGTCCGAAATCGTCTCTTAACGAAAGATCCACACAGCAATGACCTATCCTGTCAGTCAGTAATTTTTCAGTAATCATGCTGCTCAATTCAGAACTTAAGGAGCTTAACGTTTTGAAGAACAATACCAAAGAACGGGCGTTTGGGTAGGCCGTATAAATTACACAAACTGAGAGATCATGATTAAAACTAAATGAGAAAAAAAAGAAATTGCGCATCTATGCCCCCTGTAGGTATAGTTTAGGTATACATGAAAAGAAGTTCTGTACTTTAAGCTAGTTTACACCAGTTTAAAATCCATAGAGAAATAGAAGTGTGTCAGTCTTTACGCACATTTTCGTTCTTGCTCAGCGACTCATGCGCACGTGGATTTAAGAGGTACCTACTTACTGAGAAAATGAGCGTGAAGCAATGCATGCCTAATGCATAGGTAAACATAGACATCGATCTTTATATTGTGTTGCACGTGCGCGCACGCAGATTGATTAAAAGTATCGAATGCTGACGTCACAGTCATTGCCTACTGCGTCGTGTACATGATTTGATCACTTGCTAATTAAGGGATATTTCATTTTATATAAATTATACTTTAAACTACTTATATACACGTGACACCGGTTCTTGTCACGTGTTTTAGTTACCTTCCTGCTTACTATTTATACCAGAATTATATTCTAGTTTTTCATATAAATGACTTTATAAGTATAACTAAGTACAATATAATAAAGTTTATAAAACATAGATCACAAAAAGATTGAACAAATTGTCTAGCGTCTTTCAATAGCAAAGATTCTTTTTTTTTATCATTCAATATCGATTAGTGATACGTACTCAAAGAAGTCCTTATGTGACCGAGAAAAATGTAAACAAGACAACAACAAGACGAGGAGACATTACAAAAGATCCTTTTATTCTGAATTCAGCTGCACGATAATTGTCAAATGCGTGCACTGACTGTACAGGTCCACTCAATCTGTGTGGTTCTTTCCTCAAAACACCATTTCAGACACCAATCTACATGGCATCCACATGATCTGGCCAAGGTTATGCCTGGACTTTCTGACCAGTGACCTCTGAGTTTGTTTGGACCTTTTTTTCAGAGTAGTCAGACATAAGACGGCTCATCTAATTTTAAACAGAAATAAAATAATTTAGGTGTCATCCATGATACGATTTTGTTTCAAACAGTAGGAAAAAAAAATACAAAAAACAAACGAGAGTAAAGTAAACATTATCACCGATTTGGTGACAAAACCTTTTGTACAAACAAAAATTGATAGATTGTCACAGCACTAGTATTTCATTGGCAGTCCGTACTCGACATTCTGACTAATCATTGGTAATATGACTTTGTAACATGTTACTTGTAGTTTTTGGCGGGATCGCGTTGGAACTGTCGCACGAATTTTCATTTTCATGAAATTTCGTGAAATAGCGAATTAAATTGTATAATTTTGGTAGTGAATTATGCAATTTAGTTACGTGTGAGTGCACAAGTGTAGTGAAAGTGAAAATAAGTGACTAATGTGGACATTTCGTGTTCCCACCAAAACTCCTAGTTAATAGGTTGTTACTACCACTTTACAATAACTTTGACTTGACTGACTATGACATTTTTGTAACTTCGTGCCTTTATCGGGCCATTTACTTGATCGAAAATTTAAAAATTACTTGACACTGGCTAAATGCACAAACCGTGCGCAGCCAAAATCCAAAAAAAAAACATGTTACTTTTGAGTAGCGTCATGGCTGAAAGGTCTTCTTCTTCCAGTAGCAAAATAGGAAATTGATGCACATTTTGAGACCTTATTTTATACCCCACAGTAATTATAACGCGTAAAAACCGTTACCATCTAGCGAATACGGCCAGCAGGCAAATGTAGCCTATATACAATCGTTGTGGATCAATATCGTGTGCACCGTACCTAACCTACTCAGTTCATGCATTGCTCAGTGCTTGTGTGTGGACCGGACCGCTGAACAATGCTGACTCAAACTAATTTAATTGAATTTGGAATTGCATCTAATTTTGTTAACGAGTACGGATATTTTATTTTTGTCTATGGTTTTATTGGACTATAGCTCGCCTCTGTTTCACACGTTATGACTATTATGTAAGTAGTATTATTCTAAGAACATAGGTACATTATTTTACTTATGTTTTCATTACAATAGTAGGTTTCAATAACCAATGGAAAATGGTTGGTTGAAATTAATTTCCTATGGTCTCGGTAAAGGCATAGTTATCTTTTATTTATACAATCAATTTAGATGTAATCCAAGCATGTATACCAAGAAACTTACATAATGGTTGTAGGTAAACCACAAATTAACCACATCATTGGCTTTAGTAATAAAAAGTGTTATGTAAGATCCTCATCTCTAGATCACACTTCCTATATTACGATATTTCCGTAAAAACAACTACAGTTCCGTGAAAGTTAAGATACCCAAAAAATGTAGGTTCTAGGAAGCCACAATACGTCACCACAACTCTTTTTGTAAACGACAAAAGAACTGAGAATTAGGAATGTCAATTATTACATGACATCAATTACATAAAGTTTAACATACACAAAAAGTAAAAAGAAAACGACTCTTTGCCCTTCTTTTTCTTGAGAAATTATGCAGAATTTCTTTAAACAAGTATGAATTTCACCAATGAAACTGAACGCGATCAGCACACAAAACTGAGTTCAAGAACTGTCAGCGTCAATGTTCCACAGAAAATAATGACACTGACAGCTCTAAAACGTAGTTCATGTGCTGATCACGTTCGGTTTCTTTGGTGAAAATTCGCCCTAAGAATCTCGTCATTCAGTGAAAAGACAAGACAAAGTAATATTCTTTCAGTGAAAACGATGATGGAAAAGTCAAAAATGAATAGGACTAAGCTATCGAAAAGCTAATGTCGTTTAAAAAAAATATTCAACTCTTTGAAAGCGTTTGCCACTTGTCTAGGACCTGTTATAGTGACTTCTATTATAATATGCTGTGACTCTCAACGATTTTCAAAGCTTCTCTCAATTTTAACCAGCCCCTTAATTGCGTAACACACGATCAATCAGAATCTGAATTTTTTTGAAGGACATTGCTAAACCATTGCTTCAAATGTTCGAAAAATTTGTCTGCTCAGCAACGTAAATAACGCAATGAATATTGTTGAACTGTCAAAATGAAAGCCTTACCTACCGTTAGGGTCAGTTCACACCGAACCGCGACGAACCGCGATCCGGCGCGCACTTTTTATGATCACGATACAAAATAGATCTTATTCACTTCACAATAAGGTAAATAAGCTGCAGAACACGGTGCAGCTCAGCGTTCTTCAACACGCTTTCGCGCTCGTAGTGAAATTATACCTTTTTGTGTTGTAAATAAGTTATATATTCTGTTGCTATCTTAAAAAGTGCGCACGGCGTCTTGTCTCGGTGATAATTGATCCTTAGTGTGTTACGCAATCACCCCGCAAAACTCTTTTAGAAAACAATTGCCAGTCTTCTCAATTAGAAAATAGTCGCATCGTCTACAACACGGCTGCCATGAATCATGGTTGCCAGTCTGAACATAGGCTCTCCGAACTTTCGCGCATGTTCTCTTACTCACACTTGCCTTTTGTCCACATTTTGGTTCCAGATATTGCGTAGCCTTCTGCGCGAAGCTCGGACCCGTTATGAATAATGGCTACCTCGAAACGCCAATAAATAACGATTAACAGGTTATTCTTGTAAACACGTTCATTAAGTAGGTGTATATCAATATTATTAAGGAATCTGTATAGTCATAAGCTGATTACGATCTTATGACGTATGAACAAGTGTATTAGGCGACATATTTTGTTTATTTAATTATGTTTACCACAAAGCAGCTGATTGGTTTCGACGCCATTTTTGTTTGGACATAGCATAGTACACTCCGTCGTAACTTTTTTTTTTGCATTTTTAAAGTTGACATACTGGCCATCATTTTGGTGTCATCATTGTTCCGAATTTTAATCACATACATTTAAAAAGTTTTAGACCTATTGCAAATTATGTCAATTTTTTTTTACCGACTTCAAAAAGAAGGAGGTTATCAATTCGACGTATATATATATATATATATATGTATGTTCGGGCTTAACTCCCGTCATATATATCTACGGATTTGCAAAATTCTTTTTTTGTTCGAAAGGGATTTATCTCGAAATGGTCCCATATAAACTTCATATAGATCTGAATCTGATGATGAGTTTCGGAGACAGACAACGGAACTCTTCAAAAATGATAGCAAATCAACCGCGATTGCTGCTATCGCATAAATATGTATTGTTTTGTCCCCAAGGATGATGAAATTTCTAATTGGTGTGGGGTAGGTTCTTACTAAACTAAAAAATAAAAACTTTATCCAAAAAAAAAGAACAACCGACTTCCGGAAAAACACTACAAAGTGAAAAATAACTTTAATTCCGGAAGGTGGTGACAAGAAATTAATAAAATACATATCCAAAGTCACCGACTTCCGAAATTAAAGTTATTTTTCTCTTTGAAGTATTTTTCCGGAAGACGGTCGTTTTTTTTTTTTTTTTTTTTTTTTGATTAGTGAATAAAGTCTGATTTAAAGAAGACAAGTCATGCAGAATATAGTTAAGAATAGATACAGGTAATACAGACCATATATTATTCATACCTACGTAAAGTATTTTTTCAAATACAGCCTTACATGTTATGTAAACAAATACATAACGGACCCATATTAAAACACCGCTGCAAATAGCACAACTCACAAGAGTAACCGCAAAACAAATACACGTATTTAACGTGTGGTCTGTGCCTTAAAAGTAAAATAAAACACATTAAAACTCACTTTCTAAAGCCATTTGTAAGGAAAAATAACTCACGTTGTTGACAAATGAAATTCCATTAATTCTTCAACCGCAAAGCAAATAAACTGTTTAAGATGCGGTCTATGTCCGAACACATTAACCTCACTTTGCGTCATTCATCATTAACCTAGCTTTTTCCGAACTCTGTTGGGGTCGGCTTCCAGTCCAACCGGATACAGCTGCATACCTGTATTTTACATGGAGCGACTGCCTATCTGACTTCAACAACCCAATTACTCCTTGGAAAGACTGGTTGTCAGACTTTCAAGGATTTGACGACACGTAACGACCGTCGACGATCTACGAATAATAGCCGGGACCAACGGCTTAACGTGCTTTCCGAACCACGGAGGGGTCTAGGAATGTAAAGATGGTCACCCATCCACGGACCAACCGGGCAAGCTTAGTCATTAGAGACAAATTAAATCTCAAAGATAATTACGAATAAAAAATCCATTAGCCTAGTAAATACCCTGCTCAACAGTAATTACATCTCCAGTTATAACATTTAACACCCAGCTTAATGAAAAAGAACAATTCATTTAATAACGATCGTTTCAGAACAGCCATTTGTTTGGGGGCAAAGTGAACACAGAAAAGCTTTTATTTTTTGCTAATAACAACTAAATGGGTCCAATCTCTAAATGCATTGTGAATCCTTCTTAGAGCGAATTTCACCAATGAAACTTAACGCGATCAGCACACATCTAAACCGAGTTCAAGAGTGTCATCACTGTTGTGGAATATTGACACTGGTAGCTCTTGAACGTGGTTTAGATTCGCTGATCGCATTAAATTTTTTGAAACAGGCGTGTAATGACGAAGCTTCGTTCTGACGCGGACGGACTGAATTTCGTTTGTGTAAGGAATAGTGTTAACACTAGTCAGCGGGTTGTAATAACGGGCAATCAACGACCTAAATGGTTTAACACCAAGTTGCCAACCCCCCGTTATGTATACTGCCTCGTTGGTCTATTTAAGCATGAGGTCCTGGGATAGATTCCCACGTAGGGCAAAGTGTTCTTGGGTTTTCTATCCGTAATTTATCTGTAGCAGCCATGATTCTGGTTTTGTACCCAATTGATGGCAATAGCTAACTATTACATGCATGAGATTATGCCACCACACCATGCTACCCCAATCTATCAGATTTCTTTGAACGGTTTTCAACTTTATAACGTAGGCATAATGTTCAATTGGGAAAATTTGACAGTTTGCGGTAGCTTGATGTGCGCCCGTCTGTACTCGCTAGGGTACACATCTGCCTAGCCATACAGGGTATAACAGGCATTATGTTATGTTATTTTATTTATTCTTGGAAAAAAGTGGTGACATAGCTTTTGTATTATGTTGAGTGTGATGTGCTGTTTCGGCTGCTTTAAAAAACTCGGTGTCTCGCAGACAACTGTTTAGGTAAAGTGACTTTGCAGACCTTCCTGGATTTTAATTCTACTGAATGAGATAATTACACCATATTACAGAAATATTAAAGAACGTTAAAAAGATTACTTGACTACTTAAAATTACTGTCTGCTAACATCCTTACAAATAAAAAAAATCACAGAATGAAAGGGAATGACCCACTCACGACAGGCCAGTTCTACAAACGACACAAATCGTTAACGGCATAATAACTTAAAACATCGTGAGTGACATGTTTTTCTATCATTATGTGCACTTAAAAATACTGTTTACGATAGTCTGTACGGTGTTTTACACGGCGACGTTAGGTAATTTAGTATTTATTCATCATTGTGTACCTACTTGCATCCAAGTAGGTAATGGTACAATTAAAATGACATTCTGCGATTGCGAATGCAATAAAGTTTATGTAAAGAAGTATTTCATTATCTTAAAGAGCGCTAATTAAAGCCTCGTGAAGACGATAATCGATATTGTCGTTAATTGTATAGTTGTTGCTATATATTTTTAGTTTTGTTTTAGTCATAGAGGGTACCTTTGCCTTAGAAAGTGGAGAACGGTCATACAATAACGACTGTCCTAACATAGAGCATTTTTTGACACCTTAATGTCAAATACAGGTGAAAATGAGGGGATTTTATGACACTTCAAAACCAGCGCAGGTTCTATTTACTATTTTATTTAACCATTCATGTACTTGCCAGGGGTGTGGGTTGTTTGAAACAGATACCGCCGACCCTGGCACACAGGCTACTGAGGGAAGATGAGTAGGTTTTAGTCAGTAAAAGTCTGGCACGCCCTCCTGCTCCACCCAGACCGCGAGAAGTTATTTGATGATTTCCCACCCAAAAAAAAAAAAACCATTAATGTACACACATATATAAACAGACCAGAAAATTAGAACAGAAAAATAGGTACAAAGGTGAAACATATTTCTAAAGGAATCTCTTCCAACATATCTGCGATAGGAGAGAAGATAAAGAGATGTAGATGTGTTGTGTGGGATGTGAGTGTGTGTGTGTTAAACAGGTAATGTTATTGATACGTAGGAATACAAGTATATTGCATAATCGATTGTCCCATGCGGCTGTAATTACTTAGCCTTACCCATCTCTGCCTTGCCTTAACCCATCCGACAATAGAGAACAACGCAACTTTTAACTTATTCAAAGCTGATTATCTTAAAAAATATAAATTCCATTCAGACAGAATTCATGATATAGCAAGTTGTTAATGAAAACGACAAAATCATATTAATTTAATTCGACGTCGTGTTCAGGCAAATTTCAAGAGTTGTTCTCCTAAACAAATAGGATTGCCAGTAATTGAAAGTTGGTGCGGCGAACTAAATAAATTTCGAAGCAAAAGGTCTGTAAATGCCAAGGATGTAGAGCTTTTGTTCAGGATTGCACCGCATTTTTCACCGCCGAAGACTTTACGCGGTGTCACAACTTTGTTTCAATCTCACACATTCTAGCTACCTACTTTGATTTACACACAACTGTAAAGTGTTCCCTTTCTTTTGTGATGAAATTGCGTCCTACGTGAAAATACAAAAATCGGAGCCTTCTCTAACCTGTTCATCATCCTTTATACCAGGGACTGATGAACACTAGGTGACAACCTCGTAGCCACATTCTGAACTGACTATTTAGATTGATCGACACGCTAAGAAGTAGATCCCTTATTCTAAATAAATTACTTCAAGTCGGCTCAACATCTCTTCCTGTATTCTGGATGTATGACTAGAAAGAAAAATATATAGCAAGAGTTCTAGCCAGTCATCTTTTAATCAATACCTACATCCAGCTTAGTCATCTATGACTGTACCTAACAACTAAGCTATGACGAAACAAACGAAATAATCCGAAGACTAGAAACAAGGTTCAACGAACTCATTGAAACATAGACGATTCCTAATAAATATGATTCGCTACCTGAAGTACATAAAGTCGTAAAACAATAGTATCGTGTACCTAACATCCCTATCGGCTGTTCTAACAAAGTTTTAATTAAAGACGTACACAATACAGATAATATTATATTCGTCTTCCCACTTTGTCTTATGGACCGGAACTTGTGAACATAATGGTACCAACGGTTCTGACCTTTTCGAAATAGTAATTTTCAGACACGACTAGCTGTAAAACGTGTTTATGAGAGCTTTTAGCTTAGTAGGGGTATTGAAAGAGGTTCAATGGGCATTCACCTTTGACCTGAAAGTTCTTAACAATAGTATTAACTTTAATTAACACAAATACAAAGCTTCTACCACGCGGGGATCAGGAAATTCCATCTCAATACGATTTTATCTGAAAACGAAATCGGAACAAAGAATAGTGCGACCGCTCATGGAGTATTTTTAGAATTTTCACGTTCAATTCATGCTTTAGGAAACGGTATCGTGACTTTATAAACAGGAGAAAGCTACTACGTACTTAAGTCACTATACGTACAAGGTATTCTAACAAGAATGCTTCGGAAAATAAGTCCAAGTTTGACCTAATAATGCTCAAACGACATAACTCACCAATTAAAAACTTGAGTAATGTCGGAACTTTTCCCTAACGACGTTGTAATAGTGGGCAGGTATACGATACGAACGAGGAATAATATTACACTACAGTGGCGAGGGGTACTATTATGGCCAGGGTAAGTCGTTCCAAAAAAACACCGCAACATTAAAGTTTCTTCAGAAGATACTGAGTCGGAATCTGAGAATGTTGCAGAAATATTTGCATTTCGTTGCACGCCTTTTTTCCAGTAATAGGTACAACATAGAAACATAAAATTAATTGTTCTTTGAAATAATGAACCGTGAATCTGTGGGAGGTGGGATTTCTTGTGAGCCGATGGGAGTCGGCTTGTGTTGACCCGTCGCCACTGTTACACTATACCAGCGGATAATTCGTATCCTTAACCCCAAGATACAGACTAACTGTCTAGTTTGGGGTTCACTGGCAAATAAATGTAACTAACTGTTGGTAATATTTAAGCTACAGACCATCAAACTAACAACTTTCTCCACGGGACCAACACAACATCCTAATCGCGAAAAAAAAACAACCGTACCATATATTTGGGTCTAGTAAATATTGATGTTATATATGGGAAGATGATGAAAAATTTAGGTAACAGGGTCAGTTACCTAAAGACAGTAAAATTTATTTTTATAGTTAAAAAAAGAAACACTGATACGGATATACTATAACTTCTTATAATGCCAATAGAACACAGTCAAATGAGCAAAGTCGCGGTCACAGCTAGTAGAGGTTCTTTTCTTTTCTGAGACAGTTGATATTCTTTTCGTGATTACGTTTTTGGTCCCATGGATAAAGTGCTCGAAGGTTGTATAATAACTATTTACTCTAGATTTATTTCAACCAAATCCGTTTAAGCTCTCCGTTTCCATGCTTACCTAATCTTTTTTTCGGTAAAACATTCTTACAAAACTCTGAACAAAAAATAAATGTCCAAAACTGAAGAAGATTAAATGTTTAACAAACTTCGCCAAGTCGTTACGTGATTGTTTTAAATTAATTAACTTTCTGTACAAAGACCATTAAGGAACACTGAATTATAATTTATAAAAAAAAATGAAGAAAGAGAATTTATTTAGAAATGTATAAACTATTTGTAACAATAAAATGTACTGTGGACGTGGTCCGAAGTAAAATGATGATAACTACGCATACCAATAACAGTTTTCGCTTCACTGATCTGTGGTCCATTTTCAAAGCAAATATTATTGCCTTTTCTTCGAGAAAATCTAGTAACTTAATAGCCCGTACCTAATAAATTTAATAGCGATACGATTTTCCACTATGGGCTATCCGCGTTTAAGCCCTCGTACTCACAAGTGATTTTTTAACACTGCTATTTTTTTATCGCTCATTAGATTTACGATTTTTAGGTCCTGAGGTCGAGACCGCGTATCGGTAAGCGTAGTGTGGAACGCCGTCTAGCTAGACAGATGACCATAAGAAGGTGGCTGGGACTGACTGGATGGGCAATGAGGCGGAGAGAGGACAGGGTCTTCTGGCTCAGCCTGGGAGAGGCCTATGTCCAGCAGTGGACTGTGATAGGCTGAGTTAATTGGATTTTCAAGGCACTGCTTAGGGCTGGATGTTTTAAATACAACAGTGTACCGTATTGTGTATTTTGACGTGCTAGGACGCTCTCTGTTGAATTCTGAATGCTTCGCTTAACACCTACAGTTGAAAATACAGTGCATGAAAAAAAAAGAACGTCGCATTAAAAAATCGCCCTTGAGGACCAGGGTTCAATTCTAACCTTAAAACTCAAAAATTTTGGCCAGCATTGTATAATTTGCTTTAAAAGTAATATTTATATATCGATGCGTACCTATCTGAAGGGACTTAAAACACTGAATTAAACATGAAGACGGAAGGGAAAGGTCACTATTACCCGCGAGAATTTCAGTCGACACACGGCCAACAGCAGCAGGCTGGGGGTTAAATATTGACGCTGCAATCTGCCTTTGAAAACGCTCGCGGATACAGGGTTTTGCTCGTGTTTTCCAATGTTAATGTGAAGTGTCTTGACTGGTTTAGATTGGAGATAAGAAAAAGTAATAAGTCAAAAAACAATCAGAGTAGACAACCAAGAATTTAAAAGAACATCTTTTTAGAATCTCAGTCTCAATACGTAATAAGATACCTTTAATTTCCCTAAATTTTTGGCATTGTTTGTCACTGTGATTGTGACTAGATTAGGAACGTTTTTAATTCCACGAATTCGGACTGTAGCCATGCCCCGGTAAAAATTGGAGCGTTAACTTGGGAAATACATAATGCATTATTCTCTGTTACTTTCTTTAATCATATTCAAAGCTCTCGAAAAACGACTGGAACACTGTGTCTTTGAAATTGTTCCAAATCTTTCGGTGATATTTTATGTGTTATCTTGTTTGCTCATAAAATCCGAAATGTTACGTTTGTTTATCGGTCCTAAAGTTATGGCGTTTTCTTGGAAAACAAATTACCCATTTTGTATTTTTAGTTAGTAAGATGCAATTTAATTCATAAAGTGATTAGTTTACATAATATGTGATAATAATTTTACTCCTATTAATGGTTGAGCTTTACACAAAAGTTTTAAGTATACGGGTTGGTAAAATCTTTAGATAGAAAATGATTGCCTCATAAATTCAGGTCGTTCTAGATGTTATATTGATTGAAAAAGATGCTATTTTATTTTAAATTCGAAGGCTGATCCAAATAAACATATTAATTCAAATGCGAAGTGCAATGACACTTTAACTTAGTCACGAGACTTAACGGGGATCATAATTTTTTGTGAAAATATTGATAGTCAACATTATCATAATGTACGGTATATCTATATCGGTATATCTGTTACAAATTATCATACTAATATGTTGCTATTTACTCATTTATTTTCATTACTTTACCTATTTCATCTTATCGCTGTACCTACTCGATAACTATGTAGGTAGTTATTTTTTAAACTGTAATAAATGAAAATGCATTTTTCTTTATTTTATGGTCTGGCATTGTGAAAGTCAAATTGGTAATTAAATTACTCTTCATAGGACGGTACTTAATTACTTATGTAGATAAACAATATACTCGTAGTATAAAAAGATACCTTAATGTGAATAACATTACGCAATTTTGAGACACAGGCGAAAATAATATGCGAATATTATTTTCGCCTGTGTCTTTAGAACTGATCCGATTTCGCAAATTCTTTTAATTGCACGATTGCCGAGAACCGTAGGTTATGTTTAAAAAGATAGGTTACTACCATGATGGCGGAGTCCCGGACAGCTACAATACAATAATTCGTACGATAAACCGTTTGCATGACGCTTATATTCGTCACAAAAGCGCACTGCTTCAAGTCCGTCACATTCAGCCTAGACGTAGTTATAAGCGCCCCAAGGTCTTAGATGTGAACTTTACCCAAAGCAAGTTCCAAGCATGCACTTACTGGCTTCAAGTGCCTTGAAGGGTGCCGCGTGCTAAACGTTGGCACAAAAACAGAATAAGCTAGAACTAACAATACTTTTTAAGTAGGTATAGTAGACAAATAAAAGTTGGCTCCTCAACATTAACAAAAAAAAGAAAATCGCTTATCGAGGTTATTATTATTACAGAGAAATTGATATTATTTTTTACAAATTAAATAAATTATATTCGAAGCTACTGAAAAGAAAATTGCAACATTATCAAAACATTAAAACCGGAACTCGACATTTAATTTTCACAATTTCAAAGATGCATTATAAGAAATTTAATTTCAAAGCAATAAAAGTGCAAAGTCTATTTGAGCTCGCTCATAAACTTTATTTTTAATGTCGGTGAGAACAGTTTACTGCGAAGATTACGGACGTCCAGTTGAAATCACTCTTGACTCAATTTATGGTCACTGCAGACCACTATGATAGACTGTTATGTCTATGGAAAAATATGAATTTGGTGCTGAAAAATGGGACCTATAAAGCTTTAGAAGTTTATGTAGTTGGAGCTTTTGACATTGAATATAAAAGCGTGTTTTATTCTTCTGCTGAGCGTGTCGTTGGCAATCTAAATGGCCACGGCCCAGAATCGGGCCACGTGCGCCATCACTTGCATCTATCAGTTTCTGTAACGTGCAGACGATAGGGCACGCAGCACACTACGTTTATTTCGTAATCCAACTTAAAACTCCTAAAAGGAGCCAAAAATTATGTTTTTTAATTTTTTATCTTGCAGTTAGGCACCGAGCTACAGAATTTTGCTAAAACCTCACACAAACCTTAGGTAACAACATTTTCCTAAAACGCAATTATGCTTTGAAGGGTAGGCAAAAAGCATACCAGAAAATGCAGCATATTACAGCTATTTACACATAAACGGTCCTAAATACTAGTACACAGAAGCGAATACCGGAACAGTTTTAGTTGTTTAGAGAAAGAAAAACCGCAGTGCTGTGCAAAACGAACTGGTTTGTGCAGGTCCATGTAACAAACAGTTCAGGATCTACACGAGCCATTGTTCGCTTTGTTCCAATTGTTACTTTGATAATGCATTTTTGTAGCATTTCTCGTTAACCTTTGTTATCTAAGTTAAAAATGCAAACTGCTTGAGGTAGGTTTTATTGGACTAGTAGTAGACATGAATAGATGCAAAACGGATTTCAAACCATTTGGTTTTGAACCGTCTTTGTAAAACCATACTTAGCGGTATAATATTGCATTAAAAATGTTGTTTTTTTAATAGAATAAAACTACTAATTCTACTACTTTTTTACCTGAATACGAGGCTTTTGACTACTTTGTATGTGTGCATTTTATGTAGATATCTTTTTTTGTAATGTGCGTTTTGTTTGTGCAGAATAAACATTTTTTCTTTCTTTTCTTTTTTCTTTGAGGCTTCACGCGTAGTGATCTAGACCACACCTATTCCTTAACTTTTTATTCATAACTATTACAGGAGTATAAAGTTCATTATTTGATCAATAGTTTGGTTAAATGTTAGCTTAGGATAGTGCTGAAGTGAGAATCTGTAACGGTTTGTTTGTGTTTGGAATTGCACTAAAGGGAATGTGCACGAACTATAGATGGCAGCACAAATCAACACGAAAGCCACGGTGTGGTCAAAAAAGAAACTATTGAGAGCAATCATCGTGTTGCCGCCACTGTTTATGTTAATGTTTACATTATATTTATATTGTTTGTAATGATTAAAATTATTAAATATGGGTTCCGGCCGATTAATAATGATCGTCAGCGTGGTCAAAATATGTCCAAAGGCCAAAAACTCTCCATAACTGGCAAAATTGTAGCTCAAACGACGAGTTCTAACGTTTATGATGTCAAAATAACTGTAAAGTATTTTTTGAACTAATTTTTCACGTTAATATTCAGTCTATATTATTAGTTATGTTCATGTCGCCTTCTTTTCAGCTTTATTGCAATAGGAATATTAAAAGAACAAATTTGCTAATGTAAGCCAGGCCTATCTGAAAAATGTAAGCACATCTGTGCTTTAATTTACTTTAAAAAATCTCCAATATTTGAGGTTATGTTTACTTAGATTATAAATTTTAAATGTTTTGAAACTCATATTAATACATCATTATTTTACTGCTGTTATCGACTTTTGTCGTTAACCACGTAACCAAGGAAAGTGAAGGCAATCCCAGGCTGATTCCCGGCCACCGTAGGCGTGGGCTTGCGGACGGCGAGTAGTAGCTCGCTGTCCGGTAAGGACCAAGCCCAAGTCGACGGCGTGTTGTGTTCGACGCGCTTTCAAACAACCCGCATGGTTGTTTGAAAGAGATACCGTCGCCCCTGGCACACAGGCAACTGAAAGAAAACGGGAGGGTTTAATTCAGTAAAAGTCTGACAAGCCTTCATGCTCCAACCAGAGCGGGAAAAGCTATTTGGTAATTTACCACCCACAAAAAAAAACACCGCAGCCTAGTGTGAATGAGCAAAATGTTAGTGATGTCGTGCAGTTCACCAATTTAGTTAACAATTTACACAAAAACTTTTGTTAGTCTTTGTTCTCAGATAATTTATTTATTTATTTATACTTTATGCACACACATGTACAGAGGCGGACTTAATGCCATAGGCATTTTCTACCAGTCGACCTTTGGGTGATGCAGAGACAAACAGTGGTAGGTGCAATAAATGAGAAGAAATTAAGTGCATAAAACTATTTAAACTATAAATATAATATATATACCTAACTATATATAAATATAAGCACAAATAAATATACATAAATAAACTAATTAACTAAAAACAAATGAGTAAAACAATACAACGAGATAATACTGTTAGGTACATTCCACATTAGCTAAACTTAAATGACAAATGATTATAATTATTTTCTGTTAGTAGGTTTGTACAAACGCTTTTTACACGTCAATCATATTTTTTTTAATACATGAGTTCGGCGTTTCCTATCTGACTACTCTGAGAAGAAAGACCGAAACAAACTCATAAATCACAGTCTCTTTTAAAGTCCAGATATGGTATTGGTCAGATCATGTAAAAACCATGTAGATTGGTGCACCACACTGATTAAGTGGACCTGTCCAGTCAGTACACGCATCTGTCGGTAATCGTGCAGCTCAACTCAGAACTTAAGGAGCTCAACGATTCGACGAACAACACCTATGAAAGGACTCAATTATAGATTTTAGAAAATACAATGAGTGAAGAGCTAAACTGCTGCAATAAATATATAAAAATGTACTTACCATATTTGTTGACGTGAACGTTAAGTTGTATTCATAGTCAACATTCAATATTGACATAAATTTATGAAGAGTTTACTTAATATGTAGGTACAAACATCACAACTGATTTCCAGTTACTCAATAATATCGATATGTTGCACAGTTTGGATATATGTATGTATTTTCTTCGTCAAGGCATTATCCTCTGACAGGTACATCCGGTGCCATGTTTGGTTAATGGAATGGCTATTATCATGTTCAGGTGTTTCCACATAGGTCAATCAAAGTACCCTTATTGTAGGGTAGGTTTGAACCCAGCCAGGCGCTTTACTTCACAATTGCTCTCAAAACGGTGAAGGAAAACATCGTGAGAAAACCGGCCTAGAACCAAAAACTCGAAACCAACCCGCGCTGGGCCCGCGTGGTGGATTCCGGCCCACTCCTTCTCATCGAGAGGAGGCCTGTGTCCCAGCAGTGGGAACATTACAGGCTGATTATGTATTATTAATTTTACAATTATTCGGGCAGAAACCCTCCCTACTCGTCACATGCCGATACCAAGCCCAGCTATCTCGTTTCAACTTTTCTGTCACTGGTGCCACTTTCAAACTTCCCCATATTACTCTACTAATTTCTAACTTTCCTTATCGTCACTCTACACATCAAATTACAACTGGGTTGAAATTCGCTGGACACATCCATTTTGTGCGGACCTCACTCAATTGATATAAAGTGCACCAAGAGGATTACACGCACCGACGGAGACGGGTTGGATTTGCACGCTGCGGATCTAAATAGGTAATTTAATTCGTGAATAAACTTTGTGTTTTGATGATATTGGTTTAACTGACTACTAAATCATTCTATAAACATTTTCAATTTGCGTTGTATCGCCGCATCATGTGTTAGCAATAGTTCTTGATACGCCTCGACTTTCCGTAGATATTGTGAAAAGCTTATTTGGTATGTCTTATTCACTCCATCTTTGTAGGTATAAGGATAACAATAAAATCCCTTCGGAATCTTGTTTTTAGGTGTCATTGAAAGGCCCAAGTCTTTCCAAAAGTGTTGTTACAAAATCTCTTCCATTTTTTTTTCTAGGGTTCATAGTTAGGGCTAGTCCACTTACTTTATAGTAGACTGGCTCCCAAGAAAAGAAAAATAAAAAGATTTCAAATTAGGAATGATAGGTTTTGCTCTATACATATCTCCTGTTATGCATAATTCTAAAGCTGTCTTCATTTAAATATTAGCAGCCATGTTCAGGTGGTTCCAGTTCCATGTTAATGAACCCGTCACGAAAAGCCGTCTGTATTTATATGGTACCAAAACCGAAAAGTTTCCTTTACAAACAACTTTTTTATGTCTTTGTCTGAACTTAAAAGAAGGCTTGTTTCATTAGTTTTTGTTACTTTTCCAAGGTCCTTGGAGACGTAAACTTGAACAGTTTTCACACACAGAAAGTAGGTAAAGAAGTAGAAAACTTATTTTTGTTGCTTTCCGTTACAGTTTTTCAAGAATGTTCCTAAAATCTCCTTGCACGTTGAAATTGAAACCAGTGTAAAATGTAGGTAGGTACTTGGCCTCTTTCTTTATCTGATCCAATAAACGGTGCCCAGGCCATACATTTCTTTGAGTTCATAATTTACAACAGTCATAAAAATAAAATGAAATTAAACCTAAATGTAAAACAAAACTATACTTTGGCAAAAACAAAGATACTGGCACTCTATGTCGAAGAATCGACATAATCGATTATAAAACATACCAATCGGTGCTACCCAGCACATGTTAAGTCAAAAATATTCGTGCACAGAATTTAGAATAAAAGTTACCGAAATACCTAGTATTGGAACACCTGCCTAGTTCGTATGAAGAATAGCGACACGACACGTAAACTTTCAAAGATGTTTTGAATTTAAAATATCTAATCGATTTGAAATCGAATAATAAAATTGAGTACCTAATAACATTAAATAAAATCTATTCTTGTCTATGATAACGATCACGTCAATTTTAAATTTCGAACACGGTTAACATTTTATGGAGTCGCCCCACAGAGTCATTCATTTTGGAAAATTTCAGTGTGCTGTGCATCTATGCTCAAGGTAAACGTACCTATAGTAAGTCATGGGCCAAGCTCACCGAAGCAACATAAGTTATTTTTTATTGGAAGAGCTCGCAGACTGGGGTATATTATGCATTCCTCGTGCTTTTTACGAGCGACATTCAAAATGTTGCCTGGATAGGTAATACTTCACCAAACGTTATGTAGGTCTAGCGTAGTTTTGGTCTTTGATATAGTTTTGATTTAGTGTCGAGCCGAAATTAACGAGCATGATTTTCTGGAGTTTGACTCTCTATGAAACCATGAAAGATTGTGCTACGGCATTGCAGCTGTTAGCCATAGTTATACTAAATATAAAGAGCAAAAGTTAGTTAGCACAAGCTAACTAAGTTGCAGCTATTGATATGAATGAAATGAAAGTATTTTTAACTTTATAATCTCGGTAATGTGACAATTTAGGACACTAAATGACATAGCATTTTTTGTTTGTCTATATGCGCCCTATCCATAAACCTACCTATATAGATATTATCGTGCGACGTCATTTTGAAAAATAATCAAAATGGCGAACCCCTTTACCAAGATTGCCTGTTACATACAAATGTAAGAGGTCATCTTGGAAACGACTACTAAAGTACTCTATTTCTGTATGCCATTGGATATGTTTTAGCCGCTAGTTAAAACAAATGAAATCTGAAACTCAAATAAAATAAACAAACAAAAGTTAAATAAGTCCAAACACAATACAAACCTTATTACACGCGTACATTTTATACCACACTCGTATAAGCACAATATATTAGCCATTTCTCACACAACAGCGCGGTTCTACGTATCGAGATTATTTCACCATTAGTCTTACTTTATCCCGTGTCACACCTTCAAACTTGCTAGATTTATTGCTAGAACGTAGTACGTTGATAAATAAAATACATGTGGCCGAGGAACTAGATATTCAAGATTGGTTTTCCTGTCTGCCTATGTTAGTTATAGACCTGGTCTACTTCAGAGTAACATGCAGTTAGTGTGATCGATTTGCATAGACATTGACTGGTTAAATATCAATTAAATTCAACTTTATGCTGTTGGTGGTTAAGTTTCTATTCATACGAAAAATAGATCGAATGGCTTCTAAAGTGCCGTTTTTTAAGTATTAAGGAATTTATAGAACATATATATATTTTGATAATAGGTACCTATAATATGAACAATGTAAATTGAAAAATTAAATCATCATCATCATTTCAGCCGAAAGCCATCCACTGCTGGACATAGGCCTCCCCCAAAAAGTGGGGTTTTGCCATAATCGCCACGCTTGGCAGGCGGGTTGGCGATCGCAGTATGGTGGTAAAATGCACAGAGAACGCTGCCCATTCTCTAGTAAGTCCCTTAGTCGCCTTCTACGACACCCACGGGAAGAAATGGGATGGTGCTATGATTTTACGTCCGGCACCACATGGAAAAACTAAGTAGTGAAAAAACGTAGCAAATAAACGTTTGATATTATTAGTTTTTGCCAGCGGCTTCGCCCGCGCGGAACTTTCATCCCCTATTTAACTCCCTCAGGGGTTGAACTTCGAAAAATCCTTCCTTATTCCTTGTCTACATTATAAAGGGAAACTCTGTGCAAAATTTCAGCTTTCTAGGTCCAAGGGTTTGGGCTGGGCGTTGATGAGTCAGTCAATCAGTCAGGACTTTGCTTTTTATTTATATATATATATATAGATATTGGGCGCGATAATATAGATAGATTTAATGTATGTTAATAAACTCAACATATCGCTCTCTATCATAGTGTATACGTAACTCACAAGTTAGGTGCTTACATACGTGAAGCATCCAGTCCGACCCAGGTATTTTTAAATACATTAGTCCATTTAGCTTGTAGCATCCATAAAGGCAAAAAAATAGCGTGTTACGTTTACGATTCGTGATCTCATATCTATTTACTACACAGAAATAAAAATAGTCAGATTGTGTACCGTATATCCTTTATTGATTTACTATTTTCGTTTTTCTGAAAATAGCTCGATGTGCTCTTTACCAATTATCATATTAAACAGATCTATTCAACTCCTTGACATATTTTGTCGTATCAACAATTTGACATGTTTAACAGCTCCACATTAGCAGTTCATCTCTAAGTAGGGTATCACGATTCAGGTGACAAATACTGACAAAACTAAATAAGTACCAATTCATTTAGACGTTGGTATAGCAATTAACATGGTATCGGAAACCCTGGATAATGTGTTTGTTCCGGCAACATATTTCATCAACATCATCATCATTTCAGCCGAAAGACATATCCCACTGCTGGACATAAACCTCCCCCAAACATATTTTGGGGGGTTTTGCCATTATCGCCATGCTTGGCAGATGGGCTGGAAATGGCAGTATGGTGGTAAAATGCACAGAGAACCTTGCTGACCATTCTCTGGTAAGTCCCTTAGTCGCCTTCTACGTCACCCACGGGAAGAAATGGGATAGTGCTATTCTTTTACGTCCGGCACCACACGGATCGGCTAGTTTTTTCATAAAACTATTATTGAGTAGGTATGCTAAGGCTAAAAACAAAATATGTAGATACATTTAAATCTTGAAATTGTGTCCTTATGGCTTTGTTCTTCATTTTAACTAGTTCAACGTATGTATATAAAGCTACTTTGATAAAAATAAAGAAATATATATTTTCAACACACTTGCTCATAAAATGGCTCTAATTTCACTGCAATTAGGCACATAATGACACCTATTATCAAACTGTGACTTTTTCATTACTATTATTCACTAGTGAGTTATAGAATTGGTTGAGTTGCTTTGTTCTTAGTGAGTTATAGGTTGTTTTTTAATTGGTTGAGTTGCTTTGTTCTTAAAAACAACGATGATGATGATGATGTTGATGATGGGATGACGATGACGTTGACGATGACGATGACGATGACATAACGATGACGAAACGATGATGACGATGATGATGATGATGATGACGATGACGATGACGATGACGATGACATGACGATGACGATGACGACGATGATGATGACGATGACGATGACGATGTTGACGATGACGATAACATGACGATGACGACGATGACGTTGACGATGACGATGACGAGGACGATGACGATGAAGATGACATGACGATGACGACGGTCACGATTACGATGACGATGACGATGATTATGACATGACGATGACATGACGATGACGACGATGACGATGACGATGACGATGATGATGATGATGATGATGATGATGATGATTTTGTAGTATTATTTTCTTCGCAAGTGTGTTGAAAAACGTCGTATGATACACGTGTGTATTGGTGATTATCGCTGAGGCTCCATTGAGACCCGAGCCGTTAGGCGAGGGTCATAAGAGAGCCGAGGACTGGCAGACCTTAACTACTTATACAGTTAAGTTATAAACGTTACACACTTGTACCATAATGTACTATTTTCTCAAAAGCTTAATAATTTATGAGTGTTTCGAAATTCCTTGAACAGATAGCTGTTCAAGGAATTTCGATTTTGTTCAGTTAACTTGCAATGCCAACAGTCAGTACCTATAGAGGTACTGACTGTTGGCATTGCAAGTTAACTTCTATAAAAAGTTTGACCCTCATATGAAACGAACTTGAACTGTCCCAAGTTTCAGAAACTGGCTTCTAGGATATACAGCCCGTAACTTAAAAAGTCCACAGAAAGGCTAGCTCGACTAATATTGACGTTAAATTATCAATGTATGTGTATTTTTACTTATTCTAATTTTGTCAAATGTCTGCTATGATCCTTTTTTTGGTGGAAATAAACGTTTTTAATTTAATATAATAAAAAAACCGTTCTCTTGTAGTTCTTTTGCATTTGAATTTGATTTTCTAGGAATGCACTAAACACACACAGCGCACTCTCTATGATACTAACGTACTGGCAGGTAAGCAATAAGATACGCACAGACATTTAAACAGTAGAAGATACGTCAAATCATTCATGCTCACCACAGAGGTAAATAATAGAATGCGAACTCTGTGGTCGTGCCTAAACAATAAAGTAGAATTGGGTTGGCGGAGTAAAAAGGCGGTTGTGACACGTTCAGGTGGCCTCCTAGTACCCTCAAACAAGTGACTCTCGGCCACTTGGCCCTGTCGAGGCCACTTGAGGCTCTGCCGACGTCGACGTCAAAATTCTCCTTACTCTCGATACCTATTTCCGTTGTAAGATTGGATATTTCATGTATAATCAAACTTCGATATCTTGAGTAGGCCGATGAAATTATCCAGGTTTGATGTGATTCATGTATATTGCAGTAAGGAGTAGGTAGTTATACATAATGTATGGGCTGCGCGCTAGACAGGTGGTCCATCGTGTATGAGTATCTTCGTAACCTATTTTGCAGTGTTGTGTTGATTCATAATACTTACCTACTTTGCAAATGATAGATAAGCTTCTGTTACACTTACATTTCACCAAGCCTCGTTCGTTTCGTGGTCACAAGCTACCGCTGATCTGCATGTTTTAAGTTTGTCTGGGCAGTAATTGGATTTCTCCACTTAGAAATCATCGGAAGCTCGTTAGAGTCTGGGATTATTCTAGTATTTTCCAATTTACTTGAGTGAGTGTGAGACATAGCACCTATCTTGCAAAATGTACAAGCGCTACCAATAGTTAGACATCTACATACCCTTTAGGCGCGAATTACACAGAAACGGCGTAAGGCGAAGGCGCGTTTTTTGTATGAAAACGTTTATTTTTTTTGACAATGGCGTCTCGCAGTTGACCTTGAGAGGCCGTGACTGCTCAACCGGACTTTCCTGTGAAGGTTTTTAGAACTCTAAAAGCCTCCAGCCAGGGCGTAAAACCTACTTAAACCTAAAATGACTGCGCACTGAGGGCACCCCCTGTGGGGTATGAACCTCGGCTCAGGGAGTCGCTGGCGGGGGGGGGGGGGGCAGGGGGGGGTAGCAGCTTGTACTACTGGGGACAGGCTGGATCAAGATATTTTCATGATTATTAGACGGGGAATTTAAAGCTACTGGCTCAGCTGCGGCGCGGGCTGGCGCATCAACGGGCAAGGGACGGTCGGGGGTCTGATCGCTACTCGGGAGTCTTCGCGGGGCGCGAGGACCTCGGCAGCGAGGTCGGTAGGACGGTCGTCGTTTGTATTTGTGTACTGTACTGGTGGCCCTATTCTTTTCTTGGAGAACAGTGATGGGGTCATCTGGGTCGGAGAGGACATGTTTCGGCCGGCGAATACTACTGATTCTACTGGGGACATAACTAGCGGCCTTCACAATCAAGGGATTGCGATGTAACTCGGCTTTATCGAAGAAACGCTTCGAGTTGCGTTTCAGAAATTGAGCAATAGTGGGCATTTTCAGATCGAGATGGAGGATCTCGTTCCGAACGAACCATGGGGAGCCTGTGGCTTGGCGGAGGAAACGGTTTTGGAGGGTCTGCATCCTATGGATGTGTCGGGGGTGCGTGTGTGAAAAGACTGCACATGCATACGTCATGATGGGCCTTATGCGCGCCGTGTTAATACGCAATTTGCACTTGAGTGACAATTTGCTACGTGCGTTCAGAACAGAGTGCAACCTTCCGAGAGCGAAGGCGGCGCGTGAGCGCGCCTTCCTGATATGCTCAGAGAAGGAGAGGTGCTGATCTAGAATCACTCCAAGATATTTGGCTTGCTTTTCCCAAGGGATCGGCTTGCCGAAAATGGAGATGGGCCAGAGGGGGTCGAGGTGGCGTTGCGGTCTCTTAAAGAGAACCGCCTGGCTTTTGTCCGGATTTAATCCGATTCGCCATTTCCTAAACCATGCACCGAGTACGTTGACTGCGGTCTGGAGGGATTTGGCTATCGCTTTGGAACAACGCCCAGAGTGGTAGATGGCTGTGTCGTCTGCGAACAGAGCCAACTGTGCCTTACTACTCTTGGGGATATCGCTGGTGAACAGCGTAAAGATGAGAGGGGATAGCACGGCGCCCTAAGGGACGCCGGCGTGAATTGGGTGGGGGGATGAGAGAGCCCCTTCGATGCGATAGCGAAAGGTGCGGTTCGACAGAAAGTCTCGTAAGATGAGTACGAGTCGGTCCGGTACGCCGAGTTTGTACAGCTTGTAAATCAAGCCGTTGTGCCAGACCTTGTCGAAGGCTTTCGCTATGTCGAAAAATTGAAAACGTTTAAAAGCGGCATCATGCCTACATACAAAATGTACTGCGTACGCTGCGCCTGCGCCGCGCCTTCACCTTAGGGGCAACGCAAATAGAATACGCCGTTTCTGTGTAATTCGCGTCTTAAGATATTACAGCTATAATCTATTGTTATAGGTACTTATTACATTTTCTCTCTTTATGGTTAAACTTTTCAACATCAAAAACACGTAGGTAGTAAAATATTTTAATAAATCAATCAAATAAGTAAGGGGGGGGGGGGTTCTGGTTAAGTAATATCAACCGCATGGGTGGTTCGATCAGGTTAAGTTACGCTTGCCGCAGTTGATTCGTGGATGGGTGACAATCTTTATATACCAAGACCCTTCCGTGCCTCGGAAAGTGCATGCTAAGCCATCCCGGCTGACATTGGTGAATCTCTGACAGTCGTTACGGGTTGTCAGAAGCCCAAAATTCTGACAAACAGTCTTACCAAGGGGTATCGTATTACTAAGTATCTGGGCTGTGGAGGTCAGATAGGCAGACGCTCCATGTAAAATACTGGTATTTAGCTGCATCCACGTAAAGTAAAAGCCGACCCCTACATAGTCGGGACAAGGCTAGGTGATAATGAATCAACTGAAAAGCTTTGCATTCACGAATTGTACACTCAAAGGTTACAGTCGAGAACAAACAGCCTTTTGATCATGCCAATGCGGGGCAGCACTTTCGCGGACATGAGATGAGGACACTCCACAAAATGATAAAGATATCTCGACAGAGTCAGGGTCGCTGTTACGGTAGAAAATGTACATTAAAATGTACGTTCAATGTATTTATTTTATGTATGTGTGTGTGTATGTCTTACTTTTACAATATTATAGTAGGATAAAGTCGGATACCAACTGCATTTTTTATTGGAGATTTATTGCGTAGGTATTTTACGTCAGATAGTCATATTTCGGACTTTAAACATTTTCATTTTCACCTACAATAATACGAACGGACTGCCAGCCTACGAAAACAAATAGATTATAGCAGTTCATCTCATATTTTACAACACCATTCTTCTGTAGTTACATCTTAATAAAAAAAATATTAACAACACTCATCTTTCATCGAGATTAAAATCCACACCAAAGATTATTCCATAGTCATTTCTCTTATAATCCAAGGGCGTTGTGCTCGGGATAACGTGTTGAATAAAACAGAAGGTAGGTACGTATTAAATAATCAAAGAGTATTGAGGCTACCTACCGGGGTAGGTAGGTAGAAGGTACTCGAGTTACCTGTGAATCTGATCGTCTCATTTATTTAAGTAACCAGAATGTTGTTCAATACCTACTTCGAGTGTTTGTCGGATGAGAACCGTTGAGTGATCGCTAGCGGTCCCGATCGTTTAGCGATTTATTCCTGTATTGGGTGCTGAATGGAAATTGTTGAGTAATAGAGACAGAAAAGGTTAAAATGTAGAGTAGTCAAAATTCAGAGGGTCCACAATTTATTTATTACTAGTTTTTGCCAGCGCGTATGGAGGTCGAAAATTATGTAACAGGAACGAACTACCGGAATACAAGTACACTATGTGTTCACATTTATTATATTTAGAAATAATAGAAATAGAAATATATGTATAATATTTATTTGCATAAAACATGTTATAAAAGAGCATACATGTTTAGCTTGTATCATAGCATGCAAACATTTTTGGTTACATTTAAAAATATCTCCCGTCAGTAAATTCTTTAATGCTGTAAAAGTTAATCGTTTTTAACCATTCATACAGTTTTTTTTTTTGAACAATCTAAGATCTAAAGTTTTTAAGTGCCTTGGAATTTTATTGTACACCCGAACACACATGACTAAACAGCTTTTATTATATTTAGCCAGTCGCGGTAAGTCACTTAATATAAGCCTGTGAGGATCACGACAGTTTCGAGGATCCTCTGCCTTTGTAAATGATGCTTTAGTAGGTTGTTAGGTAGGTTTGTTTTTGCTATCATGCTTGTGAAGCTTTGGTCTGTTTCAGCGTCTAAGATTAGAAAACACTCAGCTAAGTAAAGCCTACGTATAGCCGAAGCATTACAGTATCCAACAAAAATATAAGTAGGTACCTAGTTACATGAATTTGTTAGAAAAAGTTAGGTAAGCTTCATTTCCAACTGAATCCGTATTCGCACTAACTTTAGAATAACAAAATTGTCCTCCAAAATCCGCAACCGTGCCGTACTTTTACGTAACAATTTATAAATCTAGCTTTTACTGCGGACAGTCACCGAAACGGACACGGTAACTAAGTTTGGTGTCTCTCAAAACGAAATTACTCTGTGTAATCCGTTGTATAGGAGATGACAGTTAGGTATTATCCTATTATGCAAAAGCCTGGAAGCTCAGGCAGCTAAGGCTAGCGTGACACAATTGCCCGGAATGGCGTATACATGGTATACAGATATCGCATCTTGCTTCCTCTACAGATAGAAGCTATATGAGCGAAAGGGACAGGGGTAAGTCCGTTACGGTCCAGTCGCTTACTGCAACCTTAACGACGTGATGCAAATTTCAGCTGTATCACACAAAGGAGGTCTAAACTGCTTGTTCTATTTCTTTTGGACTATCAGTATGCTGTCACTAGCATACGAATAGAGATAAATTGTTGTAATTTAGCAGATTTACATTCAAATTAAAGCTGCAGTTACACGAGTTCTCTTTGTCTGTCTAAGACGCCATTTTCTTTCGTTCTAGGTACACGGGTTTTAAGACGACTGTATAATTGAATTGTTATTTGTACTTGAGAATAAATACTTAACGAAGCTTTAGCTAAGCATTCAAACATTGAATATTTATGTGGTTGGCCCTCCGACAACTATTATATAGTTTTAACTAAATTGAGGATATCAACTAGGTTGTGGAGGTGAGACAGGCAGTCGCTCCATGTAAAATACTGGTATTTAGCTGCATCCGGTTAGACTGGAAGCTGACCTTGATAGTTGGAAAAAGGCTAGGCAGATGATGATGATGACGAGGATATAAACAAAAAACCACAAAGAAGCTGGTAGTATTGTTAATATTACAAATCTCTAATTCATCATAACTTTTTTACGATTTTGGAACCATTTACCGCCGATAAAATGACCGTAACCCAACCCTTCGTCGTCAAATCAAACAGCTGTCACAGCAAATATTTTTAGAGAAACAATTTATCAACATTTCCATATTTGCGAGGGTAATTTGGGCGTCGTTCCGGCCCCCTAGCCCCCTAGCCACATAAAGGTCAGCTTTGACATTTCCTTGACTTTCGCCACACTGAAATGTGAGGGACGAATTGAAAATGTATCATTTTTATGAAAATATTGGTTGAAAGTAGGTATTCTAAATTCAAAGACGTGAATAGGAGATTAGACCGGTTGTTATTTGAATTTGGTTTTGAGATTGTATTGAATGTGTAAGTGGCCTTATAATGTAATATATTGATAAGCAACCTTGAACAGGGAAAAGAAAACTATAACTCAGAATGAAATCATTTCTATTATGACCTCATAGGTAACTGCGAAGGATCATTAGTGAGAATTGAAATGAGCACAAATAACATTTCTATTCAATTCAATTTATTTCAGTAAAAATTCACATTGCGTTCGAATATAATCCAGCATGAAACAAAACAGTAATACAAATATAAAAGAATACACGCAAATAAATGAAAATTAAAAAAATATTTACATAAAAGAAAATTAAATTAAAATAAAATAATTCGCGGTAACGACAATAGTTTTATTTACCTTAGCATACCTACTCAATAATAGTTTTATGAAAAAACTAGCCGTTCCGTGTGGTGCCGGACGTAAAAGAATAGCACCATCTCATTTCTTCCCGTGGGTGTCGTAGAAGGCGACTAAGGGACTTACTAGAGAATGGGCAGCAGCGTTCTCTATGCATTTTACCACCATACTGCGATCGCCAACCCGCCTGCCAAGCGTGGCGATTATGGAAAATCCCCCAATTGGGGGAGGCCTATGTCCAGCAGTGGACGTCTTTCGGCTGAAATGATGATGATGATGATGAACTGTAGCCCTCTATGATATCATCCGCATTTATAAATAACTAGCTGACCCAACAGACGTGGTCCTGTCTTCATCATCATCATCATCATAACAGCCGAAAGACGTCCACTGCTGGACATAGGCCTCCCCCAGGCTCCTCCACTTCAACCGGTCTTGTGCTTCCCACGTCCAGCGGATACCCGCGGTCTTCGCAACGTCATCGGTCCACCTTGTGGGAGGCCTTCCCACTCTAGGTACGTCTTCTGGTACGCGGTCGCCACTCCAGAACCTTTCGGCCCCTGTCCTTGGCCGGGCTTGGTCGGGCCTGTCCTGTCTTAACTACGAATATATGTTACATGCAGCTTTCTTATTTTTACTTTTATAAGAACCTTCTCCTGACAATAACAAATACAGCAAAAAAAGAATTAGCAAAATTGGTCCAGCCGTTCATATGTGATGCCGTGACCAAGGGAAATAGTGATTCGTTTTTATATATAAGATAATAATATATATATAGAAGACTTATAACATTTGAACTTACCTAATTACGTTATTAATCATTTTCCTCTTAGAATCCATAGTAGCTTGTACATGCACAACTAATCTGTGCCCCACGTGTGGGCTAGATCTCGTTTATCTGAGACGTGGCATCCCTTGAGGATGCTACCAAGCTGCGCCTCCAGTTAGACAGGTTTATAGGACTTGGATTAACAAATCCCTGAACAGCCACTGTATGGTGTACTTCCTACTATCCTACTAAAATTATAAATGTGAATGTTTGTTACTAAATCACGCAAAAACGGCCGAACGGATTTAAATGAAATTTGGCACACAGATAGTTTATAACCTCGATTAACACATAGAATACTTTTTATTCCGGTGGTACGTTCCGTGGGATAATTTCCTACCTAAACGTGGGCGAAGCTGCTGGACCCCACATCCTAATTGCGTAACACAATCTGAATCAGTTTGAAGTTTATTGCTAATACATTGCTTCATATGTCTGAAAATTTTGTGTGCAGTTCAACAACATTCATTGCGTTATTTAAGACGTTGAGTCTTAAATAACGCCGTCAAAATTGAAGCGGTGGTCGGTGTTTCATATCCATGTAAGTACAGACGCCAGTACAAGGTACCCCAATCTGTCAAATTTCTTTGATAGATTTACAACTTTATTACATAAGAATACGGTTCATGTTCAATTGGGAAAATTTGGCAGTTTGAGGAAGCTTGATGTGCTGGCGTATGTACATGGTTATGAAACACTGACTAAGTACGTAGCCTAAGATCCTAACTTAATTTTCGTCCTAAGACGACACAACCCAAGCAAACCTAGACTCCAATAGCGATCGTCAGCCTGCACTATACGACAAAGTCGCAGTATATTTCAAGAGGCACATACATTAACAACGGCATATAATTTTACATTTATCATGCTCCTACACTTTTTGAAATGGAAGCCAATTCGGGCGGGTTTGCGATAAGTCAAGCATACGCATTCAATACTTGGATATCTTTGTTGACAAGCACCCAACAGCTCTTCATACCTACATACATAAACTCACGCCCTCTTATGGGGGTAAGCAGAAACTTCAGAACTCCACAAAATTACACACTGAAAATACAACTCGCAAGTCGCAAGCCTCAATTTAGTTTTCGTCCCAAGATGTTGGATATTTTTGTTGACAAGCAACCAACAGCTCTTCGTACCTACATACATAAACTCACGCCCTCGTCTTATGGAGGTAAGCAGAAACTTCAGAACACCACAAAATTATAAACCGAGAATATAACTTGCAAGCCTCAATTTGATTTTCGTCCCAAGATTACACAAACCCAGTCAAATCTAGGCTTCAACAGTGAACCTAGACCTACACTTTACGACAACGGCGCAGTATATTTCAAGAGGCGCATACATTAAGAACGGCATATAATTTTATATTTATGATGCTCTTCATGCTCTACACTTCTACAGAATGGCACTTGCTTTGAAATGTAAGCTAATTTGTGCGGGCTTGCGACAAGTACGGTCTTTGTTACTGCCTACTTTCAAAGGGCAGATGGTAGGTGTACTCATTATATTTCAAGTAGATCGGAGAAGAGCTTGGTGATCCGTCATGCAGGGTATCCTACTATGGACGCTAGTCCCAAACAAAGGATCATATTTTGTGCAATTTTTAACCGACTTCAAAAAGCATGTTTTTGTTTTTAACCGACGAAAAAACGGAGGAGGTTACTCAATTCGACGCGTATTTTTTTTTTTATGTATGACCACGCATATCTTTTCACAGAGTAGTTCGATTTTGATAATTCTTTTTTTATTGAAAAGGGTATACCCCGAAGTTGGTCCCATTTAAAATTGGAAAAAAAAAAATCTAACCCTAAGGGTGGGCAAACAGGGATGATTGACTGTTCACTCACTGATTGTAATGTAAAATAACCACGCATAACTGCTTACAGAGTAGTCCGATTTTGATAAAAAAAAAAATATTGGAAAGGCTATAATACCTCGAAGTTGGTCCCATATAAATTTCGAAAAAAAAAAACAACCCTAAGGGTAGGAAAACAGGGGATGATTTATTGTTTACTCACAGGTTTTAATACCGAGTTGTGTATTACAAAAAGTAATAAAAATTAAGCATGTAGTAATTAGTAGATGATTGATGCCACAAAAAATTGTAAAATAAAAACCTATTAACAAAAAAATTAAACCGCCGAAAAAACTGAAAAGTAAAAAATAATGAACCTGCTGTGTTTAACCTTAATAACTAAGTTCGGAATGCGGTGACATAAAATTAAAACACATTTCCAAAGTCACCGACTTCCAAACTTAGTTATTAAGGTTAAACACAGCAGGTTTATTATTTTTTTCTTTTCAGTTTTTTCGGTGGTTTAATTTTTTTGTTAAATGTATTTTCGGGCATAACTCCGTCATATATAGACGGATTTGCAAAATACTTTTTTTGTTCGGTGGTTGTTTTGGTCCCATTTATATTTCATCTGATTTGATGATGCGTTTCGGAGAGACGACGGAACTCTTCAAAAAATGACAGCAAATCAACCGCGATTGCTGCTATCGCATAAATATGCATTGCACATGTTTTGACCCTAGGGATGATGAAATTTCGAATGGGTGTGGGGTAGGTACTACAAGTAAAAAGTGAAAAATAAAATAAAAATAAACAACTGACTTCCGGAAAAACTACAAAGTGCAAAAATTACTTAAATTCCGGAAAAATAACTCGTTTTTTTTTTTGTCAAAACTCTATTATTCTTATCTTGAAGCTTTGTGATGAAAGAAAATAAAGATAAATATTATAATAGCATAACTTAACATCACTCCTGTCTTCCCCCAAGGTATAAGCAGAGGTGTAGCCCCACACCCATATTTTGCAAGTTGGGTTTCAGTCCCATGTAATAGGAGCGAGCCTATTGACGTCGACCGCACAATTCTAGACTACCTACGTGCTGCTACTGGAAAAGTCTTGGTGCCCAAAACACTTTACCGGACCTGGGAATCGAACCCCTCCTCATGCTCATCAGCAGCATTTGCCAGCAAAGTGCACATGCACACTTGAAGAAACAAACATTTTCGAAAAAAAATGCATGAACTGAATACCGAGTAATGGGTGATTTTTTATAATCGTTTTTGAATTATTGCAAAAGGTCATGTTTGAGACACTATTCAGATAACTACGAGTACTATAGGTACCCCGCGTTCTAAAACAGTATAATCTATTCATCTTTAACAGATGTTCTGAAAAGCCTTTCCGTAGCTAGTTTACGCTAAATTAAATAAGAAAATAACTGAATTTCAATAAGTTTTTTCGCGTACAACAAAAAAAGGAAACTTAACTATAAAACCTTGGGTACAACGGCGGGTTCCACCATATCTCACGACCAAGCAAGGTTTACGCCTTATCTAATGCCAACATAGCGTGATAGGCCACTATCCAAGTGCCTAGACCACTTCAAATGTTCCACAGTAACAGGAAGCCCATAGGAAACCCTTAGCTGTGGTAACGTGATATTGTTAAGTTTGACTTCTCTTTGCTTAAGTATAAGACAAATAGTTTAACTTAACCTTCGTTAAGATGTGGTTTAAAGTTAATGATGACTTTAGTAAGAAGATGTGGTTATAAAGATGAGATCATTAATAATGATTTCAAAAGAAATAAACACATTGAATCAAAGTAGCTACCTAATTACTAGGTAGGTACTCGTTATAATCTAGTCGACTTTAAAAAAATTACATCTTGCTGTCATTAATAACACGTTAACTCGTAGAGACAGAAGTAGGTATACCATTACAGGATAAAATTTTAAACAGTGCGCAAACTGTAACGAAGAATTCAGTATATCATTCTAAACCCCCAGCGCAGAAATTTTTCTTCGGTTATACAAAAAAAATCTGCTGTTCCATACATTTTGACCGCGTAGGTATTGCACTTTTCACGTTTCTATGAAACAGCAGATTTTTTTATTTTTTGTGTGTAACCAACGAAAAATATCTGTGCGGGGATCAAGAAAGATATGCTGAATTCATGGTTACAGTTTGCGCACTGCTTAAAATTTTATCCTGTATTGAAGCAATGTTCAAGAATTGCAGATACCCGCAGACGCGACTCTACTAGAACAATTTCTATGAAAACTTCATGGAATTTGATGTTTGCAGTTTGTCAGTATCATTGTACCAGTCTACACATCAAGCTTTACATTTCCAGCATAAGCTGATCTCGCATTGCATAGGATTTTGGTACAGTGCGAGATCGGCGAAATATGAAAACGTACAGCTTGATGTGTAGCCGTGTGTGCCACTGACACTAAACAAGGCATGCCTATCGCCATTTACCGAGCACAAATTCTAGTTAATCGCATAAAATTGAAGCCTTTGCTACTGTTAAAGTGTATTTAACAGTAGCAAAGGCTTTTATTTTGACAGTTCAACAACATTCATTGCGTTCTTTACGATTCTGAGCAGACAACTTTTTCAGACATATGAAGCAATGGATTACCAATAACTAATTGTGTAATTTTCTTCGTTTACAACATTTTTTTTTTCTTATTTAATTATTTTGATTCCCTTTTATTGAATAACTGTTATACTCGTATAATCCCAAAAATTATCCCTCAACAAAATCTATTTTTAATAATGACATAGTGATCAATTATTTTCTATTTATTTACGCTTGTAGGTTCACAATGATTTCTAGTTAGTTGTTATTGTTCCTAGAGTGAGCAAGAATAAAATGCAATTTGAAATAAATACCTAAAAGGTAGGGATAGTGTAGCTTCCTAACAGTGACATAATTTTTCAAATCGGTTCAGTAGTTTCGGAGCCTATTCAATGCAAAGATACAATCAAATCTTCCCTCTTTATAATATTAGTATAGATAACGTTCCATAAAGGTAAGTGTATGGTTAAACAGTAGCTTTTCATAATAAGCGACTGTTTAACAATACATTTTTGACGTTTAGGTAAACGTCTCCTAACTTTAAACAACGTTTATTAAATCCCATTTTGTGTCATTAAAAATCCTATTATACAAGAATAAAAATGTGACAGTTGTTTGTATTGGATGAAATTTCGCACACAGATAGTGTAAAAACTGCACCCTAATTGCGTAACTCACGATCAGTCACAATCTGTTTCAATTTGACAGTTCAACAATATTCATTGCGTTATTTACGTTGCTGAGCAGACACATTTTTCGAACATACGAAGCAATGGATTAACAATCTGTTTCTAAACGAAACAGATTATGATTCATCGTGAGTTACGCAATTAGTGTGCTGGATACTTTTTATGGCGGTAGTACATTCCCTTGGGATAGCTTTCACCCTCTACGCGGGCATAGCCGCTAGCAAAACCTAGTAGGCAATTCATCAACGATTTTTTCTTAAATCTCTTGAACTATTAAATCAAATCAGCAAAAACAATAACTCATCTACTAACCATAACTAACGGAAAACTATTTTTTCCTATTCACTATCGCAATGATTAGGATCACTATGGTGTTAAGGACATTCTATTCCCATAAGCTATCCATCGCTGCACACATATGGATACTAATAGAGATGTTGTGTGCACAGTGCCCAATGTTTGCTGTACGCAACATTGGTCGTCGAGCCGTCAGCAAATATGACTGGCCACATCCAACCCCCCTCCCCCACTACTTACGTTATGTCGGAAAATAGAAAGCTAAGACTACGTTCGCGCGTAAAAATATCGCAGGAGGATTTTATCGCGCGCTAGATTTTGAACTCTCGGTGTGGAACCGAGAATTCAGAATCCAGAAACGAGTTTCTCGCCGCGTTGCAGATTATTGGGCGGCTTATTAATCGATTTGCACTTTATTACATTCAATTACAGTGATCTTTTTCATAACTTTATTGCATAAAATTCAGAACGGCATTTAGCAGCCTAATATTTATTTCTGTTGTTTTCGATCGCCCACAAATAAATTAATTGCGCGTGAGTCGCGTACCGTGTGGTGCCGGACGTAAACAATAGCACCATCCCATCTCTTCCCGTGGGTTTAGTAGAAGGCCTCTAAGGGACTTACTAGAGAATGGGCAGCAGCGTTCTCTATGTATTTGACCACCATACTCCGATCGCCAACCCGCCTGCCAAGCGTGGCGATTATGGCAAATCCCCCCTTTTGGGGGAGGCTTATGCCCAGCAGTGGACGTTTTTCGGCTGATATGATGATTGTGATGATGATGAGTCGCTTATCGAAAATAATAGATTATTTAAAAGTGTCCATTCGCCCGATTCGGGTGAATAATAAAATAAATATGTGCGAATCAACTGATAAGCACGACGACAACGTCTTTCGGCTGGTAATATGATGAAGATTAAATAATAAGCCATAATTCGGTCAACTTTCTGTATCCTAGCTGTAAATTTTCTTAACAAATATAATAAAAACTTTTTCCAAAAAAAATAACAACCGACTTCCCGAAAAACACTACAAAGTGCAAAATAACTTTAATTTCGGAAGTCGGTGACTTTGGATGTGTATTTTAATTATTTGTCACCGCCTTCCGAAATTAAAGTTATTTTGCACTTTGTAGTGTTTTTTGGGAAGTCGGTTGTTATTTTTTTGAAAAAAGTTTTTATTTTTCACTTTTTAGTTACCTACCCCACACCAATTCGAAATTTCATCATCCTTGGGGTCAAAACAATGCATACTTATGCGAGAGCAACATTCGCGGTTGATTTACTGTAATTTTTTGAAGAGTTCCGTTGTCTGTCTCCGAAACGCATCATCAGATCTATATGAAATTTTAATGGGACCATTTCGGAGTAAACCCCTTTCGAACAAAAAAAATATTTTGCAAATCCTTTAATATACGACGGAGTTATGCCCGAACATACATTAAAAAAAAAAAAAACATGTCGAATTGATAACCTCCTTCTTTTTGAAGTCGGTTAAAAATAAAAAACTCAACGTACAAAATACTTATTTTGTTGGTAGGTAAATAACTTTGAATATTGCCATCCTGAAAATAAATATATGACGCCGGATCTCTTTATAATGAGGATATAAACAAAAATGTTTAATGGCGTGTCTATTCACGTCAACAAGTTAATGCGCAAATCTCCTGGAAACATTAAATAAATCGTCAAAACATTAAGCATTTTATTTAAATACGTAGGTAATCGTGTTATTCTCAATACGTTCCATCCTATTGAAAGATTTCAAAAGTTTACTGTAAATATTAATTACTTTCAAACTTCAATATGTGAAACGACACAGCTCTGAATAATAATTATTCTTTATGCTTATTTATTCATAATTATTTACTGTTTCTTCTACAATACTGGATAAAAACTTATCCTGTATAACATTGTAATGGTTCCTAGCATCATAACTACCTCCAGCAACAACTTCAGTCAATATGCCATAAAAATCACTTCAAGTTGAAAATCAGTAACCTAATTATTTTATTTCACCCATTAAACATTAATAAAAGAAAAATCATACATTTAACAACAAAATCATCCCTTTATCTTACTCTCGGCTTGTAGCTAAGTTGGGTCCGAGCCCATTCGTCCCCTAAGATTCGCACCCTGTGTCCACTCGTCCCCTGGAACTTTTGAGGGGCCCATTCGTCCCCTGTAACAGCCCCACGCGTCGATCGATCAGTTAAAGCTACGCTTACCACGGCTGATCAGTGGAAGGGTGACCATGTGTATTTACCAAAACCCCTCCGTACGTCGGAAATCTCGTTAAGTCGTTGTTCCCGGCTATAATTCGTGGATCTTTGAGGGTCCGCAAGCCCGAAAGTCTAACAACCAGTCTTACCAAGGGGTTTCGTGTTACCAAGTAAGTTGGTTGTGGAGATTAGATAGGCACTCGCTCAATGTAAAATACTGGTACATACTCAGCTGCATCCGGTTAGACTGCGAGCCGACCCCATCATAGTTGGCAGAAGGTTATACAGATGATGATTTTTACTTGCACACATGGGACTCGAAAATAACTGGAAATCATGATGATCATGATGATAACACATCTATATTTATAAATAAAAAAATAAAAGTCCTGACTGACTCATCAACGCCCAGCCCAAACCCTTGGACCTAGAAAGCTGAAATTTTGCACAGAGGTTCCCTTTAAAATGTAGACAAGGAATAAGAAAGGATTTTTCGAAATTCAACCCCTAAAGGTCAAATAAGGGATAAAAGTTCCGCGCGGGCGAAGCCGTTGGTAAAAGCTATTAGCACATAAAGTAGCAGATACACTCACACATACACACACACATACACTCTCACTTACACTCTACAGACACTCTCATAAAAAGGCACACTACGCACAGGTAATCACACTCGAATCACACTCTCACTAACATACTTGTTTTTATTTGATATTTTAAGTACCTACGGATTTTTTGTAAATAGATTAATATTATGATGTATTATGGAAGAGCGGAGTCTCCTAACACAGGCATTGTTTGCTTAAAAGGAGGCTGCAAACACGAAACCCTTTTTTGTAAACTGAAGCATAAATAAAATCATTTTTATTTAATTTTATGACACTACAACTCTGCCTATCCCTTGGGGAATACAGGCGAGATATTGAAGTATGTGTGAGTAAAATCATAACTCGAACTATAACAGTACAACTAAAAATAGAACCAAAACTGTTACACGCAATTATGTTGTATATCTGCGGTAGCCGACATCAAACAACAAAAGGTTAAATTTAACGAACGTTACCAGATTAATCAGGCGGCTGGCACTGCCCGACAGACTTTAAGTTGGTAAGCCACAGACCGGGGCCGGGCCACAAGCCTAGACGAATTAACTTGCTTACGTCACAAGTTACGGTGACTTTTTGCCAAGTTCATTCAAGTTATTACTGCCTGATGAGCTGAGGCTTGATTAGATATGTTTTGTGCTAATGAGCCGTGTTGTGTTGTGTTGAGTTAATCTCATGTGTTGCATTTATAAATATAGAGAACACTACTTCGTAACTTGGTATGACAGGCTTTTTTTTGCGTGGGAAATCATCAAATAACTTCTCCTGCTCTGGGTGGAGCAGGAGGGCGTGTCAGACTTTTACTGACTAGAACCCACCCGTGTTCCCTCAGTAGCCCGTATGCCAGGGGCTGTAGTATCTCTTTTGAACAAACCCGCACCCCTGGCAGGCATCGGCCCTTGCGGGCCCTGGTATGACAGGCTTAGTTGGGACTTTCAATTAAAGATAGATATGTTTACGTATCAATCAAGTTGAAATTAAGTACCGACTATATACACCCCTTTATTTATAAACGTTGCTTAAAGTTAAGTTAAAGTAATGATAGCGACTCTCGATCTCTTAACTTTAATCAACTGTTTATAAAAACCCCATTATAAATGTGTGTGTTACAGAAGCTACCATACAGTACTTTACAATAATAAATGGAACTTAACATTTAATCGGTAATATTTAATCTTAATTATATTATGTTCAGATAAATACCAAAAGGAAATAAAAATGGGAAAAGCTCATTGGGCATAAGAAAACTCGGGCACATCGTTTGTCAGTGTGAAAATCATAAATTAATTATTATGCCTACATGGTAGAAAGCACAATATATTTATATTTCTTTTATTCTGATTAGTAAACTTTCGTTAAGTTTTCCTCTTATGTAGGTAGAGAGTGGGTAGACCGCTAATGCCAACAAAATATTATTTTGTACATGCCACCTTTTAGTGGAAAACGCAGAAAATGTAATATTGTTGAAACCTTTTTTGGCAAAGAACATTTCATTGACCTTGGTTGGATGTAGGTGTACAGTAACAAACAAGCAAATATGGGCACAAAGAAAAATGCTTAAAACGTATTCCAGTAATGCATTCCAACCATTTTGTTTAACACAATACTTACATTGTAGTTATATCCAAAGGAATTAAAGTCAAAAAAGTAGTTTTAAGAAAAAATCTATTAAGAAATCTGAAAAGCGCTATCTATCTACAAAGTTTTTTCTGTATTAGAAAAATAACTTATATAGCAAAGGCATTGTGTCCTACACTTTGCCGTATCTTTTCAATACGACTTTTGATCAGGTGCCATCAAAGGCAATAAATAACATTTACCATTTATTCAAATGTAAAGTAAGTCCATTCATTTACAAAATAAATCATTTATTAGATCAAAAGCGTTTCATTGCGAATAATTAATGATCAAACGTAACGTAGGTATATTATTTGAAATGTGCTTAATTTACCGCCAACGCATCATCATTAGCCACTCCACTAGTGATGTGCAATGTTAATAGAGCTGTACTCGATTAGTCAACAGTAACGGTTTATAATTCGATCATAAACTGTGCAACGTACAAAAACAAGGGTCATAACATTTCAGAATGTATGTGGCTGCAGAGCGCCGCGGGCTGAAATTACCCCAGTTCTAGCCAGATAGTCGAATTCCGCAACCGAAGCAACCTACTCGACTAAATTGCTCGAAATAAATTGACCTACACGATGTAAACACTATAATGTAATCTGATCAATACAGTGAGCTCATATGAAGTACGTTATAATTAGCAATATTGCCAATTTGGTCAGGTCACCGCACACTCGTATCTCTGTACGCCTGTCTGAATCTAATTTGACACGGAAATGTACTGAATTATCCGTTACCTGCTTATGAATTACACCTCATTTAACAATTTCAGCTGAGCTGTATTATAGGGGCTGTCGAACTCAGGTTCTTTGGGAAAATATTATTGAAGTTAAACATGCTTAAATTGATTTAATCTATTACTACTATAATTTTCTGCATGAGGTCTTGTGCTCTGGTTTCGTTTCCAAGGTCAACTATGCCATTATTCATAGCTGACCTTAAAACTGCTATAGCTATCAATTTACATTCCATTTAAAGTTCTGATGCACGTTTAGATTATTACCTTACTTTAAATTCATGGATCGATTGCACTTCAAATCTGAAAAATCAGTTATATTTTGATTAAATTGACCATATTGGAAATCATTTAAATACCAAATAATATCATATTTCATAAATTGTAAAACCAGTACTTTGTTAGTTGAAAACCTGCCATTATACAAAAAAAAAATCAGCTGTTCCATACATTTTGACCGCGTAGGTATTGCACTTTTCTATGAAACAGCTTATGTTGTTTTGTATAACCGACGAAAAATTTCTACGCTGGGGGTCTAGAATGATATTCTGAATTCATGGGTACAGATTGCGCACTGGTTAAAAACGTATCATGTTTACATAATTATTCTTCTAATTTTTTGCACCTACCACTGTTTGTCTCTGCATCACCCAAAGGTTGACTGGTAGAAAATGCCTATGGCATTAAGTCCGCCTCTGTACATTTAAGTGCTTGAAGTGTTAAAAAAAAACTTGTAAGTCGGGGCCAATAAAACAGGGCCACACTCTAAATCAAAACGAAAATCAAATTCATGCAGATTACTAAATCAACAGCCTTTTGGTTTCCGCAGAGGGCGCTCCACGGTGGATGCCATCATGCGCGTGCGAGCCCTCACGACGGGGGATGCTGTGGCCCGGGGTGGGGTCGTCTTGGCGGTGTCATTAGACATCGCCAATGCCTTCAACACCCTGCCCTGGAGTTGCATAAGGGAGGCACTCCGGTATCACCGGATGCCGACCTACCTCTGTCGTGTGGTCGAGGCCTATTTGACGGACAGGGCCGTCATCTACCCCGGTCACCTCGGAGAGTGGAACCGGCGAGAGATGTCGTGCGGTGTCCCACAGGGATCGGTCCTGGGGCCGTATCTGTGGGACATCGGGTACGACTGGGTGCTGCGCGCCGACCTCCCTAGCGGCGTCAGTGTAGTCTGCTACGCTGACGACACGCTTGTCCTGGCGCAAGGGAGGTCGTACCAGGCGGCGGCCGACTTAGCGACACACGGGGTTGCGACAATCGTGGATAGGATCCGGCAACTGGGACTCGAGGTGGCATTGCACAAATCCGAGGCCATGTGGTTTCATGGTCCTCGGAATGCGCCACCGACGGGTTCCCAGATAACGGTGGGAGGGGTTCACATCGGCGTCGAGTCGACGATGAAGTACCTGGGACTCGTCCTCGACAGCCGGTGGAACTTCGCGGAGCATTTCCGCCGTTTGGCTCCCAGACTGGAGCGGGCCGGGGCTGCGTTGAAGCGGCTCTTGCCCAATCTAGGGGGGCCAAACGCCTCCTGCCGGAGGCTCTACGCGGGGATCGTGCGGTCCATGGCCCTATACGGGGCGCCGGTGTGGGCGCCTACATTGAGGCGCCAACCAGCTCGCAAGTTGAGGGCGTCCCATAGGGTCATGGCGATCAGAATGATCCGAGGATATCGCACGATCTCCGGCGAGGCGGCGGGCCTCCTTGCCGGATTACCGCCATGGGATCTGGAGGCAAAGGTCCTCGCGCAAATATGGGAGTGGCGCGAGGAGGCCAAACGCCGGGGCGTAAGTCCGCTGCCGCGGGAAATTGCGGCACAGCGGACAGAGCTCCGGCGGGATCTCATGGTGACATGGAGAGAGCGATTGTCGCAACCCAGTGCTGCGCTCAATGTAAAATACTGGTACATACTCAGCTGCATCCGGTTAGACTGCGAGCCGACCCCATCATAGTTGGCAGAAGGTTATACAGATGATGATTTTTACTTGCACACATGGGACTCGAAAATAACTGGAAATCATGATGATCATGATGATAACACATCTATATTTATAAATAAAAAAATAAAAGTCCTGACTGACTCATCAACGCCCAGCCCAAACCCTTGGACCTAGAAAGCTGAAATTTTGCACAGAGGTTCCCTTTAAAATGTAGACAAGGAATAAGAAAGGATTTTTCGAAATTCAACCCCTAAAGGTCAAATAAGGGATAAAAGTTCCGCGCGGGCGAAGCCGTTGGTAAAAGCTATTAGCACATAAAGTAGCAGATACACTCACACATACACACACACATACACTCTCACTTACACTCTACAGACACTCTCATAAAAAGGCACACTACGCACAGGTAATCACACTCGAATCACACTCTCACTAACATACTTGTTTTTATTTGATATTTTAAGTACCTACGGATTTTTTGTAAATAGATTAATATTATGATGTATTATGGAAGAGCGGAGTCTCCTAACACAGGCATTGTTTGCTTAAAAGGAGGCTGCAAACACGAAACCCTTTTTTGTAAACTGAAGCATAAATAAAATCATTTTTATTTAATTTTATGACACTACAACTCTGCCTATCCCTTGGGGAATACAGGCGAGATATTGAAGTATGTGTGAGTAAAATCATAACTCGAACTATAACAGTACAACTAAAAATAGAACCAAAACTGTTACACGCAATTATGTTGTATATCTGCGGTAGCCGACATCAAACAACAAAAGGTTAAATTTAACGAACGTTACCAGATTAATCAGGCGGCTGGCACTGCCCGACAGACTTTAAGTTGGTAAGCCACAGACCGGGGCCGGGCCACAAGCCTAGACGAATTAACTTGCTTACGTCACAAGTTACGGTGACTTTTTGCCAAGTTCATTCAAGTTATTACTGCCTGATGAGCTGAGGCTTGATTAGATATGTTTTGTGCTAATGAGCCGTGTTGTGTTGTGTTGAGTTAATCTCATGTGTTGCATTTATAAATATAGAGAACACTACTTCGTAACTTGGTATGACAGGCTTTTTTTTGCGTGGGAAATCATCAAATAACTTCTCCTGCTCTGGGTGGAGCAGGAGGGCGTGTCAGACTTTTACTGACTAGAACCCACCCGTGTTCCCTCAGTAGCCCGTATGCCAGGGGCTGTAGTATCTCTTTTGAACAAACCCGCACCCCTGGCAGGCATCGGCCCTTGCGGGCCCTGGTATGACAGGCTTAGTTGGGACTTTCAATTAAAGATAGATATGTTTACGTATCAATCAAGTTGAAATTAAGTACCGACTATATACACCCCTTTATTTATAAACGTTGCTTAAAGTTAAGTTAAAGTAATGATAGCGACTCTCGATCTCTTAACTTTAATCAACTGTTTATAAAAACCCCATTATAAATGTGTGTGTTACAGAAGCTACCATACAGTACTTTACAATAATAAATGGAACTTAACATTTAATCGGTAATATTTAATCTTAATTATATTATGTTCAGATAAATACCAAAAGGAAATAAAAATGGGAAAAGCTCATTGGGCATAAGAAAACTCGGGCACATCGTTTGTCAGTGTGAAAATCATAAATTAATTATTATGCCTACATGGTAGAAAGCACAATATATTTATATTTCTTTTATTCTGATTAGTAAACTTTCGTTAAGTTTTCCTCTTATGTAGGTAGAGAGTGGGTAGACCGCTAATGCCAACAAAATATTATTTTGTACATGCCACCTTTTAGTGGAAAACGCAGAAAATGTAATATTGTTGAAACCTTTTTTGGCAAAGAACATTTCATTGACCTTGGTTGGATGTAGGTGTACAGTAACAAACAAGCAAATATGGGCACAAAGAAAAATGCTTAAAACGTATTCCAGTAATGCATTCCAACCATTTTGTTTAACACAATACTTACATTGTAGTTATATCCAAAGGAATTAAAGTCAAAAAAGTAGTTTTAAGAAAAAATCTATTAAGAAATCTGAAAAGCGCTATCTATCTACAAAGTTTTTTCTGTATTAGAAAAATAACTTATATAGCAAAGGCATTGTGTCCTACACTTTGCCGTATCTTTTCAATACGACTTTTGATCAGGTGCCATCAAAGGCAATAAATAACATTTACCATTTATTCAAATGTAAAGTAAGTCCATTCATTTACAAAATAAATCATTTATTAGATCAAAAGCGTTTCATTGCGAATAATTAATGATCAAACGTAACGTAGGTATATTATTTGAAATGTGCTTAATTTACCGCCAACGCATCATCATTAGCCACTCCACTAGTGATGTGCAATGTTAATAGAGCTGTACTCGATTAGTCAACAGTAACGGTTTATAATTCGATCATAAACTGTGCAACGTACAAAAACAAGGGTCATAACATTTCAGAATGTATGTGGCTGCAGAGCGCCGCGGGCTGAAATTACCCCAGTTCTAGCCAGATAGTCGAATTCCGCAACCGAAGCAACCTACTCGACTAAATTGCTCGAAATAAATTGACCTACACGATGTAAACACTATAATGTAATCTGATCAATACAGTGAGCTCATATGAAGTACGTTATAATTAGCAATATTGCCAATTTGGTCAGGTCACCGCACACTCGTATCTCTGTACGCCTGTCTGAATCTAATTTGACACGGAAATGTACTGAATTATCCGTTACCTGCTTATGAATTACACCTCATTTAACAATTTCAGCTGAGCTGTATTATAGGGGCTGTCGAACTCAGGTTCTTTGGGAAAATATTATTGAAGTTAAACATGCTTAAATTGATTTAATCTATTACTACTATAATTTTCTGCATGAGGTCTTGTGCTCTGGTTTCGTTTCCAAGGTCAACTATGCCATTATTCATAGCTGACCTTAAAACTGCTATAGCTATCAATTTACATTCCATTTAAAGTTCTGATGCACGTTTAGATTATTACCTTACTTTAAATTCATGGATCGATTGCACTTCAAATCTGAAAAATCAGTTATATTTTGATTAAATTGACCATATTGGAAATCATTTAAATACCAAATAATATCATATTTCATAAATTGTAAAACCAGTACTTTGTTAGTTGAAAACCTGCCATTATACAAAAAAAAAATCAGCTGTTCCATACATTTTGACCGCGTAGGTATTGCACTTTTCTATGAAACAGCTTATGTTGTTTTGTATAACCGACGAAAAATTTCTACGCTGGGGGTCTAGAATGATATTCTGAATTCATGGGTACAGATTGCGCACTGGTTAAAAACGTATCATGTTTACATAATTATTCTTCTAATTTTTTGCACCTACCACTGTTTGTCTCTGCATCACCCAAAGGTTGACTGGTAGAAAATGCCTATGGCATTAAGTCCGCCTCTGTACATTTAAGTGCTTGAAGTGTTAAAAAAAAACTTGTAAGTCGGGGCCAATAAAACAGGGCCACACTCTAAATCAAAACGAAAATCAAATTCATGCAGATTACTAAATCAACAGCCTTTTGGTTTCCGCAGAGGGCGCTCCACGGTGGATGCCATCATGCGCGTGCGAGCCCTCACGACGGGGGATGCTGTGGCCCGGGGTGGGGTCGTCTTGGCGGTGTCATTAGACATCGCCAATGCCTTCAACACCCTGCCCTGGAGTTGCATAAGGGAGGCACTCCGGTATCACCGGATGCCGACCTACCTCTGTCGTGTGGTCGAGGCCTATTTGACGGACAGGGCCGTCATCTACCCCGGTCACCTCGGAGAGTGGAACCGGCGAGAGATGTCGTGCGGTGTCCCACAGGGATCGGTCCTGGGGCCGTATCTGTGGGACATCGGGTACGACTGGGTGCTGCGCGCCGACCTCCCTAGCGGCGTCAGTGTAGTCTGCTACGCTGACGACACGCTTGTCCTGGCGCAAGGGAGGTCGTACCAGGCGGCGGCCGACTTAGCGACACACGGGGTTGCGACAATCGTGGATAGGATCCGGCAACTGGGACTCGAGGTGGCATTGCACAAATCCGAGGCCATGTGGTTTCATGGTCCTCGGAATGCGCCACCGACGGGTTCCCAGATAACGGTGGGAGGGGTTCACATCGGCGTCGAGTCGACGATGAAGTACCTGGGACTCGTCCTCGACAGCCGGTGGAACTTCGCGGAGCATTTCCGCCGTTTGGCTCCCAGACTGGAGCGGGCCGGGGCTGCGTTGAAGCGGCTCTTGCCCAATCTAGGGGGGCCAAACGCCTCCTGCCGGAGGCTCTACGCGGGGATCGTGCGGTCCATGGCCCTATACGGGGCGCCGGTGTGGGCGCCTACATTGAGGCGCCAACCAGCTCGCAAGTTGAGGGCGTCCCATAGGGTCATGGCGATCAGAATGATCCGAGGATATCGCACGATCTCCGGCGAGGCGGCGGGCCTCCTTGCCGGATTACCGCCATGGGATCTGGAGGCAAAGGTCCTCGCGCAAATATGGGAGTGGCGCGAGGAGGCCAAACGCCGGGGCGTAAGTCCGCTGCCGCGGGAAATTGCGGCACAGCGGACAGAGCTCCGGCGGGATCTCATGGTGACATGGAGAGAGCGATTGTCGCAACCCAGTGCTGGGCACGCCACGATTGCGGCGGTAAGTCCCCTCTTTGAGGAGTGGTTCTAGAGGCGGCATGGCGTCCTCACCTTCCGCCTGACGCAGGTCCTCACCGGACACGGTTGTTTCGGGAGGTTCCTGTTTCGGATAGGGCGGGAGGAAACGCCCGGGTGTTTCCACTGCGAAGATCGCCCTGAGGACACGGTGGAGCACACGGTGGCGGTCTGCCCTGCTTGGGCGGAGCACCGCCGTGTCCTCGTGGAGGCGATCGGCGGCGGCGATCTCTCGCGTCCGGCCCTGGTCCAGGCCATGGTACGGAGCGAGAGGGCATGGGGAGCCGTCACCTCCTTCAGCGAAGCAGTGATGCTCGCGAAGAGGGAGGCGGCGCACGTGAGGGAGAGGCAGCATATGCGCCCTCGCGACCCCAGCCGCCGCAGGATACGGAGACGCCCTGGGCGTCGGGAATCCCAGGCCGATTTCCGGCCACCGTAGGCATGGGCTTGCGGACGGCGAGTAATGGGTAGCTCGCTGTCCGGTAAGGACCAAGCCCAAGTCGACGGCGCGTTGTGTTCCACGCGCGCCTCAAAGAGATGTCAGCACAAATAGTGATGGGACCCGCAAGGGTCGATGCCTGCCAGGGGTGCGGGTTTGTTCGAAAGAGACACCACAGCCCCTGGCTTAAGGGCTACTGAAGGAACACGGGTGGGTTTTAGTCAGTAAAAGTCTGACACGCCCTCCTGCTCCACCCAGAGCGGGAGAAGTTATTTGATGATTTCCCACCCAAAAAAAAAAAAAAAAAAACAGCCTTTTGGTAAACATCCTATAGATCACATAGATTTTATATATTCGCTGTTATTACCCACATACATTGTATGTTACATCATGTCCAATGTATTTGACATACCTAAGCAGTAATGAAAGGAGCTAGTCCCGCGAAATAAGCCATCACATGTTATGGTCGTCAGTTATAGTTCATTCCGCTTAACGATCTCTTAAAATGGCTTCGTGTAGAGCCGAATATGTGTTAAAAATTCCCCCTGTAATGACATAATGTGTGTAATTAGTGCTTAATGTGCTGATTACATTTCCGTATTACCGTACCGTTTCCGTGTGTAATAGGAAATTGGAAAACAACATCCTTTTTGAAGTGATAACTTGTTTATGCGCACGTTGCGTTCTTTCTGTTGTGAACGAATCTGAAACACCACGCTCGGGTTGGTGGCACTAAATCGGGTATACTAGGCTCGATTCAGGCGGTAAAGCTGAATCGTGTATGTTCGGCTCCAATCCATTGATGCCGCTGTAACGGGTAAACTTGACCCCAGTCGGTCGGTAATGTTGAATCGGGTATACTCGGTTCCAGTCGGTTGGTGACGCTGAATCTGGTATATTCGGTTCCAGTCGCTTGGTGACGCTGCATCGGGTATACTCGGCTCCAGTCGGTTGATAAACCTCCATCCAGTATATTCGGGTCCAGTCGATTGATGACGGTGAATCGGATATACTCGACTCGCGTCGTTCGGTGACTCTGAATTGGAAATACTCGGCTCCAGTGATACGGTGACGCTGAATCGCCTATACTTGGTTTCAGTCGACATCAATCACGTTTATTGTACCTAACAAGGAATGCATCATGCATCATCATTTCAAAAATTCATCATCATCATCAGCCTATAATGTTCCCACTGCTGGGACTCAGGCCTCCTCTCGGTGAGAGGGATTGGGCCATAATCCACCACGCGGGCCCAGTGCGGGTTGGTAGATGTCGCATGTCTTCGAATTTTTGGTTCTAGGACATGCGAATTACATAATGCATAAGAATTACGAATTAATAATTACGTAAAACGAAATATTAAATTTATAAATATTTCAAAATTAGAAAATCATATATGATTTCACGTTTTGACTTTTCACTTCTTATGTGGTCATAAGCTTACATCCCCTTTTTTTCGTGAAGTTTTTGTTTCGTGTCTCTATTTTTAAATATTGATCATTTTATGCGATTTACATAAACCGGTATGTTTACCTACAATCTAACCTACAGGTTTTATTTACTTCCACCGAAAAAGGCCCCAAAGGATAGGATAGGCATCTCTTAAACCTGCTAACTAATTCAACTATGTGCTACACCCGCGAGTTATCAAAGGGTCGGTCGCATCGAACTTGAAACTTTCTATCCTTACAACCACAAGGATACCTTTAAAAAGGGATTAAGGTGCTACAGGTACCTACTTACACAGGTACGGTCAGCGTCAAAATTTCAGGGACGAACTGACGGTTCGAAATCATCTGAAAAACTTAAGAAATTGTGCAAAATGATCTGAAAAACGTAGGAAATTACACAAACCCATATTCACATAACATCACGCCTTGTTTCCTCGAAAGGTTGGGCACAAGTGTACCTACAGTAAACCCACATTTCGCCAGTTATGTTCTAAGTCCCATGTAATAGGGGGCGAGCCTTTTGCCATCACCGAGCACAAATCCAGACTCCGGACAGGTACTGAGATATTTCAGATGGAAACACCCAATAACACTTTGTCCGGCCTGAGAATTGAACTCAGTATCTCGTGCTCAGCAGTAGTGCTTGCGACCACACTTCAAGTCGACTGAAAAATACTTGTCAGGTTAGGTACGATCAGTACCTACTCATGACTAGGTAGTTACACGAGCTGCTTTAGAATTATGATTTTCCCTCATAGTACAAAACAAGGTTTTTCTTTAGGAGATACTAACAGAAATCGAAATAAAGTTGGAAATGCTAAAACTGATTCAGAGTTTTAGGCTAGTAAGTGTAATTCGCTTCACACACACACACTAGTTTTATTTTACATAAACCTGCATGGGCACTTATGAAACGTCAGAAGCTAGGTGCACGGTTCCAATTTGTCGCTTCCGATGGAGATGCACTGGCAAGAAACTCCACTGCTCTTTTAAAAATAATTTGCTTTTGCAAAGTTTTCAAATTTCAGTGATAATAGAATAGGTATGGGAGGAGAGTGCAGGCCTGTCCACCAGGTACTTAGAGGAAAGAAAATAAAGAATAGAAAATCGTCTACAAATCTACAATCTGTAAGGCCTACAACGTTCTCTCATTCACAATGTGTAAAAGAATCTACATAAATAAAATGCATGGTTGTTCAGACCATTTTGTGAGGTCTATTCAGCTCTCATATTTTTGACATTGACTGTACGTCAGGTGGGTATACAGGTATATACGAGTACTGATTAGGGTCGTAGTCTCACGTGATGTGATCGTTAATCTTACCTTTGTTTGAGCTTTTATCGGCGCAGTATAATAGTGAGAGCTCTTTGCCGCCTTTATTAACAATTGCGTACAATTGGACGCTTTGTAAGTATGGTGCCGTGCAAGTATACTACTCTTTACGTAAACTGGGAACAGTCATGTCAAATTTAATTTAATTTAAATAAATAGGTTATTTTTCTAGTGTGAATTTAAATGACTGAGAGCTCCCACTTAAGTGGCATCTCATTTAAATGCAGTGTAAAGTTCTCGCCCCAGAAATTAAAAACACTAAAACAATATACAAAATTAAATAAAACATCTTTATTTAAATATGCAAAACTGCCACTAAAACCAGCCCTCAGGCCGAATAATGTCTACATTTCATGAATTTCTCGGTTTTTTAATTTTTTTCTCGGCCGCTGTGAAACTTTTATTATTTAGTTCAGTATCCACTTCAGTTTAGTGGATGACTTCATTCTCCAATCATAATTAGCCTATAATGTTCCCACTATTGGGACACATCAGGCCTGGGAGTACCAAGCAAGCCCAGTGCGGGTTGGTGATGTCACATATCTTCGAATTTTTGCTTCTAGGATATGCCGGCTTCCTCACGATGTTTTTCTTCACCGTTTTGAGAGCAGAGGCGAGGTAAAGATTTACACAAAGTTAAGCACCTACCTCGGCTCGAACCCACGACCTACAAGTCGGGATTGTTACCAATGGGGCACCACTAGTCTACACCAACAAACTTGATTAATGTAATGAAAATTTTAAGCTTGAAAAAGTGAGATTGCGTATAGATTTGGTCTCTCTTTTATAGTAATCACATGGAATCTGAACTGAATTAGTTCCTCATGCGATTGCGCTATTTGAATATACAACAATAGGTACCTAAGTGCATCGAATTAAGGTTAATTAAACCAATGACTATTATTGTTCACAATGAAAACGATGGACACAACAAACTCAACTCTATCACGCACCTAATAGAGATTAAACCGGACGAACTAATGTGGATGCAATCACGTAAATTGATAGCGATACTCCAGATAAATGTTAGCATATTAGCTGTATACTGTTGCGATTTTTATGAGCACTTCATTCGTCCGTCCCAACATTTTATCACAAGAAAAATAAGCACCATGTTTTTGAAGTTATAACGCGTCGATAAAACTATAATAAAATAAAAATTGACGTTCGACTTCGGAATGTTATTTATAATTTCATATAAAATGTTATTATGGAACTCCCACGCCGTAATATCCTATAAACACTGATATTTTAACAGCCTTTTTCTATTGGCCGGCCGATATTCTTCGGAGCGCTTTACGACAGCGCTCCGAGTTTCCGATCCGCGATTTTTCACTACATATTAGATACCAAAAGGAAAAATTTTCAACTTTGGTGCACGTTATTCGTTGTCTTTTATTTAAATGGGATATTTTGCAGCTTTACTAAAACGCATACATTTTAAGCTTACGAAAATATGAAATCAAAACCAACGTTGACCGAAATATATGCGTCATCTTGGAATGGTCAAACCGTAGACCTTCAAACGTCACCTTATAACAAGATTATCCTCCATCCCTATTACAAATTCCCTTTTCCAATTATCTTTGCATTAATTATTTACTGAACAATTTCAGTTTAACCAAAATTAGCAATGTTTATTAAGATGACATTAGAGAAACACAAAGGGGAGATAAAGCTTGTTATACATCATATAGAAATGTTAATTTTAGCGAGGAAGCCCGTTGTTTTGTGTCGGTATTAATCTTTTGTAAGCCCAACAAAAGATGAAGATTGGGTAAGTAATGCCTTTAGTACGATGAGACTCATGTAAGAACAGTAGAAGTGCTTTTAAGCTGATTTACCTTAGAAGATACCTTAATTAATAAAAATATTGGAGAGTTACAATAATATGGGAATGATGTGTGGCATCATTATACCAATTCGTAAACGTTTTCTGAAGAATATGGGCCTTCGAGTAATTGTTTTTTAATGAAAACATTGAATAATTCAAGTCCCTTTCAAACTCAAGTACTGGACTATTAAAGATGAGTCCAATAATCAAATTATAATTAACTGAAAGTGGAGAATAGATAGGTAATCTCAATTCTGCCTTCTCCTTCGGGATACAGACGTCAAGTTTATATTGCTTACTGAGAAATTGTATCACTGTACGATTCAGGGCATAACATTTCCAGAGCTTAAACTGTCTAGCAATACGATTCACGCTATAAGCCTGCAAACAACAGAATAGCAGAACGTCACAGCGATAAAACAGCGCAATGTTTTACTTGGCTTCAATCTCAATCCTGCATCAGTCCATCAAAGTAGTAAGGAAACCATAACTGTACGTTGTGTTGCCAACATCGGTCATTGTAGGTAGGTCTTGATCCATTATGGACCAGGCTGGGACGTTTACTGCAGAAGTTAAGCGACCATAAAAATGGTACAGTTGTTTGCACAACATTAATACAGTAATATCGTCTTGTTAACCGCTGACGTCACTGATGAATGCATTCGTATTGTTTCTCATTTAGGCATTCTTCTGTGCTTTTGGGACGAGGTCTACGAGAACAGCTTGGGACATGGTCACTTAACGTGCTAAAGTCATCAGTGCTCCTATGCTTCTCAAATTGATAGACTATTGTCTTCAGTGACAGAGTTCAATGTCCAAATTCGTTGGGTAATTTTAATTATTGAGAAAGTGAGGACTATGTGGATCATTGTTTTTTTGTTTTTGTTTTCTCAGTTAGTCATGATCTGGAAGTTTGAGTAATTTATGCGGCCTGGCAAAATGTCCTTTCATCTTGTTCTTCGAATCGTTGAGCTCCGCAAGTTCTAAGTTGAGCGGCATTTACTGCGGTGATTACTGTTTTACCTAATTCGTTACCTGATTGAACAAGTCCACCTATCTGCGTAGTGCTTTCCTCTAAAGACCATTCCAGACACCAATCTACATGATCTTCACATGATCTAACCAAGATTGTGTCTGGACTTTAAAAGAGATTGTGACCTGAGTTTCTTTCGGCCTTTCTTCTGAGAGTAGTCAGATAGGAAACGTCAACCACATCTAGTTTTAAAAATAATATGTTTAACGTGTAAACGTGTTTGTACAAAACAAGCCTAGTTATAGAAATATATTTATTTATCGTGTAGGTACCTACTGTTACTGGTATTGGTTGACTAAAGGTTATGACAACTGACCTATTTACATCTTCAAAGCATGCACAACTAAGCTGAAGGAAAGCGGATTACAGCAATACCGCTCTAGCAATTTATTGCCAGTTTTCACTGTAAATAACTGCTCTATGTAAATATTCTAAGTCAACAGCTTCTCTGGTACAAAGGTGAATACACAATAGACGTGTTTGTTTATATCTACCTCCATATTAGGAGTATTGTTAGGGTATCAACAGACAATGTGTACAGGATAATGCATATTCGTAATTCCTCTAATGCTTAGATGTCGTCCCTTATTATCTCGCACGGTGACGTGCGAGTCGTGCGACCTTCCTCTCAACATGTGTCAAAAGGCTCTAAGAGGTGTAAGAGGTGTACCCGTAAGTAACCCGTATACAGATTAGGGAAGAAACTACGAAAATGACTTTGGATAGGAATGGCTTTTTTTTCTTGAGTATCTTTATTTAACAATAAAGTTTCATCAATAACTTACTTTTTCATATTAGTAGTAGTTTTAATTTTGTTTAAAGCAATCTTAATTTCATATTTTATACCTAGCTTAGCCCTTTTTAACATCTTTTTTTACAATGTAGAATGCAAAAAATGAATACTATTACAATCGAGTAAATTCTGATGGACAAATGACAATCTATGTAAATAAAAAGGAAAGTCCTGACTGCTGACTGACTGACTGCCTCATCATCAACGCCCAGCCCAAACCCTTGGACCAAGAAAGCTGAAATTTTGCACAGAGATTCCCTTTATAATGTAGACAAGGAATAAGGAAGGAATTTTTCAAATTCAACCCCTAAGGGAATTAAATAGGGGATGAAAGTTCCGCGCGGGCGAAGCCGCTGGCAAAAGCTAGTTTTTAATAAAGTTTTTTAACGACGAGACCACGAGTGTTGGCTTAGTGCTGGCTGGACTGGACTTACATGTCGTAGTTCTTGGGTTCGGACCCAGGCAGGCACATTAATATCACCACTGCCCTAAAAACGGTGAAGAAAAACATTGCGAGGAAACCGGCATGTCCCAGAATTAAAAAAAAAGCATACATGTGACATCCACCAACCCACACTGCCCCGCGTGGTGGACCAAGACTGTGTCCCAGCAGTGGGAACTTTATAGGCTCATTATGCTAAACCGAAACCCTGAAAGCACTCCTTAACCTAAGACATCAGTGATCAAGCAATATACCAAAACAATCATTCATTATTCATTCACTCCAAAGATAAAATCACATGACAGTTGACACATAATAAATTAGGTTGCATTGTACCAAATACTTCGAACTAGAGCAAGGCAAAGGTCGAAATACCTTTGAAAAGAATGTTGTTAAACTGCTTATTAGAACTTTGACACCATTTGACACCAATGATTTGCAAGTCATGTTGGTAAACAAAACTTTAACGTGGCTCATTAATCAGGAAATTTAATAGGAAGGAAACTAGGACTAATTTAAATTAATGCAATATTATGATTTATCAAATTGAACTTACACTAGTATCGCAGCGTTTTAATCAGGCAGAGTAAGATTTTACTTTTTGGTTTGGAGAGTTTAGTATCGTATAAGAAGTCAAGGAAATTTAATAACTGAAGATCCTATGTTAAAAAGCTTAATGATGATAAAAAATGTTCTTCAAATTTTGATTGTGTCTGATTCTGAACCCACGATAAACCTAGGATAAAGAATAAAGCTGACGAAGCCAAAGCTGTCATAAAGAACTTAAAATTAAATCACTCAAGATTATCCGCTGTTACATAATAAACGTAATTTTCATCTCTTTAAATCAGTTTCACTTATACGCCCCATTAAAAGTTTCAAGTCGGCTTTCCTAGCTTCGCAGATCTCTTGAAAACGGAGTTATAGTGGTGATTTTTCTAGCTTATTGTTGGAAATTGCCGTCATTTACCTCTTTATATTTCTGCGAGCTGCGGCCGACTGCCCGACCGCGACGGTTGGATTTCGCGTAATTTCAGTAAACTGTTTGAAGAACTGCTCGGTTTTATTAAAATAGGTTTCAGAACAAAATAAATAAGAGATATTTTGGTGCTTTTTTTAATTACCAGTGAATAATTATGGGCTTATAAAGCAGTGGTGGCCCAGTGGCATCGGTCTTACGAATGGGCGACATATCAGTTTTACTACTTTTTATATAATATATAATTTTCATTACCACTGCTCTCAAAACGGTTAAGGAAAACATCGTGAGGAAACCGGCATGTCCTAGAACCAAAATTCGAAGAATGCGCTATCCCACACTCCCTTTCATACAGAGAAGACCGATGTAATAGCAATGAATACATGATAAGTTGATTTTGATAGGTACTATCAAGATTCACTAATGCAGTCGCATACTAAGGGCTATATTGCTATGAAGTGGCGGTCCAGGCCGTACCTACAGCTGTGTGTATAAGTGATGTATTAACACAAAACTCACCGCTCTACTCACACACTGGCGTTACTCTTTGTATTTTATACATACCGTCGGCGACGACAGACATGACCTTGGTCGGTTCATACCATTGCTAAAATTTACTTTTATAATTTGAGTTCCGGTAGCGTGCAGCGTATCATCTTGGATTAAGAAACTCATAGGTCTGGGTTCAAATCTCGCGATGAAGCTTTAATTTTTCTTTTCAACAATCATCTTTATCTGTTCTTTTATTATTCGATTTATTAATATACCAGAATAATAATGTAACAAATTTGTTTTATTACTCGTATTGTTATTTAAATAAAGGTTTAACAATAATAAATGATTACAAAATGTTTATTCGTTATAACTTCATGAAGAATGTATAAAAATAACTAATAATAACTTCTTGTTAAAACAGTTTATTTTCTCATAAAGAACAATTTATTGAAGTAAATAAGCTAGTTGGTGAACTATGATAATCAGGCTATTGTATCTTAGTAATATAATAATATTGTGCTGATTACTACTGTGTGTCGGTACTCTTAATAAATCACAATATTCTACAAAAATCTACCCACGTAAAAGTAACAAATGCAGACAAGTTGTCACAATACAATTAAATGACTCAGTAGTACTACTTTTATTCTACTGCGAGTGAGTTCGTTTTAACTCAAACCTCAAAGTTAACAAATCGTATTTAATAGGACTTAAAGAGGTTATAGCTTAAGTGTTCATTTTCATTCCGAAAAGAAGATTGAAACTAAACCTCAAAATAATCCTGATTACGGATAAGACAAAATATTATTTGAATATTACTAAAATAAATAAATATTTGTAATTTATAACTTAATGTTAATGTTTTTTCCGTTAACTATGTTTTTTAAGCTGATTCTCGAGCTGGTTTTCCATGATGCCTTGTTTGCCATGAACCTTCTGCGTGGAGTGCACGGCGCACGGTTCGTAAAGATGTGTCGAATAATTCGGCAAAATGTCTTGTCGTTTTGAAACCACTTGTTTCATATTCGCTGAACGTGTGCCTGTTATAGGAGCTGGGGTCTTCCACTTTGCTTTCCACGGGCAAGGCTACCGCCTTCCTCATATCTTTTCACCCACCGACTCACAGTATTTCACTAAAACAAAAAAGGGGTACTGTTAGGCTACTAAGCAAAATACACACTTTATGTATTACCTACTATTTAGAAACAAAATTATTTAAAAGGGCAATTTCACATAGATATTAAGTTTATTGTTATTTTCATCGTTCTATAATCCAGGAAATAAATTTACATTGAAATTTTATATTTTTATTCTATTTAGACATTGTGATATTTATAAAACGTTTAAAAATAACTACAAGGATCAGCAGTTACACTTTAATTAAATAAATGTTTAATATTTATATTTAAATCATAATACTCACACTCAGTCCGGTTTCATCACATAGGTATTTGTGATATAGGTATTAAGTCCACTTTTATGCAGCGCAATAATATTCGCTTTCATTTCTATATTTAAATTTGCTTACATTTTAAAATGAATTAGAAGGACGCTAATAGATGAAACACACGTCACTAGCACACAATTATCAACCAACACCGTTCTATAAGTCGCGGTGAATGAGTCGTAAATCATTTAAATTTATTTAGGCTTCTGTGGGTATAATGATAAAGTTTTACGAGTTTAGTGAATAAGAAGAACAGAACAAGAAACTATACTCAAAAGTGATTTTTAAAACAATAAAAAGACTATCACACAGCGAGTGGGATTCGAAACCGCGACTTGCTGCGCTCAAACGCGATAATCAAGTGCAGTAACCGCTCAGCTATCATGCCATTTGCTTTAACGGTTGAATTTAGGAAATACATTCATTCGTAAACGTTTGAGAGTGTGTGTATATAGTATTATAGCCTATAGAAATTGCTTATTATAAGAAGGTCGTAAGTTAAAGCGAAGTGTCAATCTATTGCTTTTTGAGATTGGGGCACCATTAGTGAGGGCTACTCTCAGGGGCTACTGTACGCACAAAATCAATGAAATAACGTAATATTAATTAAATGAACAATCGCGTTCGAATACGAACTACTGTTTGATGAGTTTTATTGTTGTCTTACTTAAATTAAGAATCCGACTAACAGAATTCTTTACATAATAATGAAAAGTAATGAAGAACGCTGCAAATTCAAGGACATGTCACAACTACCATCCCGCACTAGGCCCGCGTGGTTGATTACGGCCCACTCCCTCTCGAAGAGAAGACGCGTGTGGCTCAGCAGTGGGAACGTTATAGGCTGATTAAGATCATTATGATGATGAATTAGACTTAACGCATGTTATAAAACTTAGTATTGTAAAAGACAGCAGTTCAGCGGTTGATGCTAAAAAACAATCTGTGGATTTCAGCATAAGTAATAGAACCTTCAAAAACCTGAAACCAAAGAAAATCTCTACCACCTCATAAAATACTGCGGGTCAGTCCAGTATCACAAGTGTAGATCGTTCGCGTGGGGCAGCGCAGGTGCGGCCAGATTATAAGCCAGATGAGATCATTCCACGGCCAATTGCTGGCTCAATCGCCTCTCAATTAGGTAATTGTAGTTATGAGCACGCTACGCGTCCTGCCCGCCTCCGACTGACAACAATGTAACTGCTTACTGCTCGATTACTCACCTGGTAGTGCGAATTAACTGGTGTCATAGCTAAACAGCTGCGAGAGATGAAAAATGGGACAAAACTGTATCATGTTGAAATCTTTAGAGAAGGATTCCCTAGTGAATATAGGCAGACAGGACAACTAATAGAGATGTATGGAAGAAGAGGACATAAAACGATAAACCCAAATAAATTGTTATGGTAGAAAGATGGATGAGGATATACGCAGGCAAATTGTATGATGTCATTCAGAATTCCAATAAAATAACAAAATTCTGAATGACAGTGACAGTCGTTGTTAAGTCTGGCAAAGCACAGAAGGTCTCTGTTATTTTCTTTTTTGAATTAGTCTCGCAGAATTCGGACGAAAATATTACAGTACTAGAATTTGGAGTAGTAGCCAATAACAGCCTCTAACTTCTACTAATGTATTCTAATTTTGGATGAAAAAAAATCCTTTGAACCATTCAATTTTCCTGTATTAAAAAATTCACCTGAGTTTAGTGATGGTACCAAGTTTTCTACCATGAGCAATGGCATGCTCAAACTTTGATTTTACATAGGTACCTATGTAGTATGTAGACCAAAGTGACTATGAAAAATAGGCCATTGTAACGCTAAAGTTGGCGTCTTCGGTCTCAAGTTTATTGGAGAACTTTGTCATATTTTATGACAAATACTTTGAATTTCTTGTTCTTGTCAGCGTACGGTTCTACGTTTAAGGTCTTGAAATAAAACTGTGAATACAGTACAAAGACAGCAACGATTTGTACGGTTTTTTGGAAACTCTATGAAGTTTTTACTTCCGGACAATCTGAAACGTAGCAAATACTTCTCTCACGTGAATTGAACATTTTCTAGATCAGTTTCATCAATATTCTCCTTTACATTTCCAAATATATTATGGGTTTTATATATATATTATTTTATTAATTGTTGTATTTTCCTTACTTGCAGATTCTACTGGGATCTATGTATGTTACTACTGCTCGTGGCCAACCTGATCATCCTGCCAGTTGCCATCTCCTTCTTCAACGATGACCTCAGCACGCGCTGGATCGCCTTTAATTGTCTTTCCGACACCATATTTCTTATAGATATCGTTGTTAATTTTAGAACAGGTACGTATTCATGAAATATTTACAAAGAACGTCCAGATTGTATCTAGGGCAAAAGATTTGATGTTGTTATTCTCATCTTTCCAGGAATAATGCAGCAAGATAATGCAGAACAAGTGATATTAGATCCCAAGTTAATAGCGAAGCACTATTTGAGGACATGGTTCTTCCTTGACCTCATCTCTAGTATACCACTAGATTATATATTTTTGATCTTCAATCAGGTAAACGTACGTTGCAATTTGGCCGTGTTGTTCTTATTACTATAGTTTTAAACTGTCTTTTATGTTGTTGATATTCTGTTTCAGCTTGGGTGTTCATTTGTTTTATAGACAATATGTTGTTATTGTTTCCATTTTGTTTTTGTTTCTCATTGTGAACTTTTGCCCAACCGCCACGAGAACCTGTGCGTCATCGTGTATTCAATTTAGTATTTGTATAATCAGGGTCTAAGAGAACATGCAAAGGTTTGATTAAAGCACACCACTTTCATTCTCATCGAAGTCTGTTCTATTTTATTTATTATAATTTCGACACACTCAGAATATCACTTGCACGTCATCATCAGTAACCCATATGATTTTTCAATGTTGTTCTATTCTCCGCTGTGTAAGCGTCCTACGTATCCGAATAAGTCATCGTATGGGATGCTTAATCCTTTTACAAAAGTTTTGAAAATTTTAATCAGCACTTTCTAACTTATTGCACGAGCTATTCTAAAATGCTTCCACTAAATTGCACTCTGTTGTTCCGAAGGTGTTTATTGTATATCTTTATAATTTGGTTCTTAGGTATATACTGTTGTATTTCCTATTCTAAGCTCTACATTGGTCACATGCACGTCGTCTTCTTTCTACCTCCTAATATTTGGTTTCCTACCTTCAGAGTTGTGTACAGCATGGTCTCAAAGCTTCCTAATGTAACAATTACCACTTTTGAATACTTTTGGTTTCCTATTTATCATATTTATAACATGTCTTGGGTTTTATAATTATACGTATATATTTATGATTTGTCTTTTGGTTTTAACTTTATAACAGCTACAACACGACCAAATTGTAATATTAACAAACTACACTGACAAGTCTAAATGGCCCTCTATATAACTTATGAATTGCATCAGTACTGAAGCTTAATATGATAGACTAGCAACTGAAGGATATTTACAAGCCTGTTCTTTACATACTATACAGCTTTCACTAATGATAGACAGTATTCCCCACTTGAAACTCTACTAAAATTGTAAATTTACAAAACATAATTATAACATGTTTATGCTTCAGCACTTTTCTTTGGCTGACAAAATCTTTCAAATACTGCAATTATGCATGTCTTCAACACTTCGTCTGTATAAACTCAATAGGAATAGCGGCTAGATCCGATGCTCTGAATATTTGTTTTAGAGCATCAATGGGCTAATCATCACCATTTAAATTGTGTGTTTTTGTGTTGACAGGACTTTAGTGAAAGCTTTCAAATTCTTCACGCGGGTCGTGCACTGAGGATACTTCGGTTAGCAAAACTACTATCTCTGGTGCGGTTGTTGCGGCTGTCCAGGCTCGTCCGATATGTATCACAATGGGAGGAAGTATATGTAAGCCATCATGCTCTTCTGACCCACATACCATGGGTTGCCCCCTGACTACTTGCCACTAACACTGCTCTAATATACATTACGCTCACATTTACTAACACGACATGACTAAATAGGCTACTAAAACTTACTATAATATTGGATTAATTATTTGCAAAAAGTAACGAAATTTTTCTAAATTTATTCGATCATGATTTCTTGAGATTGGCTACTACTGTACGTGATTTTGATGAAAATTGTTGTGATAATGATGAGTAATAATGTTAACTGTTTTAGCGTAGTGATCCTAATGACGTAATATGGAGTTTTGTTGTAATCCTGTATTATACCATTGATCCCGCCCCCACTGTATGTGAGCCCCACGTCCCGCTCTGCACTTCTCTACTGCTTCTCTGCAAGCTTCTTTCTGCCTGAGCACGCTCTCACTCGTGAAGTCTGGTCTATCTCTTGTTTCTGCGCCCGCGCCGCGACCCACGCCCGTGCCGTGTCCGCCGACCCGAACCGTCCCACACTTGCCAACATGACATACCTATTATTTGCCAAAATGTTAATATTATGTTGCCGCTTTTATAGCTTCTAGTACTACTGGTGCACTGAAGCTGACGTTCTGCAAAAGCATAACTAAATTCAATAAACGTCATAAAACTTAGTATGAGCAATCTAACGCGATTAATAAAAACGCCTTCCGATCCAAATACCTGCCTGTTCAGTGAAAGTGAGCACGTAGTTTCCGAATGAAATGTAGACCTTTAGAGGAAAAAGCAACTCGTATTCCGAGAATTACACCTCGCCTCATAAGAAGCTAATGAATGAAATCATTACCAGCAATCGTTGCTTAACATTAGAAAGTTAGAATTGGCAACATAAAGAGTAGGTAGTGGTTACGTCCGAACAACGTACAACCAACGGTAACGAAGCGGAGAGTCAGTGAGAAGTGGAGTACGGGGAGGGTGTGGCGACGACATCGCAGTGACGGTGTTGTGTGCAGATGAGCCCCGCGCCGCAGCCGCGGGACGAGCCGGGTGACGCGGACAGCGGCTCGCGCGACCTCGCCTCGCAGGTGCAGCATGCCCCGCCGCGCGCTAGCGCATCCGTAGGGGACTAGCCCGCGTCCGCTCGTCTCGGTGTTAGTGCATCCTGTGTGTGCCTGCACGCGCCCCAGCCCCGCCCCGCACACCTCGCGCGACCTTTGCCCGCCGACCCCTCCGCGCTTCGGGCGCGCCTGGCTCTCTTCCTACTATCTCGTGTTTCTCGCTTGTTTTCTAGATCTTGCAGAATCTTCAAAAAAAGCGCACGGAACGGAGGGGACGTCTCAGCTCCGACGTTGCCAACAAAAAGAAGGGTGGCACCAAAAGCAATCTAATCTTCAAGGTAACCAGGGTCGGCACGAGCCGGCGCGCATGTGCTCGTTCGCCCGCTTAGCATGTTGCCGGCGGCGCCACCCGGCGTCCCTTAGTCCGCTGCGTTCGCTTTGCTTTCTCTCTTTCTTTGGCGTTTCTGTTTCCAACCCTCGTCCCGCCGGCGGCCGCGCGGGCTGAGGCGCGCAGGGTGCGGTCGCGCGACCGCGCGGCGGCCGCGGCCGCGCGACTGACACCACGCTGCCACCACGCATGCGCTCGACAACTCGTCTCACGCGTTCATATTTTATTTCTCACTTCTTTACGACTCCATCGGTAGAGAATCATCGCGATGCTTGACCTCGAGCGTCCTTGTCGCGCGCAGTCCGCACGGCTTCCTTTAGAGGCGACATCAGCTCTATTGCTGACCTAGTTAATTTATTTTCTTCTCTTTCCAGTTCCTCAACATGGCATCAGTTTTCATGCGGATATTCAACCTGATCTGCATGATGTTGTTGATCGGACACTGGTCCGGTTGTCTACAGTTCCTCGTTCCTATGCTGCAAGGATTCCCACCAAACTCCTGGGTTGCAATAAACGAACTGCAGGTTAGTATTCAAATGTTAAATCTAAAAACTCAACTATGCTCTGATTATAAGACCAAAGAAAAAAAATTGTTTCGCCCTTTTTTATAAAGCACCCAAAAGTATCGTCGAAAGACTCACTCATCGAAGAATTTAACCCTGCTAGTTGAACAGGTGTTAACAACAATGCTTATACGTAGAAACCACTCTTGTATGTACACGAAAGGATCAGAACAGTGTATATAAACAAGAAACAATTAAATCTGTTGGAGACTAAAAAGGACCACTGTTAAAGTAGTTCAGTTGAAATAACCACATTTATAAAATATCGGGAAATTATGATGACTTTCCAGGAGGCTTTTTGGCTAGAACAGTACTCATGGGCACTGTTCAAAGCCATGTCGCACATGCTGTGCATCGGGTACGGCCGCTTCCCGCCGCAGTCGCTCACGGATATGTGGCTCACCATGCTATCCATGATCTCCGGAGCCACCTGCTACGCACTCTTCCTCGGTCACGCCACCAACCTCATCCAGAGTCTTGACTCCTCACGAAGACAGTACAGAGAAAAGGTACACCTGCAACTCTTTTATAGCATCCTTTGCATAAAACCAATCACCATATATCTATAGTAGATTGTTCCTCTTAACCTTTTTCCTAATTTCGGAGATAAATCGTTATGAACACCTGCAGAGTCTACTTTATGGACATAAATCGGACGAAGTTTCGGTAAAAGAACTTCTGAACAAGTATTCCATAATAAGTCTGAAACTATACCATTACATAAGAATCGTACATGCATGTGTTTGACTAAATTTTCTATGTAATATCCCCATCTAATAAATCGATCACTAAAGCCTCCATTGCCTGTTTCAGAGATTAGACGTGAGTACAAAGAGAATGTGTGTTTAGTGTTTCACTGGTTGTTATTACAGATTCAATCATCTGCACCAATACTCATGTCTCCCATCAAAATAACAAAGTCATCATTTCGTACATTTCACAAATATTAACGGGTGTTCATAACTGTTTACTTCCATGGGTACTAACTGCTAGACTCTGTTCGTTAGGGCTATACATATACATACGTATATTGTTGATGAGTCTGTTTGCAGGTGTGTAGTTTGTCCTTCAATGTAAAGTGAAGTTGTCGCTAACAGTCCGTGGTTTTTGAAGCTGCATGATTTTATATTTGCTGTAGGCGTGTGTGATTCGCGACATTCCATTGTTTCACGTTTTATAGCTTCTTGTGTTCGTATTCTAGGTGAAACAAGTGGAGGAGTACATGGCGTATCGGAAGCTGCCTCGAGAGATGCGACAGCGGATCACGGAGTACTTCGAGCATCGGTACCAGGGCAAGTTCTTCGACGAAGAGCTGATCCTGGGTGAGCTGAGCGAGAAACTGCGGGAAGACGTCATCAACTACAACTGTCGCTCGCTCGTCGCCTCCGTACCATTCTTCGCCAACGCGGACTCTAACTTCGTGTCCGACGTTGTGACCAAATTACGTTACGAAGTCTTCCAACCTGGTGAGTTTTTATGTTGATTGGACAAAATACTTACTTATTAGTTTGTTAGCTTCCGGCCCCGACTTACCCCCCGTGCTATGTCGATAAAAAGTATATGTCCTAATCCAGGGTTCAAAGTATTCCCAGATCAAATTTCATCAAAATCGGTCCCGCAGTTTCTGAAATTAGCCGGAACAACAGGCAGACAGACAAAACATTTCATTTGTCAACGACTGCGCCCGCGTTGAGGTCGTAAATTATCCCACCGGAACGTAACCCACGGGGATAAAAATAATCGTATGCCCTACCCAAGTCATGGTCAGGTCTATCCGTGTGAATATTTTATTTAAATCTGTACAGCCGTCAAGGCTGAAAGCTAACAGACAGACAGAGTTACTTCCGCAATTATAATATTAGTGAGGATGTATGGATTTGAGAGGTGCCATTAATACCTACTTATGATAACAAAATACTAATGTATCCAATTTTATGGTTTCAGGTGATATCATCATCAAGGAAGGAACCATCGGGAGCAAAATGTATTTCATCCAAGAAGGCATTGTGGACATCGTCATGGCTAACGGAGAGGTGGCCACGAGTTTGTCAGACGGTTCCTACTTTGGTGAAATCTGTCTTCTGACGAACGCTCGTAGAGTGGCCTCCGTCCGCGCCGAGACGTACTGCAACCTGTTCTCCCTATCCGTGGACCACTTCAACGCCGTGCTCGACCAGTACCCGCTAATGCGACGGACCATGGAGAGCGTGGCGGCCGAACGACTAAACAAGATAGGGAAGAACCCCAACCTGGTGGCGCACCGCGAGGACGACACCACGTCCGAGGGCAACACCATCAACGCCGTGGTGAATGCGTTGGCGGCCGAGGCCGAGCACGTGAGCCTGTCGGACGACAGCGTGGCGCGCCTATCTGAGCGCTCGCTGGGCCTGGCGCTGCAGCCGCTGCAGGCCGCGTCGTGCCGCATGGCGGGCGTGGCGCTGCCGGGGCTGGGCGTGGCGGCGCAACTGCCGCGGCCCAAGTCCGAGCACGACTTCAGCGCCGCCGCGCCGCTGTCGGCCGGCAGCGCCGCCTTCCACAAGTCCGACGCGGGCATCGCGCCCTGACGCCGCACGCTGTGCTAGTGCGCGACATAGCAATACTAGGCTTAGTGCGAGCGTCCCGCGGCACGCTCGCTAGTTGTAGCGTAGACACGAGTATTATAGCTGCGACTTCGCCGGGCGGACACCGCGCCGCCCGTTGAATCTCATTTTGTGATCTTATACTTAATTCTCCTGTGTTATAATTTAGGTTAAATTTTATATCATTGACGCTGTGAGGAATCGACGAATACGTGACGTATTCCGATTGTATAGATATACCTGTTATATATTGAAGAATGATACTATTGAATCTTTATAGAGATACCTTGCCATTAAAAGAGGAAATAATTATATAGACTAGACTGAAATGTAAAGATATCACTATTTTATGCTTTGTTGGCGTATGAAATAGACCTCTATTGTTGATGCGGAATATTCGATCGCGAAGTTAAGTACGAAGTGTATTAAACGTTCCTGATTATCACGATTCAGAGATTATTATATTGGAAGCTCTTTAATTATAAAGTTGGATCGTGGGAGGGTACACGTGGAGTGAGGCGAGAGGGCGCGGGTCGCCCATGCTGCCCCGCGCGCCGGCACTGCGGCTACGAGCGGGCGCGCGGCCCTCGGCACCGTCGCGTCGTGCTGCGTCGGCGACTGTAGTCGGGGCATCTTAGCATGGCAGTAATGTTGCGGTCATGGACTCATCTACACTATTTACAGATTCTAGAACGAAAACAGAAATAAGGTCATTTTTTTGTTTTCCCTGTCCCACTCTAAGGCCAAGGCCTTCCTCCACTCCTTCCATCTTTCGCGAACCCGTGCGTCCTTCTTTCAATTTTGACGGAACCTATCCAGTTAATCCCGCCATCTTCTACGTGACCTGCCGCATCCCCGTCTTGCTGTCTCAGGGCACCAGTTCTGTGCTTTTTGAGCCTACAGTTTGTCCGGCATGCCGCAAACATGTTCTGACCCAGTCCCATTTGAGTCGGGCAGCCTTTAAAATTCATTAACCTACATCCGGAATATTTATTGTTATTGTCAACATTCTTCAGTACCTAATGAAAACCAATGCATAGTTTATTGTTAGGATCCCTACCAAGAGATATTATAGAAATGGCATTGACCGCTATTTATTGCCATACTAAAACGCACCAACAATAGTATGTCGCTCCCGCGAGCCGAGACTGCGCGCGCCGACGTCGACGGGCAGTGCGGCTGCGCCCGCGCCGCCACTGCACAAGCGACGCACAACTGAACAGAGCCTCACGCGCGATTCCAATAGCACACGGTTGCTTTCTTCATTTTAATTATAAGTAGTATCTACCGATAATCGGCATAATTAGCGCAAACAATTCTCTCAGTTTCTTAAGTAGAGGTGGATCAGTAGCGCTTCGAATCTTTTGAGAGTCGTTTCTGTATGTAAATATTGTAATATCGAGGATTTGCCTTAGCGCGGTTCGTTTGAGCGAAGTGTTAGCGGGCGCTCGTTCGAGCGGCCCAGTCAATTATCCGAGCGCTCGCATTGCGCGACGAACGTCTCGGTTCTCGATGCACTACTACACTTCATACCTTGTTTTAATTGTAGGTGAAAATAATTTATTGTCGATAGTGATCATTTCGTAGGAGTAAGTAGGCCGGAGCGTTAACAAATTCGGACGAATTACATAATGTGATAGAGCAGCGGTCGGCTGCGCGCGCCCCGCGGCCGCCGGCTCGGCGACACAGTACACAGTACGCAGTACTCAGTAGGTAGATCCAGTAGATAGCGCCGTTACCGCATGACACTGATTCTTTGACTTGAATTTATCTATCGTTTGATACTTTCGATAGCCACTATAGTTACTTCTGGCAATGATATTGGCTTACTGCAAACGCTTATACATTTTTGAATAACTTAGCCTAACTTAGGTAGGTAATCTTTATTATAATGAGCGACATATCCTAGCGAGGCTCAGTCCAACATTAGATCTGTCGCCGAGCCGACGCACTATGGGCCAGAACGGTGCGTACCGTCTCAAAAATCTGTAACTTTTTTGTTGATTGAAGTAAATAGCTGAAATTTGGCACGTAGTATCTCCAGAGTATATAGAATCCAATAGTGACACATTTATTGTCAAAACTTTAATTATTAATATTTAAAAAATAAACAAAAATAAAAATGTATTTTTTTAATATTAAACCATAGTTTGTTTAACTTATTGAATTATAATTTTACAGTTTTATGATATCAAACCTATTTTCTTTTATTTTATAGGTATTACATATAAATCTTACATTTAAATAAATGACAAATATGATATAAATCCACTCTAAAAATATATTTTACAATTAATGTAGGTACGTAATTACTTCTATTTAAATAGCTAAGAGGCTCTTAGCTTCGTCTAACAATTCCTTGGAAATAGTGACTGATGGTTTTCTGATACTTGATATATAAGGATCTGACGTAAATAGAAGACCATGAAATACGTCTTGATTCGTTGCGGACCTAGAGCATTTTCTAGCGTGATGCAATCTGAATTTTTTGTAATCTTTATTACGAGATTCTTGGGCATCCTCAGATAAATTACCAATGGGCAGAACAGCAAAATGTCTTATTATACTTTCCCCATGTATTAAGATTTTATGTACTGAAGAAGGCATATTATACCACATATATTTTGTTACGTATAGTTGTGCGGTTGTGCGAGTATATTCACCAAATTTTTCTGGATTTACAGCAATACCGGATGCCAAAGTTTGAAGAATAACATAGAACCTTTTAATAAGTTCCTCGTCAACTCCTGTAATTTCTGAAGCGCAATAGTAGTTCTCAAAAAAACGCCGAGCTGTATTACCGTCATTGCTGTTTCCACTTCCTTGTCGGGGCTTATCAACGTGCAATCCCATTCGGCTTCGAAATAAACTTTGTACAAGCTTTTTCTTGTCTTCTTTACTTTTTTTATCTTCTGGAGTTCTCGCAGCCCATTTTTTAAATGAAAGGTTATATGAAATATGTAAAATTAACTCCATGCACCTGATCCACGCGTGCAACGTAGACAAACCGTATTCGTAAGCATTTATATTATCTGGCTTTGATTCAATCTTCTCCAAATTATTCATTTCGCTTGGTTTAGCCCCACATACTGTACAAACAGCTCCAGAACTTGTGTCAGTTAGAACTTGTGTAACTTTTCCATCCACCATAGTTAGAAATAGGTCGTGACTTATTTCAATTACCTGCTCCTCCTTGTGTATCTTTGAAGTTTGCAAATTATTAATTTGACCCCGAATATCACCAACCACTGATCGGGTTTTCTCGGGGGTTTCTTTTGCAAATTCCATCAGGATTGGTCGGCAATAACGAATAGACGAACAAGCCGAATTTTGCCAAATTACCTCATTTGTTTCTGTGTCAGTCAGCTTTATTGGTACCAAAGACGCTATAAATAAGTTTGCATCTGAGACTAAATCATTCTCACCTGATAAAACTTGTTTATATTCACTTTGCCCCGATGACCCATCACATCCCCACTTGGTAAACAATTTAAGAGATTTTCTTGTTGAGTTGTAAACATTTTCAATCTTTAAGATGCGAGCAGAAGTGTGGTCCAGCAAATCTTGTAGATTTACTTTGGCACTTATATCGGTTATTTGAATGCTGGATGGTGGAGGATAACACAGTTTTTTGGCGTTTGTCAGTATATTATATGATGGCAGTATGTCGAAGTTTTTGTTAATCAGACTTGCTCGAAGTAATCCGTATTGTGATTTCGAAAGATCTAAATCTGCAAATATACTTAAAGCTTCATCCACCGTAAAATCTGTTGCATTGCGACTTTCATGCAATAATTTTTCCTTCATGATCCTTTTTTCATTTCTATCACAACTCCGCATCATTGTAACAACAGTTGCTTCTTCGAATTCTCCTTCAGACCGCAATCCTTGAACGTATGCATTATGTATATACTCGATTCCATATTCTTGTACCAACTCCATATTCTTCCTTTTTTTCGATTTCTCTGATAGATCTTCATAAGACTTTGGCGGACGTCCACGTTCTCCAGATGTTGTAGGTGTAATATCCAACGGTGCTTCTTCGAATTGTACCTTAAATTCACCGTCTAACCACGATGTATTTTTATTAAAGAAACGTTCTTTAGTTCGGTTAGATTTGGTCCACCGATCGTTAAACGCTGTTATAAGCCATTTTTGAATACGGTTCACAACTAATTCACTTTTTTCAGACGACAAATGGTGGTGTTCTTCTAAGTAATTTTGAATATCTTCTGATTTTGTTCCATGATCAATGAAAAATTCGCATAATACTCGCCGAGGCACAACAAATTCACTCATTTTATTTTTACTTCAAACTACTACTTTTTTACCGAGGTTGGTGAAGACTATAATATGTCAAAGCACACTAAAGTACTGGTAAATGACAACGTAAATAAATAACTTTTATACTGAAATTTCGTGTGAAAAAATATTATTGTCTAGTGCATTATCACGTTCCTAACCACTATCTACGAAGGTGGTTAGTAGTACTGATAAAATGTACAATAACAACTTTAACTACCATTTCCTCCCTTTTCCTTCACCGCGATAGAGAAATACATAAACTACATGATAAACATGTTATTCACACAGTGATAACAAAACATTAACCACATCTGACCGAACGATAAAAAAAAAATACATTACCCAATACTCCCACCTTACCTAAAGATTAAGTAAATAGATAATTTTAAGAAAAAAGTAATCTAAATATCCAAAAATCTCATCAATCACAACTAAAATCATTTTTGGTATATTTTGTATTTTCCCCCCATCAGGCATTTTTCGTTTCATTTCAAGGGGGGCAGATTCGGGCAATTTTTTTTTTTTGCCCTAACTTCTTTATTAGCTGCTCTATGTGATGCTATCAAAATTACGACATGGGCAGACATTGCTAACTGCCAAAAGTCTATGTAAAGTTTCTAATAAGGATAAAATATTAGGTTCTAAAAAAATATTTATATACCTCCCCAGTTTTCACATAATGGTCCACTTAAATATTTTTTAAATAGAATACTTCATAACCATTCTAACCATATATCACACTTAAAAATTTGCTGTGAAAATAATGAAAATGTGACCATGTAAACTGGTGAAATTGTGTTCTACATAATTGACATAACTTTGAGCGTCAACTTGCAAGCCTTAGTCTAATAGTAAAAATGAGAAATAGTATATTTTAACTGCTGTATAATATGCATTGGACATTCAGTTAGACATGTGCATTAACACAATATTTAATATAGAACATTACGAAAACCTATTTTTGAGACGGTACGCACGGTTCTGGCCCATAGTGCGACGGCCGCGCCGGCGTCGCAAACTTGGGCACGAATCATCGTTGACTAATTCTTATAGTGTCATGACAATTTGTAAAGATGGTTTTGCAAATGTTGACTTTTTAGCCAAAATATAGTTAATGAATGACGAACCAATACGCAGTAGCTTACTTGTAGATGAACGCAGCCTAGTTCTCAGTTTTGGCGACTAACACCAATAGATACTTTGTACTCGTAAGATATTTATACAATACATTGGTCTTAGCAGAGTGACTATCTGTCAATTTATCTACAAAGAGAAATATAATTGCGTTTCATTCCCAAAAGCATTTATTTGTTGTTGTTTTATCTACCTAACATTACCGCTTTTGTAAATTATATAAATTTTATAGAAGAGATCTATTTTTATTGTGAAGTTGATCTACTGGATAAGTAAAACCTATATAAAATTTATTTCTTTTTAATCTAAACTGTTATTTGTTACATATTTTAATAATTTCTGGTAACTATTGTCACCAAAAGTGCTCATCGCTGTCAAGAAAATTAGAGAAAAAATGCATTAAAGAATGAAGAAAACCGCTCCGTTGTTTGAATTACTGTCTATGATTTACCTTACTGTTCCCACAAACAATCCAAAATCTACCTCGGCTGACAATAGCTATAGCCCACAAATCGAATAAACATCGACTATTAGGGGCCTAGCTTTAACTAACTCTAACATTTGGATGATTTTTCGAGACCAGAAAGACATAATTGACACACAAAGCTGACTTTCCTAAGGTAAGTCAACAACAAAAACAATTATGTTTATACGAGTAGCATCAGTCAAATCAATTATGTAGATTTCGTAAACACAAATACGTAAATAGTCCAAACTAGGTAGTTTGAAAATTATTAAAACGTAATTTATTAGGTCTTTACCTATGAAATTGCCGTTCTGCAGTACTGGCCATTTCAAATCAAAATAATTTTTGTTTGGCTAAGAATTCTAATTTCAAATTAATTTTATTTTAAAAACATGGATTTTTTTTTCTAAAAGTAGTCATTTCTTTATTGATTAGTGTTACATTTTCATCGCATTTCAATCTTTTTCGTCATCATGGATACGTTAAAAATTCGAGTAATTATTGAATATGAGTACCGTCGTGGCAGCAACGCGGCACAAGCGGCACGCAACATCAACGACGTTTACGGAGCTAACACTACAAACCAACGCACCACCTGTTATTGGTTTGCTCGCTTCCGTTCTGGAAATTTCGACCTGAAAAATGAACCTCGCGGTCGTCCGAAGACTTTGGTCGACAATGACGAATTAAAGGCGATTGTGGAAGCTGATGATACACAATCTACGGCTGAATTAGCAGCAGCTTTCGACGTTAGCGTCAAAACAATATTGGTCCATTTGCGTCAAATTGGCAAGGTAAAAAAGCTTGACAAATGGGTGCCCCACGAACTCAATGATCGCCAGCGCGAAGTACGCGTCGAGACGTGCCTTGCACTGCTCAACAGACACACAAATGAAGGAATTTTGAACCGCATTGTTACCTGCGATGAAAAATGGATTCTGTTTGATAACCGTAAGCGCTCAGCAAGTTGGTTGGATCCTGGTTCAGCACCTAAACAATGCCCTAAACGAAAACTTACCCCTAGAAAAGTGATGGTCACTGTTTGGTGGTCTAGCGCCGGTGTGATTCATCACAGCTTCTTACCAAACGGGGTGAGCATTACTGCAGATGTGTAGGTACTGTGAAGAACTGAACACAATGATGGAGAAGCTGGCGCATCTCCAACCAGCATTGGTCAATCGCTCGTCTCCGCTGCTCCTGCACGACAACGCGCGACCTCATACTGCACAGCAGACGGTCTCCAAGTTGCAAGAACTGGGGTTGGAAGCTCTCCGTCATCCGCCCTACTCACCAGACCTTGCGCCTACAGACTACTACTTTTTCCAGAATTTGGATAACTTCTTGGCGGGAAAAAAATTTAATACCCGAGAGGCAGTACAAAATGCCTTTGAAGAATTTGTTGCCTCCCGTCCAGCTGATTTCTTTAAGAAGGGCATCAATAAACTGCCACTGCGATGGCAAAGATGCATTGATTGCATGGGTGATTACTTCGATTACTACAAATAAAAAATTCATGAAAAAAATTCGTTTAAATTTTTTCATACAAAACGGCAATTTCATAGGTAAAGACCTATTATTTACCTCGAAGTCCTCGAAGGTCCTCGTGTACCGCAAGGTGCACTTTGGGCAGGGCACGCCACGATTGCGGCGATAAGTCCCCTCTTTGAGGAGTGGCTTGAGAGGCGGCATGGCGTCCTCACCTTCCGCCTGACGCAGGTCCTCACCGGACACGGTTGTTTCGGGAGGTTGAAACGCCCGGGTGTTTCCACTGCGAAGATCGCCCTGAGGACACGGTGGAGCACACGGTGGTGGTCTGCCCGGCTTGGGCGGAGCACCGCCGTGTCCTCGTGGAGGCGATCGGCGGTGGCGATCTCTCGCGTCCGGCCCTGTTCCAGGCCATGGTACGGAGCGAGAGGGCATGGGGAGCCGTCACCTCCTTCAGCGAAGCAGTAATGCTCGCGAAGAGGGAGGCGGCGCACGTGAGGGAGAGGCAGCATATGCGCCCTCGCGACCCTAGCCGCCGCAGGAGACGCCCTGGACGTCGGGAATCCCAGGCCGATTTCCGGCCACCGTAGGCATGGGCTTGCGGACGGCGAGTAATGGGTAGCTCGCTGTCCGGTAAGGACCAAGCCCAAGTCGACGGCGCGTTGTGTTCCACGCGCGCCTCAAAGAGATGTCAGCACAAAATGATGGGGCCCGCAAGGGCCGATGCCTGCCAGGGGTGCGGGTTTGTTCGAAAGAGACACCACAGCCCCGGGCATACGGGCTACTGAGGGAACACAGGTGGGTTTTAGTCAGTAAAAGTCTGACACGCCCTCCTGCTCCACCCAAAGCGGGAGAAGTTATTTGATGATTACTTACATACCTACACAAAAAAAAAAAAATAAGGTGCACTTTGGGCCCATTTTTACCCTACTCTAATACGTAGTACATACAATGAATAGGAAAACAAGCGATATTAGCCAGCTGGGTAATTGCCTAACACAATAACTGTGGGAAAGCCTTTCATTTTGACAGTTTCAATAACATTAATTGTGTTAATTCTGAGTTAGAAAAAAAAATGGAACATATGAAACAATGGATTAGCAATATCCAGTAAGTATCGTTTTAAATGATTCAGTTAGATAGCGTGATAGTAATTAGATATAATAGGGTGCTTGTCACTACACCGTGAATGGTCCAATAAAATTATGAGCAAACTATGCCCGGGATACGGATATACCGCGGTGTAGATTTTAGATACCTATAATTCAGACCAATTTGACGAAACTAAAATCAATGTGGAGCGTCATCATGGTGCTCATAGTGCGATACCGCCGCATAACAGTCAATTGCAACTATTGCAAGACAGTACGAGTGCTACGATTCAACATTATATCTAGTTACTTGGACGATATTTATCTACTGCAGTGTATCTATTTATAGTTATGTAAACACTGTCTCATGCACGCTTTTATCCACAATCAGTTACGTATAGCAGTTTTTAAGAAATAACGATTCGCGCGTTTTTTGTCATTTTCTATGAAACAACTTTTACGGCTTATCGCCTGCCTAAATAATGGACGGCAGAGATGCCGTCACTAATGTCATCTGTAAGTCACGAGGAATGGCGGGAAACAAGTGAGCCAGTGTTTTTTTGGAAATTAAATCTCGTAGGTCCACCTAGAAGGTTGTCGGCTGCTTACCCGGACTTGTCTGTGGCTACCATAATAAATTAACAAGGGCCTAAAAACTTAAAACCACCCTCACCACCTGTGGGGTTGGGCACGCCACGATTGCGCCGGTAAGTCCCCTCTTTGAGGAGTGCGGAGCACCGCCGTGTCCCCGTGGAGATGATCGGCGGCGGCGATCTCTCGCGTCCGGCCCTGGTCCAGGCCACGGTACGGAGCGATAGTGCATGGGTAGCCGTCACCTCCTTCAGCGAAGCAGTAATGCTCGCGAAGAGCCACCCTCTCCCTCTCCCGGCGCACGTGAGGGAGAGGCAGTTTATGGGCCCTAGCCGCCGCAGGAGACGCCCTGGGCGTCGGGAATCCCAGGCCGATTTCCGGCCACCGTAGGCATGAGCTTGCGGTCGGCGAGTAATGGGGTAGCTCGCTGTCCGGTAAGGACCAAGCCCAAGGCGACCTCGCGTTGTGTTCCACGCGCGCCTCAAAGATATGTTAGCACAAAATGATGGGGCCCACAAGGGCCGATGCCTGCCAGGGGTGCGGGTTTGTTCGAAAGAGATACCACAGCCCCTGGCATACGGGCTACTGAGGGAACACGGGTGGGTTTTAGTCAGTAAAAGTCTGACACGCCCTCCTGCTCCACCCAGAGCGGGAGAAGTTATTTGATAATTTCCCACCCAAAAGAAAAACCCCCTGTGGGGTACGGACCTTAATTAGGGCGTTGTTGCTAAAAGAGGGCAGTGAGGGACGAGCTGGATCGGAATGAAGTGAGACAGTAATGTGATAGAATCAATCGGATTCCAAAACATTTGAGGTGGACTTCTAGGTAAAAATGATTTTTTTTTCTATAGATTTGGTATAATCGTTTGGCAGGGGCAGTTTAAAATTGTAATAGAATAGGTTCGATGTGTGTGGGCAAGCTAATATTATATCCAGAAATGGCAAATTATGTGACGGACAATGTTATAAAGCTTGACTGGTGGGAATGATTATGTCAATTATGTCAAACACACGCTCGGAACAAGGCAACGACGACGCGACGCCGACGTCTTGTCGTTATTACGAATTCCAAACACACGAAACACGTCGATGGTACCAAGAATTTGAAACCAACTTAGGCTTGAACATGACATACGTCTCATTATTTTCTACTGTGTCAAGCGAATGTACTTATGAACGTAAACGAAGCCATAGGAGTGTAATATGAGTTAATAGAATCACAGAGTAATGTATACTATATGATAGCAGCAGATGCGTTCTGTAAGGGGCCATCCATAAATTACGACACACGTTAAAGGCGGGGGAGGGGGTCAACGAAATGTGACATTGTGTGACAAGGGACAGGGGTGGTCAAAAGCTTTGTGACGTCACATGTTTAAATCTAAAATACTAAAACTCGAAATTTCTATGTTAACCAAAAACTTTAAAATATTACTTACTCGGTCTTTATTTATAGGCTTCTTCTATCCATCTAAAATATTTGACTTCATGTTTGCCTTTGTTGTATAAAAACTTGAATTTAGATAAAAATAAAAACTGCTGTTTGAATTTAATTACTTACTTCTAAATATTAAATTGAAAAGTAAGTACGTCACACAAGGGGGCAGGGGGTTTCACAAGTGTGACCGCCTGTGACAAGGACGAGGGCGTGTCAAAAAGCCATAAAATTTGTGTGACTTAATTTATGGATGACCCCTAATGTCTGTCTACTCCGACGGGAAAAAGGCGTGAGTTTATGTTTGAATGTACTGTTTATTATTTCCATAATAAATAGTTATGCTAATAGTCTTAAAATAATAATGACATGTCCAACTATATAAAAAAGGAAAGTGAAAAATCTTAGGGTTTCAAAAAATTCGTCCCCGTTAAAATGGTAATTAAACATTTATTTTTGGCAACAATGCTAAAAGCTGTCAAACCAAATGTGAAATCAAAACAGTGCGACCAGATTCAGCAGAATTCTGCGATAATACCAGAATTCGATCCCCGATTTAGGCTTTTAACAAATTGTACAGCAGATCTGAAGAGATAACAGTTTTTGATAGAATCTTATTAATTCCACAGAAAACATGCATGTGTAACATTTACATTTTCGGATGTCAGTCAGTTGTATCGTGCTCGTAAACTAACATAAACGTTACAAGAAAAGAACACTATCGCTCCGCTTCCGATTAGGAGATGGATCCAATGTTTTCATCGGACTTTTCTACTAATGTTATAAATGTGAAAGTTTACCCTTTTTCTTCTTGTTCAGCCCCGAATATAATGATTTAGCCCATAGCCCAAAATCTATCAGTCTATTTTTGTGTTCTGTGCAGAGAACAAAACAAGGTTTACCCCTTACCACAAAAACGAACTGGCCTCACCTAGTTACTCACCAAAGTTGCTACACTCTCACTACGATCTCTTTGAAAAAAATTGGATCCAATATAATTTTATACTGAACACAGCTGCGCGCAATGAGTCCCAAGCCCAACTGTCAACGTGCGTCGTCAGTGCGAAGTGAAACCCTTCGGGAGGAATTAGACGATGACTGCTATTTAGATCGTAAATTTATGATTAAACAATATTAATCATCCAGAATCTACTCAGTAGTTATTCATGAAATTAATGTATACTTATTAATCTTTTTTCATTTGATTGTTTTTTTTTATTGTGCTAATTTAGGCCTTTAGCTCGATTTAGCGAAATTCTGACACCCAGTTGGCAACTTCCCGTATATAATATTATGCTCTGTGTCGCCTGTGTCGGTAACACTAATCGCGAATTCGCGACTTCGAAATCGAATTCGCGAATCGGGTCGGGAATGCCTTGTCAGTTCCATACCATTATACTTTTATTTTGATCTCAATCTAATAAATGGAATGGAATGCATGTTTGTAATCGTTTATTGCAGTAGTTAATTTAAACGGACAAATATTAAGTGCACTTTAGACAGTAGTTTTATACAGACAAGATACTAGTTTTTAGACAATAGTTTGTGTGATTCTTTAGTAGGTACCGCAATGGCGACAAGACGTGCAAGAATTAAAGCTGTTACTTCATTACCGCCCCGAAGAAAGAATAACAAGGTCGCAGACAACACCAAAGATAACATTCTTGAGAATGAAACCATTGAAAAGCCGATTAGAAGTCCTAGAACGCCACGAGGTTCTATTAAAGCTCAAGACAATATTGACAGAGGTTCCCCAAAACCTGGTTCTCCATTAAAATCACCACGCCCTGTTAACAATGTTTTTAATCAATATCAAGCAGAGATAGTACCATCGCCTTTAGCCCAGACTGAGGTCATAAAAGAGGTTGCAGTCCCTCTAAATAGATCTGAAAAGGTGTCGGTGATTACAAGTGTGAAGCCTAATGTGAATGTGTTTGTGTCGCCGCGAAACGTCGGCAGTCCTCTCATCAGGAGGCATGTGGAGTCACCTCTGGTGCACAGCTCTAAGGTAGAGGTGGATGTGCAAAGATTGACTACAGTCACACCTGAGAAGAACCCTAAGAAGCCAAAGCAAAAGTTTATTGAGAGAAGAGCAGTGGAGGTTGATGTTACTGATGGCAAATCTAAGGAATCAGAGATGGATGTGGTCATCACTGTTCCAGCAGATGTCCCAGATGGTATTTATATGATTTAATTATTACTTTAGAACTAGGCTTCCGAAGGCGGCCCATAATTTTGATTCCATGTCAGCCGGTGAGCCATCAGGTAAATAAGACTTGACTACAGTTACGGTGGATATCTAGCTGTTAAAATTAACCAAATCAGTAAATTACACATGGTTTGAATAATGTAAAAAAAAACTTCACTTGTACCTTTGAAGAGGTTTTGTTCCAACAACTTATCAATATTTGGCGACAAATCTAAGAATGATTATAAAATCAAGTGTGAAAATAATTTTTATTGTTGGCTAATTGAGACTAAAAATACAAATTTTATAGGAAGCAAAATATTTTTAGACCGGGTTTGAAATCCTGAAGTCTGCTCTCAAAAGAGTATCTGCAAATGATAGCTTTTGGTGGGCCAATTTAAATTTGTGTTTGTGGCAGGCCACATTCTGGTGGCCTGCTGGCCTGGTGTTGAGCAGCCTAGGTATAGAATATCATCATCATTTCAGCTGAAAGACATCCACTGCTGGACATGTCCATAACCCCACGCTTGGCAGGCAGGTTGGCGATCGCAGAATGGTGGTAAAATGCATAGAGAACGCTGCTGCCCATTCTCTAATACTTACTAGTCGCTTTCTATGACACCCATGGGAAGAAATAAGATAGTGCTGTTCTTTTATATCCGGCACCACATGGAACGGGTATAGAATATAGATCACTTAATTAAATAATATTGACCATAATAATTTGAAAATGTTATACTGGAAAGTCAACTCATCACCCCTAAAACTGCAGCCACACCCTAACTACCCAAAAAAAATCATTTAAGTGTTTAATTTAAAAACAACTGTCAACATAACTGGTGAATGTGGGTGTACTACACCTCTGCCCAACCCTTCGAGGAAAAAGGGCGTGAGGTTATGTTATGTTATTGTCAATTAATTCAACTGTTTTTGGTTGATGTTATGTTGAAACAAAATTTAAGTAATTTGCTTGTATACCATGTGAACAGACTTGACTCAAGTCTGTTTATTTTTATAGTACTCACTTGATTACTATAATAAAATAAGTATATATATTTTGAAGTTAAACGTCTTTATCTAAATATAAAAAAAAAAAAATCGGTATTTTTTTTATCTTATTTTATTTTCAAGTTTGTAGTTTTTATTCCGTTACTAACTTAATATTTCTCATTCAATTTTTTTAAATTAAATTATATTGTTATCAAAACTAAAGGTGTGTACCAAATATCAGATCGATCTGCCAACAGGAAGGGAGTAAAATTTCAACTACAAAATTTTACCCAAACAAAACACAACAGCAAAAGGGGCAAGCTCATAGAAATATAAAAAGCAGGAGAAGTGGGAAAGGGGCGTGTCTGTGTCCGCGCGGTATGATCAGAATCATTCCTATCAATCATTCCTAAAGCAAATGGCCGTCTCCGCGAACTAGTGTGCTTTCGACCGTTGTCGTGATAAATCATAAGAATGCCGTGTTGTTCAGTGGTTTCTTGTAATAACCAAAGCCAAAACAAAAACTTTGTGAATCATGGAATCACTTACCATAAATAAGTACAAGTATTTTTCTATGTTTGTCTTTAAAATCATGAAAAACAAGAAATCGAAAAACATTTCTTGCGTTTACTATGTTATTTTTGTTTTCAAATATCACAGCGACTCTTCATTTTTGTACTAAATACATTGCTCCTAAACCACTACCATAATATTTTGTCGCTAAGTGACAAGCAATGTAAAAATTACAAAACGATAAAGTATCATGCGGACGCATTACGTAGTACGGCCGCTGGTTCTTGCGTCGAGCTAGTGATGTGCTCGTGCAGATCCACTAACGTAGGCTATCGATAATGTCGATTCGCGAATAAATTTATTGCTAGATCGATGTGAATTATTGTTTTTTACTTAATTTGATTATTTTACAGCGTAGTAGAGAAATGCGTAAACATCAGTCGTAAAGTTAACAAGATTTTAGATAATGTCGGTGGCGTGTTATTGGGTTTGAATTATCGTATAATAAGTCATATCCTCGTGCTATTTCCTTACTTTTTTTATGATTTTGGCAGTTTACTTACGTTAAAGTCTTCAAACGCTTCGTATGCGTTATTGTTATCGGCATTGTTCAGATAATATATTAGTGACGTATTACGATTATCGTTTTCATTTTATCTTATTTTCTGGACCCCAAAAAAAATTGAAGTAGTACAATAATAAATGGAAGTATCGACAACTTTCCGATTTAGTCAATCACTAGCGTATATGTAAAATAAATTGCTTTTGCACAGCGCAACTGTAGCAATCGTTGTGTGAGTGAGTTGTACTTAAATGCACGCTGCGTTTGAAGGGATAAGGTCTATATTTGATTGTGTAGTACGTTCTGATTTATAAATTGCGAGTGTGAGCGCGACTTCGTATCTATTGGTTTTACTAAATTGCATGTGTAGTTGTGGCGCCGTAGTGGGCAGCAAGTGGAGACACCGGGTTCCGATACATTTTCAACTACTTGGCATATCTTCTTCTTTCTTATATCTATGGGCAAGCTAAATAACTGATGACTTAAGTTAATTGTATAATTTGTCAAATTCACTCAATTTATTATTGAAACAATGGAATTTTATTCAAATGAAATTTTAAAGACTTCATTTACAATTTCAATAAAGCCAATCTCACTTAATCACAAAACATATAATACAAATTAATAATCAAATTACTATGATTAAACTGCATGTTGATCAAATCAAAATTGTAGAGACGTTAGATCTAATGAAACCTTATTGTTTATTGCCTTGCTGTGCCACAACAAACAGACCTATCATGTAAGTATGACAATCTTTTACAGATTACAGTGTCCCAAGCGTTCCCGAGAGCATCACAGAAGAGACTGTTATGGATGGGATTGTGCCCCTTCAAGCGGTGTCCAGTGCTCCAAAACCCCTTGCCTTCTTGAAGAATGAAATTATATCAGAAAATGCAGAAGTCTTGTTTGATCCCATAGTGCCCCTACCTTCACCAAGCAAAGTGCGGCCGAAACTACGTCCTGTGCCTAGACTTGCACCTATAAGGAGGAACAGTGTTCAGGTAAGGGCTTTTTACTATTAACATTTCTAAAATATACTTTAAACTAGGGGTTTATAATGCTGACAAGATGTCTGGAATTTAAAAGAGACTGTGAGACCACTGAGTTTCTTTCAGCCTTTTGTCTCAAAATAGTCAGATAAAAAACGCCAACGTCATCAAGTTTTTAAAACATTTGATTGACATAAAAGTGTTTGTACAAACCTACTAACAGAAATTGAATCATTTATCTAACAAATTATATGCCCTTACACGTATAAGGGGTTTTTTCCAGAAGCAGTCAGTGTACCACTATGTAGATGAAGTTTAAATAAATAATTGAAATTATCTGCCAGATACGTTGCAACTGCTGTTTTTCCAGAGTTAATACAAAACATACATCTATTGTGGAATCACATTATACTATGGTGACGTTCAAAGAGCTCTATTTTGTCAGGAATTCAGGATAGACATACTATTATTTCATCATTTTTATTGTTGTATTATTCAACATTTTAACTAACTGTTTGCTAACTAACAACATTTTAACTAACCAACAGCTGTACTTATGATATTAAACAAGTTATGTCATTTAATCATATTGTGTTAAACCGAGCATTTAACTTCATTATACTGTATTGTTATAATGTTTGTTTTACACTGCTAAACTGTGTTAAGAAAATGGTGAATTAGGTTGTACAATACATCACTGCCCACCCCTTTCAGGAATACAAGCTTAATGGCTTAACGTGCTTTCTGAGGCACAGAAGGGTCTTGGTATGTAAAGATGGTCACCCATCCACGGACCAACAGCGGCAAGCGTAGCTTAACCTGATCAATCGACCCGTGCGGCTATTATTACTTAGCTACAAGCCAACCGACCCATAATATAAATAAAGTATTCATGCGTATTATAGAAAAAAAAATGAAAACCTCTTATACTTAGGAAGACGACATAATGAAGACGGCTGCGAAAAGTTGCGACTAGACTAGCAAGCGAAATATAAAATATAGGAGAAAGCCCAAGGACACTTGGAGCATTAAAACTAAAATATGATATTATTAGCAGGTGTTGAATTTGAACTTCTTACATTTTTTACAAGGCAATAAATAAATAATTCATCCGTCCATATCATCATCATCTTTTAACCCTTTTGTATGTATACATAAAACGTGAATCAACTCGAGACACAATTACTTTTATTGATTCTTTAATTACGGCATTCAACCGGTTAAGCCAAAAGACGTTTACTGCTAGACATAGGCTTCCCCCAAGCACCACCACTTAGACCGGCCTTCACAGGGTCCCCGAGGTCAAGGTGGACACCTTCCAACGCTACGTCTTCCGGTCGTCATTCATGCATATTGTTTCAGCAAAATGTTATTCAATCTTCAGGGAAGCGCATCAGAGTCTGAGGATGAAAGTCGTCGTGCTTTGCTGAGTAGCGGTGGGGTCAGCACACCGGCTCTACCGCGACAGCGACATGACTCTCATACTTCACACAGCACCATGCTTTCTTTACCTAACAGGTGAATATGTAAACTATGTACAGAGGCCAGCATATCGAGGTACCCCAATCTATATAAGATTTAGGAATGAGGTTTAATTACAAAGGTTTATGTTCAATTGGGAAAATTTGACAGTTTGGGATAGCTTGACCTGCTGGCGACTGTACTATGGGTATTTATTTCCTTAGCCCTTTTACGAGTAGTATATTTACTTATTGTCGGTACAACCCAATTACTTAATAATTGATTATAATCTGTATTATATCAGGTGTATCTCTAATAGCTTCCGCTCACTGACTATGAACATGTCCACTCCGCTTACTGAATATGTCTATAACCAATGTTGTATTTAATTAAATATAAAGTAGTTAAGTATAAAATGTCTCTTGCTTAATAAACTAGAAATCATAACACTTATTTTTGTAAACCAAATTGAGCCTAGTCTTTTTCATTTTCATCCCTTGTTTCCACTTGAACAAAATATCAACTTTACACAAGTGTAAATTACTTTGATTTCAAAATGACTAAAATTGTAGCGCAAACTGAACATAATGTGTGGGTTTTTTTGTTGTTGTTTCTGCTTCATGCCAAAATCTGTTTTAAATGTATTGTAATCTACGAGAGCCGTAAAATGTTGAAAAGTTCCTTCCCAGCAATCACTATTTGTCTCATTGTGGGAATCTTTTGGTTAGATTAGGGATGTCATGTCTCTTTAGTCGGGTATGTTTGAGTCCACCTTTCTCGCTGAGTCTGTTCATTTACGTGGGAATCTCATCTTAGCGACAATCAATGTCAAAAGTGTAACTGGTGGCTTCCGCAAGGGCCGATGCCTGCCAGGGGTGCGGGTTGTTCGAAAGAGATACCGTGGCCCCTGGCACACAGGCAAATGAAGAAACACGGGTGGCTTTTAGTCAGTAAAAGTCTGACACGCCCTTCCTCTCCACCCAGAACGGAAGAAGTTATTTGATGATTTCCCAACCTCGATTCTTTTTTACTTTCTCAAAACTGCGAGGATATTAGAAATATTTTTGAAAGATTGAGACTAAAATGCGACCATTTTTAAATTTAAGGGTATTGCCACTAAGAGTCTGGTTAAATAAAGACACATCGTAATGTAAGACACATTTCATTTGTTTCAGGGAAGTGAACCGTATCAGAAATGACTCCATGTGCTCGAGTATCGGTCTGGCGACAAACCAGCCCGCGGCCGCCTCGTCTCCCGTTAAGGAGAAACACCCATCTAAGTAAGTGCTTTATAGTTTCGGTACTCAGAGTCAGAGGTATCTAAGACGCCCCGCCCCACATATCCACAATTGTTCTGTGGAATATCAGCTTTCCTCTTGTCATACACTAGTATTTGAGCTCAAACACATTGTTTTCGTCCTAATTGCACTATTACGGAATTCTTATCGTAGTCAAGTGGGAAATAATACTAAAATACTTAAGAGCGTTTGTTCTGAAAGTTGGCAACGTCGCAAATAGCTGTCAAATATTTACGTGAAATTACGTGTTTTGATTAATTTGGCAATATTACTGTATGAAAATATGAAATATCGCTAACTAACTATCGTTGCCAACTTTCAGAACAAACGCTCTTAATTTTAATGTGAATATCGTTTATGAATTCAAGTACTGATAAAAAGGTAATATCCACTTAAATTGGCCTATTTGAAGAATATAACTGTCTTCTTTATGTCACCGGGTATAATTTCTTAAGGTGGAAGCACCAGGTTAGCCCGCGAATTTCAATTAATTACGTTTAACAACGCGCTAAGTTAATTAAATCCCATTAAATGTTTATTTTATAAATTGCTGTCATACATACAAAAACTCACATCTTCCCATGTGAGTATGCAGAAACTACAGAACGCCAATGCTACGATCCTGGATCATGAATCCAAACAGGATCATGCTATACTTAAAATATTTTATTTCAGAGCTCGCCGCCTGGACATGTCGCGCCGCATGACCGCGATGCGCCGCCGTCGTGAGACTGTCAAGAAGGATTCCCTCACCATGTACGACCTCATCTTCTACAACCCGTCCAGCAACCCGATTATGTGAGTATATTGCCCTTTGGGTTATTTTAATTTAAGACCTATTGTAATTCTATTCAATAGGCTTTTCATCATCTGCCAAGCCTTTTTAAAACTATTTTGGGTTCGGCATCCAGTCTAACCAGATGCAACTGAATACCAGTATTTTACATGGAGCAACTGTCTATCTGACCTTCCCAACCCACATACTGGGTAATCCTATACCCCTTGGTAAGACCGCTTGTCAGATTTTCGGGCTTCTGACGACCCGTAACGACTGTCAAAGATCCACGAATGACAGTCGGAACCAACGGCTTAACGTGCTTTCCGAGGCACGGAGGGGTTCAATGGGCATTTATTTACGTCAGACTATAGATCGAATGTGTAAATTCAAACAATAAACGAATAACTTAAAGATATTCTTAGCATTTAAAATGGTATAAAAAACACTAGGCCCAACTAATCAACGCAGCCATCGCTTTATTTTATGTTCAATGGTATCTATGGTTAAGTTACCATAGATGCATACTTTATTACATCATCATCATCATTTCAGCCGAAACACGTCCACTGCTGGACATTGGGGGAGGCACCAAGCTCCGCCGCCATTTTATTACATGCGTCTAAAATTCATTAAGAATGGATAAGTCACCGTCTGTGATGAGATCGATTCTAAAGTAACGGTGTTCCTAATAGGGTATTTTCCGATTTCATAAAAACTATTTTAATTTGAAGATTGGGACGATATATTTAACAGAAAAATAAAAATAAATTTATTAATACACATTTTCTCACTTAAAAACGATTAAAATCTAATTTATTTTTCATTGTTTTGAATTTACCGCCAAAACGCTCCTTACGATGACTTTTTATCACGTGACATGTGACGTCAACTTTGTTTATACGGCACCGGTACAAATACTTAGTTTGGCGCCGTTTTAGAAGTATTTTTGTACAGAGGCACCGCACACCAGTAATATCACTTTATATCCAATAAAAATCTTGTTAATTATAAACTCGACATTCACTTATTTACTTACTAACTACTTTAGTTTACACAAAGTTGACGTCACGTGATAAAAAGTCATCGTGCGAAGCGTTTTGGCGGTAAATTCAAAACAATTAAAAACAAATTTGGTTTAAATCGTTTTTAATTGAGAAAAAATTCAGTTCCGCGTTTGGCTTCTAGCGAGAACGGACGTGTGTCATTCGCGCGCGGGTGCTCTACTTTTGAGTTATTCGCTGGCGCATCACAATAACACCGTAGTGTCCGCGTTGCGGAATCGGTTTTTCAAGGTCGCCGCTATGACCTAGTTATTTATAGTGTAAACAGTGTAATTAAATAATTGTGATGGTAAAGTATTTACTAACCTTATAATGTCTCCAACAAAGGTAAAAATTAAAACTGACCTAGAAAGGCTGTTGTATGACAATTACATCCACGAAAAATCAGCGAGAGAAAAGCTGGAACTTATGGTTAATGATCTGAAGGTCCAGATAGAAGGCCTCCAGAGACAACTTCAAAGCAGCCAGTACGTAAATTCCAGCTCCAAGAGACAAGAAAATAATGAGTCTAAGGAGTTGGAAGCTAAAAGCAATATACAATTTGCTCAATCCGAAAAAGGAAACGTTGAGTACTGCACAGACGAGGAAGAACTCGCCAAAGAGACTGAGTGGATTAGGGCCAAAAGTAGGAAGAAAAGGAAGCTAAACACGTCCCTGTCTCCACCACAACAACCAGGAACAAGCGCCCAACAACACCAACAATGTGAGAAAGATCAGACATTAGTCAAAAAAGTGCCTCCACCACCGCCAATCATAGTAGATGGAGTCAAGAACTACCAAGTGTTCTACGACTCACTTACTGAAACCCAACCAACTGAATCGTTCACCGCTAAAATGATGAATGGAGATTGCGTGAAGATCAACGCCAAAACCGAGGACTCTTATAGAGCCATTGCTAGACTTTTATCAGTAAAAGAATATCTTTGGCATTCATATGAGAACAAACAGGTTCGACCAATAAGAGTTGTAGTAAAAAAAATACATTCTTCTTGCAAGCCAGATCGAATTAAAGACGACTTAATATCGCAAGGTCTGAAAATAGAAAAAGTCGACAGCAAGTTGAGCTGGAAGAATAAAGAACCGCTCAATATGTTCGTTTTATCATTTAATAATGACGAGGATGTCAACAAAATCTATGGCATAAAGCACATTTTAGGGTGTAAAATTGAAATACACCCTCTCAAACATCCGAAACTAATTCCTCAATGTAAGAGATGCCAGGCTTATGGACATACTCATGAATATTGCAGAAAAGAGCCAAGGTGTGTAAAGTGCACTGGCAAGCATCTTACAGCCAACTGTACTAAATCTCCGCAAGAGAAACCAAAATGCGTCCACTGCGGTTTACCCCACCCAGCCAACTACAGAGGGTGTGAAGTGGCCAAGGAGATGCAAATTCTGAAAAACAAAAACATCAAAAAGAAACTTGTTGCGCCAACTGCCCAACAGTTTTCATCCATAAATCCTGACAAAAAGGCACGGAAAGAAATTTTACAGACAACTGCAAAACCTGTTCAATTAAGTAGTTCCTATGCACAAGCTGCAAAACAAGGAACACAACCTTCGAATCTGGAAGATAAGATAAATCAAATCTTGAAGTGTATTACTACATTTGACAAAAGATTAGAGAAGCTAGAATCCAGCACCAAAACAGCTATTTTTAATAACCAAAAATGAGTACTACATTAAAAATAATGGCATGGAACTCCAATGGGCTCCTTAAACATCAGAACGAGTTACAGGCAGTCCTGGAAACAGAAAATATAGACGTGTGTTTGATCTCCGAAACGCACTTCACTAACCAAACTTTCATCAAATTTAGAGGATACAAGGTATATAATTCGCTCCACCCTGACAACTCTGCCAGAGGAGGAAGTGCAGTTATAATCAAAGAAAGCATCAATCATTACGAGCAGAGTAAATTTCAAGAACCAGACATTCAAGCTGTGGCAGTATCTGTCAAAACCAAATTTTGTCACCTTTCCATAGCTGCCGTATACTGCCCCCCAAGGCACATGATAAGAAAAGAGCGATTTCTACAACTTTTTGAGCTTCTAGGCCAGAGATTCATCCTAGGTGGTGATTTTAATGCCAAGAATACATACTGGGGATCGAGACTTACCACAACAAAGGGAAGGCAGCTCTTAAATGCAGTTAAAGATACACATTGTGAGGTTATGAGCACAGGCAAACCAACATACTGGCCTACTGACCACCAGAAAATACCAGATCTTATAGACTTTTTCATATGCAAAAATATATCCACCAATTACATTAATTTGGAGGAAGGTTTCAACATGAATTCGGACCACTCCCCTATTATCCTAACATTTAGTCAAAAAATCCTACTAAGGGAAAGCCATTTAACCCTGGTTAATAAGTCTACAGATTGGGACAGTTTTGCCCTTGATTTAGATAATATTATCGACCTAAAAACCCCGTTACATAATCGGGATCAGCTGGACTCGGAAGTAAATAAATATGTTGTTAATATCCAACAATGTGCTTGGAACAACACGCCACAGTTAAAACGTAAATATAAGGGGCATATCTATCCCAAGGAAATCGTAAATTTGCTAACTGAGAAGAGAAAGCAAAGAAAGCGGTGGCAACAAACAAGATGCCCGCGGGATAAAACATTATTAAATAAACTAACTAAAAGATTAAAGAGGAAAATTATACAATTTGAGGATGAATGTCTAAATACTCACCTTGTGCAGCTAACCAACGACGAATCAACGGATTTCTCTCTTTGGAAAGCTACAAGAACGCTAAAAAGGCCGATAGGTCAAATACCGCCCATCAGAAACAGCGACGAAAAATGGGCCGTAAGCAATGAGCAAAAAGCGTTTAGATTTGCCCAATACTTAGAAGATACTTTTCAACCCAATGATAGCTCTACAAAAATACTGGAAACTGAAAATTTATCGCAAAGTCAAAGAATTCGGCTTGTGACTCCTAAAGAAGTTTTGAGAGAAATTCAAAACAACATTAGCTCGAAAAAATCTCCAGGTTACGACCTTATTACAGGAGAAATTCTAAAACATCTCCCGCGTAAAGCTATAGTAAAACTGACGAGACTTATCAATGCTGCACTTATCCTAAAACATGTACCTGAACCATGGAAAGTTGCGGAAGTTATTATGATTGCGAAGCCTGGGAAATCACCCCATGAAGCATCATCATATAGACCCATTTCCCTGTTGCCGGTATTATCTAAACTATTTGAAAAACTGTTATTGAAACGGTTAAAACCAATAATTGAACAAAAAGACCTCATACCAAACCATCAATTTGGCTTCAGGGAAAAACACTCTACAATAGATCAGGTACACAGAATAACTAACATTATTGAAAAGTCACTGGAAAATAAGCAAGTCTGCGCCACTGTATTCTTAGACGTTGCGCAAGCTTTTGATAAAGTTTGGCATGAGGGTCTGGTATTTAAACTCAGACGCATGCTACCTCCAGAATTTGCCGACATTCTAGAATCATACTTAAGTGATAGAATGTTTAGAATAAGACAAGAAGATGCATATTCCGAGCTGAAAACTATAAAAGCTGGGGTACCACAAGGAAGTGTGCTAGGCCCTATCATGTACTTGCTATACACATGTGATATCCCAGAACTGGAAAACAACACCATTGCGACCTTTGCAGATGACACTGCTATTATGGCTACTGGATCAAGCCACAAAGAAGCAGTAGAGAAAGTTCAACAAGCTGTGAACAAAGTGTATGACTGGACACAAAAATGGAAGATCAAACTCAATGAGTCAAAATCAGTTCATATTGACTTTACTAATAAACACTGCGATTACCACCCAATCTACATAAACGGCATGCAAGTGCCTTATGCTAATACAGCCAAATACCTTGGCATAACTCTTGACGCCAAGCTGCGTTGGAAATCCCACGTCAAAAAGAAAAGACAGGAACTTGACATACGTTATAAAAGTATGTATTGGTTATTCGGAAGGAAATCCTGCCTATCAGTACATAATAAAATTATATTATACAAGCATATTCTTATGCCAATTTGGACGTATGGCATCCAACTTTGGGGCTGTACCAAAAAAAGTAACGTTAAAATAATTCAACAATTCCAAAATAAAGTACTCAGAAATGCTGTAAATGCACCATGGTATATTAGAAATGACGACCTCCACCGCGACCTTAAAATAGAACTCGTCACCAACATCATCAAAAAATTTGCTGAAGCCCACGAACGCAGACTTCACCGACATGTGAACATTGAGGCAATTCAGCTGCTAGATAACACGGACATAGTGCGTAGGCTAAAGAGAACTAAACCATTTGAATTAGTGTAGTGTATAAATAGTGTATAATAGTGACAGTGATGTGCTATACATGTAACACATGAACAAAGTGTTTTTTATTTTTGTTATCAGACCCTAAGAAAGTGCAACGGAATTGTGTAAAAGTGCAAAATGACAGTATTCTTAGTTATAACGTAATCTACCACGTAAAATATTAAGTTAGAGTTAAGTTACTTATTAGTCTATTAGGCTAGATTGTAATAAATTACTAAGAACTTTAGTTCTTACTAACAAGGGAAAAAAAAAAAAAAAAAAAAATTGAGAAAATGGATAGAAATCAATTTATTTTTATTTTTCTGTTAAATATCTCGTTCCAATCTTCAAATTAGAATAGTTTTTGAAAAATTGGAAAATACCCTATTACACGGTGACAGGTAGATATTTAAAATCGGAAAATAATGATACATTTTTATTTCTTTCTGAAGTCATCAAAGTACTTTTTCACTACCAAACTCTGAATCTTGTAGTATACTTCCACTTATCAGCGAAAAACAACCATTCACCAACTAAAACTGTTCTGTTTACTTCCCAGTCCTGACAAAGACGAGCTTGAAGCCCAGCAAGCCAATGAGAGGGAGGCAGCGGCTCGCAGTGCCGCTACTAGGCAGGTTGAAGACAATGCGGACGACCCGCCCGAGGTGGACACAGATGCTGCGCCGGTGCCGCAGATCAAACTGGGTCCCAACGGGGAAATAATGTTAGATGAACAGAGCTTGGTATGTACCAAACAATATACTATATATACTACCAATATCTCCTAACTACATTTTTTTCGGCTTTTAGTTTTTAATGCCAATCGACGTAAAATGCTGTTGCGTGTACTGGCAAAACCTTCTAACACGATATTTAACTATTTTGATGGGATAAATAGTTAAATATCGTGTTAGGAGGCTTTGCCAGCAAACGCGAAATAGCATTTTACGTCGATTGCATTACATGCATGGAGCGACTGCCTATCTGACCTACGATACCCCTTGGGAAGACTGGTTGTCAGACTTTCGGGCTTCTGACGACCCGTAACGACTGTCAAAGATCCACAAATGACAGCCGGGACCAACGGCTTAGCGTGCTTCCCGAGGCACGGACGGGTCTTGGTATGTAAAGATGGTCACCCATCCACGGACCAACCGCGGCAAGCGTAGCTTAACCTGGCCGATCGACCCGTGCAGCTATTGTTATTTAGCCACAAGCAAAAAAAAAATGATTTTCGAAATACTAATTTTTCTTGCGAATTTTGCAATTTGCAGGGCATTGTCAGGTTGTATTTTGATTAAAATATTGCTCGTTTTTATCAATAACCTAGTGACAGCCTTATAAAAGTATTAAGAATTTTGAACGTTTAAAGCTTTCATTCTGCTCGGTTTATAGAATAGAATAGAATAGAATAGATCTTTATTTGCACAGAAAGTAGGTACATGTCTCAGATGTTCAGTTTAAAGTGACCCTTATACTAACTACCTTAACTAGGGCATGCAAACAGTTTAAGTTATATTAATAAAAACTAATTTATCATACATTATTAAACACATTCGATCATAATACAAGTTTACTATGTCGAAAACGAATTCAGTGAATACATAATGTCAAGTTGAATAAAATGGGATTAGAAATAAATTCGTCAAGTTCGAGGTCAATACAATTAAATTAAAAACACAAATGATCTAATACAAGTCAAGAGCAGGTGCAGAGATGTCATTTTATCAACAGGTTTTTTTTTTTTTTTTTTTTTGTTTTTTTTTTTTTTTTTTTTGTTTTTTTTTTTTTATTTCTACTGTGTTAAAAGAGTCGGGCAATTTATGACGACATCCACCATCAAACTTAAACAACTATGTTTTGAGTTGTTTGTTTTTCATATCTATGGCGTTTCACTTTCTCTAGGTAATAAAACAATCAGAAAAGCGCAAGGTATCATCAAGCGTCGTGCACGAAGGCGCTTGGACCGGGGGGGCCGGTAGTGTTAGCGGTCGGTACCGCCGTACACAACGTACCGCCGACTGGAATGACGCAGAAACTGTACGGTTCTACCGTGCGTTAGCCACCATGGGAACTGACTTCATGCTCATGGAGAGCTTGTTCCCAGGACGGACCAGGAGAGATCTGAAGCTCAAGGTAAAGTAAACAACCATGACAGTATCTAAGATAAGCCTTCTTCTTGCCCTAATAAAAATATAACTAAGGAAAATAGGATATATTCGGGCTTGCTCGGTCCATTATAGATCTCATCCATCACTTTCCACCCGGCGAAATGGAGGTCAAGAGCTGGCACATTTCGCAATATAAAACATCAAATACACACAAACTTTCACATTTATAATTATTGTTCGATGCAATTATTGCAATCGACCACGTTTGCTGACCTAGCGATACAATGCGGTCGCACTAACTGCGCCTCAGCGCATTACCGACAGCAACCGGGTGCATTCATTTCCATCATTTCGTTCATTTTAGCGATAGTGCCTAACGTACATTGTTATCTCTAGCAATAAACCTCTTAAACTTATTTGAGTGTTTAACTTAGCAGCGTAAATAATCCCACCAGGTACCACTTAGGTTGCGCCCCCTACAATAATATTAGTAGGAAGATTGACAGTTCGACAATTATGTGCTTATGTGATTTTTTTTTTTCTGTCTATTGGCGTAATTTTTACGTCGCGTGTCCCTTCATTATAGTTTTGTTCCATGTCACATAGTTGTGCCGCGTTCCACAGATTATCACGAAAATAACTGTTATTAATGAATAAATTATGAATTCGGGGACATTACTACCGATCTGTCGATAGTAATATACTATTATTTTCCGATGTCAGTTATCGCGTGAAAAAATAGGCTATGTCTTTCTCCATTTCCCAGGCTATATCTCTGCCAAATTTCATGACGATCAGTTCTGGGGTTTAGGCGTGAAAGCGTAACTGACGTAACTTTCTTTCGCATTTATATTATTAATAGGGATTTACGCACGTGACCTCATACAAACTCCAAAAGCACCTATCAAACAATGAACTCAATAAGATTGATAATTATTTTTGCTTCTAGTTCAAAAAAGAAGAGCGTATAAATATGGCTCAAGTGGACAAGGCCCTTCGCTCCACTAACCAGTGGGACGCCGTTCGATTAAAAGAAGAGTTTGACGCCGAACGCGAAGAGGATGACAAAGCCGCGCGCGCTGAGGCGCAAGAATTACAGCAACGTGCCCTCGACCAGCGCCAGAGGCAGAAGGAGGCACGGGAACTGCGCGTGCGCATGAGTGAGTGCCTAGTGTGATATAGACCAGCTCATAAGTTGAATTCAGAGGGCCATATTCATAAACGATGATTAAAGTTAAATTATGTTTAAACGCCAAAAATGTATGGTTAAACAGACGCTAATCATTACTTAACTTTAACCAACGTTTATGAATAAGGGGTTAATCTTTATCAATTTAAAAAAAAACTATTTCATGCATGCTGTGGTTGGTGATTTATCAATTACCTATGTTTCTATTTTATTTTATTTTATTAGGAAAACTTACAGCTCATATCAAAGAATGGTTACAGTTTTATTAGAACTAGTAGTCTCCCAGTGGTTCGTGATTCATGAAGAAATTCGACCAATCATATAACTTAAAATACATAACGCTAAAGTATATAGTCATAGCTGAGTAAGTGTAAATGAAATTAATGTATAATTCTGAATAACATCTCACGTGTTGACCTACTACTTAACAGTTTGATAATAGGTTATTAAGTTGTTGCGAATAAACTTTCTTGCACATTACAGGTCTCGGATCAAAAGCTTTGGGAGCGTCGACACTCCCTTCATCAACCACAGATCTCACGGCAGACCAGTTTATACTCCGCCACCACGAGGCCAAGGCAAGCGCCACGAAGAGGACGCCGCAGCCTAAAGCCAAGAGGGGCCGACCGAAGTCCACAGCGATCATGACCATCTCGAAAAAGACAAAATCAAAGGGACCCACTGATGTGGTCACAATACGTAAAATAGCCGCCAAACCTGAGGCCGAAACGACCGATAATCAACCACCACCCACGCCTGTAGTGTCGTTGCCTCCCAATATTGAAAACGGGTCCCTCGTCGTACTTACAGTCGATGACCCCAACTCTCCTTCCAAAAAGATGTTACAGACGTACATTTCTGGCGATGGAGGTCGGCTAACCCCTGTCGCTTTGCCACCTTCGTTCTTAAACTCTGTCGTTACCTATATGACGAAGGGTGGTACGCCTAAAAGCAATATGTCTGCGGGGTCTTCGCCTCGTGTGGCTTCCCCTAGCAGTGTTGCCAGCCACGATAGCCGACCCTGCTCCACTCCAGGAGTTATTCAGATGACTAACAGTCCTAAAAGAAAGCGACATAGTTCGTATACCATAACCCATCTTTAAAGACTTGTGTACGGCACTTGCCGATTATGATGAGTAAGCAACATCGAGCGGAATGAAAAGATAGGTCTTGTATCTGCGGCGCAGTCTGCTCATTACTGAGTACAAATTTACCTTTGTACGTAAACGAATCAACTACAGTACGCTACGTGCCCGGGGCCGTATAACGAAGTATCGAAGATATCATTGTTCAAGTGTAAAAAAGATAGAACTATACATGGCCTCTGCAGGCTTAGCACGAGCACCGATTTGTCGACGGAAGAATAGACATGACTATTAACTAAATGATGTACAATTGGAGAAGATGGCTATGTTGTTAACCGACGAAAAAACGGAGGAGGTTACTCAATTCGACGCGTATTTTTTTTTTTAATGTATGACAACGCATAACTTTTTCCAGAGTAGTCCGATTTTGATAATTCTTTTTTTATTGGAAAGGGTATACCCCGAAGTTGGTAACATATAAATTTCGAAGAAAAATTTCAACCCTAAGGGTAAGAAAACAGGGGGTAATTGATTGTTAACTCACAGATTTTAATACTGAGTTGTGTATTACAAAAAGTAATCAAAAATTAAGCATGTAGTAATTAGTAGATTATAGCCACAAAAAATTATAAAATAAAAACTTTTTAATAAAAATAAAGAACTTGGTATTGGGGTTGGACAAAGCAAGTTTATTATTTTTCGGTTTTTCGGCGGTTTAATTTTTTTATTAAAAAGTTTTTTTTTCTATTAATTATCACAGTTATGCGTTCTAAACGAATCATGATTTTGTAGATAATCGTATATACTTTATGGCCGTCGAGTAGAAAGTTTGCTGTGAGTGTGATTTTGACAGTTTGGGAAGAAATATTCTTCTGAAATAGTCTACATTTATAGGGACCTAGACTCAGATTGTTAGAAACGAAAGACAAAATGACAGATTGTAGAAGGATATCTACGGTGCGATGCTAAAAATGTAGGAACGAAATGTCACTTTGTATTGAAAAAGCACTGTCTATTCTTCGTAGAAATACAAAGCGTCATGCTAAGCCTACTGGTCACCTGATAAAAAAGCGCAAGCTATTGGGATGATTTATATGCTGTCTGTACGACAGAGACAGCGATCTATAAAACTTATTGGTTATACACGACGCAAGTAACATAAGCTAAAAGACAAGTTCACACATGTTCAAATTTTAGACACACTCACGCTAAAGTTTTTTATCGTCTAAAAACATGTCTGTGTGACCACGTGGTTAAATTACTTGCATCGTGTTATACGTGCCTTAATCAGCGCAAGACCTCTTTTTATTAACCGACTTCAAAAAGAATGAGGTTATCAATTCGACATGTTTATACTTTTTTTTTATGTATGTTCGGGCATAACTCCGTCTTATAAAGACGGATTTGTAAATTTCATATAGATCTGATGATGCTTTTCGGAGACAGACAACGAAACTCTTCAAAAAATTACAGCAAATCAATCGCGAATGCTGCTATCGCATAAATATGTATTGTTTTGACCCCAAGGATGATGTTTCGAATTGGCGTGGGCTAGGTAACTAAAAAGTGAAAAATAAAAACTTTTTTCAAAAAAATAACAATCGACTTCCAAAAAAACACTACAAAGTGCAAAATAACAAATAATTAAAATACCTAGACATCCAAAGTCACCGACTTCCGAAATTAAAGTTATTTTGCACTTTGTAGTGTTTTTTTGGAAGTTGGTTGTTATTTTTTTGAAAAGTTTTTTTTTGTTGAGAAATGAGACTTAGTTTAATTTTAATTATGAATCATTTCTCGTAAGCCCGTATTTATGGTCAACAAAAGTTGTACAACAATGTTGCGCAGGTTTCATTAACTAAGTGATAATTGTAAATATTTTATTTCTGTAAATTTGTTTTAAACACATTATAATTAAATTATGTTTTAAAACTAGATGAGTTTGCTGTTTCCTAACTGACTACTCTGAGATGAAAAACCGAAACAAACTCAGAGGTTACACTATAAAAGTCAAGACATAGTCTGGTCAGGCCGTATGAGGACAATGCAGGAATTAGCCATGTTTGAGTGGATGTGTCCACTCAGTTCACGCATCCGTGCAGGTCAGCTCAATGATTCGACAGGAAATACAAAAGAAAGGACATTTGGGTAGGCCGCATAAAGTATCTACTCAAACTGCCAGATACTGACAAGCCACAGTCATTATATTAATTTCCTAAAATTCCTCCATAAGAGAGTGTCTTGGACTTAATTTATAAACTCTTTGACCTAATCCCTCTGAAGTCAAACCCCCTTATTACAGAACAAGGTTTTTCTTTAGAAGTTAGAACGAAAATAGAATTACAGCTCCTTTTCCAAAACTGACAATTTAGCACTGGACTAACTTGTCAGTTTTGTAAAAGGAGCTGTATTTCGATTTCAGCTAAGTTCTTATTTTAAAAACAGGCTCGAAGGTTTAAAACATACCTAAAGAAAAACCTTGCTACAAAAAGTACAAGACAAGAGTTTGTCTGCACCAGGATAGCCCGGGAAATTCAAATTTTCTTAAGTTTGTTGCAAAAACTGACACTGACCAGCTTACTGCAAAAAAGTAAGTAAATTTGAATGACGCGGGCAACCAGCGCATCGCCTCCTTAAGAATACATATAAGGCTACAGTGTCAAATACTATAACCAACAAAACCCTTTAATAAGCTCTAAATAATATGCATGTATGTAATGTGAATCTTGATCAACTTTTAACCTATTGACCGCCTAGTTTTATGTCGACTGACGCGCCCAGCTCATAAATCGAAAAAGAAATTACGAATAGGGTCGTGCATTTAAACAAGAACTAAGCTAGGGTACAAGGTTGTGTCTGTGTAAGTCCTGCATCTTAAGAACCGCTAACTTCCAAAATACAACCTTGACTTAGTTTGGGAGTTGGTAGATATCTATTATGTGCTGCTATACAACCAAGAAAAAAACAGTGGAAGTGCAAAGTAGGCGTTTCACGCGTACCACAAATAAGCGTTGTTACGCTTACTTGGTCCCAGTCGTGTTATAGCAGCGCGTCGAGTTGCTAGTCTCGCGACAAATTTATTTTTCCGTAGCTATGCCGTATTGTTCAATCTTGGAGCTCAAAAATGTAAGTAAGAGAATAAATCTTAAAAATGGAGATGTTTCTTATCATCGATAAGTACGGTTTTATTTGTTTTCTAATAAAATCTTAGTTAATTTCAATTTACTAATAAATTAATATAACGTCTAGTTAAAATCAACCTTTTAGGATTAAAATAAAGTTTATTTTGGATTGATCGTATTCACTATTTCGTTCTGGAAAGTACTTGCTACTCAATTAGTGATGTAGTCGGATCGGATGTTGGTTTTATCGATAGATATCGATAAAAGATAATTAGTCATATAATATTTATTACAAAATAACATTACGATACAAATATAGGTTGCTTAACATTCATACACGAAATGTATTTTAAGAAGTGTATTAGGTTGCATAGATGCTTTATAGCAAAAATGAAATCCGACTTTTACATAATAACGTAATTCTTATAATTATTTTATTTTCAAATAATACTGATATGAATTACCAAAAATAATACTTTAATTAAACACACTAATAACACAACACAATAGCACTACGGATCACTCTTAAGTCGCACTTGAAGATCGCTTTAGATGTTCTCGCATGTATCGCTTCCAATGAACTACCCCGGGACGCGCTCCGTTCCCGCTTATATAGGGCCCTCGGATAGTTCCAGAACCTTCTACCGTAGAAGCATCTAAAATGTTCGAGTACATATCGGCCTTGACCGAACACATGTCGATAGTTCCAGAAAGTTCTAGCATCGAACTTTCTAGAAAGCTCCTGACCATTAATTCCGCTATTCGATAAGAGATGGCGCTAGTGGTAACCAAACATCAATCGTGCGGCTCAACACTGCCCCCACCTAAGAAATGCTCGTCCCGAGCATTATCGGCCCCATAATAACGCGCCAGTCGATCCACGTGGACTATCTTAGGAGTACCTCTTGCACCTTTCTGTATCCGGTAGGTAACGTCATTGATCTTTGTCACAATCCGGTACGGTCCGTCCCAGTTAGCTTGAAGCTTAGGAGATTTCCCTTTGCTGCGGACGGGATTGTGCAACCACACTAGTGAACCTTCGTCAAACCCTTTATTGTTCATTTTGCGGTCATAACGGGTTTTCATCTTTTCAGACATTTGCAGGCCTGATTGTCTGACGTGCTCATAAATGTCATTCATCTTGTTCCGCAGGTCATTCGCATAATCGGTTATACTGCGGGGGGCATCAGGTGGTATTCCGGTGATCAGGTCTGCAGGTAGCCGTAATTCCCTTCCAAAGTTTGCGAAAGCTGGTGTTACCGATGTGCTTTCATGAACAGCGCTTCGATATGACAACAAAAATGGTTGTATATGCTTGTCCCAATCTCTTTGCCGATTTTCCACAACTTTTGCTAGGTACCTCTCTAATGTCTGATTAAATCGTTCCACCATTCCGTCCGATTGTGGGTGGTAAGAAGTTGTTCTTGTTTTATGAGTACCCATAACACAACAAGTTTCCTGGAATATTTGGGACTCAAAATTCCTTCCTTGATCACTGTGAATCTCTAAAGGTACTCCAAAACGACAGAAGACTTCATGAACTAATTTATCTGCAACTGTCGAAGCTTCTTGATTTGGAATGGCGAAGACTTCCGGCCACTTAGTGAAGTAATCCATCACAACCATGAAATACTTGTTACCACTTTCACTTTCCGGAAACGGCCCCGCAACGTCAAGGGCTATCCTCTCCCATGGTGCACCAACATTGTACAATTTCAATGCACCTCTGCTACGCGTCTGAGGTCCCTTTACAGCTGCACAACTTGTACATTTGCGACACCAGTCTTCGACATCGTCCCGACAGTGGACCCAGTAAAACCGTTCTCTTATCTTCAGTAGAGTCCGTTTTACTCCTAGGTGACCTCCTGAACAACCATTATGGTAAAGCTGGAGAACATCCGGTACTTGAGCTTTAGGGACTACCATTTGTAAATGACAGCTGTTTCCCCGAGCATTTTCCCATTTACGGCACAGGACTCCATCCTGAACCACCAAGCTGTCCCATTGGGCCCAATAGTTCTTTGTGACCGAACTCATTGCTGAGACGTCGCTCCACCTGGGCTTAGGAGCTCTGGCCTTTATCCACTCCAGAATCGGCTTGATGTCTGAATCTTCCTGCTGTGCACGTTGTAGGCTTTCCTTCCACTCGTTGCTGAGGTCTGTCCTGAGCATCCTCACAGGCACTACAGGTGAACACCACGAACCTGATGAAGGTTCAATGACACCATCCGTCACCATTCCCTTAATCATGGTTTCCGGTTCCTTTTCGCAACGCGCTACCGGCAATCTTCTTGGCCGCTGACGGATAGGCAATTCTTCCCTTTCTGCAGTTCGCTTAGGGCAACTGGATCGAAGGTGGCCCCTTTCCCCACAGCCGTAACACCTAGGGCTGTATCTTTTACGATCGCGAACTGTAGCCGCTACAAACTCCTTGACGCGATGGGAACGATGATCCTGCCGCACAGCTTCCACCTCCAGTGCATGGGCCAAGGCGTCCTTAAGCGTTCCGTGGTGACCGAGCCTCACAGCAGCTCTAACTTCAAGGTCCCGGATGCCGTCGATGAATGCCTGCACCAGGTTCCCATCAATAAGCGCAGGTACGGACTGGTACGCTTTTCGAACCAGCTTCTCTACTTCAAGGGCCCACTGCTGCAGGTTTTCGTTACTGCGTTGCACACGATCCTTGAGCTGCGCACGAAACACGTGTTCCAGGTGAGCGTCGCCATATCTAGCCTCCAATGCCTCGAGGAGCTGCTCGTAAGTCACTTCCTTACCGAGAGCTTCCAGCACATTTAAAGCCTGGTCGCGCAGGCCTAGGGTGAGGGCAGTCATGGCCTGACTTTTATTCCACCCGTTCGCCTTCATGACAGCCGCAAACTGAATTTTGTAGGCCGACCAGGAAGAAGTTCCATCGTACGGCGGCACTTTGAATCCACGTAGTGAAGGTGTTGTAGCTACGGGAGCTGCGATTCCATCCCCAAGTTTGAGGTTACCCAACTCTTGCTTGCAATGACGAATGAGCAATGACGTCACTAAACTTGTTGATCTGAGTTTCAGCTTCTGACAAGCGGTTGTCATGCTGGGCAACCTTCTCATTCACCTCCTTCATGTCTTTCCCGAAGGTTGCGTGAAGGTCCTTTATGAGGAGCATCTGCTCTTCCTGTCGGTGCACCTGCTCCTCCTGTCGGCGGGCCTGCTCCTCTTTATCCCGTTTGAGCTGTTCTTCCAATCGGCGAGCTTGTTCCTCCTGTCGGCGGGCCTGTTCCTCCTGTCGGCGGGCCTGTTCCTCCTGTCGGCGGGCCTGCTCCTGCAACATCATCATCAGAGCAGCAAAATCTGGTGCTGGTGATGCTGGAGCAGCTGTGGACGGGCCGGCCTCCGTGGTTGGTAGCTGGCCCTCCGACGTCTGTGGCATTGCTCCACCAAATCGCCTCTGGTCCGTCTCCTGCTGGCGTTGACTCCGGGTACGGATACCCTCCGTGTCGTCTTTAGGTAAAATCGGCATGATTTTAATCCTTGCTTCTGACACCAGTTGTTACGAGCTTGGGGTTCGTGACAATTAAAAACTGCCGATATGAATTACCAAAAATAACACTTTAATTAAACACACTAATAACACAACACAATAGCACTACGGATCACTCTTAAGTCGCACTTGAAGATCGCTTTAGATGTTCTCGCATGTATCGCTTCCAATGAACTACCCCGGGACGCGCTCCGTTCCCGCTTATATAGGGCCCTCGCCTGCCGCCCTGCCTACCGTAGAAGCATCTAAAATGTTCGAGTACATATCGGCCTTGACCGAACACATGTCGATAGTTCCAGAAAGTTCTAGCATCGAACTTTCTAGAAAGCTCCTGACCATTAATTCCGCTATTCGATAAGAGATGGCGCTAGTGGTAACCAAACATCAATCGTGCGGCTCAACAATACTACGTCATTCTTCCTACAGTTTTAATTCTGAACTCCCAACAAGACCTACCCGATTTCTGGTTAAATTCGGCAAAAATATATATCGATAATGTAATTCAAAATTAAATGTATCTGCACTGGTGTGATCTTGCTCGAGTAGCACTAGATATCGGCCTACGACGCGAATGTCAATCTTGCGGTTATTACAATTAAGTTTAAAATTGCGACCACTGAGAATACTGCCATCTATTGTCGAGTAGCGGAATTTTCTTGGCAATCGAATCTAGTTTGACTTTAGATTACAAAACGCTGTAAATACTTTCTGAGCTAAAGCAAAATAAATCCTTTCAATAGAGCATGATGGTTTATTTCCAGATGTAGGATCTGTGGCTTATGCTAGTTTTGACTAAAAGTAAAACGACAAATCAAACGAATTGTTTATTTGTAGTGCATTATATGATTATCGGTTTATTTGTGTGAGTTTGGCTACAACGGTTCCTATAGTAATTTTGTTGCATTGCACTTCCACTGTTTTTTCTTTTCCGTGATTGCAACCCAGTAATCCGAACATTCCAATAATCCGGCGCCCCTTAGTTTAGCTTAGAGAATCTACTGTATTTAAAATCTATACATTATAATAATAATCTTTATTCACAAATTGAAAATAATTATAATCTTAATAGACCAGTTTAAAATCATTAACTGTTTTAAACAATTGACAATGTATGAAGTAGTGTTCCAAATAATAAATAAGTTCTTTTAGATATATTAGTTTAAATTGTATAAAAGTCTTTATTTATGGGCATTACGAAGCGGATGGACTTTGCCCCGTCAACAGTTGTGGTTGTGTCAAACAGTAATAGGACGAAAAGACTTTATAGACAAAAGTTACCTGAAAAATTTAAAATTTCACTGGTTTTTCAAAAAGAAACAGTATTAATATTACAACAAATATTATTCTGAAAGGGGTCTCGTGTGAAATGAAATAACTTCAGATAATTTTGAAATCAGTTCATCTCTCTATAACTTTGACGCACGCAGACTGTAAGAAAACCACAGAAATAAATGCAAAATCATTTATTTACAATTAAGAGGTACAACACCGATAAATATGCTCACTCTTACTTAGCACTCCACCACTTCGTGAGGGAACCACTGCGAGTCTTCAAGACTGTCCCAGAGTGAGAACTCAGGGTCCAGGAATTCTTGGTTCAGTAGGTCTACGTCGATAACTTTCTTGTGATCTGCAAATCAAACGGTAAGCTCAGGTTCGCATTTTTTTTTCGCACTGGATTTAGAACTGTCGCGCAAACGCCGACGGTTGAAAATCCAATTACGTGTTTTTTGACGAGCTAGAATGCACTCGGTTGGATTCTCAACGATCGTGCAACACCGTGAGTTGAAAACAGTGCACGATAAAATCCCCCCACGATATTTTAACGTTCGTGCAAACCTGAACTCTGATATCATAAAAAGAACTTTAACTGAAAACAAAACATGCCAGCAGAAATGAGGTGAGAAGTTCAGTTTATACAGGCTCAAGTTAAATTAACCGGCGGAACCAAAATAAAAAGATTTTCTGAACTAATAATTTCAAGTAACAATAATTGACATCAACACTCATCACATGATCATGATATCAAACAATAAAATGAAACAAACAAATACAGTTAATGTATTTTTATGAGATAGTTAAAATGAAGAGCGTCTAATGAAGTCGTGGCGCTGGTGGCACAAAAATCTAGAACTGTTATTGAAGTCCGTGGCGGTGAAAAGGTTAACTGGAAAGAGTAAATGTTAAAATTATGCCGTCTTGTACAGGCGCCAGCACATCAAGCTACCCCAATCTGTCAAATTTCTTTGATAGATTTTCATCTTTATTCCATAAGCTTAAGGTTCATGTTCAATTGGGAAAATTTTACAGTTTGGGGTAGCTTGATGTTCTGGCGTCTGTACGTTTTAGCACGGTCTTAAAAATATCGCGGCGAGATTTTTCGCGCACTGGATCTTCAGCGCACTGCTGGATCGAGAAACCTACAATAATTAAAAATGATGGAAACAAGAAACTTGTTTTAAAAGGATGACTATTAGACTGACATGAATAAGCAATCTCATGCAGTCGGAGGCATCTTTTTAAATTTAACAATAAAGACCTTTCAAAAAAACCAAAAAAAAATAAGGTTCACTTTTTACGCAGTCGCGTTCTTTTTTAGTTTTCGCAGTAAATAGTTGCAAGCTTTTCATGAAACCCTTTATTTTGATACCCCACTCAATAGGTTTTGAGAAAATCTAGGGCGCGATAAAATCCCACCGCGATATTTTTACGTCCGTGCGAACTTACTCTAATTCCCGACTTACCTAATCGTCGCGCGTCGGTTCGAACCTATGCAAGCGTGCACTATTCTTCGCGCCTATTCATTACATCACCACTTAGAATGCTAACAATGTGGAATCTAAATGTTTTAGGATAAAACTAAAAATCCGAGACACGTGACGTCCACCCACTGGAACTTGGATACCCAGCCTTACACATTCTGAGAGACGAGACCTGTACCTATCTCAAGTATGAAAACATTAAATTCATAGGATGATTTGATTACGTGTACAAAATTCCGAACCTTTATCCATACGTGAGTATACTCGACTTACCAACTAATGCGAGCTCGTCGTTCTGCGTCTTGGCCGCCGGCGCCTGCGCGGGGTCAACGACCGGCACGGTCTGCGCCGGCGCCGCGCCCGGCTCCCCCTGCCCGTAGTAGCCAGACCACGCAGAGTAGTTCTGCCAGTATGCAGACGGATCATAGTATTGATTGTACTCCTATAAAGTAAAATGTTACTTCATATGTACAACATCCTGACAGTCTATCCGTCAAGCCATTATCCAGGGTCCGCTTTTTCTTTAGTTTCATTGCGATGAAGTTTTTAAAGATGCAAGCTTGTTCCGAAGCAGTTCTTCTTGATTTTGATTTGTTAAGCAATAAGCGGTGGCCTACAGATATCGTCAGTGTTGAAAATTGAAAATATTGGCATATTATTTCCATAATTAAGTCTACTACTTTTAACCTTAACCGTTCTATCAAATTATTGTACTCTATTTTGATCAAAAATCTACAGAATGTATGAGAGTATTGTGGGGCGATGCCAATGGTTTCAATTTAATTCTGTATCTTTTCATCCAGGTTAAATGCATATTCCCCAAGCCATCTGCATGGCTATTTGTAGTGCTGAAAAGCAAGCTATATAATGAAAGATGGAGATGGATACTGGAGGTGAAATTCCCGCCATTTGGCGCCAGCAGCACGTGTTACGTAGCATCCACACTTGGAAAGAATGCAAGCAAATTAGTTCTTTGTTTTTATCTACTAAATCCACTTACCGTTCCACCGCTGAATGTCGAATTAGGAGTGGATGGAGCTGATGAGTTCTGTGCGGAGTTGTTGCACTTAGGTTTAGGCACTGCGGTGCAGATCTTCAAAGGTTTAGAACCAAGTCCATTGTATCCATTCATTGCATACAAAGCATTCCGTTGCTCCTCCTCATTACCAAACCTCACAAAACCATAGCCTTTTGTATATCCTGAGGTGTCCAAGATAACTGTAATGATAACAATATTAATTTTAATAAACATCCAAAAAGAAACCCATGGAACCGGTAATTCCACGCATTTCCATAATAGGAAAAGAAAGAAAAATTGATTTATTTGCTACAGAAACACATACAAAAAGATAAGTACACGTACAAAACATGAAAACAAAACAGATTAAGACAAGAGAAAGATTAGATAATAGTGAATGTTAAAAAGGCATACCTTTTGCAGTTTTTATTGACGAATACTTGGACGCAAAGATTCTGTAGAGTGAGTAGTCATCAACATCAGGGCTCAGGTCTCCAACCCACACGGAAAATTCTCTTTCTGTTTGCATGTTAGCACGAGCTTCCCGTGATGCAGTGTTTAGGCGGAACCTCACCACGGGAAATGTCCCTGGGATCGGTTTTCCATTCAGTTTGTGCATGGCATCTATTGCTTCATCATCTGTCTGAAATAGAGATAGATCTTTCAAACATGAGCTGTTAGGAGCAATGGTAATCATGGATTTTAAAAAGTAGTTGTAGTTGTATAATATTAAGTTTTCTGGCTCAAGACCGGTCGAAGTGGAGGAGCCTGGGGGAGGCCTATGTCCAGCAGTGGACGTCTTTCGGCTGATATGATGATGATGAAGTTTTCTGGCTCTATTGTATATTGAATATTATGTTGAATGCAAATGAGAGTGGGCGCTGGTACCTATATCACAAGATATTATCTTATCTTAGGTATCAGTAGCAAATCTAAAATGTAAAATAATGTAACTACCTTTTGGACAATTTTTTTTTTTTTTTGTAAACCTGTTTATATCAATTTTGAAGGTGCAAATAAACATTTTATTATTTATTTATTTAGTTCTAAACTTTTGTAATAAACTGTTGTTTTAAAAGTTTTCACAATACCTGAAAATGTACAAAGGCATATCCGGCTGGTTCCCCAGTAAATTTGTTTCTCATGACTTTCACAGCCAGTGGACGCTGCCCCATCCGATTGAAGGCAGCCATGATGAAACTCTCCGTCATATTCGGCTCCAACTAAAACAAAACATCATTATTTAGGTATACATCTTCAAGAAAACTTCTACAAGTTTTAAATATCAGCCTTTAACTATCCCACAGCCCGCAGTGCTCAAGAAAGATTGGCAATATCAAATTTATATCAACTATAAATTTGAAAGTTAGGATTCTACCTATATCTGAGTAAAAGATTGTACAGCAATCTCTATTTTCTTGTGATATGTCAGGGGGCATGTATGAGTAGAAGAATAATAATAAATAAATAAAATAGCCTTTTATTCAGACAATACTGTTACACAAAATTAGTTAATATTAAAATATATCTGTTCTTCAGTTTCACTGTCTGTTTGCCTTTTGGCAAAGGCCTCCTCCAACTATCTCCACCTTGTCCGGTCTTTTGCTGTCCTTGTCCATATATTAGTGTTGCCTACTGCCTTCTTAATGTTGTCTGCCCATCTTCTAAACGGTCTCTCGGTCACTTGTCCTTTCCCCTTATAGTATGACCTGCCCATCTCCATTTTATTTTTTCAATTTGACTGTTAAATCTTCAATTTTGGTTTTCTTTCTTATTGCTCTGTTTCGGATCTTGTCACTTTTTCGTTTGTTCAGCATGCTCCTTTCCATGGCGACTTGGCAGACTTCTAGTTTTTTAAGTTGGATTTTGTTCGCGCCTATGTTTGGCGTCCATATGTAAGGACGGGCAGTATGCAAGTGTTAAATAATTTGGCTTTTATGGGCATAGCCATATCTATGTTTACCCTCCGACAGGAAAAGAAAGAGTAGAAGAATAATATTATGTAATTATGAATTACATTTTATATACATTAGCACTCTTATTTATGAACATTGCTTAAAGTTAAAACATGAGGATAAGCTGTCAAAAATGTATGGTTCAACGAGGGTTCAACAGACGCTAATCACTACTTAAATTAAAGCAACGTTTATAAATAGGGGGAATATCTAAAAAAAGGTTAATCAGACGGCCTAAGACGGTTTATATCCCACAAAAATGATTGGATCCCGTGGGAATGTTCATGAGGCCAATAAAACTACTGACTACAGTGGTAGCTGTGCTCAGTAATAAATTAATTTAGTTTATTAATTTATGTGTAAAGGTAAGCTGGTAAGCTTTACACATAAATTAGAATTTATCATATTTGATAGTTTCTTCAGAATGTAAATAATATTTGCAAAGACGATATCTTTTAGGATGATATTGTTTGAAAAGTATCTAATACTTACGCTGCCCATCCATAGTTGACACTGCATAGACATGATGTAAACTAAAACTTTTACTATCTGGATAGGAAATGAATGATTTATTTACAAATATTTCCACAACAACAACTAAATACGTCCTTCGCGAAGATGCGTGCCATTGCCATGCGAATTATGCGAACAGTGTTGCCAACTTGCCAACTCCTATAAATTCGAGTCGCTAGACTTAATGTCAAAAGTCGCCAGAAAGTCGCTAAAACAGATTTTATCAGCAGGATTAGCACGAAAACCGTAGAGAAGCGTTTTATCGACGGAAGAGTAGACAAAAATAACGTTAACGTGTAGACAGGTGACAGTGTTGTACCCAGAAATGTAGACAAGCGATTTCTATTCTACGGTAGAGTAGAAATAGAAAGCGTCATGCAGCCTGCTGGAGCGGACTCAGGATTTTGTTCTGGGAAGAAGAGGCTAGTGGTGGTATTTAATTATAATTTAAATACATAAAAAACACGAATGTTTATTTAAACTAGATGATTTCCGAACGCTCTCAATTTTTATATATATCTAGTTTGGGGTAGCTTGATGTGCTGGCGTCTGTACTCCAAAAGTCGGCAGATAAGTCGCTAAAACATTTTTGTCGCCAAATCTTATTTTGTGTCGCTAAGACATAAACGAAAGTCGCCATTTCTAGCGACAAAGTCGCTAAATTGGCAACACTGATTCGAAACTGTCACTAGGGTAGGGATACGGGATACGCAAAAAGCATCGATACTTTTGTTTCGATACCAAGTACTTTTGGAATCGATACTTCTGAGGTATGAAAAAACTTTTTCGTGGTAGTCGGATTTGCAAAGTAAGTCGGAGAAAAAACGATCGAACGAAAACGTTTCTTACGAACACTGCCATAGCGATGAAGTTGTAGTGCTTGACAATGCGTACAAAAAAGTCAGCGACAGCATACGTCTAACTTTTATATTTATCACAAAAAGCTGATTTTGATATAAAAAATAATATAAATTGTAAGATCATGGTTATTGGTCATAAATATCAACAATTATGAATTCTTATCAAAATAAGTAAATTTATCGTCTCAGGTGTTTAAAACAAAAGACTTCCCTTTAAATGCATACAATTTGGGCGAATGGTTAAAGAGATAATACGACATAGGTATGGAACCGCGACCATGTCGTAACCTATTGAGTTTTATAAAAATGTTCACCACCCAACAAAGTGGGCACGGGTCAGCTATTTCTAATAAATAATCAGCTTATGAAAATATAGTATATCCGAAGGACAGTAAACGCAAATGCCAGCCCGTGTCAACAAACTCCTCGGAATCGGAAACTGACACCATGGATTTCTGGAGTCAAAATAAACAACTGGCTCATGCAAGACGTCAGAGGACAACTGAAGGGGAAAGGGACGAGAGCGGACTATACCTTTAGAATCAAGTATATCTTTGCACGCGTGGGAAGAAATGAAATTCGTTTACCCAGAGCTAGTTAACCTAGTGAAAAAATACTTAACTATTCCAGCAACTTCAGTGTCTTCGGAGAGGCTTTTTTCACGAGCCATTATGACAGAGAATCGTAATCGCTTGAGTGGATCCCGCCTGGATAAAATTGTATTAATGTCGGATTGCACAGAGGAAGATTGGCAGTTTTCTAAATAATTTAGTACCTAATCATTATGACAGTCTTTTTGTGAGTTTTATTGTGTTTAGTCGTGTAATTTTAATTAAAAAAAAAACATTTTAATTTTTATTGTTGTATTGATTTTGAGAATAACGTACCTACGTTTACGTATGTTATGTCTAAGTTTCTGAATATCTATTGGATATTAGTGACTATTTCGTGAGAAACGTTCGTGATAGATTTTTTTGCGAAACTTAGCAACACAAACCACACTCCATTCAGGTTATTTTATGTATTAAAAAGTACTCGATACATTCAGGTATCGATACTTTGATAAGATACTTTTTTGGGATCGATACTTTTGAAACGATACTGGTATCGAGTGAAGTCTCGATACTTTTGAAATTTTTCGTATCCCTAACTGTCACATCAACCGTCACAGTGACATGAATTTTAATTAGATTCAACAGATAATGTAAATGATACCGACCGAATTATTCAATCAATTCAAATCAATTTCACTTCCTGATTATTCGACTAAAAAAAGAAAGAAAATTGAAGTAAAGTTTTTGAACCGAGCATCTTTATTAAAAAAAGATTTTTTGTCAGGACTCAGCAAAGAGTACTTTAGACTGAAATAGAGACCAATCTTGTTCCGTGGAACGAGTCATTTGCGTTCGTGAAGAAACTAGCGCCATCTGATTTTCATAGTTAGAACTACCTTTGGATAGTACACCGGTATGCCTACAGCTATATAAATATATACATATATATATTTAGAGATTTTTTATTTTATTATGTAGTAAGTAAATATTCATTTCAAGAATTGATGAAATACACTTTAGCGTTGCATGTTTTTATTACTATGAAACGAAGGCCAAGTTCCGAGATACGGTAATATCGATTTGAGCGGGCTCACACCCGTTCCGAATAGGGTATTTTCCGATTCGATAAAAACAATTTTAATTTGAAGATTGGGACGATATATTCAACAGAAAAATAAAAATAAATTTATTAATACACATTTTCTCAATTAAAAACGATTACAATCTAATTTATTTTTCGTTGTTTGAATTTACCTCCAAACGGCACCGGTACAAATACTTAGTTTAGCGCAGTTTTGAAAGTATTTGTGCACAGAGGCACCGCACACCAGTAATATTACTTTCTACCCATTAAAAATCTTGTTAATTATAAACTCGAGATTATTTACTTACTAACTACTGTCGTCGTCACGTGATAAAAATAAATAAATTTGGTTTAAATCGTTTTTAATTGAGAAAATGGAGATAAATCAATTTACTTTTATTTTTCTGTTACATAATTTCGTCCCAATCTTCAAATTAGATTAGTTTTTAATAAATTGGAAAATACCCTATTGGCACGAGTGCGATAACGAGGTCCCGTGAATCGTTATAGATGATGTCATGACATGCGCCATCTTGCGACAACGCCGACTATGCGTTATACTATTATCACCGTGAGCGCTGTCAAAAACGACAGTTGTGCTGTTGTGTTTTCAGTCGCATCGAATCTTTAGCTAACTTAGATTTATTTGAAATAGTGCTTCTATCTAAGAAGAATTGTGGTGCATACAAGTTTAATTTTTAGGTGTCAGAATCGTGTTATATAACTCGGAACGCAAAATATCGCTGTGAGCGCTCACAGCAGCACTATTTTTCCTATTGCAAACTACCGGCGCAAGCGAATGTCTGCTAAGGCAAAGACATTTGTTTTATGCTTACCAGTTTATTGTTAATAAAACCACTAAGGCCATCACCTAAGTAACACATAAGTACCATCACCCCAATGAATGTTTGCAAATGTTTGTATAAATTAAATACTGTGTGTGATTATATTTATGATTGATTAAAAAATAGTAAATTGTTATACTGTGCGATAAATGTAATTAAATCCAATAACAATAATCCTTTTCTTGGGAAACCTGAAGGCGATTTAAAATAGGTATACTAGTAGTAAAGAGCTATCGGAGGTTCGCAATGTTGACAAGAGTAAGAGTTGCTATTTGTTTAGCACCATCTATTCGAATTAAAATTAAAATTGCTACAGAGCTGCCATCTCATATCTTTATTTGAAATAAATTTCATCGATTATAATCCAACAAAAAATCCGTGATTTTGTATCATTGTACAGACGCCAGCAGGTCAAGCTATCCCAAACTGTCAAATTTTCCCAATTGAACATAAACCTTATACCTTTGCAATAAAGTTGAAAAACTATCAAAGAAATTTGACAATTGGGGTAGCTTGATGTGCTGGCCTCTGTACAAATAACTGGGGTGGGGACAGCAATGGGTATGTACATACAGAGGCCAGCACATCAAGCTACCCCAATCTGTTGTGTATTTGGGATAGCTTGACCTGCTGGCGACTGTACTAAGATTGAGCGCCGCCTGGGATTCAGGCATCAAGGCCCTTATGGTGTTAGTATTATTTTATCTTATCCTTAATCTTATCTTATTTCATCTCTCTTAGGTTTTGTGACACTGTCTGTCATATCATAGGTATTAAATGGATGGCTCAGAATAATGGCATTATAAATGTTATTCTTTTTGTTTTCGTTATTATAATTGTTAGTTATTCATTTCACACAGTTCCTATTACAGATAAAAGATTATGCCAACCCCAACAAACTTAACATAGTTGAAAAAAGGCTAGGCAGATAGATTGATTACATAGAACCTACTGATCAAGTTTTTTAAATTGATTCCAATAGGCTGTGTTGATATTCTGGAAGGTTTTACGTAGAACTATATTTATGACTAAGCAAAAATAGATTTTTATCAACAGAGCCAAAATATTGGTTTGAAATGTGTATGCGCAGTGCATAGACATAAAAATATGGACTGGAAATACCTACAAAAAAAGGTGCCAACCTACAACTCATAATGTCTCATAAAATGGCCGCCGATGCTAAGCAACGGTACATCACTATACTATTATGACATTATTGTAAACAAAACTAAGTATTTTTAAATTATAAAAAGGTCTGATACACGGAAATTAACCCAAATATAAATATTTTACCCATAAATTCATGATTGCGTAACGATTTTATCATCGAATGTGTATTAATATTGTACAATTGCATGAAAACCGGCTCCTAACCTGTGCAAAGACAAATTATGGATGATTTTCATTCTTTCTTGCTCCACACTTTACAATACAACACACAGGCATGTTCAATTGCTGTTTTCCAACATTTACATGCAGTTTTAAAGGTAAACTTTTCGTAATGTTCTCGCAAATCTCATTAACACAAAACATAAACAACCATTTGACAGCAAAACTACTACGAAACTTGTCGCTAAAGATGGCCGAAAAGGCACTTACTAATGTCGCGTTCCGAAATTCAACAAAAGTGATAATATCGCGAACCCGACCAAATCGAATAGTCAAAAAAATTAAGAGCTATCAGATCATTAGTACTGATTTTTATTTTGGTTGGCTTCGCGAAATTATCACTTTTGTTGAATTTCGAAATGCGACACTACAACTGTCCCTACGTCATGACAAAATGTTGCAATTATAAGCAACAACTTAAATGGTGTTGTCTCTTTTATCAAATACGATTATTTTACTAGAAAGAAAGAGACAAAACGATATTTCACATTCTGTATCGTATTTCACTCGTATTTGTATAAGCAAATGTATGTATAGAATAACGCGGCACCTCCATGTTTTTCATATCTCAATGGCGCAGTGCCATTTTGGTATTCTAATCAAAGAGTACAGATTCTAATCTGTGGTCGTGTGGCTAGTTTTTAGTGCGGATTTGCAATCTGTGGTCGACAATGACGTGTGAGGGTGAGGAGTACGAGAATATGTCATCATCGAACCAAGCAAGGCGAACGAGACAAGTGGATTAAAAGATAACAAAAGCATATCTTCAAATGTGTAAAGTGAAAGTGCTACTCACAAAGAAATGTGTTTATAAAATTATCAATATATTTATAGTAAGAACATCTCCAAAAAGTATAAGGTAAATATTCTTAACGTTCACTTGCCATTCTTACATTATCAGGTCAATAATATCACAGAAATGTCACGACTTGATAACATTGACGCATTGGAAAAGCAATTAGCTGAACTGCAAATGGCTAAGGACTTAAATAACTCTGGCAAAGTAAAAAAGATACCACCAGCCGTACCGCCAAAAAAGAAGGCTCAACCTCAAGTTCCACACAGTGCTGTTGTAAGCACTATTTGTGAGCCGTCGTATTCGGCAATGATCATGCCGACTACAAATAATAATATAACGTATAGTAACACACTGCCAGGCAATGTGCGCCCCCATATTCATAAAGATTACGCAAACGTAAACCAATTGAATCTGGCCACTTTTAACCATTCCTACAGACAGAACTTACCCATGCCACCTAAGAGTTACAATGCAACATACAGCAATATACCTCCATACAGAAGCAATGATAACCTGCCTCCGGTGCCGCCGCCACCGCCGCCGCCACCTCCACCACCATCAATTTCTATTGCATCATCGAAACCATACAATGTGAGCCAAAATAATGAAGAATATTTGCCACCACCATCACCTGTAAGCTCTAACTACAGTGAGTTGGTCAGAGCTACTGCAAACTTGAACTATAATCAAGAAAGACCGTCTTACCCACCTATTTACCAAAATGAGTTTCCTGAATATGGGGTCTCACAAACCTCAACCTATGAGTCACTTTATGAGCCTATTAACCCACGTCCACACAGCAACATGTCATCGCAATCTAATTCCTTACACAATTATCGCAATAACTTGTCTAACACAAGCAAATCACCACTGCATAAAGAAGAAGAGGTGGACGCACTTACCAATCTGCTTGTGAAGTCTATAACAGACAGTCAGGATTTAGATGTATTTGGAACATGTGTTAAATGCGATGGGAAAGTGATAGGTGAGAGCTCTGGATGCACAGCAATGGGAAACATGTACCATGTGACGTGCTTCTGTTGTCACCGCTGTAATGTAAACTTGCAAGGGAAACCATTTTATGCTGTGGAAGGACAGCCATACTGTGAAACTGATTACTATGAAACCTTAGAGAAATGTTCTGTATGTGATATGCCAATCCTAGATAGGATTTTGCGAGCTACTGGGAAACCTTACCACCCCAACTGTTTCACTTGCGTTGTATGTGGAAAAAGTCTGGATGGAATACCATTCACTGTTGATGCCATGAATCAGATTCATTGTATTGAGGATTTCCATAAGAAATTTGCTCCACGCTGTTGTGTTTGTGAATTGCCTATTATGCCAGAAGAAGGCGAAGAAGAGACTGTCAGAGTGGTAGCATTGGATCGTAGTTTCCACGTGAGATGTTACCGATGTGAAGACTGTGGGCTCTTACTGTCTTCAGAGTCAGAAGGTCGAGGATGTTACCCACTTGATGATCATATTCTTTGTCGAAACTGCAACGCTCATCGCATCCGCCTTCTCACAAATGTTATGACGACTGATCTTTAAACGTTTTGCTCATAATAACCCAACTAAAGCAATATCTTTTTCATACTCTGTAATAATCCCACTATAATGTTTTTTATTCAATCTTAGTTCTTATCATAAAGTGTAACTCAGCTTATCATTATTTTAATAACTTATATAATATATTTTTGTAGTTATAGAAGTAAACAGCTATTTTGATCATTTTAGCTGGTAATATGTTCTAGTGATAATGTGCTAAGTAGTACTGGAGTTATTCCTATATATATGCATATTTTGAGCCATTGTATTCTATAAGAAGACTGTTATCAGAGTAATATTTGTCAATTTTATTATAATGTTAGTGGTTAATGGAAAATAATTTAATTGGTTTTTATTATAACTGCATAATGTGATAATCGAGACAATATTGTTGTGTATTTATGAAGCATTATAAATGCTATAAAATCGTTTATTTGATTAAATTAGTGTAGCTACATGTTTTGTAATCATTTTATTGTGGCAGCATATTATTTTTATAATATTGTAATAAAAATATTCTATTTTACTTTATCGTGGATTATTTACAAAAATAGTGCAAATATTTAAATAAAATTTATTTTATTTCTATAGAATTAACTATGAGTAATTATAGTTTACAATACTGGCTTAACATACAAATATAAAGGCAAGTTTTCGATATGTCTTAGTTCCTTAATTTCACAATATTATCACAAAAACACTAAAAACACAGTCACAATCATTCATTCTGAACTTTTCTAGACACGAAGCTGCTAATTTTTCGATATTAATATCACATTATGGAAGACTACAACGGTCATCAGTACTACTGTAATAATCTTATCTTACTAAAAGTCTGAACAACACAGACCACGTTTTAAATCAAAGAAAATTTTATATATTGTATAAATTGTAAAACTATGGTAGTATAAAATGACTACACTCATTTTGAGATCCATGTTCACAATGACTTCATTGCTTGTGGCAATAAAATAGAAAAAAAACTAGGAACCAGATAATCACATAATGTAACTACCAATTTACACCTTATGTCTTAATTTCGTATTGAATTTTGGTGGGCTTAAAACTTGTTTCATAAATAAGGATCGTTTTTCCTTAATGTTTTTAGACATGATCAAGTCGCATCCAGCAGCACTTGGAAGAGTTTCACTAGTTTCAAAAGATGAATTATCATAATTTTGCTGCCGTGGTATTGTCCTTACTCCTTGATCTAGGTCAAATTGGTTTTTAACATTAACAACGCTAGGATCAGTTTGCGGCTGACTTATTTCACATGAGCGGTATAACATTTCTTCGTCAGAGTTTAAATTTAGCCTAGGCTCAAACCTTTCTCTCAAAATAGAAAACTTTCGTCGTGGTCGACTTCTCGCTCCTTTCTTAACATTTGATATTTTCGATGTTGACGTGTTGACTACTGGCATTGCAGTCTCTTTCTGTATCAGTGACTGTAAAGATGTCGATATTTTGTTTGAAGAACAGTCTTCAATCGAGTTAGTAGGAGCAGAGCTTTCCGAAACTAACTGCCACAAAAAATCAATGTCCTTATTTGAAAAATCGTGTTGGTTTGGTTCAGGTTTAACATTATTTTTTTTGCCTGGTAGTTTGATATTACTTGAATTCGATTTTTGACGACGTTTCGTATTTTTATTGTATGCAGTAACATTTTCTCCACTATGTAAATCTGTGGATGTTGATGACATATTTGAAACATTTAGCTCTTTTTTAACCATCTCAAATTTTGTTCTTTCGTTAATGTTCATGCAGTTTTCCTTTTCTGGCAAAGATTCCATTATATTGCTTGGGTCAAACTTCGAAGGTTCTTTCCATAGTGCTTGTTTTAAATCAATTTTCGTAGATGTGTTGAATTGAGGTGAGTCCCATAAATGTTCTCGCCTGTAGTATAAATTTCTTGGGGAATTTGTAACAGTCGATTTACGAATTTCATCTATTGTTGCGACCAGAGAGCTTTCAGAATTCAATCTTTTCTTTTTCGAGGAATCTATATCGCCAAGGTCATCTAACTCTTCCATTATAGGTTCTAAATGGTTAGGATCCTTACTAACATCAGTCATGCATGGTTTTGCTAAGAAGGTATCATCATGAGAAACGAATGTATTGGTATAATCATCCTGATTGGTTCTATCAAACTTCACAAATACATTCGAGTAGGTATGAGGCTTTTTAGGAAAAGGTGGTGCAGCCAAAATAGCATTTTTGAGATCTTGTGAAACACAGCTACTTATCTCAGAGCTACCTGACGTTAACGTGTCTCTTCTTCTGTCTCTTACCACACTTCCATCATGAAGCCAGTTTTCTATATCAGAATATCCATTCCAGGATCTCAGTCCCCAGGCTTCACGAGCAATATTTACGGCACATATATTTTCATAATCATGAACTGACAAAACCTCCGTTGGAGTATCTAACTCACGTGGTTTCGAAGGGAACAAGTCCGTTCCTATTCCATTCTTATTTTTATCCTTTTTGGCATACATTTCCTTGAGGATATCTAAAGCTATCCTTTGGATGTTTTCGATATCTGCATCTTGGTTTCCAACTTTAATATTCTTGAGAGCACTCAAACATAACTTTTGGACAATATTTTCGTTAAATGTGTTTATATCCGAGCTATTGATATCGCTGAAGCTAAGGTCTAAATCCATATCAATAGAGTCAGAAGAAGTCTTTTTATTAGAACCATCTGTATCGTGACTGATCTCAGAACTGTCCGTCTTTAACATTTTCATAAATTCTTCATTAATTAAATTACAAACGTCTAGGTTGATATTAGTTAAATTGTCTCTTAATGCATCTGAGGAACATATGCCTCTACGCTTGTGCAAGTTTAAATTGCTGGAAGTTATTTCGTCTATTGAGCTTTCTAAATTCTCCATGGAACTTAATTTCAATGTTAACTCTGTTGGAGAGCAAATAGCTATTTTTTTGTTGTTTTTATGTTTGTATTCATCTTCGTGCAAAATCGATTGAGGTGTGTTTTCAACCGTGTAAAAATCAACGCTAGAAACCTCTAAGCTATTGCTTCCGATAGGCGCCGATGTAAATGTAGGTGTACCAGATCTAGCTATCCAGTGCTCCAATAAAAACTTTTTATCAGCGTTTTCACTTTCCTGCCTCTGAGCTTGTTCAGTTGACACATCTTTGCTGTAAATAAACATAAATACTCTTATAAAGATTTTTGTCTTCTAAGTTATCATAACAACAGGTACCAGACATTTGTTTTTATTTTTTTAATACCTTGACCTGGCGTCAGTTTCTTCTTCTTTCCGAGAACTTTTAAATGATCGGACATGGTTTAGACTGCTGCCTTGATCTCTTTTAGTATTTGATTCTTGTATATCAACTTTATTGTTCAATTCGATGTCTTCATTTTTCCATGAAATAGGTCCCGTTGAATGAAAATATCTATAGTATAATATCATAGAAAGAATGCCTGAAAACGATAAAAAAACTTAAAATCCGATTGAAAAAAATAATTAATATTAAAAACCGTTTGTGTTAACTTACCAACTATTGTACCACATATGATACAAATGGCTGCAGCAATGGACCATGGTTTCTTTTGCCGCTCAGTTTCAGTAATAAGCACATACAAAAATAAGCTTCCAAAGTTTTGTGATATCATCAACGTATAAAACAACATCAAGCGATATCGCGTATGGCCCTCCCGCAAATTAATATAACAGAAACAATAAACGAAGCCCATGACAACATTGTAAAGAGTTTCTTCTAATTTATTCGGACAAAATGTAGTTTTTTGCACGACAATCCAAAAAGTCATTGCAAACCAATGCAAACCTGCAAATATAAAGAGGATTACTTGGTATTACGCTTTAGCTTTACGCTAAAATTAAGAATGGTAACCAAGCGAAAGAAAAATACTTAAGTAAGTACCTAATTTAAAATATCTTACCTAAAGGTATTAATGTCCAGATACCAAAAATTATAGTAAATAGCAAAATTCCTGGAATTCTTCCGATTAACATTCCGAAATGCCATATCAATTTTAGCAGAAATGAATTCCAACTGAAATTCTCATTGGAAAATGCTGTAATACTGTAGATATATGTCGCGCAACCCCAAATAATCGACGCGATTGACGCCGATAAAGCAAACACTGAAAATGAAAACGAATTTAGATATTATTTTTATTTTCAATTTATCAAACTAACATCACACAACACTTCGGTTTACCTACAGAAAAGGAAAGGATAAAAGATCAAAAATAATTTACCTTTTGTATAGTAATTTTCATCTAAAGTAACAATAGCATATGTTTGTAATATTACTTGTGGCACTGTTCCAATAAAAATATACAAAAAATGCAACAAACTCAAATCATTTCTTTGAGAAATTAATTTATGAGTTTTTATAGATTCTAGATTTTTGCACACAAATACTTTGCGGAGAAATATTATATATCTGGAATAAAAATGCACACATCAATTACAGAAAAAAGTTATGCACCTAAATTATTTGTAATCACTAATACTTTACCTTTCTAGTAAACCAACGAGGCAAATATGAGTAATCCAATGGCGCAAACTTGATTTTTGGTCAGTAACAAGCCACCTTATTGAAAACATATTTATAAGAATATTTGGAGTTACTATAAAAATTAATGTGCCAAATGCCCAGTAAAGATGTCCATCTTTACAATATTCGGCAAAAACTATTACATCTGTAACGACAATTTAACATTTATAAGTTGTTTATAAGTTACATGGTTCATGGATATTTTACCTAATTACCTATTACTCCGGCTTAAATTCAAATTATAACAGAAAAACATTCAGTGACTACATAAACTTTGAAATTTATCAAATTTTATAAAAGATATTCTCACCTGTCGTTAAATCAGCTAATATTGTAACAAGTGATATAAATACACATAAAACATGAATGATACAAAAGTTTTCATCTTGATTGTTTGATGTTTTACTTTCTATGTTATGGTTTCCAAATCTACAAGCCTCCGCCATTCTAAAAATTCATTCATATACACATATTGAAAACAAACAAAATAAACTTCAGCTTACTGTCTTGCTGTCATTACTACTATTTCAGAATCGTCTAATATTTAATTTATCGAAATCTCAGAAGTATCTCTCAAGTTATCTATTGTACGTCAAATTCAACAAACCAATACAATCAATACTAGTTCAATGCCGTAAGTCACAGCGCAGCGTGGGCGCATATAATAAAGGCAAACTTTTGTTCACGCATTGCAGCAGGGCAGGACGACTTGTGCCACCACCCCACACAGATAATATATTAAAACTCGATGTGACTGGATGTGACAGTGTTTAGGATATCGGACGTTTTATGATGCATTCTAGAAATTCTTGTGGAATTTCCCAAGCCATTACAAAGGCGCTTTTCTTATTATAGACTTGATACACGCACATTAAAAGCAGTACGTTGACATTTTTACAAAAACAAAGGCATTTACATTTATAAAAAAAATCGACTAAAATATCTGATTGAATGATTCCCGACTATTATGTTATCTGTGGTCTTGGGCATGGATATTTTGTTGTGGTTAGCCAATCTGTGGTTTTTATTATTATTTGCAAATAAAGACAATGTCAAAATTTTAAAAATATTTGGGGGAGAGGCGAAAGATGCAGTAATTAATTTATTAGTGTTATATTGAGCACAACAACAACTAAGAAATATGATTCATGACGCTCTACTAATCCTTTGGGACTGTTCTCGTGCTACTGAAAAGGGACGAGAGGTAATGTTTATCGATCATTGTTTCCAAGTAAAGCTAAAGGCTAAAGGTAAACTGTAACGAAATCATTTCATAACTTTACAGAACGACCTAGTAGAATACGCCAATCAGGGAGATTCAGAAATATTTGGAAGAATAAATGACATCGCCAAGAGTCACCATAGAATTCAAAGTTTTGTTGAAGCTACGGGATTTCGCTCCAGGAAGAGTCATGCAGGTTAATTTGTTTTTTTTTTATACAGACAGTGAACCTATACTCTGCATATTTTAGACTCGTTTTTTTAAATAGAAAACTTTCATATCATTAATTTACAATTTCTTCATGACTGGTCGACACTGCGTGACCAGAGCTGCCGGTTTTCTCGGCACGTTTCCGGTTGACAGCTATTCGGACGATTAATTTGATGCTTAAGTAACCAAAAAACAAAAGGATTTCTTGTATATTTATTAAGTTAGTAATTTAATTAATACCTAGTACATAGTTGCATAAAAAATTGTATTACTTTCAAAATGTATTAATTAAATCTTTATTAGCAGGACTCAAGATGTGTGGTCTATACTCGCAAGCACTCAGTGAAGGCTTTTCCGAAGTTCTACAGTCCTACAAGCTAAATCTAATGGAAGTGGAGAGCTTAGTCATAGGCAACCATACCTATACCCTATCATTTGTGTACAGTTACGTAGAGAAGTACTGTGGGTTGTTCAACACTTTGAATAAGATTATAGCCACTATTGAGCAGCGGAAACTGACCGGGTGTCAGATACTAAGTTTGCTGCATCGGTATATTTTGAATGGCAATGAAAGAGTGCATGAAGCAATTGTAAGGTAATTTCTTTTAAATGAAATATAAGTTAAAAGAAGAGGGTGAAAACATCCTGTTTCTGATGTTGTGTAATGTTGTTAAGGGTGCATTCCGTATTAGACAAAGAGTGATAATATCGCGAAGCCAACCAAAATAAAAATCAGTACTAATGATCTGATAGCTCTTAAATTTTTGGACTATTCAATTTGGTTGGGTTCGCGATATTATCACTTTTGTTGCATTTCGGAACACGGCATAAGTAGGAAGCGCCAAAGTAGCCTGCAAAATTCTAATTATTAATTAGGTATGTTGAAACTGTTTGTACTAGAAAACCAGTGTGAGACAACATCTGTCTGGGTGTATGTTGTACAAAATATGATTTGCAACCATATGATGTGCATAATATAGGTATTTACTGATTAAAATCATCAGTACACACCCTCAAAAGGTTATTGGGGCTTTTGGCTAAGTGATAACGAAAGCACGGCGTGATCGATTAGGTTAAGCTACGCTTGCCGCGGTTGGTCTGTGGGTGATGGGTGAGCATCCATACATACCATGACCCCTCTGTGCCTCGGAAAGCATGTTAAGCTGTTGGTCCCGGCTGTCATTTGTGGGTCTTTGACAATTGTTACGGGTCATCAGAAGCCCTAAAGTCTGACAACCAGTTTTACCAAGGGGTATTGTGTAACCTAGTTACTGGATTGCAGGTCAGATAGGCAGTCGCTCCATGTAAAATACAGGTACTCAGCTGCATCTGGTTAGACTGGAAGCTGACCCTAAAATAGTTGGGAAAAGGCTAGGGGGCGTCCATTAATTACGTGAGGCAATTTTGGTGATTTTTCGACCCCCACCCCCTTTGGTGAGATGTCGTAAGATTTTGCTCGACCCTCACCCCCTCCTCATAATCTCACGTGAGATATTTCAAATACGTGCTATTAGTGTAAAAACGTTAATCTGTGCCTATTTGCGTTGGATTTATGCGTTGCATTTGGCTGGCTTGGCTGGCCGGTGGCAGTTTAACCATCGAGGAGCTACTGTGCTACTTTGTGGCGTTCGCATAACCGCGATAAGTATTATTTTGTAGGATTTACCCATATTGGCGGAAAAACAAGTTTTACATAATTTAACCCAGTTTTCTCGTTATGTTACATTGTTTCTTTGCGGTTTTTTTTAAATTACGTTATAATTGCGTAGACCCCCCTCTCCCCCACGTGAGATTGAGTGAGATTCAACTCGACTCCCTCCCCCCCACGTGAGATTGAGTGAGATTCAACTCGACCCCCTCCCCCCCCCCCCCTAAACGCCTCACGTGGACGCCCAATGGACGCCCCCCTAGGCATATGATGATGATGATCATAAAAAGCTTAATTAACATACAAGCTGACACTTACCTGCAAATTGCAAAAACCAAGAAAATTTTGATGTAGCCGGCAACCTTAGTGCATCTTCAGCATTCACCCTGAATTTCCATTACAAAAACGCATCCTTCATAGTATTTCACTAACTAACATTAAATTCTGTTAAATTTTTCCAGAATATTCACATGTGTCAACAAAGTATTTGTAAACCAGTTATGCACATGGCTTCTATACGGTGAACTGAAGGATCCATATCAAGAATTCATCATACTGCACAACCAGACCCATCATAATACATCGGAAACATTCCTTTCTTCTCCAACATCTGCTTGTGAAAAATCTCTTGTGTCCACTGTAAGTATGAAAATCTGGCAATAAAAAAGAGTTTTTACCAGACTGCACCAAAAGGTCGGAGGTAATTGGGGTGAAAAAGGTCTTTGTCGTTAATTTTAAGAAGATTCCTCCAACTGCATGAGTTTGCATAAACTATTCAGTTTAAAAGTCAAACTCTTAAGGGGAATCTAGTCGCAGGCTCGAACTCACTAATGGGTCTGGCTAAAAAGCACGCTGTCTCACCAGACATCGTGTACCCGACAGAGGTAGTATCAGTGATGAGCAGTTAGACGCTAGTCTACACGCACAATGTTATTGAATGAGATGCAGGATCGTTTCTAGTTATAGCACCTAGCTTCTGACGTTTCATAAGTGCCCATGCAGCTTTATGTGATTTTTTTTTGTTTTTTTTTTTTTTCATCAAGCACGTAAGAATTAAGGAAAGTCCTTCGGAAGATCGGGTTTTATGAAAAAAGCACTGCATAAATGAATGACCAATAAAGTTTATTGAAATTTCGATATTTGAGGTTTTTCGGCACCGACTTGCTTTTGGAGATTTTACACTTCCTATATTATTTATTTATTTTATTATTTATGTACACACAGTAAAATACATAGGAGATACGGCATAATAACAAGTGAGTACAAAGGCACTGCTTATTTCTTTAGAAATTTCTTCCAGCAGACCTGCGAAAGGAGAAATGAAAAAGAAATGTAGACAATAGTAATATTACTTAAACAAGCCCAATATTAGGTTAAATTAGCAAGAAAAACGGATCGGAACTTCATTCGAAATTTCATTTCTCCGTGGTCCATATCCATTTGACAGTTTTTCACCGAGAAATGTAGACAAGCGATTTCTATTCTACAGTAGAGTAGAAATAGAAAGCGAAAGGCCTGTCTTTCCTCGTGACAATCTCCCACGCTCCTGTATCAGCGTCATCAAGCGTCATCACCATTTTGGCAGCGATGGCAACAATGTCGTCCGCCCGTCTCGCCGCCAGAAGACCGACATCTAGTCTTCCAGTCGTCCTTGGACGCTACTCTGTCACAATCAACCTTATTCGACCTGTCATAACTGCGCCTTGCCAAGTTTCCTGACAAACTCCATTTGACGTAACGGTTGAGTTTCTTGCACATTCTTCTCCATACGAAACTACATTTTGGAAGGGGCGACTTTCGTATTACACTTTTCGATATCGAAGACCTTCAAACGTCTTCGTATCTTGACGTGTGGAACTGTATTTTTTTTTTCTTACAGCTTCAAGATACAAGTCTAGAATGTGGATACACGCTCAACACAAACATGATCCCATACTTTGTGCCACTCTCCCTCGCCCAGGAGATATTGTTCATTGGCAAGACTATCATCCTATTTGGTTTTGATCCAAAAAAGGTGAAGAAAAACAGCTGTTTTGTCGCCAACAGGACTTTGATGCCTTTACAGAAGTTAGGGGTGGAATCTAGAAGGTAATTTTATGCCGGTTTTCACTTACGTTAGGCATTTTTTTATTTTTTCCTGAATGGGTATGTCAGCCTCGAACACGCTTTATGGAAGCGATTGATGAGGTCTGTGATGGAACGAGCGTACCCAGAAGATACCTGTTCAATGTTGTTTTGAAGCTATAACTAAACGAATGCCCTATAAAAGCGTGCTGATGGATATTCAACTTTCGACGCTGAGCTGAGCGTTCAAAATCCAACAGTAACTTTCCCGTCTGGCTGTTAGTGCACTTATGACTTGAGAACTTTTCTTTAGATTTGTCTGGCTTAGTGAACATAAGGTCTTCAACGTAATGTTCAAATTGTCATATCTAAGTACTGTTTATATTTTCAGATTCACAATTTGGGACGATAAAGAAGCTGAGTTCCATGAGAAGTTGCAGAAACTGAAAAATCCAGAAGTGTTTGAAGTTTGTAATCTTAGAGGAGTTATTAGAGAAATAAAAGAATGTGTTACTAAGGTGTGTAAGAATAAGAAGCATTATTGTCTGGCAAATACACTCCTAAAACACTCTTGAATTAGTCCACACTACATCGCTCTGTTACCAATTTCAAGGAATGAGAGCCTATTGATTGTTAAATCAGTACATTACTTGATTATGATAGGCTTAATTTATGTTTATATTTTCACTTTTATTCTCTAGCTTCTTTCGTTTATCATTGAAAATCAATGTAAATACTTTTTTCCAGCATCTTTGGACAGTAGCTGTAGAAGAGGCTCAACTGATCCATGAACTGCGACTAATGAAAGACTTCTACCTACTGGGTCGAGGCGAGCTATTCCTGGAGCTATTGAGACTTACTGCGCACATGCTCGATAAACCTACTGCTAGGACTTCTACTAGAGGTAAATATTTTTCAAAAAATTGCAGATTTGCCCAGTAATTTTCTTGCTTTTGCCAGCTCTGTCGCCCGCGTGGTCGTCGGAAAGTATCCCACGAGACCGTACGTTAATTCAGGGCCTAGAGACAAAATGTATGGGAATGACATCACCTGCGGAAAGGTTACGTCGTGTCCTTTCCGCAGGTAATGTCATTCCCATACATTTTGGCGTAGCGTTTGGCGTGAACCCTAACGGAAATGTATTTTGTCTAGTTCTGCTGGTTATAAACTATCTGTGTGCCTAATTTCATCTAAATCCGTTCAGCCATTTTAGCGTGATCGAGTAACAAACGTCCAAACATATTAACATACAAACATTTGTAATGTAGGATAATAATAAGAAATCAAGTCCTTATTATTATTATTTTCAGATATGAACCACGCGTTCCAGTTAGCAGCAAGAGCAGTGTTCTTAAGTAACAGTGCCGATATGGAAAAGTTTAGTTTTGAGCTACCGTATGTGAAGCCTAATGCCAATCTTACGACTAATACTAGTGTTGAAGATGATAGCACTACTGGTATGTATAGAAAACAACCGACTTCCGGCAAAACACTATAAAGTCGGAAGTGGGTGTCTGGATATGTATTTTAATCTTTTGTCACCGCCTTCCGAAATTGAAGTTAATTTTCACTTAATAGTGTTTTTCCGGAAGTCGGTTGTTTTTTTTAAAAAGTTGATATTTTTCAATTTTTGGTGATACTACCTACCACACACCAATTCGAAATTTCACTATCCTTGGGGTTAAAACAATGAATATTTGCGAAGAGTTCTGTTGTCTGTCTCCGGAACGCATCTTCAGATCTATATGAAATTGGGACCATTTCGGTATAAAACCCTTTCGAACAAAAAAATAATTTTGCAAATCCGTCTATATGACAGAGTTATGCTTTAACAAAAAACATGTCGAATTGAACACCTCCTTCTTTTTGAAGCCGGTTAACTACAGCAGAATGTATAATCAACTACATTTAAAGTGAAAGCTCTAATACCTACTATTTCATGAAATGTATACAATGGGGTTTTATTTTTATTTATTGCTTTAATTAAAAAGGTTTAAAAACTAATTACAAAAATTAAAGACGAATTGAATGTGGTTACTTGTATTAATGATTTTAATTATTATAATGTTTTCTATTTATAAAAAAATAATAAAAACATGTCGATCAATTCGACATGTTTTTATTATTTTTATTATAACCTCCTTCTTTTTGAAGTCGATTAAAAACACATATTTTCATTTAATCGATTAGTGCCATAAAAATGCATTACAATTCTACATTTTCATATTTCGCGCGTAATTTGACGAAAACGCTGGACGCAGTGCACGCTATATTGGTCTGTGGGTATGACGTCAGTTTGCTGTGTAAACTAATGCGTTGACGTTTTGTATGATAATTGTTTATAATTTGATTCTACTTATCTTTGGTTTGTTGTTCCTGATCGAAAGATATTATTTCAATTAAAAATTACTTTGGTTACGAAAATGATAAAAGAACAAAGCGTTTTAGTTTATTAGTTCACAGCGTTAGGACGTAATAATCGGGCGGCTACTATTTCATGATGTTCAAAAAAAGATGAAAAAACTGAAATCTTTGGATTGAATTTTAATTTTTTTTTATTATATCATTAACTAAAACTACCATTTTATGACTGCTTTTTGCCTAAGCTATCATATTAATATATTTTTAGAACTTTTCTCATATAGTGTAAAAACCCTATTATGTAAAGGCTTTATCCATACTAATAATTTTTACATTCGATTTCATTTGATTACAGTAGCGGATGGGTGGTCCAGTATAATCCTGAAGTACGATTTCAAATGGCCGCTTCACCTGTTATTCACGCCTGAAGTACTAGCACGGTATAATGATATGTTTCGTCTACTGCTGAGGATCAAGAAGACTCAGCATGATCTACATGCGCTGTGGAAGACTTATAAACAGTCTGCTAGGTAAGGTCATTGCGTTGTTTTTTTTTTCTGAGAATGCGTTGCGTTCAATACATTTCAATAGCGCAACATTGCAGACTATCCAGTACACCCCCCCCCCCCCCCACACACACACACACACACAAACCACTGCATACATTAATTACCAATAAAGTTGATTGAACTTTCGATATTTGAGCTTTGTCGGTACTGACTTGATTTTGGAGATTTTACATTTAAAACACGCCCAAAGTTGGGTAAATTAGCAAAAACTAATCTTTGTTGGCTCCTAACTTTTGAATGGCTTTTCATTTTAGTATTGTTTCCGTACAGACAATATTAATAACGAGAAAAAACCATACCATGTTAAATTTTTGATGTACATTGTCGAACAGTGGAGTAATACAGTCCCTAAGTTTGTATTGAAAAAATGTCGACTAGATTCACCTTAAGAGCGTTCATCCGGCGCGGGCTGGCAACGTCGAATTTCAAGTGGTTTTTCGTGGTTTTTCGCCTTTTAGGAGAGGCCTATGCCTCTCCTAAAAGGGGGGTTTATGCCATAATCGCCACGCTTGGCAGGCGCTTGGCAGGCCCTATGCATTTTTCCACCATACTGCTGCCCATTCTCTTGTAAGTCGTTTAGTCGCCTTCTACGACACCCACGGGAAGAAATAGGATGGTGTTATTCTTTTACGTTCGGCATCACACGGAATATTATTTAGATTAGTATGTATTTGACTTTCCAGTTTCGCAATGTGCCAACTGCACAACAAGCTGATGTTCTTAATGGACAACCTGCAACACTACATGCAAGCCGACGTGCTCGAAACCAACTTCTCTCGCCTCATGGAGGCGGTGCACAAGACCAATGACTTCGAGAAACTTAAGAAGGCGCACGCTACCTTCCTCGCTGATATACTTAGCCAGTCGTTTTTGACTGTAACTTCTGTAAGTTGTTTTTGACTCTTCGTAGATAGAATATGAATATTTCGTCGTCGAATTATGTGTTTATTTCTATTGACTTGGAATAAGCTAGCCTGAACTATAAAAAAATAACTAAGGCTACGTTCAAAATGGCGCAGTTTCGGTTTTATTTATACTAAGTTAAAAGTAATACTTATTTTTGGTTATTCCGTTTATCCACCATTTTTTCTATGAATTTACAAGCAAAAACTGATTTTACATGGATTGTTCTATTTATTTATATTCCAAATCAAAATATTTTATTTCATATAAACCTGCATGGGCACTTATAAAACGTCAGAAACTAGATGCACAAGGTATTTACGTGGATGTTACGATCCCGGATCCCTAAGTAATGGGATGGTGAAAAACAGTCTTCTATATTACAGAATACATATTTTCAATTTAGTTTGAATGTCTCAGTTGTCGTCAAACGCTTGTTTTTAATACGTATTTCATTCATTTCCTTGTTTTCGGGTAAATAAATAATGTTCTGCCGACTGCCTCGTTGGTCTAATGGTCGTAAGTGCTACTACTGGTGAGCATGAGGTCTTGGGTTCGATTCCTAAATTGTGTTAAGTATTATTGGTTTTTCTGTCTGGAATTTTTCAATAGCAGCCACGAGTCTGGATTTATGCCCGGTTGATGGCAATAGGCTCGCGACCTATTACATGGGACTTAAACATTACTGGCGAAATGTGGGTGTACTAAAAGTATACCTCTGCCCAACCTTTCGGGGAACAAGGCGTGATGTTATGTGTTAAGGGGAATCTAGTCGCGGGCTCGAACTCACCGGTGGGCCTGACTAAAAACCACGCTGTCTAACCAGGCATCTTGTCCGACAGAGGTAGTATCAGTGATGAGCAGTTAGACGCTAGTCTACACGCACAACGTTATTGAGTGAGATGCAGGATAATTTATAGTAAGAAAGGCGCGTATAAAATTAATAAAAGTCCGTCGGAAGATCGGATTTTATGAAAAAACAACAGCATAAATCAATGACCAAAGTTTAATCAACTTTTATATATTTGAGCTTTGTCGGTACCGACTTGGTTTTGGAGATTTTACACTTCTTTTATTACTTAAACACATCCAAAGTTATGTTAAATTAGCAAGAAAAACGATTCTTTGTTGGCTCCTACCTTCCTCACATACAATATTAATAACTAGCTATTGCCAGCGGCTTCGCTCGCGCGGAACTTTCATCCCCTATTTAACTCCCTTAGGGGTTGAATTTCGAAAAATCCTTCCTTGTTCCTTGTCTACATTATAAAGGGAACCTCTGTGCAAAATTCTATGTCCAAGGGTTTGGCCTGGGCGTTGAAGAGTCAGTCAGTCAAGACTTTTCTTTTTATTTATATAGATAGATGAGACAAAACCATACCATGTTTAATTTTTGATGTACACTATCGAACAGTGGGACTGGGAATGGGGAGTGGGAGTCTGTATGGAAAAAATGTCAACTAGATTCGACTTAAGTAAAGAATGTTGTGCACTCTGTTCCAGTCTTGTGACAGCGACAGTTCGGGCGACACGACGGACGCACTAAACAACCCGGTGTTCTGCAATATTATGGAACTGCTGAAGCTCTGTCACTCCTTTTGTGGGATGAACGACAGTGTTTCCGATAGAGAAGCCGAGGATTACTATATTAGAGGATATTCTGAACGGTTAGTATTCATTCATTGTTTCATCATCATCATCATCTGCCTAGCTTTCCAATCTTGGGTTCGGCATCCATTCAAACCGGATGCAGCTGAATACCAGTTCTTTACATGGAACGACTCTCTGTCTGACCTCCACAACCCAGTTAACCCCTTCGTTAGACTGATTCTCACACTTTAGGGCTTCTGACGACCCGTATAGGTAATACGTAAAACGGGCTGGTGTCCGCAACTCCACGTCACAGCGCGTATTTTGCGTACATGGGAGAATCGGCCTCTATGCATTTTATCACCATACTGCGATTGCCAACCCGCCTGCCAAGCGTGGCGATTATGGCAAAACCCCCCTTTTGGGGGACGCTTATGTCCAGCAGTGGACGTCTTTCGGCTGTAATGATCAGTGATCGGAATAGGCTGACTATATTTGCCTAAAATTCGGAGAACAGAGACAGAAAGTGGAGATTTCCTTACGACTAAATTTTTTTTCCCGGGAGTCGGGAAAAATCTTTAATAAGTTGAAAATAAGCTTTATTAAAGATGTGTAAAAGCTATTTTTAACTAAACTTGCAACTACCAAATTTTCGGGATTTTCACGTAAAATCCCGAAATAAATAATCTAACTTTAATTCATGATTTCATACCACGGTTAGTTTTTTTTTTTTTTTTTTTTGGGTGGGAAATCATCAAATAACTTCTCCCGCTCTGGGTGGAGCAGGAGGGCGTGTCAGACTTTTACTGACTAAAACCCACCCGTGTTCCTTCAGTAGCCCTTAAGCCAGGGGCTGTGGTGTCTCTTTCGAACAAACCCGCACCCCTGGCAGGCATCGACCCTTGCGGGTCCCATCCCTTTTTGTGCTGACATCTCTTTGAGGCGCGCGTGGAACACAACGCGCCGTCGACTTGGGCTTGGTCCTTACCGGACAGCGAGCTACCCATTACTCGCCGTCCGCAAGCCCATGCCTACGGTGGCCGGAAATCGGCCTGGGATTCCCGACGCCCAGGGCGTCTCCGTATCCTGCGGCGGCTGGGGTCGCGAGGGCGCATATGCTGCCTCTCCCTCACGTGCGCCGCCTCCCTCTTCGCGAGCATCACTGCTTCGCTGAAGGAGGTGACGGCTCCCCATGCCCTCTCGCTCCGTACCATGGCCTGGACCAGGGCCGGACGCGAGAGATTGCCGCCGCCGATCGCCTCCACGAGGACACGGCGGTGCTCCGCCCAAGCCGGGCAGACCGCCACCGTGTGCTCCACCGTGTCCTCAGGGCGATCTTCGCAATGGAAACACCCGGGCGTTTCCTCCCGCCCTATCCGAAACAGGAACCTCCCGAAACAACCGTGTCCGGTGAGGACCTGCGTCAGGCGGAAGGTGAGGACGCCATGCCGCCTCTCAAGCCACTCCTCAAAGAGGGGACTTACCGCCGCAATCGTGGCGTGCCCATACCACGGTTAGTTGGATCGTAAATATAATTCGAATACATGAATTAAAGTTAGATTATTTATTTCGGGATTTTACTTGAAAATGTGGTAATTGCAACTTTAGTTAAAAAATAGCTTTTAAACATCTTATATAATCCTTATTTTCAACTTACTGAAGATTTTAACCCAAATCCCGGGAAAAAAACATAGTCGTAAGGAAGTCTGTATCTGTTCTCCAAAGTTTAGGCAAATATAGTCAGCCTATTCCGATAACTGGTAATGATGAATGATGGCTGTCCCATTAGTAAAAATATCTATTGGATAGTGCCTATCCAAAAACTTACCAATAGAGATAACTCAATAACATTTTAGTAACTATTTTTGAAATATTTCAGTTTCAGCAAGTTGGTGAAGCAACTGATGCAGCTACTAGTTTCGCTTCGCGACCGTCCCTGCGGCGTCTACCTAGCTCGCCTACTCATGAGGCTCGACTATAACCGATGGCTCAGCGGAGAAGCACAGCTTACCCAGTCGGTTACCAACATGTTAAGATGCTGATGAAGGACTTGAGATAACCTCGAAATGAGTCCATATGGTGATCTATGGTCGTCAAAAAGGCATTTTCCTAAAGTGGCACAAAATCCCTACTAATTATTATAAATGCGAAAGCTGTCTGTTACGCTTTCACGCCTTAACCGCTGAACCGATCGTCATGAAATTTGCCAGCGATATAGCCCGGGATATGGACGGCACAGGCATACTTTTTTTACGCGATAACCGACATCCGCGCGGGCGGAGGCGCGGGCAAAAGGTAGTATGTTATAAGAGCTTTTTGTTCTGATAATGGTGCAGCACCTCTATTTAAAAAATACCTAACCACGCCATGCTGGAAGAAGGTAACTCGAATAAAGTCACATTTGAATTTATGATATTTTTCATGTGACGACCACTTTGGTTTATTTACAAAATTAGTATTGTATTTCAATAACACATGGATTAATTTCATGTAACACTCGAATAATACTACTTACATGATTTTATAAAAAAATATTTTTACAGGGTGGCAGGCTCATCAACGGGCAATATGTTACCGTGGATTCCTTACATGATTCTGAAGCCCTTGCGCTGAAATTGTACGTCGTTTATTAAAAAAAAAAAAACGCTGTTCGCCGGCCTCCGTACATATTGATCACTTTTCTATGAAACAGCAGATTTTTTTTTACCAACGAAATTACTAGGCTACCTTTCTAGAATCTTGTGCTGAATTCATAATCCCAATTTGCGCGTCGATTTACGCCACCCTGTATTTAATTTGTTATCTTTATAAATAAAACAATACACGCTATATTATATGTTTTTAATTAATACTATCATCATCACTGACATCATCATCATCACTGACATCATCATCATCAATTTCTTCATCCTTTAAAACATTCGTACCATTTTCTTTAGTATTTTGATTTAAAGAACGTTCGGCATGTTGCATCATGAATGTTTTAGTTAGTATACACTTGGTCATGTGACAGGAACACGGAAGTGGATGTTCAAGTTCTTCTGGGTCTAACATCGTCATATTTATGTCGTACCTGTACACATAAAAATAGTAAAAAATATTTGAAATAAGATGGCAGAATTAAGTGTTGGTATGCAGAAGAACTAAAAAAAAATATGTTTATTTGTATGGTGTAACAGTTGGGAGTTCCTGGCAAGTTGAAAGACACAAAAAAAATCGAATTATAAACTATTGCTCGACTTTTGACAGTCAATACATGTGACCAAACTAAATCGAGTAAATGTTTAAGCAACCAACTATTCCCGTAGTCAATCTGTGAAAGCTGATTGATCTTTTTGATAGCCAATACAAAGCATTTCTGGCGACTATAGCTATCGCCAAGAATCGAGGAAATCAGAAGACCATTTTTTCAAACTATGTTGGGGTTGGCTTCCAGTCAAACTGGATGCAGTTGAATAACAGTATTTTAAATAAGATCGCTCTTAACGCGACTGCCTACCTGACTGATAGATCTGACCTCCACCACACGATTACTGGGTAATATTGGTTATTACACCTTACCTATATATATATTTCCCAGTAATTTTGTGGTGGAGGTAGACAGACTAGACAAGTGAGCATTTTTCTTTTTAATATCATACCTTCTGCTTGCAACTGCAGCTCTGTTCATATCCAACTGGAAGGCGATAGGTTCTCCCGCTTCGACCTTCTGCTGCTCTGGCAACACTATAACTGTTTGTTTCCAATGTGTGGCCGGACTCTGTGGACCTGTGTCCAGAACTGTGTGACCGTCTCCTGTAGTGTTAGGAAGCTGGGGGAAATTACACTGGAACCATACGCAGAGGCCTTGGTAGTTACCATTTTTGCTTGCACCTGGAATTGAAAAGAAAAAACAAATATTGTCTTTTCTCATACTCGTAGCCAGTGTATATTTTTTTTTTTTTAAATTGATTAGTATCCTGATCCTGGATGATGCATTTTCTAATTAAAATTAATTAATATTTATGTACATTTAATATAAAATCATTAATTTATTCAGACTACAAAACGAGGTCCACTGATTAAATACATTACAATAATAATCTGAAATTGTGACCTAAAGTTAAAAATGACTTTACCATTCCCTTAATTAACTGTCTTAATTTTAATATTAAAGCATTTTTCAGTTTTTTTCTTAGTCTGATGATTTCATGGAGAGGGAAACAAAACATCTCATAATGAAACCGCATTTTTATATTTTCCACTAAGCTCAATAATATATTTTTTAAGACAACAGTCTCCGTACAAGACAGGAAAATTTACACTAATCACATTCATTTATTAACTTTACTTGAATTCTCATAATTTTATTAATTTGTTTGCTTTTGTTGATGTATTTGACTGACAGTTAATTTTTTTTTATTGGTGTCTTGACACAATATTGCTGACCCATTTGTAGGATACTATGTAGTGATGTGCAATTAGGTAATAATACTAAATAAATGATGAGACACACAACCCAGTTTTTAAATCACCCCAAAAAGTGTTGTTCAAAAGAGGGTGCAAGTTTTGGTATACCTTGATAAAATACACTAACCAACAACATGTTGTATGCAGAACCCATTTAAGTCATCTGATTCAGCCTCTTTTAAGTCAACCCAGCAAAGTGCCACTTCAGCTCCCAACAAGTCTTCAGGATTTATGGTCAAGATCTCTGGCTTGGTGCGTTTACTTTCTCTTAGGTCTCTGGCGAACGATGACATTGATACTCCATATAAGCTGTCCCACTTGTCATATAGTGATGGTACACTGAAAAACGATAAATAAATGTTTGTATGAGGCATTGAGTTACAATGCCGGAAAGTACATAATTATGCAATGGCTAGCAGGCTGTTTAATGAGTTGAAGGACTCTGAACTTGTCCACAGTCCACTTGACACAATTGAAGTTTGATAGTTATAATATAATGTATGGGGGTGTTTTATTTCCCACAGTACTAATTAATGACCATATTTTATGCATTTGGATAAATTAAAAAGTTCTTATGTTCAATACCTTTCTTATTATTGAGAGAATGCTGGTGCAATAACATCAAATAATTATTATTGTGGTGAAATAATGTAGGTAAGAAAGGTGTTCTATGTTAGAGGGTTTGGTTTCCACACTAAGTCCTTCAGGTGGACCATTGTGCGCAGGGCATGGCAGTCTTAAGTGGTTATTTCAACCAGCCCAACATCTGGAGGAACCAGATGTTTATTATATCTCCTGGTCTGTTATGAATGGTACGAGGGGTGTCTTACCTACATGGTGCAGTATAAATAGCAGCACTCTCAGGGAATATTTCTCCTCCATCTTTGAGGAAGCGGTCTCTGGCGAACAGGACTGAGTCTAACATACCCTCATGCAGGAGGAAGAAGCCCATCCACTCTGATACTATCGCATCTACTTTCATGTAGTTAGGTAAAACTACATCTTCTAATCTGCTGTGGATTACCTGAATAATATATATTGATTTTGTTAATTCCTACTGGCGGAAACATCACATACAGCTTGGTTGATTAACCATGGAACGACAACAAATAAATAATGCTTCGGCTGGAATACCTAATGTTCAAATATTTTAGAACTTCATTCAAAATTGAATTTTTCTTACCTCTATAACATTTTCAAATTTGTTTTCCTGCACAACTTTCCTTGCTAAATTCGCCACATTACTGGCTTCAACAGCAAATACTTTTTTAGCACCAGCTTGAGCACAAAATATTGACAAAATACCAGTGCCACAACCAACATCCATTACAATCTTGTCTTTAAAATATGCCTTGTTATTTAAAATGGCATTCTTATAAGCTAGGGTTCTTGGCTCATCTTCAAGCATTAACTTATGCACCTAAAACAAATATTTTATGAGTATCGCACAAAGTTTTAGACTTCACTATAATAGTTTTGGTTATACTGTTAAGTATTACTTCTAAGTCTTCATAGCTTGAAAAATATTGTGCTGAATCCACATCCATTATGTAATTCTTCTTATTTTGTAGATTGCTCTAATATAAGCACCAAACAATTAACAATTCTTTGAACACGATACCTAACCTTTAAAAATTTAATTAATCAAAACAAAACATCACAGAGCCAAGCTACCATAGCCACAGAAAAAGAATCATACAACATCAGCTAGCGATGGGCGTTGAATCAACGAACTAGTTGAAGCAACCGTTGATCTCCTGTCAACGTATTAACGTTAACTGATATTAAATCAACTAGTTAAATTCGTCAACGACGTTCATGAATGAACTAGTTAAATTCTTCAACGACGTTTACGAATCAACTAGTTATATTCGTCAACGACGTTCATGAATGAACTAGTTAAATTCTTCAACGACGTTTACGAATCAACTCGTTAAATTCGTCAACGACGTTCATGAATCAACTAGTTAAATTTGTCAACGACGTTTATGAATTTGACTCGTTTGTTATTCAACTAAATTCGATACTTTCGTTGAAAATGACATCATACGTTGCGAGTGACGGTCATGTCATAGAATTTGAACTATAAGTAACGCATGAAAGAAATTATTTTTGAAAAAGTATGACGATATTGGTGGACTGGCCCGCGCCGCTCGTGCCGCCTGGGAGAAACCAGTTCATACTGGTTTCATGGCTTGTTTGTTTAGAAACGAAGTTCGCTTTCTTAATTTTTTTTTTTTTGTTTCACTCAATTTGTGACAAGTTGCTCACAAGGTCAGAGTTTTTTGTTGTTTATCGTAAATAATAATAGGCTTTATAGTTAATGTTTAAAGGAACAGTGTTAGGTGTGTTGTTTTTGTAAATAGGTTCTTGTAATTGTTTATACCTTTTGCATTTTAAATGTCAGGACGTACTAAGAAAAAATTGAAAAAAAAAGTTGAATAAATTAACATTTAACGGTTTACTTTGTAAGTTGGCATTAATGCACGTTAACTCGTTGACGAATTTAACTAGTTGATCAACTAGTTAACGAACGTAAATCAACGTTGACGTTTCGTTAACGGAAAAACCTTCAACGACTCATCGCTAACATCAGCACAGAACACTATACATCAGTGTTGCCAAAAGTACTCTTTGGTGTTGCCATTGCCAACTTCGTGTCAAGTTTTCGCAAATAAAAAGGGCTAGATTTCACTACGATTTATACGTCAGTGCTAGATTTGAGCAAATATGTCAAAATAAGGCTGAATCATAAAAAAAATAATTAAAATCTTTTTATTAAAAAGTATTACCTATTTATTTGCATTAGTAAATATTTTGTAGATTATTATTAAAATACATAATTCTGGATTATAAAATATTGTCAGTCATTATCAAATTCCTCTCGAAGGGTCACTTTGCGCTGACTACGTTGATATCTGGGCCTCATTGCGCGCAGCCTTGGTCAGTATTTTATATTGAAACAATTTTTTTTAGAGACGTTCGAGCTAGAGAGTTTTGCAAGTTTGGTTTATTTGTTATGGCCAGTTCGGCTAAATCATTATATTCGGGGCTGAACAACAAGAAAAACGCTGGACCGAATTATAAAAATAGCGCTGTGAGCGCTCACATCGATATTTTGCGATTCAATTTTTATTACGTTTATTGCAATTTGCAGGCTGTATACCAATTACGATTCACGAGAAAAAAAATACCATGATATACAAACTAATTTTCGCGGTCGATAAAAACTGAATATTTCCGCAAATCCGCACGGATTTGCGGAAATATTCATCCTCCCTACTACGGCTACTACGGGTCTTCACTGTGGTGGTCCGACCACGAAAGTTTAGGGTCCGACCGTCCAATGCCGTGTTCCGAAATGGAACAAAAGTGATAATATCGCGAACCCGACCAAATTGAATAGTCAAAAAATTTAAGAGCTATCAGATCATTAGTACTGATTCTTATTTTGGTTGGCTTCGCGAAAATATCACTATTTGTCTAATACGGAATGCGCCCCAGCATACACACTGTGACATACACTTGGCCGGTTTTTACTCTGTGCATGATTGGTTTGACACAAAGCTACATTTTTATCTGCCACCGTTTTGTACGAGTACGTGCGTTATTTGTATTTCAGAATAAAATAAATTAAGATTTTCTCCAGATAATGGTTTCTAATTAATTTAAAACCAACTTAAAACGTTAGTTTCTGTGACAAAATGGCCAAGGAAGGAGATATGTCGCTGTTCAATGATGTCTTAGAGCCATTTAGACGAGTAATAAATACGGAACCGCCGAAAGACAAATTGTCGTCTGATACAAAACTGAATTTTTCTGATAGTAATCAATCTGTGAAAGAAGGTAACGTTTTAAATTATAGTGTCTTATGGCCAAATGGCAACCATATTTCCATAAGAATTTTGTTTTGATTGTGGAAATATTTGCAGGGCTCAATAACCTACTGTCGCTTGGTAAAAGAAAGTCCAGTATTTGCATGAACGACATCCGTACGCCTGAGAAACGTATCCGGACGGAGTCTAACTCCACGCCGGCGTCTGCGCCACCTTCCCCGTGGGAGGCTAAGAGGTTGAAGATAGATCTGATAGCTGCTAAAGCACAGGTAAACACATCATGCTTTCTCCGTTTGATTCAAACAATGTCACTTATAGGCATGTAAATGTTAAAATCGTCTCTTTTTTAGTATTATAAGAGTTCTTCAATGCTCTACAGCATTACACTACTGTAATACATCTCTCTTTTGTGCAACACAATCAAACTTTATATCTAAATACATCTGCTTAAATTTACTGTTGCTGAATGGGCTGTTTCAAGCTATATTATTACTATAGCCAAGCCAAAAATTGAGTAATTAATAATGTAACATTCTCTCTAAGGCTCGATCAGTGTCTCTCTTAGGGTGTATTCCGTATTAGACAAATAGGGATAATATCACGAAGCCCACCAAAATAAAAATCAGTACTAATGATCTGATAGCTCTTAAATTTTTTGACAATTCAATTTGGTCGGGTTCGCGATATTATCACTTTTGTTGCATTTCGGAACACGGCATTAATTACCCTTTTTTGACATTGCTTGATAAAACTTTGGTGAAATTATCTGGTTTAAAAAAATATTGCAATAACAGTGGTGTTTCTTGTCCATTCTTCTCCACACTAAATGGCAGAGGCAACTAAAATCAATGATTTTTTTGTAAATTTTGATGTTCACAATTGCTTTTTATGTGCCTACTTGCTTTTGCCAGCGGTTTCGCCCACATGTAGGTCAAAAATTATTTAACAGAAACATACTATCGAGATGAAAAGTATCCTATGTATTATTCCAGGTTACAAACTACCTGTGAGCCAAACTTCTTCCAAATCTGTTCAGCCATTTTTGCGTGATTGGGTAACAAACATCCCCAACATCTAAATAACCAAACTTTCCCATATAAAATATTAGTATGATTTGAAAAAAAATATTACTGTCATAATTTTTGAGAATCTGAGTACAACTTTCAATCAATAGGCTTTCACAGCCTACCATGGTCTATTGCCAGCACATTATTTTTCTAACTCGTGAGCCTAGTGGTCCTTGTTTAGATCATGTGCTGTTTTGAAACCAACCTTATTTCCTTTACCATTGCTCCATAATTTATGCTAACAGATCACAAATCCACCAAACTTTGTTGAAACAGTTGCATTAGTATGCCATTATAATGTGCACTAAAATAGATCAGAAAAAAAAACATGTGGGTACTGTAGTTAGTTACGCACTGATATACTTAGATTATAAGCTACTAGCTTCCACCCGCGGCTTCGCCCGCGTGGAAGTCGGCAACTATCCCGCGGGAACGTACTACCGGGATAAAAAATATCCTGTGTTAATCCAGGTTATAATCTATCGGTGTGCCAAATTTCATTCAAATCTATTCTGCCGTTTTTGCGTGAAAGAGTCATCCATACATACAAAGTTTCACGTTTATAATATTATTAAGGATTGTTGGTTACTTATTTATTCAGTTGCGTTGTTCCTTGTGGTGCCGGACGTAAAGAATAGCACCATCCCATTTCTTCCCTAGGTTGTCGTAGGAGGCGACTAAGGGACTTACTAGAGAATGGGCAGCAGCGTTCTCTATGCATTTTACCACTATACTGCGATCGCCAACCCGCTTGCCAAGCGTGGCGATTATGGCAAACCCGCCCCGCAAAAACCGGTCGAGGTGGCCGTGCTTGGGGGAGGCCTATGTCCAGCAGTGGACGTCTTTCGGCTGAAATGATGATTATGATGATTATTATTATCTACAACCATACATACAAGGCATAATTTCTTCTAGATTATTCAGTTAGAATCCCGCATAAACCACCAGCACACGATTCGCAAGGAGATGCAGATCTTATTTGATGAAGAGAAAGGATCTCTGATGGAACAACACAAGAGAGACGAGAGAGCTCGCTCTGATATGGAAGATAGATTGCAGCTGATTAGGAGAAGAGAACAGGAGCTGAAGGATGACTATAATCAGGTTAAAATGTAATTTATTGTTATTATGACACTGACAGGCATTATCAAAATGTACTGAAATCAAAATCAAAAGTCATTTATTCAAACTAGGCTGAGAGTCAGCTCTTTTTGAACGTCAAAATTACATAAGACAGTCCCCCCAAAACGCCCGCCCTTCACCACTTCCTAGTGCTTTAGCTGGGAAGAAGAAGTAGCGCAACAAACTCCCCAGCAGCACAGCTGTCTGTTAATTTAGAAGAACTTGATTCTGTACAATAGTAGGTAACCAACATTACGAAAGACAAAAAATTGTTGTTCAGAAAAGCAATTTACCTATATGCCACTACAATTATGAAAATGGGATGTAGTCTGTGTTCGAAAATAACGGATGAGTTGTCAATGACTCTCATATTCAAATGTAACAAACGTTGTCAATAGAAGTAGCAATTAATAGTAAAATATGCTTTAGTAAAAACTTTTTTCAAAAAAATTAAAAATATCGGAAGTCGGTGACTTTGGATGTGTAATTTAATTCTTTGTCACCGCCTTCCGAAATTAAAGTTATTTTGCACTTTGTAGTTTTTGGAAGTCGGTTTTTATTTTTTTGAAAAAGTTTTTATTTTTCACGTTTTAGTTACGTACAAATACGTAAATTTCATCATCCTTGGGGTCAAAACAATGCATATTTATGCGATAGCAGCAGTCGCAGTTGATTTACCGTAATTTTTTGAAGAGTTCCGTTGTCTGTCTCCGAAACTCATCATCAGATCTATATGAAATTATTTTTGGATTAAACCCCTTTCGAACAAAAAAAGGTTTTTGCAAATCCGTTTATATACGACGGAGTTATGCCCGAACATACAAAAAATAAATAAATGTATAAACATGTCGAATTGATAACCTCCTTCTTTTTGAAGTCGGTTAAAAAGTCCTTGATGATGATGATGATGATGGGACTCCCTTTTCCGCACGTAGACTCCCATTCCGTCCGTTGTGCGTGGGGATTCTGGCTAACAGAGCTCCGCTCCGCCCAAAAGCACAGAAGCTTCCTGGGAGCTTCACAGGCTTCGCGGAGCGACCTCACTGTTCCGAGGATTTCTTCACGTTGAGAAGCCACGGCCTCGCATTCCAGGATGACGTGGGCGGCTGATTCCTCGGAGTCAAGGCAGCCCCTGCAAAGCGGGCTGTCTGTGGCGTCTATGTTATAAAGATGTTTGTTAAGGGGGTTATGGCCCGTAATTGTTCCTATGATTATTCTAAGGTTATTTCTACTTAGGCTAAGAAGTTTATTAGTTAATCGCGGGTGTATAGTTGGAAAAGCCAATTTTGACTGTCTACAGTCTGTTGCCCGTGACCATCTGTTGTTATGAAGTTCGGTTGACCTTTGGCGAATCCACGCACGAAATTGTGAGAAAGGCAGGGGGAGAAGTGGGTACGGGCCTAGCACTTTCATATCTGAGCCTCTCTTCGCAAGTTCATCTGCGGCATCATTACCTAAGGATCCACTGTGCCCCTTGATCCACTGGAGGGTAATACGATTTGACGTCGATAAACTCTCCAGAGCTAGATGGCACTCAAAGATTAGTTTGCTGTTGGTTTGTTTGTTTGCCAAAGCTTTGAGCACAGATAGGCTGTCGGTTACGAATTTAATGTCGTAGTCCCGGATGCCTAAGCGCTTTACTACTGTTGCGGCTTGTGTAAAGGCAACACATTCACATTGAAAGATTGAACTGTGTGTGCCTAGCGGTATGTGAAAGTTAGTGTTGAGGTCAAGGGAGTGTGCGCCAGCACCTGAACCGTTATGTGTTTTAGAGCCGTCTGTGTAGATGCGCACTTCATTGGCTCCCGACTGATCCCTTTCTTCCTCCACTGTTTGTATGATATAGTTTTTGTTGAACATAGATTGGTTTGGTATTCTATCACACGGGGCAGCGATGAGTGGCTGGTACTCAATCGCCCGGTCCAGGATGTTAGCGTGTGGGCTGGTTAAATTCTTGCCCCATATGCCCAGATGCATTAGCCTGATGGCAGCTAGTGCGGCCTCCTGCTGTATGTACAGGTCAAGGGGAGTTAATTGAAGGGCTATCTCCATGGTTGCTGTCGGGCTGGTTCTCATGCAGCCAGTGGTAGCAGTCGTTGGAAGCGCTGTAGTCTGGTAATGGTGGTTGAGAGTTCGGTCCTCGTCCACCAAACCAGAGCGCCATAAGCCAACATTGGCCTGATCACCGCTTTGTATAGCCACAGAGTAATCTTCGGAGAGAGCCCCATGTTTTTCCTAACATTTTTTTACATTGGTATAGAGCAATTGTGCTTTTATTGAGTTTGTAGTTAAGATGCTTATTCCAGAGCAATTTGCTGTCAAGGATCACCCCCAAGTACTTGACTTCGTCTTTGAGTGTTAGTTCCGTGTTGAAGAGTTTTGGAAGCCTATGGGGTCCCAGGGTTCTTTTGTTGGTGAACATTATTAGTTCTGTTTTCGAGGGGTTAACCGATAGTTCGTGTTTCGTGCACCAACTCTCGATTATTTTGAGGGCCCTTCTCATGAGATCGCACAAGATGCCCTCAAATTTCCCCGAGATTAGAATTGCTATGTCGTCCGCGTATCCCACCGAGTACAGACTGCCGGCGTTGAGCTCTACAATGAGCTCATTTACGACTAAAAAGTCCTTTCAAGTATAGTACATTATGCCTTAAATACAGCCCCATAGGTCTTTATCTTCATGATCCCATGATGAATACCTGTAATTATGTCCACAATCGAGCTTATGTCTTTGGTACACCATTCCATCCACTATAACATTCCTACTGTCTATATCCACTGTGTGGTTATTTCATATTTAATCTCTATGCAGGTTATGAAAGAACAAAAGGAGACCAAAGCAAAGTGGGATAAACAAAAGGGGGAGCTTCAGAAGCAGATAGCAGACTTAAAGGACAAACTGCTTGAATCTAGTGTTAGCAGCAAGGATCAGCTGTCTGAGATGAAGAAGGATATGGATGAACTGTTGCAGGTAAATATTGTGTTATAAAACTAAGGTTTATGGAACCAACCTCTATTATATGGATCTCCAAACATAACTGGCAGAATATGGGTGTTACTAAAGGAACACCTCTCAGCCCTCAACCTTTTCAGCAAGCACAGGCATTTATGGAAAAGAAAAAGAAAATTGTGAGTGGATACTTTCGAAAAGTTGCAAGGTGTTTCAGGCAGTTCAAATTTGCTACCAGATGTGGGTATGGTTTTGCCAGCACAACACATATGCACGTGATTGACCGATGATAAGACGCGGGGTGTCGGGGTGCCATGTGCTCCACTCAGCTCACAGCCTCGCTCCACTAGGAGCATTTCTTATACTGTTTTCTATACGTTGATATTGTAAATTTAGGTTTTACACTTATTTTAATACAGTCCACTACTTCTTTATTATAAAGTCCGATTGAGCCCATTCAATGAACCGGCTCGAAGGACCACTGAATGGGCTCAATCGGAGCTTAACTTTTCCCTCGGCCAATCATACGCATGTGATGCGAGGACAGTTTACAATTAGTTTTTAGAGAGCCTGTCTAAATGGTAACCAGTTACAACATTATTTTATTATTTCCATTACCAAGCAGCATTCCTGTGGTCAGCATTGTGATATAGGTGTAAGTGAAATTGCAAACATTTCCAATCGTCTTTACTTTCAGTTTTTGGATGTGCATGGCATATTTCTTTGGGCGCTCAAACCAAAACAAGGCATTATCATTTAAAAACATAATATAACCAAAAACCGTCTTTCGCACCAAGCTGCCTCATATTATGGTCTCATTTATTTATCCCCCTCACAGGCTTTAGAGGGTGCTCAAAAAGAAGTAGAAATGTTAAAGACCGAAGTAGCAAGACAGACCAGTAGGGCAGAACAGTGCACAACCTTGAGGACTCAACTGGAGAAGCAGACCTTCGAACTGCAGAGTGTCACCAACAAACTCAAGGAGTTGGAATATGAGAGGGACTCTTACCAAGACTGGCAGCAACAAGCTAAGGTAATCGACGGATTAATAGTATAACTTAAAAAAAAAGATTTTTAAGAATAATTGTCCCATTATGTCCATTAACTTGAATTATGCTTGTGCTAGGAGTGAATTCACACCTATAACACACTTAGTGGATATGGAACTCACGTTGTCGACGTCATAATTGTATAATATTGCAGGTTTCTTGTTTGTCTCATAAATATGAATAACACACTTTTAGCAAAAGTACAAAACATGATTGATAAAATTGGTGTACTGTTGTATCGTTTACCACTTTCCTTTTCTACCACAGACTGCACAAAAACGCTTAACCAACATGGCGGAATTAGAAAAAGAAGTAGCACGATTACGTTCGCAAGAGCGATCTCTACGGGACGGGATATGCAACAAACTATTGTTGGAAGAACAAGTGCACCTGTTGCAGTCCAGGGTTGATTCCTTTCAGTCTGTGCAGGATGAGCTACATGAGGCTAAGGTATGTGTTTTTACTCTTTAATGGCTTATGCTATTGAATAAAATGTACGGACGCTCATATGCCGTCAGTAAGTAGACAAAAAACGACAAAAACGTTCTTAAATTTCTGTCCCAGCGACAAATTTAAGAATTTTTATTTTTTTTCTTTGATATTGGATAAATGAGTAAAAACAAAGTAATGTACACGCAGCGTCAGTATGTGCAAACCCTCAAGTTTTAAAACGTTACACTGCTGCGACATTGAATTCGTAACGAAAAATCCAAAGAATATTTCAAAAAGAGTTCATTTTTTCGACTTGGATTCGAACTATCACATCACCGAACGTCGTCATACTCATACCGGCAGTTTGACGAACTAGCCAGCGAGCAACAATTTCATTGAAATTCATAATTTCAATGAAATTGTTATCTACTATCGTCCAAGTCATTTCGTCGGAGTTATCTTTAGGTCTCTGTCTAATCGATTTACTATGTTATTTGAGGGTATTCATTTATTTAACTTACTTATATTTTCTTTATAAAATTAATCCATACCCTCAAGTTATATCTACAACGTTTTTTTTTTTTTTTTTTGGGTGGGAAATCATCAAATAACTTCTCCCGCTCTGGGTGGAGCAGGAGGGCGTGTCAGACTTTTACTGACTAAAATCCACCCGTGTTCCTTCAGTAGCCCGTATGCCAGGGGCTGTGGTATCTCTTTCAAACGAACCCGCACCCCTGACGCATCGGCCCTTGCAGGCCCCATCATTTTTGTGCTGACATCTCTTTGAGGCGCGCGTGGAACACAACGCGCCGTCGACTTGGGCTTGGTCCTTACCGGACAGCGAGCTACGCATTACTCGCCGTCCGCAAGCCCATGCCTACGGTGGCCGGAAATCGGCCTGGGATTCCCGACGCCCAGGGCGTCTCCGTATCCTGCGGCGGCTAGGGTCGCGAGGGCGCATATGCTGCCTCTCCCTCACGTGCGCCGCCTCCCTCTTCGCGAGCATCACTGCTTCGCTGAAGGAGGTGACGGCTCCCCATGCCCTCTCGCTCCGTACCATGGCCTGGACCAGGGCCGGACGCGAGAGATCGCCGCCGCCGATCGCCTCCACGAGGACACGGTGGTGCTCCGACCAAGCAGGGCAGACCGCCACCGTGTGCTCCACCGTGTCCTCAGGGCGATCTTCGCAGTGGAAACACCCGGGCGTTTCCTCCCGCCCTATCCGAAACAGGAACCTCCCGAAACAACCGTGTCCGGTGAGGACCTGCGTCAGGCGGAAGGTGAGGACGCCATGCCGCCTCTCAAACCACTCCTCAAAGAGGGGACTTACCGCCGCAATCGTGGCGTGCCCAATATCTACAACGTTTGATGTATACTTTCACTTAAAACGTCTGTATGATTCTCAGACTGAGGAACGTCTGTATGATGCTCAGACAAAATACATAAAGATTTCAAAAAGTAACTTGGGCCTAGCACGGATTTGAACGCACATGTCTTTTGGAGGGGTAACCAGTTAATGGAGCTGTGTGTACATTGTTTCATTGGATAATTCCATGAAAAATTCAACAGTATTTCTAAAATGCTGAATGATAGTGATCATGCATTAAAAACGGTTCGAACTGCATTAGACTGAATAAAATGATTTTACACCAGGCTTCTATTTTTGTATGAAACTCTAGCGGTCGCTGACAAAGGCACAAAAAAAATTGTAAAAAAAAAAAAAAAAAATATTTGCGCAAGTACGACTCATTTTTTACCACCGACGCAAAAACGACGGGGTGTTGGAGATGATGCTGGAGCAAGGCATTGTCAAGTCGGGGGACGGTCAATGAAAACGCCAAAACAGAGGAGGCCTAGCATTTTCATTAGCCGTCCCCCGACTTGACTATGTCTTGATCAAAACTTAAAAGGCCAATTAATTATTTTTCTTTTACTTTTTGGAGTTTTTGTTTGGGTCGGGGGTTTTTATTATTTTTTAATTTTTACAGGTTAAAATAGCTTCCCTCGAGTCATCTCTAGAAGAATGGAACGCGGTGGCGCGCACGCACGGCTTGGAGAGTGCGCGCGCCATGTCCAGCACGCTGCAGGGCGCGCTGTCGGCACAGCTCAGCGCCGCCGCCGCACGGGCCGAGGCTGGCTCACAACTCACGCAAGTGGCTGAGGTAGGGTACTTTATCACTCGATAAGTAAATATGCTGTTTATGATATACTAGCTTCTACCCGCGTCTTCGTCCGCGTGTCTTTTTCCCCCGAATTACACCGTCGCAGCACATTGCCTGCCTGCGCATTGTTTTCGCTCAGCGTTCATTTTTTTTGTTTTGTTTTCTCCCAAGGGTCCTAGCGTGTTATTAAGTAGCCTATATAGCCGTCCCCAAGAATTGGGCGATCAAAAAAAATAAAAACAAGTATAATTCAAAGCATTTATCTATGCTAATATTATAAAGAGGAAAGGTTCGATTGTTTGTTTGTTTGCATTGAATAGGCTCCGAAATTCAGATCGAACCGAACCGATCCGATTTGAAAAATTCGTTCACTGTTGTGAAGTAGTCTTGTGCCTGCTCGGTCATTTTTGAGATCGCTCCGTACTAGTTCATTTCGGTCAGTGAACTAGTTCATTCTATTAGTTCTATTAGCTCTATTCGGTCGTCGCTCTCAGACAGTACTTCCATAGATCACAGAGCAAAAAAGTCTCATTGAAATCGTATCCGTCAAATCAGTCACTGTCATTCTCGTTCTCGTTCGGTCATACGATAGGGCTTTTTGCAAATGTACGAGGAGCTATTAGAACGAATAGACCGATTACAAGTTAGCATTCGGAAACGTTTCTTTTAGTACAGTGCAAAGGAACGGTTCCTATTCGTTCATCGTTCACAAACTACACAAGACTATTGGGAAGCTACACTATCGCCGGGTGACATAGGGTATATATTGTCCCCGTATTCCCACGGGAAAGGGAACTACGTGGGTGAAACCGCGGAGCGCTGCTAGTCTATACTAATATATAAAGAGGAAAGATTTGATTGATTGTTTGTTTGTTTGCATTGAATAGGCTCCGCAACTAGTGAACCGATTTGAAAAATTCTTTCACTGATGGGAAGCTACACTATCCCCGGATAACATACGGTATATACAAGATGTTGTTTTGCATCCTCGTCAAATTTCAGGTAGTTGTCATAAAAGACATAAATAATCAATTGAAAGTACAGTACCGGGCAATAACTAATAAGCGCTGCTTTTTTTTGTTGTTGAAATTGAACAGTATTTCAGAATTAAACCCTTAATTCAATACAAATAAAAGAGAATCACCCGACTACGCACATAGCGACAATGCAGCTGTGTGCGTGAGTGTCGACGTCTTACCTACGAACCAAAATCAAGCGTGCGCGACCGAGCGGCGAGCAATGAATGACCTGAGCGACCGGTAGCAATAATTTTACCTAATTTTATTTCGAAAATCACCTACATTATTGTCATAAATTTAGTTTGATAATTACCTCTTTTTAAGCATCATTAGAATACGGAAATCTTACTAATGACAGTAATACTAGTGCGCTAAAGAAAAGTTCACTGACCTGGTATCAGATAATTAATAAAATGTTCGTTTTGCTCTAATGCTATCGTTCAGCCTAAACTTTTCGTAATGATTATGTTTTTATTTGTGGATTAAATTGGTTGATTTGAAATTTTACTTCCTACCTAACGGGCTTAGGACCGGCAATAATACCTACCTACCTTAGTTGATGTACCGATCTACTAAGTTTAAAAATGTTTTTTTTAGGTTTGATGGAAATGGAAAGATTTGCTAGTTAAGTGTAAGTAGGTGGTGATACTTTCGACTCTTAGGTATTATTGGCGTAGTTAAAAATTTAAAATCAACTTATTTACACTACCTAATAAAATTGATTAAGCTAACAATGTATTTACAAAATGTACAAATAAGTAAATTACCTACTTAAGTTACCCGGAGGAGTTGTTCAAAGTTGCCACCATCACAGTCTTGGCACAATCGAGCACGACGTAGCTGGTTTTCCTTTAGTTTACGTAACACTACTAACACATTCGTTTTAAAGTGTCGAAAGCACTAATGATCCTTGCACGTACACTGTGGTGTGGTGGTGGTGGTGCCCTCCAAAGCGTCGACCAGCTTCCCGCGTGCTTGACCGTGGTTCTCGCTGGAAGTATTCCAGGATGTCTTCCTGCAAGGCGACAGGCAGGCCTACCTACGCTGCCGCGAGCTTGAGTATGCCGGGGAACGTCAAACTGCCGATGATCCCGCAGTCTCTGCGTAGCAGCCAGCATGACGCTCTGTGATGGGGGTTCCCGATCGGGAAACATTTCCGTGATCATCCGGATGGCTCCACGTAGGCTGTCTCCACTGATGGCATACAGGCGGACCATCTCCACCAACTCGACATTAGTGTAATTGTCCGTCATCTTGCACTTTGTATCGAATGACGTCTCAACAATTTACCGAGAACTGAGAAGCGCGCACGCACATTTCGGCGACATCAAACACACTGTTGGTTCGGGGGCGGGCGGGGCGCCGCGCACGCGGCGCCCGAACGAACGATCGCGCATGCGTTGTGAATGGATGTATTGTTTGCGTTTGTGTGTGAAAGCGCGGTTAGGCTAGTAACAGACGGGCCGCGTTTAAATACGGCTGGTTCACACTTACGGATTTTAGTAAACAGGAAAAAATATTTAAAAAAATACCTACCCATTTTATTGTTGATTTGGGTCGAGAATCATTAGCATAATAACGTCCTTGAATTTGACTAGGATGCAAATCAACATCTTGTATTATCCCCGTATTCCCACGGGAAAGGGAACTACGCGGGTGAAACCGCGGAGCGCTGCTAGTTTCAAATAAACCGATTACAGGCAATTTTGAATTGTCAAGGTCGGTTAGAAAGATGAAGCTAGTTGCCCATTCCAAAGCGTAGTAGGCGTAAAATCTGGCTGATAGTTCCTGATTACCGCATATACAGGGTAAGTTTTATCCAGTGCGCAAATTGTAACCATGAATTCAGCATATCATTCTAGAACCCCTAGCACAGAAATTTTGCGCCGGTTGTACAAAAAAAAATCAGCTGTTTCATAGAAAAGTGCAATACCTATGCGGTCAAAATGTATGGAACAACGGATTTTTTTTTGTATCACCGGCGTAAAATTTCTGCGCTAGGGGGTCTAGAATGATATGCTGAATTCATGGTTACAATTTGCGCACTGGATAAAAACTTTTCCTGTAGATAAGTATTCACTGCTGGTTTCCGCAACTCCATGTGCAAGAGCGTATTTTGCGTAAAACAATGTAAAAATTTCGTAAAACAATGTAAGAGTAAAAATAAGTTAACAGACACGTGCCACGGCTCTTTTAAATGCATATTTAATCTACATTTTCAGAATGCCACTATCTTACTTAAAAAAAAAAAAAAAATGTGATATTGTATGGAGAGCGGGAATAGAATAGTGAGCAACCGCCTTGCTTGCTTATAGTTTAGTAGATTTCAGTCAGTGTATTATACTGGGTGTTTTTTTAGTCACCATTTAAATTTTTCAGGATAAAAAATAATCGGACCTCTCATACAAAATCCACCAGCTGATTTTGCATAAGAGGTCCGATTTTTTTCTCATATTTCGACCCATGTTCCTTGGAGAAAGTTGTTCAATTTCACGGGTACTATCACCCTGAAAATTTAAACGGTGACAAAAATGTAGTGTATAAAGGGTGACTGGTAATTAGTGACCGACATTTAAACACATGATTGTACTCCCTGAAACCTGAAATCGCGAAAAAAATATATCAGCTGTTCCCTACATTTTGACGAGCTATACGAACATAAATGTAGGGAATAGCAGATATTTTTTTTTTCGCGATTTCAAGTTTGGTCCCATAGTAAAAGATGTTCATAATGATGAGTACAATCATGTGTTTAAATTTCGGTCACTAATTAACAGTCACCCTATTGTATAACATTCCTCTTGAATCACTCTGTCTATTGATGAAAACCGCATCAAAATCCGTTGTACAAACACGAAAAGCTACTAAGGATTACTAAAACATGCTATGTGTATACAAGGTGCTACAGAATAAACGCAAGACCTGAAAATAGTTTGCTCCTAATTGACTACTGGAGCGATTTCAGTAACTTTTAGTATGGGTATTTTTTCAAAAAATATGTATTTTCCCATACCTACCACAGATTGAGCCAAAGAAAATTCAAGCTTATGTCAAGGGAATAAGACTCATTTTTAAATGCCTAAAGTAATGCTAGGTAGGGACAACAGGTTTTTCGTAAAATAACAGTTGGCTTAAAAAAAAGTATTGATCATTGTATTATGCTTTTAACTCAATACTCTAATTGGGGTAGGTATGAGGTCTTGTGTTAGTTACATGTTGTATATCAAATCGATATCTAGGTCATTTGTTTTACGCACGTTTGGGTTCGTGCGTGAAATCGCACGTAGCTGAGATACAAGGTGCTACTACGTCCTATTGACATAATGGCAGTTAAATGTTCGTAATCAAATTAATCTAAATATTTTTTGTTTCCTTGTAGTGATAACTAAATGCACATAAAACGCTCTAAGTCCAAAAATACTGTAAAAATTATGGCTTCTATGGCAACAGCCACGGCAATAACTGCTAGAATAAAATAACCGCCATGATAATATTTCTTTACAGGAAATAGCATCACTAAAATTCGAGCGCGACAAGGCGACAAGTAAGCTGAATGAACTGCTTATAGTGCGCAAGAACCAGGGGAGTCTCATACAGAGGCTCCAGAAGAGACTGTTACTCGTCACGCGCGAGAGAGACAGTTATAGGTAAGAGTGGCAACAGCGCACAACACATGCATATACATAACATGCGCAAACGCGAATTACTTTAGATAAATCTTAGACTTTGCTATGTATTTTACTCTGTATGAGAAAAAATCTAAAAATATATTATTGATATAGTTTAGGCAAAAAGCAGTTGGAAAATGTTAGTTTTATTTAGTTCATGAAATAATAAAATATTAAATTTTAAAATTCAATTCAAAGATTTCAGTTCCATACCCCACAGGGATGGCCTTAGTGTGTAGTCGCTTAGTTTTTAAGCCCTGGCGGGAGAGGCCTTATTTTATTAAGGTAGCCACAAGCATGACCGGGTAAGCAGCCTCCTAGATTGACCTCCTCCTTTTTGAAGTCGGTTAAATATAAAGGAAATCTTATCCGCCCGCGGCCGGTTAGCTATGGATGCGACGCCAGCGGGAGGCACACACTGTTGTCGCGTCAAGTCGCCACGTCTGTCGGGTTGCGTGCCACAGGGCCTGCCCGGGGATTGGGCTCGCACTGCCAGGGGACGTGATTAAAACGAGCTGTGCTTACAGACCCTACCTATGGTCTATACTGACTGATAAAAATATATTGTCTCGTTCAAGGTCTTTCAATTAAGATGAAACCCCTACTGCGCAAGTCCGACTCACATTTGGGTAGTTTTTGCATTTCGTTTCCTGAATTTCCAAACCATTGAACAGGCAACAACTAGACTGCTACGAGAAGGAGCTGACGGTGACGCTGTGCGGCGAGGCGGGCGCCGGCAGCGCCGCGCTGCTGGCCGCGCGCGTGCAGCAGCTGGAGAAGGCGCTGCAGGGGTACCGCGACGTGCTGGCCACGCACGACCAGGCCTCGCACGGCCAACGTAACTATACACTGCACTGTGTACACCGTCTCTAGTTTAAAGTTAATCACTGCTGGTTGCATACACATTTCAAATGTTTGTATAGACATTTTTGTGGAGGGGCGTGCAGTTTTATATTAGACGATATCTATCACAGTTCATAGTCGACTGATAGACATTGACACAGCCCTGTGCATCCCATATAACAACGCTTTTAGGATACTGTTAGGGCTGTCGTAGCGCTACAGCGCGTACGGATAGCTTTCAAGTCCATTATACGCAAGAAAGCAAACTCGTTGCTGCACGTCTACGAAGCAGCAGCAACAGCATCCTAAATGTAATTGCTAACTGTTTTGACTGTACTTTCCAAAAACGTTGGATAAGGACAGCCATAGGCAACAGTTAGATATACAGGGTAAGTTTTTATCCAGTGCGCAACCTGTAACCATGAATTCAGCATATCATTCTAGAACCTCTAGCGCAGAATTTTTTTGCCGGGTATAAAAATAAAAATCAGCTGTTTCATAGAAAAGTACAATACCTACGCGGTCAAAATGTATAGAACAGCTGTTTTTCTTTTGTACAGCCGGCGAAAAAATTCTGCGCTAGGGGGTCTAGAATGTTATGCTGAATTCATGGTTACAATTTGCGCACTGGATAAAAACTTTTCCTGTAAGTACTAACATAATTATAAGTATTTTTTTGTTACTAACACAATAACTTCTATAAAATTTCTGTTTTTTCTACGAATTATGTAACGGCGGTCTATATGGTAAATTCTGTTAAATAAATGAATTGAATTGTATTATAGTAAATGGGTGTCCAGGACTTGCCCATATGAAAGTGTCTGACCCGGTTGGCTAGCTAGTTAACCTGCCGGAAATAAACTGTATCCAGTGGCCCTTGCGTGAGTTTATTTTAACCATTTCGACTAAACGTATCGACCGCGTTCAGCGCTCCAATTGGCGCTGGATCAGTGAAGGTCCAATCGGAGCGCCCAACGCGGTCGATGCGTAAGTCAAGATGGTTAAAAAAACACACTAATGCCGCAATAATTGCCCCGGTAAGGCAAGAAAACTATCTTGCCTACATACAAAGGTTTCGATTCGATCATCCTTTTTGCAATAATAAATTATATTTTACATTACGCGTCAAAAACAAAATCATAATTTAAAACTAGATGAGGTGGTGGAGTGTTTCCTAACAGAATACTCTGAGAAAAAACACTGGAACAAATTCAGAGGTCACATTCTTTCGAAGTCAAATAATAGTCAGTGTTTACCATAAACGGCATGCTATAGAGAGTTTTTCCTCTCTCTCTCTCTCTTTGAACTAAAACATACTTTTCCTTTTCCAGTGGTGGACAGTCTACGCGCCGAGTCGAGCAAATGGCGCGAAGAGGCTGAAAACCTGAAACGTGACGTCGCCAAGTTACGTGCGCAGCGTGACACATTGCAGATCAACCTGGAACGTATCGGTACGCAGCAACAGACTAAGGTACTCCACTACTAAAGTAAAACATACATGAATACCTACATAATAAAAAATAAAAAACTGATTGGACTTGCTTGTCAAGAGCAGGCCCAATCATCATGAATCACGCCTGATGGAAAGCGATTGATGTGGTGTTTCTAGTGTACGATTTATAGACTGAATCCTTAAATATCTTACATATTAATGGAACGCAATGATTAAGTCATAAGTCATAAGTCATTTATTTCATAACAAAATACATTGTGTTGAAAATTACATAAATGAAAGATAAAACAATAATAAAATTAAATAAAAAATTATAATAATAATAATAAACATTGAGTACATTCCTATTTAAAATTAATTACACGTTTAAAATATAACACCAACAAATCAGAGATCAAAATTAAATTTAGAATTCATTATCAAGTATAAAAATAAAACATACGTAACAAAAAGATTCACAAATATGTAATTCTATTGTGGCTGTCGTTTATCATCTATGAACTCATCAATACTGTAATAGCCCTTCTTCAACAAATATGTCTTCAATTTGTTCTTAAATAAGTTAATGTTGTTCGTACTTTTAAATTCTATTGGCAACTTGTTGTATAAAAAGACAGATTGTACTCTAGGACTATGATGAACCACGTTCAGTTTCGGTTGGATTGTTGAAGGTAAGTCTTTCCTACGAGTACTATCTCTAGCTTGTCTTTCCTCGTTGGTTTCGTGCAAATTCTTAACAAAGTTGGTTAACAACACTAGAATGTAGAGACATGGCACTGTTAAAATGTTAAGTCTGATGAAGTGGTCCCTGCACGATTCTGTCTGTTTCATGCGGAGAATTGTCCTTAAGGCTCTTTTCTGAATAACAAAAGCTGCGTGGACGTTGTATCTGTAGCTGTTGCCCCAAAGCTCAATACTATATCTGAGCCTTGACTCAACCAGAGCAAAGTACACCACCCTGAGTTGGGACAAGGTGAGTTCATCCCTCAGGCTTCTGATTGCATAGCATGCAGAGCTAACAGACTTCGTTATTGACAATATTTCGGCCTTCCAGTTTAATAAAGCGTCAATGTGGACACCTAGGAACTTAACATTATCTACCACTTCGACAATGTTACCACAAGACACAACCTTAAGACTAGCGTTATTTCGTACCGTTGACTTGAATAACAAACATTTTGTTTTATTCACATTCAGTTTTAAATTATTTGTTCCAAACCAGTTTTCAAAGGCTCTTAAGGCAGAATTAATCTTAGATTCTAGATCACTTATATTATCTGCAGAAACGATTGCATTAGTGTCATCAGCAAAAATAATTAATGTAGTGTCAGATACTCGTTTTTTAATATAATCAATTAAGTCATTTAGGAATAGGATGAAGAAAATTGGGCCCAGAACAGAGCCTTGAGGTACACCTCGGGATACCGTGACTAGATTGGATTTATGGAGTTTTTCTTCTCCATCCACAACCGACTTAATCTCTATATACTGACGTCTATTATGCAGATACGATCTGAATAGCTTCAATACATTCTCTCGTATACCATAATGTTCCAACTTAGCCAGAAGAATTTCGTGGTCAACTGTATCGAAAGCAGAACTAAGATCCAGAAAGATACCCGCTACTTTAAGCTTGTTATTTAAACTGCAGACGACCTCGTCAGTTAATGCCTTGATAGCATCTGTGGTTCCTAAAGATTGTTGGTAACCGAACTGCTGACTATTTAAAATGCTGTGAGCCCTTAAGTGCTTTATGAGCCTATTCTTCATTATTTTTTCAAAGATCTTTGATAATACAGGCAATAGGGAAATCGGTCTGTAGTTAGCAGGATCTGTTTTTAAACCTTTCTTAAAGATTGGAAGCACACGCGCGATTTTAAACTGATCAGGGAATAGGCCTGCCTCGATGCACTCATTATAAAAAGACGCTAATTGAATTGCCAATAGGTCAATATTATCTTTAATAATAGTCAGGGGGATTTCGTCATAACCAGTGGTGGACTTATTAGGCATATTTTTTACCATACTAAAAATTTCTAATGGAGTGACTGCATCAAAACTCATGTTTGATTCTACTCTGCTAAAACTTTCGGTTAAATATGCCATTGCTGATTTTTGGTCACAAGCTTTTAGGTGGATAATGTTGTCGAATCTTTTTGAAAAGATATTAGCCACATCTAGAGCATTATTTGTAACTGTGTTGTCAATCTTAAGTATAATTTGTTCATTGTCAGGATTTTTACTTACATTGCGCTGTCGATTTACTATTTTCCATATCGTCCTACTAGAATCAGATGCCATTTCTATTTGTTTTCTGACATCATTCCTTTTTGCACAACTAACTACTTTTCTATATATTCTGTTATACTTTTTACGATATTCCAAAACTGAAATATCACACTGTGTTTTATCTATGGTGTTAAGGAAACGTTTTACTTTGCTGGCTGTCCTTATTCCAGTTGTTACCCATTTAGATCCCTCATTCCTTTTAACCGTAACTTTAAATTTGCACTTCTTAAAGAATGAAGAGTGAATTTCTTTGATTTGTCCTATAAAAGTGTTAATACCTGTGCTCCAGTCAGTCTCTAACAGCTTTTTTCTGAAGTCCCTCTTGTTCATGTCAGTATATTTTCTTCGGCAAAGACGCATATAATTTGTCCGCATCTTAAACTCAACCTTGACTAAACGCAGCGTACAGAACAAGCCCGCGTGACCGTCTGATAACCCATTGTGGTCAACATCTGTACATTCTATAAAAGTGTCAGGTAAATTAGTTAAAAAGTTGTCTATACATGATTCTGATTTATTTCTTCTAAAGGTGGGAGTATTTATTAGATACCTGAAGTTATAGCACGTTAATAACGACAAGAAAGCGGTATGTCTCGCATCATCTTTTAAAATATTAATATTGAAGTCACCACAAATTATACATAATTTATTGAAGAAATGCTGTAACAGTTTTTCAAGCCTATCCATGAAGTTATCAAAATTACTGTTTGCAGGAGTTCTGTAACAACAAACAACACACAAATTTGTCTCTAAATCTCTAACTCCACATACTTCAAAGCAATCAGTTTTATACAATTGCTTACATACTTGAAGTTCATCCACGCTTCTATCCTGAGGTAATAAAATCATTGAACCACCTCTATTCTTTTTGAGTCTAGTGTTGTAAGACCCCATTTTGTAATTGATGAAATTGAATTGTTTTGCCAGGGTTTCATTGAGAAAATGTTCAGATATACATAAAAAATTCAGTTCTTTTGACAATTCATTTAGATATATTTCAAGGTCTTCTTTTTTATTATTAATGCCGCATAAATTTTGATGATAAATATTAAGGGTTGAATACTGTTTGGTTTGTTCATTCACGAAAAAGATGGGAGGATACATTGGCGTTGTCTTCTTGAAAGTCAGTATACAAAACATAGTAATTCTTTAAATTTTCAAAGATGTTTTTTATGCCGTAATAATTAATTGATCCATTAAACTTAAACATGGAACGGTCAAACGTCAAGTCTAAGTTAGAGTCAAATAGTGTAGCATAATTGTACGTATGAATGTCGAGATACAGCAGATTACTAAAAGTTTCAATTCTCGAGTTATACATTACGGAATGGTCATTAAATACATAAGTCGGTAAGCATATTATTACATTAGTATGTTGTACAGTCAATAAAGTATCCCTAATATAAATAATCAAGTCAAAATAATTGTTCGTTCTTCGATAATCTTCATCACCAATAAAAATTATGCAGTAGTCACTCTTGGAAAAGTCAGCGAGTTTTTTATTTATGTTTGCTAAAAGGTTTTTGATTCCCCTATTTGGCAAAAGAAAGTGACATATTTGTGTTTCTGGAAAAGTGTTTTCAGCTGTCGTTAATATATTGTTTCTGGTGTTACTACTTAAAATGCATATTTTTGGATTTTTGTGCACCAGTTTGTTGTTATGAGTTACATGTGCTGTCTTTTTCTCCAATTTTGCTTGCGTAGATGTATTGCGTCGGTTCAGTACACAGTTTAGTTTCATCTTGTTGAGTTCCTATTATTTTATTTTTGGGTTCGGATTGAAGGGAAGTTGCACTTAATTTCATTATTTTCGTAGTGTCGATTGCATCACTTCTTATTTGTGCCAATGAGGACGTCTTTTGTGAGCTCTTTGAAGTGATCTTAGAGCTCGCGGTATCTTGTACTGGTCTGCGTTTTTTTCCAGATCGAGGTGTGAGGTTTTTATTGTCCGTTGTGTTAATTGTTTTGTGTGATTACGCAATAACGTATAAACGCTTAGTATGCTCAGTGAAATGTATAATAAGGTGATTTTTAGTGAGCATTTATAATATAATACATGACTTGGTTGCAATGAAATTTGTCTAAACTTAATTTTTGTGTCCATATTTCTAGGTACTGCATCTGACCGACAACCCAGCTGCTGAAGCTCAGAGACAAATCCATGCGGAACTAGAAGCTGCCCAAGAAGAGGTATGTTATCTTTTATTAATTCATTTCAACATATTCTTACTGACGTACAGTACCCGGCGATAAATATTGCACATCGACCTTTGGAAAGAGACAATCTGCTAATTTCGGCTTCGAAGAGCGTTATCTCTGTTGCACACTACCTATATGGCGTTTTGTCAGTCGTTGTTCAAGTGCGATAGAGTGCGGTCGCGTCCAGTTCAAAATATATATTTAGAGTTGTTAACACCCCCAAATTTAAATAATTTAAAGTTGTACTATGGCATCTCTTTTTTATTTTATTTTACCCCAACCTAAAGCCATCACTTAAAGAAAAATTGGTGTATTTTAAACAAAGAATAAAAATAATGATCAAAAGAAGCAAATCATAATTGTTTTAACAGCTCCTAATAGATACCGGACTGTTTGTGTTTCGTGCGACAGAGATAACGCTCTACGAAGCCGAAATTAGCCGATTGTCTCTTTCCAAAGGTCGATGTGCAATATTTATCGCCGGGTACTGTATGTATATTGATCATATTGGTAAACGTGTCCTCAAATCCTGTCATTCAAACGCGGTAACGAAACCATAGCGCGATCCAATTCGAGCTTTCTTTAGTTTCTCATACAGAGCCTTCGTTCACTTGACGTTGAAATCACGATATTTTACTGTAAAAAAAAAAACCATTTGCGAACCTCGTCGTAGCCTCGTCCGGTAAGGACCAAGCCCGGGTCAACGGCGCGTTGTATGCCACTCGCGTCCCAAAGAGATGTTAGCACTGTTAGCAGTAATGGAAGGGGTCCGCTAGGGTCGATGCCTGCCAGGGTCGGGTACAAATCTTTAGGGCTTAAGACTTTTGATGTCGTTTGGAACACTACAAACGAGGCAATTAGCGAAGTTTTGTGCTAGCGATTTTTTTGTCCCAATAGATGCCTGGAACTAATGTAACCCAATCTTGATCCCGAATTAAACTGCTGCAAATAACTTATCAATAACTCAACATGTCAACACGGCAATCCCAATTTCAAAATGAACATGTTATGAGGAGTTGACGTGCGCAAATGTCATTTTTACACGACTGCCCAATAAATGGAGTGTTATGTTTTTTTAAATCTTTTTCATGTGATTCGCCTTCTCAAGCCTGAATTACCTATGGTGTTGCACGAAGAAATAGAAACCGCGAAAAAAAAAAAACAGCTGTTCCTTATATTTATGTTCGTATAACTCTTCAAAATGTAGAGAACAGCTGATTTTCTTTTTTCGCGATTTCAGGTTTGGTCTCATAGTAAAAGTTGTTCATAATGATGAGTACAGTAGACCTCTCAAAAGGTTGTTGGTGTTTTTCTCGCGGATAATAGTGGTGGATCACTTTACACGGTTAAGCAATAAGGTTAATAATTAGTCGACCACCAGTGTCCGCGAAGTCTGCTAGCTAAACTTATGTATATTCTTTTTAATATTATATTGTTTAAATGTTCTTTTTACAGTTAAAACAGCTTAAGGCAACGTTGCGAGAAGGGGGCGGATCTGGTGCTTGTCCGGAAGAAATGCAGCAGTTACGGCAGCAGTTGGAGAGTAGTCGTATTAAACTTAAAAGGTAAATTTTAATCATTTTAATAGGGTATTTTATTCTATATGAGAAAAAATCTAAAAATATTATTGAGATAGCTTGGGCATAAAGCAGTCGGAAAATGTTAGTTTTAGTTCATGAAATAACAAAATACATTTTAAAAGTCAGTTCGAAGATTTTAGTCTTTTTAATCTGTTTTTGAATACCAATCAATTCAATTACAAACAATTATCACACATAATATCAGCGAATTTGTTTACTTAGGAAACTGACGTCAAGCGTTTTCGTCAAATTACGCGCGAAATATGAAAATGTAAAATTTTAATGCATTTTTATTGCTCTAATCGGTAATTTTTTTTTGTGTTTTATTTTATTATTTGTGGTTTATTAACATTTTAGACTAATTAAGACACATTTCAAGAATGGGTGTAATACCCTATTCCCTTGATTACAGTACCCTTGCTATAATGGGGCACAGACGAAGTAACAAATGCGAAACTTGACAGGTTTTTTACGATTCTTTGGCAGTTTGAGTACTTTATGCGGCTTACTTAAATATAATTTCTGTGCTAATGTTGGTTTGTCGATTCGTTGAGCTTCTTTAAATCTGTGTTGAGCTACACGATTACTGACAAATGCGTGCACTGAATGGCCAGGTCCACTCAAATCTGTGTTGGATTTTCCTCAAAAGACCGTCTCGGCCTCTAATATGAACACTAATAATAACGACGTTGTGGAAGACAGTTTGTCATCGTCACATCGTGATATCGTCGTTGTGTCAACGTCCACAGGCGTCTATTTAGCTAAAAGTGATACGACAGTACGCCTGGCGACATCTGAGTTTTAACTTGTATAAAATCAGTACGCCACATGACGACCGATTTCCACATGAAGAACGCCATGTTGTACTGTCACCACAGGTATAATAGGGTATTTTCCGATTTCATAAAAACTATTTTAATTTGAAGATTGGAACGTGATAATTAACAGAAAAATAATAATAAATTGATTTCTATCTATTTTCTCAATTAAAAACGATTAAAATCGAATTTATTTGTCGTTGTTTTGAATTTACCGCCAAAACGCTCCTTACGATGACTTTTTATCACGTGACATGTGACGTCAACTTTGTCTATACGGCACCGGTTTAAATACTTCGTTTGGTGCCGTTTTAGAAATATTTGTGCACAGAGGCACCGCACACCAGTAATATCACTTTCTAACCATTAATTTTTTTGTTAATTATACACTCGAAATTCACTTATTTACTTACTAACTACTTTAGTTTACACAAAGTTGACGTCACGTGATAAAAAGTCATCGTGAGAAGCGTTTTGGCGGTAAATTCAAAACAACCAAAAATAAATTTGGTTTAAATCGTTTTTAATTGAGAAAATAGATAGAAATCAATTTATTATTATTTTTCTGTTAAATATCACGTTCCAATCTTCAAATTAGAATAGTTTTTGGAAAATTGGAAAATACCCTATTAATGTCGCATTCCGAAATTCAACAAAAGTGATAATATCGCGAAGCCAACCAAAATAAAAATCAGTACTAATGATCTGATAGCTCTTAAATTTTTTGACTATTCAATTTGGTCGGGTTCGCAATACTATCACTTTTGTTGAATTTCGGAACGCGACATAAGTCTTTCGTACTGTCACTACACAATTTAAAAAAGATCGTCAAAGAACGTATACCTCCACGCAACCATGCGTTGTGAACTTGTGACCCTACGCTTGTGGGCAATGTATGAAAGTAAGTAGTGTCACAGTAGCCGCAACCAGTGAGATAGTACTGGCCACCAACGTGTTAAGGATGCGAATACGAGAGAAGTAATAATAAAAAAAAAATTAAATGTTAATAATTTCAGATTGAAAGAAGAGTTCACGTCTTCCGCTCAGGAGTACAGAGATGTGTGTTATATGCTATTAGGTTATAAAATTGATAGAATTGGACACAAGAACTACAGGTGAGTTATTTATTTTATATGACTATCTTTACGTATAAAGACCCGTGCCTCGGAAAGCACGTTAAGCCGTTGGTCCCGGCTATCATGCTACGCAAAGCATGTATAGAAAAGGACAATTAAATTTTGTGTTTATTATTTTCATACCCCCAATACTCTCAACATTTACCCCAAAAATGGGCAAATAATGTCTTAGCTAGCAATATTACGCGGGTGGGAAGTGAGGCGAGCGGGGGTCACTTGTTTTGTATTTGGACACAGCCTGCAGCTTGCAATATCAGTTGAACGTGGCTTCTGGTGCTTTCTGTATTCTGAGGTCAGCCCATACTAAGTTTGTGAGAAAATATTGGCCATCTAAATTTTGTGAGCCATGAGGTTTTAAGGAGCAGTGATGGCCTAGTTGTAACGGCCCAGACTAGCGGCTTTAGTTTGTGTAAATGATTTTATCACCATTGTTGTTAAAACGGCGAAAGAAAACATCGTGAGAAACAGGCATCATCTGCCTAGCCTTTTCCCAACTATGTTGGGGTCGGCTTCTAGTCTAACCGGATGCAGCTGAATACCAGTATTTTACATGGAGCGACTGCCTATCTGACCTCCACAACCCAGTTACTGGGTAATACAATACCCCTTGGTAAGACTGTTTGTCAGACTTTCGGGCCCGTAACGACTGTCAAAGATCCACAAATGACAGCCGGGACCAACGGCTTAACGTGCTTTCCGAGGCACGAAGGGGTCTTGCTATGTAAAGATGATCACCCATCCACGGACCAACCGCGGCAAGCGTAGCTTAACCTGATCCATCGACCCGCGCAGCTATTGTTACTTAGCCACAAGCTCCTCTCATCGTGAGAAACAGGCATTTACCAAAAATTCGAAGACCTGTGGCAACCCGCACTGGGACCACATGGTGGATTATGACCCCACTCCCTTTCACAGAGACGAGGTCTGTGTCCCAGCAGTGGGATCATTATAGCCTGATTATGCTCTAATATCGACATCAATTGAACTATTTAACTTACTCTTTTCATATCCATAATGATGTTTCCTACTGAAGGTCCCCTCTCTACGTTTTATGGTCCATTTTAATTTTTTTTTTTGTTCTTTACAGAATATCAAACATGTACGCGGAAACGTCCGAAGAATACCTTACATTTACTCTTGACGATGATGGAATAGAGATGGTCCACACCGACTATTCTGCAACTCTAGGCGAGCTAGTAGAGCTGCACCTACATGAGCACCGCTCTATCCCACTTTTCCTAAGCGCTCTCACTATGGAGCTCTATACGAGGACTACTATGCAGCAATAATTTAATAAGGGAAGGTAGGGATAGGACTGTCAAACACTTGAAATTTTGTCGCACATGTATTTTGTTGCACGACCATAAAGTCACTATGAAATTAATGACTATTATTCTTGATAATAATAAAAATATTCTCTTTTCGTAACATAATGTGTTCGAGTGTGCGGTATGCCTCATTTGTTTTTCATGAGTACTGCGAAGGATGTAACAGTGTTACTGAATTTTTAACTTGCTAAACATTTTTCTCATTGTTAATAATGCACAATCGCTCGGTATGAATACTGTCAACCATTTTCTTATAATTGATTGATGAAATTACTACCTCTGGAGCAAAATTCATCTTTGAACATTCAAAGAAATCGATTACTACTTAAACATTCAACGAGAAAATAGCCTTTGATTTTTCTTAAAGGTGAATTTAAGGTGGTCGCCATCTGACGGAAGATGCGTCGGGCGTAACTTCGTTAACTTCTAATTAGTACGCTCAACTAACGCATCATTATCTACTTGTCCGTTCTGCGGGCTTAGCATGACGCTTTGTATTTCTACGAAGAATAGACAGTGCTTTTTCAATACAAAGTGACATTTCGTTCCTATATTTTTGTAATCGCACCGTAGAGATCCTTCTACACTCTGTCATTTAGGGCGCATTCCATATTAGACAAATAGTGATAATATCGCGAAGCCAACCAAAAATAAAAATCAATACTAATGATCTGATAGCTCTTATTTTTTGACTATTCAATTTGGTCGCGATATTATCACTTTTGTTGCATTTCGGAACACGGCATTAGTCTTTCGTTTCTAACGATATTTGTTTAGGTCCTTATAAATGTAGACTATTTCAGAAGAATATTTCTTCCCAAACTGTCAAAATCACACTGACAACAAAACTTTCTACTCGACGGCCACAAAGTATATACGATTAGGTATCTACAAAATCATGATTCGTTTAGAACGCATAACTGTGATAATGAATGGAAAAACATAGCTATCTTATCCTATTGTACATCATTTATTTAATAGTCATGTCTATTCTTCCGTCGACAAATCGGTGCTCGTGCTAGGCCTGCTGGTGCTACGCGACTGACGATACGCGACGCACCTTCTGTCACAGATGCGACCTCCCTAAGAGTACGACTAAATAGCTTTTGCCAGCGGCTTCGCCCGCGCGGTGGTCAAGCATTATCACACGGGTACGTACTATCGCGAGAAAAAGTATCAAATTAAAAAGTCATTTATTCAAACTAGGCTGAGAATCAGCACTTTTCGAACATCAAATTACATAAGACAGTCCCCAAAACGCCCACCCTTCACCACTTCCTAGTTCTTTAGCTGGGAAGAAGAAGAGGCGCAACAAACTCCCCGGCAGCACAGCTGTCTGTTTATCCTATGTGTTATTCCAGGTTACAGACTATCTGTGTGCCAAATTTCTTCCAAATCCGTTCAGCCGCTTTTGTGTGATTGAGTAACAAACCTCCAAACATCTAAACATACAAACTTTCACATTTATAATATTAGTAGGATAACTAAAATGTTTTGGTTGTGACACTATTCTTACTAAGCGGTAAATAAATTACTCATGTTCTTTCAAAAATCATTTTAGAATACTATAATATAAACAAAAAAACTGCTATAACTGTTTCATTGATGCATTCTTCGTGGTTTAAAATATAATTATGAATTTAGACATCAGTTTTCTAATAGATAAGTTGCCTAGATTATAATCTTCTAAGTGAGGGAAACGTATTGATCAATTTAATTAGAGCCTTAGCAGACATGCTACCTTTAGCATCTGCGATCCGTCATTTTGTGACGTCATTAGTACTGCATCACGGTCCGTGTTCTGTCGCGATACCAAAATCGCGCGATTCAGCGATTGCTTTGATGCCGCATCTCGTATTGCCGTCCCGGTGCTAAAATTAGCATGTATGCTTGGGGATTAGCCGAAGATTTGACACAAATGTTTATTAATATTTCAATACACAGATCGTATTTATCGTTTAATTAATTAATATTTTTATAAACCGACTTCTTAATCGTATAGCATAGATGTTAGCAATTTTTCAGGCATACGCAGTACTAACACTTTAGTCCCTGCCTATAAGATTTAAATTGGTGAACCAAGTTTGCACAAATGGCTCAATTTTGAAGGCGTTATATTGCTTATTTTCGTTCAATGATACGTAATATGTTGGTTCCTGTATTTGAAATAGTCTTACAACCTTCCGAGTCAGTTTTTGTATTTCGAACTATATGCCAACTTAAGTAAAGTTCTGAATACAAAATTCACAATCTAAGATCCGAATAAGTTGTTAGTTTTGTAAAAGGAAATATTTCGATTTCTGTTAGGTTCTTATTTCAAAAACAGACTTGATGATTGCATGCCTAAAGAAAAACTTTGTATTGTAATAAGATCGAAAGAGGTGCATATATGTCGTATTGCTAGCCTGTCATAATTATATTTTGTTGGCTGTATGTGAAAATCTTAGATATTATGTGTCGATCACACTTTCAATGCTATTAATGTAAACTGGGGTTGTACTACGAAAGTAAATATTGTCTGGCTTGTAATACAAGGCAAGCAATATTTTTTTTAACCGTTTAATGCTTAAGAATCCTACGACCGAAGTTCGCAACTAGGATTCGGGCGGAGACAATATTTCGTCTGAAAATTGCTACCGTTGCGCTAGTGTTAGTACCTGTCGAGGATACATACCTACAGTGAGCAGTACGATCACACACACATTGACAATGGCTTGACGCGATAGCGCTACTAGCTACTGACCATTTATGATGAATTTGGATGTGTTCCGTAATACCAAAAATGATGAATGAAAACTTATTGTATTTTAATATTTTTTTCGACATTTTACAACTTGATAATATGATCTATGCTTCTGAGACAACAATATTACGGAAATTGTTGGTTATAATACCAAAAAAACAGTGAGAAAACATGTCATTTACGCTGTAAAAATGTGCGAAATGCAATTCGCTTAAACTTCATTTCAGGTAAGTATTTTGGAAAAAAAACCCCCTACGAGCCTAGATAAATACTGTCTGAATCCGAATATCATCATAATATGATGGAAATATGCTCAAGTTGCAAATGATTTAGGTATTACGTATGTATGGACAGTTCATTGTACGTAGGCCTCTTAATTCTGTTGGACAACAGCCACTATACGACAAAGTGAAAACTGCACTGGAAGCTTAAAAAAAATAGATTATTTTTAAATGGTCTATCAAAAATGAATTTAACTATATAACTCTGAAGTAGATAGTTGATTTAGTGGTAATATATGTAAATTATCTAAGACTAGCTCTTGCCCGCGGCTCCGCCCGCGTGGATGTCGGTTATCGCGTAAAATAGTTGCTTATGTCCTTCTTCATATCCTCTCTACCAAATTTTATGACTATCGGTTCAGTGGTTTAGGCGTGAAAGCTTAACAGACAGACAGGCAGAGTTACTTTCGCATTTATAATATTAAAAAGTAGGGATTGGGTTTTCAATCATCATCATCATCATTATTTCAGCTGAAAGGTGTCCACTGCTGTACATAGTACTCTCCCAAAATTCGCTGGTGAGGGTTTAGTGAAATGACGTGCACTAGGTGGCAGCACTGAGCCGTCAGGTCCGGGCACCTGTCAAAAGTGTCAAAGGGCCTACGGACTGAATGGTGAATTAAAGAAGGAAAAAAATGACATCAAATATTTTTAGTTAATTGTCGAACTGGAAGACCTTGTGAAAGTGGCGCCACCTGGTAGCTTTAATCATGAACACCCATAGTCGACCGGTTCTGTGCTTCCCGCATCCAGCGTACAAGTATAGTAATTGGTTTAAATTAAAAAAAAATCGACACGACGATGAAAACGTGTAGGTCTAAAATCTAAGTGAAAAATATGACACTTCATAGTTCATCCCCCAGTAGTAGAAACTGTAATACTTAAAGCTAGTTATTAAGCGTTTGTAAGTCATTATTATAATTATTTACTTAAGTTTCAAACTATTTTGCCTCGTCGGATCACCAATAGCAATAATAGTGATCCTATAAACACTATATTATTTATCCTTAATTCCTCATTAAAGAAGCTTCGCGTATATTGAGCTAAATGTTTCAATGTAAGATAATATAATATTTACTTTAGATATATCAGCGCAGAAATCTTAATAATAAGGCAAAAGAAATGCTATCTATTGTATTTTAATACTGGGACGCGTGTCGCCGGTTCGCAGCTACCAACACATAGACAAACAATAAATACACAGTATCGCCTACACATGCATTTTGCATTGTTGCAACAAAAATTAAACTTTAAGCGATGACATTACGCAATATTTTCTAAAAACGCATAATCTTAGGAGGCGTGGCTCCTGTAATCTATACTTCTATGCTAATATATAAAGCTGAAGAGTTTGTTTGTATGTTTGCTTGAACGCGCTAATCTCAGGAACTACTGGTCCGATTTGAAAAAATATTTCAGTTTTAGATAGCCCATTTATCGAGGAAGGCTGTAGGTAGGCTATATAACATCACGCTAGGGCCCTTAGAAGCTTAGGAGGAAATTTGACGTAGATGATGTTGCGGGCAGAAGCTAGTCAATAAGAAACGTGTGCGAAAAGCAGAGAATGATATCGCGCACTCACTCTCACTTAGGAATAGTGAATATAATACTTACATATGAAATTTGTAAAGTTGCAAATTTTGGAAGAATTTCCGCAGTTGGATGTGCTGTAAAACACTATGTTTACCTCTCCGCGTCCCAAACATGCGCGGCGACAAGGTCACGCATCTTTGCGACTTCTTTAACCTTATTATTAAGATTTCTGTGTATATCAGTAACCGTGTTGCATGCTTTTACTTGTACTTCAATAAAAATAAATTGTAATAGATTGACATTCCTATAATATCATTTTGTGTAGACACTGTAATATTAAAAGGACCCATTTTTTCAATAATAAAGGTGTCTTTTGTGTTAAGTTTTGGTTTTATTTTGACAAACAATTTAAAACTCTTCTAGTAAAATAACCGTGTGACAGTATCTTGACTTCTGTCGGGGGTCTAGTAGTTATGCACTGTGCCCATATGCCACGTCGCTGTATTGTTTGTTGGGACAATAACATTAGGGTTGTCACATTCATTCGATGATATTTCTTTTTATTCATATTTGATACTTGTTTACATGAAAAAACCCTTTATAATGGTTTTATTTTGACAAAGTGTTTGAAACTCTTCGAGAAAAATAACCGTATGACAGTATCTTGACCTCTCTGGGGTTTGGTAGTTATGCACTGTGCCCATATCCCAAGTTGCTGTATTCTTTGTTGGGAGTATACCGTTAGGGCTGTCACATTCTTGTTTTTTTTCCTGTTCATATTTTTTTACATAATATAATTTTTAGTTTTGATAAAAAAGTATGAAATTTAGTTTTTTTTTTTTTTTTTTGCTTTTCGGGTCTTATCTTACAGGGATATGAAATAATAATACAGATACCAGTGTAAAATATTTATGAAGAAACAAGGACAATATATTATACAAATCATCTAATGTTTGCAATGAATTCAACTACAACAATTTAGTATTATTATAGTCAGACACAGTTAACAACGTGATTAGCACTAGGAAATAATTGACAAGAGACGAGCTACTGTATTATGTATTGTTTTGTTCACAATATTAAAAATAAGTACACATAAACAATAATTATTTTTCATTTGAAGAAAAATTAACATAATATAATTAATTATTAAGCTTTTATATGACTATACAATGACTTCAACAACTATTGAGCTGCGTTTTCCCTCTTCGAATTTTCAGAAAACATAAAACAAATGTACTATGCGCACTGCACGCATCGCTCACGAGCTCACGACGCATTGAATGTACTATGCGCACTGAACGCATCAGTCACGAGCTCTTGACGCATTGAATGTACTATGCGCACTGAACACCTCGGTCACGAGCTCTCGACGCATTGAACATACTATGCGTACTGAACGCATCGCTCACGAGCTCACGACGCATTGAATGTACTATGCGCACTGAACGCCTCGGTCACGAGCTCACGACGCATTGAATGTACTATGCGCACTGAACGCATCGCTCACGAGCTCACGACGCATTGAATGTACTATGCGCACTGAACGCATCGCTCACGAGCTCATGACGCACTGAATGGCCAGACTAAAATAATAAGAAGCGATAATAATAGTCCAAATTCGATGGATTTTAAATTATAGTAGTATGCATTAAAGCTTATGCCATCCGCTGTCCTGAAGTTATACCATTACATAATATAATGAATAGTAGACAAACTTGTAACTATTTAAAGCTAAGAAGGACGCCGCGAAAGTGGTTTCTACTACTTTGACATCACACATTGCTTTGATTCATTTGAGAAATTCACGAAGATAAAACTCACATACAAATAGTCTTGGAAACATTTTTGGAAATAATTTAAAAGTAACAATAAATTACTTTTTACCTACAGTCTATAAAAATCACTTAATTTTCAATGTAAAATGTTTCGAAAATAACGATAGTCTAAAAATCTTACATACACGTAATACTGAAAACGTATTTATAACACTCACCATGTCCGAATGACGTTTTGACGTTTCTTGTGCTACGCATCACGAGCCATGTGTAAAGACAAACAAAACAAAACATATAACATAAATTTCATACAATTTTCAATAAAATTATTGCACTAAACTTCATACTCGTAACTTAATAATAAATATTGCATTAAGCTTTAACCACATCTCGTGAAGTAAAATTATTTAAGTCTTAAAGTACTAAGAGTTAATTAAATTTTAAGAACAATATGTCAGTCCGATGAAAGTAAGATTTCATCCTAATACGAGCTTCGTTCATTGCAGCGACGTTCAACAAGACGGAAATTAGAATTTTAATATAGAAAGTACCTAAGTTCCAAATTTGTGCTAACTACAGTCCCTATGTTTAACATTTTGACTAAATATTAAGTACGATTTGGTGCTCAAATTTAATAATGTAAGTGTTAATTATTTAAAACTAGGTATATAGAATTATTTATCTACAAAGTTCGAAAGGGTGCATCAGCTCGACAGATTTATCTAAGTCTAAACTAGCAATTTTTTTTTATTATTTCAATAGTTTTGACAAGATTTTGAGTCATAATCAATGAAGAAGTCACTCGTGCCTCGATTTCTATAATGGTATGAAAAATTAGTTCAATAATACCGCCGTAGTTTGAATGGAGTACCTAACTACTGAATGAAAGTTAGAGCTATTGGCACAAGTGACCACTTCCTCCCATATTTAGTAGCACAACTTTCCTCATTCTGAGTATTTCAAAACGATGACCCTTTATTCACACTGAGAAGAAACTGCTCGAAGACGTTTGTAGATGTATCGATGTGATACTCCAGCAAGTGCGCACTTGGCGCTAGGCTGACCCATCGTAGCCCATCATCTACGTACGCCACACATTACGAAGCCAGTGGAACAGTCCACGATACTAGAGAGTCTATGACTATAGGACGCGCGTGGTGTCCACTTCGCTCACCCTTCTCTCAATCACACTATTGTCCGTTATGTTTTTGTTGCCTGTGGAGAAAAAAGTATACTTATGTTAGGAAATGTAGAGACAATATACATACCTACATAACAAAAAAAAAAAAACAGTGACGTAATTACAGCTTGTTCTTCGGGTGGCAAAAAAGCCATATCTAGGAAATGCTATCCGGATATCTATAGAATATAATAATCGGAATATGTTTGTTTTACTATCCGGATAAAACGAATAATTCGGATAGTACCTTTCGTTCTTTATTTATATTTTATTGCATCGGAATAAATAATAATATCACATTAATTTACATTGTGTTTTATTTAAATAGGTTTTCGTAATCGTGAAAGTAAATGCGATATCCTATTGATGCCTATCTTCAAAAATCCATCTAATGGCACAATTATTAGATTAATCATAACGATAATTAAAAGATGCCTTTGCCAAGAGCTGGACTGGTTCACGAAAGTGATGATGATGACGTAGTACTGAGTGATTTTGTGAAGTTATGATCATGATGACGGGCTGGGACAGCTACCTTTACAGGGTCCAGTATGTAACGGATCGACGACGCGTCCGGCGTGGCAGGCGGCGCGCTGCAGGCGGCACCACGACGGGTAGGTGCGTCGGTCCGAGCCGCACAGCTGGCGCCGCGCCGCCGCGCCGCACGCGCCGCACGACACGCAGCGCGCGCCCGACGCGCCGCCCGACACGCAGCGCTGGCCGGAGCCGCACGAGATGGACGCACATGTTGCGTTCGCTGTAACAGGGGTGGCATTTGATGGAGATATGCAAAATACTTCAATTCACATCTAAAAAATAATTCGATAATTAAATTTTACAGACTACACAGCCTAAACCCCTGGGTCTAGGAGCATTAAATTTTGCACAAGAACTAACTAACACGAACTAATGATTTTTGAAAATTCATCCCGTAGGTAATGGGCTAAAAAAATGTAAGTTTATGTAGTGGACTCATGTCCAATCTTACTCGAGTACCTACGTACATATCTACCTTTTTAGTTTTATGTAATCTAAGGTGATTTTTGACTGGCAATAAAAAGGTCCTACTAAATTGGGACAAATGTTACCAATGCAAGGTCCTCTGTACGCTAGCGGCAGGGCTCTGCCCCGCTCGCAAGCGGCTCGCCTCAACGCACAGGCGCCGGCGTATGTTCGTCCGTCGACGGCGCAGACAGGCGTACCCGCAACGCCGCACGCCCCGCATCGCACGCAATGCGCGCCAAGTTCTGCGTCCAAAACGCAACGCTTCTCGCCTCCGCAGCGCACGCCCTCACAACTACCCTCTGCAACAAATGATGTGATAATTTATTGTAAACATATGTAATATTTACAATTTTGATAGGTACTGAGTAAGTACCTACTAAAAATATAGCCAGTCGAGTATTGACCGTCGATAGATGAATGCTACAGCGAATATCGATTGAATTATCAAGGCAAGATCTTCTTGAAAGTCTCTTTGCATCTCTTATAATACACAAATTAATAAAATACAGGGGATGAAAACTACACTGAATTCTTGGATAACGGACTTGTAACTGTGGACATGCCTCATTAACTCTTAAAGAAAATCCAAGTTTTATTTAGGTACCTTTTTGAACCGACGAGAAAACGGAAGTTACTCAATTCGACGCGTATTTTTTTTAATTTTTTTTTTTTATGTATGACCACGCATAACTTTTTCCAGAGTAGTCCGATTTTGATAATTCTTTTTTTATTGGAAAGGGTATACCTCGAAGTTGGTCCCATATAAATTTCGAACCCTAAGGGTAAGAAAACAGGGGATGATTGATTGTTTACTCACAGATTTTAATACTGAGTTGTGTATTAAATCAAAAATTAAGCATGTAGTAATTAGTAGATTATAGCCACAAAAAATTATAAACAAAAGCTAGTTTATTATTTTTTACTTTTCGGTTTTTCGGCGGTTTAATTTTTTTATTAAAAAGTTTTTATTAGTTGCACGCCAAGTGTACAGCTTTAGATGCGATAGTAAACTTGCTTAGTCAATAATTATAAAACAACCTGTATCTAAGTGTGCTAGCGCACTTAACGTTACAGTTATCATTTCAATCGCTAAATAGGAGTAGCATATTTAAACATAAAAGTCTGCAGCACCAACGACTATACTTAAAAGCCATAAATTCGCGCGAGATAAAGTTAATTGTAACTAGGCAACTTTCTACGGCGCGACGGTTATATACCTACAACATGTTCGATGGTCAGGTTATATACAATTAGAGTATTGAGTAAAAAGCATAATACAATGGCCAAAAATTGTTTTTTTAAGCTATCGTTTTAATTAAGAAGAACGTGTTGACCTTAGCATCACAGTATGCATTTAAAATGGAGTCTTATTGCACAGGCAATAGGCGATTGAGCCATAGAAAATTCAATCTTATTTCAAGAATGCTTCTGAATGAATTTATAAATGCTTCACAAAACAAATCGAGGGCAGCCTGGCAAGTAATTAACAAATCAAAATTTTGTTTGCCTCAAGAACCAATACTATCTATAACAACAGATAATTCAATTTTAACCCACCCCATGGATATAGCAAATGAATTTAATAAATATTTTATTGAGACTGTTGAAAACAATCTACAAACGTCTACAAAAAAACCGGTTAGTGAAAATTTGACGTCGCAGTCATTATTTATGTTGCCTGTTACAGATGATGACATAATTAAAATAATTAACAGCCTTAAGAATACGAATACTGTCGGATACGATGGCATATCAACCAAAGTGATAAAATATCTCAAGGAAGTTATAGCGCCACCACTATCACATATAATAGGTAAATCTCTGTATTACTGACGGTGTATTCCCAAATGGTTTAAAAAAAGTAATAATTAGGCCCATTTTTAAAAAAAATGACAGGACTGATGTAAAAAATTATAGACCAATTGCAAAAATCCCGGTATTTTCAAAAATAATTGAGAAAGTAATCTACAATTCAGTATATGCTTATTTCGAAAAGTTTAAATTATTTTGCAATGAACAAAAGGGGTTCAGAAAAAATGTTAATATCAATATGGCATTATTTGACCTATTATCTAGTGTCATGACATCTTTCGACAAAAGAAATCATGTTTGTGCGATCTACACAGACATGACGAAGGCTTTCGAATTTGTGGACCATAAAATTCTATTGCAAAAACTGCATGGATATGGCATAAGAGGCAACATCCTCAAACTCATAGAATCATATCTAAGTGATAGATTACAATGTACAGAAATATCTAGAATATGTCCTATAACCAAATTAGAATCCACATATACCTCTGAAGCGAGGTACATAAAATATGGTGTGCCCCAAGGTAGCGTTCTGGGACCGCCGCTTTTTTTGATTTATATTAATGACCTTCCAAAAGTCACAGGACAAAAAATGGTACTTTTTGCTGACGATAGCACGGCTATTATAGAATGTAATAATCCAAACAATTATCAAACTGACATTAATAATTCTCTATATAAAATAATAAATTGGCTTAATAATAATAATCTTGTAATAAATCTAAACAAAACCAAAGTTATGCACTTTCATCAACGCCTTGAGAAACCACTAGTCAACGTTGCTTATGATAATTTTAAAATAGAAGAAGCTAGTAATGCAAAGTTCTTAGGTATAACTATAGATGATAAAATTACTTGGAAACCGCATTTAGAAGAAATTTGCAAGCGTCTAAGCAAGTCAGCATACCTGCTATATCAACTCTCAAGAAAAGTAAATACTGAAACACTATTAACAGCGTATCATGGACTGGTTGCTTCAGTTCTGCGGTATGGAGTAATTTTTTGGGGACAGTCAACCAATAAAGAACTTGTATTCAGGATGCAGAAAAGATGCATTCGTTCAATGTGTGGTTTAAAAACAACAGATAGTTGCATACCATATTTTAAAAAGTTAAAAATATTACCCTTACCAGCTTTGTACATCCTTGAAACTGCATTATTTGTAAAAACCAATCCGCAATTATTTAAAAAACTATGTGCAATGAAGAAAACTCCGATGCGTGCTCAATATAGGAATGAATTATGCCTTGTGAAATGTAAAACTTCTCTTATGAAGAAAAGCTTCTTTGGTGTTGCTCCACAAGTGTATAATAAAATACCCGATGCAATAAAATGTATGCCACTACAAACGTTCAAAAAATCTCTGAACGGTTTACTGCTTGACAGATGTTACTATACCATAGAGGAGTTTCTTAACGACCAATCTTTATAATTATTTAACAAGCTGACATCAATTTAAATAAGTACTTCACATTTAATGATTTTCTGAATTGACTTTTGACATGAAATGAAATTGACTTTGAATTGTAATTAATTAAATTTACTTGCATGCACAATTAGCTACTCAACTATAATTATTATTATATTGTAATTTTATCATTGTAATTTAATGCTAAGCTCTTATTTAATTTATCATTTTATTTAACTCTAATCATTTGTATGCCAATATTGGCAAAACATAGCGCACTACCTAATTTTTAAGATCTTCGTATGTAATTACCTATGTTTGACAAAGAAATTATTCTATTCTATTCTAAGAAGGTATCCCAAAAAACAAAATTTTGAAAAAAAAATATCCATTGGTGTTAAGAGCGCTGTCACAGGTCCACTAGCGCCACTCCTTTAAAAAAATATTATCTCGTGACTGAAAAGGAATTATTAAAAACGGCTCAATCAGCTGTCTCGGTAAGTGTGTCTAGAATTTTCTGATACCTTTTATAAAGTTTCATATTGAGACACGAAGCAACAAAATTCGATGTAAAGAAAAACGGCCACATTCCTCTAGATCGTATTTTGTTGCTTCGTGTCTCAATATGAAACTTTATAAAAGGTATTAGAAAAATATAGACACACTTACCGAGACAGCTGATTGAGCCGTTCTTCATAATTCCTTATCAGTCAGGAGATAATATTTTTTTAAAGGAGTGGCGCTAGTGGACCTGTGACAGCCCTCTTAAAAGTTACTGAAATTGATTTAGTAGTCAATTATGACCACACTTCTTTCAGTACCTACTTGCGTTTATTCTGTTACACCTTGTAAAAGAAATGTCTATATTAACATTATACAGGATAAGTTTTTAACCAGTGCGCAAACTGTAACCACGAATTCAGCATATCATTCTAGACACCCCAGCAAACAAATTTTTCGTCGGTTATACAAAAAAATATCAGCTGTTTCATAGAAAAGTGCAATACTTACGCGGTCAAAATGTATGGAACAGTTAATTTTTTTGTTCGTTTAACCGATGAAAAAGTTCTGCGCTTGAGGGTCCAGAATGATATGCTGAATTCGTGGTTACAGTTTGCGCACTGGTTAAAAACTTATCCTGTATAACGTGATAGAAATTAGAAATCACTCCACCGTGTGTCCGCGTGTGAATCCCATGCTTTTTCCGAGATGGTATCGTATTGCGGTTTACGGAGCGTTCGTTTAGACTAGGCCGATCAAGTTTCCGACTTTAGAGTAAGTATAGATTACGTAGAATTTATCGGCCGGATCGGACGTTGCCGGTACACGTCTGCTTTATGTTGTGAGATACCTACGTTGGTAGTCGTTGTCGAAGCTTGATGTGTACGGAAAGCATCAAAGTCAGCGTTGAACTGAGTTGGTAAATTGATTTTGAATGAAAGCTTTTATAGAACGTAGCGCACATACCTATGCTTTTATAAGACTTTTTTCTTAGACTCCAAGATCCATAAACTTAACTGAAATTTCATTTAAGTCCACGTAGGATGCCGTCTCTCCCTACATATGCATATATGTAAAAAACCCCCGACTACTGAAAAATTACGCTCTTAAAAGTATAAAACAAGAAAATATTCTCATTCGAAAGCTGTGGTCGTACGGTGGTCGTATGCCACATTATCATAAAGATTTATGATCGTTTACTACAACAACGTAAAAAAAAAAATTTTTTTTCTTCACTTTTTATGTCCTTCAGAGGGCGCCACGTTCACAACACCTTTAACTAGCAGACGCTCAAGACGCTTGCAAGTCTTGCAACGTTACCTCATTTACCAAATGTAGCCCAGTCAAGTAGTTCAGAAGTTATGAGGTAATAGATGAACATACTGGTCAAAATCATAACCCTTCTTTTTGCTTCGCCGTAGTCGGGTAGTAAAATTAAAATCAAAACGAAATATAATCAGCTAGAACATGAAAGGTTTAGTTTCCTTGCCCTCTGGAAAACCATTCGATAAAAAAATGAAACTCTCCTGTAAAAACCAACTTCATAAAATGTATTATATTTAGCCATTTACAATGAACTGAACAGTTTATGTCAGGTACACGTTGTGGTTGCGAGCCTATAGGTACGCTCGTAAATGCAATGAAGTGGTGTGGCGACGACGTTTAGAACCAAGTTTACGTTGATATTATCGCGGAATATTATTCATAATATGGAATGAGGACGTCTGGGGCAACTGCGGTTATGCTTATGACAGCTTCACGACCAGACGAGGTTCAAACGCCAAGGTGACACGCGGATGTTGATGTTCACGATCATGTTTACGAGTGTTGCAAAACGTCTTTCGACTTCCAATTATAGGTCTATCGGTCTATTCTTCAGATCCGTCTGGTTTGACCGACTGTAGCCAGGTAAGTGCCGTATTGATTGTCGACAACGACGACCCGGATTAGAAGATTAAAGATTAGATAAGTAGTCAAATCGTTGAAATTAAAAAGTCAGATCCGTAGAAATATAATGGATACAGGGTGGCAGGGACATCGGCGCACAAACTGTAACCACTAAGCACATTATTCTAGAGAAATAATTCGATGGTTATCCAAAAAAAGAAATCTGCCTTTTGACAGAAAAGTGCTATACCTACGCCACAAAATACAGAGAGTACAGAAGGCAATCTACATACAAAGTGCGCTCGAGCAACGCACACATAGACACCGCTCACGGACACGATATCTCGGACCGGTTGGGACCAGTGCGAGCGCGAGTGCCAGCCCCTGAGACACGCGTCTGTGAAATGCAAAAAAGGAGCAACAAAAAAAGTTACTATAACTGTTCAGTGGACGGTTGTTTAAATACTGTGAATTGTCTTTTTTTAAGCTACCAGTTGTTGAGTTGACCAGAGAGGTGAGTACCTAGGTATTTGCTCGTGTTTCGATGGTTCGTTTTAACGTAACACAGAATACCTAGTTAGTTGTGGGTAAGCGAATTTCACTTTGTGGCCTTGTAGTATTTTTACAATTTATATTAGGTATTTATTGTAGTACTTATAAGTTAAAAAATACGCTCAACTTCCTCATTATAAATAGTTAAGATAGAACTGCTCGGCGAACCGGCCGGGCCACCCGCCGCCGATCATAACTATTAGAGTTGAGATTAATTGTGATCATGGCAAAGACCTAATACGAGTGCCACTACCACGATAGTTTTTTGTTTTTTGAGCGTAGGTATGAAAATCGAAGTACATACATGTGATTGCCTTCTGTACTCTCTTTATTTTGTGCCTACGCGGTCCAAATGTATGACACACTTTTATTAGCTTCACAAACTTTTACAAGCATACAGGATGTTTGTTTATTTGTAACCGACTCCTTTGGACTTGATTTTGACCCACTTCAAACGGTCAGATCTCACGTAAACTTTGTAGACTAATAAAATAACAACTGAAAAATCTCGCTTTTGTAGTTAGCAGAACTAAAAAATAGAAAATAAATAATAGATTTATAAAAACTAAAAAAGCAGAAAATAATTTCAAAAAAGCGTGGGGTGCTTGATATTAATTGAATATGAAAATACCTCAAAAAGCACCCCGCGCTTTTATGAAATTATTTTCTGCTTTTTTAGTTTGGTATTTAAAACGTGTTTTTTTAGTTTTTAATCTTTTTTTTTTTGTTTTAGTAACCGACGAACATTTTCCGTGCAGGGGGTACCTAATCATTTACTGAATTGATGTCCCTGCTGCCACCCTGATCTGTGTTGCGGACCGATAGGTTAATTGCGTAACACTTACAATGCATGCATTATAACAGATTTTATTGATCTGACGAATTTAAAAAAAAAAAACAAAATATGAAGGGTTAGGATTTGCCTTCAACATCCTTCGGATTGTAATTGAAAGCGCGTTACGCAATTGGGGTGCAGATCTGATTCGTCTGTTCAGACTTCACATTGATATTCCCTTAACTTTACGATTATGTTTATGACTCTTGCAAAACAACACTACACGTTCTAATATAACTAAGAAGTTTCCGCGTTATAAAGGATCCAGCGCATAAAATAGTATTGCCAAGATACAAGTTCTGGTTTGAGGGGACATTTTAATGAAGTTATTTATCCGTCTTGTAAACTTGCCAGATATTTTTTTTTTAAGTAATGTACGCGTTGAATTTAATCGTTAAATACTCGTATTATGAATAATAAAGTAACAGGTAACAACTTTTTACACATAAAGTTTATTTATAGAGACTTGTTTGGAAATAACTGTGCTGTGTGATAGCTTGATGGTACCTATCTGCACCCTACATCTTGTTCCGTGGGTGTCGTAAGGAGTTAGTGAGTGGATGCAGCGGGACCCATCTGGCTATAAAAACATCACTTCCTGCCAAGTGTGGTTCTAATGGCATAGAAATACCCTCGACAATTACTTGGCCTAAGGCTTTTTAACGTTTAGGTCTGACGTTATTTTTGTTGAGGAGTTCTATTTCAATCTGAATTTGGATATTCGATATCTGACGGTCAGTGAAGGGGCAATAAAGAGGTCAGTTTCAGATAGTTTTGTAGGAATAGAAACCACCGGTAGAAATAGAAAACAAACAACACAACAGCAACAACAAACAGTCCAGTAAAACTATAAATCAATTAGGGACTACTCCACTTTTTCAGCTCTGTTCAGCTTTTGTCCATAGAAAACAACGATTTTGTATAGAGTTCGTTCAGCCGTTCTATGCAATTCGTTCTATAGACAAAAGCTGAACAGGGCTTAGAGCCAAAATACATTTCTGTTAGCGTTCACGCCAAACGCTACGCCAAAATGTTTGGAAATGACATAACCTGCGGAAAGGTTACGTCGTGTCCTTTCCGCAGGTAATGACATTCCCATACATTTTTGCGTAGCGTTTGGCGTGAACGCTAACAGAAATGTGTTTTGTCTAGGCCTGCTGGGCTGGATGCGGAACGTTAAACCAAACGTCGTCCGTTCAGAATACGTTTTTTTCGATTCCACGTGCGTTTGAACGCAACGCGTGTAACGGTCGCCGCGGCCGGTTCCATCCGCGAGCCTGTAAATGTGCGTATTCTGAATGGTGGACACCATCGATAAGTTACAGGAATTACATGGTTAAATAAATTCATATATTAGGGATGATAAACAAAATCAAGTTTTTATTTTAATTTCAATTAAAAAAGGGGTGTTTTTTTTGTAACAGCTGGGAAATTCTTAGGGTAATTTGTGCGTTATCCTTTGTTATGACTAGATTTAATATCCTGACAATCTTCTTGTTTTCGTGTTAGCACGAACTATAGATACGACAAAAAATCTGTGGTAAAATTATTAGTATTTCTGTAGGTTAGAAAAGGGCTAGTTAGCTGAGTAGGTACGTACCTACCTACGTTAGACAGAAGACCAGAGTAATTTCTAAGTCAAGACAGATTAGTGACGATAAATATTCCACAATATTCTACCTACCCACCTCCAATTGCGTAAATTCTTGTTTACCTTTTCACACCCGTAAACAGTAACACGAATATTCATAGGGCCGAAGGCTATGAATATTCGCGAAGGTAATTATGATTCGATTGTTTTCAGGTCAACTGAATATATTACACCAAATGCAAAATGCATTTGGCCTTAGACGGCGCAGACTGCGAAGTCGTTCCTTCCTAGATAATAGCAATTTTTATAAATCTTATTAGTATTTTTGGTAGGTTCAAATCTTGCCAAGTTATTTTAAAATCTTGCCTATACAGGAAAAGTTTTTATCCAGTGCGCAAATTGTAACCATGAATTCAGCATAATACCCTGTATAAAGTGTTTATCAGTTCAATTTCATAATTTCAAAGATGGATCGTAGTAGGAACAGTGGTGGCCCAGCAGCACCCAAATTGCGTAACACACGATCACTTATAATCTGCTTCATTTTGACAGTTCAATAATATTCATTGCGTTATTTACGATGATGAGCAGACACATTTTTCGAACACTTGAAGCAATGGATTAATAATCTTTTTCTAAATGATTCAGATTATGATTGATCGGCTTCGACGGTTGCAGGCCGTGAGTTCGAAACCAGGCAGACGTTTTGCTTTGTGTAAATAATTTCATCACCACTGCTCTTAAAACGGTGAAGGAAAACATCGTGAGGAAACCAGAATGTCCTAGAATGAAAAACTGAAAAACATGCGGGGCAGTCTTTGGGAATTGCCGATAGAAGTCAAAACTAAGTAACTTGTACATACATACACAGTATACATTTAGCTCATGGGAAGGGTGCATTGACGATGACGCGATATTCCCGCTTTTTGCTCAACCAAAAAGTAACACTTATATACACAGTGTATATATATAAAGCTCATGGAAAGCGTTCGGTGTCGATGACGCGTGTTCCATAATTTTTGTTCACCCAAAAAGTGCTCAACGCGCCTAAAGAAGTTTTCACTTCAAAATTCTAAGACATACGACATCTACCGACGCGCACTGGGCGGCGTAGTAGATTACAGCACTACCTTTCGAAGAGAGGAGGCCTGTGTCCCAGCAGTGGGAATATTATAGGCTGATTATATATGTGTTATGATAGTATAATACTCCACTTATCAAACGTCCATTCAAAAGGGATCTAAAATGTTGCTATTATATTTATTATAACAAAATAATTCTGCTACACTTACATACCTATTATATGGCTGTATGCCTATCCTAGACTTTACGATGTGTTCTAAAGTTGCAGCACAATACAGGAACGTATAATTACATTTACCCACTATTTACCTGTAACACTGCTATTAGTTAGCTTCAGGGCCTACCACCAACAAAAAACGACTACTCAAACTGTGTAGTAGCGTACGGGTTACTACGGGAACTCGAACTTGGTCAGTGCGACAATTTCTCGTTTGTTGATTTGTCGGTTCTTATTCCTCTGGAAAGGTTCCTTATTCGAACTTGACTTCTCATTCTAGAAATGCCTACTTTTAATTACTAATTGATAGAGAATAGGGTGTATTTTGCAGTGGCAGTGTGCTGGCCATGTTTGTCGAAGGACTGATGCCTGGTGGAGCAGACGAGTCCTGAAGTGGAGACCGCGTATAAGCATGAATGATACGGCCGCCAGCAAGATGAACCGATGACCGTTAAAAGGTGACGGGGCCGGATTGGATGCTGAAGGTGGAGGATAGCGTTGTAGCGTACTGGGAGAGGCTTTTGTCCAGCATTGGACTGCGATAGGCTGAGTTCATTGAGGGATTACGTCAGGTACTTATATGGAGCGAAATATTTGCTTTTAAACAAAATACCATCGAAAACACAATTGATTGGCTTCCTGAGTTTTTTGTGGGTCCAATGTATTCCTACTGTGGTCTTATTGGGTCTTCTACTTTTTAGATATGCGTTGTTTAGATTTGTGTTACTATTTACGACAAACGAAAACAAAAAGTGACCTCCAACTTTTCGGAAATATGACTTGTTGTTTTCAAACAATCGAGAACCAATAGTACTAGCAAGCTCTCATTCACATTCATGCACCTCGGGCGAGACGCGTTCGTCCAGACGTATCGTGCATCGCAATGAGCCATTATTGAGGCCCGATCCCAATAGAGATGTAGCTAGCCTTCTAGGAACACGCGGGCAATTTACTAGCGCGATAGTAGGGGTGTGTCCGGTCATTACAGCAGTCAGGATTAATGCACCCGACCGCGAACGAACAAAAGAAAACCCGCGAAACTCCCATTTAGCGAGGTAAGTAAAAAGTTCCGTGACTTTCAATAGGCGATTGTTCTGTGCAGGCCTAGTAGGCGGTAAAGTGGAAAATAAAATATGGTCAAGATTATAGGAAAGTTGGTAACTACTACATACGGGGGAAAAATTACATAGCTAAAAAGACAATGTGGGTAGATGCAACAGAATTTTCCGATGACATAAACATGGTAGAAGTTGTCATAAATGCATTACGTTTCAGGTGCTGCTTTCCTGCCAAAAGTCATTCAAAATTCTCTGAAACCCGTGTAATGACACTTAAATTCACATTTAAAATTCGAAGGTAAAATTCAGTGAAACGGGGCAGGCCATCAATGCCATCGGTTCGTTACGTTTGCATGTGCGCTCGAGAGGTGCAAATGACGCTATTGTGCCCGACCGGCACGGCGGCGGCGCAGACGCAGCCTGCGCGGTGACTTGCGCGTATAATACGAAAGCTCGCCAACACGCCATTATCATTATGGGATGACAGCGACAACAATCGCGAATTGCATGCGTTTATATGTTCTGAATTGTCATGCTCTGGTAATTTCTGCACTTGATGAGAAAAGTGACCGTGGCGGTTGCAAATGGCTTAAAAATGCACGTCATTCATTATTTTGTATGAATGAATGAAGTCCAATGCGTCACCGGCTCACCGCTGACTTGACCTTATTAAAATCCGCTTTGAATCTCGCGATTATGGTGTAACAGATTTTCCTCGGCTTCATGAAACATTTCCATCGGTCTTCGACGTTTCTACCTACAGAATCTGAATACCAAATTGTTGCACCCGCACCTTAAATTAGAAATGATTATTTGTCAGACCTAGATATTGTTATTCTCGTAGATTTGCGTCAGAGCTTTGTGCATTTGAACATTCTGGGGGCGATAAGCGTGGCTAGCGTTTGCCTCGGTCAAGCTTGAGCGCGCCAATAATTTGCTAGTAAACTTTGATGGGGCTCTAAACAGTCGGTGTGCACTGGTATTATTATATTTATTCAGTCGGCAAGACAGTTACTAGGTGCCCGCGATTGCGAATGATGGATGGTCGAGCTGTTGCCAAGTGAACGGCAATGAATCATGTGCTATTTATAAATGTAGATAGATAGGATTAATATGCAACTTAAGTGCAGATGTTATAGATAATAATTGAATGGCGATGTACGTAGCTATGCAGTAATTTGTGTATGATATACACCACGTAATTAATAATCATAGATCAGATTATGTCGAGGTAGTGGTAGGGGTTTATACTGAGAATAGTCGTGTTCATGATCAATATAATGTATTCAGCGATTGATTAAACTATCGTCAACTAGCATAAATTGCCTTGCATTGTGGAGTTGATTGTTTAAATGTGGTTGTACTTATCGTTATTATTAATTCCAAACCTTGTTTATGAGCTGAAATAAATGAAGATTTATGAGTTATTGTTATATTCGTATTTGGCTTTAATTTTGACGTTCATTTGTGATTTAACTACGAGAGTACGAGCCAATTTATCTATCGTGCTGCCAGCTGCAGATTTATCTTGATACCAGTATGTAATTTAGTAAGATCAATAACAGTAACAAAAGCATGATCTATTCGATTATTTATTACGTCTCTCGTGTTGGCAAACACTATATTTACATTTAGGATGGTCATGTCGGAAAAATTTGCAGAGAGTCATTTTTATAGTGGTGGCTTCAAATCTCGTCACTAGTGGTGCAAACATTTTCAAATCCACTAGATAAATATTTGAAATCTCCGAAAGCTCCAGCCTAACTGACGGTCCTTAATTTGGTCACTGGTTCAGTGGAAAGCTGGCTACCTGCCCTAAACAACGATGATGGATGGTAGACCTGTTGGCAACTGAACGACAATGAATCATTCGCTGATTATTATATTATAAATGAATAGGGAGGTAATGTATCGCGCATAACTGCCTACTCATGACAGACTCATGAGTCGCGACATCATTAGGTAAACATTGCAGTCATCTATAGGATTTTCGAGGGATTATATCCAATTGTCCAGTTTTGCCCATATTTACCGGGGGAAACTTTTTGTCTTAGTATGTAACCTACATCACATTGATGAGTAGACTTCGCTCAAAAGCTATATATTGCAGAGGATGGTTTACTACCTATAGGTACACCGAGACCAATACAGGTCTCCCTCTTTTCGTGTAGTGGTTACACTGGCCACGTTATTTGCATCAGTGGAAAATTAAACTGAAATGAACTGTATGCACAGTCTTACCTTGGCAAGGTCCTGGGTAGTCCAGCACGAGGTGTTTGGCGGGTCTCCGGCAGGCGCGTCGCCGGAGCCGGCACAGCGAGGGGTAGGTCCGGCCGTCACTGCCGCAGACGGCACCGACACGGCGGCAGGCGGCCGCGCAGACACAGCGTGCCCGGCCGCCTCTCACCACGCAGCGCCGTCCGCTGCCACATGACACTCCGGCGCATGATTCTGTCAAAAACGGGCACGGTGATAGAATGATAGACTGGTGATGTTTCGACTACATAGGTATCCGGTTATGTGCCAAAAGGGCAATCTATACTATACGTATGACCAGCCTTTAGACAATGCCGAAAAAGTAAAAGTAAGAAAAACTTTATTAATCAGGCCTAATGTAATAACAAAACAAATGTGGCATAGGTATATTTTGGAAAAAATATGTGGCTACCGCATCCGCATCGGCGTCCGTGTACAGCGAGGACAAATTTATATTATTACATCGATTTTCACTAATTAACCCAAGGACCACATTTTTCATGGAAGTTGATAACAAATAGATTTTATTTAGTATAAGATCCAGATTGCTAAAGTATGTGGTGTTAGATATTAATCACTCGTATAAAAAGTTGTGAAAACATCCGCTAGATATATTAACGACTCGAATGTGGTCGTTGGCGTTCCCATGTAGATAGATCTCGAGATATTTCGATAGAATCGAGTATTTTATGGCTATGGCACACGTGGTGGCCCGACAAATATGTAGGCGCTGATCAAAGTGAGATATCAAAATACTCCGCTTTGAATCGCTCGTTAAAGACTAAACAAGAAATTGCCACATTTGCGAGTGATTTGTTCAAGAATGTTGTGTTTACGGACGATGTCAGTTTACGAGTCATTAAGAAGTTGTTCTTTCGGGTGTGCTCTTACCCCACGCATAAGTTAAATAATTTGATTCTTAATTTTCGTGAGAAAAACAAAAGCTCGTTTATTAGCAATAAAGCGAAAAAAATATTTGTCGGACAGTGTTTTAATGACTGTATTTTTTTTAGTGTGGGTATGTTTTCGAGAAAATGGACAAGTTATTCTTCCATTTTCTCGATTATCACCACATACGTTCGTACGGACTATATTATTTCCCTCACGTTTGTTACGAGTAAACACTTATTTAAATTTTCCGCATTTTCAGAGACAGCATCAATTTATATCGCAGCATTAAACCTACATATTATTATTATGCACAAGACGACAAATGCCCTTACATAAGACCACTCTCTGCCAAAACAATTCATTTATTTGAGAAATTATTTGTTTATTTCTAAATTCAAATATTTGACGTTTTGCCAACTCTGTGTTGATTCGATGCGCAACGTTCATCTATCGGGCGATGCACTCGACGTCCCAATTTTATTATTTGCTGAACAATGTTGTTGGCAGTCGGATATAGTTTATCTGTTGGTTTTGTTGATTGGCGTAATTTGGCTTTAGGTACGTCTGTCTGTTATGGCAATTGTTATACGTATAATAATATTGCCTAGGTTTATTTTTTATTTTTAAAGTACAAGTGGCCAATGTTGCTGAAAGTTTTCACGTTTTACCTACAGGTGTAAAGCTTTTTGTAAAAAAAATATTTGTTTGAAATTCACATAAAATAGCCTTATCCGATTAAAATGTTAGCATATGTAGGGTGTTTGCCATTTCTTTACAGATACATCAAGGTGAACGCAGTCCGTTGATGCATTTTTGCAATAAATTTAGAGAATAAATCGACAAAGATAGTAAAATGTTTTTCAAGACGCCTTTTTAGTAACATCAAAATTAATACGTTAACAGCAGACTGCGACCTGCGTTACATGAACATCAGACAATAGAAAAATAAATACAAGCTAAACAGATTTTCGTGATTTCGGAGAAAAAGATCCAAAAATAATATTGCGGCCAGTCTATGTGCCTAGTACCTACTGTAACGGTTATTAAAAAAAAGAATTACAAGCAGCCATCATTTACTAACAAAATAGTCGCTCTTCGCACCCATATCTAATTTTACCAGGATACGGCGACTAGATTCATTGGATGACGTCATTCTTGGCTCAAATTACTATAAAAACAATACCTTCTTTGAATTCTAATTGGCCCGTGATTTTCCTAGAAGCAGCGAGCCCGGAAGGATGTGGCCATGTCTTTAATTAACTAAGGAAGCAGCTCCGTCGAACTGCCGCAAACTATCGCGAGAAAAACATTAAATAATAAATTTAAATATGCATTGTGCTGGCAGTTAACTAGCTCATTGTCTACGGGTAAACTTTGCCATGGCTTCCTTTTGTCCATAAATTAAATGATAATCGGAAAGCCTAGAGAATTTCTCGGCGGGTTTTCCTTTCTTTTTGTTAAAATCTCAGGTGCAATTAGTTTTACTGAAGTATTTTATTGTGGTCGGTTTTTGGTCCTTCGAGCCGGATAGTGCGTTAAATGTTGTTCTTAGTGTAATATGTTGTAGTTTTAGCAGAAAGTATAGTTGATATTAAGTCTTTTCAACGCGAGATAGAAGTATGTTGTTAGTATTTCCTTGATGTAGTTTTGTACAAAGGACAGAGCTTGAAGAGACCGGCTCACATATGATTACCTACCTTACCTACTTACGTAAGTTACGAAAGTAAGCAAGTAGGTAAAATAATCCATCCTGAGAATAGATATCAAACATACCTGCATTTCTATTGCAATGGAGTCTGGACAAAGAACTAAAAAATGAAACTTTTGCCATTGTTTAGTCAAATTTCCACCACCAGATTCAAACTAAAGAAAAACGGTCTTACCAGCACAGGCAACACAGGGAACTCCACCAGAAAGCGCTTTATAGAAGAATATCTCGCCGCTGTCGAGGTCGCGGGGGCTCCAGGCAGCGGGCGCGCGCGATGCGCCTGCGCAGCACTCGGCGCGGCCCACGCGCAGCGCCGCCACCGAGCTGCAGCGCCCGCCGCGGTCCATCCCCGTCCAGCAGATTCCGGCTATTGAAAATAAAGACAGTTTTAATTATACTAAGGTAAGCATACATACATAATATATGTAGAGATGAAACAATTTAAAACAGCACGCCCCTCCACTCCTTGTTGCACACATATTTCAAATGCTGGAGGTGTAGATTTTTTTTGTTGAGAGGCGTGCAGTTTTGGACTAAAGTTCGACTTATAATTGTAACTTGACAATTGAAGGGATACCAGATTTTGACAAAAAAAGCTCATTGATTTTCGTTCATTCTTGCACCAAAATAATAAACAAAATTCAATGAACTTAAAATTATGTACTTACTGATTCATTTTTTATTTAATAACTTGTCTTATAAACATGATATGCACAATATTTTTTTAGAATTTTCTATATAATAGGTCTTTACCTATGAAATTGCCGTTTTGTATGAAAAAATTTAAACGAATTTTTTTCATGAATTTTTTATTTGTATTAATCGAAGTAATCACCCATGCAATCAATGCATCTTTGCCATCGCAGTGGCAGTTTATTGATGCCCTTCTTAAAGAAATCAGCTGGACGGGAGGCAACAAATTCTTCAAAGGCATTTTGTACTGCCTCTCGGGTATTAAATTTTTTTCCCGCCAAGAAGTTATCCAAATTCTGGAAAAAGTAGTAGTCTGTAGGCGCAAGGTCTGGTGAGTAGGGCGGATGACGGAGAGCTTCCAACCCCAGTTCTTGCAACTTGGAGACCGTCTGCTGTGCAGTATGAGGTCGCGCGTTGTCGTGCAGGAGCAGCGGAGACGAGCGATTGACCAATGCTGGTTGGAGATGCGCCAGCTTCTCCATCATTGTGTTCAGTTCTTCACAGTACACATCTGCAGTAATGCTCACCCCGTTTGGTAAGAAGCTGTGATGAATCACACCGGCGCTAGACCACCAAACAGTGACCATCACTTTTCTAGGGGTAAGTTTTCGTTTAGGGCATTGTTTAGGTGCTGAACCAGGATCCAACCAACTTGCTGAGCGCTTACGGTTATCAAACAGAATCCATTTTTAATCGCAGGTAACAATGCGGTTCAAAATTCCTTCATTTGTGTGTCTGTTGAGCAGTGCAAGGCACGTCTCGACGCGTACTTCGCGCTGGCGATCATTGAGTTCGTGGGGCACCCATTTGTCAAGCTTTTTTACCTTGCCAATTTGACGCAAATGGACCAATATTGTTTTGACGCTAACGTCGAAAGCTGCTGCTAATTCAGCCGTAGATTGTGTATCATCAGCTTCCACAATCGCCTTTAATTCGTCATTGTCGACCAAAGTCTTCGGACGACCGCGAGGTTCATTTTTCAGGTCGAAATTTCCAGAACGGAAGCGAGCAAACCAATAACAGGTGGTGCGTTGGTTTGTAGTGTTAGCTCCGTAAACGTCGTTGATGTTGCGTGCCGCTTGTGCCGCGTTGCTGCCACGACGGTACTCATATTCCATAATTACTCGAATTTTTAACGTATCCATGATGACGAAAAAGATTGAAATGCGATGAAAATGTAACACTAATCAATAAAGAAATGACTACTTTTAGAAAAAAAAATCCATGTTTTTAAAATAAAATTAATTTGAAATTAGAATTCTTAGCCAAACAAAAATTATTTTGATTTGAAATGGCCAGTACTGCAGAACGGCAATTTCATAGGTAAAGACCTAATATTATGTTTTTCAGTAGGAAGGTAATTTATTTAGTTTTTTTTATTAGAAGAAATTAGAAAAAAGGAAATCACTTTTATTAATAAATTATTAATTGTTCTTATAATCCACATCTTACAATTTTTTTTTTAAGTTTTATAGCGAATGATAAAAATGGTTTAGTTTAAAGTGAAACCATTTTTATCATTCGCTCTTTACGCAAAATCGTTAATTACCTCAAAACTACTATTAGTTTTAGCATGGTTTTCTTTGAACTGTCAAGTTATGGAATGCCGTTAAAAGTCGAACTATACCTAGTTGATCTCTACCTACATAAACTTACGCCTTCCAGTTCAGTAGGTAGTTTTTGCCTCTCTCTATAGGAAGAAGACGTGAGTTTCAGTAAGCTTACTTAGAATCAATACCGAGTAGGTTTCACTAAACATCAGTGTTTCAGTACAGTTTAATCAATTACTAGCTACTGCCTGCGGCTTCGCCCTCGGATGGGTGTCGGACATTGTCCCTCAGAGACGTGTTATTGGGTCCTATGTTAGTCCTTAAAATGTCAGCTGTCAGTGAAAGTCCCGTCAAAACCGGTCCAGCTGTTTCGGAGGTTAACCGGAACCAACAGACATATGCTTTTAGTAACACACTGTCTGTAATGTTAGAATAACATGTTAGAATAACATTACAGACACTTCAATTTTATATATTTATTTTTATGTTGTATATATGTATAGAAGTACTTACAGTCGACCTTGAACTGACCTAGCGAAATACGTAATGTCAATAGAATAAGAGGCCAGATTATACTGGTTATGTTACCAATAATCGGCGGCCTACTGTACAGTCACGAGCATTAAATTGAACTTAAACGTGTCTCATAATTGAATGGTATTCTTGAAACCATGTGTTTTGTCAGTTCAATCAAAACCTTCAAGTTGCAATCGTTGCCTATTTCACAAGAAACTAGAACTTTGAAGTTTGCATAAATGTAAAGAGAGTGTTTCATACATGTCGCTAGTATTAAATAGACCAGTGAAATAAACAAAGAGGTAATTTAGCAGAAAAGTAAAGAAAATATTGTCTTTGTGAACCAATCTAACGCTCCAAGTTTTGCTATTTATTTTTTAGCTCATCAACCTAAAAACTACCTCAGCGGAACATTACAAAATTGCAATAGGAAGGTATAATAAAACGTTCGCTCCGGGTCCAGACTAAACATAAATTGAACAGATGTGTCTGGACGCTGCGCAAGCGGCTAGCTCCGAGCGCCGTATTCGGTCGGATTCCAGCGCGTGAGTCACGGGGCTCGACTGCGCGCGCCGGCCGCGCTAGACGACCGCCAGACACTATTTTTCAATGTGCGCCCGCGCCGGTCGGCGACGCGACCGAACGACCGCAACCCGACATGCCTATAACTAGTAATCGATTGACTTTTTACAACTATTCGCTCGAAAATACGGATCTAAGGAGCAACTTTATAAAAGTTGGTGTTTCATGAAAATCATGATCGATGGACACGACTACACGAGGATGAGGACATAATATTGTAACATGTTTACAGTTTTGATTGATCGTTATCTCTTAAGATATTGTCACGCTTGTCGTGTGGTTTACAGTTTAATTATATTTTGGGTAATTTCGTGTGGGTAGGTAAGTTTTATTAGCTTCGGGAAGACTTGGCGACAGGCTAGAATGTGCGGATGACACATGTTCGCGAAAATCAATTAATCGTCTAGGAACATTCTTCGTAGATTGTTGTAACCTTGATAGTTTGAATTCAGTTTGTATTCTTTAATACAATATTTATTCAAAAAATAATTCTTCCGTACGTAGAAGTGAGTGGGCAGAATAAATGACAATGGCTTAGAGGAATTTATTTTTATTAACGTTGTAAAAATATTAATGGACTAATTTAAATTAATTATCGCTCATTATGAATAATTTTAACAGTTTGGAGATGGTTTTTGTCCATTGTATTCGCCGATTTTTTTTTATATTATCCAATTTTGGAATTTGAGTGAATGTTTTATTTAAAATCTTTTTTGATTGAGCATAATGTATGAGCAAGCATCGAGTCTAGGATCAAGCGTCAGTTAATTTTGAACATACTTTTTTTTTTCGAATTGTTCCGTCGATATTACTAGATAGGTGTAGGTAGCTTAAAACTGTTTAGTCATAGTGCAGCATAACACATTTTCAGACAGTTACGTAATCGCTTGTTAGTTTGCTCAAAATAAATCAATGCATAGGTGATTATAGCGCTATTATTACATACTAAGTACACAAGATTATACATATATGTATGTATATTAGCCGCAAGTTTAATTTAATACAAACATGAATTTATTCAGCACATGTTTCTGAACCCCCCTACGGTGAAATATTTTACCGGGTGTTTAAAAAATTTGCTCCGCCATAGTTTTTGACCCCTAGGTATTGGCGCTTTTCTATGAAACTGCTGATTTTTTTCTTGTGATTTTTATGGGCTGAATTCATGGTTTGTTTGCGCATCGATGTCCCTGCCATACATTCATAATAATTAGTGGTCGCCCCAGTGGTCGAAATTCGATCATTATTAATTTATATAAAAACACATAATTATTTTTAAAAAATAGCTTTTTGCGCTCTTTCTCCATAACCTACCTAATGTACCTACACTTTAAATGTGCCAAATTTCGTACTCTTTCACCCGAGTAATTTTCGTAAAAAGGGGTAGGTAAGTACAATTTTTTTGCTTTACGTATTAATTTTATAAATAGATATTTACCTGCGTATATAGGTATAAATATGTATATTAATCTAAATCAACATTATTGTTATTAAATTTTCGTCTTTGTATGCAACTATATTCAACACGTAGGAATAAATTTCGCGGCCGTCTGGGATTGCAACGGTTTCCATGGTAACCGGTTGTTGTCGGGCCTACGTGAGAGAACTTGACTCTCTCATCCTGTGATTTCCCGGCTTGTGTTAGGTTTAAAGGAAGTAAACATGTTTCATTTGACCTAGGATTTGGCCTTCGCTATATTAGCTCCTGTTAGTAAACTTTCACAACTTAGGAAAGACAGTTTTTGATATTTGTTGCAGGAATCTGTGCCCCATTCAACCTCCTAAATCTCCCAAGTTTTTTCATTTCTGTTAGACAAAGTACCAGAATTTTTACCCTTTAATTCATGATGATGGCAATTTTCATCAACCAATTCAATGCCAGTTTTTCGTTTCCACAAAGTACGGGGAATATATTTTTTACCTTTATTATCTCACTGCACATTTTGTTCCCAGTAGGACCAACTCATTAAAAAAAAAAAAAAAAATACTTTTTCCTCATAATATTTTTATATTATAATATTTTATAATATTTTTTCCTTACCATAGAGCTAATCTTACATAAATCATATCCAAATAAATTTAATTTGCTAAAAAAGTTAAAATCATGTATATAAGGGTTTAATTAGGTTCACATCATGGAAGTAGAAGGACCAATCCCACAGGGCCAGAGCGACTGACACTAAGAAAAAACTTTTATCAAAAAAATAACAACCGACTTCCAAAAAAACACTACAAAGTGCAAAATAACTTTAATTTCGGAAGTCGGTGACTTTTTTTTTTTTTTTTTTTTGGGTGGGAAATCATCAAATGACTTTTCCTGCTGAGTAGAGCAGGAGGGCGTGTCAGACTTTTACTGACTAAAACCCACCCGTGTTCCCTCAGTAGCCCGTATGCCAGGGGCCGTGGTATCTCTTTCGAACAAACCCGCACCCCGGCAGGCATCGGCGGACCCCACCTGTGGTTGCTGACATCTTTGACGGCGCGCGTGAGAAACACAACGCGCCGTCCCGTCTACCACTTTTCGGCCGCAGAGGATAGGGAGAGCGGCTGACGCTATACCGACACTCCTCTTCCCCTGCGGCCCCACCGCGTCCGCCATCAAACGGTGGCGGCCCCGTCCAGGCCACGGAAGGGAAGAGCGCTGCTCAGAAGCACCGGCACTCCTCCTCTACCGCAGCCTGTAACCCTCAGCCGCGATGCCTCCCATTCGACATCGCGGCCCACCTCAGTTGCGGTGCACCTCACCGCAACCTAATTTTTGGCCGCTACGTCAATGGCTTGAAGGCAAAAGCCCTGACGAGCGGCCCCACCGTTGGGTTCCTCTTGGCTTCACCGTGGATGGGAGACCACGGTTACTAAGCCTGCCGAAGAATTTTGCAAATCCGTCTATATACGACGGAGTTATGCCTGAACATACATAAATAAAAATATATTTAAAAAACATGTCGAATTGATAACCTTCTTCTTTTTGAAGTCGGTTTTCGGTCACTCAATGTTGTTACATTGAGTGACCAAAATAAGTGACCTAATCAACTTTTTTTATCAGCCTGAAAGCTCCGACTGCTACAAATGACAGAAGTGCTAATAGCCAGTGGCCTTTAGGTCAATCAATGTAGCGACAGCCGACAATGAACGTTTAAAGAGGGAATTGCGAGGTACTAAAACGTTCTAACCGCCATTTGGTTAGACTGAAGTCGTAAGCGCAGCTACCGTGCACGGGTTCTTGAATGGTTACGATTCGTGCTTTGCGATTGGTTTTTTCTAGGTTCCTGGGTAAGTGCTAACAGAAACACGGGTCGATCGAAGGTTAAGCTTGCCAAGGTCGATTCGTAGGTGGGTGACATTTCATCCATTATCGAGACCGCTGGTCCCTACTGTCATTTGTAGATCTTTGACAGTAGTCATGGGAAGTGAGAAGCCCAAAAGCATGATTGACAGTAACTGAATTTTGGATGTCAGACAGGCAGTCATCATCATCATCATTTCAGCCGAAAGACGTCCACTGCTGGACATAGGCCTTCCCTAAAAGGGGAGTTTTGCCATAATCGCCACGCTTGGCAGGCGGCATGGCGATTGCAGTATGGTGGTAAAATGCATAGAGAACGCTGTTGCCCATTCTCTAGTAAGTCCCTTAGTCGCCTTCTACGACACCCACGGGAAGAAAGGGGATGGTGCTATTCTTTTACATCCGGCACTCCATGTAAAATACTGGTTCAACTGCATCCGGTTGACAAAATGGAAGGCTCTGGTAAATAGTTGGGAAAGGGTAAGCAGAAAATGTTGGTGTAAATGGTGTTGGTCTGTCAAGAAATCTTCTCTCTTCGCAGCTACCTTTTTAAATGAACCACGAAAGTTTAAATTAATATATGGCGCGCGTTAATGTCCGGAGCGTGCTTGACCGGTTTTCGATTTCGGACTTCGGTACTGGCAGTAAAGCACATTGGGAGAAATGTAAATATATTCGAATATGATTTTAGTGTGGCGAGCGAGGCCGTTGACTCCGGCGGCCATAGGAGCATGTTGCTTATATCTTCGTGGATTAGAGTAGCAATAAGAGCTATAGAGCGCTTTCGTTTGCAATATCAGGCATGTGTTTTGTTTGTTGTTTTTCAGGAGGTGAAGAAAATCGACGATGTATTTTTTAATATCAAAATGATTCCTGTTTTAGTGCTACTCCTTTATAGCCCCTTAAACGTAAACAGTATTCGAAATTACTTGTTAATTGATTTTTCGGTATTCAAGATTCTGCTTCCAAAAGGTACCAACAGGGCTCTTAGGCAGCCTGAGAATAAGACTAAAATCAAGGCTTTCGAAAAACACATAATATCCAAATACATATTACTATTAATAGGTACTCACTAATAATATCTACTATTGCATAACTCGCTACATTTGACTTTATCAAGCCTACATAATTATTCTATTTCTTCTAAACCATAGTTCCTATAAAGTTATATAGTTTGTACTCCCTAAATTGTTTTCTAATTGGGTAATTACGTTTTTTACACTTATTCCATCGAGTTAAAAAATCCTCAAGCGCTCTACATCACATTTAAATACTTCGCTAACCACGAGGATAACCTCATTGGATGGTTCCGTCAACTTTGGCGCCACAATTTGGAGCCGAGATCCGGCTGCGATTGTGTGGGTGTGAGAAATTGCGACAAAAAATGTGTAGCGGTCCAAACGTAGGCTGTACACGGCTTGTGTGTTTTTATTGACACGCTTTTGCCGGGTAAGGATCCTCCAAATTAAAGACACGAGACACTTTTGCGGTTTTAGCACATAAAAGCTACTAAGTACTACCGACACTATTATTTATAGCAATATTCCATACTACGTGCACCCCCCCGAGTGGGTTCCCGCATTGTCGTTGCGGAGGGGCTCAGTAACCGTGGATTCCAGCCACGGTGAAGCCAAGAGGAACCCAAAGGTGGGGCCGCTCGTCAGGGCTTTTGCCTTCAAGCCATTGACGTAGCGGCCAAAAAGTAGGTTGCGGTGAGGTGCAGCGCAACTGAGGTGGGCCGCGATGTCGAATGGGAGGCATGGCGGCTGAGGGTTACGGGCTGCGGTAGAGGAGGAGTGCCGGTGCTTCTGAGCAGCGCTCTTCCTTTCCGTGGCCTGGACGGGGCCGCCACCGTTTGATGGCGGACGCGGTGGGGCCGCAGGGGAAGAGGAGTGTCGGTATAGCGTCAGCCGCTCTCCCTATCCCCTGCGGCCGAAAAGTGGTAGACGGGACGGCGCGTTGTGTTCCACACGCGCGCCGTCAAAGATGTCAGCAACCACCGGTGGGGTCCGCAAGGGCTGATGCCTGCCAGGGGTGCGGGTTTGTTCGAAAGAGATACCACAGCCCCTGGCATACGGGCTACTGAGGGAACACGGGTGGGTTTTAGTCAGTAAAAGTCTGACACGCCCTCCTGCTCTACTCAGCAGGAGAAGTCATTTGATGATTTCCCACCCAAAAAAAAAACCCTACGTGCACAGGACTCTTAATCGTAAACAGCATATAAATGTTCCCACTGCTGGGACACAGGCCTCCTCTCTACGAGAGGGAGTGGGAGGGCGTGGATCTACCACGTGAGCCCAGTGCGGGTTGGTGATCTCTCGATATGCCGGTTGCCTCACGATGTCTTCCTTCACCGTTTTGAGAGCAGTGGTGATGAAATAGTTTATACAAAATAAAAGCATGCCTGGGTTCGAACCCACGACCCACAACTCGTAAATTGGGGCCAATACCACTGGGCCACTATTGCTCTCTGCACAGGACTCGCAGTTGTGCAAAATGATGATAATTTCCCACAACTGCGAGAATAATTAAGAATTAGCACAAGGTATTCTAAATATTCGGCTCATCGTAACAATAATATAACAAATATGCACGTTCAAACTGTCCCAGTCTGTTGCCAGGGTCCCAACCAACGAAACCTTCCCACTTCAATGGGACATAATAGTATTCCATAACACACCCAGGAGTTTCAGGAACCATGGCACTAGTATTGCATATTAATTTGCCTTGATAAAAGGAACTGGTCGTGAGCTAAATATTAAACGTGTAATATTCTCCTGTGATATTTCTACTCTCTGGAAGTCTGTTTTATTCTTAGATTATATACTGCCGTCTGAAGTCCTTAAGAAAACCAGGTCAAGAGATGAAGTGGCTTCGTAGACAAGGACCCTTCAAACGTGAAAAATATAGGTCCTATTGTTTCAGAAGTTTCATGAAACAATAGACACGGTTGCAGTGTAGACACAACAAATACGAAATTGTTGACGAGGTCACTGGAATAGTAAGTGTGTTTCGGAAAAAATGTGGAAATGATTTATCATACTTTGCCCCAACGACCGTCCCACTGGTGGGGCAAAGTGGAATGCCTAATAAGTATTTTGCAGTGTAATCTGCCCCGCTAATTCGATTTGGTGGGGTAGATTCCACTACTCTAAAATTTTGTTGGATTCTGCCCCACTAGGGTTGGCACCTTAGAATAAAAGTAAAATTTACTTTTTGCACTTTTTATTTCCTAATTGTTTCTGGAAGGAAACGGGTTGTAAATCACAGATTAATTACACGATTTGCAAATAAAATGTAATTACACTAAACATTTAAAAAAACGGTTAAACGATTTATGTTGTGTTGCTATTTATTCTAATTAACTATTCAAAATCATATATTATAGTATCTTTTGGTATGGCTTCATACAATCTAATGATTACCTTATAAACAAGAAACGACTATATACAAACAGCCACTAAACTTCTTTACTTTTAACCGACTCCAAAAAAGGAGGAGGTTCTATGTTCGACTGTATGTATTTTTTATATGTATGTTCACCGATTTCTCCCCCAATTGTGGACCGATTCTCAAAATTCATTTTTATTTGAAAGAGTATACTCCTGAGCTGCTCCCATTGGTATAAAGTCAGGATCTGATGATGAAATCCCAGGGAAATCGTGGGCAACCCTCGATTACAGGTATTAACAATGTTTTTCAAATATTTCCTAAAGCTATTGATACATTTGCGAATGGTCATCATCATCTCATGACGTTGAGTTGATGTAGGAAGGTAAAACTCTTCAACGGTTAGGAGTTAGGTGGAGGTTCGGGCATAATTTTTTTTTGTAAATCGGTCGATATATGACGGAGTCGTCATATGTCGACCGATTTACAAATTTTTTTTTGTTCGTTAGAGGAATATTCCGAAATTGTCCCATTTCAATTTCGTATAGATCTGATGATGCGTTTCGGAGACAGACAGCGGAACTCTTCAATAAATGACAGCAAATCAACCGCGATTGTGGCTATCGCATAAATATGCATTGTTTTGACCCCAAGGATGATGAAATTTCGAATTAGTGTGGGGTAGGTAGGTACTATTACTAAAAAGTGAAAAATAATTTATTTTCCAAACAAAAATAAAAAACCGACTTCCGGAAAAACATTACAAAGTGAAAAATAACTTTAATTTCGGATGGCGGTGACAACAAATTAATAAAATACGTATCCAAAGTCATCGAATTCCGAAATTAAAGTTATTTTTCACTTTGGAGTGTTTTTCCGGAAGTCAGTTTTTTATTTTTGTTTGGAAATAAAAAATATTTTTCACTTTTTTGGAAAAAGTTTGTTATTTCGGTTAAGTTGTCTTATTTATAACGTCATCATACTAATCATCATTTGGCATGGCATAATACAGTCTTATGATTACCTTATAAATAAGAAACAAGATAGGAGGAGACTAAAGAAACGGTGGATGGACTGTGTGAATAATGATATGGTTATAAAGGTTGTGACTACGGAGATGACGACTAATAGAGAAGTGTGGAGGAAAAGGACATGTTGCGCCGACCCCCATTAAATTGTGATAAGGGGCATGAACGATGATGATGAACACAAACCACAAACATCAAGCACAACAAAGCGTGTAATTAATCTGTGATTTACAATCCGTTTCCTTCGAGAAACAAAACGGAGAAAAAACAAGATTTTAGAATAGTGGAATCTGCCGCTCCAAATCAAATTAGTGGGGCAGATTCAACTGCAAAATTTAAGTCATTCCACTTTGCCCCACCAGTGCAAAGTGGGGCAAATTGGAATAATTCGAAAAGATTTACGGACGGAGATTTTTATCGGAAATTGATATGCCGTGTGTTTCTTACCATGTAAATCAGATAACTGCAGGTCCTTGCCTAGGTTGAAACTTATGATTTTTATCAGAACCCATTTAATCTAAAGACAGAGACGTCCAACCCTACACATCCTCAGTAAAGTTTTAATTGCAGAATTTCCACCACATCGTAAAAAACTTTAACAAGATATAAAAAAGCTATAAGAGCCAAAGTCTCCATGAAAATAGTTCAGTTACAATCCGATGTGTGTACAGATAATATTGTTGAGGCAATTAGCGGGGGAATTCTAAACGATCGCGAAAAACAAACATGCGAGGAGTCAAGAGCGGGCACGCTGGAAATAGATCAGAGGCGCGTTAGCGGCGTCATCGTGTCAACCATGTGATGGACGGGCATAGGGTTGACTGAAGCCCTGCTAGACAAGAAACTTAGAAAAATAAGTCTTTTAATGACTCAACAACCATCAATCAATGAGGCTGAATGCTGAATTCCAAATAAAAAAAAAAAACATTATCAACTCCATGGTCTATTTGAATTTAGAATGACAAATTCAACGTTAGATTTTAAAAAGAGGTCGACGCTTGGATATTATTAATACTCTGTGGTTTCTGAAACGTAAAAATATCAGCATTATGAGCAACCCTATGAGTGGGCTATATGAATGGCCCAAGAATAGGTGCGTCTATATCGGTCAGTCTAATGATATATTATTCAATGGCCGTTTTATCCGCACTATCAACAAATCACTGTACAACATCCGCTGGCTTGATTACGTCGAAATAATAATATTTAAGAGTGATTTATGAAACTCAGCTATTAGTTTTGGCAGAGAATCCGATATAAACAAAATGTCACAGGTAAATGTTGATTCGTTTTAATTTTAGAAGATTTGCGATATGCCGTACATCCTGTTTGTCAGGTTATGTTATTTGATGGCATGATGCATAGGTATTATACTAGTCTTGGATGAAATTAATTTGTTGTTTCACTTTTGAATAATATTTGAAAAATCGAACTTAACGTTAGATATGAAAATTTCCCGTTAGCCTTCGAAGTACCCATGTAATTAAAATGTTAATATGGTAATACATTCGAAACAAATAAAAAAAAAAAACAAAAACGTATTTTCTATTTCCAAGGTAGGCTCAACTGTTTCCATAGCAACACATTCCCCAGGTTTAATACAAATTGCGCGGCTAATGGAAGTCACGTCATAAAATCTACAAAACAGTTAGTAGCCAAGATGATCACTATTAATGAGCCGTAAAGTTTTACCGTCTAACTTGAAAGTGGCTTTGACAAAGACGAGTCTAGGGCCCAGACGGCCTAATAAAGCTCTCTCGTAAAGTGAGACCTAGCGATCCCTAATGAAATGCATTTATATACGTATTGTAAAGTCCGTCTAGCCGTTAAAGGGTACCTAATTTAAAATTGTGATTGTCTGGCAGCCTCCCGCCGACCTAGTTCTCGTTTCTGGGACAATGAAGGACAAATTTAACCAGGTGTCTGGGTTGAGAGCACATTTTGCATAATATGATAAGTCGCCGTCTAGCCGTTTGATTAAATATTTTAATTTTGGGACGTTAAAACGGAATAATTGTAAGGGTAATAGCATTCATGTCCCCGTTAAGGTGCAGACAGCCGACTTTTAAGGACTTTGTACTGAAGATCACGTCTAAACGGCTTGTCTTATGTATTTGAAAAAAATATATGTAAAACTAAACAATTTTCTTCGTCATTTGATATGTGAATATTTTAAATAATATTTTTAAAACATAATGTAATTAATTCTTAAAGTAAGGCCTATCGCGGACATAAAAACGATAATCACGCAAAAACTATCAGATGTATTTCCATGAAACTTTCACCATCTAAAAGGCAATTTAATCACCCAAATTTTAGTATACGGGTTTTCTTTGAATTGTGTTTGATAAATCAACATGGGTTGTTTTTCGAAAAAATTGATGCGCGTTGAGGCGGGGTCTCTTGCGGGCGACGGGCGGCTGTGCATCGCTGTAGATAGCTGTCAGCTATCGTCGCCTTAAGTTAGTTAAGCGGGCAACCCGAGTTAAGTTATTCAGATTGATTAAGATTCAAACATTAACTATCATGGTTATATTAGTTATTTAATTAAATACAATAATTCTCGGGAATTAAGACATATTTTTTCTAAATTGGTTTTTGTAGAATTTAAGAGCAAAATTAAACATTAAGTTATGGTTGGTCTCATAGTTCACTGCCCACACAAACAGTGAACCTGTTATTAAAATAATCTGATTAAATTAAATGTCATAGTAAGATGTTTTGCCGTAATTAGAACCTACTTATCGAGATATTAGTAGTAGGTATGTCATAACTTTTTTACTATTTAATTGCAGAATTAAACTTCCTGACTTTTTTTTTTGGGTTTTGGCTTCGCACGGTTTGTGCATTTAGCCAATGTCAAGTATGGGCACGCCACGATTGCGGCGGTAAGTCCCCTCTTTGAGGAGTGGTTTGAGAGGCGGCATGGCGTCCTCACCTTCCGCCTGACGCAGGTCCTCACCGGACACGGTTGTTTCGGGAGGTTCCTGTTTCGGATAGGGCGGGAGGAAACGCCCGGGTGTTTCCACTGCGAAGATCGCCCTGAGGACACGGTGGAGCACACGGTGGCGGTCTGCCCTGCTTGGGCGGAGCACCGCAGTGTCCTCGTGGAGGCGATCGGCGGCGGCGATCTCTCGCGTCCGGCCCTGGTCCAGGCCATGGTACGGAGCGAGAGGGCATGGGGAGCCGTCACCTCCTTCAGCGAAGCAGTGATGCTCGCGAAGAGGGAGGCGGCGCACGTGAGGGAGAGGCAGCATATGCGCCCTCGCGACCCCAGCCGCCGCAGGATACGGAGACGCCCTGGGCGTCGGGAATCCCAGGCCGATTTCCGGCCACCGTAGGCATGGGCTTGCGGACGGCGAGTAATGGGTAGCTCGCTGTCCGGTAAGGACCAAGCCCAAGTCGACGGCGCGTTGTGTTCCACGCGCGCCTCAAAGAGATGTCAGCACAAAAATGATGGGGCCCGCAAGGGCTGATGCCTGTCAGGGGTGCGGGTTTGTTCGAAAGAGACACCACAGCCCCTGGCTTAAGGGCTACTGAAGGAACACGGGTGGGTTTTAGTCAGTAAAAGTCTGACACGCCCTCCTGCTCCACCCAGAGCGGGAGAAGTTATTTGATGATTTCCCACCCAAAAAAAAAAAAAAAAAAAAGCCAATGTCAAGTAATAAATCTTTTAAAAAAAATATTTTCGGTCAAGTAAATGGCCCATTATCAAAGTTAAGTCAAAGTCATTGTAAAGCGGTAGTAACTTTACAACAACCTATTAGGAGTTTTTGGGGGGAACACGAAAAGTCCACGATAGTCACTTATTTTCACCTTCACTACACTTATGCACTCACACGTAACTAAATTGAATAATTCACTACCAAAATTATACAATTTAATTCGCTATTTCACGAAATTTCATGAAAATTAAAATTCGTGCGACATGTTCCAAAGCGATCCCGCCAAAAAACTCGACTTAATCTTTGGAAAAACAACAATGGCATAGACTATAATTATTCACGTCAACATAATCCTAATCTGTTAAAAAATAAAACTTTTTTCAAAAAAATTGTTTTGACGCCAAGTATGATGAAATTACGAATTGGTGTGGGGTAGGTAACTAAAAAGTGAAAAATAAAAACTTAAAAAAAAATAATAACAACCGACTTCCAAAAAAACACTACAAAGTGCAAAATAACTTTAATTTTGGAAGTCGGTGACTTTGGATGTGTATTTTAATTATTCGTCACCGCCATTAACGGAGGTACCGTAGAATGACACATAGTTAGGACTATGCTGATTCTTAGAAGTTTAGGAAAGTGAAATGTTAACATACTTTATTTTTAAGCTTAAAAATGTATTCACAAAAGTAATAACTGCATTTTATTGCGATTTTCTTTTAAAGTTTCATCTGACATTTCAAAATATTAGACAAGCCGTATCGCTATTGAATTTGTAACGTGTAGGTATTTTTTAGTTCTTACACGTGCCTGTCTGTTCTTACACGTGCCTGCCAACCACGTGGTTTATAAATTGTTTGCAATATATATGTAGTACATACTAATTCCACGTTTGTTTCTTTTTGCACTGACGTTACAAAAACGTTTACCTTTATGAAAATAGCGTTGTCGGTTGGCACCAATATTAAAGAATTACTCGATATTTTTTTATATGGTTGTATTCATTAATAATTTGTTATTAACTTTGTTAAGCAACTTATACATGATACATGTTAAAGACGACTCTAGTAAATCTAACATAATTATTAACTAGCAGCGCTCCGCGTAGTTCCCGTTCCCGTAGAAATACGGGGATAAAATATAGCCTATGTCACCCGGGGATAGTGTAGCTTCCCAACAGTGAAATAATTTTTCAAATCGGTTCAGTAGTTTCGGAGCCTATTCAATGCAAACAAACAAACAAACAATCAAATCGTTACTCTTTATAATAGTATTGATTAAACTCGCTTTAAGTTTAGCTGTAAAGTATGCTGTGACCGCGTTCTTCTTCTTAAATACGTCACGGATTTAAATGCAGTTTCACCATAATTTAGATAATTTAATCCAAAAGGTGTTTAGTCCATTAAAATTAAATTGACATTGTTATAATAAAGAAATCTAAATATTTTATCAAGACTCAAAAACCGTGCGAATCAGGTGCGAGTCGCGAATAGGTAATAATCCTCTTTTGAAAATGCGTACCAAAAAATACACAAAAAAACATGGTTATCTTACGGTATTTTTAAGTAATTTTCAAACTGTCTGAAAGCAACATCAGTTTCATGAAATTCAGCAGCAGTCAGCTCAAACATAATAATATATTTAAAGTAAGTATCCGAAAGTTCAAAAAACAGTCACCACTCTAAAATTATAACAAATAATATATAAAATATGACAAATCCAACATTTCCTAACTTCGTAGACTCATAATAATATCGTAGCAGATGTGCTACGCGTGCTACGAACGGTAATAGAGCTTTTAATATTTTTTTTGTTTTGACTGACCGTTCTTTTTTCAAATACAACGTACAATGTATAACGTACCGAGGGACCATAGAGAGGGATTGTGGAGAAGGTTCGTGGTTGCAATTTGTAATCGGATAGGCGTCTGTCTGCATTCGATAACAATAACATGGGCCTAAATACTGCCAATATGTATTACAACAATTTTTGAAAATTGTTTTAATTAGATTCTAGTACACTAAAAACACAAAAATTTTATTTAATCGATTAGTGCCATAAAAATGCATTAATATTTTACAGTTTCAAATTTCGCGTTATTTGACGAAAATTAAATTTTAGGATTTTTACTGTCATAATAGAAATAAACATAAATTCTCTGTCGCGGAAGAAGTAAAATCGTTGTTTTTATTGAAAAACTGAAATAATATTTTAGTGATCGTAAAAGAAGATAAAGTACCTACTTAGTTATTATATAAGAGTATTTTCTGAGTAAACGAAACTAAAAGCGCGTAGGCGCAGATTTTCAAAAAGAGCACTATCTGCTAGTTTTTTTTTACCTATAGATAAGTTAATTTCAGTAAACTGAAATGAAAATCGTTTTCCAAGCCACGTACTGTAAGGAGGATACGCATTCCTACAATTAGGAAAGATACGCCAATAGGGTACTACACCCATTTTTGAAAAGTGTCTTAATTAGATTCTAGAGTGCTAATAAACCTCTAAGAACACAACTGTTTTATTTAATCGATTATTGCCATTAAAATGCATTAAAATTGTACATTTTCAAATTTCGCGCGTAATTTGACAAAAGCGCTGGACGCAGTGGACGCCATATTGCTCTGTGGGTATGACGTCAGTTTGCTGTATAAGGAATTTGTCATTTGTTAATTCAATTTTATTCATGAAATGTTAATTTTCCGATTGCATTTTGCCTAAGCTATCTCAATAATATATTTTTAGATTTTTTCTCATATAGAGTAAAATACTCTATTACGAGTACCTATGCTGCAACGTGAAATACAATAACGTAATAGAGTTTCCCATTTTTAGGTTTAGGTATTTTGTCTTTGCATCGAAATAGTTTGAATAGGTTTGCATTTTATTTTATGCTTTGATTTTGTGTAGCTACCAAATTTAATTTTATGAGTTTTATGCACGGAGTAATGAAATAAGGTTTTATACCAATACAAAAAAAGCAAAATCTGCGTTAATATAATTATATAATTATATTAGCATATAATTATGCTAATTGGTAATGTCGGGAAAATTATAAAGTGTTTTATTTTACATTTTTTATGGACCTAGTCAATGTTTCATGGTATTTTTTAACTGACTTCATTATTATTTCAAGACAGATACTATCCTAAAAGTCCACTAAGATTTTCTGATTCCACAAGTCACTTCCATGTTTTCTGTGACAAATAATCCCGAATTTGCCTAGCCAATATTTCCCCCTAAATAATATACTAACTTTCATTAAAAAACGAGTTCTGTACACAAATAAATACTACATCTAATTAAGGGCAGGCGAGGCAATAAGTTGAAGTGGCGGGACACAAAATACTCCGGTTTGGCAGGCCGAGGGCCGCACGGTCGCGCGCCGCGTATTTTTTCAATCCCTACTAACAATAGCGGGAGCGCGCCGATGCACCGCCGCGCCGCCTGCACCGCGCTTGCATCCACACTAGTGACGCGACACTGGCGCGCTTCACTAAGATATCGATAAAATTATTGACAGCAACATTTTTATGACCTAGATTTTTTGTCTTAAAGTTCGTTAGCTGAATAACAGCTGTTAAAGATTTATCTGCATATAAAATTAAAAAATATTTATTTCAACCAACAACAGATCATAAACAAGTCACAGAATAATCTATTGGACTTGATATTATAGACGTGTTTACTTAATAAGTCCGAATCGATATAACTAAAATATACCGTTGTAATCGATCACGTCAACATAGATAACAAACAGGTTCCAGACGTTATGATTAATAACCTCTTTGAAGTCAACAATCTGCACATTACACGCTGAAGAGTTAAACGCGCGATAACATATAACAGATGGAGTGTAGTGATGATAATAGAAGCCTGCACAGAGGCGGCCGGCACACCGGGATTCTCACGTCGAAATTCATGGAAATATTTGTATGTGGAAAACAGGCTGGACGCACATAAATCTCGTGAGGCGATTGAATGCAGACGCGTAAGCGTGCCCGTGCGCATAATTCAAAGGGGCGATCACCAGGAATCGCCGCTTGGCATGCAGACGGCCGCGTTCATTCCAAAGCAATAAACCCGTTAGTGGCGACGTAATGTGCATATTGGAGAACAATAAACGACATACGTGGACAGAGCCTACGCTCTGTCCCTCAATAAATTCATCAATCGTCATATTTCCCAAAAGTGTCGCCGTGCGTTGCGATAGCAATGTGTCTTCTTCAGAATGTCGCAGACAAGAGCAATAAATTTAATGCGTTGCTTACATATTTTTGGTATCTGTCGTACCCATAAGTTTTGTAAGTACCTAATTCTTTTACGAAAAGTCCACCTAATAAATATTTACTGAAACACTACATTGTAAACAAAATCACCAATTCTCTACCCTCCTTCAATCATTTCTATAAAATTATCGATATCGATAAACTGCCGTCACCAGCTCGCAGGTGTTCAGTTGTTCGATATGCGGTTCCTCCGGAATCATCGCCGGCGCCGACGGATCGCTAAGACCAGACGACTGAACTCTTTAATATTTATTTACACATGCAAATATGCACCCAATCGGCCAAAACAATACCGAACGCTCCAATCCAGTCTGATGGCGAATTTTTGTGGAGTTTTGCAAACAATACGCTGAAGACTTTGTCATTAAAATAATTGCGAACGTAATTTAAGGAAGGTGACGCATTCGTTATTATTATTACAGTTTAATTTTAGATGTGCTTATCATGTAATGTTAGGATTGTTTGTCAGAAATTTCGTGCAGAAAAATATCAGTAGTAAATTAAATGTACGAGTGTTATGTATCTTTATTTTTGTGAATATTGATAATGATGTTTTTTAAACTCACACAACGATCAGTTGTCGACGAAGTGACGTCTGTCAACGTTATGGTTTTGCAATCTAATTCGTATTAATTGCTTTGTCTTACTCAGACAAATAGTCTACGACGATTAAGGTTACATTTGCGTAACTTAAAATTAGAATTTATTTTTAGACTAGATAGTTTGCATATAATATGCCAATTACTTATTCAAAACGCATTGAATTATACAAAACGTCGATAAAAAATGTATTGAGTAGTACAACTCTAAATAAGTGTTACAAACAAACGCGTCCTTATCAGTTATCATCTTGCGCGGTTTTTAATACAGTCATCAACGCTTACCCTTTAATGCTCGAGGGTCATGAAATCAGCCAGACGTCGCGTCGAAGTTAATGAAGGAAAAACAAGTAGTTAACATACTGCATTGATATTGGCGGCTAGGCATTAGCACAGAACAGATAGGGACAGAAGGCTAGCGCCATACAACAAGCAATAACGCGTGAACACATAGACACGTCTACGTAATACCACTGTTTTCACTAGTACAAGCGCAGTTTTGACTAGCATTCGTTTAAGATTACCATACGCGTCTGTGAATGCGTAAGCCTGCATTCTTTATTTGTCGACGTCTACACTAACGTAATAAAATTACGGCGGGATTTTTTCGCGCCCTGGATTTGCAACGTACCGCTTAGCGCCAAGAGTTGAAAATCGAATAGAGTGCAGCTCAGCGCGTCGGAAATACACTTTGTCCGATTTTAAAATCTAGGCTTCCGAAAAATTCCGCGATTTTATAACGTCGGTGTGGACGTCGACTAAGGAGTCGACCTTCTGCAACTATCTACTCTGTGGCACTAGGCTCGGCTACCCGCAGCCGGGCGGCGGTCTAGCCAGCGGATGTTTCCCAGACAGAGAAATATTATGTTATTCAGTTAAGTGGATATTAAATACATAGAAAACGGCGCTAACTGCCGCTAATTTCACTTAAACGCTATAAGATGCGTGTACGCGCTTTAACTAGTCAGCTTTATGGGCGAATTATTTAAAGAGGACGACTCAAAAATTGTGACGAAAAATAGTTCCATTCAGGACTTTTAGGTTAGTTATTTAACACCGACATTTCAAGTCGCAAGCCTTTGCGACATCTGCCTTAAGTTTTATAGCCTATTAAAATATACGACCGAGTTTTTGGGGCTTGGATGCGGTGCTTCGGAATTTATTTCGGGCACGCAAATGATGTTGCATCGACGAGCAAATATAGAGACTTTAATTTCTTTACATGTACAAGAAGATGTAGCAATTTTAAAATCAATTTGTGTGGAGGTGCACATTATAATGGCCGCAATAAATGTAAATATTTATTATCGACAAAAATTAAGACATCTTTTTCTGGGCGTAATCTCCTCACTATACATTTTATATTAAATTGTTTGAGCAAAATGCTCTTCAAAAATGTGCATTTTTGAAGTGCATTTTGATCAAAGAATTTCCTACGGAAGAACGTCATACGAGTATGAAAAATGTTTGATACATTATTTTCGTTTGTCGACTTTTCTCATTATTTCAGCGTTCCTTTTGACAGAATCTAACAGTTTGACACATGAGTACTCTCATCACTGTCACAGTAACAAGTACGCCACTTCCTGTGGTTCCGCATCGATGCAAGTATGTGCGACAGCGGCCAAATAACTGCTTTTTATGTCACATTCTTTGAGATTTTTTGAGAATATTTTCATTTATAGCTCGGGGTTGGAATTGTGCCCGGTGAATGGTGATAGGCATTTACACAGATTGTATGCGCTCACTTATCCTACTAATATTATAAATGTGAAAGTTTTAATGTTTGTTACTCAATCACGCAAAAACGGCTGAACGCATTTAGATGAAATTTAGCACACAGATAGTTTGTAACCTGAAATATACACAATAAAAAGTACCATACAAAGGGTACTTTTTATCTCGATAGTACGTTCCCGTGGTGTATCTAATTTCTGACCTCCATTCGGGCGAAGCCGCTGGCAAAAGCTAGTACAATTTACTATGAGACTACCCTTTAGGTACTAATTATTAGATAACGATAGATACACATGTGGTGTATGTCAGGGCAACGTAGCGCAGCTTTAAAATAAGTTACCGATACAAGTAAGAGATTCTACATCAGAAAGTATTTTCAAAATAGGTTAAAGTATTGATGTTTAAAAATCACTTACACAACTAATAAATAAAAAAACAATGAAATACTAACTTAACTAATCCTTATCACAAATTAAAAAATTGCGTCAAAAAATTCGTCCTCATCGCTGTCGACTGGTATATATCCTAAATAGGTTAAAGTTGTATTTGGCTGACCATCATCATCTGCCTAGCCTTTTTCCAACTATGTTGGGGTCGGCTTCCAGTCTAACCGGATGCAGCTGAATACCAGTATTTTACATGGAGCGACTGCCTATCTGACCTCCACAACCCAGTTACTGGGTAATACGATACCCCTTGGTAAGACTGGAGTAGTTGTGATTCGCGGATTCTGGCGCAAGTGCCAGAGCCCGTGTGCCAGCGCCCGAACCCGCGAATCTGTTGCACCCATCGTAAAAAAAAAAAAAAAAAAAAAAAAAAAAAAAAGGTTTTGGCGTGCTCTGATCTCAAATCTGCGGTCCATTTTAGCGTAGGATGCGTGGTTCTGGAGTTATGCAAATCAATTAACTGTTATCTCATTGATTTCCGGTGGTCCTGCACCCTCATTAGCATTCCATTGTTCGCCTAATCCTTTTATCTATTATACTTCGAACACCTCATTACGTTGCGCCAGAACCCGCGAATCTGTTGCCCTACGGTTGATTTGGCGTTCTTATCTATTACTCATTGTATGTCTGCTTTTCTATGTCATCAATAAAACACATTCATTTTTATTTCAATATTTTATTACTTTTTTCTACAAAATATGAGCGGAAGATCTCATCCACAAAAATATCATTGTACAGTGTGTTCCCTGTAAATATGTTCGTAAAACTATGCATTGAACATCCCTGAAACTTAAATAGCAAATACATTAAGCAATATTCACCACAAACTGAAGTCCAATCATTCTGAATCCTATCAACATTCCAGTCCCATCTCTTACAATTCCTTTTCAAAAACTGGAGATGATATCGCTCAGGTGTTCGTCCATATGAATCAAAATATTGACCGATACCATCCGTATCGATATGTACAGCTACCCAGTGTGAACCTGGTTTATCATCCGCATCCAGATTACATATTATGTATGTTGGTACATGTGTATACATAGGCAGTCTATTAGCAGCATAAACATTATTTTCTAGAGTGGGATGAATCTTTTTCAGATGTTCTTGTACATCTAGTGTATCCATGATATTACTGCTATTAGTAGATTATTACAGTACCAATCTAATCAATGGCCAACAAAGGAATGATCAATTATACTGATTTGTAAATATTAAATCGCATTCTTTTGTGAATATTTTGTAGGAAGCTACTCTACTCATCACGAAACAATGCGAGATAAGTCTGTTGACTCATTTGTTCACAAAAGAATGCGAGATAAGTCTGTTGACTCATTTGTCGACTCGAAAGTTCACAGTTCACATTCACTGCGGAAATGTCTTAGATAAGAAATAAGTTACTGGTGCTATATAAGCCGGGCAACTGCAGTCATGGAATCAGTGTATGGTCGTTAGACTGCAGTGGATCTTCAATACTACTAGCCATGGACGTAAGTGTTTATTTATTCTATTGACAAACTTACTTTTCTTTCTGTTGTTGTTTCCTTACGTGTGTGTGTGTGTGATTAAGTGTAAACAAATTGATATTAACATGATAACTGTGTTGTTGCAGAAATCATTCAACTTCGATGAAAATACCTATAAACAGTATTACTACTCGCCACTCTCCCCTCAGCACGAAGAAGAGAGTGACAACATCGTCATTAAGAACACATGCGATGGTGGAAAAAGGAAATCGCAGTCGATTGATAAATTTTTTGAAGTAGAATCAAAAATTAAAAAGAGCAAGAAGCTGTTATCTTCAACCGTCGCACGAGCCGCTAGAGATGGTGTATCATACATTTCTACTAATTCTGACGACGGAGACCAAGCGACGCATCTCATAAAAATTGAAATGTACGATATGAAGAAGCTATGCAAGATTCCAACTACTGATCATTGGAAACATGCTACCACGAGAATTAAATATTATGTGAAGAATAATAACGATAGTAATAACGATAGCATCTACGACAACACAAACGCCCTCGTATACAATATTACAAAGACAATAGCAGAAAGTGAAAAAGTTAAAAAATACTTTTTTAACAATGACACTCATTAGTGGATTAGTGAATGTGATTCTGTTTATAGGGGGTTTATAAAGAAATAAAAAATAATACATTGCATAAAATTTGTTTTATTTAATTTTATAATGTTTCCTTTAGTAACATATACACAAAATGCATTAAGCATAACACTTAAATCTAAAACACACAACACATTATAATCTTAACTACTATAGTCTACAGTAACATTTCTATTTTTATCTATTTCAATAATATTATCAAACTCAGCATAAACAATACAGTTAATTGTTTGTATTAGTGAGGATTCAAATCGTACTTCTAATCTTACACTACCATGCTTTATGAGATTCCAATGAACTGACGAGTTAGCTGATAAATCAGGAGTTAAATCAAATGCTAAAAGACAGTAGCCTTTGGCATACTGTTCACGAGAGATTGCATTTCCTTCATTAAGAAAGTGAATACCAGTCCCCGAGAATAGAGTATGATATGCCGATGTAAATATATTATTATTAAAAGATGGTTGCAAAGCTTTTGAAGGTATTTGTTGACCATCAATATATAAGCTGAAAGAGTTAATACCATAGTTTTCAAAGTTAAATGGATTTTTAGTAAGTGAACCATTAAATGCTGAATTGTTCACAAATCCAATAATACATCTTTTGGGTACCTGTCCTAAGAATATATTATCAAGAGTTTTTCCTTGAACACCTGATGGAATTGTTAAAACTTTGACTTCAGCACGAGTAATAGGATATTTAGCAGTGGTAGAAGCTAAAACTTTCTGATGTGCGAGTAATACACTTGGATTAATTCGTGCTCTTCGAACAATAAGAGTTGCGTCCGTAATGCAAACTTTAAACTTTACATCATTTGACCCAGCAATTAAATTAAAACTCTCTCTTGATCGAACTAATTTTACACTCATTTCAACACCATTAATTAAAAATTTATCTTGATTGAAAATATCACCATGAAGATGACCAATCATTTCTATTTCCCTGCTTTCATTAACTAATTCCCGTCTTTTAACAAATCCTATGTTTTTATCATCTGTGGAATCCATTTTTCCTGCTGTATCCTCATACCAAAGACTACAAGTAAGATGAGATTGTTTAGCAGCAGGAGCATAGTTTAAAAGGGTTTCCATGTATGCTCGATAGGCATAGGTATTATTAGGTGGTGATACAAGTTTTTGGTTTAAATAAACATCGAGTTGACTAAAAAGTGAATGCAACCAATTATTTACAGGTGCTACTACTGTAGCTGTTAGCAAGTTTGTTGAATCTTGATTTAACACTTTTGCCTTTATGTGGAGTAATGTATGAGACAAATCCATGTAGTCATCGCCTGTTCCAGGAACTTGAAACTCGATAGGTCCATCATCAGCAAGAGATGAAATTGGTTTATAGTGAATCCACAATCCATTTTCAATGCTTGTTTGTGTAGACGGTAATGCAAACAAATCTAATTCTGACTTAACGCACTCACAAGAATGATTATGAAGGAAAGACATACTTAATTTGAAAATATATCTTTGATGTTTTTTGATTTTAGACCAAGTTTTTTCGTAGCTTTCACTTTAGCTGTTAGTGGTGGAATGAATGAGGCCAATCGTTTTCTTTTAGTTATATACCCAGATCCTGTCATGTTAAATCGATCAATTTTGTCATCGGCCTTTCGTTTTAAGTTTGTACTAACTTGCTTTAGACGATCTTTTATTGAGGCTTCCATAGGACGGGCTTGAACCATATCCGATAAAAGTCCTACTCCAGCGTTTAATGCCTCCTTACCAACCACTCGAGCACCACTTGAGAGTAAAGGTAAAACTGATCTAAATAACCCTCCTAAGAAGCTCCCAATACCATGACCGCGTTGGTATGGTGAACCCTTATAAATTACTCCAACTCCTGATCCAGCTTGATGTGAATAATAATTTTCATATGGACATTTATGATGATCATGAGGAGAATACATTATTATAATTTGCGGAAATGTAGTTTAATACACACAGTTCCAAACTGGAATGGTATTTTTTGTCCTGTGCTCGATCTTATATCTATCTCCAGCGTATCGAACTCTCTTCGCATAACAGGTAAGTAGTGAGGTGGAGAGAAAACGTGCATTTTATTCGCACCATAAATGTATTTTGAAGGATCTAATGAAATGACTCTTAATAGCGGAGTCATAACATCACCCACAATCTGAGGATCGATAATGTCGCAATATAGAAATAGTTGAGATGGTAACCCTAAGTGTAAATTAGCAGGACATTTCCCAAAATTTCGGTTTAGGAGATTTGTATTAGGTTCATAACCTAGTTGTAAACTTAATTTGGTTGATAATGTTACGGATATTATATTTTTATCCAAAACAGAAACAGACACAAATTTTGTTATTTCATTATAATGAAATTTCAAGTTCTCTCTGATATCATTTAACGCTCTTAAAATATGTTCAACGTTATCGTAGTTGGTAGCGGGAATATGTTTTTTGTAGTACACTGTTGATGGTTTATCTTCATTAGGCATTAACATGGTTTTTGTGATGTATACAACATTTTCATGATCTTGAACAGTAAACATGGTGCATGGATATTGAAACTCGACGACTCCAACCGACCATTCACCTCCTAATTTCATAGCTTTTGGTAATTTTGTTGAAAAATTTGTGGTCTTGTTATCAGGAAAGTATTCCATTGAACTATTGCTGAGCAAAGTTAAATAAAAACTTTCTTTATTCATATTTCTTTTAAACTAGAAGCTAAAATCCAACTGTTAAATTTATCTGGATAACCTTTCCACTTCACTAATACTTCTTTTCTGTTACTCGAATAACGAGTGCCAATTATTTTATCTATTTTATATTGTGAGGTGGGGTTGTAAGTGACCTTCTGTAATTCTCTTTCATAAAAAGTACCAACAATTGGTTCATTTTGTAAATCTGTTATCGTATAAACAACCCATGGAGATCTATCAATTATTGAAGATATAATAAATATTTCATCACTCCAATTTGATTCATATCCTTTTTGGAAAACATGTTTATATTTAGTTATTCGAACATAATCACCCACGTTGAAATTTGGTTTTGGGTTTTCTAAAGAAAGTTTGTTTGACCCTCTATCATAAAGATTAGTCCAAACTGTCATAATATTGTTGGAACTTACATCACATGGACACATCTTAATACTCGAGTGAATGCTGTGATTATAAGAGTATATTAAATCTTGTAAAACATCTATATATCTATAAGTATTATTATGAGTGAAATAACGCCACATTTTCATTTTTAGAGTTCTTTGAAATCGTTCAACAATACTAGCCTTAATATCAGGATTGTTAGTGGTATAGTAATTTATCTTTTTGGATTTAAAGTATTTTTGTACATCTTTTGAAACAAATTCTGTACCTTTATCAGATTGTATGTGAGTAGGTGTTGAATTACTTTCAGTAAATATACTTTCAAAACATTCTTTAGTTGTTTCTGAGTTTTTCTTTTTCATTGGTCTTGCAAAAGCATATTTACTAAATACATCAATAACACAAAGTATGTAGTTGAAACCATCATTATATTGAGAATAAGTTCGCATATCACTTAAATCAGCTTGCCACAGCTCATTAATATTTGATAGAATGTACCTATTGCGCGGGAATTTTTTCCGAACGGGTTTATGTAATGTATATGTTTCTTGTGATTGTAACCATTCCTTTACTTGCTTTTTATCCATTTTACCTTTCATAGCTTTTGATAATTTATCAATACTACCAAAACCAGTGGGGTTAGATGGATCATAATAAATCCTGTTAATTTCTTCTAGTACGGGGTCCATTTTTCCCAATCGATCTTTTTACGTATTTTAGTTATAGATCTTTTATTTGCACTGCTCGGTGTAGAAAACTCTTGAACATCAATCTCAGAGGTTTTGTTCAGATCTTTTGCATGAAGTTGGTTAATAAACTCACATCTCTTTTGATTTCCAATATAAGTAAGTGGTACTTTAATATCTTTTAATGCTTTAGCAAATCTATCCCACCCTATCGGATCACTTTTTTTTAAGGGTCTTAGTGAATCATTTATTAAATCAACAATATTACTTCCTGGAATTTTTTCACTATCAATTATGACTGTGCCTTCATTATCCCAACGTATTTTACTTTTACTTGCTCCAATTAAGTTTAATAATGATTCACCTTTTTTATTATAAGTTTTTGGTATTAAACTGAGTATTTGTGTTGGTGAATACAGTGGATTTGCCTCACTTTCTATACTTTTAATGGATCCTTTCTCCTCCAACAAAGATTCAGCATCAACTGAACTTTTTAGATCTCTATCTTTATTTTTAAAACCAATTTTAGACTCATTTGAATCTTCATTAGATGTATCAGAATAAATTGGTATTCTGAATGGTTGACGATCCTCGTCGGTAAAGTGAAGGTATCTTTGTAGTGTTTGTAAATATAACATCCACTTTTTTCGGTCTTCCGTCTTACTATTCATAATATTTTGCATTTCAATATCTAATCGAGACAAATTACTAGTGACCTTATTTTCTTGTTTTAATTTTTCAATCAATCCAGGTTCAATAAGTATCATTTTCTTAGCATTTTCCATGTTAACTGGCTAGTCCACTTACTAATCCACTCAATATTGCACCTAATATTATTGGTAAGAAAGCCCCTCCTTTTTGTATAATAATATTTTTTCTTAGTTTATGTTTACACTTATGCACCAGTTTACGTAGTATATTTTTGTGTTTATTCAATTTTTGTTTATCTTGATCTTTAAGAGGTATCTTTCCTTGTAAAACGTTATGAATACATTCACAAATACAATTTATTTCTTCTTCATCACACGTTTTCAGTAACGCTCTTTGATATTTTGGTTTAAGCGTATGCAAAGCGTTTAGCAAATGTTTAAATGTGTTGTGACTCGACGATGCATCATTTAGAAATGATTTGAATTGTTTGATTCTTGGTGTATTTAAACTCTTTCGTGGGGACGTAGACTGTGCAGTAACCATTAAATGGGAATACATTTGTCTTGATACGACAAAAATCATTTGTATTCTGTTTTAAATCTACCATTAAATATCCATGCGCTTCTAAAGTTGCATCCCTGTAGGCATCTTCAATAAATTTTGGATTATCTGGTGACACTTGTCGCGCTAAATATCTTATTTGAGTTTTATCTCGAGGATTCTTGAAATATATTATATAACTTGAGTTTAAAGAAATGTCTCTTTGACCTTTACCCTGATGAAATAAATTTTGTGTCAAATAAAATACGCTAAGATTCCTGTGATGACTACCTTTTGTAAATATATCCACAATTCGTCCATCAGACTCTCGCATTAGATCATCAATAATGACAAGATGTGGGTTTTCACCATCAAACATATTAAGATTTGGAATTCCTTGATGATAGTTAACATTTGGTAAATTATATAAAGGTTGCATTTCATCAAAGCACCATGTGATCTGTTTAAAATCACAATTACATATTTCTGTAACTGATTTTATGAAATTTGTAACAAAATTTGACTTCCCACATCCACTTGGCCCCGCCACAATAGCAGTAAACGGATGGATAAAGTGAAACATTACACACGTCTAAAGTTCAGAGGGATGAAATAAAAAATGAAAGTGTTGTTTTAAAAAAAAAATATATATATATTGCTAAAATTATATTATAAAACAGAATGATCTGAATACTATTTCTAACACAATAATTAGTACATCAGAATTTTACAATCAACTCAAATGTACCTAGAAACCACAATTATCTTACATTATTTACAATCAAACAATAATAATTTTTTCAATCAAACAATAATTAAATTTTACAATTAAACAATAATTAAATTTTACAATCAATACAAATTTTATTTACACACAGACATAAGAGTAAAAAATATCAACATTTAACGCAATTTATAATGACCCCAAGCTAATCATAATTTTACAATCAGTACAAAATTTGTATATACACACAGAAATAAAAGTAAAAAGTATTACACTTAGCGTAATTTATAATGTCCCCAAGCCAATGTATCAATGTTGTTGTTCATAATACATCGTTTGGTATCATTATATGATAAAGATGTTTTATTTATTTTTTGTGTAAAAATAGTATGTTTGATTGACTTAAATCGAAGCATACTACAATATAATAAATTTTTATTAAACAAACACGATTTGTAATTTTCCATATTCATTTTTTTGGTAACACTTTTGTTAACCCCTTTTGCCTTTGCTATAAATTTATCTTCTATTTCTAAGGCATACATTTTTGATCGCAACCCTACAAATTCCTTCAATACTTTACCATTATTCTCATCTTTAAAAAAACCTAACTTTTTTTTATTTATTTTTGGATATCCGTAAATATTATTTTCCGGGTAATCTGATGTATCGAAATAGTGAAGTAGATCTGGTTTTATATCCTCATAAAAATTGTCTGTAAAAATTTGATATATCAAACTATCGGTATCGGTGTACAATAACTTAATTTTATTATGAAACTTTTTAATCATGTAGTTATAATGAAATTCATACATAAGGGTCTTAGATATATCTAAAATACAAAATCCTAAATAAATCGGCTTATCATAAATTAATTTTGTTTTGTGTAATTGTATTGCAACTAAATGTTCTGAAAATATTGATAAACTATGGAATTCTGGTTTTGCAATCCAATCCTGAGCACCTAAAACTTTACCACGATTATCCCAGTGAGTTAGTAGTTTAACGTTTACTCTTTTTTCAATATTTTCCATAGTCTTACCGAAGACAGAATTGTTCATTAATTTAAAAAAGTCTTTTTCAAAGTTTGATGTAGCTAACGTTCTCAAACTAGTATTTAAGTCTATGTATTTCTTTAACCAAGAACTCTGTTTAAATTTTAAAATTCTATGTACTTTAATTAATTTAATCCCCATTTCAATGCATTGTTTTAAATTCCTGTAGTGAATGATGTATTTATTTTTATTATTTAAATTAGGAACTAATTTAGTTTCTTTAGTATTACCCACACATATGTTTTCAGGACATAACGGAAAGTCAGAATGCAAATTATGAAGTTCATCAGGATATTCCAAATCAACTTCTAAAACATAACCGAAATCAGAGTTATCCGACACATTATAATCTGTATTAGAATCTATCCATTCGAAACCACCAACAGGAAGAGATTGAGACATTGCCCAACCATATAAATTATTCGCATCAAAATATGTTAGATATGAATTAGGTTTTTCACTATCATAATCTTCCATGAATTTATTATTTGCTCTAGCAAAACGATTGCTACACTGAGATACACCCCCTCTAATACCAGCTTTAAAAAAAGCAATTTTGTCATAGTCCGTTAACAATTCTAATTCTATTTTGGTAAATTTTAACATTGCATCCCAACTTAAACCTGGGGCAGTATAGTAATGAGCAGGATCTAATCCATAAGTTTTAATACAAAGCTTTCTAAAGTTTTCGAATACATCAGTCAAAAGTAAAACATCAGTTTTTAAATATAAATTGGAATAATCAGACATACTACTACACTTAAAATGTTGCCAAATATCTTTTGCGTGATTATAATCATCATTTGAAATATTTGAATCTGTGAGTGAACTATAAAATTGGTGTTGATCAGGAAGTGATGGATGTTTCAAGCAATCACTATTACACATAAATTCATAAGGATAAATACCTTTCCGTCTTAAACGTGAAAAATCTTCATTATTAGGATAGTTCCTTTTTAGTTCTGTAAACTGATCATCATTAAGATTTTTAGCTAGTTGATCTAAACTACACGATAAAAATTTCAATGAATCTATGAATCTTAAACTTACTGGTTGATTATTTATTGTTAACTGTTTTGAAAATGATATGTATCGTTCTTTATTTTGTGGAATAACTTCAACTTTGTCATCATCGAGGTTTAATGCATGGACAATGAAATGAGCATCGTAATGACTGAGGTTATGTAAAAATATTGGAATATGACGAGGGGTTCTGTACTTAGAACTACACACTTGATGTGCAACACCCCTAAAACTGCCAGTGTGCCAATCAAAATCGTAAAAAAGATCTTCATTTAACTCAGTTTCACAAATATGACATATGTTTGAATTTGAAATTTTAATTTTATCTTCATCTGATAATGGAACGAGACATTTTTGGAAACTATTTTTTTTAAATATTGTTTTCACATCTTCACAAAGGCGATTCATAAACACTTGTGCACAGTTTGACCCACTATACGTTTCATATTTTGATAATCTGTTATCATATGAACATTTAATGTAATATCCAAAACTATACACTTCATGTTTTTGAATATTAATTGTACTAGGCTTGGATGGATCGTTACTACATGATTCTATTGGGTTCAAAAATGCCTCAAAGTCTGCATAAACCACAAAGGGCATTTTCAACTTTTTCACGAATTTATCAAATTTTAATTTATTATTTGAGGTTGCTTTACCAAACCAATCCTTTTTGGAATCCTCACCGTTTGGTAATTCCGTACAAATGTGAGCGCAATCATATTGTTGATGGTTATTAAGTCTTTCCTCTGATGGGAAATGAAGTAAACATGAATCACATATATAAACTGCACAATGATGTCTTGATATTTGTGAACTAACTAATCGCGATAAGTTTTTAATATAACAGTAATGATTGTTAGTACCATTCGATATATATAGTAGGTTAATATGATTAGGTGTACGACATTTTGTTAAATATAAAGGACCTACAACAGAATTACACTTTTTTTCTTTATTATACTCTAAGCCAAAAACATTAATACTAATATTGTTTAATTTCTCTACTTTTGATATATCTACAATTTTAACCGGAAAAGAAATACCAGTAAATTTTAGTTTATTTCCATTAATTGCGTAAGATGCTACCCGATCTACACTTTTACATACAGGATATAAACCAGAGAGTAATGCCCATTTGAAACACATATTATCATTATTTTTAACATTGATTACAGCTTTTTTTGATTTAATATCTTGAGGAAGGTCGATATATGAACTACCACGTAGGGGGTTGAATTTGTTAACATTCATATCTATGTATTTAATTTGATTAAGACTCCAACCACTATCTTTTTTTTCAAACTGACAAATTTTACCGACTACAGTGTCTATTAATGATGAATAAAAAATATTTAAGTCATCTCCCTGACAAATTATGTAATTAAACGTTTGAAAATCAAACGTATTTTTAATATCTTTAGTTTGTTGTATGAAATCAGCATGCAATATGAAGTTTATTTTAAAAATTGTATGTTGTCGAATACATTCATTTATCAAAAATAAGATATCAATTTTTAGTGAATTTAAAAACGATTCCGGTGTTTCAAAATATTGTCCCGATTGAAGTGTTTTACTATTAATTCTATATGTTAAAATTCGATTGCCAAAAGCGGTTTCAACAACTGTAACATTTGTTAATGAATTATGTGATTTTAAAAGATTATTTTTATGTGAATTGCTTTTTAAATGGTTGTTTAGATACCTTTTATTAATATAAACATGACATGTATCACATTCCACCTTATTGTTGTCCACGTCATTGGTTTCAATTGATGATGTAGAAGCTCCTTCATCAAATTTTGCTTTCTTGGTAACCTTATTTTCATCAGTAGTGATACCTCGTTTGATACCTCTTCCAACTTGTTGTTGACTGTAACAAAAAGAAAATTATTAGACAAATCTTAAAATAAAACATTACTACAATAATATTTCTTATTGAGTTTGTACTTCTAATACTTACATCAACTTTGTTTCAACCATCAAACATTGATTATACAACTCATCATCATACGATGAATCGAACAGTTCATGCTTCTCTATTTCATCACAAACTTTAGACAGCTCCTGATTGAATTCGCTGTTGGATTGTTCTATATTCTCTTCAATGGGCGCGGAAAAGAAAGCACTGGTGCACATTTCACTGAAGTTTTCCATCTTTATAATGAAGAAGAAAGTATGTAGCACAGTAAGTAACAGTTAAGTGTTGGTAGAGCAACTGATACCCAATTTCAAATAATGTCCAATATTTATAGTCTAGCAAAGGATTAGGAAAGTCATGTAAAATCTAATGAGTACACAGAAGTACTTTAAGTAAACAGAATCACATTCACTAATCCACTAATGAGTGTCATTGTTAAAAAAGTATATCTAATGAGTACACAGAAGTACTTTAAGTAAACAGAATCACATTCACTAATCCACTAATGAGTGTCATTGTTAAAAAAGTATTTTTTAACTTTTTCACTTTCTGCTATTGTCTTTGTAATATTGTATACGAGGGCGTTTGTGTTGTCGTAGATGCTATCGTTATTACTATCGTTATTATTCTTCACATAATATTTAATTCTCGTGGTAGCATGTTTCCAATGATCAGTAGTTGGAATCTTGCATAGCTTCTTCATATCGTACATTTCAATTTTTATGAGATGCGTCGCTTGGTCTCCGTCGTCAGAATTAGTAGAAATGTATGATACACCATCTCTAGCGGCTCGTGCGACGGTTGAAGATAACAGCTTCTTGCTCTTTTTAATTTTTGATTCTACTTCAAAAAATTTATCAATCGACTGCGATTTCCTTTTTCCACCATCGCATGTGTTCTTAATGACGATGTTGTCACTCTCTTCTTCGTGCTGAGGGGAGAGTGGCGAGTAGTAATACTGTTTATAGGTATTTTCATCGAAGTTGAATGATTTCTGCAACAACACAGTTATCATGTTAATATCAATTTGTTTACACTTAATCACACACACACACACGTAAGGAAACAACAACAGAAAGAAAAGTAAGTTTGTCAATAGAATAAATAAACACTTACGTCCATGGCTAGTAGTATTGAAGATCCACTGCAGTCTAACGACCATACACTGATTCCATGACTGCAGTTGCCCGGCTTATATAGCACCAGTAACTTATTTCTTATCTAAGACATTTCCGCAGTGAATGTGAACTGTGAACTTTCGAGTCGACAAATGAGTCAACAGACTTATCTCGCATTCTTTTGTGAACAAATGAGTCAACAGACTTATCTCGCGTTGTTTCGTGATGAGTAGAGTAGCTTCCTACAAAATATTCACAAAAGAATGCGATTTAATATTTACAAATCAGTATAATTGATCATTCCTTTGTTGGCCATTGATTAGATTGGTACTGTAATAATCTACTAATAGCAGTAATATCATGGATACACTAGATGTACAAGAACATCTGAAAAAGATTCATCCCACTCTAGAAAATAATGTTTATGCTGCTAATAGACTGCCTATGTATACACATGTACCAACATACATAATATGTAATCTGGATGCGGATGATAAACCAGGTTCACACTGGGTAGCTGTACATATCGATACGGATGGTATCGGTCAATATTTTGATTCATATGGACGAACACCTGAGCGATATCATCTCCAGTTTTTGAAAAGGAATTGTAAGAGATGGGACTGGAATGTTGATAGGATTCAGAATGATTGGACTTCAGTTTGTGGTGAATATTGCTTAATGTATTTGCTATTTAAGTTTCAGGGATGTTCAATGCATAGTTTTACGAACATATTTACAGGGAACACACTGTACAATGATATTTTTGTGGATGAGATCTTCCGCTCATATTTTGTAGAAAAAAGTAATAAAATATTGAAATAAAAATGAATGTGTTTTATTGATGACATAGAAAAGCAGACATACAATGAGTAATAGATAAGAACGCCAAATCAACCGTAGGGCAACAGATTCGCGGGTTCTGGCGCAACGTAATGAGGTGTTCGAAGTATAATAGATAAAAGGATTAGGCGAACAATGGAATGCTAATGAGGGTGCAGGACCACCGGAAATCAATGAGATAACAGTTAATTGATTTGCATAACTCCAGAACCACGCATCCTACGCTAAAATGGACCGCAGATTTGAGATCAGAGCACGCCAAAACCTTTTTTTTTTTTTTTTTTTTTTTTTTTTTACGATGGGTGCAACAGATTCGCAAGCGCGGGCTCTGGCACACGGGCTCTGGCGCTTGCGCCAGAATCCGCGAATCACAACTACTGACTGGTTGTCAGACTTTCGGGCTTCTGACGACTCGTAACGACTGTCAAAGATCCACAAATGACAGCCAGGACCAACGGCTTAACGTGCTTTCCGAGGCACGGAGGGTCTTGGTATGTAAAGATGGTCACCCATCCACGGACCTACCGCGGCAAGCGTAGCTTACCCTAATCGATCGACCCGTGCAGCTATTGTTACTTAGCCACAAGCCCCTCTCTTTGGCTAACCAACAATAACAAATCATTACTAACTGTATTTACTCGATAGATCGAAGGACAATGATGTTATCACTTAAGATATTCTGTGAAGTTTCTCATAATAATTTAAGTGAATTAAGTAAATAATAATATGTTCTCTTTGAGAAATACATTTCTTAAAACCGAACTTCTTAATCAGGTAACCAATTTTGATGATTGCTTTCAAAATTCTTTCAGTCATTGGCAGACAACTCTAGGTATTAAGTCCGGACAAGCTGACTTACTTATTTGGCTTTTAGCAAACATCATTGAAATTTACTTATAAGATTGAATATGTTACAACCTTAGTTACTTCACGCAGATTTGAAAATACGTTACAAATTCCTAAACAAAAAATCAAAATCGGTTCATCCGTTCGGGAGCTATTATGTTGCCTCAGACAGACACATACTCACAGACACGTCAAACTTATAACACCACGTCGGTTTTGCGTCGGTGGTTAAAAATCTAAAGTTTAAATTCTACTGCCACCACACCATCCCAATAATTAATTCATAATTTCTTAAAATTAGAGGTGCCACGTTCTTTTTATTTTAGGGCATACTTAAGGAAACAGTAAGGGCATAGTTACATTTGTAGTATGTAAAGCAGGCTTAAGACAGTCACCTCTACAGCAAGTTATACTTAAGTACGTACCTAGGTACTCTGGTGAGAGTTATCACTTCCTTTGAGGGTGCCGATGCCGGTGTAGCTTTATGTAGCAGTGAGAGGAGGTTTAATGTAATCGACATGTTGATTTCGTGAGATTGTAAACTTAATATAATATCCTTAGTTTACATGATGAAATACTGTCTAACCTACTAAGATGCTGAAGGAAAATAAAAATAAAGTCTCGAATATGGAGGTTGAGGAAAAAAAAATACAAAAATATTTATTTCATCGTAAAAATTGTGTCTAACATAAATTGAGGCAGCCCCAGTAAGTTACAAAAGTACTTGTGTCGGAGCTGTCTTGCTCTTCCTGTAAGTGGCAGCTAACAATGTTTTAGACGGTTTAAAAGAAAATAAAAAATAATTGAAAAATAAGAATAAAACTTTAATTTAGCAGCTCTTGGTGTGTGTTTGTGTGTGTATATGTGTGTGTTAGCGTGTTTTTTTTTTAGCGCGGCTCTTGTAGAACAATTTCCATGAAGTTTTCATAGAAATTGTTCTACCTACTAGTGTCGCGTCGCGCTGTCGTCTCGTATGTCCGCAAATAAATACATTGATTCCAAAATAATATAATAAGTATAACGCCGGTATCCCTAAGGACACAGGTCACAATATTGCAATACTTATTTCTTTCCAAATTCGTGTTTCTGAAAGTGGAAATTACCAATATAATTAAATCAGTACCTACTGATTTCGGTAAAGATAAGGATGTAAGTTATGCTATACATTTAATGGATTTTAAATAATTTATCAAAATCGACTGGGATTTCCAGAGATTACCGTACAAACTTACGAACAATCATTTTTTTCACTTTATAATGTTTTTCAGTAGAGCAGTCGTAGGTATTAAATGATTGTGTAAAATGTTCTGTTTCTCGTTAGCACCTCTAGCGTGACTTTGCCATATGATATTTTCTTTAAGGACACGAGTGTTCCGTACTATTAATAAGGTAGAGTTTGTCAAGTTCGTAAACGAATAAACAGTCGACTTTTAAATAGTGGTACTTATAAATAAGTTGTCCGTAATTATTTTGGGTTGGTGTAAAACATAGGTACCTATATTAGGGGATTTAAGTATAAGCCACTTTATGTTTTAACTCAAAAAGCATCACTATATTAATAACGGCCTTCTGCCCGCGACTTATTTCCACCCGCTCCGTCGCATCGCATCGCCTGCCGTTAGCGTTCCTACTGATATTATTTTTATTTTTGCTCGGCTCTTAAAAACCCTGTCTTGAAGTTAAATAGCCTAAAACCTTCTTCAAGAGTTACGCTAGCAAATGCAAAAATATATTTTAAATCGGACTAATATTAAATAAATAATAATTGGACGGTAGTAAAGTTTAGCGCGTTCAAACAAACTCTTCAGTTTAATTATTTATAGTTTTATAGATTATCAATGGTTGGCAGCAAACACACGTATTAAAATATTCTAAAGTATTTAACTAATTGTTATGCTATAAAAACCGTAACTCATGCCACATCCATAAGATATACCTAAATAATTAATAAAATTATTATTCCAAATAAAAAATGATTTCACGGATGTTTTTTCCTCAAGGCTTAAAGAAAGTTTCCAAGAAACTTGTGAGTAAAATACCCAACAACTAATGTTTTATTTTTATCAAGAATTCTTCTTCTGTTTAAAATTTATATTTATTGGCAATTATTTATGTGTCGATTTTCGGATAGTTGTGATTTGGTTTTAAAAAAAAAAACAATCACAACTCGTCTAATATTAGTTAGAAGTTAAGCTTGTAATTCCCTAGGGTTAGGTTAAGCAGAATACAAATAATTTCGGAATTATATTTGACTTTAATTTTATATTTTAGTCCCAAAATGTTCGTGAAAGAAATCCAAACGGAAAATAGAACATCAAGAATTGGAAAAAAATTGGCTCTGATTTTAAATTAAACTGAAAAATTACTGGCTTGAAATAATTTTCAAGAAAAATACCAAATCTTTCATTTAATACAAAAATAAAGATATTGTCACAAGACCAGATTTGTAATTATTCTAACTGTCTCTAAATTAACTGGCCTGAAATAATTTCATCATAAGGAAAAATGCCAGAAGTGAAAACTTGAACAATTACGTGTGTCAATACAGGATTTCATATTATTCATATTCATAATTTTGGTCATATCTTCTAAACGGGTTATCCGATTTTCATAATTCTAATTGGAATATTAGTTCTGGACCTAAACTTTTCTTTTGAGACTTAAATTATTGAAATACCTCTACTCAAAAACAGAGGGGTCGGTAACGGTGTCGCGAGTTCAATGTTTTTTCCCATCTGAAAAAATGCCCAACGCGCCTGAAGAAGTATTCACTCCAAAAATCTATTAATATACATAAAAAAGTGGAACATATAACCTCCTCCTCTTTTAGAAGTCGGTTAAAAAAATACTATCATAAGACGAGATTTGTAATCAACTTAACCGTCTCCATAGACTTGAAATTCGTGTGAAAAATCACGTAACATTTAATAAAGTGTGTTAATATAAGTTGGTGCGTTTAAAACGGTTCGTCCGCGTAACGTCGCACGGAAGCCGTCGCACCGGTCCGTCACACTTATCACATGTCCTGATTTATGCAATACCATTCATTATACCCAGCCCACTCAAATATTGAACTGACATAATTATTATGTACCTACATCATTAATAAATCACCACACATCTCATTTATCACTCTACATTCTACAAACACTACAAAAAAAAAAAAAAACTTTTTGGAATGATTGGGCAAAAAAATTATCACATGCAACTGTGCCAGGTAATTATTTAAAGATTAAGACAGAAATAAAAGCAAAATAATTACCAAAACAAATATGGCAAGTGAGTAAATGAAAACTTTGCCAAGTAACCTTATAAATACGGGCGGACGCTGAAAGTTCACGAATTGCAATTTCCCGGAGAGGAGGTTAGGTAAACTTTTGTAAGAAACTTTTGACTGAAAGAATGTGAAAAGTGTGATGTAATTTTATTTTCATGTAAATTTTAATTTATAGGTTGCGATTTCTTGGTACTGGTGACTGAAAGTAAACTTTTCTTGATAACTGTTCTACGAGCGTGTAATAATGAATGCTTTTAAATGGTGTTAAATTCATTTTTTTCTTGGAATTTTAAAATATTCCGCAACCGACTCAAAGTTTTACGACTTAAAAACTTTTCATAGAACGACTGTGCAGTGTTACAGACGTTATAAAGTTCACGAAAGGCAATTAAATTTCCCGAGAAAAACTTGTGTAAACTTTTCTGATGAAATGTGGTTGTTTGTAATTTGTAAGAAAATAAAGGGTTTTGCTCACCTGCTGCCGGGCGCGCGAGCACGAGCGGCAGCACGAGCAGCGGCAGCAAGGGCAGCCGCATGCTCGGGCTAGCGGCGCATGCCGGCGCGTGCGGTGTGGCGGCAGCGCGCGGGCGAGCCACCGGCGCCGCGCACACGTGCCGCAACTAGTCACCGCTGCACCTCCCGGCGTGGCGTGCGACCACGTACCCCTGAGAGCCGGCGCGGACTGAACGAGACGCGGCCGTCAGCGCGCCATACGCGACGGTGCAAGTGCAGCGAGTGGTGGAGTGTCGACGACCCGCGCCACGCGCCCGCCGGCCTTCCGCCTGCCGACCGGCCGCGCCAGCACCGCGCCGCCGCACGCACCACCCGCACCACCCGCACCGAACACACTGTCATACTGTGACCCTCTCTTATCATCTCGTTACACTATCTCTATCGACACTCACCTTTACCAAAACTTTCCCGCCAAAACATTCGATAGCCAAATATCATGGAATTTTAACTCTGATTAAAATTTAAATAATTTAAACGTTACATAATAACGAGTCACATAGTTGTATTGAAGTTAATCTGATTAAAGCATGCTCAATAATAGCATTGGATCAATGAACTTCATCTCGGCTAAGCGTTGAAGTCTTTTCAAGGGCGCTTATTACGTTACATTCTTTAAAAAAAACAAGTTTGTCTTGTAACACAAAATACTTCGTCTATGTCAAATGTTATTCTATTACTGCTTAATGGTACATCCATTTATCATACTGACATGTTTACATATGCTTGAGATGTGGTTATTTTATTGTAATTATAATAATTGTATGGAGATTAAAATAAAACACACGATCGGCAGAAAAAGGGTAGCTGTTATGGCAATTCTTGAAACATTTTGTCGTTTATTTCTGTGGCTAATGATTTTGAAAACGCACAGTAGCCGGTCCGATTATTAGTGGTAATGGTTCAAGAAATCCGCCTTGATTGCGGGTCTGGGCGTGCAGTGTGTACCTGTAGGTACCTGCGAGCATGTACCGCGGCGACAGGATATAATCTACGTCTCATGATTGACCACGAGACTTACATTAAACGGTACCATTGGATTTAAGACGTCCTCTCAGCAGTCCGACCTCGTTCGACGGACAGAATCCAACGTTTATTTGTTGAAGCATGTAATGTATACGCACACGTCAGTTATGTTGGTTTTGGAGATTACAATGCTAAAGGTACCGTCCAGAGTTAGAAACCATTAATTTCTGTCAAATTAAATGGTCATAAACACAGTGACTAGTGATCATCGTGTCCTTTTCCATGTTAATGTCATTTTTTGTCTATGAACAAAAATCCACTGACTTTGACGTATGAGTATGCACTCTAGATGCATCGAGTCTGCAGACAAATGTCCTAATTTATGTTTTGTTCTCGGAAAAAATAAAGAAACATATAAAAACAAATATAATTACAGACAGGACTGAGTCATGATTATGCAAAAAGGTTTCATGTTCTAGATTTAGAGATTAGTATGCATTCAACTGTTTATTACATAAAGAAAATTCAATTGACAGAATAGGGTATTTTCCAATTTGATAAAAACTATTTTAATTTGAGGATTGGGACGATACATTTAACAGAAAAATAAAAATAAATTTATTTATATCCATTTTCTCCATTAAAAACGATTAAAATCAAATTTCTTTTTCGTCGTTTTGAATTTACCGCCAAAACGCTCCTTACGATGACTTTTTATCAGGTGACATCGTGACGTTAGCTTTGTGTAAACAGCACCAGTACAAATACTTAATTTGGCGCAGTTTTAGAAGTATTTGTGCACAGAGGCACCGCACACCAGTGATTTCACTTTCTATCCATAAAAAAATCTTGTTAATTATAAACACGACACTCACTTGTTTACTTACTAACTACTTTAGTTTACACAAAGTTGACGTCACGTGATGAAAAGTCATCGTAAGAAGCGTTTTGGCGGTAAATTCAAAAACGCGAAAGATATATTTGGTTTAAATCGTTTTTAATTGAGAAAATGGATATAAATTAATTTACTTTTATTTTTCCGTTACATATTTCGTCCCAATCTTCAAATTAGAATAATCCCTACTTAATATTATAAATGCGAAAGTAACTCTGTCTGTCTGTCTGTCTGTCTGTTACGCTTTCACGCCTTAACCGCTGAACCGATCGTCATGAAATTTGGCCGAGATATAGCCTGGGATATGGGTAAGGACATAGGCTACTTTTTTACGCGATAACCGACATCCACGCGGGCGGAGCCGCGGGCAAAAGCTAGTTTTTAATAAATTAGAAAATACCCTATTGGATTCTCAGTGACAGATGTATATTTGTCTAAGTTTAAATATCACACCCACCCACAAACCCCAACTCAATTGTTAAAATTCAATCACACTCTACTCGTACCTACGATACCCTAAAACTGTCGATAAATATAAATTACTAACAATATTTTACAAGAAACAGAACCTTCTTACAGAGGCCAGACATGAATAAAACAAACAAGAAAAGGGAAATACCAGTATTTTCCTTCAAAACCATAATTTGTTCAAACTGGAAAATACAATTGCATCATTAGACTTGGTTGCAACCTCAAAACATACAAACAAAGTGTACTCAATATGGTGCAAAACAGTCTTTTGAATGAGATAAACATGGAAGTATTAATCACAATAAGTTATTAATAAATAAAAGCGGGGTAAAATTGACGGCACGGTTGCCGCAGCGGTTAAGCGATTGACTGCTGCACTGCGTGTCGCGGGTTCGATTCCCGCACGGAACAAATAAATGCCCAATATAAAACGGGGTTAGAGTAGACGTGTTCTTGAGTGGAGACCGCGAATCAGCAAACGTGGGGTAGGACGCCCTCAGGCTAGGTGGAGTGACGATCTTCGCACGGTGGCTGGTAGCAACTGGATGAGAGTTGCCGAGAATCGAGCTGAATTACGAGCAATTATGTCCAACAGTGGACTGCTGTAGGCTTCTGATGATAAATATAAACTACGGTAAATTGTGTGGATTGGTTGTACCTAAACTTACCCCAAGTTTATTCTTTGTCATTTCGATGATTCCATTTAATTGTTTTAAATAAGTTCAGATCAGAGCTCGGCAGCTTCATCAGCATAATCATAGACCCCCATAGTGTAGGTGTTTTTTTTTATTTTTTTGGGTGGGAAATCATCAAATGACTTCTCCTGCTGAGTAGAGCAGGAGGGCGTGTCAGACTTTTACTGACTAAAACCCACCCGTGTTCCCTCAGTAGCCCGTATGCCAGGGGCTGTGGTATCTCTTTCGAACAAACCCGCACCCCTGGCAGGCATCGGCCCTTGCGGACCCCACCGGTGGTTGCTGACATCTTTGACGGCGCGCGTGTGGAACACAACGCGCCGTCCCGTCTACCACTTTTCGGCCGCAGGGGATAGGGAGAGCGGCTGACGCTATACCGACACTCCTCTTCCCCTGCGGCCCCAACGCGTCCGCCATCAAACGGTGGCGGCCCCGTCCAGGCCACGGAAGGGAAGAGCGCTGCTCAGAAGCACCGGCACTCCTCCTCTACCGCAGCCCGTAACCCTCAGCCGCAATGCCTCCCATTCGACATCGCGGCCCACCTCAGTTGCGGTGCACCTCACCGCAACCTACTTTTTGGCCGCTACGTCGTCGGCTTTGAGGCAAAAGCCCTGACGAGCGGCCCCAACTTTGGGTTCCTCTTGGCTTCACCGTGGCCGGAATCCACGGTTACTGAGCCCCCCCGCAACGACAATGCGGAAACCCACTCGGGGGGGATAGTGTAGGTGTTAGTGCACAGAGAGACACAACAAGATGGCGCTCCCTGGTAACAGCTGGCACTCGGTAACGCAGTGTCCAGCTGGCCAATCTTTTCACCACGACGATTTCCCACTGTACCCTCCGCATTTATTAATATGTGGGAAGATGTTCTTTATCTCCACCATCATCATCATCCAGAGATTAGAGCAGTGGTGGTCCAGTGGTAACAGCCACGACTTACGAGTTGTAGGTCGTAGGTTCGAACCCCGACAGGCGCTTTACTATGTGTAAATTATTTCTTCACCACTGCTGTCAAAATGGTGAAGGAAAACATCGTGAGTAAACCCGCATGTCCTAGAACCAAAAATCCGAAGACATGTGCTATCTACCAATGCGCACTGGGCCCTCTCAGAGAGGAGGCCTATGTCCCAGCAGTAGGAACATTATAGGCTGATGATGATGATGATAATCATCCAGTGCCCATAATAGCTTCTCTTGCACCCATTCACCGAGGTCCAGAGGCACTCATACACGCATTTTGGTGTACATTGGTGTCTGGGATTCTGTGAGCCGAAAGACGTCCTCTGCTGGACATATGCCTCCCCTAAGCTCCTCCACTTCGACCGGTCTTGTGCTTCCCACATCGAGGGGATTTCCGCGGCCTTCACAAGGTCATCGGTCCACCTTGTGGGAGGCCTTCCCACTCTACGTCTTCAGGTAAGCTGTTGCCACTTCAGAACCTTTCGGCCCCATCGGCCATATGTCCTGCGAGCAATGTGCCCTGCCCACTGCCACTTAAGTTTGGCAATTCTTCGGGCTATGTGTGTTGTTCGGGCTGTGACACTACTCACTAGTAATATCTCTTTGACTTATAATTTCCACGACAGGCGCGGTCGCAGCGAAAGACTTTGGGGGGGGGGGGGTCACAGACAAAAACTTCATATTAATAGGAAAAGAAAAAGAGTAAATTAGACTTTATGGCACAAAAAATTGGTTTACGTTTACGGCTTTGGGGGGGGGGGGGTCATGACCCATACGACCCCTCGTACCGCGCCCCACGACTGCCATTGCTCATACGTTCGAAAAATTCGTTTGCTCAATGTTGTTCAAATGTTGTTGAACTGCTAAAATGAAAGCCATTCCTACTGTTCTATCTTGAATATTCAAGCCACCAGTTGGCAACACTTTGATAAGAGGTCTTCCAGTTCGACAATGGACTTAAAATATTGATGTCATTTGTTTCACTCATTCATTCACCGTTCAATACTGATGACGTCTCAGTGCTGCCACCTAGTAAACGTCATTTCAGAAAATCCTCATTACCCCGCTTCTAATACAATTCTTGGCGTCTAAAGCCGTCAGTTTCTTTACGTTTTATCATTTATGTGTTGTACACACGGCTACACATCAAGCTATACATTTCCAGTATAAGCTGATCTCGCATTGTATAGGATTTCCGAACAGAGCGAGATTAGCGTAAACTGGAAATGTATAGCTTGATCTGTAGCCGTGCGTACTAGTCCCATGTGGTTTGAAGATCGTAATACCTACTCACTGCTAGTTATGTCGAAAAACTTGGTCAATCCCAGCTTCAAATTAATATGATAAGATATTTTTATTTGCATAAAACATGGTATACATACAAGGTGTTATTGGAAAATATAGATCAAACATGTTTTGCTTAAAACTAAAGCGTGCAAACTTAGGAACCATAAGCGGACTAATTACTCTCAATTCGAAAACCAATCTAAACTGCATTAATTAATACCTCAATCAGAGCTGGACATATTTATTAATACTGAGCTTTAATCGTTTATTAATACGAATTTATTGGGTGTGATTAATAGCGTAGTTTGACTCGTGACACGAGTTGAGCGTAGGTAACTATCGAGTATTTTAAATGTACAGCAGGATTATGTATCAATTTTAGCTTAAGTTAATGTTTTGTTAGGAGAATTTTCAGGGTTACGTAGTCTACTACGCCCCGGCCAGGGACCATTTTCTATCATCTTTGGTTTTCGTTGCTGTTTCCCGTTCCATCATACTGTCATTAGCTTCCAAATTATGTGTAGACTAACATTAATACATACCAACCCATTTTATGATACAGGTCTATCCTAGTAGGTATAGGCATTCATACTTTGTGATACCTATATTATTCGTAAAATTTACTGTAGGTATTTCACCCATTTTTACATTGAATAAATCTTAACAACTGAGATAAACTAAAGTGTCTATCTTGTATGTGTATCTTGTTTTGTCATTCTTTTCTGTTCATTTGTTTATCTTAGCTAATACTAAAAAAACTTTTTTCAAAAAAATAACAACCGACTTCCAAAAAAACACTACAAAGCGCAAAATAACTTTAATTTCGGAAGTTGGTGACTTTGGATGTGTATTTTAATTCTTTGTCACCGCCTTCCGAAATTAAAGTTATTTTGCGCTTTGTAGTGTTTTTTTGGAAGTCGGTTGTATTTTTTTTGAAAAAAGTTTTTATTTTTCACTTTTTAGTTACTTACCCCACACCAATTCGAAAATTCATCATCCTTGGGGTCAAAACAATGCATATATATGCGATAGCAGCATTCGCGATTGATTGGCTGTAATTTTTTGAAGAGTTCCGTTGTCTGTCTTCGAAACGCATCATCAGATCTATATGAATATTTTATGGGACCATTTTGGAATAAACCCCTTTCGAATAAATTTTGAAAGAATTTTGTAAATCCGTCTATATACGACGGAGTTATGCCCGAACATACATAAAAAAAAAAACATGCCGAAATGATAACATCCTTCTTTTTGAAGTCGGTTAAAAAGAGTTTTTTTTTTGTATGTTTATTTGCTACGCTTTCACGCTAAAAAGGTTGAACGGATTGGGATGAAATTTGGCACATGAGTAGATCATGACTCGGATTACGACATGGGATTTACAGATCCTTTGTATTCCGATATTCTCACGGGATCTAACTATATTATATACTATATTATATATGGTGGGCGTTTTTGGGGGACTGTCTTTTGTAATTTTTGACGTTCAAAAAGTGCTGACACCAGCCTAGTTTGAATAAATGACTTTTGATTTTGATTTTGATTTTGATTAATAAATTATACTATATAAACATCTGGTACCTAGTAGATGACGGAAAAGAACCTGTAAAGAAAAAAGTTAAAGGGCCTAAAAATAAAACTACAGTTGCAGGACTCCAAGAAAAAATGGTTGACAAAAGGCTGAATCTAAAAAAGAAAGGAATTGCCGAAATGTAAATTCATTAATGTACTTTTTTTCAATTTAAAATGTCCTGTGTAGTTGGTGAGAACCGTTACGTCTGACCTGGGCCAAGCTACCAGGCTGCCAGGCTGCCCGTAATTGCACAAATGACAGACTTCACATTTCCGTCTGTGTGATCCTCAATCATGTTTTCCGTTCCGTTAATTTCGCAAATAATATACTAAATGTACACGAAACGAAACGCGAATGTATAATTTGCGAAATTACTATTTATGTTGGTTTATGTTATCCATACTTTTATACTAATACAAGAAACAAACCGCCAAAATCAAAACATTTTTTTTTGGAACAAATCTCCTGTTTATTTTCATTTTATGCAAATAAACTTTTTTATTATATTCTAATGCTAAAACTTACACATTGGCCCTTATTCATAAAAGATATCGAACATCTAAACAGTGGTTTAAGTCTGGTTTTCAAAATGAAATCAGACTTAAACAACTGTTTAGATGTTCGATAACAACTTTTTAACCAAAAAAGACGCTGTCAGTGGGAAAAGTGCCCAAAAGGCTGGCAGCCGTTGGAAGGCAATGCTGATTCTTTGACCTCAAAATTGCCCAGTCGTTTGGTGACGTGAAGAGGCAACCAACCGCTTGGTGATGTCCCGAAATACTCGAAAAAATCTACTTACTACTACTTACTACTATCATCATTTCAGCCGAAAGACGTCCACTGCTGGACATAGGCCTCCCCCAGGCTCCTCCACTTCGACCGGTCTTGTGCTTCCCACATCCAGCGGATTCCCGCGGCCTTCACAAGGTCATCGGTCCACCTTGTGGAAGGCCTTCCCACTCTACGTCTTCCGGTACGCGGTCGCCACTACAGAACCTTTCGGACCCATCGGCCGTCTGTTCTGCGAGCAATGTGCACTGCCACTGTCACTTAAGTTTGGCAATTCTTCGGGCTATGTCGGTAGCCTTGGTTCTCCAGCGGATCTCTTCATTTCTGATTCGATCACGTTTGGAAACCCCAAACATAGCCCTCTCCAGTACCCTTTGGGTAACTTTAAGCCTTCTGATTTAAGTTTTTGACGTTTCCGACCATCCATACTTATCCCCACTAATACTATAAGTGCGAAACTAACTCTGTCTGTCTGTTACGCTTTTACGCCTAAACCGCTGAACCGATTGTCATGAAATTTGGCCGAGATATAGCCTGGGATATGGAAAAGGAAGTAGGGTACTTTATTACGCGATAACCGATATCCACGCTGACGGAGCCGTGGGCAAAAGTCAGTAAAATTATAAGTGTGAAGGTAATCAGCCCGTCTGTTACCTTTTCCCGCCTAAACCACTGAACCGATCGTTATGAAATTTGACAGAATATTAGCCTGGGATCTGGAGAAGGACATTAGACATAGGCTACTTTTAAGTTTATTTAACATAACATTTAATGCGCATAGCAAGTTATTTGCATGTCTGTTTGTTTTGACCTGAATACCGGGATGTGTTTAGTTAGACCACGATCACATGGACGTAGAAATATCGTGGCACAATTTGATCAAGCACTGGATTTCTAACTCTCGGTGTAGAACGGAGCGTTGGGATTCCAACAAAGTGCATCGAAAAATCTCTGTCTTTATTTCAACTGAAGAAAGAAAGAAAAATGCGTTTATTGGCATTATAGCTTATAGAACCTTAAAACCACAGAACAGATATTTATCTGTGTTTAGCCTTTAAATAAAACAGAAAACAAAGTTGTTAATGCCAAAAGGGTCTCAGCTGAGCATCATGTCAGATCAGGGCCACAATTCTGTAACGTTATAATGATTCCTCGCGGAATCTTACTAAGTTCAAACTACGTCAATAACGTGCCTTTTAAAAACCAATGTAACGGTATAAAATCGAAATGTCATATTCTGTATGTTCCAAGGCAATTTGTCGATGTTATTAATACAATATTAGCAAATTTCGTGTGCGATTGACGTGGTTACGAGTAAGGTAACGCTAAGTGGTCATAGTGAATTCAGGCCGTGATGGCAACGGGATGCACCAACCTCGCTAATTTTCAGCTACAACCTACGAGTAGGTACCATACGCTAGAATAATAAACACTTAGTAAAGTGTGTGTCCGTGATAATAAATTAAAAGAGTAAAAAAAAATTGTGGCATACATGTGTGAGTGTGTGTTGTGTTGTGATTAATGAACAACTAAAGTAAACACCCAGTATTTGCGTATTACCTACAGTAAAATAGTAAATAGAAAGGACCTACGTATGAGGCAAAATCGTGTGATGCGTTGTTTTTCTCAACTATCGGCTAAAGTAGTGCGTTGAAGATCTAGTGCGCGAAAAGACGCGCTTCGATATTCTTACGTCCGTCTGTGTGAACGTGGATTTAGGGCTGTGCGAATATTTCGTGAATTTACACTAATGGCTTTACGACGGGAATTGCACTATAAACATGACAGCCGACGGCTTCTCGTCTGCTTCATCATAAAACTGTTTGATGTATATGAGACATAGATTTTAAGATCTCTTGGATTCGGTCATGTTAAGTGCTTTTCAATAGTATCATTAAGATCAATTAAATATCTCAGAATGTATCTATGTATGTTCATTTTTCATTTCCACGTAACTGATTTATTAAATCAATTTCAAAACAGTATTTCTGAAATATGAACAACACAAAAATGTTACATTATTGAATAATATCTGGATGACCGAGCTTTGTTCGTTTTTTTTTTTTGTTTGACGTTTTCTAAAAATTTAACCTAGCTAGATCGATTTATCGCCCCCGAAACCCATGTATACTAAATTTCATGTAAATCGTTGGAGCTGTTTCCGTGATCCATATTATTATATATGCATGTATACAAGAATTGCTCGTTTAAAGATATTGGATGTAAAAATTAAAAATTCTCTAGACATATTGAGATTGTGGAGAAATTTAAATAAATGTGGCCAGCATCATTTTGCGCTTGGTGAAGAAAAAACTTATTGTCTTTTGGCAATATACTATACCTAGGTTATTAATTAGGTTAGCTACTGAATTCCCCTAAATTAAAAAAAAAACACGACGTTAACATTGGATTTTCATACACTATTCCGACCCGCACGTTTGTACAACAATAATGACGTACAGTTTAACTCATTTTTTTTAAAGTAATGAGGTACTATCCGACCCGGTATAATGTGAAACTACCAACCTACCAACTTCCGGGTTTTCACCCGGAAGTTCAAAATAAGCAAAATACGAACCTAAATCTAGATGCACATTACTACTGCTCTAATTTGTCTTACATGCTTTCACTAACACATCCTGCTTGCTGACCGTCTGTAAATAAACAACACTATCGCACATTATGGCACAGACGTACTTACGAGTACCATCGACTACACGCAGTAGTAACACTTGCCCTACGAAAAACTCCTTACTGCCACGAAATAAGGACGCACACAAAATTGAATTGATGCCATGTACAGTCAGCGTCAAAAATATCGGGACGAACAGACTGTTCAAAATGATCGAAACAACTAAGAAAATTAAACTATATCCCAATTGAATAAAGTTCTTGTCAGTATGACAGTTGCCGTGTATTGTCTTCATTCTGAAACATTCCTTGTGTCATTGAGTTAATATTTGATTTTCATAATTGTTTAGATCATTCTGAACAGTCTGTTCGTCCCGATATTATTGACGCTGACTGTACCTACGTGCGGTTGGTAGTACGTACTTAAGCCTGGTACGCACATCCCTAATCTCGGTGCTTAGTACACTTGTTGAGCAATTCGTGTGTTTATAATCAGAGTCGCGTCTGTCTGTCGCTCTATTTTGCATCACGTATAATTAGAGCACCTATTCGACGTCCGGATCCTTATTTCAATCAGGTAGTTTGATTTGGTGGGGGAAAAGAGAATGTTGATCGTCATTAGCGAGTCATTGCATTCCAAGTGACTGATGCACAACTCATTCATAGAGTATCGTTTTTTTATTTTATATATTCATACTTTAGCGTTTACGCAGAGATGAGTCGTTGTTTCATGATGATGAACGAGGTACAGTCACTAAATGAGATAAGTAAACAAAGTCGTCGGATATCATAATTTCAACCGAAAGATGTACATATGCCTCCCCAAAAGGGGGGTTTTTGCAATAATTGCCACGCTTGGCAGGCGGGTTGGCGATCGCAGTATGGTGGTCAAATGCATAGAGGACGCTGCTGCCCATTCTCTAAGTCGTAGTAAGTCCCTTAGTCGCCTTCTACGACACCCACGGGAAGAAATGGAATGTTGCTATACTTGGTATACCGCCGTTTACCCGAATTTTATTTGCCCTAATATCATTTGCCATATTAGTCAACAGCCATAATATCATACGACATAATACTCATTTGCCCTACTCTCATTTGCCATATTAGTCACGTGCCAGAATCATTGTTTCCCATAAAGTCACTTACCATAACATCATTTGTCATAATCATTGTAAGCCCTAATTATCACATGCCATAATTATGATATGCCATAACATAATTTGCCATCGACATCGGGTGTGTAACGGTTGTTTATTTCAAGAGAAATTGGATGCAATTGGGACTTTAGGGCACCCCGACTCGGACAGGTTAGGTTAGAAGGGGATGGCGGGGTCGTGTGAGCGAGCGTAGCGAGCGAATAGACCCCGCCATCCCCTTCGTGGTTATTTTTTTATAAACCACACAGAAGTAGGAGCCCCGCGAAGCGGGGCTCCGTCGACCTGGCCCACCATCAACCATGCACAGAAAAAAAAACCATGCACAGAATAAATAAGTTTATTCTTATTATACCAAACATTGCGCACCCATCGACATCGACAGCCAGAAAGCTAATAAGTAGGTAAGTATTAGAATTAAAAACAAGTTTAATAATCAAACTATATAATTATAATTAGGTAGTACAATTTCTTTTTTAATGCAAATACAAATTTGATGCTAAAGCACGCAAAAATTCTTCTTTTGTATGCCATTTAAATATTATGTCTAATAATTATTATGGCACATAAAAATAAGGCAAACAATACTTATGGCATTCGTATCTTATGGTATCTAAAATTCGGGCAATTAAAAGTATGTCATATGTCTTTTAGGGCAAATGAAACATTCGGGCAAATTAAATTCGGGTAAATGAAATTCGTGAAAATGATGATTATGGCATATAATCTTCGGGCAAACAATAGACAACCGCTATACTTTTACGTCCGGCACCACACGGACCAGATATAGATAGATACCTACGTCGGATATAGTTGAACTTTAGTAAGAAACCGAAGGATCGTTTTAATAAAATAAAAATAGTATAGAAGACAAACGTTCATTTATCAAATTAAATTTCACTATATACTACGACCCTGGTTACTCATTCCTTTTCATGACACCTATTTATACTGTATCGAACAAAGTCGAAAAACAAATTGTCTTTCTGAAAGAGACACCCAGAGTAGATTTAATCTATTGTAAAGCAACTTGGAAGCGGCATTTCTGAAAAAATAGGGGGTTACTAAGCCAGGTAGGTGAAAACTTGCTGTTGGTACCTATACACAGGATGGCAGCGACGCACAAACTGAAACGAGCACAGGACTAGACCCCTAGCGGGGAAATTTTTCTTCAGTTATCAAAAAAAATAAATCTGCTGTTACACCTATGTGATCAAAATGAGAAAGTATGGAAAAGCATATTTTTTTAATTCGACGTCAAATTTCAACGCATGCTTATTCAAAATAATGACACTGATCCCATCCGACTCCATGGTACTGGTTGAGCGGCGATGTCCCTACCACCCTCATTACTCTTTTAGAGGTAGGTACCTTTACCTGTACCCAAATATAGCCTGTAATTTCACATTGCAAAGTATGTTCTGAAACAATTTTGCAGCAGCCATGTTAACGTTGTTGCGCTGTTATTGTATTTCATAGTACAAATATTTTACGTTCATGAAAATGCCTCGGGAAGTTGGGAATTCGGGATGCACCATTTCGATGTGAAAATTACTGTTTGAAAATGCGCATTGTTAACTTGAAAAAAAAAAATTACCTGTTCCCTACATTTTGAAGAGTTATGCGAACATAAATGTAGGGAACAGCAGATATTTTTTTCGCGATTTCAGATTTGGTCCCATAGTAAAAGTTGTTCATAATGATGAGTAAAATCATGTGTTTAAATGTCGGTCACTAATTACCAGTCACCCTATATATGTATATCAGGTACTTACCTAGTGAATGTTGAACTTACTTAATTATAACATTTATAACATTGAAATCTCTCTGATTTGTTACGTTGCGTTGGTCGTAAAAACCTTGTGAGGTGGCCGCGGATCGCTTGTCCTATAAATACTTATGTACACTACTTAATTAAATATAATATTTAATAATAGTAGCATGACCTACTGTAAGAAATACTTAGCTACACTCGAGCACCTAAGAAGGTCTATGTTATTAATCATCATCATTAGCCTATAATGTTCCCACTGCTGGGACACAGGCCTCCTCTCGGTGAGATGAGGGATTGGGCCATAATCCACCACGCGGGCCCAGTGCGGGTTGGTAGATGTCACATGTCTTCGAATTTTTGGTTCTAGGACATGCCGGTTTCCTCACGATGTTTTCCTTCACCGTTTTGAGAGCAGTGGTGATGAAATAATTTACACAAAGTAAAGCGCCTGTCTGGGTTCCAACTCACGACCTACAACTCGTAAGTCGCGGCCGTTACCACTTGGCCACCACTGCTCTATTAATATGACCATATATTATTAGGTTTATAGGCTATTATTACTGCAGCACTTAGCACTAAACTACTTAGATTATTTAACTATTTGTTATAAGTGTTACAATGATTGTATTAACTAGTATGACGCTGTTTAAGTAATATACAGCCTGGCAGGGACATCGACGTGCAAACTGTAACCATGAATTCACCACATGTTCCTAGACCCCATAATCGGCTTAGCCTTTTCGCAACTATGTTGGGGTCGGCTTCCAGTCTAATCGGATGCAGCTGAATACCAGTATTTTACATGGAGCGACTGCCTATCTGATCTCCGCAACTCAGTTACTGGGTAACACGTTACCCCTTAGTAAGACTGATTGTCAGAATTTCGGGATTCTGACGACCCGTAACGACTGTCAAAGATCCACGACACTCGGTACCAACGGCTTAACTAGCTTTCCGAGGCATGCTGGGGTCTTGGTATGTAAAGCTGGTCACCCATCCACGAACCCTAACTTAATCGATTGAACGATCGATTACTTCCACAAGTGTAACGTGTATGCATATAAATATACTGTATATATTACGAAACTACCTATTTTTAGACCAAGACGTGACATTCACAACGCTGCATCGCCAAAATCAACACACTCATGGCCCCTCACTAATTGCGCTGACATTTGGCAGCCAATCAGACATCGGCATCGAACACTCCGCACTCGATCGGAACGCACGCTCCGAAGGTACGAAAGTTAGGGACATTAGTTTCGTACGTAAGGTCGGGCACTCCGGCGACTTGGGCCCCGTTCACCATCAACTAACGACCATTAACAAATACCGCGGGGCTTTAAGCCGAGCAAATATGCGGCCAGGCGTGCGATGCCAAGAATTTGGTCGAATCGGCAACTTTACATAGCACTTGTTTACCTCGCTGTGGCAACGGCTATTTCTGAATGTACACTATATTTACGGACACAATACCGGTATAGTACCGTTAATTCGTGTTCACACGACAACTTTGTATCGTTATATACGATCTCGCTGCGGCGAGATGCTATCGAGTTTCGATTGGTGTGAACATCTAAGTCATCGGTAGAGGTCAGGGAGGTCCTCTACTGCATGTTTTGAAAGCTCTTCATACTAAAAACATGTCTTAAACCTGTCAAAACAGAGACTGATTAAGTGGTAAAGTTTAGGCTGCTGAAAAATTCTCGAGTTTGTAAATACATTTTATTGTTTCACAGTGGTTCGTGAACCCATTGCAGTTTTAATTAAAGGGTTAATCAGGGGTATACAATTTCATGGTTGGTTAACCGCTGAGACAAATGAAGATTAAGAACACTTCTGAAATAATTCTATGAACGAATTAACTTTTCTTTAAAAATCATCTCGATCCCGTCCAGTGTCCATCCTCCGACACACCTTCAGATACGTTTAGGAAAGTTTTGGACACATCCCAGTCATGTGTAGAATTCATTTCACATTCCAGACGTTCCATGGTGATTCACCATTCTATTCCAAAACGAGCATAGCAGCGAAGAGCATAGATACAGCCACATATTCTAGATTTGCCAAACATTTTTGGCAACTTTCAGGAAAAGCTGCGGTCGCGCAGCATCTTGTTAAATGAGTTGTCAACGTTACCTGTCAATCATAAGCATAAGAACCATATGTTTATGTAATTTAAAGACAGCATTCGGTAAGTAAAAAATCTATTTAGTGACAAATTAGTGACAGATAAGCTATTTCCTGCGAAGATCAAAGCATTTTCCTTATTGTATTTTCTTCTTCGCTGAATTTTCAAAGAAACGAAATTTTTTGGACTCGGACTGGACTCATAACTAATCATCGAACCTCGGCTTGCCCAATTTTGAGCAGGGAATAGAATGTTCACAATACAATTTGAAAAGCGAATATGATGTAGGCACACGATACAGTTGGAAAAGAGAATAGGATGTACCTACCTAGATACACGACACGATTTGAAAAGGGAATAGGATGGTCACAATACAATTTGAAAAGACAATGGAATGTACACGATACAATTTGAAAAGGGAATACAATTTCCACAAAACAATTTGAAAAGCGAGGATGTAGGTACACGATACAATGCTAAAAGGGAATAATATTTTTTTCAACACACTTGCTCATAAAATGGCTCTAATTTCACTACAGTTAGCCACATAATGACACCTATTATCAAACTGTGACTTTTTCATTACTATTATTCACTAGTGAGTTATAGAATTGGTTGAGTTGCTTTGTTCTTAGTGAGTTATAGGTTGTTTTTTGTTTGAGTTCCTTTGTTCTTAAAAACGATGATGATGATGATGATGGATGATGCTGGATGATGATGGATGATGATGGATGATGATGATGGATGATGATGGATGTCGATGGATGATGATGAATGATGATGATGGATGATGCTGGATGATGATGGGTGATGATGAGTGATGATGGATGATGATAGATGATGATGGATGACGATGGATGACGATGGATGATGATGGATGATGATGGATGACGATGGATGATGATGGATGATGATGATGGATGATGATGGATGACGATGGATGATGATGGATGATGATGGATGATGATGATGGATGATGCTGGATGATGATGGGTGATGGATGATGCTGGATGATGATGGGTGATGATGAGTGATGATGGATGATGATGAGTGATGATGGATGATGATAGATGATGATGGATGACGATGGATGATGGATGATGATGATGGATGATGATGGATGATGATGGATGACGATGGATGATGATGATGATGATGATTTAGTATTATTTTCTTCGCAAGTGTGTTGAAAAACGTCGTATGATACACGTGTGTATTGATGATTATCGTCCTCGGCTCTCTTAAGACCCTCGCCTGACGGCTCGGGTCTCAATGGCGCCTCAGCGATAATCACCAACGTTACACACTTGTACCATAATGTACTATAATACAATTTGAAAAGCGAAAATGATGTACAGTACACGATACAATTTCCGTAAAAAAATGCTGTCTATCAGAAAGCTAAGCTATACTTAACTAATAAACTTAACTTCAGAGCTTTACAAGTAAGGTAGACTCATCAGAAGGTTATAAAGCCGAGCCATTATAGTAATGGCATAAGAAATTATATCATAATACCAAGCCGTTGTTCTACAAAACACAGTATACTCGTAATTATGTTATCTTTTCTGTATAACTAGGTACAAATTGCAGGTAATTTTATATCAGTTTTAAGGCTTTATAATGAATCAATTATAGCTTAATGTATAGATGTAAGTTGATCCTTATCTGATGATTGATTTATTGGCTAGGTCAGTTATATGTGGCTCTTGATAAATCATTTATATGGTCATTTCCTTTGGCGGGTGACGTTCTGTAAATATATCTGCTACTCGTCCAGTTGCAGTTTGTTATTTTAATTAATTAATTATTGATAAACGTTTAAATATTTATCTACAGAGACCAAGCAATTAGAACTTTAGTTTTATGAGAAGTTACATTTATTTTTTTAATTTGCTGGATTTAATTTTTCTGCTTGCAAGATGGAAGTTCCAGCACCCTAATTGCGTAACTCACGATTCATCATAATCTGTATCGTTTTGAAACGGATTGTTAAACCATTGCTTCATATGTTGGAAAAATGTGTCTGTTCGACAACATAAATAACGTAATGAATATTGTTTAACTGTGAAGAATTATGATCAATCGTAAGTTACGCAATTAGGGTGCAGGTTAGCTCGTTAAAATAAAAAAAATTCAACGTTTTTTTGACGACAATTTCGTGCAAAAGTGGTTCAATGAGACGAAATTAACTTAAAGGGTTGTACTGATGATTTTAATATGACTATTATTCTGTAAATACACACGTGTTACGGTCGCGAATCATATTATAATCAACATACCTATGGGCACGCCACGATTTCGGCGGTAAGTCCTCTCTTTGAGGATTGGATTGAGAGGCGCCACAGAGTCCTCACCTTCCGCCTGACGCAGATCCTCACCGCACACGGTTGTTTCGGGAGGTTCCTGTTTCATATAAGGCGGGGGGAAACGCCCGGGTGTTTCCACAGCGTAGATCGCCCTGAAGATACGGTGCAGCATATGGTGGAGGTCTGCCCAGCTTGGGTGGAGCACCGCCATGTTCTCGTGGAGGCGATCGGCGGCGGCGATCTCTCGCTTCCAGCCCGGTCTAGGCCGTGGTACGGAACGAGAGTGCATGGGCAGTCGTCGCCTCCTTCTGCGAAGCAGTAATGCTCGCGAAGAGGGAGGCGGCGCACGTGAGCGAGAGCCCAGTATATTCGCCCTCACGGCCCTAGCCTCCGCAGGTGACGCCCTTGGCGTCAGGAATCCCAGGCTCAATCCTGGCCACCGTAGGCGCGGGCTTGCGGACGGCGAGTAATGGGTAGCTCGTTATCCGGTAAGGACCAAGCCCGGGTCGACGGCGCGGTATGTTCCACGCGCGCCTCAAAGAGATGTCAGCACCAATTGGTGGGGTCTGCAAGGACCGATGCCTGCCCGGGGTGCGGGTTGTTCGGTTGTAAGAGATACCGCGGGCCCTGGCACACAGGCATCAGAGGGAACATGCTGGGTGGGTTTTAGTCAGTAAAATTATGACACGCCCTCCTGCTCCACCCAGAGCGGGAGAAGTTATTTGATGATTTCCCACCCTCAATTATAATTTCGTGGACTAAGTAAGTACCTTAGCGCCCCCTTAAGCCAGCTTTCTGGAAGATGAAGTATCTACAAATCAAATTTGTACTAAGCTAATTTAGTATGCATAGACAGCGGCGCGCGTGGAGGTCGAAAATTATCCCACGGAAATGTACTACCGGGTTACAAAGTGTGTTATTCCCAGGTTACAAACATCTGTGTGCCAAATTTCATCCAAATCCGTAGAGCCGTTGTTGCTTGATTGAGTAACAAACATCCAAACATCTCTAAACATACACGCATTTATAATATTACAGTAGGATAAAACTAAGTACTACGTGTTGTAATCTTATGGCAAATAGTTCGGTTTGTTTCTCAGACATTGTCGTAAATGATCAAATAATTCTATAAAATTCCGGGAACTGTGTTATGCCGGAACTGTTTCAAATTCTTCACTCATTAGATAAAAGTAGAACGGTCGATATGATACTTTATTTCTTTAAAGTTATTTTTAGATTGAATAATGATTGAGCGAATCAATTTTATTTTCGATTTCGGGGTACGTAGAATTGGCGTATTTTTCCAAATTGTATGCGTATCCTCCTTACAGCACGTGGCTTGGAAAATGATTCTCATTTTAGTTTACTGAAATTAACTTATCTATAAGTAAAAAGAAAACTAGCAGATAGTGCTCTTTTTAAAAATCTGCGCCTACGCGCTTTTACTTTTCGTTTACTCAGAAAATACTCTTATATAATAACTAAGTAGGTACTTTATCTTCTTTTACGATCACTAAAATCTTATTTCAGCTTTTCAATCAAAACAACGATTTTACTCCTTCCGCGACAGATAATTTATGCTTATTTCTATTATGACAATAAAATCCTAAATCATTTAACAATATAATGACTCCGGTAACAGCTTTATTCGGCATTTCAATCAACTAAATTGTCGATATAACGTCATTTATCGGTTTAGAGCCTCTGGTTTATTTTAAATTCTTACTGTAATTGTTAGGCGTAACTTCTCCTTTGAAAGTGGCGTCTGACGACTTTCTTCGAGAAATTTACAACAGATTCGGTAGATTGCCTTGCGTGTTTTAACTTTCCATCTTAGGTAATAAGGGCGAATTCCACCAATGAAACTAAACGCGATCAGCACATCTAAACTAAGAGGTGTCAGTGTTAATATTCCCCAACTAAGATGACACTGACCTATGACACTGAAACGTGGTCGGTCACAATGGGCCTCAGAAGGTTGAAACTCATCCAAAGGGCAATGGAGAGGGCTTTGCTTGGAAGTGGGCAGGGCACATTGCTCGCAGCACAGACACCCGATAGGGGCGTAAGGTTCTTGAGTGGCGACTGCAGCATTATAGAAGGCCTTGATGACCTGGTGAAAGTACCTAACAGGAATCCGCTGGATATGAGAAGCCACGGGCGTAGCCAGGTTTTAGTTTCGGGTAGGTTCAAGTAAATAAAACGACTCAAAGTACATAAAATAATCCTTTTATAAGAAAAATATTAAAGATGTGAAAAAAAAAAACATACCTACAGAAAAAATCTCCTTGAAGGAATTAGGGGAGTCCTTTTTCGAGCAGTGGGACAACATAAACTATAAGCTAAATAAAAAAAAAAAAATCCAAAAATCCAAAACACTGTATATTTTAATGTAGGTAATAGTAGTTACTAATCAATGAGATATGCCGCACGCCTGTTATTATTTTAATTCTATGAATGTTTATAGCTGAACTTTTCGGGGGGTTGAACCCTCAAAACCCCCCCTGGCTACGCCCGTGTGAGAAGCATGGACATGGTCGTAGTGGCGGTGGCGATAAATGATGACACTGAAAGCTCTTTAACGCGGTTTAGTAGAGAAAATAGTGAAATCAGCCCTAAGTACTTGTTATGATTGAGGAATTTTCCTTAGCGACTAACAGTGACTAAGTTAGTGCTGAAGTTTGATTGATTATGTGATAACTTAGCAAGTCGATCTAGTTGTTGACAAAGACAAGCGTATAACTTGGCGACGTATTGTTAAAATAATTAGGAGTCCTGACAATTCCTGTAAAGTTTGTAAGTTTCCAGACAGTTGTAATAAGTTATTCTATTAAGCATAGGAAGTTTCTTGTTTGTATTAGGTAGTATGTTACTTACTTATATACATATCCTTTGTTTGAGACAACGATATTAATTTCTCTTATAACTTGTTAACTATGAAAATCGTTCGCAAATAGATTCCCGTCAACTCTGATGTATGTTTGTAATACCAAAGGCATTTATAAAAAAAAAGTACTAGTTTTTCGAAATTAATAAAAAAAAATGATATATGTAGGTACATACAATCCCACCAATATCGTTGGCAACAATCATGGCAAAGGTCCTGGACAGGCTAATTGATAACCACCTAGCTAAGTATATACATCTACATGATGGGCAGTTCGGGTTTAGACCTGGGCTGTCCACCGATACTGCGATACTTTGCCTTAAGCACACAGTGAGATATTATGTGGATAGAAGAACGCCGGTCTATGCTTGTTTCTTAGACCTGAGCAGGGCTTTTGACATGGTCTGTTATGATGTTCTGTGGAAGAAGTTACGTGATGCCAATGTACCTAAGGAGTTATGTTCTGTTCTAAAGTATTGGTACAATAGGCAGACTAACCAGGTAAAATGGAACGGGGCTCTTTCAGACCCATACACTTTGAGTTGCGGGGTGAGACAGGGGGGTATATCCTCTCCGCTTCTTTTCAATCTGTATATAAATAATCTGATAGATGGACTCAGCAGGAGGCCTGTCGGATGCCATGTTGATGGAGTTTGTATAAATAACATCAGTTATGCTGATGACATGGTTCTGCTGGCTCCATCTATAAGGGCTCTCAGAGAACTGCTGCAAATCTGTGAGACGTATGCAGTAAGCCATGGCTTGCAGTATAACGTGAAAAAGAGCGTGTTTCTGGTTTTTGCTCCTAGATGCAGGAGATCGGATGTGGTTCCACCTGTCACGCTTTGTAAGACTGAACTTCGAAGAGTCAGTGTATTCAAATATCTGGGGCATATAGTCTCCGAAACTTTGAGCGATGAATGTGATATTGATAGGGAACGCAGAGCGTTGACGGTCAGAGCTAATATGTTGGCCCGCAAGTTTGCCCGCTGCACAAGAGAGGTAAAGATTTTGTTGTTTAAATCCTATTGTCAGTCATTTTACTCTAGCAGCCTGTGGACAACATATACGCAAAGGGCTGTCAATGCTCTGCGGGTTCAATACAATAACGCATTCAGGATGCTGCTGAGACTCCCTCCGTTTTGCAGCGCGTCCGCCATGTTCATGGAGGCACGCACAGATGGTTTCGCGGCAATTCGGCGCAAAAAGGCGGCGTCGCACTATGGAAAATGGTAGAACAAGCGCATATCAAAAATGCTTTTTACGAATATCATAATTTGGCTAATATGGCTATTTGTTTAGGTTCTCTAATAGTCAAATTATAATATTCATTACGATTTTTTTTCTTAATACGCGAAATTATTATTTTTTTCTTAGATAGAAATACATAGAAGACAGAAGTGCCAAACTCAAGTCTTTGCGTATACATGTTTCAATACCATATTGTGAAAAAAATACTTGGTACAGATATGCAGTATTATACATTTTTAGAAAGGTTATTTTATGCTTTTTGCGATACAGCTTAATGATTTTAAAAGTAAAGAAAAATATTTCAGTAATTACTTAAAAAGTGACATACCTTTTTTTTCACTTGTATTTTTTTTCGTCGAAGGTTTTCAGTATTACCCACGTTTGCCCAAGCGCTACTTTTTGTGTCGACTAGTAGTCTAACTATTCATAAATAGAATGCAAAAAAAATCAGCTGTGGATATTTGCGGTTTTAGAAGATATGAGAAAAAAACTGATAAAAGTCAGAACCCGAAAATTAGTATCTTTTGCGATTTACCACTGACACCATTCACATGAACAATATAGAACTTTTTGGATATTTTCTTCATTATTTCGTGATAACAAAGGGACCTTATCAAATTTGCACTCGGTTTGCGTGGGAAATTACAAGATAATAATGATGTAGGTACCAATTCGATATTGTAAAATGAGTATTTAAAGGGAAGCAAAAACTATTCGAACCATCTACATCAGTGTAACTTCAAGTGAAGCAAATCTCATCTACGCCTATTATTTCTGCAGAAGTGTTAAAATGTCTTCCTTCAGCTGTACCAAACGAGACTTCATAATCCCCTATATCGAGGGCGGCAAGACCATGGAATCATTATCCAAAGTTTTAGTGGAAAAGCTGAATGTTTCTGAAAACAACTTGTGTTTTATAATTAGTGACATACAAAGGCACATTCTTCCTATTTTCAACAAGCGCTGGGCCCTGGCATCTCGGAAAAAAGAAACATTTTTACAGAAGAATTTTACTTGGTTGGACTCAAGGTATTCGTTAAATTTACCGGATTCTGAACAATATTCTACGCCATCAACATCTGGCCAGCGAGGACGAGCATGCGTGGCTTATGGAGACTCCTCAGAATCTACCAAGAAGAGGAAAAACACTCTTCTACTCCAAGAATATGGCTTCGAGCATATAAAAAACGCCTATCTGCAGGGACTACGGGCTTTACGTGAGTACACAGAAGCTCATCTTGTCGAAGAATTAAGAACCGCTGACACTCAAAAGAAATTAGATATCTCAAGTAAGTGGAACGACTCAGACCAGATGAAGATTCTTTCCGATACGGAAGCATTGAGTGCTTTTATAGATTTAGATCTAACAAAAGCACAATATATGTACCTGAAAAACTTAACCAACGAACGAAAGTGTTGTATATTCCCGCCTTACTACAAAATACAAGAAATAAAAAGATCCTGTTATCCACCATCTTCTACAATCGAAATCACGAATACTTATGCTAAAGTGATTAATATCCAAGATTTATTGGATCATACTGCTGCTAGAATTTTAAAAATCGATTCTGTTTTCCAAAAACAACATAGAACATTGATCCTTTATTCTAAATGGGGATGTGATGGTTCATCTGGTCAAAGCCAATACAAGCAAATACTTGCAGAAGAGTCGGAAACAATTTCAGATGCCAATTTGTTCATCACTTCATTAGTTCCCATCAGATTAGTTGATGTGCAATCGGGATCCGTTGTTTGGCAAAATCCGGTACCTTCATCTGTCCGTTTTTGCAGACCCATTTCTCTTGAGTTTTGTAAGGAAACTCCAGAAAAAACCAAGGCAGTTGTTGATGATATTAAAAAACAAATTAGGGCTGCACAAGCATCACTTATAAACAAAGATGGTGTTGTAGTAAATGTGAAGCATGAACTATTTCTAACGATGATCGATGGAAAGGTGGCTCAGGTCCTTACAGATACTCCATCTGGTTCCACATGCACGATATGTGGGGCTACTCCACGACTAATGAATGACCTATCGAAAGTAACTGCCAGACCCGAAAACGAAAACGCCTACCAATACGGATTGTCCACCTTACACGCCTGGATTCGCTGCATGGAAATGATATTGCATATTTCTTATAATCTTTCGTTTAAGACTTGGTCTGCTTCAACTGAGGAAAATAAGAGATTAAAAAAAGAAAAGAAAGAAGTTGTTCAAAAACGTTTCAGGGAGGAGTTGGGATTAATCGTCGACAAACCTCGGCAAGTTAGCGGGAATACGAACGATGGCAATACCGCACGAAGATTCTTCTATAATAGCACTTGCTCATCGGAAATAACAGGTGTAGATGAGGCATTGATTAAACGCCTATACATTATCTTGCAAGTTCTTTCTTCTGGAATGATGATCGACCCTGAAAAATTTGGGGAATATGCAATAGAAACTGCAAGAATCTATGTAAGTAATTACGATTGGTATTATATGCCATCCTCCGTTCATAAAATACTCATACACGGGGAAAACGTTATCAAACATTTTGCGGTGCTTCCTATTGGACAGCTATCGGAAGACGCACAAGAGTCTCGCAACAAAGACTACAGAAACATACGACTTCATCATGCCAGAAAATGTTCCCGATCTGCTACAAATGAAGATGTCTTTAAAACGCTTTTATACACGTCAGATCCATATATAACAAGTTTGAGAAAACCGTACGTAAGAAATGTGAAAGAACTTGAAGAAGAGGCACTAAGTCTTTTAAACGTGGCACCTGAAAGTGAACCCACATTTACTGACCCTGATCCTGAAGTGGTATAAGTTAAAAATAATATTTATATTTAGTTATTACTTATATTTGTACCTAGCTACATCATTTCCTGAAGCCAGAGTATAGGATGTACCTATTAGTAATATGATTTTAATTTAGTATTTTTTTTTCATATATATATATTTTGTTTACTTTGCTTGTTGTAATTAACCATGGTTTAATCTTTTTAGTCATTATAAACTTGTATTTCACTTGAAATAAATTTTTAACTATTTTTTTCGTGATTTTTTCCCATTTCTTTCATTCTATGCAAAAAAACATACATAGATATACAAGAAAACACTATAAACTACACATTGTTCGAATCTCCGAACCTTACTGCATATTTGTGCCAAATTTCATTACGATACGACAAAAATTCATGAAGTTACAGATTTTTGATCCGATACCGACCTATATTTTCCATCGTCGTTGCTGCAAAGAGTGCGTAAGAGTAGCAACACATCTTGAGTGTGATTGCGGATAGGTATGACTGTCCCTTTTTTCAAATTGTATGCCTTTATGTGTGAACTAACATAGTTTTATGCACTAATTTTACTAACAAAATGGATCATGTTGTCTGAAATAAATAAATTATTATTAATCCTCAAAAAAGATATCACAGATTTAAAAACAAGTTCGGGGCCTCATGGTCGCTAATTTAGTAAAAATAAATCAAATATTTATATACTCTATAGTCTATAATACTCGTATTATAAAGATACGGCTTTAACAAAGCAAAAATATTGTCTAAAACCAAGTTTTACACAACATTTTCGCTTTATTAACACGCGCTCGAATAAAAACTTTGGAAGTATGTAAAAGCTACCTACGCAAATTAACTTCCGCTACTTCTAATTTCACAATTTGTTTAAAATACTATAGATCTTTCATGAAAAACCAAAATTTTACCATTTGAAAGTTTTGAGTTGCAAAACATTTAAAAAAGGAACCTTACCTACATTTAAAAGCACGTTCGAATACTCGTGGTAGTCTTGGCCACATAGATCTAGAATTCTAGATAAAAAATAAACTATAGTAAATTATTTTTCTATTTTTAAAAGAGCAATGGTAGCGGGCATGCAACGGTGACCGATGCAGACGAGCATTATGTCATCGCGTCTAGACATGAGACGATAAACAAGCATCACACCATGTTTACTCTAAAACCTAGTCAGCTAAAATTTTGATTTTACTTGTTTAGAATTGACGAAACATTGACAAATACGATGCAGTTATTTCTCCGAAGAGCAACAGCGAATCAGACGATTAAATATTATGAAAGTAAACCAAACCCAAGGAAAAAGTTTTCCCCTAGAAACGGATCCAGAGAAATATTCCCCGATGAAAAAATCAAAGTTATCGTAAGGAAAAACATGGTCATTTTAATCTTTCCTTTAACTTCACAAAAGGCAGGGAAATATTTCTGACTAGCAGCGCTCCGCGGTTTCACCCGCGTAGTTCCCGTTCCCGTGGGAATACGGGGATAAAATTTAGCCTATGTCACGTGGGGATAGTGTAGCTTCGCAACAGTGAAATAATTTTTGAAATCGGTTCAGTAGTTTCGGAACCCATTCAATGCAAACAAACAAACATATAAACAAACAATCAAATCTTTCCTCTTTATTATTGGTATAAATAGATAAGTTTATTTGAACTAGTGGTCGCCCAGTGGTCGAATATCGACCATAATCCTTACATAATAATTATAAACGCGAAAGTTGGTGTGTATGGATGTGTGGTTTTTTTGTTACTCTTTCACGCAAAAACTACTGAATGGATTTGGATGAAATTTGGCACACATATAGATTATAACCTAGATTAACACATAGGATACTTTTTATCCCGGTAGTACGTTCACGCGGGATAATTTCCGACTTTTACGCGGATAAAGCCGCGGGCGGAAGCTAGCTTTCCATATAAACTTTAACTGTGCCAAAGTTTCATACTCCAAAGTCCACATAATTTTCGTTTATAAACGTACGTTTCGTACCTATACTTATTTCGTTTCGGGTACAAAGTTTTTGCTTCACATCATCATCTGCCTAGCCTTTTCCCAGCCATATTGGGCTCGTCCCATGTGGTGCCGGACGGTTCCGTGTGGTGCCAGACGGAACGAATAGCACCATCCCATTTCTTCACGTGGGTGTCGCAGAAGGCGACTAAGGAACTTATTAGAGAATGCGCAGCAGCGTTCTCTATGCATTTTACCACTATACTGCGATCGCCAACCCGCCTGCCAAACGTGGCGAGTATGGCAAATTCTCCCAGTATTGAGGGAGGCCTGTGTTCAGCAGTGGACGTCTATCGGCTGAAATGATTATGATGATGATTAGGGTCGGCTTACAGTAGACTACCAGATTACCAGTATTTCACATGGAGCGACTGCCTATCTGACCTCCACACATACTGGATAATATGATACCCGATTGTAAGACATGGTTGTCATCAGACTTTCGGGCTTCTGACGACCCGTAACGACTGTGAAAGATCTACGATTGTTAGCCAGTACCAAACAGCTTAACGTGTTTTCCGAGGCACTGAGGGGTCTTGATAAGTAACGATGGTCACCCATCCACGGACCAACCGCGGCTAGCGTAGCTTAACCTGATCGATCAACCCGTGTGTCTGTTATTACTTAGCCACAAGCCCCCTTGCTTCACGTATTAGTAAGGTACGATGACAGAGAGGAAAGCTATAGCAGGTGCATATCTACTCATTGTCAACATGGTGCAGTTCTCGTGTGACGTGAATATCTGACCAACAATCGTCATAACAAGATATCAAAAGACAATCGTCATAACATTATTTGTAAATTAAGGAGACCCGTCAAAACAAATGACGAAAATTTATAAATAAAGGACTGAACACAACGTTTCTACGTTGCTGAGTTTCAAAGAAATGGTGGAGCAATCGTGTAAACATATCGCGTGTCGGTCTCAATAGCTCCATTGATCACATGTGTTTGTGATAACGAATTACAAAATCGTGATAAAGCGAGCCTTAATTGTTACTTGTTTTAAGTAATTGGAGTAGAGAGTATCAGAAAGCCTTTGAAGCCGCTTAACGCCGATTTATTTAAGTAGACTTGTTCACACTCTGGTTGAGGCTGGGAAAGTGTGGCAAAAAGTGGCTTCTTAACTTGTATAATAGGTTTTATGACAATTTTGTGGTAATGTAGACTGTTGCTGTTGTTGTTGTTGTTGTAGCAGAGAGCTTTCACTAGGAACCGTTATGGATTGGCGATACGTTACTTTTTTAGTCAACCTTCATGGAAAATCAAAATACAGTATTTTATCTTACGAATCGATGCGCGCTTTATTTGTGGTAACCAAGTGTACAAAAACGTTGTGAATGGCTGCGTGAAGACGAGTAGCGTCAGCGCATAACACACACACCCATACACACATTCACACTTCCGACTTCACCATTGTTTACAAACGGTACCGAGAGTTCCTGCGCTTACAAAGACAGCGTGTTTGTACATTTGGTTACCAAAAGAAAATCGTGGGTCGCTTCGTGAGATAAGAACACTATACCTACTTTTAAGTTATAGTCAGTGAAACTCTTCTTATTATAAGATCCCTGATGTTATAATTTATTATAGTCCTTCGAATGAAAGAGTCCTGATAAACATCCCAAATTCCTAAGTGTGGGACAATCCTGGACGAATTTCGCAACCTGTTGCAATTTTTTTTGTTTAATAAGTTGCAACCGATTCATCGCCAACCCGCCTGCCAAGCGTGGCGATTATGGCAAACCACAACCCCCCCCCCCAAAAATGACAAACAGCCCTACAAAACGGCCCCTAGTACTCGGCGGCCCGCCTATTACTCTTGGCTACGGTAGCGGCCAAGGTTACGGTGAGGCATGGGGTGTTAAGAATCTCCGAAACAGATCTGGCTACCACAACAAACGAAAACTGCACCTGGCAACTCACAACACGCGTACACTCCGGACCGAGTTTTTGGAGGCCTATGTCCAGCAGTGGACGTCTTTCGGCTGAAATGATGATGATGATGAACCGATTCTTACGTCATCATGTCTTTTTCGTTTCCTTCAATGTCCCTTCAATGCCAAGAATGAGACCTACGGAACTAATCGTATGCAGTACCTACATTTTACTTGTTAATGTTTGACCTTGACCGAGCTGGTCCTAATCCGCCTTGAACCTTCAAGTTTTTTGTATTAAATGCGCCTAACACGTTTACACGACACGTGGCGATATCTAATATTTGTAAGTAGGTAAGTAAGTTTGTACATACCATCATGCCATGTCATTTTTTTTTCATAGACAAAAAATGTTAGAGGTTAGAAAAAGTGAAACACGATGTCTTCACAGTCACACTCATTTTATCAATCTTAGATATTTGACGAAAGGAATCAGTGAAACGGAATGATTTATTAAAAAAAAAAAGTTTTGTTCTGCCTAGAAACTGCTTAGTTTTTAGCTAGAAGTTTGTCTGGGTCGTGGGAAAACGAGAGTGCACCGATACCAACCTTTGGAGAATTTAATAGGCTGAAAGTTTATTTTGACAGGCTTGGCAATTTTTCTTTTTTGTGTTCTAAACTCATAAATGGACTGTGTTTAAGGTGATTTGGCTAGAAAGGGAGTGACAGGAGTTTTTGGCGGGATCGCGTTGGAACATGTCGCACGAATTTTCATTTTCATGACATTTCGTGAAATAGCGAACTGAATTGTATAATTTTGGTAGTGAATTATTCAATTTAGTTACGCGTGAGTGCACAAGTGTACCTAGTGAAGGTGAAAATAAGTGACTAACGTGGACTTTTCGTGTTCCCCCCAAAAACTCATAATAGGTTGTTTTAAAGTTACTACCGCTTTATAATAACTTTGACTTGACTATGACTTTTTTGTAACTTCGTGCCTGATATCGGGCCATTTACTTGATTGAAAAGTAAAATTACTTGACACTGGCTAAATGCACAAACCGTGCGAAGCCAAAACCCAAAAAAAAGGGGTTTTGGCTAAAAAAGGGAGTGACAACCGAGATGACGACTAATAAAGAAGGATGGAAGAAAAAGAGAAGTTGCGCCGACCACAAACAAATAGGATATTTACCAATTTATTAAAAACTATTTTAATTTGAATAGGATGAAATATGTAATACAAAAATAAAAAAACTTTTTTCAAAAAAAAAAAACAACCGACTTCCAAAAACAACACTACAAAGCTCAAAATAACTTTAATTTCAGAAGTCGGTGACTTTGGATGTGTATTTTAATTATTTGTCACCGCCTTCCGAAATTAAAGTTATTTTGAGCTTTGTAGTGTTGTTTTTGGAAGTCGGTTGTTTTTTTTTTTTGAAAAAAGTTTTTATTTTTCACTTTTTAGTTACCTACCCCACACTTTTTCGAAATTTCATCATCCTTGGGGTCAAAACAATGCACATTTATGCGATAGCAACATTCGCGGTTGTTTTGCTGTAATTTTTTGAAGAGTTCCGTTGTCTGTCTCCGAAACGCATCATCAGATCTATATGAAATTATGGGACCATTTCGGAGTAAAGCCCTTTCGAACAAAAAAAAAATAAAAAAAAATTGCAAATCCGTCTATATACGACGGAGTTATGCCCGAACATACATAAAAAATAAAAAAATAAAAAATATAAACATGTCGAATTGATAACCTCCTTCTTTTTGAAGTCGGTTAAAAATCAACTGATTTATACCGATGCATTTTCTCAATTAAAATCGATTTAAACCAAATTGTTTTGAATTTACCGCTAAAACGCTCCTTACGGTGACTTTATATCACATGACCACACGCGACGTCAACTTTGTGTGCACCCGGAGTGTTTCTTTTTGCATTGTTTGTCAGTTACTTATCATTAAATGTCATAGAAGAATCATGATGATCTCCACTTGTGAACACCATCTGTTTCCCATCCTAGCACCTTATTGACCCAAATCCTTTATTATAATCACCTACAAAAACAAATGTTTGATTGAAAAGTGTAATACCCACGCGGTCAAAATGTATGGAATAGTATTTTTTATTTTGTTATCTGTTGAAAAAATTTCACGTAAGGAGATTGAGAATTATATACTGGATCTATGGTAACAAATAGGTTGCGCGTCGTAGACCCTGCCACCCTGTATATTGTATATTATAATAGGTATTATTATCAATACTAGCAGCGCTCCGCGGTTTCACCCGCGTAGTTCCCGTTCCCGTGGGAATACGGGGATAAAATATAGCCTATGTCGACCGGGGATAGTGTGGCTTCCCAACAGTGAAATAATTTTTCAATTCGGTTCAGTATTTTGGAGCCTATTCAATACAAACAAGCTAATCTTTCCTCTTTATAATATTAGTATAGATAAACGTTATACATGCTTAAATTAAGACAAACTTTTTCCAAAAAAAAAAACAAACCGACTTCCGGAAACTTTTCACTTTTTAGTTATAGTAGTACCCCACAACAATTCGAAATTTCATCATCCTTTGGGTCAAAACAATGCATATTTGTGCGATAGCAGCAATCGCGGTTGATTTGCTGTAATTTTTTGAAGAGTTCAGTTGTCTGTCACCGAAGCTCGGTCATCAGATCTATATAAAATGTAAATGGGATAATTTCGGAATAGTTTTTTTTTTTGCATATCCGTCTATACCGAGTATATGACGGAGTTATGTCCTAAAATACATTAAAAAAAAAAAACATGTGGAATTGATAACTTTTTGAAATCGATTAATTTTCATCAGGATATACGTTGTAGTAATTTGTTTTTATCAGTTAAGTTAGATTATAAATACAGCCTCGTGTTTATCTGGGCGTGAATAGATCTTAGATATGGAATAAAATTGATATGTTTAGAAAGAGAAGTTTGAAAGTGGAGCAAGTTACTTTCGCAGCCCTTGGCGATAAGGTTGTCATTAACAGTTTATGTTCTATTCGTACTGAACCGAGATTATTTAGTACGGGAAATAAGACAGTATCTCAATGGTAACGCCTCCGAATTACCTACGAATTGTATGTCGTGAGTTCTATCACAGGCTCTGTTTTGTTTCGATTGTTTTGTTTGACTTTACTTTGTGTAATTTATATCATCAACAAACCTCTCAAAACGGCTAAGGAAATCACTGTGATGAAACCAGCATGTCCTGGAATCAAAAATTCGAAGACATTGTGACATTAACCAACCCGGACTGGGGTAGCGAGGTGAACCCACTCCCTCTCGGAAAGAGGAAGCCTGTGAGTGCAGAGGCCTGTGTCCCAGTCCCAGCAAAGAGAACGTTTTCGGCTGATTATGTATTCTAAACAATAAGGTAGCAATTAGGTACAGCCAATTTAAAATACGAAAAAACTGAAGATAATCTTGGTTACATAGTGAAAACTTTACGTAGTGCAGTTTGTGTGGCGACTATGATATTTAACCGACTTCAAAAAAAGGAGGGGGTTACCTCTATATGTTCGACTGTATGTATTTTTTAATGTATGTTCACCGATTTCTCCCCCATTCGTGGACCGATTCTCAAAATTCTTTTTTATTTGAAAGAGTATAACTCTTGAGGTGGTCCCATGGGTACCAAGTCAGGATCTGTTGATGGAAACCCAGGGAAATCGAGGGCAACCCTCAAATGTTATAGGTATTAAGAATGTTTTTCATATATCTTCTGAAGCTATTGAGACATTTGCGTATGGTCATCATCATCTCATGACGCTGAGCTGATGAAAGAAGGTACAACTCTTTAACGGTCAGGAGTTAGGTGGAGGTTCGGGCATAACTCCATCATAGGTACCTATAGACAGATTTGCGTTTTTTTTTTGTTTGAATGGGGTTTGTTCCGAAATGGTCTCATTTAAATTTCATATATATCTGATGATGCGTTTCGGAGACAGACAACGGAACTCTTTAAAAAATGACAGCAAATCAACCGCGATTTGCGACTGCTATTGCATTAATATGTATTGCCTTGACCCCAAGGATGATGAGATTTCGAATCGGTGTGGGGTAGGTACTACAGCTAAAAAGTGATAAAAACTTTTTTCAAAAAAATATCAACCGACTTCCAAAAAAACACTACAAAGTGCAAAATAGCTTTAATTGTCGGTGGCTAAAAAGTCGGTGACTTTGGATGTGTAGGTATTTTAATTATTTGTCACCGCCTTCCGAAATTAAAGCTATTTTGCACTTTGTAGTGTTTTTTTGGAAGTCGGTTGATATTTTTTTGAAAAAAGTTTTTATTTTTCACTTTTTAGTTACTTACGCCACACCAATTCGAAATTTCATCATCCTCAGGGTCAAAACAATGCATATTTATGCGATAGCGGATTCGCGGTTGATTTGCTGTAATGTTTTGAAGAGTTCCGTTGTCTGTCTCCGAAACGCATCATCAGATCTATATGATTTTTTTATGGGACCATTTTGGAATAAACCCCTTTCGAATAAAAATAAGTAAATAAATAAAATAAGAATTTTGTAAATCCGTCTATATACGACGGAGTTATGCCCGAAAATACATTAAAAAAAAACATGTCGAATTGATAACCTCCTTCTTTTTGAAGTCGGTTAAAAAATAAAACCTTTTTTTAAAAAAAAACTACCGACTTCCGGAAAAACAAACGCGTAGGTATTGTACTTTTCTTTGAAAAATTGTTTTTTTTTTTGCACATCCAATGAAAAATGACTGCGCTGGGGTTCTAGAATGATATACTGAATTCATGGTTACAGTTTGCGCACTGGATAAAAACTTATCCTGTTTGTATATGTATGCTGTAAGTAGGATGAAAAAATTACCCGTCAACTAAGATTTGAGACATTTTAATGTATTTCGTCAGGTCTATTTTTATGGTCCTACTCATCCTCTCCATTGTAGATTTTCTAACTGACATGTAAACTCTTTGAATTTCTGTTCTGCCTTCAGTAGTCGGACTGGTTGCTTAATTAATTGAATATTGACCGTTGCAATTGTATCGCCAACTGCCATCGTTATGTGTCGAGTAGGTGGTAGTTATCGATACAAAACGCTTTCATTTAGCTTCGGCTTGTTTTTCCCTTCGGTTCGGTACCGGTTAAACGATTGCAACAATGTTGCAACAACTTGACAAGCAAATGACTCTTCTTGATGATCTTGTCAACTCGTTTCCCTGCTTATAACAACTGTAGTTTAACTGGAGTTGGTAGCAAATGAGCCGGATGGTAAAACTATTTTTTTGCTGTTTGTTTACCATAAGTTTGATGTTTCATTTAAAATTAAAGTATCCGGGTTATATTTTGCATAAAAACAAGTTGCGTTTTCATTAGCAATCGTAATAAACGACGTGTCAATTTAGAATATTATTTAGGGTGACTTGTAATTTGACGTATTTCTTTCAAGACATGATAGTGTGACCTATTTGCAACAATTAAGCACCCCATAAAGCCTAGGTGGAAATCCATGATGGGATTCGAGAAAACCCTAATTTTATGTAGTTTTAAAATTTTCCCAGAATTTGTCAGTATACACTTCCAGAATATCACTTGAATACCCTTGATTGCTATTGGGTTTTCTCGAATCCCATGTATGTTTGCCTTGGCTTTAAGGAGTGGTTAAATAAATAAATGATAGATGTAGTGACTCCTACCTTCGCAACTTTCCGCTTGCTAATTTAGTTTTATTAAAAGTGAAAATAAATTATTTGCTTGTACGTTCCCGTCACCCCTCCAGGCTTAGCATGACTCTTTCTATTTCTACTCTACCGTAGAATAGAAATCGCTATCTACATTTCTCGGTTTAAAACTGTGTCTACACCGAAACGTCATTTTTGTCGACAAAACGCTTCTCTAGGGTTCAGGCCAGAAGTTGCAGAGTTATAGGTAGTGCGAGCTCGTCGTTTGGCGAATAACCAATGGTTTGAAGAAAACGCTCCTAGGTAGGTAGACTGATGACCTAAGACTGGGTGCCGATGGATACGGAGAACCAGTATTGTGACGCATCTTAACTCCAGTAGTGAACAGAGACACAAAGTCACGAGACATATTAGTTCATCATGCAGAAGTAGCAACCAAGCATAGCACCGTAAGTGGATAATTTAATTTAATATCTGTGAATCCGATCCAACATTGTCTTCCGAACAAATGTCATCCGCCCCGTCATGGTACATGATCAATATTGTAATGTATGTTTCTTGTAGGTACAGTTTTTTACAAGATAATAATTATGAGTAGCTAGCGACTCACCCCTGCTTCGCACGGTTTTTATATCCTGAAAAAATATCGAGATTTCTTTTATGTCAGTTTAATAACAATGTAATATGTATAGAACCTTTCAGAATACGTTGCGCTGTTTAGAATTCGCGATTTACAACGCGATCAAGATACGAAAAGTGTTTTTTTTTTTTTTTTTTTTTTAATAATAATTATAATCAGATAAAAAAGATGATAGATATAGATTGTGATGCAACAAAATTGAAGATGTGCAACATTAGTTGATGGAATGTGTAAAAGAGCAATAATGTAAGACTTTCATTGACTGAAGAATTTAAATTAAACATTTTAGACGTTGTGATAACTCAGAATATTTTAGCAAGTCCTAGATCGGCGATTGCAAAGAGGTTGTGTGGCCTGCAGACTTAGCATGACTTTTTGTATTTCAGTCTACCGTATAATAGAAATCGCTTGTCTACATTTGTCGGTACAAGACTGTCAGTTGTCTACACGGAAACGTCAGTGTTGTCTACTCTTCCGTCGACAAAACGCTTCTCTACGGTTCTCTTGCTAAGCCTGCTGCATACTGATTGCGTAACACACTTTAAATCAGAATCTGAATGATTTTGAAGCTTATTGTTAATTCATTGCTTCATATATTTGCATAACTCGTCTGCTCAACAACGTAAGTAATTAATGTTGTGGAAATATCAAAATGAAACAGATTCCTACTGATAGTGTACTACGCAATTACCTCTCTGGTGAAGATACTTAGTCAATGATTCTTTTTCCGTTACACATTTACCCTTTATTTATAAACGTTGCTTAAAGTTAATCAATGATTAGGGACTGATTAACCATACATTTATGACATTTAATCATCTCTTAACTTTAAGCAACGCTTATACATAAGAGGGATATTTAGGATGTAGTTATTAGTGATGTACCGACAAGTCGCCGACTAGTCGGGAAAGCCAACTAGTCGGCCATATTTGTAGTCGGCGATTAGTCGGTTAAAGCCACCGACTAGTCGGCCCATTTTTACTGCTTAAAAATTTAAAAGACGGTGATTGAAATCTTAACGGTTATTATTTTTATAATCGAAACAGTTTACTTTCAGTGCAATCTAGAATAGGATAGGAAGTTGGGATAGGAAGAAACACCGGCTCGCACGTAAACAATAATAGAATAAATTCGAAATCAATAAAAACATGTCCTGACAATTCCGCCTGGTCACCGGGTTCCGCGCACCGGCACCTACGAGTCGGTAGCGTCGTCTCGAACATTACAGATGTCACCAGAACTCACCTGAAAGCAATGATTGGCTTGGCCGACTAGTCGGCCATTCTGCAGCCGATTAGTCGGCTAGTCGGACAAAGTCATAGTCAGCCCATCTCTAGTAGTTATTAAAGGTACTTAGAGTTAAATAGTTAATAAGGTACGATGGGGTTGGCATAGCCGTGTGGATAAAACCCCTTATAATAACAAAGAATAAAAAAAATTAGATGTAGGTTGGTACTGTCAATGTGGACGAGACACTCGTGATTATACAAGTACATACTAATTCATGGGCACGTACGTGCAAGTTACGATGTCAACAGGACGTCAGCTTGTCACCTTGGGACCACTCTATTGACACTTCATTTCCATTGGGTAACACGGGTAACACATAACGAGCACGAGTAAATTACAGAATTTGCAAGTACTATTGAACATCTATAGCAATGGAAATACGTGTGTTGGTGATGTCTGCCAAAGAATGGAAAATATAGGTACTCTCATAATCTGCCTAGCCTCTCTCATCTAGGTTGGAAAATAATTATACTCAGATAACAAGAATGGGCAGAGCGTCTACCGGTTTCATTCAGACAATAAAACAACTACTATGAAATCTTTCTCGTAGAGTCAACAGTCTACAAAGAAAGATTCTTTTTTTATCAATCATCACTGATGAAGCAAGTTACGATGTGAAAGAAGACCTAAACTGAATGATATAGTTTTCGATTTTTAGCAATGATTTGGGCACTCCTTATAAAATTGTCCTTAGGCCATAGAAAGCATTGCCAGGGGTGCGGGTTGTTCGAAAGAGATATCGCCGCCCCTGGCACACAGGCTGCTGAGGGAACATGGGTGGGTTTTAGTCAGTAAAAGTTTGACACGCCCTCCCAGAGCGGGAGAAGTTATTTGAAGATTTCCAACCCAAAAAAAAGGCCACAGAAAGCAACTTCATTGTGATAAGAGTTGAGTTGTATAAGTTCACTATTTTCATACCGTTTCAAGCCAACATTCAGGCATGATTCTGTGACGAGCGCGTAATGTGGTAGTCCTCTAAAAGTCATTTCAGCAATCACAAATACTGGTCACTACAATTGAGTCAAAAAAACAGCAGATACCAAAAACAAAAAAAACATTCAAAAAACGAATGATGACGTATCTTCAAGATCTTTTGAAATAGCGGATGTAGACAGTAGACAACTACATATTTATCTTGTTCTTATTGTAAAGAATAACAGGATTCGTTTTTATTTGCGAACGTCCCACATGCAGTTGCGACCTACCTTAATTGTCAGTGATTATCATAAGTCCTGACTGACCTTGTGCGATGACTGATGCTGATCACTATGTGACAATACTACATCGTTGGCTTGTTTGTTTTTGGGCACCGTTTTTGGAGAGGACGTGATTAGTCAACGAATTATGGAAATTGAAGTTTTGAGCGGGATTCTTATACGTCTGCATTTCATATAAACTTGTTTATTGTCTTGTCTAACTTGTCTTGTAATTTGAGTGTACCATAACTAGATACACCTTTGCCCAACTGTGTTGTCTATGAACATCGATGTTTTTGCGTCATGAAAATTGTCAAGGGTCAGAAAAATTGGCCTAATCGCAACATTCGCAACGCTTAGCTGACGGATTGATTACTAGGTTAGGTACCGTTATTATTATCAGATAAAAGAACTCTGCCAATCCTTTTGAAATAAATCTTTAGTCGCATGTTGAGCAGCTCACCTATCTTTGCCAGCAGTCATTCGGAACTTTGCCAGGAACCAGAACCTAAAATGGAGTATGTACAGCTAAGCCTCTTTGCTGAAAGGCTCAAAGGATCTCGTTTCTTTGTGATAGTGTATTCTGCCAGTGTACGGGCTGGCGTTTGCAGTTTATGGCTCTGTGAGCTCAGCTTTGCTTTTGTCTATGGTCTCTCTGTATTAGCCTGAGCGATGGCTCACTTGTTACTCCTACATCCAATGACTGTACTACTGTTTTCATTTTAAACTGCATCGAATCTGATATTTCGTAACAAAGAAATCATTAAAAGAATATTGGTTATGTAGGTACTCTCTAAATTAAGTAGATAGCCACTGACTTCGCTGCCATAATCTACGTCAAAGAAATAAAAACCACACATGCTAAGTATATGGGTATTCCATAATATTATCGCTTAATGGTACATCAGTAAACGGCGGACATCGAATTAAATCTTACTTAAGAAGTAATTTATTTCTGATTATAATTTCTCTTTAATTATCATTGTCGTACATAAATGGATGGACTTGTATCCTTTATGGCGGACGAGAGCGACGATGTGGGTAAAAAAACGATTAAAAACCCATTATCGATCCAGTGACTAAAAACTATAAGTTTTTACTGCGTCTACGCAAGTGCTTGCGTAGCGAGCTATGTACTGCGAGTATGAGGTAAGCTTATGTACTTTTGTAATTGCTTAGTGATATATTTCGTGCTTCTATCGAGGGGATTTCTATAATTTTATTTCGACCAAGGTTAAATAATATTCTCCTCAGAAACTCGTGGCTATGGCATTTATTTAGTTCATGATCGACTTTATGTCCTTTAGAGGGCACCATATTTAACCAGCGGACGATCAACGCTTCAACAATGCCACATTTGTCAAATTATGATAAGGAGTTTAGAAGATACTAGGGAACAGATGAACATACATACATATCAGTTAAAATATTAACCCGCTTATTTGCTTCCCCGTAGCCGGATAAAAATTGTTTGTTTCTTTGTAAGATACAATCCCTTGAAGTAGTACTTCCCGTCCTATACCGTCCGTACCTACTATACGATTTCAAAAACTCTTTCACTGTTACAAACTTACACAATTGCAGAGTGCCAAAAGAGGTTTTATGGTAACTATAATAGTGAAAATACACGCAGACGAACTCGCGGGCAGAAACTAGCAAGTAACTCATACAGACGAAGATGTTTGCATCATGGCGTCTTCAAAATAAAACCCTTGTTTGTTTCCAAAATTGAAATTGTATTAAACTGTTTGCTTTAGTTTTTGCACATCGTAAAACAAGCAAATAAACGCAGTGCCGGATATAATCAAACATTTAAAATGGCCGGTTAAACGTTTACTTATCAGCATTCTTTATTACCCTTGGGAAATATTAAAGGGTAAGGTATAGCACTTTCCTGCCGTTTAGTTAATCTAAAGCACACGAAACGATACAAAATTTACAATTAAATAGCTGCAACACCTGGATCAACTCCTGATAGAGTAGCCATTGGTATCGCATAACTTATAGCTCTTGATAACACCCAGCACACAGCCTTATAAGGGTGGCGTGATTATGAAACTGGTCATAATTTAATTTCGACTTTATCAAGTGTATAGACAGCCCGGTCTAATAAACTATTTATCTGCAGCACCAATTATCAAGTCTCCGGTCAACCATTACCTACTATTTATTGTATGATACTAGATAAAGTGTATATGAGCCGCTTTTAGATAACAATACTTTGAAATTCTGTGTGCGTTTTATCTACAGGCACGGAATCTTAAGTGAACGAAAGGCGTACGAGTAAGTTACGGCTCTGATTTTTGAATTACGTTTCGAATGCTGAATAAATACATGCGATAGTGTTGTTGAAGATTTTCGCAAGTAGTTAGCAATTCTTAGTAACTCAACGGTCATGCTGGAGAGTTTGAACGTGTGGTGGAAAGTTCACGTTTCATTGAGCATTGAGTGGTTGGGGTTTTTGCGTGCGGCCTGGTCGCTGGTCGCCGCTGCCGGTGCAGCTTGCAGTGCGCGCGAGTCAGTCGATGCAACCACTTTTTTCCCCGCTCGCACATCCGCGTCTGCGCCACTTTTTACTCCGCCTCCGCATTGGTTGTTTTTCTCTCCGATCTCGATTGATGACCGTCTGGTGCCTCGTCTGTGTTTACACGACGAGTTCTATCCAATGTATTAGAATTAGAATTACTGTGCGTATCACGGTAGCCGTAACAAATCATCCTATTACTTTGTAAATAAATGACTTGGGATATTGTGGACGGTCGCTTCACAAAAAGTGTTAGTCATTATACTCGTTCGTTTATTATTACAGCGTAAGGACGGCGCGTCGTGTTATTATCTTTAAGTATCTAATTATTGCCTTATACATACTTAGTTATACGTAATAATATGGTGTACTTATTCGCTTGTCGTTAGTTTGTAATTAGGGTCTGATTTTCCAAAGTTACATTGTTAAATATCTACCTACTTAGTACGCCCCCCCCCCGTCCTTGTCACAGGTGGTCACACTTTTAAAACCCCCTTTCCCCTTATGTGACGTCACATATTTTTCAATTTTATATTTAGAAGTAAGAAGGTAAGTAGAGTTTTAGTATTTTAGGTTTTAACATGGAACGTTACAAAGCTTTTGACGTCCCCTGGCCCTTGGCACACAATGTCACATTTCGTTGACCTCTTCCTTAACGTGTGACGTAATTTATGGATAACCCCTTTGCATAATTAGCCCTGATTTTTAATGAAAAGGACTTATTTAGAGAAGCACAACTCGGCCTTAACCTAATTAATAAAATACTAAGTATCAAAGTCCTAAAAACGCTAAAAATGAGTAAAGAAACAAAGAATACATTTCAAATTTTCCACAATTACATGTTATTAACAGCAAAGCAAACCCACAAATCGAATTCAAAATCTTTATCATTCGATGGTTCATTGACCGCATGAAAAAGTCAGGGCATATTAATTAACATCTGTACTCCACAGACACGTGGCGTACATTGAAATATGAACAATACGGGTATAGCCATTAGCGTCGGCCACTGGATTGGTAATTGGTGGCTTTGTATGGGCCATCAGACTACGGCTAGCCCAGACAGGCGGCCTGCGGCGTCTAGACAGACCATTGCGATTTGCGAGATCACGTTTCGGCCGGCCGAACATGCTAAGTGCACGTCTGGCAACGTACATGAGACCCGTGGATGTACACACGGCCTGGATGTGACTCGAATGTGTTACCAGTTACAAGTAGTTGTATAATGATCCTTAAATTTTACCATGTGTGTTTTTGTAGTCATGTATCGTGGCTGCCGCGCTAATAAATCGGTCTGAGCTGAACACCCGGTTTCTGATGGCATTTTGTTTAATGCTGCCCTTCAATGCTGGACAAAACAGCCAGACTTTGAATTGACAACGAGTGGTATTGCGTAACACATTAACAGTAGGAATGGCGTACATTTTGACAGATAAACAACATTCATTGCTTTATGTACGTTGCTGAGCAGACATATTATTGAAATATATGAAGCAATGGATTCGCAATCTCAGACTCTGATTAAAGCGTGTTAACGCAATTAGGGTACAAATTTAATGATTAAAGACTCAAATACTAAGGTACCTACCCGTAATCCCATCAAAAAGATAATGTAAGCTTCAGCGGTAGTCGACTAAAGCCGGTTGCAGGTTTGTCAGATCGAACGCAAATGTACAGTCACCAAAAGAGATAAGTAACCCGGGACATTGCAAGAAGTTGCAGTTTCGTAAGAAACCGGTTTTTTAATACAATTGAATTGAGTTAATTGAAAACAAATAGTTTATTTATTTAATTTAATTCGAAAACATACATCGGTTTCTTACTAAACTTCAACTATATCTGACGACGCTGGTTACTTATCTCTTTTGGTGACTGTACTCAATGTATCGTTAAATTGGGACTTAACCATATGTGTTCAATATATAAAAATCATTGTATTTATTATTATGTGTGAACAAATAATATAAAGCGTGCGATAGGTGCTGAAAGATATGCCACTCTCAGACATCTGGAGTTAGGATAGCTGTCAAATGGTGCTGTCATTAATTCTTTGTTCGCGCCCCAAAGTAATCGTAAGTCTGTAGGTGATAAAGAGTAGGTAGAGTAGGCCCGTAACTTCGGCCGAAACTACGGATTTATTTCAAGATGAAACCAATTTAAACCACAGAGAGTAGAACTGCAAAAGCCCATATTGGTCTGTAACCACATAGAAATAAAGCATAGTTACTATGACACATCTAGAAGACCGTGTGAACTATTTCGACATCCACGTCCAGTTTGTAGTCTCAAATGACTATGTTACATAGTTAGCACACAGTTACGCTAGGCCTACACCGCTGTCCGACACACAAAGATTGCTCAATGCTCAGATACACACGAAAATGACAGATAACAAGCGTGACGAATTATCTTAAAGTTGTCTTTGGTCTGTCTGCCTGCAGTCTGTCACTATTGTCGGGTTTTTTGTGCTGCCCGCCAATGTAAACAAATGTCGAATTGACGAATCAAAAGGTTAAATTGACCGAACATTTTTGAGACATTATTTTTAAACTAAGTTTCGATTTGACGCATAGTTTACAGAAATATGTTGCTCTACGTGGTTTTGTACCTACTTATCATCATCATCTGCCTAGCCTTTTCCCAACTATGTTGGGGTCGGCTTCCAGTCTAACCGGATGCAGCTGAATACCAGTACTTTACATGGAGCGACTGCCTATCTGACCTCCACAACCCAGTTACTGGGTAATACGATACCCCTTGGTAAGACTGGTTGTCAGACTTTCGGGCCTCGACTTTACGACCCGTAACGACTGTCAAAGATCCACAAATGACAACCGGGACCAACGGCTTAACGTGCTTTCCGAGGCACGGAGGGGTCTTGGTATGTAAAGATGGTCACCCATCCATGGACCAACCGCGGCAAGCGTAGCTTAACCTGGCCGATCGACCCGTGCAGCTATTGTTATTTAGCCACAAGCCCCTCCTTCTCCAAACCTACTTACTTATATCTTTATCAAGCAATTAAAGAAAATTATAGACTTACATAAATAAATTGTATAATTTTGAAAATGCAGCAATCCTCAATCAAACGCAAGTACATATTCTAAAGGAACTTGATTGATTCGCTGTTTAAAGTTGAATTCAAGTTATAAGTAAGTAACGTGTATTCTATGATACAGTATCATTACGTACCTATGATATTATAAGTAGGTACTTTGTCTAAGTAAAATACCTCGCAGAGGATGTTAGATCATAATTTTCTATAAATATTACTTTGAATTCGCAAAGTCGGTGCATTGTCTAACAACCCAAAAAATAACATACAAAAAACTGTATTGTTTACGTTGCTTGTAGTTAACAATGAAAAATCTGTGGTGCCTAACTATGTATAATGTCGTAAGCACTTATTAATTGAACCACACAAAAAATGAACACTATACTTTATAGAACCGTCTGTTTTTCCGTTGTTTACACGTAATCATACAAATTGGCCACGATATCATGTGTTTACTGCAACTCAAGTGTGTACTTTTAATTTATAATGAACGACAGGACAGACATATCAATTTATTTGTGTAAATCTGTCGGCAGGTGGGCTCGAGTCTCGACTAATTGGTGCAGTAATATTATACATTGATTTCTACAAATGTTCAGTACATTAGTGCAATTATTTACTCTCAACTTTGTTTTAATTATTTATGTCAGGGTAACATAATTGTAGTGGTTAAAATTATAGTATAGTATCGATTAAATGATACATAACTGTATTATTTACTTGATTTTTTCGACTCTAACTTGTGTACTCTTAATAGTGGGCGTGTTTGACATAGCAAATGGGTATGTGTCCGTAAAAAATCGATTTAGTTATTTAATTAATGGTAAACATTTAATTTGCTGTACTTGACGAGGCATACCTGGTACGAAAATACAATGAGAAGATTTGAATTCATCATCATCATCATCATTTCAGCCGAAAGACGTCCACTGCTGGACATAGGCCTCCCCCAGAAGGGGGGTTTGGCCATAATCGCCACGCTTGGCAGGCGGGTTGGCCATCGCATTATGGTGGTAAAATGCATAGAGAAAGCTGCTGCCCATTCTCTAGTAAGTCCCTTAGTCGCCTTCTACGACACCCATGAGAAGAAATGGGATGGTATTATTCTTTTACGCCCGGCAACACACACGGGATTTGAGTTATTATGAAGAAATAGGTAAATACCTGGCTATACCTATATGACTATCCTTATACAGGTAATTTTTTTACCAGTGCGCAAACTGTAACCATGAATTCAGCATATCATTCTAGACCTACCTATGAAACAGCAGATTTTTTTTTTGTGTAACAGACGAAACATTTCTAGGTCTAGAATGATATGCTGAATTCATGGTTACAGTTTGCGCACTGGTTAAATTTTTATCCTGTATAGCCAGGTGGACATCGACGCGCAAACTGAAAACATTAATTCAGCTCATGATTGTAAATCCCCTAGTGTAGAAACTGTTAATCGGTTATCAAAATATAATAACGACTAGGTACTCATTATTGATTGTCATGGAAATCATGTCACTTGGTTTTAATAGCTTCATTTTATTTATGTGGATTCTTTTACATATATACTATTAAGTACAGTCAGTCTACGTATATCCTAATAGAACTAATTTAATAGATAAACAATGTTTTATAAAAAGTCAGTATATGTATTACTTGTGTATGATTAAAACATATTAGATATTCTAATTTGGATGTTTCGTGATGTGCGTTAATTCAGACATCTTTACATAGTAATATCTAAACAACGTCGCTTTTCGTGTTTGTACGATTTGATTTTAATGCGGTTTTCATAAACAGACAGAGGTGATTCAAGAGGAAGGTTTATATGTATAATACACCGACCAACAGCAGGAGAAGCCGCTGGCAAAAGCTAGTGCTGCATAAAAAAGAAAATCACAATTTTCGTCGAGATCGTGATAACCCTGCGTAGCTCGTCGTAGTTCGTCTGTACGGATAGACTTGGCAATATCAATTTACTCCCCTGGTCGGCTATCCGATATTCCTTTTGATTTTAGCTGAAAAGCGGCTATAGACATCTGTGGGGCTACAAACCGACTATTGTCCGAAGTAATGTATTTACAGATACTATGTAGGATGTCTGCGAAGTATGTATTGTGTTGCTTCGGTTGCTCCAATGTGCCTATTGTTTATCTAGGCTGCCATGTTGTAAGAAATCTAACTACATTGAGATGAGCTGTGTACCTACTACTCGTAGATGTCATTTCAATTCTAACATAAGAGAAATAATATCGTTTTATTCATGACTGAAATGTGAAAATTTTAGGCAAACGAAAAGGTAGAGTAGGTACCTAGGTAAAGAATAGGTAACACAAGGAAAGATGGCTGCAATTAGGGATTTTCACCAGACATTTAATTATGCGGTATGCTATAATATGATTAAATTTTTGACAATGATTTACCACTCTTATAACGGTTGGAATGCTCTCGAAGTTGTGGAAGAGTTCGTTTACCTAGGACAAACTGTCCAGTTAGATAGGTCCAACTTCGAGAAAGAAGTCAATCGTCGGATCCGACTTGGCTAGGCGGCGTTCGGGAAGCTTCGCAATTTATTCTCGTCCCAAATACCGCAGTGTCTCAAGACGAAAGTCTTTGACCAGTGTATGTTTCCAGTGATGATCTATGGCACAGAAACTTGGTTGCTCACAATGGGCCTTATCAGAAGGCTTAAAGTCACCCAAAGGGCAATGTAGAGGCCTATGCTCGGAGTTTCCCTACGTGATCGAATCAGGAATGAAGAGATCCTCAGGAGAACCAGGGTAACCGACATAGCCCGAAGAATTGCCACAACTTAAGTGGCAATGGGCAGGGCACATTGCTCGCAGAACAGGTGGTTGATGGGGCCGAAAAGTTCTGTAGTGGCGACCGCGTACCGGAAGACTTAAAGTTGGAAGGCCTTACCACAAGATGGACCAATGAGCTTGTGAGGGCCGCAGGAGTCCGCTGGATCCGGGAAGCACAGAACCGGTCGAAGTGGCAGAGCTTGGGGGAGGCCTATGTCCTGCAGGACGTCTCACCGCTGACATGATGATGTCCACCCATGTGTAAATACTAATAAATTGTAAGTATTCGTATGCCGCTTCTAGCGGCGGATGTGTCCTGAACTATTTATACTTGTCCAACTTTGTACCTACCATATCCGACGAATAAATATCTTTATCTTTATCTTATCTTTATGATGACAATGATTTTTCAGGCCAATATTCGGTAAGTGTGGATGCAAAATGCGCTTACATTTTAGAAGATCGAAAACATTCATTGCGTTATTTATGTTGTTGAGTAGACAATTTTTTCGAACATATGAAGCAATGGATTAACAATACTCTTCAAGATGATTCAGATTGTGATTGTGACTGATAGTGTGTTACGCAATAAAGTATTACACCCATTTTTGAAAAGTGTCTCTATTCGTTTATAAAATGCCAATAAAACACTAAAAAAAACAACATTTTTATTTAATGCATTTAAATTGCATTGAAATTTTACATTTTTAAATTTCGCGTGTAATTTGACGAAAACGCTGGACGCAGTGGACGCCATATTGCTCTGTGTGTATGACGTCAGTTTGCTGTGTAAACAAATTGCGCTGATATTTTGTATGATAGCTGTTTATAATTAAAAAAAAAAACTACTTATGTATCGTTACTTTGCTGTTCCTGAATGTAAGATATTATTTCAATAAAATTACTTTGGTTATGAAAATAATAAAAGTCACAAAGTTGTTCAGTTCATACAGCGGTATGACGTAATAACATGGCGGGTACTAGGTATTTCATGGTGTTCAAAAACGTTGCTATTGTTAATCGAAGCCAAAAACAGGTTAAAAATACTGGAATCTTTGAATTGAATTTTAAATTTATTTTGTTATTTCATGAACTAAAACTAAAATTTTCCTACTGCTTTTTGCCTAAGCTATCTCAATAATACAGTTTTAGTTTTTTTTCTCAAATAGAGTAAAATACCCTATTAGGGTGTACAAAGAGCCTGAATTTTAGTTTTTCCTAGGGAGACACCTAGGAAACTTGCACGATTTTATATAAACAAAGTACATATATGTTACTTATGACGATTAAGTGTGATTAATAGAAAATTATCAATCATTATTAACAATAACCTCATGATTTGGTATTGTGAATAAAAAATTGAAATTCATTACTTTTCCCAGTTGTTATTAATAAATATTAATAATTCAGAATCGAAGTTTTTTACTTATAATACCACAGTACCTACCGCCTACCACAAATAGTACCTAACTAAAAGAAACTTAGATGGAAAATCGTTTATTCTTTGGTTTTGCTTAAATCAAACAAGAACAGATAAAATAAAAACTACACAATCCGTAAAATCGACATTAAAAATTCAAATATTTCTTCTATTTGTTTTTCAATTGTCGTTATTGAGAACTAGCTTTTGCCGGCGGCTTCGCCCGTGTGGTAGTCGAAAATTATCCTACGGGAGCATACTACCGGGTTAAAAAGTAGATTATGTTAATCTATGCTATAGTCTATCTGTGTGCCAAATTTCATCTAAATCCGTTCAGCCATTCTTGCGTGATTGAGTATCAAACATACAAACTTTCACATTTATAACATTACAATTATAATTTATTAAAAAAAAAAAACATTATTAGTATCACATAATCACCGATGAATGTGATTAATTTGTTACTTTTGCTTCGACTTTCGGTAATTATTAATAATGATAGAAAATTATTAATCACACTTACCATATCTGCGTAAGGCGGTAATTAATAGGTAGGTAGGCACTGATGACCTCTACCACAGTTGAACTCGGCAGACAGCAATGTTAATTGCCAAATGCTCTATGCCTGTCAGACCAAAAACAATTTCAATTATTCTATTGTTTTTTTTTATTTCAAATTCAGAACGCAGAGATATTTTCGGTGGATTTACCGAGTCAGTTTTTACGGGTCTTTAAATTTTTGCAAGAAATCAAACTAAAAACGTTACATGTTTCAAAAGTATTTTTTTTTTAAACGAAGAGAAGCTTTTGGGAAAGATTTTTGTTTTAATTATAAGCATGCAACGCGTCTGGCTACAAAAAGACTGAAACCTCTTAAACGTTGATTTTCGATTAGCGGCCGTATGTGGGACTAAGGCGGGTTATACACCCAAGGTCGTTCGGCAGACGGCCGCACCTCTGGGACTCGTTACGCCGTCTGCAACCTTGACACACACCTGTTCTGCCCACCTCCATTCACTAGTGTGCTCTTGTCCTTCGATAATGCACCTTTTTGCAGCGGCCGCTTTTTTTTCTTTTTCTTTTTAGGTGCATGACACATTGTCTGTCTATTGTTGTAAAGACGTGTGTTTATAAAACATGACTGCTCGTTTGGTTGTCTATATTATGGGACAGCCATGGTAGTTATAGCGACATAAACGAATAAGCGTCTTTGTACATCTTTTAGAGACTTTGAGTAAGTAATTGTGGGAAGACCTATACTTAATTGCTTCCAGAGTTATTTCATCATTATCTGCCTAGCTTTTTCCCAAATATGTTGTGGTCGGCTTCCAGTCTAACCGGATGCAGCTGAAAACCAGTATTTTACATGGCGAGACTGCCTATCTGACCTCCACAACCCAGTTACTGGGTAACACGATACCCCTTGGTAAGACCGGTTGTCAGACTTTCGGGCTTCTGACGACCCATAACGACTGTCAAAGATCCACGAATGATAGCCGGGACCAACGGCTTAACGTGCTTTCCGAGGCACGGATGGGTCTTGGTATGTAAAGATGGTCACCCATCCACGGACCGAACACGGCAACCGTAGCTTAACCTGATCGATCGACCCGTGCTGCTCTTATTACTTAGCCACAAGCCCCTCTACAGTTATTTATTAATATTAAAAACATTAATAGGACGAAATTGTACTAGGTTAGGATGATAGTTAAGAACATGTCTTGCTTTGAGTTGAAGAATTTCTGTGACTAAATATGGTGGCACGGACATCGACGCGCAACGATACGATTTGGGACATGATCTGAACCCCCTACATTAAAAAAATTCGCAGGTTATCAATAAAAAAAGACTCTTCTATACATTTTGGCCGCGTAGGTAGTGTACTTTTCTATGAAAAAGCGAATTATTATTTTTCTTTGTTTTTTCGACGAAAAATTTCTAAGCTATCATCGCGTCTAGAATCATGTGTTAAGTTTGTGCGTCGATGTATGCCAGCCTGTAAAAATTTTTTTTTTTTTTTCGAAGAAAAGTCTTTTGATTCGTCCTCCATCTACAGCGACGCAGAAAGTACTACTTTTTATATAACTAATTGCTAGATAGGTATAGGCAGTAGGTATCTACTTAAAACACTAAAAAAAACCCGTGATTTCTGTGTGATTCATCCACACAGGGATGATTCATGATAATCGTAGTTCAACGTAAAATATCCCGGAATCGAGTCTGGATTTCGAGGGATAATGCGAGCTGAGCTATTGTGAGTAGATCTTTGAATAAACTAACAGTAACACTAAATATGTCGGCGCCAGTTCAAAATGGTGAGTGAGGTAAACAGTTGTTACCTACTTACGTACGATTGAAGAGATCAGGGCCCCAATTCTGTATGGTTACAATTATACCCCGCGAAATCTTACTACGTTCACACTACATCAACATTGTGTCTTTCAGAAACCAATGTAACGGTAAGGAATCGAAATGTCATAATTGTATGTTCCAAGACAATTTGTACGATATTAGCAGATGTGTGTGATTGACGTGGTTGGTTACGAGTAAGGAATCGTTAAACGGTCATAGTGAATTAAGGCCACTGAATTTTCAACTTACTGCTTAGTGGCGAGAATTGAAAATCGATGAGTGTATTTTTGACGTGCTGATATGCATTTTGAAATCACCCATGAGTTGAAAATCTAGTGCGCGTTATAACCTATCCTACTAATTTTACAAACTAGCTTTTCCCACGGCTTCGCCCGCGTGAATTTCGGTTATCGCGTAAAAAAGTAGCCTATGTGCTTCTCCATATCCCAGGTTATATCTCTGCCAAATTTCATGACGATCGGTTCAGCGGTTTAGGCGTGAAAGCGTAACACACAGACAGGTAGGTAGAGTTACTTTCGCAATTATAAAAATATATTATAGTGTAGGGATGTAAAAGTTTGTGAAGATGTTTGGATGTTTGTTACTCAATCACGCCAAAACGGCAGAACGGATTTGGATGAAATGACATGGCCGGATTTTGCCCTCGGAATCAATTCAGAATAAACAAATGTACAGTAATTATTAATATATGAAAATTACTTCTTAAATATACTAAAATAAATCGCAACAACTACATTTCTCTAGATTAGGCGACAAAAAATACCAAAAAAATATGGGTGTTAATTGATTTGGTGTGATTTTTCTTTCATAAACGTCTCATTTATTTTCACGTTTGAACTGTGCGCGCGCCGCGCGCTCACGCTGCTCTGTCAGTTAGAGGTGGGACGTACTAGGTAAAATGCATTCTGAATCTTAGAAGTATGCATCCGCCTTAATACTTATTCCAAAAACTAGGTTTACGAGTATTTAGGCCATTTCTTTCATAGCTACCGAGTCTTCATAACATCGAAATCGAGTAATCGGAATAGAATATTTTTCGGTTTATGGATTACTAGCAGCGCCCCGCGGTTTCACCCGCGTAGTTCCCGTTCCCGTGGGAATACGGGGATAAAATATAGCCTATGTCACCCGGGGATAGTGTAGCTTCCCAACAGTGAAAGAATTATTCGAATCGGTTCAGTAGTTTCGGAGCCTATTCAATGCAAACAAACAATCAAATCTTTCCTATTTATTATTAGGATATATTAACGTAGATATTAACCTACATAATTATGAGTACGCGTTGGTGTTCGTATCTTTCCTACATTTCAAAATATTATGCACTTCTCTTATTGAAAAATTACCTTCATAATTTACCAACAGGCATAGGACTGTCAGCGTCTTTTATAAACTTGATATTTATAGAAACAAAGTTATTTTTGTTTGGTTCCTATGGATATTAGGTTTAGAAACGCAAAACAAATAAATCGACTCGTAAACTTCGAGTGCCGAACCAAACGTCTCCCATTGTCACCGGAACTGACCGAGCTAGTGGGTCACAAACTCGCAACTAGACGCGGATATGGTCTCCTACGTGTCAAATGCCATAAGCTTTTCTAAATACTCGAGACGTGTTTATGTGGTGCACTCGGAATAAGTCTTTACGTGTCCAGCCAAAAACCTACACCAAAAACCTATTCCAGCATATACATCTCACCTCTACCGTCTGTCACCTGTCACTCAATGCCCTGTGCTCTGTGCAGTCTTGCTTTGATCTTATCACGTAATACTGTGTTGTTTTTAAGCTCATCTGATGGATATTTTAACTTGACCCCACGCTATCTTTATCGGACTTTCGTTTACGCTTCTTCTGTTAATATTCTGCTCTGCATATTGGACTTGTTTGTTCACGATTTGGATTCTGTTCTGACGCTCAGGATGTCAAGGTGCCTGAACTGTAGTGTGGCCACTAATCGAATGCGTAGGCATATTGTAATAACTTTAACACCGCAGTTACAAAATATATTGACTGAATGGTTATCAAATAACTACCGGTTAATATTAATAGTAACCACATTTTACCACACAAACAACATTTCTACCATTTGCTTTGAAAGGTAAAGGTGAAGATTTAACGTGTATAAAAAATTAAAAGTATTGTTATAGGATCGAAGAACAAACCTGCAAGCATCTTATCCCTGTCTGATGCAAGCTAAGCGCCATTTAGTACTTAATACACACAGACACACAGAGCAGTGGTGGCCAAGTGATAACGGCCGCGACTTAAGAGTTGTAGGTCGTGAGTTCGAACCCAGACAGGCGCTTTACTTTGTGTAAATTATTTCATACCAACTGCTCTCAAAACGGTGAAGGAAAACATCGTGAGGAAACCGGCATGGTCTAGAACCAAAAATTCGAAGACATCTACCAACCCGCACTGGGCCCGCGTGGTGGATTATGGCCCAATCCCTCTCACCGAGAGGAGGCCTGAGTCCCAGCAGTGGGAACATTATAGGTTGATGATGATGATGATGATGATGATGATGATGATGATGATGATGAGACACAGACAGGTGGAAGAACTAGAGGAAAATGAACCTAAATTGCCGGAACCACCTCCACTTCCACCAGTTGCTAATCGTACTGTCGTACATGAGCCACTACCACCACCTCCACTAGCTAATAATCCTGCTGAAGCACGAAGAATTCACCAAATGAATTATCTACAATGAAATGAATTAGTTACAAACGTGCTCCAAATACTTCTAGCCATTGTATTTTTTGGGAGTGTAATAATCAATCAGGGCATTTAATTCCTACCTTTGTTAAGATAGCAACTGGTGGAAGTGGAGGTCCACTTCCACCAGTTGCTAATCGTACTGTCGCACATGAGCCACTACCACCACCTCCACTAGCTAATAATCCTGCTGAAGCAGGAAGAATTCACCAAATGAATTATCTACTTAGTTACAAACGTGCTCCAAATACTTCTAGCCATTGTATTTTTTGGGAGTGTAATAATCAATCAGGGCATTTAATTCCTATCTTTGTTAAGATAATGTTGTTTAAAGAACGCAATTGTTATGTTCCCATCAGTTGCCGAATACGCCAGACACATTGATGTGCTAATGAGTGGCATTTATTACCTATGGACACAAATATCTCATGTTATTTTACTGGTCTACAGAAGATTTAATAGGACTTCTAAAGAGATATCCAGTGACTTTCGACTTTACTAGTGTGGATCGAATACCACATCACATTTGTCACTATTGGACGATTGCAATGATGATTTTCTTAAAATGTCTGTAAAACAAGTAGATACATTTCATAAGCAAATGAATTATGAATTAGATGCTTAAATAATAATTCAAGAGCTACTTTAGTGTTTTATTGCCTATCCAATTGTATATATTTTTGCCAAGTCACTATGGTGGTACGTGTGGTACCTGACGTGAAAGAATATCACCATACCATTTCTTCCCGTGGCTGTCGTACAAGGTGACTAACGGACTTACTAGAGAATGGGCAGCAGCGGTCTCTATGCATTTTACCACCATACTGCGATCGCCAATCCGCCTGCCAAGCGTGGCGATTATGGCAAAACCCCCCCTTTTGGAAGAGGCCTATGTCCAACAGTAGACGTGTTTCAGCAGAGGTGCAAGTTACTATGAGGAATTCATAATATCCAATAATATCTGTACATGACGAGTTCTTCGCTATCGAAGCTAGCCTAAGACGACGATTGAAAGGTCTGGCCAGAGACTGTTACCAATGTATAGATCAATATAACTCTTTTTTCACTTGCTGACTTGACGCGTAATTCATTAATTAAATAAACGGACTTTATATCCATTGACAATATTGTATTTCTCGTTTTGCTTCGTCTATATAACTCAGAATTTATAATAACTAATAAAGTGCCTAGATATTTTGAATAGCAATGAAATCATTACTATTCAAAATATCTAGGCACTTTATAAAAAATCCTATTTACAGTATTTCTCGCTTCTTCTCAGATCATAAAACTTAAACGATGTTAAAGACATACCTGTAAGCTTTAATATGATGAACTATATTTTAATGTACATGCATATTTTTTGTAAGGGCAAAGCTTTCTACAAATTCCGGCCATGTCTTTTGGCACACAGATATTTTAAAACCTGGTTTAACACAGTTTTCATCCCAAGAGTAAGTTCCCGTGGGATAATTTACAATCTCCACGAGAGCGAAGCCGCGGGCGACAGCTAGTATTATATATTTGTAGGTAAGTACGTCCGTGAGAGCGTCATATTTGACGACATTTCAATGATTCAATGGTAAATGTTCTAAGATTTTGTGTTTGATATCTATCATGTCTTAACTATAATTCAGTAAAAGAATAGCACCTATTTTTTATTAAAATAAAATTACATTTACAACTTGTTTAAAAAAAATTACAACGTAAGTAAGTTACAAAGTTTTTTGGGGGCAATCATTAATTTTAATTAATTTATAATAGGTAGTTGTTAGGTTTTAGCCCAGGAAGTCATCAAACGCATTGTTAGAATCCTATTTTATCTTTGCTTCTCGCGATAACGAATCAAAGGCATATAATATTATACATTTACATAGGTACTCGTACTTTTTTTTTTATATACTCGTACTTCAAATCAAAGCTTGGTTATTATAGTAAGCCCATCATCATCATCATCAGCCTGTAATATTCCCACTGCTGGGACACAGGCCTCCTCTCGGTGAGAGGGACTGGGCCGTAATCCACCACGCGGGCCCAGTGCGGGTTGGTAGTAAGTCCGCGAAATTAAAATTATCTATCGTTTTTTTTGCAATTTGACCGTGAGTTTGTATTGTAGAGCAAAATATGATTCACGACAGTACCACGAATGTGTTTAAAAAAATATAATAGTTAAAATGATCAATACCTACAATCTAAGTTCATTTAATCCCATTGAATGAGTTTTTCATGAAATATAGTAAAGCACGACAAAATCCTAAAGCCACTCATCTTAACTCCTACATAATCAGCTCCTATTATAAATACTGTGCTGTCACAATAGTCTGCGTGTGCCGTGCGTGTGCAACAGGTGCATTCGGGTCGAGTCGTTTGCGAGATGTCTCAGTATATATTAGTCTATGGCGAGACGTGCCTGAGGATGCGAGGGAGACACAACTATACAATTTATTGCCAAAACCAAGTATGTTGTCTAGTTACTAAATTATAATGTGCAATAAATTGTAAATGCTGGTTTCATCTTAAGGGGGATGCGAAATTAAAACTTTCTTACGTTTTTGCAATTAGCAGGTCAGAGTCAGGCTATACCTACCTATATTGAATAATATATTATCTGCTCCCGTAACACGCATGTAGCAAAAAACTAAAGAAAAATTGTATTTCGCGTGCTATCCTGGAGCTTACACCTTAAGGGGACACTTTTCGCGGGCTTGAACTCACTGGTGGGCCTGGCTAAAAATCACGCTATCTCACCAGGCTTCGTATCCGACAGAGATAATATCAGTGATGAGCAGTTAGACGCTAGTCTACACGCACAACGTTATTGAGTGAGATGCAGGAGCATTTATAGCAAAACGTTCGCGAAAAAATTAAGAAAAGTCCTTCGGAAGATCAGGTTTTATAAAAAAACCACGGCATAAATCAATGACCAATAAAGTTTATTGAACTTATCTATAATTGAACTTTGTCGGTACCGACTTGGTTTTGGAGATTTTACACTTCTGTTATTACTTAAACAAGCCCAAAATTAGGTTAAATTAGCAAGAAAAACTAATCTTTGTTGGCTCATAACTTGTTAATGGCTTTTTATTTTAGTATTCTGTTTCCGTACCGACAATATTAATAATGAGACAAAACCATACCATGTTTAAGTATTGATGAACATTGTCAAACAGTGGAGTAAAACCCTCCCGAAGTTTGTATGGAAAAAATGTGGACTTGTTTCACCTTAACAGTCGCTCGCCTGCCATAGCTCCGCCTTTTCGAAAAACAAAACCTATTCTAATTCATTTGAAAGTTTATTCTAAAAACGTTCGAATGTTCGAAATTCGAATATGATTAAAGTTATTTATCGCCAGCCTGTACAAGATAGTCTGAAAAGCCCACTTTGGCAGAATCATAAAAGGATCATATTATGAATTGATTGAAAATTAGATAAATTGCGTGATATGAATTGTATGAATTGTCAGTTTGGGACCATTTTACGATTTTTTATATGATACTATGATGCTTTTGTGATTCTGTCTAAGTGGCCAGTGGTACGGTACTAATAAATCTCTGGGCCAGCTCATGAATCCAGCAAGCCTTTAAATCCTATATGCCAAATAGAATTGGATAGCTAAAAGATTTATTGATTCTAGTGATAGACAATGTGTGTCACTGCACCAGTGACACACAAGCTATTTTCAAACCGTTAATTAAGACTTCGCTGATTGAAGTATTGATCGAAGAACTGTAACATTTTCGTTGTGAAAAAGCTGCGTGCATTGTAGCACGCAGCTTTTTCGCAACGAAAATGTTACTGATCTATTTTAATTTCACGAAGCACAGGGGTAATTGCGTAACGCACTTACAGTAGGTATTGCTTTCATTTTCACAGTTCAACAACATTCATGTTAATCTGGCAGTTTGAGTACTTTATGCGGCCTACCCAAATTTCCTTTCTTTGATATTGTTCGTCAAATCATTGAGCTCCTCAAATTCTGAGTTGAGCCGTATGATTACTGATAAATGCGTGCACTGAATGGACAGGTCCACTCAATCTGTGTCCCTCAAAAGACTATTTCAGACACCAGTCCACATGGTCTTCACATGATCTGACCAAGATTATGTGTGGACTATAAAAGAGACTGTGACCTCTGAGTTTGTTTCGACCTTTCTTCTCAGAGTAGTCAGATAATAGGAAACGCCGAACTCGTCTAGTTAAAAAACATTATAATTGACGTGTAAAAGTGTTAATACAAACCTACTTACAGAAATAAAATCATTTATCATTGCGTTATTTACGTTGCTGAGCAAGCAAATTCTTCGAGCATTTATAGCAATGAATTAGCAATATCTTTCAACATGATTCAGATTCTGAGTGATAGTATGTTACGCAATTAGGGTGCTGTACTGCGCCATAGGAAAGCAAGCACAATATCTCAAAAGCAATATGAGTTCCGGTAAAATAAACTCGGCACAACAATATAGGTAAAGCCTAGGCTGAATACCTATTCAAAATTTGTATCCACAAGGATAACTTTGGGTGCAGGTTTTACAAAGACATGATTTTTTGGACCCTGTTGGGCACAGCAAAGTAGGTGGGAGGAAGAAGCTTTTAATCAGTTAAATTTGGTGTCGAAATTTTTTATTGTTGATTGTGTGCAATGTAGTTCTCGATTCGAGTAGAATTAGGAATTTCGACGTACAAAATATCGATAAATTCCAATACGATGCTACAAAATTGCGATTCACGTTACTGCGAAAGACCGTCTCTGCGATACTACGTGACTTCGATGCACGTTACCGCGAAACATTTTCACTGCAATACTACTTGACTTCGATGCACGTTACAATAATTTATATGGAGCTACTTGACTTCGATAATCTATTGCGAAAGTTCGTTACTGAGAAACAAAAACAAAAATCGAAATGTATCAAAGAATTCATAAATACTTCTAATATGATTTATAATCACAATTATAATACATATATTATGCAAATAGTACACAATCATAATACATATGTTATGATTGTGGATTATGTACTGTACAAACCATTATGGAATACTTACACATTATTTTGTTCACTATGCGTTTGTAATTTATGAGGCTCATTCAAAACATATTTTCGTTCTGATAATATAATTAAAAAATAGTAGATAGGTAATATGATAAGCTTAACGAAAGGCGAGCAGGTATATCGAAGTTTAATAGTTTTTCAGTAACGATCTTTCGCAATAGATTATCGAAGTCAAGCTCCGTAGAAATGATTTTTCGTGGTAACGTGCATCGAAGTCAAGTAGCATCGCAGGGAAAATCTTTCGTGGTAACGTGCATCAAAGTCAAATAGTATCGCAGTGAAGATCTGTCGCGGTAACGTGCATCGCAATATTGTATCATCGTATTAGCATTTATCGATATTTTGTGTGTCGAAATTCCGTATTCTACTCTCTCGATTCCAAAATCTAAGAACATTTTCATCGAAATCTTAATTTTACGTTGCAGCTGAAAGATTTTACGCGAGCACCATATTTCAAAGCCGATCATTCAGTAAACATAAAGGCGATTTCCCCAGAATTTTAGGCACAGACTGGCAGCCGTCTGGGTCTGGTACATATCATCAGCGCTTTATAGCAATCAGAAGTCTATAGATTGAGCTTGGTATCGCTCTCAATTTATTTCACCAACATATATTTAACATTTAGAACATGCATAAGCGACAATAACTCTTCAAAAGTACTTAGCCTATGTAAATAGTGTCGATTTTCTAATGTTTACATGTCTGTCGGCATGGAAAACGTATTCAAGAAGAAGGTAAACAGGCGGAGAGGTCGCGTCCGGACTGTTTAGTGTTTTTATCGACTAATTTTAGACATTGTTTAGGTGAATCAAGTTATTTTTGAGGCTACAAACGTTCATAAAATACCGGTAGGTATGGCGGTTGGCAAAAAGTATGCGCAATTTACGCAATATAGTAAAAATAAAATACGTTTATTTTACTTCGTCTAGACATATTTTTTTAGTTCTTTTTAAGCATGTAAGCATAATACTGTGTAAACTACTTCACATCGTTATTTTATATTCAAGTCAATGTTACATTTAAGTGGTAGGTAAACAGTGCCTAGTTAACATTCAAACAGATTACATACGAATAAAGATTAAAGTTTTTAACACTTGGTTTAATTATGATAATGATGTTATTTCTAGCTTCTTGTAAGATTTCGTTGGTACCTACCTACACAAAAGTTATTAAGTGTTGAAAAATAAATGCAGATAGATAAGATATGGTAGACTTAGATACCTAGCAATCAATCTAGGTACCTAAGTTTTTCCCAACTATGTTCGGATCGACTTCCAGTCTAACCAACTGAATATTTATTTTAGATGGAACGACTACCTATCTGACGTCCACAACCCAGTAACTGGGTAATACGATACCCCTTGGTAAGACTGGTTGTCAGACTTTTGAACTCCTGACGACCCATCACGACTGTCGAATGGCAGCTCAGACCAACGGCTTAACGTGCTTTCCGAGGCACGGATGAGTATTGGTATGTAAAGATGGTCACCCATCCATTGACCAACCGCAGCAAGATTAGCTTAGCCTGATCAATCGAGATATGCGGCTGTTTTTCTTAGCCCCATTTGATTAAAAACAAATATGTAAAACTTACGTACCTACCTACCTACTACAGTATTAGGTAGGTGCGTATATCAAGAATACTAGCCTACTGTTTACACATAGGTATTAACCGACTTTAAATATAGAAAATGTAGACCCCATTTACCTACATACCTACCTAGGCAAGGCACCTGACCAGTAATTTATAACACCCAGGATAGAGCATACATTAAAACTTAGATCACATTTAGCCGTCGTCACGGGGAGTCGAAAGCTTGACCAAGCCGGTCTATGCTTAATCGTTGAGTTATCGGTTGCAGACTAGACTTCTAGGTTAGTCTTGGAGTCAACTCCAATGTAATTGAGATAACACTAGGACGATTATTTATTTATGACGCCAGCACATCAAGGTTTCCCAAACTGTCAAATTTTCCCAGTTGAACATGAACATGAACCATATTTTTTTGTAATAAAGTTGAAAAACTATCAAAGAAATTTGACAGATTGGGGTAGCTTGGCCTCTGTACACACAAAGGACTAAATAGATAAATATAATTCAAGATAAAAGAGGTCGGGTACTAGGTTATTTCAATAGCAACTTCCAACAGATTCATGATAGGAGAGTTGGTTAGGACATCGACGCACAAACGGAAACCACGAATTGAGCACATGATTTTCGACTCCCTAGCGTAGATATTTTACGCCGGTTATCAAAAATAAATCTGCAGTGTCACAGAGAAGTGCAGTACCTACGCAGTTACAATGTATGGAACAGAATTTCGTTATTTAAATAACCGACGAGAAATTTCTACACAGGGGGTTTCAGATGCATGTACTGTATCTCTGGCACCGTAAGATTGTAAACACCGTTAGTTTATAATCTATCTCGCGAGATTATAAACTGTCGATAAATTGTGAACTGTAAAAACCATTTACATTTTATCGCACTATTTTTCTATAGTTTATAATCAGTCCGTTAAATTGTGAACTGGTATCAAGACGGATAGTACAGACGCCAGCACATCAAGCTACCCCAATCTGTCAAATTTCTTTGATAGTTTTTCAACTTTATTGCAAACTAATAAGGTTTATGTTCAATTGGGAAAATTTGACAGTTTGGGATAGCTTGACCTGCTGGCGACTGTACCTTGTCCTTAGTCAAGTAACTGCCACTAACTTGGAAGTAGTGCTTGCCGGCCGCTGCCGCGGCACCGCTCGCTTCGGATCGCTCGCTCGGGTCGCGCGCTGTAGGTCGCAGTTCTGACGTAACCTATTCGATCGGTAAGCAGTATGGTGCAGTTCACAATTTATCGACAGTTTATAATCTCGCGAGATAGATTATAAACAAACGGTGTTCACAATCTTACGGTGACATATCCGTGGTAACAGGTGTGCTTTGATGTCACCCTGTAGGTGTTAACTGATCTTAATCTTAACGTACTTAGACGCAATGTGAAAAAAACAACACAGAAAAAGTTAAATTAGTCTATTAATAACCATAACTGAAAACATACATATGGTACATCAGTTCACAATAAACATAGGTGCATGCAAAAAACATACCAACACATAGATAGGTATACTTACATAGAAATAATATATTATGTCGATTACTTATGTGTAAACATTCAGATAAATGAATGTCCGTAATGCAGCTAAGTGCTTCAAGACTAGTTGAATCTGAATTTTTTGTCATGAAAATTTGAAAATATTGTGAAACATTGGCCCGAAACGTGAATTTCAAATATTGACACTTGTCTGATTGAGAATCCACGGACATGCGCCATAATATTTTCGAAAGAAAGTTATCAACACTGATCTAAACTCGAAACCAACTCGTCAAAGACAAGACGGTTTGAATTATTTCATTAGGTAGGTACCTACGTGCAATCGTTTTATTTTAATTTTGTTTAACTAAACATTCATACAAAGTTGCCAAAAGGACACATATTACCTCCAATTAATGATCATCGAGTCCTATATAAGTAACATAATAAAGGTGTTATGGTTTTTTCAATCAATATTTTTAATTAAACTGAGACATAACACACAACATTTTCCTTAACAAAAAGGTTTGCTCGTAATGGGCTTAAAATTAACTGGCGAAATGTATGTATATGTATGTACCTAAACATAAATTTCGCCAGTTAATTTTGCGATGCAATGCAATTATCTAAGTACTCTACTTACTCTTCGGGGGATACTAGCGTGATGTTATTTTAATAAAAGGAAGAATGAGAAGGTACACACTCAAGTTTGTCCATAGAGTTTCTTGCTTTTTCTTCTCCATAGGAACCTAGCTACTACGTTTTGGAATGGGCAACTAGCTTCATCTTTGTGACTGACTGACTTGATAACAGTTAAAGTGCCTGTATTTTTTTAAATAAATACTGTGTAGTTTGAGTTTGATTTTCCTCAAAAATTAACTAAAGCTATACAAGATGGGTTTCGCCAACGGTCGCGTGGGGGGCGCAGGGCGCGGGCGGGGTTCGGGGGGCGGTGGGGGTGACAGGAAGCGCGGCAGACGGCGCACCCGCCACGCATAACTAATGCCCGTGGCGCCACCTGGTGCCGAGGTCACCCTGACCTTACACATTCACCTGGAAAAGCTTTGGAAAGTGCTAATGAGAATGTAGTCGAGGTAGGGCGCCCGCCATTCTACGCAATTTTGACGGTCTGTTGCTCTTCTACGAGATGCGTAATGTAAATTTTTAATTTAACTTTCATAATATACTTTCTGCATTTAGTATGAAGCTCTTATTTTGACGTTACAAACAGACACTTAAATAGTTTGTACATACCTATTTTTGAAATGTGTAGAAGATAGGTAGGCACTTACTTAGGAAAGATGTTTCTTCCTTTTCGAGAGTCTTCACCACTGATCGCCATGATTGTCTTGGTCTTCGATTCGAACATTTTGGGGCATTACTGGGCCAATACTTTCTTTGCATCAGCTACAAACTGAAGATGAAATAGAGTAACCCGGGAGTATTGCAGCGCTTGAGTCTGTGTGTGTCAGAACTGTCATACCGCTACGTGTGGAGGCGGCGCAGCCCGCCACTGCTAACTGGTACCTACAGCCAGAACTAACCTGCTTGCCAAGGCAACCCTTACCAGAGCTCTTCGTACCATCAACGACCCTCAAACTCAGACTGATGTTGAAGATCTTGATTGACATGTTATTTGAGTAAATTCCAAGGGTATTACTATCTAATACCTTTAAACGAGAAATTCTTGTAAATATGTTTATACACCGTGTAACGGAAAGGGTTTTTACATACCAATGACACGGCTTCTTTGGATGATATCAAAGGAAGGGTTTTTTAATCCTATCTCTACATGTTCGGAAGTTATGAGATTTTTATACATTGATACCAGAAACCGAACTCTTTAAATTGAAATTAAACACATCACTCGGAAAAGATTTATCGTGATAATGGCAAGTAACGTGGAAAGTTATTTACCTACCGTAGTGCGGTGACACGTTTGATAAGATTTAAATTTAAGAAACATATGAAACCGAAAATTTGTTACCAATTCTTAGAGTATTTTATTTTGAGCTGAAACTATGTGTAGTGATTCTATACCAGCTGTTATCTTTAGTGCTTAAGGATAGCAATAGAGTTTCTGTTACACCCTGTATATGCATATACGTATAATCTGAATCTCGAAAACGGCTTCAACGATTTTCATGAAATTTAGTATGCAGGGGGTTTCGGGGGCGATAAACCAATCTAGCTAGGCTTCATTTTTAGAAAACATCAAACAAAATAATAAAAAATCGAGCAAAGCTCGGTCATCCAGATATTTTATATTATGCTACAAACAAAATAATACTGTAAGTAAAGTATGTTTGTGTTTGTATATGTATAGTACAATGTTTTAGTGGTGTAATAATTTAAGTAATATCTACTTACTGTTGTTAGTTTTAATTTTTCTAATTTGGTTATAGTAAGTAATATAGCTTAGGTTATTAGTTGAAGTTCTTAATTGTCGCATTAGGGTAAACCCTGTAATGATAAATGGTTGAGATGACAGTGTTATAAAATAAATAAATAAATTGATTCACAGTTGAGAAACAGTCGCACAAAAAGTAGGCTGTACGTACCTACATGTTGCCTATGACAACACCTTATGGTATTGTGATTTATATCTATGGATCGTCACTCTCGCCTGATGCATATTTTTCATGCTCTTAGTTTAAGCCATAGATTATATTTCTATGGTTTAAGCGTGCCTAGCCTAGTGGTCCCATCACTAGAATTTATCGTAGGTAATCGTCGATGCCACTGTCGAACCGACTCAAATTTGATTTGGTGTTTCTAATGACGGTCAGAAGTCTGAAATTCAGACAACGATCTTATACCTAAGGATATCCTGATGGGACCAGCAAGGGCCGATGCCTGCCAGGGGTGCGGGTTTGTTCGAAAGAGATACCGCCGGCCCTGGCATATAGGCTACTGAGGGAACACGGCTGAGTTTTAGTCGGTAAAAGTTTGACAGTCTGTCTTCTCCTGCTCCACCCAGAGCGGGAGAAGTTATTTGATGAAATCACACCCAAAAAAAAAAAAAGGATATCGGTAGCTCTTAGCAAAATACCAAGTTATATTGGAATAAAACAATTTGGTATTCTACTCACATCTAATTTACGCTAACTGTGTTATTGTACAAAAACCTGACCCCAATCCACATCAGTGACGTAATCATCAAGATTTTTTTGTAACTTCTGCTGATGCAAACGTTCCCAACCATACCTATAAAATTTGCCGGTCATTTGGAGTGACTAACACAAAAATCCTTCTGCGAAATCATTTGTCTCGTCTCGGCCAACCATTTGGCTCCCTTGCTCCTTTCCACCGATATTTAAACCAACGAGCAATAATTAAATAAATGCAGCGTATGTCGAATGCGAATCGAAATAATATAAAACACGTTGTTTACGAGCACTGGGACTCGGGATTGATATTCGGCTTCATCCAGGCTCCATTTATAGGTGGATGACCTATTGTGTTGTGTTATAATTAAAATCGAATTTATTCGTTGAAGAAATTATCATTGGAGAATACCCGCAGTGCGTGGGAAAACTGCTGGCTACTGCGTATATCGCTGCCCTAGTTCAACAGTAAGATATGTTGTACAAAGTATGTTTTGAGTTATTCATACTTCTATGATTTTAGTGTCATTAATTCACTCGTTGTTAATTGAAATGTGTTTTTATAATTCCATATAAGGACATTTGAAGAAATCTCAGTGTAAAATAAAATAAAAGTAAATATCTTCCTGACTTTATAAATATCTTAAGATGTCAGAATCTTGAACTTAAGGTCGGTAAAAATATGCTTAAATGTCTCAGTGAGACATTGAAATTTAGGCACTTTGGTTGCGTTTTACAAATATCCGATTTTTGAACCAGACAGAAGAGCAAATTTTTCACATGAAACAAAACTTATCTCAATTTTGTTTTTTTTAAGATATCTTACTGTTGAACTAGGGCAGCGATATTCGCATTTCCATAAGTCGTAGGTAGGTATATATTTTAGAAAGCAAATGCTAAGCAGCCCTATTTCTAGATCTTTTATTAATGAAGACTGCCGAGACTAGAATACCTAGGGTATTTTACGATTTGATAAAAACTATTTTAATTTGAAGATTGGGACGATTTAATTAAAAGAAAAAAAAAAATATTAATACACATTTTCTCAATTAAAATACACGGCTAATTTTAGGTCGTTCTGGAACCGAAAGCCATGAACTCGATCATCGAACTAGAATCGATTGAGACTATTATTTTAAATAAACAACAAAAAAAAAAAAACACGAATCATTAAATTTATTGTTTTCTTGAGTGAAATAATGAGAACTCGAAGTAACGCTTCCTTGCGATCAATGTATACGTGCGTATAAAACGTATCGACAAACGGCAACACATGCGAACGATATCCATTGAAAAATCCATTCATCGATCAGACAGCATGATCCGTTAGCCACGCCCCCGACCCCCGTCTAGCCGACCGCCCGCCCTTCCTTGTTCCGAATTCCTTCCCAGTATTGTGTCGCGTTTCGCTGTATTAGGTCACGTACACCGCACGCGCAACCTAATTACGCGCCAAAAATGAGTGCAATCTGTGTGTGAAATGTGGATTTTTATGGGATTGCGAACCATAACTTGGAAGAGGCTAGAGGATTGTAAGCTCAGCCGGAATACCTGAACTCACTGCGCGCACGTGGAATCAACGACCCTCAAGTTCCCTTCACCTCCACCATTCTGGCCGCAACTCAGCGCCTCCTCGATCATGGACAGTTTCGAGCGCCCGCACACGTGCAACGCGGACCGCGTTAGAGGAAGATATACTGGAGTAGGTAGGTACTTCGAACGCTAGGTACCCACGTCGTAGTACCACAATGGCGGCCAGGCGATTCAATGTTAGCCAATAGTCATCATTTCAGCCGAAAGACGTTCACTGCTGGACATAAGCCTCCCCCAAAAGGGGGGGTTTTGCCATAATCGCCACGCTTGGCAGGCGGGTTGGCGATCGCAGTGAGGTGATCAAATGCATAGAGAACGCTGCTGCCCATTCTCTAGTAGATCCCTTAGTCGCCTTCTACGACACCCACGGGAAGAAATGGGATGGTGCTATTCTTATACGCCCGGCAACACACACGGGACCAATTAGCCAATAGTAAATATGGAAAATGAATTCGAATGGATTAAATTACATCCATAGGTACGTGTTTCTAAACCTGTGGCTGCCGTTTTACTATGTCTATTTATTTAAGCGTAGGTACCTAGTTCACAGATGACAGAGTTCGCTGATCGCCGCTACCTTTGCCTACGCGCCGACTTTTTTTTAAATAAATACGCAATCGTTAAATAGGTACACAAATAAAATAAGATAAGCGAATTTAGACTTTATTTCATAACCGTTAACGGGGAAAAATAGAAATTTCACCAAACTAGGTTAGTAGGTCCGCAGTTTACTAAAAATATTCTGAGAAATCTATTGTCTCGTGTCCGACCGGGCTGTACAAGGGTTCAAGGTTCACAACCGAATTACGCGGTTAAAGTTATTTAAATAAGGTCTTAATTCGGTTCAATGTTTTCATAGTAAGGGACACCTCCAACTAATAATGAACTCTATGCAACTCACTAAACGATTCATTTTTCTGTTTGAATTGCCTGCCTTTGTAGAAGCCGCCGCAAGCATTGTCGCAAAAAAATGTTTTAGGCAGTATTAGGCCTCTTTTCCATTACACGGTTTCTCGCCGCGAAAATCTACGGTTAATTCGCCGCGTGTAGGCACGGTCGTCAGTGTGGTATGGATCACTATATGAGCTTGTCGACATGCACGGTGGCGCCAAGGCACGGCGCCGCGGCCGCGTGCGCCGTGACTGCCCCTCGGCGCGCCGCGTCTACGCACGGCGTGATTTTCACCAGTGTTGTATGGCAGTCTATCGGGGTGTGTCGACGGTGCCGGACGTACCCACGGATTCGTGACCGCTTATATACGCTGTTTCGCGATTTTATTATAAAATGAACATAAATCAAGAATTATTAATTACGTTGATTCAAGAAAGGCCTGTAATATGGGATAAGACCATCGACGATTATAAAAATAAGCGGCTTAAATATGATTCCTGGAAAGAAATATTTATTCATTTCCAGCCCACATTTGAAGATTTAAGTGGTGATGAGAAAAACAAGTTTGGTAAGTTACAGATATTTAATTATTAACTTTTTACTTATGCATAGTTGTTTTGATAGGAGAGGCGACCTTCGTTAGATACAAAATATTGTGCAAATCTGTTGCGAACTTCATTAGCCGCCAAACTTCCGCGAACTGCATTCGTGATAGGTAACTGGATTAGTTCCGATTCTGAATCAAGGGTGGACTCATTTTCACTCGCATTGTGAAACTGAAAGTTTTCCTGCTTATGTATAAAATTTTGCAAAACACAACATGTTTTCACAATATCAACTGCCAAATCGATGGACACATTCATTGGCCGGTGAAAAATTCGCCATTTATTGGATAAAATGCCAAACGCACATTCAACAAATCTTCGCGCTCTGGTGAGTCTGTAGTTAAATGTACGTTTTAATTGATCAAGCTGATGACCACCAAATGGACGAAGCAAGTGATAATGCAAAGCAAAGGCTTCGTCCGCAACGAACACATATGGCAAATCGTAGTCAATTCCAGGCAAACGTGTTGCATCGGGTAGATTTAATCCGTTGTTTGTTAAATTTTTCCAAAATGGGGTCTCTTTAAACACACTGGAATCACACTCCTTTCCGTAGGCGCCAACGTCAACAAATATAAAGTTGTAATCGCTATCTACTACTGCCATCAAAACTATAGAAAAAAAATGTTTGTAATTTAAAAACATCGAGCCACTATCAATTGGCTTAATAAGTCTGATGTGTTTTCCATCGACCGCTCCTAAGCACAGCGGGAAGTTGGAAGATTCTTGAAATTTGCTTGCAATGTGTAGCCAGTCTTCTTTAGATGGCATTTTCATATATTCTTTATACAGTTCTAACCAAATGTAGTGGCATACTTCACGTACGATGCAACTTATGGTTTTTATTCCAATTCTATAGCTGTAGTATAGGTCAGTAAAGGTATCTCCTGTTGCTAGATACCTGAAATATAAAACAAAACGGTTCAGGTTCAAATACTAAAACCCCATTTTAGGTCGGGGGTTTTTATAAATTTTGAATTTAATAATTATTATTTATTTATTTTCAGGGCAAATGGTGATGAAGAAGTGGACCAATATGAAAGATAGCTGGATAAAATATGACAAAAAAATTAATGAATGTAAGTCTGGTTCTTCAGCAAAAAAAATAAGAAAATATATGTTCTATGATGAAATGATGTTCCTAAAAAAAAATGTTGAGCCTCGCAAGACCGATTCTAACATGACTGAACATGTTCATGATTCTAGCCTCAGTAATGAAAATTTTGATAGTGCAGTCCCGAATCAATCAAGCTCGGGATACACTGAACGGAGTGAGACGCAAAGGGCTAAAAAAAAAAGAAAAAATGAACTAAGTGAAGTTGACATTAGGTTTATGAAGTTTATGGATTCAGCAGAACGAGATGAGAAAAAGAAAAGCCGTAGTATGAACTTTTTTATGGGAATCGCTGATACAGTTGACAAGTTCAGTGATGAAAATATGATAGACTTTCAGTTTCAAGTAATTTCAATAATTAAAAATATTCAACAAAGACAGTGTACTCAGTATATACCTACATCAAGAAACCAATGGGATCAAGGCCATCAAGGATATTTAAGTGGTACAGCATCCTCAAATGCGCAATCGTCAACATATGGATATTCTACAGCTGCTAGATCGGGCTATGGAATAAGTCGTCCACAGACGTCTTCTCATGATTTTGGACACGGTTCTGGTTTAGAGCCAATCCACTACCGACCCGAATCACAATTATCTGTACATAGTGTAAATGCGGAAAGTATCTCGGCAGATTCTCAAGTTTCTATTGAAGACGAATTCGATTTTAGTACCGCATTTGAGTAGCATTTTCAGCGTAGTGTATTTTTTGATTTACTTGTTCTTAAATTAATAATTATTAAAATTCAATTACATGTAATAATTTTGTTTGTGTGCAATAAACAATTTTAAACTAAAATATGTCATTTAATTTTGTACCTACTTACCTCAGAGTTACAGCCAATCTTTCTGCGGGCGATATACTCTCTCGCATAAACGTATCTTGATGTTTTAGTTCCTGGGATAATTTTTGGAGCAAGTTGTCGAATGTAGTTTTCTGCATTCTAAAATAATTGTAAAACTTGTCTTCATCTTCTCTCAATTGATTCTTGACAAGTGTATGAAACGCGCCATATTCCTCCCTTTTTTCTAAAATCGGATGTATCCAAAACCTTACTTCCCTTTTTTTTTCTATTTTCTTTTTCCTATATATGTAATAAGCAACTATAATCTTTTTTTTCGTAAGAAAATTCATGACGCAGCACGTCCTACACAGCCCGAGTAAAAAGCGCTACTAGCCAGTACTTACCAATGTCTCGCGCGGTGATTTTGCCGTATCATGTACAAGCTAGCACGTTTTTTCAACCGTACGGCTTACACACCGTACGTTTGAACAACCGTGTAATGGAAAAGAGGCCTTATGGTAGGTAGGTACTCGTATGTTTATTAAGTACCTATTAGCTCGATTGGTCGACACTCGATTCAAGGCCTTAAATGCAACTCCCAAGCGTACTCGTCGTGTCTAGTTGACGGGTAGTACACACGGCTACACATCAAGCTATACATTTCCAGTATAAGCTGATCTCGCATTGTAAACGATTTTCGTACAGCACGAGATCAGCGTAAACTGGAAATGTATCGCTTGATGTGTAGCCTTGTGTACTAGGTGATATCGTGATGCGAGAGGGGTGAGTTAAATGTCAATTAATTTCTCTCGTTTACGAGGAGACTGTAAATCCCGTGCTTCCGATACAATGAGAGATGATGGAGGTAAATGAACTTACACCAACCAACGATTGAGGTTTGTGTAGGTAGTGTAGGTACTTACTTGCAGCTGGTTTTTCGTCCGACGTCTATTGACCCACCGCGAGTAGGTACCTACGCAATCAACTGATTCGCACACGCACAGCTGTGCCGCGCTACGTCATCACCGAGCGGATCGCGTACGATCTTGCGTTTATGAATGAAATAGTGAAAGTGCTACTAAAATTTTACTCGTATGACAGAAAAAAAGTGATAAATTTCTAACTTCTTTATTAGACGTCTTAAAAATATAATAACAATGCCAATAGTAACTATTACTCATTTGGAGTTACTGTGTTTCGGCTCCAGAACGATCTAAAATTAACCGTGTATAATTGATTTTTCGATGTTTTGAATTTACCGCCAAAACGCTCCTTACGATGACTTTTTATCACGTGACATGTGACGTCAACTCTGTATACTCAAACGGCACCGGTATAGTTTGGCGCCGTTTTAGTACCTAGTATTTGTGCACAGAGGCACCGCACATCAGTAATATCACTTTCTATCCATAAAAAAATCCTGTTAATTATAAATTCGACATTAACCTAATTACTTACTAACTACTTTCCTCCTCCTTGCGTCGTATTCCTCAATGCTGAGGGTCGTGACCACCCTTCAGTATCACCTTTTCTCGGATCATCTTTCTCCATCTCTCTCTGTCACTGGCTGTGTGAAGGGCGCTGTGAACTGTGGAGTCAAGGGCCGTGCGGATCTGGTCGGACCATCGTATTGGGCTGCGTCCTCGAGGTCTTTTCCCGTCTACCTTGCCGGTCACGATTAACCTTTCCAGGTTGCCATCGTCTTTCCTCGCAATGTGACCGAAATATACCAAGACTCTGCGCAGGCACTCGGATGACAGCCGTGAGGAGATTTTGAGCTCTCGCAGTATGGAGACGTTTGTCCTATATGCTGTCCAGGGGATACGCAGCATCTTCCTCCAGCACCACATCTCAAAAGCGTCAACGCGTTTTCGGTCAGCAGCTTTCAGCGTCCAAGTCTCAGCGCCATACGAGAAAATCGAGAAGACAAGGGTCCGTACCAGTCTGGTTTTAGTTTTTACGGAAATGTTGCGATCTCTCCAGATATTTCCAAGCTGAGACATGGCGCTTTTAGCCATGCCAATTCTCCTGCGGACTTCTTATCTTTGACTAACTACTTTAGCTTACACAAAGTTGACGTCACGTGATAAAAGTCATCGTAAGAAGCGTTTTGGCGGTAAATTCAAAACAACGAAAAATACATTTGGTTTAAATCGTTTTTAATTGAGAAAATGGATAGAAATCAATTTATTTCTATTTTTCTGTTAAATATCTCATTCCAATCTTCAAATTAGAATAGTTTTTGAAAAATTGAAAAATACCCTCATCATCAGCCTATAATGTTCCCACTGCTGGGACACAGGCCTCCTCTCGGTGAGAGGGATTGGGCCGTAATCCACCACGCGGGCCCAGTGCGGGTTGGTAGATGTCACATGTCTTCGAATTTTTGGTTCTAGGACATGCCGGTTTCCTCACGATGTTTTTCTTCACCGTTTTGAGAGCAGTGGTGATGAAATAATTTACACAAAGTAAAGCGCCTGTCTGGGTTCGAACTCACGACCTACAACTTGTAAGTCGCGGCCGTTACCACTGGGCCACCATTGCTCTAACTAACTTAAAAATCAACATATTTAAAAAATAACAAAACATTTATAAATCAGTGCAGCTTTTAAAAAATCTATTTTATTGCCGTTTTTATGCGGCCAGTGTTAGGTAGGTATTCGCGTGCATGCCACCATCGAAAGCCGCCCAGGTTTTCCGTTCCTTAATCACGTAGTATGAAAGTGCATGTCGCCGTGTCGCGTTGCCCACACGCGAGCCACATCCCGCACACTGATTTCCCACATCACGATAATCAAGTCTTGCCTATTAAGTACGCCATTACACTAAAGAATTGTCGGCTAATAAGAGGAACTTAACAGAGTCGAGCGCTAAAAATATCTGTAAATTCAACGAAGAGAAATCGTAGATATATAAACTAGGCAGTCTTTAAGCTAAGTTGTTTTTTTATGTTTTAATTAGGACTAAGATTTGGTGTATTTTTATCAGTTTTATTGAAGCAGTCATTATCAAACAAAAGTGTAAATTTTATGAGGTGGGAACTATAAAAACTAAATTGGTCGTAAAATCTTTTAAAACGATTATACGTTTATCCATTTACCACATAATGAATAACTTATTTTACAAACGAAATTACACGAATTAAATTATTTTTGAATTGGACTTTATAAAGAATTATTTTTCTTTCCGATTGAGGGTGCAGCTGGAGCATATCTACATAGGTCATAGGATCCCTTTGAACAAAGGTAAACCCAGAAAGACTATCTAAATATACCTCCATCAAGGTAAAGGCAGAAGGAATTTGACTATCGTGATCTGCTTGTCATGAAACATTAACTTATTTCCAGGAGTGATCACCACAGGACTTTTACGCGCTCGAAGAAATTGGAAATTTTCTAACCGGACTTTTCCAATTCGAGATTGAATTGGAAAACTCTGGTTAGTTAAAAAAAAAACAATTCAATTTCATTTTCAATTGACTGACTCGCTTTTCTTGCTGTTCCTTCGCCACTTCGAAGAAACCGAAATATGAAATTATAATTTTTCATCCATATAAATGAAGTTATGATCTCGAGATGACGCAATCAGTTGCATTTCCTTCGTCAGTGCGCAGTTTGCAGAGCACTGGCGATATAATTATTTTCTAGAATGTATTACGGCAAATGGGAATGATTACTGTCCATTGAAATATGCTACTGTTTAGGGTTCGTGGGAACAAAAATGTAATATTGGCTCCTGTCATACAGTCCCCAGGAGCCAGGTCGGTAAAAAATATGTAGGTAGGTACGTACGCCAGCACATCATGAAGCTACCTCAATCTGTCAAAATTATTTGATCGATTTTCAACATTATTAATGTATAAGGTTCATGTTCAATTGGTAAAATTTTACAGTTTGTGATAGCTTGTTGTGCTGGTGTCTGTACTAGCTTTTGCCCGCGACTTCGTTCGCGTGGAATAGGTAGTTACTTTGGGCAGCATTTTTTTTAGGATACTGACTTCTTTTGCAAATGATATACCTGTCATCACGTATTTCATACCCATGTAGGTTGAAATTTCCAAAACGCTAAAACAAATATTTATTTAGGTACTTCTTATCAAGTGCCGTGGATCGGGGTTACTTTAATCAATAGTGAACTTTGAAGGTTCATATATCTCTTAAATTCGTGGTTATAAAAAAATGTCCAATAATCGGTTTTTTTATAACTCTCGAATCCTGTAACAGTACGTGAATAAATATTACTTTACAATGAGAAAAAAATAAAACTGACTGATCAAAGTTATACGTACGATGTGGGGTTACTTTGATACCCCCCTCCCTCTATTTTAATACGTAGTTACAAAGTAACCCCAATTAGGTATAATGCCAATACAAGTTCAAAAATCAAAATCTGCCAACACGAAAAATAATTAGCTTTTTTAATTAAAATTGTTAGTGAATTCCTCAGGAAACGATTTAACAGTTGTTCAGTGTTGTTTAACTAGAAAAAAAAAACTACGAACTTGCGTTTCATTTTACGCCATTAGCGATTTTATATGAAATGGAAGTTTTGATCAAACTCGTCCCGCGAATCAATGTAACCCAGATCCACCGGTGCCTAATTACAAAGCTTCATGGTTTTATCTTCGATAATGAAGAACTTTCATACAAACTTTCATGCCCTATTTCAACCCGTTCAAGCCTTTTTTCGCGATAAAAGTTAGCCTATGTTGTTTCCCAAGGTCTAGTCAATTTTTTTTTGGTTGGGAAATCTTCAAATAACTTCTCCCGCTCTTTTATTGATATTTCAGTGGTAAAAATCCGGGTTGAAAAACCTAAATCTAGATATATAAGTAGATACATAATTAAGTGCTCCTTATACTAAAAAACGACATTAAGTTTTCTTTGAATATTAAGTATTAAATCAAAATGCAAACGATGCAGTCAAATTATTCACACATTAATTTAACAGGTGGGCTAACAGTCGTAATCTGGAGTATTTTTAACAAGTTCATGGACACGCCGCTTTTTATTGAAAAAAAAAACACAAATTAAATTAAGAACGGCAGAATTTTAATTAGTTTCACTGAAAAGAATTTTAATTAATATATTTTTAGCTTATTAACATTGCCTTGATATCTGGAGGATGATAAAATTTTCATGCATTGGTACTCGTATTGTAGGTAGGTACTCGTATTTGCTAAAACTTTTGGTGGGTGTTCTTGAAACGAATCGAAATAATAATTTTAATAAAGATGATTAAATAGGGGAGCGTTTGTGGCGAGTACATGTGGTTTTGTTTCTCGCACCGATTTTTACTCTTTCTCTGCTTTCTTTGGTGGTTTTTGGGTGTATTTTACGTGTTTGTGCTCGTCCTGTGTTTGTTTTTGTTTGTGTATGTACGTGATCTTACATTTGGTAAGTTTTTAATCTTTCTACTTATTTGAATTTTTACTGGCCTATGCTGAGTGACTATGGCGGATGACGATCGGCCTCCTGGCCGCCCGCCTGATCCCCCCCATCCCGCTCAGCTACAATCGCAAGACCTCTTTTCACATGCGCCTATTCTGACGGCTCCACTGTCTCAATTTGAGATGATGGAAGTTTCAGTAGCTTCTCAAAAGAGGAAACTCATTGAAAATCATCTCCACAACGAACCTACGAATGGCACTGACGAAAATGCTCATACGACGAAACGCGATCGGGTCACGGCCCCGTCGTTGATCTCACGCACAAAGTACTCGCATTTAGATAGACAACCATTTTTAGTATACGCATCTCTTTCCGAATCCGATCCAACCTCTGGCACTACCCTCCATCCTATAAAATTCGGTAAATTATTGCAGAAACTGTATGTTCTGAATATTGTAGATGGGGGTATAAAGAGAATAGGAAGAAACAGGGTATCAGTAGAGTTCAAGGGCCCAGAAGATGCCAATGCATTTATCGACAATGAGTCTATCAAACAAAAAGGTTACTCAATGATCATTCCCACATTCAACATCACCAGGATGGGTGTTGTGAGGGGCGTCCCTACTGATTGGACTGACATTGAAGTCCTGGATGCCCTGAAGTCCCCACTTGGCAAGGTTTTGAAGGTGAGGAGACTGAACCGCAGAGTTTCCAATGATGGGAAATCGGAATGGATTGCTACATCAAGCGTGGTAATCACATTTGATGGTCAGAACCTCCCGGATCGTGTTTTCTGCTGTTTCAATTCCCTTCCAGTAGAGATCTATAATTTTCCCACTGTCCAGTGTTTCGGGTGCTGCAAATACGGACACACCAGAACTCAATGCCGGTCAAAGCCACGGTGCTACCGTTGTGGTGGTGACCGCTTTGGGGACGGGTGTACCATTGAAGAGCCTAAGTGCTTTTATTGTACGGGTGCCCACCCTGCGAACAGTCGTCAATGCCCGGAACACCTGCGTCAGCGGAACATCAAGTCCACCATGGCTAAGGACAATATATCCTATTCTGAAGCAGCCAAACGTTTTACTCCCTCCTACCGATCTTTTGCAGATGTTATGGCATCAGCCCCCGCTGCACTGACTATCCACCGAACCCTTAACCATGATCCCCGTCCTCCCCGCCTCCCAATTCCTAATTATACCTCCCATCCCCAACTCCCTACTTCTTCCTCCAGCAAAAAAATTGTTACATCCCGTCCAAAACCCCACACTCTCCTCCACCCTGGTTATGACCGTAGGACCCACCAGGATATTATTAACAGTTATTCTTTCCCCCCCTCTCCTAATGGTTGCGCTCTGATGGACCACCCTCCCACTCATAATGAGAATGAAGAGACTATTAACACTATTATTTCTTTGCTTTCCATCTTACTTTCAAATTACACTTTACCAGACCACGTTGCCGACAACATAGTCAATAAAATTAAAAAACCGTAACATTCCATCTCATGCAGTGGAACACCAGAAGTGCACTCCCCAAAAAACATGAAATCTGCCACCTTATTAATTTGCATAACCCTGCAATTTTTGCTATCTCAGAGTCGTGGCTAACTCCACGACTCAATTTTAATATTCCTGGTTATAGCACTCTCCGGGATGACCGCTCTGACGGTTACGGCGGGGCTGCTATGCTAGTGAACAACCTTCTTTCTTCCTCCCCTTTATCCCTTCCTCCCCACGGAGATGAGATTAATGCTGTAGGTGTTAATATCCTTGGCATTAATTTTATATCTGTCTATATTCCCTCCCCTAATCCCTCCTGCTTTCAATACATTAATAATATATGTTCTTCATTGAATCCTGTTATAATTTTGGGTGATTTTAATTGCCATCATTCCCTGTGGGGCTCTGACCATTCCGATACACCAGGTTCTGAGTTGGTTGATCTCTTGGATGACTTGGGTTTGTGTGTTGTCAACGATGGTTCCGTCACTCGCCTACCAAGACCTGGCCAGAGTAGAAGCTGTGTAGACCTTACCCTGTGTTCAGCTAGTTTGACCGCCCAGTTGGAATGGAAACGACTAAACCTCACGTACGGTAGTGACCACTACCCAATATGCACTACCCTTATCAATAGGTCCTTACCTCATAAGGATAATCCTCCTCTTTTAAAATATAGGCTTACAGGCGCGGACTGGGACTCATACTCTCAAACTCTTGAGGATATAATTTCCACTTTGCCCCAAGTCTCCCCAGCCAACATAGATGACTGTATATCGAAATTTTCCAGTGCGATTTCTTCAGCCGCGGATGACAGCATACCACTTAAAAATTCAGCCTCTGGAAAACTGTCATCTCCCCCCTGGTGGGATCGGGAATGTTCCAACATGATTAAGTCTCGAAATGAAGCGGAACTTAATTATGTTGAAAATATGTCCACTGAAAACCTGACCGAGTACAACCGGATTGTTGCGAGATCCAGGCGTCTACTCAAAAAAAGAAAATATGAAGGATGGAAGAAATTCTGCTCTTCACTTTCCCCTACAACCCCTTCCTCTCTTGTTTGGCAAAACTTTAAGCGATTTAAACGTGGCTGCTCCGTCCGAAACTCCTCTCCTATGCCTAGCGACATTGCAGAACCTTTCCTGAACAAACTTGCTCCCCCTTTCGCTCCTCTTTTGGGAGAGTGCCCCTCAACTTCTGAGGGGGGGGAAATTTCCAATGACCCCTTAGATGCCCCCTTCTTACTAAGCGAACTGGATGCAGTGCTCAAACACGTACACGACTCCGCCCCAGGTATAGATGGCCATCCATACTCGTTTTTAAAAAAATTGGGGCCCCGCAGTCGCCAATACCTTTTATCATTAATCAACGCATGTTTTATTCTCTCACATATCCCTGAAACTTGGAAAACGCAGCTGATAATTCCTATACTAAAACCAGGGAAACCTCCTGATTGCCCTGATAATTTTCGACCCATTGCTCTATCACCTGTTATAAGTAAAATATTGGAACACCTTATAAAAAATAGATTGGAGTGGTTCGTTGAAAGCCGTAGTCTTCTAGCTAAATCTCAATTTGGTTTCCGAAAGAGAGCCAGTACAATGGACAGTATTGGTATTCTTATGACAGATGCCCGGATTGCCTTCAGCAAAAACGAGTCCGTTCTGGCGGTCTTTCTCGACATTTCAGCAGCTTACGACAGTGTCCTTCTTTCGGTACTCAGAAGTAAATTACGCCAGCTGAGTATCCCGGTAAAGATTCTTAATTGTATCTGTAACTTGTTGGCTGGTCGTAGTATTAAACTCCATGTTCCAGGAGAGTCACATGACCCCAGAACTGTCTGGCGTGGGTTACCCCAGGGTTCAGTACTAAGTCCTCTTCTATACAGTATTTACACCTGTGATCTCCACAAGTCCCTTAATAGCGACTGTCAGATTTTACAATATGCAGACGACCTATGCTTATATATTCCTACCTCGTCCGTGGAACGTGCTACGGAATCCATGCAAATATCCCTTAACTCCCTAAACCAGTGGTTAATCTCTCATGGTCTTAGCTTGTCAGCTCCTAAAAGCTCCGTTGTAGTTTTCTCACGTAAACGTCTAACTCCATATGTCCACCTTGAAATTGAAGGAGCCCCGATCAAGGTCGAGGATAATGTGAAATTCCTTGGGGTCATTTTGGACTGTAAATTATCTGGTGTCTTTCATCTCAATTATATTATTAATAAATGTGAGAAGAACCTTAATATGCTACGTGCCCTAGCGGGGGTTTGGTGGGGTGCTCATCCCTTTACTTTGAAACTCATATACAATGCTACAATAAGAAGCTTACTGGACTATGGGTCTTTCCTCCTGGAACCCTGTGGTAAAGTTGCATTGGCCAAGCTGGAAACCATTTAGTCTAAATCCCTCCGCATTGTACTAGGTTGCATGAGATCCACTCCTACCAATGCTCTGCAAGTTGAGAGTGGCGACCCTCCCCTTCTTCTCCGTAGACAATACCTAGCCGATAAATATATGTACAAAGCATATTTTCTTAGTAATCACATTGTTCTCTCTAAGCTTTCCATACTAGATAATTTATGTAGACAAAGCGACTACTGGAAACATAAAGACCCCCCTTTGATCCTTAATTCATTTAGAAATATCCGGAATGCGGAAGTCAAATCTCCTATTCCTCAGTGTAATAAATACCCACTATACACATGTCCGTATGAAATTCTAAATTTTGTTCCAAAAATCTCTTATATTGGAATAAATAAGGACACCACCAATGCTAATGACCATTTTCTTTCGACTGTTAATAACAACTGGCCTGATCACTACAAATTTTATACAGACGCTTCCAAATTGACTACCGAAGGTAATACAGGCATTGCTGTATATAATTCCAACTCCCAGATATTCCTTCATTTCCAGTGCCCTCCCGAGTCTTCGGTTTTTACTGGGGAATGCATTGGAATTCTGGAGGCGTGTTTATTTATTTCCTCTCATTCAGCTATTACAAAAGCAGTAATCTTCTCTGATTCCAGGAGTGCTCTGGAGGCAATAGTTAAAAATTCATTTAAAGATAACCTACGTAGCTTAATCATTGTTGAAATCAAAACTGTCCTACATTCTTGTTTAAAAAAAAACGTTGAGATAATATTAAGTAGTATGGATTCCTAGCCATATGGGTATTACGGGCAATGAGTTGGTAGATATAGCAGCTAAGAATGCCGTCAGTGGCAATCTGGCAGATAAAAAACATTATGCTGTTCAGGTCTATGACTTGATTCACAAGGCCAAAGTAGATCTCTTTGAATCCTGGCAAGAACACTGGTCCCAATCCAGCAAGTCAAAAGCTAGCTTGTTTGCATCCATACAGCCAACCATTCCTTCCAAGCCTTGGTTTTACAAATACAAAGAAGCTTCCAAAACCGTCACATCCGTTATATGCAGAATCCGTATTGGCCACTGCTGTACCCCAGTTTTTCTCCATAAAATTAGGGTCCGGGACAGTTCTTTGTGTGAGTGTGGGCTGGATGATGGTACGTTAGATCACATATTTTTAAATTGCCCTTTGAACAATGTTTCCTCTTTTGATTAGGTTATTACAAAATTGAAAATACAAAAACCCATTAATGTCCGCCATCTCCTCTCATTTTTCCCTAATCCCCAAATTATACGTGCTTTTATTAAATTTATTTCCAATAACAATATTAAACTATAATTTTCAGACATACCTATGTAGTCTAATTATATTAATAATTATATTGTTTAGACGTATATATTTTATGTTACTAACTAACTAACTCCTAGGTTTTGTGTTTGTTTCAGGGCTAAAAGGATCGCCACAAGAAGTTTTAAGTTCATATTCTCTTTGTAAATATTTATTAATTATACCCATGTATAGTCACTACGTGACACTGGCAGAAATTGCCGTAGTCTTCGGCAAATTGCCATAAAAAAAAAAAAAAAAAAAAAAAAAAAAAAAGTTTATAAGTTGTTACATTAATGCATGCTTATAACTAGGTACTAAACCTGCTATGTGCAATATTGCAAAATGATTAAACTAAATCAGCCTTATTACAGAACAAGGTTTTTCTTTAGGTATGGTTTAAACCATCGAGCCTGTTTTTTAAATAAGAACCTAACTGAAATCGAAATACGGCTCCTTTTACAAAACTGACAAGTTAGTCCTGTGCTAAATTATCAGTTTTGTAAAAGGAGCTGTAATTCTATTTCAGTTCTAAGTTCTTATTTCAAAAACAGGCTCGATGGAAAAACCTTGTTTTGTAATAAGGGGGTAGGGGTTTATTTATAAGCGTTGCTTAAAGTTAAGTAATAGTTAGTGACTGTTTAACCATACATTTATAAAGGGGTTAGTTACTGAAAAGCAGAGAGGGTAGGTAGGTATCTGGTAGACAAACATGTCCCTCATAGTAATGGTCGTTACTGACGAGAATCTAGACGATGTTTGCCATAACATTCACAACTTACCACCTATTCTACATTTTGTTTCAGCTACGGAACCTCGCCACCTCCAAGCATTGTCACAACACATTTTTTATCGACGACAAAATTGTGGAGCGGCGAGTTGACAGGACGCAGCCGCGCGCCGCACCTCGGTATTCGCACTTCTAGGAAACGCACTGCAAACGTGTTGTCTGTCATTTAGTCCGATTCCTCGGGAACTTAGATTAATTGTTACCTTTCGCAGCTATTAGCCAGCCGGCTTTAATGCGGAGTTTCCTCAATCGACTGCGGTTATTTCTCCTTGTACATGTCTAATGTGATACACAAATGATACGATTGCTACCAACTGCCACTTGCTCGACTCCGCGAGCAATAAGTTAAATAGTGCCTTAGATATTGTAGGTATATAGATAATTGCCAGCTTCCTTTACAAGTTAGGTATGACGGTCTAAATAGTAGTTGTAATCGTAAAAGAAGTAAGTGCGACAGTCAGCTTCAGAAGCAATTATATTTTCCCGCTGGTTGTACTCGTTTTAGCTAGCTTTAATTAATTTTAAGTATTTTTATTTGCTGATTAAAATTCTTTGGCCATGATAGACTCTACTGCAGGCTGTGGGAGCTAGGCCTGTGAACGAACTTCAGTAGATGCCTTCACATATCTTTATAGACTGTAGTTTTTCATTATCTACTGTAATTTTGCTGCACCTATGTTTGATTCTGCGAGCCAGCATTTTGAAAAGCATCTGATTCGACGCCAGCATTTCTTGGGAGCTCCTTGGCAAGCCGCATGACTCCCGTCAGGGTCCAATTGGCTGCCGAGTGACGGCTGACCCTTGCATCCTGGTACATTCTATACATTATTTATTCAAGCCATTATCAAGAAAGTATGTGTTCAGGGAATACCATTTTTCTCCGAAAATAAAACCAAGAATTAGAACAGTAACTTAAGTTTATTTTTCTCTGACAATAAATAGTCAAGAATATACATAGACACAAATACTTAATAGCTATTAAATTCGAGTATAGCTAATTACTTGATCTCAATTTAAATAATATTTACAAAAATTTCAGTGCTAGTGCATATATACTTGTACACATACATAATACATTATAGTTCAACCGCTTCAAACTTAGTCACAGTAAATAAACTGGAAACTCTTTAAAAAGTTTTAAGTGTCAGTTGCAAATCAATCAATATTGAACTTAATTTTTACAAACATAAATGTCACATTGTCTCTCAGCAATCTTCTTATTTTATTTCTAGCGTTATTATTATCATTCTAATTCTTCTTCGTCATTTAAAGTGTTCTGGAATGCTTTGGCTGGTGGTTTGAGCATCTTGGTCCTTGTTGCCAGACGCATGGTTGCCGGGCCCAGCTTGTTCTTTGCAAGTGGAGCATGTGGTCGGCCATGAGCCGCTCCCAAACCTGCTTTACCCTCGTTGGATATTAGAGGAACCTGTAACAAGAAAATGGGAGTGAGAAAACAGGAGAAGTCAGACAGAAAGTGACAAGTTAGGTTAGAAACTGTTGCTGGGGCAAAAGCCTCTTCTTGGTGAGAGGGAGTGGGCCATAATTCACCACGCGGGTCCGGTGCGGGTTGGTAGATGACACATGTCTTCGAATTTTTGGTTCTAGGACATGCCGGTTTCCTGACGATGTTTTCCTTCACGGTTTTGAGAGCAGTGGAAATGAAATAATTTGCACTGGTTAAAAACTTATCCTGAATAAACAGAAGGTAGATAATCCACTCATGTTTGTCAAAATGTATGTAAGAGAGACATCTATCTTCTGTCCTGTTTTTGGCATAAAACACGAATGCTGTTAACAGGCAGTTGGAGCAGTGGTGACCCAGAGGTTACGGCTGCGATTTACGAGATCTAGGTCTTAAGTACGAAAGCAGACGAAAAAAAAAATCGGCTGTTTCATAGAAAAGTGCAATACCTACGCGGTCAAAATGTATGGAACAGCTGACTTTTTTTTGTATAACCGACGAAAAATTTCTACGCTGGGAGGTCTAGAATGATATGTTGATTTCATGGTTACAGTTTGCGCACTGGTTAAAAACTTATCCTGTTTAATTCAGGTTTCATTCAAGACGCAGTTTCGTCAGGAGTATAAACACCAAAAGCGTTATGAGACATAAGTGAAACAGATGGAGATCAGTGAGACCTCAAGAATTGTTCCTAGTTATTTATTTTCCTTTACAAGCTAAGATATAAAAGGTCTCAGCAATATTGCTGGTATTATTATTATACCGACGTAAAACGCGACGAGAATATTTAATTGGAATTAGGTCAGATAATCCAAACAATATTACATTCATACCGAGTTATTAACGGACTATAAGCCGGATCCGGGATCAGTTCAGTGTGATTGTACTAATACTAACTACAGGATATTTGAACCTGTTTTCAAGACTTACTGCGCAGGAAACATGAGAGTTTATCTATACTATAATTTAAGGGAATTATTCCTATCTTATGGAGTTAAAGTTCAAATATATAAAATGCATTCAAAATTAAGAATTGTTTAAGTATATTTTCCATTTATGTTATCTCTGGACGTCATATAAAATTAAAAGCGAGATAGCGGTGAGCACAAGGCGACTAATGTTTTCCTTTTTATAAGTAAACCCATTACGTGTTTGGTGTTTTAATGTTCCTCCGTCGGATCTTTGTTGACGTACTCACGGCTACACATCAAGCTATACATTTCCAGTATAAGCTGATGTCGCATTGTGTAGGATTTCCGTACAGTGCGAGATCAGCGTGTACGTTCAAATGCACTCAAATTGTGTGAAAAGCTCGTTCGTGATCTTCAAGTTAGGCAGTTACTGCTGACACACAACCAATAACGAGTGCCCTAACGACCCTATTCTTTGCCTACCCATGAACGTCATTCATTCTAGACGACCTGATGAAAAAGAGCGCACTAAATCACTAGACCATAAATGACGGGTAGCTACGCATACATTAGGTTTAACGACAGACAGACGCACAGACAATGTGTTATTAGCGATTCATTGTCTAGCCAGGTGAATATCCTAGACGGACGGAAGTCCAGATTTCCTGTGCCATACATACGAGGTCGGTGTATGGAGATCCGTGGGGCAACGGCTTGGATCCAAACAATACCATGTATAGGGGACTCAATGCCGCTCACTACATGGCTAGACGGTTTTTTATACGCAGGAAAAAATATCAATCACAATTGCGAAGTGATGGATAAATTTTCTTTATTAGGACCGTGCATCAACTCAGTTGCATGCATGTGGGCATTTTGAGTGTGAAGCAACGACGACGTAGTCACGAAACTACGTAAATATGTTGTTCGTATTTCTTTTGTGGGATCAGTTGACGGGGTTTTTGCAGTTCCGTGCACGAGAATCAATTTGGGTCAATTGAATATGTTAAAATTGTATTTTTTTTTTCGTTTTTGACAATGTTATCTTCGGCTTTCATGATTTTAGCACCATCTTTTGAAATAATTTAAAATAAACAATATTTTTGCACAGTAACCCAATGCATTTCTTTATTTTTTCAGAACTTATGAAAGATCAAATACATACAAGTTACATGCTCCAATAGTTTGCATTAAGTTCTACTTCAAGTGGAAAATTCGCCAAGAAATTACTCTCGAATCATTTCTTGTAATTCTATACCTTACTATTAATCTGCTGCCCCCAAAGCCTTTCTAAGTCATTGGAGAGAGTCCACATAACACATTAAGTGCATACCAACGGACAAGAAAGTGACCACAGTAACCCGATCACCGCCATCGTCTGCGGCGGGCCTAGCCGGGGCAATCCCACGCGACAATGTTGCGCTTGCGCATGATCTCCACTTATTTACCCGATGATATCGCACCCACAATCTCATTCACCGATGACAATTTAATCTGACGTAATTACGTATATATTGTGGTGTGGAGAAGTGGGTAGAATGAACCAGTAATCGTGATTGCGATGGACTTCCTTCACTTCTTTTTTTTGCATTCTGGTTGATTCAAGGTTTTTAAGTCTTTTTCTGTTTAAAATAAAACAGATCTATACGTTTATAAGTGTATAAGTGAATTGTAAACTTTAGAAATAAATGAATTCAAACCGTATATATGTTTCTCGGTATATGTTACAACTTGGTATTCGTATTTCGTACAATCGATCAAGAAATCGACTGGCATGGAATCAATCAGCCTATTGTCAACAAGTGTTTACTCTATATGCAAAGAAAATAAGAATGAAGCATGAATAAGAATATTGTGGCCTAAATATAGAACAATCCACACGATTATGGTATTTTCCATCATGACACAAAATCCGGAAACACCGCCAAAAGAACACGGTCAAAATTCTACGAAAGTGGAAGAATAATGGACGGGACGCGTTTATGATTCAGATGACAGACCCACCGCATATCATAATGCGAGGCGCAATAAAATAATTTAAGATCTTCATAATATTGTGAATGTGCATAATTTAGAGTTGTTGGTTGTCTTAATATGGGCATTAAAGACAATTACGTTGGCTGCGTGCGGCTCGCGAGGCGGTGCATACGCGGCGAGCGCGGGCGCAGCGGTCCGATGCAGTTTAGATAGCCGCCGACGACGACTGACGCACTGACGTGACGGCTTCACGACACCAAGTTTTGTTGCAGTTCTCTCGGAAAACTGTTATTGTAGCATTGTTACTAACTAGTTTTTAAAGTGTCCCACTTTAAGGGGACCGAATATAGGATTCGGACAATGTAGTGGCTTGTCTTAATCATGTAGCTTTTAATTTTGTTACGGAACTAATAATATGGCACAGCAAACATCTGAATGTAGACTTATGCGACAGTAAAACATGCATCAAACTTTCTTACAGGCGTCTAATAAGAAGGAAGCCTTGTCCTAGCTTAGAAAAGTTGGTGCTACATATTTTAAAGTGGTTCCATTTAACATTATATTTAAATAATATTATAGTTGTAATGTACATTAAAATGGCGACAAATAATAAAGTAGCATACAAGATTACAGCTAAAATATTATTTGACCTACTTGAACGGAACTAAAATATTGAATACCGACAGCACTTAACTTCGTTGCAATGGAAATCAGAATATGCAGATGAGGCTAAATATGTATATTCAAGCTTTGATCAGGTATGTCATTGTCCATATCTACGCAGTTACATTACACGGTGCGGTGGTAATCGTTGACTGAATTCAATAGTGGCACAAGTCGAATTTGTGGCAATTTGAGTTAATAATGAATTCTTGTTCTAAATTAGGTACTTTATTTTATGCATTAAAGACCCAACTCGTTAGTTCATAAACTACCCGGTTGGAGGCGTAAGTGTCATTAGTGAATAAACGATAACGTTGCATCTCTTTCATGCAACATCGGCTCATCGTTAGTCGGCCGCATGTGCTCGCGGTTATCGCACGCTTAATGTTATGCAATAGTGTCACTTTTGAGTTGTGCCAGTTTTGCACAAATATCGCAGAGTTTTCTAAGTTGTGCCGGTGTATCTCCCGAATTGATAATCATGATGCCTAACAAAAATATGACTGCTGTTCCACGGTAAGTTGTCATTTATTTTGTTTTAAATAAAAATAATCGCCATTAATAAATAATATAACATAATGTCACCAAACTGTGAAAAGTGAAAACCACTCGTTTGCGTAAAACAAAATTTTAATAACTTACAGGTTGAAAATATTCCAGCTAGAAATATTATACGTAGCTAGTTGATTGTAATTTTCTATTGTTTTTCCATTATCACAAGTAAATACTTAATCCAGCAGTATGATTTTCCCCAAAGTGTAATTTATTCCTTTAAAGATTTAAATTGATAAATAATAATCTTTTAACAAGGTAGCTCCCAAAAACTGATAATGCTAATTGACATCGTGTAATATAACGCAAACACCATAATGCCGCATTATCGTGTATGTAATAATATGCCATAACTGTTCTTTTTTCAGATCTGAAGAACAAAGCCCTTATCGAAGTAAACACGCTTCATCAGTAAGTGACACAGGTGTAAAAAAATTAAGTGATGCTAGAAACACAATTGAAAACAAATGATTCTCCGGACTTGAGATTATGATTTAATGACGGATCTCTTTGGCAGAAATTGTCTGTCGAATGTAGCTGAGATTTTATGTGACTCCGCATTGACTGCATCAGATTTCGAGTTTTCGCAAAGTCAACCTGAAAGCTTGGACAAACAATCAAAAATATTTTCTTCGCAAAACGATAGACCAACGTTCTCAAGCGTCCCGGAGAGAGTAATTTTGTGCGAGGTTTGGGCATATATAGATACAGATACAATTATAAATTACCGTACAATGGATAACCAAGACCCGGTAAACGATCCAAATAACATTTCCTGTAGTCCTGGTAGTCCTTCGATATTGCTGCCAACGTCTGAATGTAGAATTGAACCTACAGAAGACGATTTGACTGACTGTGAAAGTCCTAATAAACAGCCAATGCCCCTGAATCTATCTCTCAATATTATCAATTTTACCATTTGTGACTTGAATAAGAAAAGATTGGGCACAGTTAATTGCTACGTATGGCATGAAGGCGAAGGGCACAAAGGTTCTAATGAGATAGGGTCTTGCTCACTGTATTACTTAGACACCTGTTCTGCAAGACAAGATATTGTTGGTTGCTCTAAAGATGTCGACGAAGTAGAAGTGGTATTGTATTCCGATAATTGTGGTGGTCAAGGAAAGAACAAGTTCATAATTGCAGCTTATCTATACGCTGTATCAAATCTATATAAATAAAAAGAGAAGTCCTGACTGACTGACTGACTGACTCATCAACGCCCAGCCCAAACCCTTGGACCTAGAAAGCTGAAATTTTGCACAGAGGTTCCCTTAAAACGTAGACAAGGAATAAGGAAGGATTTTTCGAAATTCAACCCCTAAGGGAGTTAAATAGGGGATAAAAGTTCCGCGCGGGCGAAGCCGCTGGCAATAGCTAGTTTTAACATAAAAAGAATAACACAAATTTTTGGTTGTTGGCCATACACAATACGAAGGAGATGTGGCCATTCACTGATTGAAAAAAATATCAAGAAAGCGTTGAAATCTAACCCAATATATCTACCATCGCAATACACTACTTTAACTTCAACAGCAAGAAAATCTGGCGAATCATTTAAGGTGCATGAATTAGATCATGGCTTCTTCTTTGACCTGAAAGATCTCGTAGACACCATTGCAACCAATTTTAATGTAAACACTGATGGGGAGAGATTTAATTTTAACGACATTTGTGTCTTACGAGTGGAAAAAGATAATCCTGGTATCTTCTCCTATAAGACTTCATACAAAGATGACATCTACAAATCAGTCAACATCAGATCTAGCAGAACTAGAAAACAATTAAGATTAATACAAGATGCGCAACTAAAGAAAGCTTACCCTGATAAGATACCCATTTCCCAAAGAAAATTTCAAGATTTGATGTCATTAGTTAATTCTAATACTATTCCACGTTGTTATGCAGATTTTTTTTCAGAACTTGAAATATGATTGATTTGGTTACAGAGAAACAAACTTTACTACACGTTTTACTCTTTATAGAACTTACGTTCTTGTCTAATATTTGATGACCTATTTTAGAGATTGTTAATTAATGTGTGATAAACTGATAACTAACTAATTTGTTGCTCGATACCTATAATTTCCTACTGGGATCTTAAGGCTGTTTTTTTTTTGTGATTTGAGAGTTTATTGAACCTAAGAAGTTTTGATAAGTTTATATTGGTAAATTTTTGTTATATTGCTAAAGTGGTTTTTATTTTTTGTTTTGTGTGTGTTTTTTAATATGTGCAGTACATAGAGTACAATAATTAAATTTCGTTTATTGATTTGTTTAAAACTGATTTTTAATACATTTTCTAGAAAATCACACAATCAAAACTATGCTAATTAATAAATATTGAGTTACTAAACATTTATGGTGGTTTTATTTATGATATTTTATTTCCATTCATGAGCACTTCTAGTTTTATTTACTACTTGGCTAATTTTTCGTGAAATTTTATTCTTGTTTTCTTATTTGTATAAGATAATTCCTGGCATTAATCAAAACAGTAAAAAAAAAAACAATACAATACTGGCACAACTCGGAGTCGTCATCTTCTGAGCCGCATATTAATCAAAATATCAAAAAGTAATACAAAATTGTTATTGTCGGCGACTGTAGTTATAATGTAGATGTATAAAAACCAAACATGAACTATATATTCCATAAAGGTACAGCAGTAAGAGCTAATTTGTGCGCGCGCACTTGTCTTCCAATATTTATTTGTGCGTTTTCTCAAATTGTTGAATTTTGTCTTATGCCACTATTGAATTCAGTCAGCGATATATGTGTAGAGTTTATGATGATCTTCACGGAAAAATATGTAGAAACAAGGATAATTTTCTCTGGAACATTCGATCTCGTACTAAAGGTAGTGCAGTCTTTTTACGACATGACCTATTTTAACAATAAAACTGATACACGCTTAAGATATGCACTGATGTACGCAGAGCAATTTAAATTAGATACCGCGGCTGTGGGAATACTTATTTTACTGGACGATGATATCTCGGGACTTATCGTGCGAAGCATCCGAGTATGTCTGGATGTGCTTATTTTACATACTCGGTGTGTCAAGGCTGGGTACGGTGCCAACAGTACCTTTGCAGACTTATTGCACTTTCATTTATGCTAAGAATCTTTATGCGTCGTGAATCAGATTCACCTTACTTAAAACATCATCGGGTCAAATAGATAATTATGTCTGAAGGGATTTGGACGCGCGGTAGCAGCGTTGATAAAATCAGTAAGATTTTGGAACAGGATACTGAGATAACAGTTTACGGTTTCGATAAGTGTGAGGATAAGGAAGAAACTGGCATGACCAGAGAAAATAAAATTTTTAGGTACGAAAATAAAAGTCAGTAAAAGCAGACGACATGACTTCAATAGTAACTTTAGAAAATTATGTTTTTTTAGAGTTTTTCATTTAAATAGGATTTTTTCTTCATGGGTTTGCATATTTCACAATTAACAAACTAAATTAGCATATTCGTATGAATTTAGTTTTGTGTTGCGTAAATAGCTAAGCCGATTGCTAATCCCTTAAACTTCGGGTTTTAAGGTATTACAAGTTGTAATAAAATACATCTAGTTATGTAATTATGCAGTCATGTAGCATCCTCCGCTAAATATGCATGAGATTTCTATTGTCCTGGCACATTTTGAATAGGAGCTGATTAGCTATTTTTTTCTATGCATCGTGGAGTGGAACATTAAGAAAATATTTTCAGTTAATAAATGTAAAAAGTGATAAGTATATTTTACTGAAAAAATAACTTTGACAAGTTACCTATTTAAAACTCTATAATATTTTGTAGCTTTTGGGATTCTTCGTGATCATAATTTTGCAAAGTTATTCATGTCAAAAATGTAGTGTCCATAGAGCTAGTTTTCATCATGACATTTTTAATCGTATCCACTCTAAGAAACTTCTCTGAGACCAGATACGAGAGACCCAAAATGACCAGAATATTTAAGGGTTAGGTTCAAATGGATGCTATGTCACAAATTAATTTATCTCTTACATCTCCCTGAGGATTCATAGGCACCTACTACCTATGTGAACTCGCAATATTCCCACGTCGTAGACAGATTGCCTACCAAGATACGCAGCACAGCCGTTCTTCTAACTTATGTACCTACCTAAACCATGATGAAACACAAGACGAACCATGTGCTCAGCTTAGAAACAGTATTTGAATATAATTACTATAACCACAAAAGCAGACGATCATGTAACATGATACAATGGATTTTGTGAAGAAATAATTGATTAGTATGTTTCCACTGATGTTTTTCTAGCTATTCCTGTCAGTACAGGACTTTGTATGGGTTCTCATGGGTAACAGGTGTATAAGAGTTTGTGCAAAGTTAAAATCTGGAACATGTTTAAGATTTTATACGGATCGGGAATGAGGGATGATATAAAGAAAGAATGACAAAGTGACGGCTACCAGGAAGATGATATAAAGATAGTTAGTGATAAAGTGGCAGCTCACAGCGGAGTGATGATATAAAGAGAGTGAATCATAAAGTGACAGGTAACCGGGGAGGGATGATATAGAGTGACTGATAAAGTGACAGCTAACAGGGTAGGGATGATATAAAGAGACTGAATGATAAAGTGGCAGCTAACAGGGGAGGGATGATATAAAGAGAGTGAATGATAAAGTGACAGCTAACCGGGGAGTGATGATATAAAGAGACTGAATCATAAAGTGACAGGTAACCGGGGAAGGATGATATAGAGTGACTGATAAAGTGACAGCTAACAGGGGAGTGATGATATAAAGACAGTGAATCATAAAGTGACAGGTAAAAGGGGAGGGATGATATAGAGTGACTGATAAAGTGACAGCTAACAGGGGAGTGATGATATAAAGAGAGTGAATCATAAAGTGACAGCTAACCGGGGAGGGATGATATAGAGTGACTGATAAAGTGACAGCTAACAGGGTAGGGATGATATAAAGAGACAGAATGATAAAGTGGCAGCTAACAGGGGAGGGATGATATAAAGAGAGTGAATCATAAAGTGACAGGTAACCGGGGAGGGATGACAAAGAGACTGAATGATAAAGTGGCAGCTAACAGGGGAGGGATGATATAAAGAGAGTGAATGTTAAAGTGACAGCTAACCGGGGAGTAATGATATAAAGAGAGTGAGTGCTAAAGTGACAGCTAACAGGGTAGGGATGATGTTAACAGAGTGAATGATAAAGGGACGTCTAACAGGGGAGAAATACATGAGTAAAAACTACATAATTTTCTTTCAAACACGATTTTTTGATATATCGCAGTAAAACATCGTTTGTTGTCATGCATTATTTTTGTCACTGATAAAGTGACAGCTAACAGGGTAGGGATGATATAAAGAGACTGAATGATAAAGTGGCAGCTAACAGGGGAGAGATGATATTAAAGAGAGTGAATGATAAAGTGGCAGCTAACAGGGGAGGGATGATATAAAGAGACTGAATGATAAAGTGACAGCTAACCGGGGAGTGATGATATCAAGAGAGTGAATGCTAAAGTGACAGCTAACAGGGTAGGGATGATGTTAACAGAGTGAATGATAAAGGGACGTCTAACAGGGGAGAAATGGATGAGTAAAAAAACTACATAATTTTCTTTCAAACACGATTTTTTTATATATCGCGGTAAAACATCGTTTGTTGTCATGCATTATTTTTATCACTGATAAAGTGACAGCTAACAGGGTAGGGATGATATAGACTGAATGATAAAGTGACAGCTAACAGGGGAGAGATGATATAAAGAGAGTGAATGATAAAGTGGCAGCTAACAGGGGAGGGATGATATAAAGAGACTGAATGATAAAGTGGCAGCTAACAGGGGAGGGATGATATAAAGAGAGTGAATAATAAAGTGACAGCTAACCGGGGAGTGATGATATCAAGAGAGTGAATGCTAAAGTGACAGCTAACAGGGTAGGGATGATGTTAACAGAGTGAATGATAAAGGGACGTCTAACAGGGGAGAAATGGATGAGTAAAAAAACTACATAATTTTCTTTCAAACACGATTTTTTTATATATCGCGGTAAAACATCGTTTGTTGTCATTCATTCATTTTCAAATCAAATCATTTATTTGCATAATACAGGTTCAGGTTCGCTGTCATCGCCGCAAAGGGACAAATGTGTTGCAAGCTTTATTGCACTTCATAAAAATGCAATAAATCTTCCCTAAGTATTACGTGCAACTGTCGCTTATAATGCAATGTGCACATATATTCAAAAGAGTACTAGTTTCAATGTCAAGTAAATAAACAAGTCTCCCATAGTTGCCGTTCGTGTAGTTTCCACATCTGCATACGAATTGCGGGACCTCTGCTTATGAGCGCATTGCACACGAATGCGCCGCCAGTGACGGACATGCAAATACTGCACACCCACTGATTACACCCGCGCCCCCACATATGCATACTTTTAACCAGACGGACACCTTCACCGCATGAATTTGATGAAGCGCAATGAACCTTCATAGCAGTACGCAACGAATCGAAACCGCACTGTCTCATACTTTGCGTCAACTCCAATTGTCTCAAAGTACACCTTTTTTAAATACCAACATGTGCTACATGACACCTCGAAATGTAAGGACACGCTCGTAAAAAATATTCTGTTGCAAAATAAAAAAGCTAGATAGGCTCTAAAAGATCCGTGGTTCATTCGTGCCGTGTATCGTTATGTTTTCACATTTAAGAATACAATCGTATTGATAAAGACAACCGTAAAGTTTCGATTTAAGTGCCTCGAGCCTACATTCAGCTCATTTCGGACGGCGGCCTTCGTCCGCTTACGAGTGGCGAACGTGCTAAAAGGCGTACTAAATAGGTCCCTACCGAGTAGCCACACATTTAAAAATGTAAAATACATTCGTACTAAAACGATAATGGAATCTGATCTGATAATGTTTCGATTTTACGCGTCGCATAAGAAATCCGAAGGCGACATAATAGACTGTACGCATATGAATATCTGCAAGGCATGGAAATTATTTTCTTCGGTTATGTACGCGCTGCTGTCATTGTTAATTCTAACTTAAACGAGCCCACGGGCCACGGCGGGCGTCGCGACTCCTGGCCCACTATGGCTAGAATAGGATATCAGCTTATGCTTGTTTACGACCGACTTATTGAGTCGCTGTACTTATTTCCTTGGACTCAAAATCGTCTAATTTAGAGATGATAATATTATATTGAGCTCCAGGGCTTAAGTTAACCTGTGCTGTATGCAGGGTGGTTGACCTGTGGTAATGAAATAAAATTAGTTTGTAAACGATACGTACTAATTAAACAGTGCAGTGGTTGTGTAGTGTGCAAGCAAGCAGTGGGTGTGTCGGCGAACGCGGCCAATTTGCATTGTGTCTGGAGTGTGGCGAGCTGTCGGACCTCCCCCCTCACCACGTCAACGTAAGGCTCCTTGTATTTTAATTAATTTCGATTTTAAATTTCGATGAACGCGAGAGCTCAATTAATCTTCAATTAAATTGAAGTTAACCCTATATAATGACCGTCGGGAATCCCAGGCTGATTCCCGGCCACCGTAGGCTTGGGCTTGCGGACGGCGAGTAATGGGTAGCTCGCTGTCCGGAAAGGACCAAGCCCACGTCGACGGCGCGTTGTGTTCCACGCGCGCCTCAAAGAGATGTCAGCACAAACTGATGGGGACCGCAAGGGCAGATGCCTGCCAGGGGTGCGGGTTGTTCGAAAGAGATACCGCCGCCCCTGGCACACAGGCTACTGAGGGAACACGGGTGGGTATTAGTCAGTAAAAGTCTGACACGCCCTCTTGCTCCACCCAGAGCGGGAGAAGTTATTTGATGATATCCCATCCACAAAAAAACCTTATATAATGACGCGTCAGTTTACGAAAATTTTATTTTTTGTACAGTCCCACAGCAATTTAAATTGATTATTAATGTAAGGACAGCCAATTACACAGTGATTATGGTAAATAATTTTAGTGTTTTCGAGAACTGTTTAAATAAATACGACGGTTGGGATTGTAGTGGGTTGAATAGTGGAGTTATTTCGAGCCTTGAAGCGTGGTCAATTTTAGTTGTGTTCGTTATTAAAGCATGTTTGACAGGTGAATTATAGTATCCTATTAAAGTGTACCTACAAACAATGTGCAGCACGAGGTAGATAGTAGTGCGCGTGTAAAAGATTGCGCGCGCCGAGCGGGGCCGGGGCGATTTGTAATATGCCACAGAACGGCTACGAGCTACATTGTTGCAAAGTTTGCGAGTGCAAGCTATTAGTGTAGTGCATTATCCGAGCTAAATCCCGGCCCTGCTGCTAATTCTATACATTGCACGTTTTTGTGTGCACAATTTTATACGCGTTTACTGCAAGTATTGCATGTCAGATTGACATTGAAGGCTGAATTTTAAAAGAGCGCTATTCGTATATTCGCGGACGTTTTTCAAACGAAACCAAGAAGACTACGATTTACTCATATGTTTTCTAGTAGTTCTGACGACGACTGTAGACTGAGGCATTTAACACTTTGTCGCTAGCACTAAATATGCATTATGAATTTTGGTTCACATAACAGTTCTAAAAGCTATACAGCGTATGTGCAGAAATATTTATTGCAGGATTCGCAGGCAGTTAGAGCCAGAGCTCACTTTATTGGCGATGACAGGACTATGGACCTGATAGCAGATAAATAGATACAATGAATACTTCAGCACTATAATGAGGCTGTCGCGACTCTGCCGATAAATCACTGCATCTCGTGACGTGGGTGTCGAAGTTTACAACGCAATTGAGGTATTACTAAGATAGGGTTTGGAGGTACAAGCAGTTTTACTAAAGGGCACGTGTTCCCTAGTAACAATGGGTTAACATGGGGTTAGATGTGCAGCTGCTCCATGTCTGGTATAAGCTGCAACTGATTGGACTGGAAGCCGACCACAACTTGTTTGGGAAAGGGTCATAAGTAGATGGTGATGTTCAGCGAATAGTGTACACTGAAACGGACCAAAATGCCAACAGAAAGACAGTTTTGTCAAATAGAACAATCAACAGTAATCTACGGTTCGGATAACATCGTTAACAAAGACAGTAGAACTATTCATCGAAAACATGAGCTCTGGTGTAGCAATGTCCATTCTACTAGTTCTTAAAGCTGCGTATAAGACTTTATATGACATAATGCAATGAGAATAAGAGAAAGACCGAGAAAGAAACAAACTCATGGAAAAACAAAATTTTGAGACAGTAGATACTGGTTCTATAGTGAATGATGTTTTAATCAACTGTGGGTAAAATTACAAACTGCATAATGCCATTCGTATCTGCTTATCTTCTATTCATACTTTCAACTGTCTCGACTCCAAGTGACGGAAATGCAACGAATATTAACATTGTATGAAGATTGAGGGCAGACTCTGATCCCAAGTCACTTGTAAAGGCTGTAATGCTTTTATTCCCCGAGGTATGACAACTCTCCTGATTATACCACAGTATTGTCATTTAAATGTCCACGGGATAAATGAGGTCTGAGCGCAACATTGTCGAAGTCAGCGAAATATTTCGCTTGATTTATGGAGACTAGAGGCGTAATATGGAATTTGACTGTGGTAACACTTTTGCTATTTTTGAATAACGATTTTTATACTAGGCAGTAGAATTTAATATAATGTTTAAAGCTTCAGTGGGTAACACAGCGTTGATTGAATCAGGATACAAGGTTGGCGACTGATTGGCTCAAATAGATAGATCCCTATCAATAAATAAAAATTGATCAAGGTGGTTGTGTACGCGTCGATGCTTCAATTTTAGATAAAGCAATTGGAATTAAACTATTTTTTTAGAGATCCGAGGCGGAAACTTAAAAACTGGCTCATCCAAAATTGCATCATTCTTAGTGTAACAATTCGATAACATGCGTCAAAAATAATTCCCCTAAAGTAAATACGAATGTAATTATGTTGCGTTCGTTGCGAACATCAGCAAATAGAACCACAGTCAGACCGTACTGTACCACGTAATGAGCATGTATGGACGGTGGAACAGCTGACATGTGGCTGACAGATGAGGATAATTTGCATGTATTGTAGAGCCACGTCCTCTAGCAAGTTTTGCAAAGTTTCAAAGTTGGAGAGGAAAACATTGTAGTAGGTGATATGCCATAGAAATATGTATGTTACAATGAAAATGATGAGGGTCTAAATAGTTTTTTTAAAGATCTCACTGATTTATTTGTTGTAGAAGTTGCCAGATAAGTATCTATTGTTTATGAGATTTTGAATGTGCAAACAAATGTACTGCAGTGATTTCTCACGCTTCTTACTGAGAAAATAGCAGTAAGACATACCAACTGAGATATACGTATGTCTCATCGATAAACAGCGAATCTGACAATGCACCTGCGCGGTGTCCATCCTGTGCGTTGTACACGGTTTCTAATATAGACTTAGTACAGGAAGATATGCGAGTGATCTACAGCTTCACAATAAAACATTCTCCTCGAATACAATATGAAGGCCACAATTACCACTTGGACCTCACATCCGCCGTGCCAGATTGATGTTAACATTTACTCAAACTTTATCTTTTCATTTTTGGGCCTTTCCGACCGGTTGAGGCGGTTTCAGTAAAAGTAAAAAAGGGTAGATTTTTAAGACATCGCATTTTTTGGAGTCCCAAAATAAAGTTTATTGTCAGCGTGCGTGGGTTGCGGCCCTTTATTTTGGAAAAAAGAGTTCTCTTTCCGATTTGAACATCCACTTTTCATATTAAGCTGAGCATATTGGACAGCACTGGCCTGCAACATTGTATAAAGTTATTCGTACAATGTATCAGAGTATATTAATGGTACTCGATTTAACTAATTTGAATAATTTTTCATTCAAGTGCAATTTATTGATATTAAAATATTCATTGGGGTTACTGTTTGTTGTCGTTCGTATTCTTAATTTGTGATTATTAATAATGCTTAATGAATTCCGATTGCCTTTTTAAAATTTTATTCCGCCGTTGCGACGGACCAAGAAATATAAATGTATTCTGCTCGTCGTACTGTTCTTACTACTTTGATGGTCTTATTTAAGTTGCTAGTGTTTTATTTAAAGTTAAATCTAAATGCTAGCTAGCTACGCTGCTAATTGCTTAATCAGCCTATAACGTTCCCACTGCTGGGACTCAGACTCAGACTCCTTTTAGTGGGAAGGAGTGGGCTATAATCTACCACGCAGGCTCAGTGCGGGTTGGTAGATGTCACATGTCTTCGTTTTTTTTTTGTTTTGGGACATACCGGCTTCGTCACCGCGTTTTCTTTCAATTGAGGCTGCTAATTGCGGTCTATCTACTGCGTTGTCAGCTGCGCTGGTCTGGACATGTTGTGAGAATGCCTAATCTCGTTTTTTGATCTCAAGGACGGCAAGAGAATAAAAGCGGCAAGATCCTTAGATACAAAGACGTTCAGAAAAGACATTGAAAAGATGCGAAATAGATCCCTCTCGTTGGGACTTTGGGAGCAATTGGCAAAGGATAGACCTGTTTGGAAGCGTTTTGTAATGCAAAGTGTGTATGACTGAAGACCAGCGGACGAGATAGCGTAGCGTGGAACGCCCTCCAGCTAAATGGACCGACGCCCTAAAAAAAGTGGCGGAAGGCGGAAGTCAAGGTGTTGTGGCGTAGCCTATGTCTAGCAGTGGACTGCGATAGGCTGCGTTGATTGTTTCGACGAGAGATACCGACATGACACGCGGACACATCAAGAATAAACCACCCTCAAACATATAACATCATTACTGCAATGGCATTCTAACGTGTCCGCACTACACGTACCTTTACAGTCAAGATAGGTTACGTTAGCCACCCACACACACACACGCAAACGCACACACTCGCGCACACGCTCGTATTCTATAGTTGTAGGAAACAAAAACAGTCACCATAGCCGAAATCGGCATGGGATGTAGGTAATGCTAGATGGGCCGACAAATAAAATCTATCAGCAACATATTTAGTCAGAGTTATATATGACGATGAACTCTATTATGGTGAAACAACTCTTCACTCTCTTCTCACTCTTTCCTTTTAAGATATCTCTGTTATCTACGATCAGATTATGCTTGTCTTATCAGATCTTCGGAAGCCTTCCCTCAGCTACAAATTAACATAACTTCCTTAAAACGGCTATAAATTATAGTCTTGGAACACATTTTCATTTACTTCCATCTTTGTCACAACTGGATGTGGTAAACAGTAATATTTTCCATCGTTTTACTGTTTCCAATTTAACTAAAACATTGTCACCAAAGATTTCTTATTGAATAATGTCGTAACTTCACTACCTTATGTTTAGAGCTTTTGGCTTGCCGACATCCACAGTCCACATGGCAACGACAGTAGCAACAAATTGTTATTACTACATACTAGTATATCTAAGACCCCTCGCCCACGGCGACTTTTTGTAGCGATGCTGTTGCGCGTTTAGTAAAAGCGCTTCTGCATCGCTACTATCGTACGTCAGTCGCGTTTGCAACGTGCAACAGAAACGATGCAAACGCGCGGCGGTATCGAAATATCGATACAGCCGAAAGAAGAAAGGAGATCGCTACTGCATCGCTATAAAAAGTTGCCGTGAGCGAGGCCTCTAAGGGCTGCTTGCACTGCAATCACTAGGTAAATTAGTTTTGCACTTAACATATTATGCCTACTATGTTTAGTGCTAAACGCTTAAATATCTCTGTTATCTTCAAACAATTGGCAGAAAGAAAACAATGTTTTAAAAGCATTTAGCTTTAAACGCATTTAAAACTTCATACTGTCTCGGTCTTCTTCAAACGAGTCGCAGAAACAGAACGGTGTTTTAAATACGTTTAGCGCTATTCACATTTACTGATTTGAAGTGCAAGCAGCGCGGTAATTGCGTAACACACGAACAGTAGGAGCAACCATAATTTTAGCAGTTCAACAACATTAATTGCGTTATTTACGTTGTTGAGCAGACCAATTTTTCTAACATTTATAGCAATGCATTAGCAATATCATTCGGATTGTGTTTTGTACAGTGTGATGCAATTAGGATGGTAGCCTACATATACAGTATGTAAACTGTTCATCCTCGTATGCATGGCAAGAAAAGTTGCGCAACATTTCATCATCATCATCATTTCAGCCAAAAGACGTCCACTGCTGGACATAAGCTTCCCCCAAGCTCCGCCACTTCGACCGGTTCTATGCTTTCCGCATCCAGCGGATTCCTGCGGACCTCACAAGGTCATCTGTCCATCTTGTGGGAGAATTGCGCAACATTGTTGCAGCAACATTAACTCCGAGTTGCTTAGAGCATGCTGCACAGACACTATACATATTATAAAAACTTTTTAATAAAAAAATTTAACCGCCGAAAAACCGAAAAGTTAAAAATAAAAAACTAGCTTTGTCCAACCCCAATAACTAAGTTCGGAAGGCGGTGACATATAATTAAATACATATCCAATGTCACCGACTTCCGAACTTAGTTATTGGGGTTTTAGACTTTTCGGTTTTTCGGCGGTTAAATTTTTTTATTAAAAAGTTTTTATTTTATAATTTTTTGTGGCTATAATCTACTAATTACTACATGCTTAATTTTTGATTTAATACACAACTCAGTATTAAAATCTGTGAGTAAACAATCAATCATCCCCTGTTTTCTTACCCTTAGGGTTGGAATTTTTCTTCGAATTTTTTATGGGACCAACTTCGACAACCTTTCCAATAAAAAAAGAATTATCAAAATCGGACTACTCTGGAAAAAGTTATGCGTGGTCATACATAAAAAAAAAAAAAAAAAAAAACGTATATACGCGTCGAATTGAGTAACCTCCTCCGTTTTTTCGTCGGTTCAAAAAGATAAAGACAAAATATTTTTATTTGTCAAACATGCGTATACATACAAATCGAGCATGCAAGATCTTAAATATATAGGTAAAAAGTCCGTACATGTTTTGCCTGACGAGGCGTACAATTTTCTTATAACATACAAATTACGAGTAATTTAAAAGACTGAACACTGGTTCACTATAATTCATAATTACATTCTATGAGAATAATAATCATCTATGTAGAAACAATAATATAAAATTCAAATAAATGTCAAAAAGTATCTGTCAAAAAGTTATTAATATTGTAATAGCATTTGTCTATTAATATACTTCGAATCTTGTTTTTAAATTCATTTGTTGTCATAGCCCTATAAGACTGTGGTATTTTGTTGTATATTTTCGGGGCCATACAGAAAAAGCTTTGCTTTAAGCTTTATTAAAAGCTTTTATTGTGCAGTGCTGTCAGTTACATGTGCCTAGCAACAACCAAACATGTTGCTGCATCTGTTACGTTAGTACCATGAATACGAGGCTTTAGAAAACTGATACTTTGGTATGCTAAGGTATTCGAAAGATAACAAATGTTTTTGCAGCTAATAGAACTATAAGAAATTGTATTAGAATTCCAAGTTATTCGACGTTTATTTTCTTCAAGACCTCTTGCGCAGATACCTAAGTGGTTCAATCAATTGGCTGGGCGCCAGGAATGTCCGAGGTACTCCAAGTTTCTAAACTACCGCATTAGGATTGAATTCCGGAGTGTGAATGTGAGTATACGAAGGAGATCAAGGAGATTTTGACTTAAGGGTTCCCGCAGACAAGCACGCCGCGACAATGCGACGCGATTCTGGTAGAAAAAAATCTATGACGTTTTCATAGAAATGGTTCTAGAGACTCGTCGCGCCTGTTTGCAGGGCACTTAAACTTCTACGCCACATAGGGTATTAGGATTTCTTTGGTAGTCAATTTGTAGTTTCCTACTAATTTTCATTTATCGCATTTCACAACATCTAGTTGCTCAGGTGGAAACTTAAAATATATTGAGATCTTATTGGACCCATAAGGCATAGTATTCGGAGAGACAAAGCTTTGAAACCCTAACGAATTAGTCTCTACATACCTTTGTTTTTTAATTTATTTAACCAAATAACAACCTATATCTAATGTCATGTATTTTCTCAGTTCACAGGGGAGAATGAAAGAAAACATCGTGTTTCACAGACCCTAAGTAAAATGGAACAAGGTCAGGAAGAGCTTACGTAAATTGTCAAATGAATTTAAACCGAGAATGCAAGAGTATGAACCAATGAGAACTATGCGGAAATGTAAACGTCTGCTAAAGAAGCTAATTTCAAGACCTCTTATGGAGAGTAGACCATTCACTCACAATTGGCTATAAGAGCATACAAACGAAAGTCATCGTGAATGCACCCTGGTTATATCGGTACTACCTACCTACTCCAACTTTTTAAACAAATTAGTCCGGCAGTGCGAAGACACGAAGGCACTTCTCATATTGACACACCACTTGGTGCACCGCAAGGCGACGAAGCGTCCGTGGACACATATGCAAACTCATCAAGGACATGCCAATATGCACGAGTGAGGCGATGCGCGCTGACGCGACCAAACGGACATCAATTTCAATATTACCTTAGCAAACGTACTAACTTGGGTTGGGAAGTTCTTTTAGAATGGACCTTTGTCTGCGACGACGTATGTGAATCCATCATGCAGATATAAGAGAATTGCAAGACTGCAATTTTGATAAATATAAAACGAAATATGGTTAGTGCATAGTGATTTATGATCCGCTAAACTGCAATAGTAAATGCTACGTTACACACAACTACAGCCCATAGCATTTACTCTTCGCAAATTTATTAGATTTAAATGTGTAAAATGTGTTAGTCCTCTAAATTACAGTACATTGTCATATATCACGTAGGGGAATCAGCTCTAAAATAAATCATAAAACATTATTATGTTACTTAATAATACTTGCACAAACCGCAAACCTACACTTAAGATTAGATTGAAAAAGACTGCCATTTAATTTCGCATCACCGTCCACAGCTTGTAATCATCGGCGGGGAAATCTATAATCTAGGTAATTATGATATTCTATATAAATTGCTCGTATGCAATATTATACGGCTAATCACCGGCGGCTCATTGGGTACATAATATACGACGTGTGGTTACAGCCCATGCAACAATGTAAGGCTTGGGTAGAGGGGGCGGGGGGGGCGAGTTGCAGACGGAGAGACGGCCCACGGCAGACACCCGACAAATGACTAAATTGCCTCGGAACCAATAACGGTAAGATATTTTATGTGAGATAGTGTTACGTGTCGGGTGACCATGGTTTGTAAATGTATGGCTTGGCTTGTTGATGTTTAGGAAATGCAGCCTGAAAATTCAGACGCTTCTTTTATTGCGGAATACTCAACGCTTTGCGGTGGGTGCTCTAAGTTAGCGCGCGAAATTCATATTTTCTTGCGTTTTTTGCAGTTTGCAGGTCAGCAGGTTGTATGTTTAAATCATTGATAATGTTAATTATAGTTCTGAAAAGCCATATAGTTTATGGTCTCGAGTCTTATTTAGGCTACCTATCCACCTTAAGGTGTCGTCAAATAAGTTTTGCGAACAACGCTGCATTACAGACCTCGCTATTGCTAAAGTTCACAAAGACTTTTTGCCCAATTTCTGTTACTAGCACTGAATACAATTTTGTAACACTTCAATGGGAACTTTATCTTTGTTGAACCATGTGAGAGCTGCCCGCCTGGGCACGCGTTACCGTGGCCGACTTGGAAATCTCGAAATAGACTTCGGACCCAAGTTGGTCGGAGAAAAGACAATCTCCAAAGATGGGGGTTTACGCACGGCTTAGGTCTCAAGTGCGTATACGGCACCGCCCCACAGACAATGGCCCACCTTCCACCCTGCGTCGCATGCCCTGTGCACTTGATGACCTGATGACTGCGTCAGTGAGCGGAGTTCGAGCAGTTGAATTTTGGGCCAAAGATGTTTGATCTTTTGCCATCGATACGCTAAGAAGAATGGGAACTTTCCAATGAAGGTTTTCAGTCAAAATAAATGAAGGAATAATAAGGACTTCTCTCAAAACTGTTGATCATAGCGACAGTAGCTGTGTAGCAACGCGACTGTCAGCGATTTCATCATGTAGGCGGTTTCTATTTACAATTAACTGTGATGTCCTCTTTACATAAGTCCCTTTCATAATTATATTCAAGGTATACAATTACTGTTCTATTGTTATGGCATAGTTGTAGCTATTTAATACGTCGATTAAGTACAAGACGAGGAGTTTCACTTAGGTAGGTACTGGTTTTGTTCGGCTAGAATACATTTCTGCCCTGCTAATTGTAAATACAGCGCTTGCAAAAAAGCGGTTTTCGAGAAAAACGCGGAAATCTAAAAGTAAAATTTACATGCAATTATTGTGAATATCGTTTCAAAAATCATACTTCCAGTACCCAAATATTAATATTTTTCCCATTTAGGTTGGCCTCTAAGGATTCCATTGCTGTGAAAACCCAAAAGTGTCGATTACTGCAGATACATTTAGCAGGGCAGATTTTAGGGTACAGTACACGCTTTCGAATTTATTTAAGACTAGCTGTTGCCCGCGTCTACATCTGCGACCCAGGATAAAAATTGGGCTATGTCTTTCTCCAGGTCCCCGGCTATCTACCTGTCAAAGTCTGCTCTGCAACGTAGATAGATTTCACAATGAATTTTGTTGAACTGTCAAAAAATTCATTGTGAAATCCGCCGTTCCTACTGTTAGTGTTACATAAGGCCCTACCCTATAGCAAAACAATGCTCGAGTCATGTGTTACAATAATTAATTAATGATACACACGCTTAGCAAATAGCGCCTTATCCGAAAACGAGCCTTCACAATTCTTCGATTGTCAGACGTTTCATACGGATTACATCGCTTATAAAATGCCTTATTATTCGTACAAAATAGTCATGTATTCGAATTATTTAAAAAACGGAAAAATATAAAGGACTGCATTGTATTATATTCAAGTTAGTGTGAACGTCGACGAATGCAAAGGGCCTTATTACGGAGGTCCTTGTATAAATGATTGATGACATACGCCTCCTACCTACAGACGTAGTTAGGTATTGAAGGCACACAAATAATGAGTCATAAAGACATCTGGGTTCTAGAAGGCAGATTCGCCTGAGAATTTATGTTTAAAGGTTTGGGAATCCAAATTTTCGGCACGTTGGGCGTTTTTTATATAATTTGGAGAGCGAAAATTAAGTATTCACGACACAGCGGCAGTATTGCCAATAGCAATCACATGAAAAGCTTTTTCTTCACACATCCTACTATTGTTATAAATATGAAAGGTTGTTTGGATGGTTGTTTCAATTACACGCAAAACTGACGAAAATATTTCCATGAAATTTGGCACACAGTTTTTAACCTGGAATAACACATAGGATACTTTTTATCCGGGTAGTACGTTCCGTGGGATAATTTCCAACCTCCACTCGAGCTAAGCCGCTCTCAAAAGCTAGACTTACAATAAATTGTCAGAAAAACAGTAAAAAGTTTAGAAAAATATATTTTATAACCTTAGGGCCTGTACACCCCCCCCCCCCCCCCCCGAGTGGGTTCTCGCATTGTCGTTGCGGGGGGGCTCAGTAACCGTGGATTCCAGCCACGGTGAAGCCAAGAGGAACCCAAAGGTGGGGCCGCTCGTCAGGGCTTTTGCCTTCAAGCCATTGACGTAGCGGCCACAAAGTAGGTTGCGGTGAGGTGCACCGCAACTGAGGTGGGCCGCGATGTCGAATGGGAGGCATCGCGGCTGAGGGTTACGGGCTGCGGTAGAGGAGGAGTGCCGGTGCTTCTGAGCAGCGCTCTTCCCTTCCGTGGCCTGGACGGGGCCGCCACCGTTTGATGGCGGACGCGGTGGGGCCGCAGGGGAAGAGGAGTGTCGGTATAACGTTAGCCGCTCTCCCTATCCCCTGCGGCCGAAAAGTGGTAGACGACGGTCAAAGATGTCAGCAACCACTGGTGGGGTCCGCAAGGGCCGATGCCTGCCAGGGGTGCGGGTTTGTTCGAAAGAGATACCACAGCCCCTGGCATACGGGCTACTGAGGGAACACGGGTGGGTTTTAGTCAGTAAAAGTCTGACACGCCCTCCTGCTCTACTCAGCAGGAGAAGTCATTTGATGATTTCCCAACCAAAAAAAAAAAAAAAGTGCCTGTGCGCACCACGTTTTTTAAACGCGCCGTTGACGCGCGTTTTAAGAAACGTGCGTCGACGGCGCGTTTTTATCCTACAGAAAGGTCTGACTCGCGTGCGTATCGCGCCTGTATCACTCAAAACGCGCGTCAACGGCGCGTTTAAAAAACGTGGTGTGCACAGGCCCTTAGGTTTAGAAAAACAATAAAAAATAAGAAATAAGCATCACCTCTGTACCTATTTTTCTGTTCTAATCTTCTTGTCTGTTTATTTAGTGTGTACATAAATGGTTAAATAAATAAAAAGTAAAAAAAAAGAAATACGACCTTAGGTTTAGCGATCAGCCGCCTTAAATGAGTGTAAATTAATCAGTTGCATAATCCTATAAGCACAAATTCGCACTAGTTCGTACGAATCGTGGTTACTCGCACATCACACCGTCCGCGGCAGGAGTGATCCGTGACACGCGGCACTTACACCGATCGTTTATTTGCGTTAAATAGCCCTGCCCTTGTGACGTCTAAATGCACCAATAATTGCATCGCGACTACACGCGGTGATGTCTGAGACGCCCTAATAAGGCACCGCATACATTAGTAATGTTTGCATCGGAATATGCGTAAATTAGCTTCAGGATAAGCTAGGCGTAGACTTATTTTATGTATTTTAGATTCGCGTTTTAATTGGGTTTGGGAAATAATCCTGTAGGCGCCATGTGACAGGTATGTTGCCCAGACTGACTAGATCTTGGTTCCCATGGAAACGACATAATATTATCGATAGGCTTGGCCACTTGTCTTCACCTCGACGCGCGGTCAATTAATGAAAATCCATTCTAAAATTTTGTTGATGAAATTTATCGACTCTTAGAAATTTGCGCGCCATTACCTTCCACAACTATGGTTTTCACTGACACATTTACAAGATATATCTATACTCCTATACTAATATAGGGTATTTTCCAATTTATTAAAAACTATTTTATATTGAAACGATTTAAATCAAACATATTTTTCGTTGTAAATTTGATTTTAATAGTTTTTAACTGAGGAAATGGATCTAAATCAATTTGTTTTTATTTTCTGTTAAATATCTCGTCCCAATCTTCAAATTAAAACAGTTTTTAATAAATTAGAAAATACCATATTGTATAGAGGTAAAATTTGTTTGTATGTAAGGGGTAATCTCCGAAACAGCTGGACTGAATTTAATGAAATTTGGTATGGGGATACTTTGTACCGAAGGACATGGCTACTTTTTTGCGACATACAAAGCGGGCGATGCCGTGGGGAGAAGCTAATCGTCTGATATATTCGCATAACGTTATCCTACGCTCAGCTTCACAGGCGAATTGATTACCAAAATCATGATCAAGCATTAAAAAGTTGGCTGAAAAATCGTGAGCATCGTCTTGTATCCAAGTACATATAGGTGCATATAAGTTATATAGCACAGAACGTAAACGTCACAGTGTGCACAAGTTAATGGCAGGCCATCACTTCGGCTCTAATGCGTTGCGCTTGCGACGCAAAATAAAACAAGTGCGCAAATTGTTTTAAATGGGCAGGTAGGCTCACGCCCGCCTGACCTACAGACGGGGCTTATTGCCAAAAACGAGGAAAAAAAGCGTTTTTAGAGTACCGTATGGAATATTGGAAAATATTGTGGAATATGAATATTTTTGGGGAAATAAATTAGAAGAAAATTATATTACTGGCAATACTTATCTTTTCCCTTTTTATTCTTAATGAACATTTGTGCAACAGTAGAAGTTACCATTTTGTGACAAAAAAATGAAATTATGTTTTGGATATCCTAATTTATCATCAGTATTTAAGCACTGATGATAAATTAGGATATCAAAAACATAATTTCAAATTTTTGTCACAAAATGGTAACTGAAACCGACATGCAATTTAGTAGACATTAAGGATTTTATTTTTAACTCAATTGGTAATTTGCGGTAAAAATTAAGGTGTCCATTACTATAAAAATGAATTGGCTACATTTTTGATTCGCATATTATATTGTTATTATTCCCGTGCGACGTTGAGTACCTGATAAATATTATTAAAAAACTGCATTTTATAAAATGAATGGAGTCACAAAAACAAGGTACTAAATTTTTTATGACCACAATGTCTCTGCTTAGGATGTAATAAAACAGAAATGACGTAACCTTTTTTGACACTTTAAATTGTCGAACGAACAACAAAAGAAAAAAATACTACATTTAAATCATCAATGAATAAAACGAGTACTAATTTACAAGGTTCTAACTAACGCCGCCTAATCTTGTCATTTCTGTGACTATTTCACAAATGTTTACCAAAAAATATTTGTTTAGTACGACTTACGTAGCGACGCACGCTTTACTTGTGGTTACCAAGTGTACAAACACGCTGTGAATGTGCGCGTAAGCGCAGGAGCTGTCGGTACCGTCCGTCCGAGACAGTGGCGAAGTCGGAAGTGTGTGTGTGTTTGTGTGTTATGTGCTCACGCTACTCGTGTTCACGCACACATTCAGTGTGATTGTACACTTGGTTAGGGTTACCACGAGTAAAGCGCGCGTCGCTTTCTGAGATAAAATACTGTGACTGTGTAACTCTCTTTCTTAGCCTCGATGAGTCAGTTTTACGGACGGGTACCGTAAAATATTAATATGTCGTTAAATCCGACTCGCACCTGACCGCAGTCTTCAGGTTTTACGATTCCGTAGCAAGAGCAAGGTTAAAGATATTATTTGGTCTGGACTAATTAGTCACGTCAAAACGAAATGGAGTTATAATTCATTTTGCATTCTCAGATAATGGATCGTTTCATTTTTTTCTCTAGACCTTTACAACCGATATTCTTTGGTAATATTAGTTTTGACCTACTCGCATTCTTTGGGATGTTTACATTTTGATTTTCCTCGTTCGTTATAGTACTTTTGTGTGCTATGGACGGTAGTGTCATTATAATGTTAAAGCGCATAAAACACTATTCAATTTGTAGGAAGTCGAATTAGGAAATCAAAAGGCTGTTTGTGTACGTGAGATATTTTTTTTGTAAACGCACCCACATTTCAGGAGAAATTCCTAGTGGGGCAACGTATTAAAAAAAAAATGATGTAATCGAAGTAATAACAACTAGATTCCGATTTTGTACGATTGGAAGGTCCCGACCGCACTACTTTAAATTGTCCAGGGTCAGAACTTTATTTGCTATGAATGTAGGTACAGGTATAAGATGTAAATACATTAATGACATCGGCTACAGTCTACCTTACGGCGTGCAAATTATTAGGTACATAAATTAAACTATTAATACAAATTAAATAATGTCAACAAAAAATAAATAAACAGAAATTAAAGTGAAGCTATCCTATCTTTCAAGTTGGATGAAACTGCACACGGTGTACAAATTTGATTAAAATCGGTTAAGTAGTTTAGCAGTAATAATAATATAAATACGACGCCATCTGCCGGATACCTGTGCAACTTAGATGCTAAACCGCCATCTCTTAGGAATTTATTAACTAACCGATAAATACACACTAATGTCGTATAGTAAACATTTAATTGCAATAATAAATATTGAGATCAATAATTAAGATAAAAACTATTCTATCTTTTAAGTTGGACCATACTATAAATGGTTACAAAATTTTATCGAAATCCGTTCAGTAGTTTCGGAGTTTATCGCGAACATACATCGTGACACGAATTTTTTATATATATATAGATTATAAAGAGGTAAATCTATAATTAGGTATACTTAATACTCAATGATAATAATATACAGAGGTAAAGTTTGTGAGGTTGTACGGGGTAATCTCTGGTTCTACTGAAAAGATTTCAAAAACTCTTTTACCAATAGAAAACCACGTTATTTGTGAGTGTCATAAGCTATATATTAACCCGAAAAATGAAAAGACTTTTTCGTGGTAGTCGGATTTGCAAAGTATGTCGGCAAAAACCGGTCGAACGAAAACGTTTCTTATAAACGCTGCCTTAACGATGAGAGATATATGATTCGAGTTCTAGAGGAAATTTGTAGAGCTTGATAATGCCCACAAAAAAGTCAGCGACAGCATAAAAAATAAATAAAAATATGAATTCTTATCAAAATAAGTTAATTTATCATTTCAAGTGTTTAAAACAAAATACCTTTACTCCATTTAGACGGTTTTTTTCATATAAAACACATCAATCTATTTAGAAATTAAGTTCTCAGTACTAACCGAACCACACTCATAATTTCATCACAAGTAAAAATGTTTACCAACCAACGAAGTGTGCATGGGTTAGCTAGTAGTCGAAAAATCAAACAGCTTCTATCTAATCTAAGTAGTCTGTAATGTCCCACTGCAAGGCAAAGGCTCTCAAAACGGTGAGGGAACACATCGTGAGGAAACCGGCATGTCCTAGAACTAGAAAATTCGAAGACATCTACCAACCCCCAAGGGACCCAAATGGTGGAAAAAAAGCCCATTCCCTCTCACCGAGGTCTGTGTCCCAGCAGCGGGACCGTTATAGGCTGATGATGCATGATGAAGGGCAAAGGCCTCCTGCTCCCTTTTCCACACAACTCAATCTATTTGCTAGTGCTGGCCACGAAGCTGAACACTCTGAACATTATAAGTGAAGACGACTGTGGGCTAACGCTCTGTCTGAATACATACATAAGAGAGAGATAACACATATCACTGTCTCGTTCTTATGTGTGCATTTAGAAAGAGAGCGTTAGCCCACAGTCGTCTTCACTTAGGTATTTAGAGTTTTACCTCCAGTTTTATCTATAAGCTTCATGGTGCAGCAGCCTTAGCACGAGAACCGTAAAGAAGCATTTTGTCGACGGAAGAGTAGATAAAAATGACGTTTCCGTGTTGACAGTTTTGAACAGAGAAATGCCATGAAATGTCATGCTAAGCCTGCTGGGCAGTTCTTTCGGTAGGAGTCAAGGTCATCCCGCCAGTCCACTTTGTCATGTTCGGTTTTTTGGTCATTGTAATCAAGCAAGCAGATACACACACTACACGTTTGTAAGTGAGGTTATGCTAGACATAATACGCAGTGACTTACCGGCTCCGTTTCACCCTGACTCGCCTTGCCGAGTCCCTCTCCCTTGTTCCAGCCCATCTTCTCCAGCAATTTGAAGCCTTTGTTCTCTGATTCTATAGACCTGTCAATGTGATAATAATTTAGTAATTTATATCTGACTACTCTGAGAAGAAAGGTCGAAATAAACTTAGAGGTCATAGTGTCGGTCAGATCATGTGAAGACCAAGATTGTGTCTGGCGTTTAAAAGAGACTGGGGCCTTTGAGTTTGTTTCGGCCTTTCTTTTCAGAGTAGTCAGAAAAGAAACGCCGATCGCATCTAGTTCAAAAAAATGATTGACGTGTAAAAGTGTTTGGACACACCTACTTACAAAAATAAAATAATTTATCAGTCACTTCAGAATATTTTTTATACAAGACCATCATCTTTTCTACTTTCATTGTTCAGCTAATGAGTTTCCTCCATATGTGATTCATGATCATCATTTCAGCCGAAAGACGTCCACTGCTGGACATAGGCCTCCCCCAAGCTCCGCCACTTCGCCTGGTTCTGTGCTTCCCGCACCCAGCGGAAGGTCATCTGTCCACCTTGGCCTTCCAACTTTACGTGATTAAAAATTGAAATTATATCGATAACGCAAAATTTTGCTTTGGGAAGCCTCTCAAATCTATGGAATCCACTTTGATACATACCCGAAACAAAAAAGGCTATTAAAACATTTAAAGCGTCGAGGCCTTATTTTTTGGGTATGGAATATTAAAACCATGATTAAATCACATGCAATATTGTTCTACTAACGTGTGAACATCAGTGCTCTGCGTCTTCTCAGAGTGATGCGACGACCCCACAGTCTCTCTCCGCGCCTGCGCCCTATCGTTGTACGCCGTCGCTTCGATAGCCAGCGGTTTCGGCGCGTATTTGTTCTTTAGGCGGGCCAGTTCCAACTGATGCTGCGTCGCAACGTTGCAAGTCCGCGTGTACGCAACTTTCTTCTCTTTTTCTATGGCTGTAAAGTTCCATTTTGTTTATAATAGGGAAATAGTGGATGTGATTTTGTTATGTCGATCTATTGAAGAGTATACAGTGTGTAAGGACTACACTTAGGACAAAACGGTTGACGTAATAAAAAAAAAAAAACAAAAAAAAATGTTTGTGGAAAGGATCTCAAGCGAATCTTACACTCCGAACTTGTTCAAAATCACGCTTTTACCCGACAGTTGTGGGACGTATGAAACGCCCAGTTTCGTTAGAATACGGAGCATTTCTTTTATTGTTTCAAAGACAAAAGCTTAAAGTTAAAATTAAATGGTGGCCAGAATTAGTCGTGTTTCAGTTTGACTGGTTATTAAAAGAAAGATTGAAAACGGTTTATTCTACACAAAGACGCGCAAAACAATTTGACAAAATACACACTAATACAAAGTAGCCAAAAGCCACGTATTCAAAACGTTAAAAGTTTGACAATGTTGTCCATTGCTTGATGTCAGAGCTGGTCACATTTTATTGGTTTTTATATAATAAAGACAGTAGGTACCTTCCATGAGAAGCCCAGGTTCGCAGTGTCCACAGGTATCGTTGCCAGCGTGGATATGACATAACAGTTTTGTCTCACCAAGCTGTAGGGTGCTACCGTGCACTATCTGTGAAAGACGAAAAAGATTGACTTATTTCCAAAACTATATCAATTTTTTTTTAAAGCTCAGTCTTACAATAATAATATTTACAAGTTTATAAAAAGGAGGGAAATTAATAAAAGCGCATAAAAAAATTGTCCACATCACTTTCTATCGTATTACCTTTTTACATTTTAACACGGTATTGTCCTCCCTACTAGTTTTCCGATTTATTTGAAGAGCCACCTTCAAGTCCATAAAAAGCGGTTGTAATAGAGACAAGAGGCATTTCTTGTTAAGATTTCTAAGAAAATACATCATCTGCCTAGCCTTTTCCCAACCATGTTGGGGTCGGCTTCCAGTCTAACCGGATGCAGCTGAATACCAGTATTTTACATGGAGCGACTGTCTATCTGACCTCCACAACCCAGTTACTTGGTAATACGATACCCATTGGTAAGACTGGTTTGCAGACTTACAGGCTTCTGACGACCCGTAACGACTGTCAAAGATCTGCGAATGACAGCCGGGACCATTGGCTTAACTCGCTTTTCGAGGCACGGTCTTAAAATTATGTACAAGTGTATAAAAGGAGGGGAATTAAACAAAGGGCATCAAAAACTTCGCATCGCTTTCCATCGCAAAATCTTTTTAATTTTAAAGGCTCCCACAGGCAGGCCTAATGCTACACAAGTAGAACAATTTCTATGAAAAGTTTGTGGGATTTATTCTACGAGAATGGTGTCCAACCGTCGCGTCGTACCTGCCTGTGGGAGTCCTAATACGGTATTTTAGTTCCTTCTAGTTTTTTGAAACATAATTAGGATAACTTAATCAGTAACTTAAGTCAATAAAAAATTATGTCATTTTTAGTTTGATTTTCATGAAACTATACTACAAAAAAAACTTTTTAATAAAAAAATTAAACCGCCGAAAAACCGAAAAGTAAAAAATAATAAACTAGCTTTGTCCAACCCCAATAACTAAGTTCGGAAGGCGGTGACATATAATTAAATACATATCCAAAGTCACCGACTTCCGAACTTAGTTATTTGGGTTGGACAAAGCTAGTTTATTATTTTTTACTTTTCGGTTTTTCGGCGGTTTAATTTTTTTTATTAAAAAGTTTTTATTTTATAATTTGTTGTGGCTATAATCTACTAATTACTACATGATTAATTTTTGATTTAATACACAACTCAGTATTAAAATCTGTGAGTAAACAATCAATCATCCCCTGTTTTCTTACCCTTAGGGTTGGAATTTTTCTTCGAAATTTATATGGGACCAACTTCGAGGTATACCCTTTCCAATAAAAAAAGAACTATCAAAATCGGACTACTCTGGAAAAAGTTATGCGTGGTCATACATAAAAAAAAAAAATATACGCGTCGAATTGAGTAACCTCCTCCGTTTTTTCGTCGGTTCAAAAATATTAGTAAATAGTTGAACAATACATTACCTCCATAGGTTTGCTCATGACCATGCTCTCGGACATACGAATCCCATTGAGTATTGTCCCGTTCTTAGAGCCAAGATCTATCGCCATGTACAAGTTGCGTGATGGGTCGAATTGTATATCCAGGTGATTCTGGAAACAAAATGAAACTAAGTTAAAAAGTAATCTCTGAGTTATTTTTCAGAAATAATAGGACATACACTTCCAGTCTGGTTGTGCTAGAGCCCTCTGCTCTAGCACAACCAGAGTGGAAGTGTATGTCCTGCTTTCCCAATTTTATTTGGCTGTGGAAACCTAATTGATCATAGTTGTTTTGGCGGAACCCTAGCTGGCTATTTGGATAACTAAAGCGTAATAGTTTGAGTATATTCACGTTAGACTCGAAGAATAGAACAATTTATATTTTAAAATTAAAATAATTAACAATGATCATTTATTGTGAAGAAATATTTATTGTGACTAAGAAATACAATGCAATGATTATTATTCAATGTGAAGAATGATTTTATTTCACTTATTTTCTTATAAAAGCACTAAAATTAGGCTTTATGTCTAACGATTGATCGTGAAGATCTGGAGCTCTTAACTCTCGGACAGACCGCGGAACTCCTGTGACCATTTGACGGAACCCCAGGGTTCCGCGGACCACCTTTTAGGAATCGCTTTGCTAGGATGACCCAGTACTATTGGTGGTGGATGGTTTTCCCCAATCAATATACGACAATCACTAATCAAAGTGTAGCGATTATGGACAACATACGGCTAACAATTTTAATATTACTGTAATAGTGTAGTTTTAGTATTTTGGCCTAGTGGTCGTAAGCGCTACTGCTGAGCATGGTGTCCTGGGTTCGATTCCCAGGTCCCGCAAATTGTTATTGAATTTTCTGTCTGGAATTTCTCGAAAGCAGCCCGGGGTCTATATCCATGACCGGTTAATGGCTTCGGAGAAACAACGCGTGATGCGTTATGTTGTGTTACTACCATAGTCATGGGTTAATTTGAGGCCCAAGCTCAGAAGTGCGAATGTCCACGGAAATACGGCGATTTTTTTTTTGCGGATGGTACATCTTCAATATAAAAATAAAAACAAAATATTTTATTTCACATAAACCTGCATGGGCACTTTTATGAAACGTCAGAAGCTAGGTGCACGGTTCCAAATGGTCGCTTCCTATGGAGAAGAGCCGGAAAGAAACTCCACGGTCCAACAAATACCTTCTCCCGCTCTGGGCAGAGCGGGAGGGCGAAGCAGACTTTTACTGACTAAAACCCACCCATGTTGTCCTTCATTTGCCTGTGTGCCAGGGGCACCGGTATCTCTTTCGAACAACCGGCACCATTGGCAGGCATCGGCCCTTGAGGACCCCACCAGTTGGTGCTGTTGCAGGCTACGAATACGGCGTTCATATCCGATTGTGTCAGCAGAAGGAGGATTATTGAAGATAATCTACTTCTATTTTATGACCAATTTATAATTTTAGAAATCTTTAAAACGCATACTTCTACAATCATTAACTAATTGATCACCGGTCATTCATCATTATTTTAGTCCATAAGAGCCTTCCGCTAACTTAACCACTTACTCTAGAAACATTATGATCTTTAAGCAGTATAGTATGCTGTTCCCCCTCTCTGCCGACGGTGCCGCCATCTTTGGTGACGATGAACAGGTTGCCCACGCGCAGCTTCGGTAATGTGGTCTCACGCACGATCACGCGCATTGCCGGTGGGTGATGCTTGGCTACTGCTTCTAGATATAGGAATTTTTGAAAACTTTTTAGTCATAACATTTTGCATTACTGTCATATAGCAGATGAAGGCTACATCTCGACTCAGGGCAACATGCCACCGACCAAACGTAGTTAATAAATGTTGTAATATGCTGCTCTCAATTAACGCTTTTCTTAAATACATATTACTTTTTGATTTTGTAAGTTCATTTGTGTATTTTATGTATGGGCCCTTACTTGACTTAACATTGATAACGATTTTTGGGATTTATTTTTACTGTTGTCACCATCAATTTGTCATAAATAAAAGTAATTGTTGAGTATGAACCTCGGTCCTTGATGCGCTAGCCTTAATGCTTATATGGATATTTGTGAATGTTGTAGCTTTAAAAATGATTTTGAATCAATGTCAGACGAGCAATGTTACACACATTTTAGCTTTCTTGAGACATTCACTAAGCACACTTACACCATGAGATTAAACATTACATGGAAGCTTGCCTTATGGACCCTGACACCCCAAAACCAAGTCTTATTTAATATTTTGGTTTTATCAAAATAAATCACAGCAGTGATGTAAAATTTACCATCATCACTAGCTGTTGATGTGCTAATGTTTGACTTTTTATCTTCATCTTCATCATCAGAATTTTCAGAACTTGTGTCACTGCATTCACCATCTTCTAGCTCTTCTGGTACAGCAGTTTTAACACTTGATTCTTCTTTCTCCTCTTCCTTATGATCAGAAGTAACTGTTTCAACATTTTCTTCTACTTTTTCTTTTACTTCTGTGACTTCTTCATCTTTAGTCTTCACCTCAGAAGAATCGTCTTTCTTAACTTTCTTTGTATTATTCTTCTTACGCTTAGATTTCTTAGTTTCTTCTTTTCCAGCGGCTTCTTTGTCCTGTAATATAACATTTAGAATGTTGGTATGGGTGTAACCGTTCATCATTTAATTACCTAAGGCTGTTGGGCCTCGGAGTGAAACCTGAGATAAGTTTTTCGTCAGGTTATCAATGGCTTCTTCTGTTTTTCTTTCCTGAAAATATAAGTTTTAAAATTAGTTAATATGTGAACAACTGTATTTTTATCATAATTTATCACTTGTATATTCTAGATAACAGAATTATTATTTAACGATTTAAGCATAGTTTTTTATGAAATCAATCACTATTATACTGTATTGTTTGTGGCAATACAAGGTGAGATATCTAGGTACTTACCATTTTGTGTTTTCTGGCTTTCCTTTTTTCATGAGCCAGTAACGCAGCATTAGAGGAACTCCTATCTGGGTACGAGTGGAAAACAAATGTCTTCTTATCTTCTGAGTAGTAGTAGTAACATTCTGTGTCCGTGTGGTAGTACAGCCCCAGTTCCTGAAAAAGGTCGAAATGTAATATGGTATAGCAGACAAAGAGAGTTTAAAGTCTTGGGTCCAACTGCGGGGGCCAAGGTTGATTGATGGCTTAATGACCCTGGTGTGGCTGATGGCTTAGTGGCCCCACAAAAAGTAGATTGTACCTTCCCAATCTACTTTTTGTGGTTCCTTTACTCATTCATCATACATCATAATCATCACACTTATAGTTAAATGATTCTGATCAGGATTTATCATAGATTTTAGTCTTATCCTACCAATCCTACTAATATTATAAATTAGCTTCCGTCCGCGTGGAAGTCGGAAATTATCCCGCGGGAATGTACTACCAGGATAAAAGTGTCCTATGTGTTAATTTGTGTTATAATCTATCTGTGTGCCAAATTTCATCCAAATCCATTCAGTAATTTTTGCGTGAAAGAGTAACAAACATCCATACATACAAACTTTCGCATTTATAATATTAGTAAGGATGTGAAAGTATGTATGTTTGGATGTTTGTTACTCTTTCACGCAAAAATTACTGAATTGATTTGGATGAAATTTTGCACACAGATTGTTTATAACCTGGTTTAACAAATGGGATACTTTTCATCCCGGTAGTAAGTTCCAGTGGGATAATTTTCGACCTCCACACGGGCAGCTGGCAAAAGCTTGTTTCTAATAAATGAAATTTTGTAAAAAGAAAATGGTTGGTATTACTATCAATAAAAAAAGTGGAACAAGAAAACGAATGAAAATTGTACCGAATTATAATAATATCCAGTCTTATAATCATAGTACATTCCGGCAGACTCCACATACACCATCCCAGATTCCTTCATAGCATCTTGTGCAACCTCGGCTACTTGCTCCGCTATGCTCTTAGTTTCCTTGTTGTTATCATTAATATTCCATCCGGAGTCCTCTGGTTTTTCTACTGCTTTAACTACTTTCAGAGCATTCTGTTTTGACTCGTTTATTATTTCTTCTGTTTGTGTTGTTTGATCCTTACATTTAACTGATTTAGACTTCTCAGATTCTGTTTGTTCTGATTTTGAAGTGTCATTAGATTCTGTTTGAGTGGACTGATCTTGGTCTTTAGCAGCATCTGTGCTTACTTGTACAATTTCAGTGTTAGTACCACAATTTGTAAGTTCTTTATCAGATGAAGCATCTTTAAATTTATCTCCATAAATCTGTAAAATTGCTTAAGATAAGTGTTAAGTAATCTTTGCATTCAATTGTTGCTTAATTTATCTAGATAACGAGGTTATGGGCGAAGCTCCAAATAATTAAAATGTTTGGTTGTTTACTTACCATTTCATACCTTAGCGATGTTATGATAAACTGTTTCTGTTTGATACGCATTCTCAGTCTTAGTATCAGGTTCAGTATTTCAGGCCGGTATTTTAGAGATAGTCGAAGACTCCTATAGTTGAATCTATGTTTCGGCCTCCGTAATTCCGTCATTTTACTATGCCAAGGTTTGAGAAACTTGAGTAACTAAAACAAAACAAATTAAGTAGCCAAAATCCTATTATTTACCACAAAACATCATAAAATAAATGAAATTATTTAATAAATTATTTGACTTCGACTATTGCCGATTTTTGACAATGACAGACACTGCAGACTAAGCATGGGTTCGATATATCAAAACGTAACTTATATCGGATATGTGTTTATTATCATACCATATCGATATCTAAATATACATAACCGTTTTCACAAAAACTTCATCGAGCTATGGCATATCCAAAGCGCAACAACGAGAACGAACTACGAATAATGTCGAATAAGTAATAACGAACAAAACGCAAACTTCACATAACGAGCGATATGACATCGACGGTTTTTATTCGCTTTGTCTCTGTCTTACCATTCAATGTTTTACTGGCGTAAAAGTGATGAAGCGAATATTACGTAACTTCGGCTAGTGATTGGTTATTTGGTTAATAATGGTGCGTGCGTAATATCTATATCCTAACGCGCTAGCAATAAGGTCTAGTTTCTATTTATTTAGTTACAACAAATATTCCATAAGTTAGCAACTTTCCGGCGGCTACTCGATATCAGGGAGAAATTCATTCTTTAAACTAACTAGTTTCGTTCGTTTCAGTTACTTGTGCAAATCGTACTACTGATATCGATATCTGAAAACGGTTTTCGATATCGATATGAAAACTGAATATCGGTTACATATCCGTTAGCAACTAAATACGAAAACGCCCATGTCTACTGCAGACAGCAGTGTTTGGTGCCGTGTTCCGAGATGCACCAAAAGTGATAATATCGCGAACCCGACCAAATTGAATAGTCAAAAATTTTTAGAGCTATCAGATCAATAGTACTGATTTTTATTTTGGTTGGCTTCGCGATATTATCACTATTTGTCGTAGACAGAGAAATTCTCTGTCTACGCTATTTGTCTAATACGGAATGCGCCCTGGATGTCAATGTCAGTTTCAGTTAATTTTTGACAGTAAAATGGACCATATGGGACGTTCCATTTCGCAAGAGATACCGCCGCCCCTGGCATACAGTCCCTCTAGATTACTTTACTCTTTGGCATACAGGCTACTAAGGGAACACGGGTGGGTTTTAGTAAAAGTCTGACACGCCCTCCTGCTCCACCCAGAGCGGGAGTAGTTATTTGATGATTTCCCACCCAAAAAAATAAATAAGGGACGTTCCATGTAGAGCTGCCAACTTTTTCTAGGAGAGTTTCTGATTTCAGAAAGGGTAAATAAATAGCAAAGATTAATAAAAAGAGTACCTATTTTCAAGATTTATTATTTATTTTCTAGCACTTTATGCGGTACATACACATTGATATATAAAAAACCCTTTATACATCAATGTTGTACATATGTACATGACATCTGTATATTGATTTGACAATAATTGTAGGACTCCTAATTTTAAGATTGGGAGTTACTTATAAATATAGGAGCCATCAATTTTAACAAACCCCTGTTCCTCTCTTCTCATTTCACATTCATGACCCGCACAGCAGATAATATGGAAAACAAGCAACAGCCTGAAAAAGTCTGTTTATGTAGTAGAGTTTTCTAGCGCTCATCAAGCTCCCCAAACTGTCAAATTTTCCCAATTGAATATGGACCTTATCCTAACCTAACATAAAGTTGAAAATCAATCAAAGAAATTTGACGGATTGGGGTAGCTTGATGTGTTATAATGTACAGACGCCAGTCTGTACATTATGAATAGGGTTGCCATCTCTAAAATTTGCCACCCCGGATTAGAACCCGGACATATCTTTTATCATAATTTTAAATGTACAGTCGCCAGCAGGTCAAGCTATCCCAAACTGTAAAATTTTCCCAAGTGAACATAAACCTTATTCCTTTGCATTAAAGTTGAAAATCTATCAAAGAGATTTGACAGATTGGGGAAGCTTGATGTGCTGGCCTCTGTACCTAACAAAAGAGAATCTTATTACGTTTGTCGGTTGATCGCAGCGTGCGGGCACAGTGCGTGTGTCGCGGGCAGCCCAATACTTTAAATTTTTAAACCCGGACTACAAATGAAACCCCACCAGGACGCTCCCCGGATGCCCTCTAAACTAGAACAGGTTCGGTAGTCAATTGAGTTATAATTTTTTGGCGAATAGTTTCGTGTTTTGGTTTAAAATCGATTTTCCCTTTTCCAGAGGTTAATTTGTAAAGAGGAGCTGCGGTTACTGAAAAATTTGAAATAAATTGGCGGAAGTATGATGCGAGACCTAAGAATTGACGAACTTGTGTAACAGTTTGTGGTGGTGGTAATTTTGTTAATGCGATAACTTTTTGAAGATTTTCACCTTCATTCCAAAAGCAAAAGGTTCATGTTCAATTCGGAAAATGTTACAGTTTGGGTTAGCTCAATGTGCTGGCGTCTGTACAATACTCTATTTTAGAGTACAGACGCCAGCACAAGCTACTGTGAAATTTCTGTGATAGATTTTCATCGTTATTCCTTAGGCGTTTTACCTTAGCTCCATATAAAATTGTACTTCTCATGTCGTGTTTTTTTTTCTCTTCTAGAATTGTCCAGCATTTTGCTGTTAATTTTTAATGAATTATATTATCAACTTATTTTAGAAAATAAAACAAACAGCTCTAGACCAATTTTATTTATTTAAAATAAAAAGCTCATTAATTACATAAATTATGTGCGTTTATAATTAGAACGGTTTAAAAGAAAATAAAGTAGCTAGTATGGATAAGTTTTATAGAATGAAAAATGGTTCGGTCTTACATGGACTTTTAAGTACTCCTATTACACAACTTGAGAAACAAAGGTAAAGACAAATGAAAACTTGAATGTATCTGGCCTATAAAATTGTATATTAATAACACTAAAAAGATCTATAAATGCAAAACTCTAAATGAGTATACAGTAGAAAAAAATACATCCAAAGGAAAAGTTATCATTATAGCTCATTTCGTTCAAGTCCCTAAGTTTACACAATTTGTTAACCTTACAACTATGGTAATATTAGACAAGTACAAAATGATATTCCATCCTTAAAAATATCTATTCGTAGCCTATAACTAGAGTCAGTTGTATATTCATTACAATAGTATGATAATTGTAATTCATACGTTTACACACCAGCTAATCACGATCGATTCATGCATTATAAACAGCGATTCGTTAAAATGGCGCTCAGACGGTGACGTCATCGCCGCCTACTCAACAGTAACCTCATAAGTACTTCACACACACACACGCACTACCTATAAATATAACGTGTATGGAAGATCTACGCTAAAGGCTAAAATGTTACACTTTCGATATGTTTTATTTTAAATTACATTAAATAACAACTGTGAAACAATGGCACATTTTTAGCCAAACACTTTAATTACTGTTGTTTTGGTACGTTAGCAAATAAATAAGTTGTATTAGGTAATTGACAATATGTCAACGTGTTTTTTTTTAGAATAAATCTTGCTTATTGTTGTTTTGATTCACAAATATTATGAGCATTCAGTTCACTTAGTTCAATAATATTCGTGTGGGTCACAAAATTCTCTCTCTACTGCCATGTTTTTGTACGAAATCATTCACACATTCGATTGAACTTCGGCTTATTCTAAGAGCTAATGTAACATCATCTACTTCAACAATAACACTAGGTACTTTATCATATTGTGAAGTCTCCAGTTTTTACATAATTGAAAAATCGACATCACGTTACCCTAATAGTCAGGTATGTTCCGTGACGTACTTACATTATAAGAAATTCGTAGTCACATTAAACTGTGCACAATTCCTCTTTTCATCGACGTCGGGTTACTCTCTTACCTAATATATAAATGCATCTCATTATAGGTGCGTAAATGCTGCGAATTTGTTTTCATATTATAAGGGCCGTAATTCATTTTGATCACTTAACGATTCCTTACTTTGAAACCACGTCATCTGCTAATATCGTATTAATAATATCGACAAATTCTCTTGGAACATACCGAATATGATATTTCGATTCCTTACCGTTACATTGTTTTCTATACGACACTATATTGACGAGGTTTGAATGTAGTAAGATTCCGCGGGGAATCATTATAACCATACAGAATTGGGGCCAAGACAGCACACGAGAGCTAGATAAATAAATAAATCGTAGAAAACAACTGCCGGTGCTCGCGTCGACTAGTTGAAACTGTATCGCAGTTAATAATCGAAAGTATTTCGTAAATGATTACTTGACTATGATGACGTCACGAATACTACAACCCCCAAGGTAGCGTCGTCACAAGCAAAACCCGGGTCAGTTTTTCCAACAAATAATATCGCAAAATTATTGTGATTAATTTGTTATTGCGATTGTCTGTTGAAGTTCAACCAATCATAATACATGTTTGATAATAATAATTTGTCACATTAATTTAGCGATAATTCTCGTTCGAGAAACTGGCCCGTGGTCGCGTACACACTAGGCGGGCGCGCGCACGCTGGGCTTAGGGCGGCACGTAGGGCGGCGGCTTGCGGTAGGTGGGCGTGGCCTTGGGGCGCGGAGGCGTGCGCGAGGGCGCGAAGGGCGGCGGCGGGCGGTAGGGCGCGTCGGCGCCGCCGCGGTACTCCGGCGCCGGCGGCAGCAGCGGGGGCTTCTCCTCGCGCATGATGACGGGCGACTTGTGCACGGGCTCGGCCTCGCCGCGCTCCTCCAGCTCGTCCTGGAAGATCACCGGGATGCCCTTCGAGCGGAACGCCTGCCGCTCCTCCTCGTCGCCGACGCTCATTTTACCTGGAAGTACACATTATTACGTTTTGTTAACAGAATAAGGACACTAAAAGCGAGCGATTTACTGCTTTCTGTGACAAAATAGATAGGTTCAGAAGGCCGGCTTCACACAACGAGTGAAAACATTCACGAGTGTGTTTACGCGAACGTGCGTTTCACGTAGACACGTGTCTACGCTCTACTTGTTGTATAGACCCTACCCTCCGTACCTATTTATCTTGTGTTCCCGTGCTATATTTTAAGTCATTTGTGGCCAATCTGATAAGTGTGCTATGAATTTGTGAATGTTCAGACTTATTCAGTATCTTACGATGGTGGCGCACCCAACGGGAGAATTACGCAACAGTTAAACTATTTTCGCAATTATACTCCATGACACCAAAATATATTTACATACACTTTTATAGCAATCAACTTTCAAGCGTTTAGTATTTAAATCCTAGTGTGTTTAGCATAGGCAAGCGATACCGTGAGGTTATTGTTTGATAGTATAATTTAGCGTACAATTTTGACGTTTAACGAAATTCCAATACGTGAAAAGCAATGATTTTAATCAAATATAACGTGGAACACTAAAATATTGTTTTGTATCTTTATAAATCACCTTATTATTCAAGCATTGTCACCTCCTACAGAATTAAACTAGATGTTAGTTAACCCTTCATATAAACCATTATTTTTTTTATACCTTAAACGTTAGGCTAGGCGTGCACATTAACTAAAGTTCGTTTTCTATGTCCAGTTATTAATTTGATAGGTGTAATGTCAAAGTTCTATACTAAAAAAGCAAAGACAAAAGACTTTAAATGTCAAATTAGTCTCTGAGATTAAAACACGAACTAATGTTATTGCCATGCCATAAAATTGTTACCAGCATATAATAAATGGCGAACTCCAGTTTATTTAGTTATCTATTATACTCGCGTAACCTAACAAATCGAGTAAAAAAAAAAAACATTTTACCTGTCCTCCGTCGCCTATACAGCACGCAGGCGATGATGGCCGCCAACAGTATCATACACACGATGACGATGGCCGGTATGATGAACGTCACCAAATAGTTCGGATCGGCTGCATTACTAGCTTTGTTCTGAAGATTCGGTGAGCCAGTATTTACATGTATCGGTGTCTTAGGAATTTTAGTATGTTGATCGGCGCATAGGCCGAGGGGAATGAGTCTTATGGACATGACTTTAAGGTCTTTATCGAATACGTGGTCGACGTTTTCTTTGAGCGCGCCGCCCGTAGAACCTCGTTCGTCCACTATGATCATTTTGCGTAGTTCCTCGATCTCTTTTTTAGGGCATCGGTCCATTGGCAGACTTGTGTTGTACCTGGAAGAGAAGATGATTTTGTGAAATAAATGCATTGATTAATAATAACTAATTTTGGTCTCAGATAATTCTCAGATCCCCATATTGGCATTGTTCGCCCTTGAAAATGTGACAACACTTCGATGTGCACAGAAGTTTTTGTTTGGACAACTTGTGTGTGCCATTAATTGAATACGAGGCTTTTGGCTTCTTTGCCTGTGTGTTTTGTGTCGTTAATTTTTTGTAATGTGCGTTTTGTTCGTGCAGAATAAAAAAAAAAAACTATCTTTAATTTTCTTTCATTCGTTTTTTTTAGAATTGTTTCTCAGTTGATGGCAATTGGCCTGCCCCCTATTAAATGGGACTAAAACATAACTGGCGAAATACCTGTACCTAATCCTTCGGGAATAGTCTCTAAATTAGATTCTAAAATGCTAATAAACCACTAAAAAAAACAATTTTTTTATCGAATCGATTAGTGCCATAAAAATGCATTTAAGTTTGAAATTTTCATATTTCGCGCGTCATTTCACGAAAACGCTGGACGCAGTGGACGCCATCTTGCACTGTGGGTATGACGTCTGTTTGCTGTGTAAACAAATGCGCTGATATTTTGTATGATAAGTAATGATAACCGTTTATCATTTTAAAAAATAGTAAATTTTCTACTTATTGTTAGTTTGCTGTTCCTGAATGTAGGAAATTATTTCAATAAATTTAGTTATGAAAATAATAAAAGCAAAAGTTATTCAGTTGATTAGTTTATACAGCGATCGGCTACTATTTCATGGTGTCCAAAAACAGATTAAAAAAACTGAAATCTTTGAATTTAATTTTAAAATTCAGTTTTAAAATTTATTTTGTTATTTCATGAACCAAAACTAAAATTTTCCGACTGCTTTTAGCCTAAGTTATCTCAATAATGTATTTTTTCTCATATACAGTAAAAGTCCCTATTCAAAACCAATTTCCCAAAGAGTTTAGCATGACTCACCATATGATAGTAGTTGGATTATTAGTGACGCTCTGTATCCGGATATTTTCAGTCTCTTTCTGTCCGAACAAGGCGGCCAACTTCTCGACCACCTTGCGTTTGTTGTTGGCATCGTACGCGAGCATCGGGAACGGGTACTCCATGGTCATCTGGAACTCTACTGTGGGTCTGATTGTCGGTGCCTTCGCTACTTCCACTATTAAACTGTCGTAGGCACTCTTCTTGCTTGAGTCTTCCGCAATCTGGAATAATAAATTTAACATTAGGCTCCAACTGGGTTACGCCGTAACATAAATGTTGTAGGTACTTCGTTTTTAGCATTTTCCTAGCTTGTTGGCCCGGTTCTAGAACTAAAAATTCGAAGACATGACGTCTAGCAAACCGCACTGAGCTCGCGTGGTGGATTACGGAATAAATTCTATTCTATTCTCCCTCTCACAGAGTGAAAGCTTGTGTCCCAGCAGTGTGAATATTATAAGCTGAATATGCTTATGCTAACTTTACAATGTCGATACGACATTAACAATGTCTTCAAAAAATATCAGGTGAATCCTGATCGTTGTGAACTACATTCGAGTTTTTCAATCAACGTTATCGAGTGTCTACACTTCTACAATAGTCCTATGACTATTCTGCCGTCCTTTAACTGGACAGAAAATGGCAAAAAAACGCGCGAATTATTTCTTTAAAACTGTGATACTTACGTTACTGATTGTAGGACACATCAAATGATATTTCTTTCTGTTTATCCTAAAGAATCCTTTCCAGTTAACGGCCTACAAACTTTCATATCTTGGGAACTACGAGTATTTGAATAGGGTATTTTCCAATTTATTGAAATGTATTCTAAATTGAAGATTGGGACGAAATATGTAACAGAAAAATAAAAGCAAATTGATTTATATCAATTTTCTGAATTAAAAATGATTTAAATCGAATTTACTTTTTGTTGTTTTGTATTTACCGCCAAAACGCTGGTAACGATGACTTTTTATCACGTGACGTCAACTTTGTGTAAACCAAAGTAGTTAGTAAGTAAACAAGTGAATGTCGAGTTAATGTTGACAAGATTTTTAATGTATAGAAAGTGGAATTACTGGTGTATGGTGCCTCTGTGCACAAATACTTCTAAAACTGCGCCAAACTAAGTATTTGTACCGGTGTCGTTTACACAAAGCTGGCGTCACGATGTCACGTGATAAAAAGTCATCGTAAGGAGCGTTTTGGCGGTAAATTCAAAAAAACGAAAATGAAATTTGATTTTAATCGTTTTTAATTGAGAAAATGGATTTAAATAAATTTATTTTTAATTTTCTGTTAATTATATCGTTCCAATCTACAAATTAAACTAGTTTTTAGTAAATTGGAAAATACCCTATTGTAAAAACTTTTGTTAGACAGAAATGTTTGATAGCTAGATAGAGAATTGTGAACTCTCTTAGATTCTATTAAAAATCGACAAAGTGAGGATTACCTCCTTTCTAGTTAAAGGACGGCCGTATTGTAGACATTTGATAACGTTGATTCGGCCTCGTCAATTAGTCGAAGAGGCTTGGAAAATTGATAGTAGGTCACCTCCCACTTAAAAAGCTAGTGACGGGAAGTTGACACACAATTTATTTTGCCAATGCTAAATTTACATGTGAAATTATGAAATTAATAATTCCTCACCAGTTGGTAAGACACACTGCCCTCGTCGCTGGGTGCGGGCAGCCCGTAGAACTCTTGGTTCTTGGCGTCGAACTGCAGCCAGTGGCCGGCCGGCAGCTCCGTGCGGTCACTGTAGCGCAGGGACAGCGCCAGGTTGCGGGTGCCACCGTCCTCTGGGTCGAAGAATGTGTCCTGGGGAGCGAGAGAACAATGTGGTACTAATTGTTTGTGTGTAATGTAAAAAAAACTGTGTACTGTGACTGTGTGGAATAAACCCAAGGCTCAGTTCGGCTGCCTACGCCTTCAGGAAAGTAAGACAATACAATGACGTTGATACAGCTCGGTTAGTCTATTTGTCCTACGGCATTCTGCTGTGGGGCAAAGTCGCTGACATTCAAAATATTTTTGTTCTACGAGCCGTACGTGCAATTTACCAATTAGGTGCTAGAGTTTCTCTGAGAGATTTTTTTTAGATATTGGTATTCTCACGGTGGCATCACAATTCATCTTCGCTAACATCTTATATATTAGGCAAAATATACACTTATACACTAAAAACAGTGATATTCATAATATTAATACCAGAAATAAGGAAAAACTACGTGGTCCCTTTCATCGGCTTCATAAAGTTCATAACTCATTCGTTGGGCTCGGTATCACCTTTTATAACAAGCTTCCCTCTTCTTTGCTAGATTTACATTTAAAGCTAAAGTAAAATCAAATCTTTGTTCTAAGGCATACTATTCAATCAACGACTACTTAAACTATAAGAATTGTTGGTCGCTGTGATTAACTCAACGTTTGTGTTCTTTCACCAGAATTAGCTTACCTACTGACAGGTTACATGAGTTACTCCATAGCATTGTTTATTTTATTTGCCTGTATAAACCATTTTTTTATTTTTAATCATGAAGTTTCCATTTTTTGATGAAATTTAATTACTTACCTATTACTGTATAGAATCAAGTTCTTCCAACTTATCAGACAGCTGTGCTGCTGGGGAGTTTGTTGCGCCACTTTTTCTTCCCAGCTAAAGCACTAGGAAGTGTCGAGGGGTGGGCGTTTTTGGGGACTGTCTTATGTAATTTTGACGTTCGAAAAGTGCTGACTCTCAGCCTAGTTTGAATAAATGACTTTTGATTTTGAAACGAAAAGCTCTTGAAAGGTGTTTTGCTTTTTTTACTTAGATGAAAATCAGTTACACAGAGGAAGCTATCCAGGTAATCTAATGTTTGTTAGCAGTTAAGTGATATTTCGTTTAAGTTATGGCACACAAATCAGCAAAATGCTCTAGGATTATTAAAACAAATATAACAACGAGAACAAAAGATAATTCCTTTTTTGACTGTTTAAGAACTTGCAGCATTTTCCCGCTCAGTGGTCGTTTAGTTTCGTAAAATCTGTTTATTTACTTTTTAAGATAAGATAATATTTATTTATTTGTCTAAACATTGTATACATACAAGAGCATGCAAGATATTAGAAAACATCGTTTGAGTCCATTCATGTTTAGCCGTTAGTATCGGCGTACAAATATTTCCTTAACATTAAAGAATTAACCAATCAGAAAAGATCAACAAAAAAAATATAGGTACCTGTAATAGGCATTTACATAGTTTATAATATAGAAACTTATAAATTACAAATTATTTTATGTTAATATGTCAAAAATCCATATTCAAATAAATTTAAAATTAGTGCCAGGAAAAGATAAAATTATTTAATCAAACAATAAGTTTTTCGTCTAGAAATTCGGATAAACTATAAAATGCCTTTTGCGAAAGAAACATTCTCAATTGTCGCTTGAATGCCTTACTATTTAGTTCCTTCCAACGTTTAGGCAATTTGTTAAATAATCACAGAAGCGTGGACATTGACATGACTTAATAATCGCGATTTGTAAATGGCCTAGACCTTATGTGGTCATTGTGATTTCCAATAAAGAATGACGGTAAATCGTCCAGCAACCCACCTCGGGCACTTTGTAGACCAGCAGATGGCCGACGGTGGCGGTGAAGTGGTCCACCTGGTTGCGCGTGACGGGCGGGTAGGTGTCGGGCGCGCGCGTGGCGGGCGGCGCGTGCGCACAAGGCCCGGCGCCGCGCCAGCGCACGCCGCCCACCTTGAGCTCGGGCTGCATGGCGCGCGCCAGGCCCGCCGACGGGCTGCCGGCGTCTGTGGGGGATTCCATTATCTGAAAGGGAAACAACTTTGAAAACATCTATTATTTGACCAGCCTGGTAAACTATGTGCTAAGATTACGATCTTAGCACGTACAGCTTTAACACCACGCCGCTCTCGTAGCGTCTTAGCTCGTTGCATAAGCATCAAATGCATGTTTACACCCACAAATAGCTTGCTCCACCACTACTTCACGAGCATTTGAACAATTGAATATTGTTACAAGGGAAAGTTTGTTGCGTAACAGCTTCCTAGCTAAGTTTGAAGTGGTGAAGGGTGGGTTTTCGGGGATTGTCGTATGTAATTTTGACGTTTCTAATTACTGAATCTCAGATTTGTCAGCCTAGTTTCAATAAATGACGTTCAAGATTTTGATTTTCAAGAGCACGCAACACAACACGCAAAGTTTTTCACGTGTTTCAACACTTCCTCACAAGAGCGTAGAAACTCGCGAAGAACTGCTGACTCCTGGGATGTTTTTTTATTTTTCGTCATAGGTGTCGTTTTCATAGTTTTCGTGAGTGCTCTGCCATTTTGGATTTTCATTTTGACCTCACTTTAACACACTCAAAAACCACGAATAAAACGATTAATTCGATTTATAGCACCGCGTACTAAAAAGAGCACTATGGGAGATTTCCATGTTTAAAAGTAAAAATATTTTAATTTAAAAAAAAAATTTAAAAGAAGCTTTAAAGCACGCCTGCTTTCAAAATTCTACTCTTGATCCTTTCTTTATAACTTCGGATAATGCATAGAATACACACTAATAGCATTGGAAATAAGTGTCATATTCTATCAGCTCAAAGTGTATGAAACCATGTCACACAACAAAAAAACATGTTTTTCGATTTTCCACTGTGCCACGGCCAGGGTGTATCACACCTAAAAGTTATTTATGTGCTAAAAACTATCTGTAGTATGACGTTAAGTGACGCTTACGCCTACGTCTTACTGATTAAGGTTTTTCCGCCCACATAAAGATCATAAGTAGATTAATTTAATCGGAATGATAATCAAACAAATTACCTTCATCAGCCTATTAATATCGTCCATAGGACAGGCGGGATCCTTCGGTAACGTATCGTTAGTCCACACGAACTCGCACATGTCACCGTTCTGAGTCGTATTGAGTACTGTCAGGTGGTCCATATCCGTATCTCTGCAGAACAAATCCAATCATTTATATTTTATCTATGTTAGTAGTAGTACCTAATAAATTTGTACTACATGGTAGTAAACTCTCGTTCTATCTAGGAAATCAGATTTAGGCGATGTTAAAAAGAAAAAAACAAACAAATACAGAAACAAAATGTAGCAATGTAAACGAAAACTTTTGTGGCACACGTGGTCAGAAAACGTGTGATCCCAGATAACATGAGACTGAGATCAATAAAGCATACTTGGACTATGCTAAGCAAAGTTCATAGGAACTTTGCTTAGCATAGTCTAAGTATTATAGAAGCGACGCTTATAGAAGCGACTATGATCAAGCGTTTCTTACGAATTTGAGCATTAACTTTACACAGTCAAGATTCATCATCATCGTATCAGCCGAAAGACGTCCACTGCTGGACATAGGCCTCCCCCAGGCTCCTCCACTTCGACCGGTCTTGTGCTTCCCACATCCAGCGGATACCCGCGGTCTTCGCAAGGTCATCAGTCCACCTTGTGGGAGGCCTTCCCACTCCACGTCTTCCGGTACGCGGTCGCCACTCCAGAACCTTTCAGCCCCATCGGCCATCTGTTCTGCGAGCAATGTGCCCTGCCCACTGCCACTTAAGTTTGGCAATTCTTCGGGCTATGTCGGTTGCCTTGGTTCTCCTTCTCTTCATTTCTGATTCGATCGCGTAGGGAAACTCCGAGCATAGCCCTCTCCATTGCCCTTTGGGTGACTTTAAGCCTTCTGATAAGGCCCTGGCAACACACACTGGTCAAAGACTTTCGTCTTGAGACACTGTGGTATTTGGGACGAGAAGATATTGCGAAGCCTCCCGAACGCTGCCCAGCCGAGTCGGATTCGACGATTGACCTCTTTCTCGAAGTTGGACTTACTGAACTGGACAGTCTGTCCTAGGTAAACGTACTCGGCCACAACTCCGAGTGTAGCGCCTCTGATCGTCATGGGAGTGGGTGTTACATGGGCATTCGACGTGACCTTTGTCTTTTCCATGTTCATTTTAAGACCCACTCTTTCGGAAGCTCTACTGAGGTCATCGAGCATTGCACTGAGGTCCTCCATGGTCTCAGCCATGACGACTATGTCATCGGCAAACCGAAGGTGAGTGATGTACTCGCCATTGATGTTGATGCCAGCCCCTTTCCAGTCCAGAACCTTGAAGACATCCTCCAGTGCAGCGATGAACAGTTTCGGAGAGATAACATCTCCCTGTCTCACACCTCGCTGCAGAAGGATAGGTTTCGAAGTCCGGTCCTGGAGTCGGACTGACATAGTGGCGTTTTCATACAGACACTTCAGCACCTCAATGTACCGATAGTCGATCTGGCACCGTTGAAGAGACTGCAGTACAGCCCATGTCTCGATAGAATCGAAGGCTTGTTCGTAGTCCACAAACGCTAAGCAGAGAGGCAGGTTATACTCTTTGGTCTTCTGTATAACCTGCCGCAGCGTATGTATGTGGTCTACGGTGCTAAAGCCTTTACGGAATCCGGCTTGTTCGGGAGGCTGGAAGTCGTCAAACCTGCGCGCGAGACGGTTCGTGATGACTCTCGAAAACAGCTTGTAGACATGGCTCAGAAGTGAGATGGGCCTATAATTCTTAAGAAGAGTATTATCACCCTTCTTAAAGAAAAGTACCACCACACCTCTGTTCCATGCCTGTGGCGTTTTGCCCTCGAGTATGACGGAATCAAACAGCTTCTAGAGGGCCTTAAGAACGGGTTTTCCGCCGGCCCTCAGGAATTCGGCCGTGATTCCGTCATCACCCGGCGCCTTGTTGTTTTTTAGCTGCTTCAGAGCCATCCTAATCTCGTACAAGCTAACGTCCGGGATATCTTCGGTGTAGTGTCTGGTCAATCTGGCTCTTGGGTCGTTTGCCAGATTCGTAACGGGGTTGCTTGTTGACGTGTATAACTGTCCATAGAAACTCTCGATCTCTCTCAACAGCTCAGGCTTGGAGGAAACGATCCTGCCATCACTAGTCTTCAGTTTCGCAAGCTGACTCTGCCCAGTATAAGATCTCTTGAAAAGACCTTGGAGCCCTTGTTCCGCTCTATCGGTCTATCTTTATGCGGTCCGTATTAAAACGGCGAAGGTCGCTTTTCAAGGCCTTAGATATCTGTCTATTGAGCTGTCGGTACTTTAGCGCGTCGTCTGAAGACTGCAGGATCATTTCACGCCTCTCCTCCATTAGCTGCAGAGTAGGATCAGAGAGTTTCTTTTTTCCATTAGTACGGCGGGTCTTGAAGAACTTAGACCCGACCGTATGGACAGTTTCCACGAACCCATCGTTATAATCGTTCACGGAGCTCCCTAGGCACTCGAAACGATTCTGGAGTTCGAGCTGAAAGCTCTCGGGGTTTTGGACTTGGATCGGTGCTGGACGGAGCGTAGACTTCATTAGTCGACATCTTTCTAGCTTGATGTTGATATTCAATGTGCCTCTTACCATGCGGTGATCGCTTCAGGTTTTCACCGCGTTGATCACGGAGACATCATTGGATATTTGCTTCTTCGTCGACATAATGAAGTCAATCTCGTTTTCAGTTGCACCATCAGGGTTCTGCCAGGTCCACTTTCAGTGCTCCCGTTTTCTGAAGAAGGATTCATCATGAAGAGGCCTTCCTTCTCCATAAAACTGGCGAGTAAGTGACCCCGGTGGTTCTGTCGTCCAACTCCAAATTGCCCCACTCTCAGCTCATCATCGTCCCGTTTGCCCAGTTTCGCGTTGAAGTCCCCCATGACAACGGTGAAATGAGTTTTAGAGCCATGCATGGCTTTGGATATATCCTCATACATGGTCTCCACCTCATCGTCGGGGTGTGTCGAGGTCGGGGCGTAGACCTGTATGACCTTCAGCAAATATCTTGCGGATATTCTGAGTATAAGGTACGCCACCCTGGTCGATACACTCTCGATCTTCACCACGTTGCTCACAAGGGACTTATGGACAATAAACCCGACACCACCTTGGGACTGCTGGTCGCCCTCCCGGAAATAGATCAGGTTACCGGATTTGAGGATTATCGAGTCCTCCCCCTCTCTTCGGACTTCAGATAACCCTACTATACCCCACCGTAACCTGCTCAATTCTTCCTCGAGTTCGAATCTTCTCGTCGGTCCGGAGTGTACGCGTGTTGTACGTTGCCAGGTGCAGTTTCCATTTGTTTTGGTAGCCAGATCTCTTCCGGAGATTCTTAGCACCCCTTGCCTCACCGTTACCTTGGCCGCTACCGTAGCCAAGGGTAGGCGGGCCGCCGGGTACTAGGGGCCGTTTTGTAGGGCTGCTTGTCATTTTTGGGGGGTTTTGCCATAATCGCCACCCTTGGCAGGCGGGTTGGCGATCGCAGTATGTTGGTAAAATACATAGAGAACGCTGCTGCCCATTCTCTAGTAAGTCCCTTAGTCGCCTTCTACGACACCCACTGGAAGAAATGGGATGGTGCTATTCTTTTACGCCCGGCGACACATACGGGATTTCAAGATTCATATTCGTATAAAATTCCTACTGCAGTCATCTTGTGTGTGTGTGCAAGTGAAGTTCGCTCTACAGATCTCAGCTTTGGTTTCGAGTTTATAATCGCTGTCCTACTCTCAAGTTTTATGCCCACGGTAGATTAAAGAAAACCAGAAATAATAACATACCTGAACAAGTTAACAATGCCTTCCAACGCTCTAATCTGCCAGTCAATCACATTGTTATACTCCTTCAACAGTTTGAACTCCATGGTGAACTGGTGGTTGATGGTGCGCCCACTCTTGTGTTGTTGCACGGTGATGTCTAACGGGCCGCGAGCGACCAGACCTTCGCTGTCCTGAGCTTCGACTATGAAGTTCCAGCGAGATACGTGGGCTTCTAACGGTCTGCGTGCGGACAAATAATTGGTTTAAATTGGTGTGAATAAGTAATTTCAATTCAATATAAGAAGTAGACCGCTTTGTTAAAAGGATGGTTCGCATAGTACTGCGCTATTGTATACTTTATCATGGCAAATTATCCAGAATGTAGCATTTCTTCAAAATTTTGTAAGAGGTTTGAGGCGAAGTTTAAATGGTCGCCATTCGTAAACGGTGTCAATTTTAATGGAAGTAACCGCTTTCAGCCCAAAAAGCTGTCCCATAAGAGAGACAGAGAGAGAGAGAGAGAGAGAGAGAGAGAGATAAGAGAATTCAATTGTATTGTGTTCTTTATTATAAATGTTTTTGATACAAATTATGTGTTTTATAAATATTGAAATTTCTGTTCATTTTTATGTTATATTAATTTAAATTCTTATATTGTTTAATAGTGTTAGCCCTAATGGGTAAGACCTACTTCCTCACCAAAAATCACACTAATAGATAGTTTGACTATGAAAAAAAATTAAATTAAAAGCAAAAGCATCAAAGTACTATGAATTTACGATACTTTTCTCATTAGATCAAGCCCGAAGGACAGACCATAAATCGTAAAGACACTGAAATATACAAAAACTAGGCATACTCACAATCCATAAACTTCTCTGGCGGCGGGTATGAATTGTATCCAGGAGTTGTTGCTGAGCGGCACGTTCTCCGCCTCGTACATCGTGAATGTTAAGTTACTGCCCTCCTCCGGGTCCGTGAACAGGTCCGCAGGGATTATGTACCTGTAGAAGTGGGGTGAAGGTTACCAATATGGAATTCTAGGGGCTTATAGTGAAAACGTAGGATATTACTAGCAAGACTGTCCAACAGCAAGGCAAGCGCCCCGTCTCCCTTTTCTAAGCAATTCTTATATACATACACTCACGCCTGCTCCCAATGGGGGAACTACTGAATTTCACCTGCTACGATCCTTCTCCTTATGCCTCGTTTATGTTCATACATCTGAGGCTCTAGTATGAGTTTTTTTTCTTTAACAATCTGGACTTTACACATCCAATGCGTTTGGCACTCCGATTGGCCCTGGATTAGTGAATGGTCAATCGGAGCCCGAATGCTGTCGAAGTGGTTTAAAGAAACTCATACTAGGGTCACTGGTCAAGGTCCATACACGCACGCCGGTTGCGAGTAGGTACTAGGTAGCTGACCTTTCTGAAGAACATCACCAAAAAGGTCACTATATGTTAAATTATAAATGATTTTATTTCTGTAAGTAGGTTTGTACAAACACTTTTACACGTCAATCATATTTTTTTAAACTAGATGAGTTCGGCGTTTCCTATCTGACTACCCTGATAAGAAAAGCCGAAACAAACTCAGAGGTCACAGTCTCTTTTGTCCTCCGAGGACGTCCCTTCCTATCTTTTCCACTCAAATCTGCACCCAAAGGGCAATGGAGAGGGCTATGCTCGGAGTTTCCCTACGCGATCGAATCAGAAATGAAGAGATCCGCAGGAGAACCAAGGCAATCGACATAGCCCGAAGAATTGCCAAACTTAAGTGGCAGTGGCAGTGGGCAGGGCACATTGCTCGCAGAACAGATGGCCGATGGGGCCGAAAGCTTCTGGAGTGGCGACCGCGTACCGGAAGACGTAGAGTGGGAAGGCCTCCCACAAGGTGGACCGATGAGCTTGTGAAGGCCGCGGGAATCCGCTGGATGTGGGAATCACAAGACCGGTCGAAGTGGAGGAGCCTTGGGTATGCTTATGTCCAGCAGTGGACGTCTTTCAGCTGAAATGATGATGATGATGATGAAGTGATACTGGCAAGCGTTTGTTTAACAAGTCTGAAAATCCATGTAAGTCCCGTTTTGTGCGGAACTAAATCTAAGTTATATTTTTCATCTATCCTAATCATCAAGCATCTACCTTAATCTGTGATGTCTTCGTTAACAGTATTTTAGAGTACTTAGTTTCGTGACCCACCTGAAAGCTTTACCAGCAGTGATGGCCAGTTTCTTCATGTGATGTTTGAGCGTGGGCGGCTGGTTGACGGGCATGGCCCATGTCACTGTTTCCGTTGTCTGGCCGATTATTGTACTTCTACCTTCGGTTGGGTTCGGTTCCTAAATGATCAAAGAATAAATAAGCAACTGATTGCAGGAAGTTAGTCAATTCTTTACATTTATTCAAACAGTAGTACGGTCACCAAAAGAGTTAAGTAACCAGCGTCGGATATACTTACTTGAACTTTAGTAAGAAACCGATGGATGTTTTATAATGTAATTTTTTTGACAAATTAACTGTGTTTTTTTTTCTAGTTATTTAAACTAAATTTTATTCGAAAACAACCATCGGTTTCCTACTAAATAAACTTGAAGTATATTGGATGACCCTGATCACTAATCTCTTTTGGCGACTGTACATATTCGAATTACATATTGTAGGTACAGAAAAAATCATTTTCATTTTTTCACATGCCCAATTAAGACCTTTTTTACATTAGATTTTAAAGCTGTAGTTGTAATTGTCAGAGACAAAGTAAGGTAGAGAGAAGTTGAAGAATTTACATTATAATACCTTCAGCCTTGAAAATCGTTAAAATTATGCCAAATAAATTTGTACAATTTAGAAGTTTTCACTTTACCTGCCAATTAATAATTTAGATATGTTTTAAGGAATTAATGAAACCCAAAGAAGTCCAATCACAAAACTACATTCAATTCGCACACACGTTTGGAGTAGTTAGTAAATACGAAGTACATCTGGATGATTCTGGATGTGATGATTCAGGAAGTTACGTGAATGGATACATATCTATTTACTTCTACGCGCTAGGCGTATGCGCACTGTACCGGGCCCATATTTCCGTTGTGCTTATGTTAGGTGCTTGCCCAGCATGACTAGGTATTTAATACGAGTCAGACATTTTAAGACGTAGCTAGACGCCCATCTTGATCCGTGAATGATTCTGATATAATTGCATAATCAGCAATTTCGGGTTTCAAATATTCACTCATCAAGCAATCGGAAATATGCTCCCGGCCACCAGTGTAATCCTTTACGGACCTGTTTAGTGACCTCCTGTAAAGTTGTCTCAGGAGTCGGCGTAGTAGTGGGCGGAGGTGTCGGCGTAGTGGTGGGGACAGTTGTCGGCGCCGGCGCCGGGGTCGGCGGCGTTGTGGGCGGGGCTGGCGGCGTCGTGGGCGGCGCGGGGGGCGTTGTCGGCGTGGTCGTCGGGGGCGGCGCCGGCGTCGTTACCTCGGGCGCCGGTGTCGGTGTCGTCACATTCTCTCTCTCCGTCGAAGAAGACATCGGGGGTAGTTCGTTCGACTCACGGATTATTACGGTTTGCTGAAAGTGCCATGCGGACGCTCACACGATGTGTTGTGAAATATAGACGTTAAGACAACGTTTTAGAGTTCAGATTTGTAAGAGATTTTTGAAAATGTATTTACAGAAAATTAGTCCCAGAAGGATAGAAAATTAGGAATCCCAATGCATCTTAATTTATTGTGTTTTTACACCCGATTACGTCATGCTGAGTATGCACACGCTGTTTTCGCACATCAAATATTTCCGTAAAGTTGTCTTCACGTCGCAAGATTAGTCGAGAACATATTTACATACTAAGTTACTCTAAATGGGGTATGAATCGTGTGAAACCCATCACAACCCAAGGTTAAATAAAATCAACTCGCACACTATTAGTTTCAACTTTTACAGGAGTGAGTTAGGGTGATAAAAATAGTACACTACGTACCAATTCCGGTTCTAAAGTCGTGGTTTCTTCGACGATGGCTGGCAGGAAGGGATCGAAGCGTCGAGGGCTGATAGGAAGCGTCGGGGCCACGGACATGTTAACGTTGGTCGTCTCTGAAGGTGCCGCTGACAGTGCGGTGATACCAACTTCGTTATGCTGCAGAAAAGTATGTGTTTAGTTTTTGTTGTAAGTTTGTGTGGGTGTGAAGTGTACAGTGGAAACTATGTGCTGTTAGTCACTGTCTAAGTGTGACTTGGTAGTCGTTACGCGTCTACTATGAAAATTAAAAATAGATATTGAGATTAAAATTAGATGGATGTTAAATTAAGGTAACTTTAAGGGGAAATCCCAGGGTAGCCCAAATTATTTTTTTTTTAAGGTTTTTTGCAATTCTTAGGTAAGTGTCAGGGTGTATGTTAAACAAAATATGTTTCCTAACCGTAAAATGTAAATGTACCTATATTTATAGAATTATTATAATTAAATCCACTGACAACGATGCGGACGAATTCTTTGATGCCCAGTGATCTCTTCCTTTTTTACTTTATACAGGGTTATTGGAAAAACACAAACAACCTCTTAAGAGGTCATTGTTCTCATCATTATGAACAACTTTTACAATGGGACCAAACCTGAAATCACGAAAAATAAAAATCTGCTGTTCCCTACATTTTGATGAGTTATACGAATACGGTCTGCTGGAAGAAATTTCTAAAGAAATAAACAGTATCTTAGTACTAAATTGTTTGTTTATGCTGTCTTTTCTATGTATTTTAATGTGTGTACACAAATAATAAAATAAATAAATAAACATAAATGTAAGGAAAAGCAGATGTTTTTCGCGATTTCAGGTTTGATCCCATAGTAAAAGTTGTTCATAATGTTGAGTACAATGACCTCTAAGAGGTTGTTGGTGTTTTTCCAATAGCCCTGTATACTTGTACATGTCTAATTTATTTATGTATATTAAGACCGGAATTGAAGCCTTAAAGTGTGTGTTTGTGTTTTGAATACTGAACGCATTCTCAGAAAATAATAATTAGAATCATTAATAAAACCTCTTTCCATCAAATTACTATTCCATGAAAATGTCATTCAATGGGACTAAATTAACTGATTTAATAACATATAACCTGACAGTGACCTGCAAATTGCGAAAACTGGAAGAAAAATTGAATTTCGCTAGCTACCTAGCACACCCACCTTAAACATGTTCAGTTATTTAAAAATCGCACGTATTTTAACAGGCAGAGAGACTTTTTCGTTCACAAGGAAGGGAGAGCCTGTTTTAATTATTAAGTAAGTGAGTTTTCATAGTAGTCGGTTAAGAATTGCATGTATCTATTAATTTATTAGTCAAAATAAAAAGTTTACGGTTAAGGTACAAAGTTTCTAAACTTAATATTATCACAGTCATGCTAATGTTTACAAACAGTCTAATTTCTACTAAAGATGCACTATTATTTAAACACAATCTTCAAAACGCATTGACAATAATTTGGTATAGAATTATCCGAAATTAGACATTCCAAAACTATCTCAAACATCTTCAATAAACATAAACAAGACAGACCTAAAAATACATTCGGTTAGTACGGTTGTAATTACACAATATTATAAAAATATATACAGTATATATTTCAAGACCTTAGCATTCTAGAAAATATTAATAAATAACAAAATACACACTGGAACAAACATACTTTAATGGGGTTAGCATAATTTTGTAAAAGGGTTTAGCTTGCACAACCGTTACTGAGACGTCATCGAACGTTCTAGATCTTGAATTACGAAAACCAACCTTATCGCTACGAAATAAGGGTGCTAACAATGTCAAATTGTTGGTATGGACTTGAATGAACGCGATAAGACGACAAGAAGCGAGTCTTTGCGACTAGATCCAAAACACACGTCAAGTCGCAGGCGCAGGTCGATGTAAGCTTTTTTTACAGTTGTGCTAGCTATGAAATTGCAGATCGACTCTTGAAAGCTGTTAATAATAACTTAACTGAATACAAACAAACCTAAACTACAATTTAGCTTCAAACTTAGCATGCGACTGGGCCACAACACGCACATGCATAATTATGACACGTAAACTCGAGAGCGGGTTACGACAAACCTCCGTGGTATACGAGTTAGTTGCGGACTCAGGAGTGGTATCCTCGCGGGCATCCTCGGTGGTAGTGGGCGGGGCGCTCGGCGGAGGGGGCGGGGCCAACGTCGGGGGCACGGAGGGAAGTAAGAGGGACGGGTACGGGTGCGGGAGGGGGGGCAGAGAGGCTGGGGTCGGCGGCGGGGCGGCGCTCTCGGTCTGAAACGTGTCGGTGCTGGTGTGTGGCGCGCCGGGCGGGGGGCGCGGGGAGGGGGCGGGGACGGCCTCGCCGTGGTGGTGGCGGCGCGGGTGCGGGGCGGGGGTGAGGGGGTCCACCTAGCGGCGCCGCGACACACACGCACGTTAGTTCGCACACCCTTACGTACCCAAAGAGCGCTGTCTGTGGTTATTTGGTACTGGCTACATGGACTCAGATATTAAAGTGGCGACATCTATCTTCCTTCTGTATCATAACGAGAGATCGGCTGCTTCGACGAGACGCCATCGTTACAAATCAGTTTTAATTCGATTCACCGAATAGTCTAGACTAGATTCGCCAGCCATTTACATCAACTATTTCTAGACAAATTGTGGCACTATATTTTTTTCGTCATTACCATAGCCATTAATATAGTGCAATTTCAGTGCAGTCTTATATATTTAGTTCAGCTTTTAAAGTGAGTAGTGCATGGTAAGATACTAATGCATTAATTTAGGCATGTTTATAATTCAGTGACAATAAAAGTTCGAGGAAAGTGGGGTAAAGTGCGCAGGGTTAAAATTATGTTTGTAATAATGTATTAAAGTATTTGCTTCCAGTGTATTATTAATACAAAGTGACAAGTCGAAGCGCATTTAATTTTCTTAGTCCATGCGTAACACGAATACGCTTTAGCTTTGATTAATATGCTCCAGTTAGTCTGTTTACATACAGTGATGGACAAAGCGTTTATAGAAAGCGTTGTTATAACCACACACAAAGCTCACAATATTATGTTTATATTATAAGGTAAAACTTAATAATAATCATGTTGAAGTTGTTTATGAATTTGGATGTCAAATGAATGTTGGGAAGTTATGTAATGTAATAGTACATTATGGTACAAGTGTGTAACGTTGGTGATTATCGCTGAGGCGCCATTGAGACCCGAGCCGTCAGGCGAGGGTCTTAAGAGAGCCGAGGACGATAATCATCAATACACACGTGTATCATACGACGTTTTTCAACACACTTGCGAAGAAAATAATACTAAATCATCATCATCATCATCATCCATCATCATCCATCGTCATCCATCATCATCCATCATCATCCATCATCATCCATCATCATCCATCGTCATCCATCAGCATCTATCATCATCCATCATCACTCATCATCACCCATCATCATCCAGCATCATCCATCATCATCATCCATCGTCATCCATCATCATCCATCATCATCCATCGTCATCCATCATCATCCATCGTCATCCATCATCATCTATCATCATTCATCATCACTCATCATCACCCATCATCATCCAGCATCATCCATCAGCATCATTCATCATCATCCATCGTCATCCATCATCATCCATCATCATCATCCATCATCATCCATCATCATCCAGCATCATCCAGCATCATCCATCATCATTATCATCATCGTTTTTAAGAACAAAGCAACTCAAACAAAAAACAACCTATAACTCACTAAGAACAAAGCAAATCAACCAATTCTATAACTCACTAGTGAATAATAGTAATGAAAAAGTCACAGTTTGATAATAGGTGTCATTATGTGCCTAACTGTAGTGAAATTAGAGCCATTTTATGAGCAAGTGTGTTGAAAAATAATTAAAGTGGGTTGGAATGTTCGAGAGAATGTAACTTAAATTAAAAATAAATAAGGTTGTTTTCAAGTGATAAAGGATACATCATTCAACATTCCATGCTATGTGGTACCTAGTACGAACGCTGCTATAATGTTGTGAACATTTAAGTGCAAGATATCATTCCGTAGGTATATAATGTTGGATGACTACACTTACTCATTGGGAAATACAAGCCTATTTGATAAACAAACAATGTCTTTGTCCAACTTGCTTCTACGAGTAAATTAATAAATCAAATATTCATTGTTACCATGAATAGTTAGGTATATGTTTACGAATAAATAAATTAAATATTCATTGTTTGGGTGAACAGTTGGTAGGTATATGTATTTCCCAGTGGGTAGTAGGTACGAATGATGCATAAGTACTAAGAAACATAGAATGTATGACTTTTCCACACTAGAATAAAATATGAGTTGCATTGATAACGTTAAATGATTAATTGTCGTGTGATGAAGTTATTTTTTTGCCTTTTGATTCCGTCACCGCATGGTATATAATTTTTAGTGTCGTTCTAATAGCCCAATTACAATGAGGTAGGTATTAAAATAGTGTTAAAATAGCAATTAACTGCCCCCAGAGGACTTTGCCTTCTTATCGAATAACCATGACACCAGTTATTTATTGATCTAGTTCAGGGATCACCATTATTTTCATTGGGGGTTGTTTATTAAAAAATAATTTGACTGACGCGATCCGTTTGGTAGACGATTACTGGCAACCAAGATTTAAATAAGTAAGAAAAGAAAACCAGTTTTTTTTATTTTATTAGGTATGTTAGGCATTATACATATATTTGATATGTATACAACCAAAATAACTAAGTAAGTATAAATAAATGGAAAATAAAATTCGTCATTAATTTATCAGCTGTTTGTATAGGTTTTCGTGGAGTACAGATATTTTTTACTTAGTATCATTTAGAGCTATGAACGAAATCGGAATGATATATATATATATATTTGTTTTTATATAAGTCGATTTCGATACTCAAAACGTGGGTAAAGTATAGCCAGATAATTTAATTTGACCCTGTATTAATGTGAAAAATACCATTTTTACATTTCTAGAGTCTGTAGTTGTAGCAAGCTAATACTCAATTATTTTATTTTATTAATTTAAGTTATTATACACTTTATTGTCTACTTATGGGCCGCACAAATGAGATCGGCGGACCGCGGTCCGTCATTTGGTGACTCCTGCCCTAGGTTCTATGTTATAAAAGAATAGGTTAAACTCGTTTCTAACCTACTAAACACAATCGTATAACTTCAAATTTATACTAAATATTATGTAGGCATGAGAACATTTGTCAGTCTAACTACCAGTCTTTGTTTTTATATTAACGACATTTCTTAGATAGAGAATGAAAAAACTATAAAGTTATAAAATTAAATATCGTGATGCTCATGTCATAGATGAAAAGACGACGATGCACATTACAACAGTCATGGCCATTTTCGTTAGGATTTTAACTATGTCACATCTTTTCTGCATACATTAGTCTCGTACTAAATTAAGATATTTTTTACTGCTACAGAGGGGCTTGTGGCTAACATTTAACAGCTTGCCGTGGATGGGTGACCTTTACATATCGAGACCCCTCCATGGCTCGGAAAGCAAGTTAAGCCGTTGCTCCCGGCTGTCATTTGTGGATCTTCGTCGTCGTCAGTCGTTACGGGTCGTCAGAATCCCGAAAATCTGACAACTAGTCTTACCAAGGGGTATCGTATTACGCAATAACTGGGTTGTGGAGGTCAGATAGGCAGTCGCTCCATGTAAAATACTGGTATTCAGCTGCACCCAGTTTGACTGGAAGCGGACCCCAGCATAGTTGCAAAAAGGCTAGACAAATGATGATTTATTACTACAGTCGATCTAGCTAGACTAGAGAGTTATTTGTCTAATAAATACAATTATGTATCTACCCCATATTTATAAACGTTGCTTAAAGTTAAGCAATGATTAAAATCTGCTTAACCATACATTTTTGACCTTTAACCATCTCTTAACGTTTGACCTATGCATTTAATGATTCGTGAACACGGTCATGTATCATTCGTTACTTAAAACCTGTTGTCGCCAAAACTGAACTTTATTCGTATTAGACAGATGTGACATTGCCAAAACCCTGCCGAACATAACCCGAGCGCATCCGATCAGTCCCGAACGCAGCATCGTACTCACCAGGTTAGTGATGCCGACGTCGTTGTTAGTGTAGCCGTCCTCGTCGTCATTGTCCTCGTAGCCGCTGTAGTCGGCGTCGGCGTCGGCGTCGTCGTCCTCACCGTCGTATTCCGTGTCGTAGATCGTGCCGCCGCCTGAGCCTTCAGTCTGAGAATAGTGACGTTCAAATTTATTTTTATTTGTTTTTTCAATACCTCGATCCAACAGTAAAAATAAAGTATACATATCACCAAAAAATGCGAAGTTCTATGCGTTTTAATGTTAATGCTAGACAGAGACAGCACTACTAACATGTGACGTTACAACACAGGAATGCCATAGTGATTTTGGGCCATTCACAGGCCCTAATGTGAGATTCATTTAACCATTTCGATCGTACGCATCGACCTCGTTAAGTGCTCCGATTGGCCTTGAATTGGTGCAGGAGCGCCGAATGCGCTCGATGCGTTAGATCGAGATGATTAAAAGAAACTAACACTAGGTCCACATTGCAATGATCGTTTTGCGTGACAAAGATAGAAGAATAACTTCAAAAGCGTGTTACAATTTTTTTTTTTGCAAGTCGTTTTTTTGTAACATCTTTAAAATAAGTGTTTATTTATGTATATTTTTGATAGAATAGTCAAATACTCTATTTCAGAAGCTTACTTTGTTGACAAAAAACGAAACTGATTTTGAACATTCTGAGTCAAAATTGATATATGTATAAAAAAAAAATATTTTGAACATTCAAAGGAGAATGGGTGAAATTGGTTTATGAACTGATAGCGATACGGTTTTTAAGTGTAGGAATACCCCATCTTTGCCCTTGTAAAATTGCAATTTGGAGAAAAATATACTTTGAGTACTTACAGTATTTTGTTTTCTTTTAGAATTTCAAGGAGGATTTTATTTTACTCAGTTGCTAAGAAAGTGTTTGTAACTTTGATACGCAGTAAGGAAAACCAGAGTGGTTTTCGGCATAAATTATGTTGAGGCATTTTGTCATTTAACAGTGACGTCATACATCAGTAACTAGCCGCTGGGTGTGTTTATCACCTGTCTCTTAATCCTGGGCGCGGGCTGCAGGGCCTGCAGCCGCCACCCGAGCACGGGCAGGCGCAGCACGTGCGCCAGGGTGCCGTCCCGCGCCTGCTCGCGCAGCCCGGCCACCAGCACCTTGTGGTGGCTCCACAGCTTGTTGCCGCAGCCCACCTGGAACATATCGTGAACATGTTGAGATTCATTGAAACTGAAAATGCTCATAAATACATCTTTAAACACAAAAGTGTGTGTTTGTGTTCAATTTTTGTAATTGAGTCTATTTTAGAACTGTTCGAAACGAAAAAAGAAGAAGTTTTATTTATTTATTTTATTTCTCATCACAAATGTTGTTGTAGACAGAAATTACTTAATATAAAAAACAGGTTTAATATTTGTGAGAGACTCGTGCCAGAAAAAAGCATCAAATACCTGTGTTACAGGAGTCTAGACAGGTTGTTAATTAGGTTTGGGTTTACCCCATCAACGGTACTTCAGCTATAGAAAAAACTAAGATTTTCACATGTGCACCCATGCATAGTATAATTTATTTAACTTGGAACTTATTAATATTCGGTAGTGCTGTTAGAAACCTATTTTGGGCAGAGGTCGGCGCGAACGCAGACGGATTTATTACTTTGCGATTATTATGCAATAGGCATCCATAAACTATCAATACATTGCGATGCATCCTATACTTGTACTGCATCATCATTTTCATATATATTGTTAATCTTTTAAATACGATGTGAAATAAAGTGTATGTTTGTATGTCAGACGCAAAAGTAGAACGTGACTAATGGTTGTTCTAAACATTGAATTGAACACCGTTAAATATTTATAACTAAATCTATTGTTTCCTTAATAGTTGTATTAGCATGAACAGTAGATGAATATACAATTTATTATGCAGTTTCTCCTAAGTATGCTTCAGATAATTAGATAAATTTTGATGAAATTATCTCCGACATTAATTATATTTATTTATATGTCCATATAATTTGTACTGCTTAATATGGGAATGATATCATGAAATAAATGATTATTTAATTAAATTAAATTAAATCCGTCTTATTACGAAACGCGATGTAACTTATGGCTCTGATACAGTTTTACTCATTTGCAATTTTATTCCATTTTAGGATATACAAAAATGATAACTTAGCACCGGACTAAGTAGTCAAGTTTTGTAAAAATAACTGCATTTCTTTCTATACATTTTGGGCTCTTAATGAAAAAAAAAAAACAGGCTTTGTGGTTTAAAAATGGTCTTAATAAAATAAAATAAAAACTTGTTTGTCATAAAGGGAATGAGTCTGCCAAGTGCCTTTACAAAAATCAAATAAACATTTTATTTTTATTAATATCACTATAGTAATAGTTATGTCTATTCTATAAATATACTTTACTATATTTAGCATCTTTGTAGTCAAAATAGGTCGCAGTTTATGTGACAGAGGCCAAAGCTAGTAGGTATGTGCCAGTTAACCTCGAACAACAAAAACGCTGTGTTGCATCGGTCACATAGTTACCTACCTCCCTACTCCTATGTCCTTTAAACTGAGCGAACTACTCGTAGCTGCCAATACTGTCGTGTTCCTTTCATATCGGTAAAAAGTTATAATGGATCCAAGCTAGGATGTTAGCCAGTCAACAGCTCCGCCGAACTAGACTAGAGGTAATTTTAAGGCGACGATAGATGACAGCTACCTACAGCGATGCACTGCCGCCCGTCGCGCGCAAGAGACCCCGCCTCAACGCGCATTAAGTTTTTCGAAAAACAACCCATGTTGATTTATCAAACACCTATCCTACCTATAGTTTATAATATGGTTTAACGCAAAGGATCCTTATATTCCGTAGCCGCTGGCAAAAGCTAGTTGAATAATACATTATTTTAGTGGCATAAACACAGGTTACAGAAAAAGCGCCAAGTGCAAGTCGGACTCGCCCATGAAGGGTTCTGTAGCAGCAAGTAACATAATAGGATTTATGACGTATTAAAAAAATCTACTTAATAGATCTCGTTCAAAACAATTTTCGGTGGAAGTTTACATGGTAATGTACATATTATAATTTTTTTAGTTTTATCATTCTCTTATTTTAGAAGTTACGGGGGGGTGGGGGGGGGGGGTGTTGGGGCGGATGCACACATTTTACCACTTTGGAAGTGTCTCTCGAGCAAACTATTCAGTTTGGAAAAAAATATATTAGAAACCTCAATATCATTTTTGAAGACCTATCCATAGATACCCCACACGTATGGGTTTGATGATTTTTTTGTTGAGTTTCAGTTCTAAGTATGCGGACTCCCAACATTGATTGTTTTTCAACAGCATAGTTCTTATAGTTTCGGAAAGAAGTGGTTGTGACATACGGACGGACAGACAGACATGAGGAATCCATAAGGGTTCCGTTTTTTGCCATTTGGCTACGGGACCCTAAAAATGTGGAATCCTGACTCCAGAGCTAGGTTAAAGTAGGGTAGGGCGGGGCTAGTTGAGCATAGGGGTAAGTTGGGCAATCGAAATAACTCAGAAACTATACACCGCACGCTAACGCATCAAATTGCGGAAAGAAGCGGTCGCGTGAGAGGAACTTATTGCGCAACCGCCAGTGACGACTTGTCACTGAAGAAAGTCAGACATGCGCAAGGTACCCCACGTTGCGCATGTCTGACTTTCTTCAGTAAAAAGGCTGTAGCTCTTAAATGCGATTTATTAGAAAGAAATTACTAGGGACACTTTTGGAACGGGATAAATTACTTACCCATCAGTATGTATAACAAGCCATTACTACTTATCGTTGAGGAGCTATGACCGATCAAGTGGAAAATTGATCAACTAGCCCCGCCCTACCCTACCGATAATAGATAAAGCCAGAGTACATTTATAAATAACTAAGTATACAGATCAAATAAATGACTTACATTAAGATAGATGGCAGTAGTGGCGTCTCCGTGCCTGCGCTGCGAGGACCCGGTCCCACTCATGATGGTGTCAGCATGCGTCTCCGCTTTGTACGGCTCCATCCAGAACTCGTTCTGAAAATAGAATTAAGACTCGTTTAGATAGATCTCCGAAAATTATTGCTTTTATTCAGGTGTTCGGACTAGTCACAAACATAATGGTAGCCTACTTACTAAACGCACGACGCCATTGCGGCAGGCGAAGACGAAGATGATGATGTACCATCATCATCCTTGTCTTCGCCTGCCGAGTTTGACTTATATCGAAAGGTCTGGCCAGCAGTGGCGTAACTAGGGTGGCGCAGGCAGGGCAAGAGCCCTGGGCGCCTATCGAAGCGGGGCGCAAAAGGTCGCCAATTATTTATCAAACAAAAAAACATCAATAAACCATTTCATACTGTTACCAACATACTAAGAAATCTGAAGAGCTACATGAATATGTTTTGCACTACAGGGATGAACGTATTTTCAAATCAGTCTATTTCAATTCAAATTCTCTTAAAATTGCAGCATTGCAAGCGATTTTTTGGCAAGTTGAAATTAATACCTTCGTTATTGAAGGCCATTATTGGTCAAGAAAGGTTATGCGACCTAGCTCTGCTCAGTGTAGACCGAGAAGATAATTTACGAAGGGGCGCAAATGTGATGCGTGCCCTAGGCGCCATTTTCTATTGGAACGCCCCTGCTGGCCAGTACTCGCAAGACAATTATGTGGATAAGAGGAGAGGGAAGGCTTTTGTACTATAATAAGTTAGTTACACAGATAGATTAGATAGCATACTATCGGTCAGTTGTCAATCTGCTGGCTAATGGCCGATTCTTATAATTTACGGACAGTTGTAGTTTAAAATTAAGACTCTCGTATCATCATCTGCGTAGCCTTTTCCCAACTATGTTGTGGTCGGCTTCCAGTCTAACCGGATGCAGCGGTATACCAGTTTTTACATGAAGTGACTGCCTATCTGTCCTCCACAACCCTGTTACTGGGTAATACGATACCCCTTGGTAAGACTGGTGGTCAGTCCTGTAACGACTGTCGAAGATCCACAAATGCCATCCGGGACCAACGACTTAACATGCTTTCCGAGGCACGGAGTGGTTTTGGTATGTAAAGATCACCCATCCACGGGCCAACGGCGGCAAACGTAGCTTAACCTGATCGATTGACCCGTGCAGCTATTGTTACTTAGCCACAAGCACTTAGTCCTCAATTAAGACTCTTTCTTCTATCTTTACCAAAATGAATCAAATGCCTCATACCTTTGCAGAGTAGACCGTCCTATAATAATATGGAAGTAGCAATCACAGGTAAAATTAGCTTTCGAAACTATTTATATGCACAGTTTGGAAATAAAAAAATGCTATCAAAGTAAGCAAAACGATCCGTTATTGTTTAGAGGAATCGAGCATAAAGTTGAGTTTGCTAGCTATTTTCGGTAGCTAGGCTTTTACACTTAAGTGATCTAGTTTTTGTATAGCATACAACTTAAGACTTACGCCATCAAGCGCCATGAAGCTGGCGAGCTGCATGAGCGCCCGTATCCTCTGCCGCGGCGCCACGCTGTGGAAGGACCCGTCCACCATGATGACCAGCACCAGCCGACTCTCCTCACCGACGCAGGATCCATATTTAGAGTGAGGTTTGTCTTGAGCTTTCTTCACCTGCAATTGAAATAGGACTTTATTATAGTATAATTGCATTGCGCCTGGCTTGCGGTAGGAGTAAAATTGTAGAAATCGTCACGTAATGAAAAAACCTCATGCCCCCTCTACGCCACAAATTTATTATCTATAATAGAAACAGACAGAGAGAGAGTAAGCCAGTTTTCATAGTTTTCGAGGGTGCTTCAACCAATAGTGAAGTCAAAATGAAAATCCGGCGGCAGTGAATATTTTCAAAGTTTTTATCATGGGTGTCGTTTTCATGGTTTTGAAGCTGATAGTAGCAAGGTCAAAATAAACTTTGAGTATTTTAAAGACAGAGTAAACGACGTTACATTCGGAAGTTCGGAACTGAAGAAAAGCGTTATAAACTTTGTTCCTGACGGGGGGTCTCCTCAACCCCACATGTTTTTTTCAATACATTTCACAAATGTTTACCAACAGTACCCCCGCACCATTAGCGACATTCGGGAACCAAAAAGTCCTTGTAGTCAGCGTATTGGAAAGATAATCGAAGCCGATAATTAAAGACAGGCAACGACTGCTGACGAACTTCCCGGTAAATCATTATTATGTAGAAAATTAACTTTCTGACTCATGGCAGATCCTCTGAGAAAGTTAAGTAAGGTACAACACGGACGCTTAGGAATTTGTTACCCTATATAAGTTTTAAGTACATACGTCTCTTATTTGAGAGTTTTGACAATAATTTATACCAGAAATTAATGAAGTACCAACCTAACTACATAAACATTGCGCCAATCACTTGAACATTAAGAAAATGAGGACACAATTTCCGCAGTATCATTACTTCCAACATTACCATGACAGTTCAAAATGAAAATGATCGTCTTTTATTGAAAAGTGCCGGCGATGGCACTGGCGTAGTGAAATAAAAATTCATTTATTACACCGCACCGCGTTTGGTTAATGTAATGTCAATAATATTATTGAACTAGCTGTGCCCGCGGCTTCGGCCGCGTGGTTGTCGGAAATTCTCCAAAGGAAACGTGCTACCGGGACAAAAAGTAGCCTATGTTACTCCTTATAACATCAGCTGTCTGTGAAAGTCCCCTCAACATCGGTCCAGTCGTTTCGGCAGCCCCTGGCATACGGGCTACTGAGGGAACACGGGTGGGTTTTAGTCAGTAAAAGTCTGACACGCCCTCCTGCTCCACCCAGAGCGGGAGAAGTTACTTGATGATTTCCCACCAAAAAAAAAAAAAAAACCAGTCGCTTTACTTTGTGTAAATAATGTCATCAAACTGCTTTCAAAACGGTGAAGGAAAACATAGTGAGGAAACCAGCATGTCTTAGAACCAAAAATTCGAAGACATGTTACATCCAACAACCCGCAGTAGGATCGCGTGGTGGATTATGGCCCACTCCTTCTCACAGAGCGAGCGGAAATCTGTGTCCCAGCTGTGGGATGATTATAGTCTGATTATACTTGTACTAAACAAACGTAGACAGCATTTTTTGTAGTTATTTATACCGTTTAAGTATTACTTCATAATGCATTTAGTAAAAACCTGTTATTTAGACATTACAAACACACTTGTTAATTTTATTTATGTGAGCCAACAAGCCAACGCCAAGCCTTACTTTATTGCCCATCGTACTTTACAGTCAAATATCAGTATTCCATACATATGTAACAACATTTGTACATGGATACTTTAATTTTTATGGTCCCAGTATCTGTCAGTGACAAATAAAACGATTGATTTATGTTTAGCAATCTGTAACGGTACTTATGCATCATATCGTTTATAAAGGCCATTTTGCTTGTAACTGCCCATGTCTGCGCATATTTTAATAGTTAAATATGCTATTAAACGTAGCATATCTAGCGAGCGTACTAATAAATCAGTGGTATGTTTCACTGAAACTAGGTAGGTATTATTTACAATTATATTATCACGTTATATGTTCGTAATTGTCTACTATTACAAACATTTCAGTCGTGGGACGGTCTATAATTTACTTAAAGAATATACAATACAAAAGGCTTGTCACTACACGGCCGAAAAGACAGTTTTTTGATCTTTTTGTTTTAAAACGGCTGAAGGGATTTTGATGAAAGGCACGCAGATAGTTTGTAATCTAAATTAACACATAAGGAACTTTTAATGTCTGTAGTAGTCTTGTACCTGCTCGGTCATTTTTGAGATCGCTCCGTACTAGTTCTTTTCTGTTAGTGCACTAGTTCATTATATTAGTTCTATTAGCTCTATTCGGTCTTCGCTCTCAGTTAGCACTTCCATAGATCACAGAGCAAAAAAGTCTCAAAGACATCGTATCCGTCAAATCAGTCGCTGTCATTCTCGTTCTCGTTCGGTCATACGGTATAGTTTTTTTGTAAATGTATGAGGAGCTATTAGAACTAATAGACCGATTACAAGACAGCATTCGGAAACGTTTCTTTTAGTATAGTGCAAAGAAAAGGTTCCTATTCGTTCATCATTCACGAACTACACAAGACGACTAGTCCGTAGTACGTTCCCATGGGTTATTTTCTGGCATGAAACTGGGCGAAGCCACAGGCAAAAGCGAGTTAGCTATACAATACAGAAGGCTTCAACTACACAGGAACTAGATTGTATCAGGACGCGCATTCTTGAGAACTCGTAGTATGTACTCAATTCTATAGTAAAGGAAGCGGGAGGTGTGCCTATGACGTCACCCACACACGACAGGAACTCCAAAGAGTATAATAACGTTACGAGGATGAACTCCACAGGACGTGCATGTTGCTATGACGTAATCGACCATTACTGTGTTTTGATGAATTCTCTTGTCTTAACACGATTATTAATAAATTTATGCCTATGAGCTAGTGTGGCGTTAGGCTACTGTTGTGGCGTACGATAAAGAATATTTGTTATATCCATGTACCCATTTATTACCTAAAATAGCGTGTGACTCAGACTGGTCAATGCTCTTCTAACAAGAACAGTAAAATACGACTCGTGCCAATGATTGCCAGCTCATGCCTGAAAACTGCTAAGTAGTTCAGGCCTCATAAATTCACGTAACATACGTTTTAGGGCCATATCTTGATGTAAGAGACGCATCGGTGGGCCAAAGTGAACGTGAGCAGAAGTTACAGCAGCGTCAACCAACTGACCTCAACAGTGAAAGAATCGGTGGCAGTGAGACCACGCGTGCTCCCGTGCGCGGTCACAGTGAAGGTATGCGTGCCCAAGTCCTGTTTCTGGGGCACGCCGCTGATCAGACCGTGCCTCGAGTCCACGGCCAGCCAGCTTGGCATGCGCCGACCGTCTTCACTTCGAACCTGGTTAATAATATATTTTGAGAATTTATTTATTTAACTCTATGACACATAGAAGGTACAAAGGTGGACTTAATTCTCAATCAGTCATGTATATATATGTGTGCAATATCGTGGCCAAAACTACCCATCAAGCCACGCTGCCAAAATAGGGTAACTTTTTATATAAATAAAAGTCTAATCTAGGTACGCTGTACTGCCAAATTGCCAGTATACCTGGGGCAGGTTTAAACGAAATAAACATTATATTAATATTATTATGACCCTTTTAGTTAATTGGGACATACTTGGTTGACCTGCTGGCGTCTGTACTAGTTTATTTTATTTTGTGATCTTCCTGTGCGAGTCACAATAAATACTTTTTCTTTCTTTCTTTCTTGTCGCTCTAAATCCCGGCCACTACTGCTTTTTGCCAGAAATCTACACTGGCGAAAATCCAGAAAACCGTGACTACGCCGTGTTCCAAGGAAATTATTTAACTGTCTTGGATTCGCAAGATTTACACAGAAAGGAAAATCGGGGAAATGCAAAATGTGTTAAGTTAGAAGTAAAAAGCTTCTAGATTCCATCTATCTTTTTCCACGGTATGTTATGAGCTCTCCAAAGCATAAGCCCCAGTTTCCCTTTACAGCGTCAGCGGCGCGGGATCGTGGACTCTTAGCATTCAGCCAAGCGAAGGACCTGAGTGCCGTCTTCTTGTGTACGACTTTCCAAGGCCAGGAATGTAGGGTGTGCTTTTTTCATATTTTTAATATCTAATACACTGAACTAGTTAAGTTAAACTAGACTCTCGGCCCCGAATTAAGAAGTTATAAGACTTTAACTGATTTCAACTAAGTTTAAATTAGATCTATACGCCAACTAAGAAGAGAAAATCTCTTTCTCACGTACCTTATAAGCTAACACTTTTCCCGAGAAAGCTTCCTTTGGGATTTCCATTCGGAACAGATGTCCCACATAGGCCGATGTGTCGGGCACGCCCCATAACCTTCTTAGGCCATTTTTTGCTATTTCTGAGTGGTTTGCTGTTAATTCAACCTGAAAGGTCAACCATAAAACTTTACGCTTCTATTGTTCAATCGGGAAATGAACGAGGAGTACGGGAGCTGGGAGCGACGATTTGTCGGTTGCGTGTCGTAATATGATTAATATTCTGAAATAATACATGGAAATCCTGTTGGGTTAGTAGTTAATAGTAGCAAGCGAGTGAGAGAGTGCACTGACCAGGAATTCTTCGCTGTTGTCGAATGCGAAGTCGTCATCGTGCCTCGTGAGCGCGAGTGGACACAGCATGAGCAGAGCGCACGCGATGAACCGCGCCCGCCCCATCTCGCCTCCCCACCACTACCACTCTCATAAACACATTTTGATCATCTGTGGACAATATACAACAGTTTATTACATTTGCTAATGTTTATAAACATGCTTGGTTGAAGGGAATCGTTTGTTGAATGTTTTTTGTGAACTACCTCACTACTATCAGGATAATTTGCCGTAACATGTGTGTAGGTGATAGGTGACAGACAATGCGTTATGTTTTCTCGGGTTATGTGACTACATACAGGGTGTCCAAGAACCTGGCGTCCAACTGGATTCCCACGATGCCCCAAGTTCTAACAGTACTCAGAAAAATATTTTAAAAAATCCACCCCATGTACTTACAGAATTATACTGATTTAAAAAAAAAAGGGGAAATGAGCACCCTGTGACATACTTTTGAATGCTGTGACTGCTAATGCTGATAATTTCGATATTTCTTGGAGGTTTTGTAATCTAGGGTATTGCTGTGTCTAAATAGAATGTAAAAATAATGTACTTATTGTACCATTTTAAAATAAAATATTATTTTAACTAAAGGTGATATGGAAAACTATTGAATTTCGCAACTTTGACCAACTGTAGTGTAAAAAAAATGTACCAAAATAGTATGGCAAGTGACGTCAAATTTTGACGCGTTTATTCCTCTTTTTAAAAAGGTATAATACTTACACATTAATTTGAAAAAAAAAATTTTGATAATATTTTTACTCAACAACCCAATTTTTACGAAGTGCCTACCTACTAACGGTAACTGTCGGACCCTTTCTTATCTTAGAAACTGTTATGTTACTACTATTATTTACTTCGGTTCCAAGAGTGAGCAAGAAGGAAATACACACAGGTAGATGGGTTCCCAGTAGAATAAAAGCAAAGAATGTTAGTTTAAAGATATTTTATTACAATAAATGTTCAAAATGTTGACCACCCGCGGCAATACAAGCTCTCACTCTCCTTAAAAAGGACCGCTTTATGTTTCGCGAGTAACTTTTTTGACGTATCACCTGCACTGCTTGTGTTATCTTCTCACGAAGGTCAGCGATGTCATTAATGGGCTTCGCATAAACGAGCTCCTTCATAGTTCCCCAGAAAAAAAAATCCAGCGGATTTAAGTCAGGTGAGCGGGCTGGCCACGGGATTGTTCCTGATCGCCCAATCCACCTGTTCGGGTATTGCTCGTCCAAAAACTCTCTAACGGATACGCGAAAATGTGCTGGACAGCCGTCGTGTTGGAACCACATATCTGGTGGGGTCTCTTCTAGTAAGTTTGGCAAATCATTTTGAAGAAAATTTAAATATGATTCGCCAGTCAAATTCTCGGGCATCTCAAATGGACCAATAATATTCCCACAGAGAATACCGGTCCACATGTTCACTTTGAACCGGTACTGGGATCTATCTTCTCGCATCAAGTGCGGAATTTCCACATGCCACTCGTGCAAGTTGTGTAGGTTCATGTAGCCATCCTTCTTAAATGTTGATTCATCTGACCACAAAATTTTGTCGATAAAGTTTTCGTCTTCTCGATGTTTTTGCAGGATTGTTTCACAAAACGCGACTCGGCTCGGATAGTCTCGAGGTAAAAGACTTTGCACTCGCTGTACGTGGTACGGATGATATTCTTCTTTTTGGAGAATACTGTGTGCTGTGCTCTTCGGTATCCCCGTATCAGCTTCTATTCCTCGCACAGAGATGCTTGGATTTGCCGACACCGCCTCTAAAACTTCATCGCGTATGAAGTCATTTACGGGTCGTCCTTCACCAGCTACTTGATTGGGGAACCGCCCGTCACATAGTGATCTGTGCACATTAATGAAAACTCGATGGTCGGGATATCGCGTAGCCCTCGGATACGTTTCTCTGTAAAGTCTCGCTGCAGCTCGTCCATTACCTCTACATTCTCCATAAATGTAGTGCATATTTGCGTATTCTTGCGGAGTGTAGGTCGCCATGGTAGCACACACAAAACACAAACTGTCCAAACACAGGCAAAGGTCGTCGTAAAGAGTTCGTTTCAAAGTCCAGAGCACAAAGAGTAATCGAGTCCAATAAACAAAGCTTTAAATCGTAGTACGTGATCAATGGTAACAATAAGAGAGAGGTGCGTAGTAACGGCAGGAGGCAGTGACGCGTACTGACCGTACTGTTATCCTAAATAGCACGATCCCAGATAGCGTCACTATCTATCTCACTCGCACCTCTAACCTTTTTCTCCCTCACTCTTACCTGAATAATGGGGTACCATAAAGAAGAACCAGCAAATCGCAAAGATAGTTTCTGTCTTGCTCCCTCCTGTTGTAATAACGAATCACTATGGTGAGATGCATGCACATACCGTCCCTTACGGTCTAACCTGTTTTTTGAGAGGCCTGTTGTTATTTTTATGAGCATACAATAGTAATTCTTTAGAGGTTAGATTCAATTCGTCGTAAATTTTTCTTTCTAAGAATTCTGTAAGACATCGTAAAAATTGGGTTGTTGAGTAAAAATATTATCAAAAATTTTTTTTTTCAAATTAATGTGTAAGTATTATACCTTTTTAAAAAGAGGAATAAACGCGTCAAAATTTGACGTCACTTGCCATACTATTTTGGTACAATTTTTTTACACTACAGTCGGTCAAAGTTGCGAAATTCAATAGTTTTCCATATCACCTTTAGTTAAAATAATATTTTATTTTAAAATGGTACAATAAGTACTTTATTTTTACATTCTATTTAGACACAGCAATACCCTAGATTACAAAACCTCCAAGAAATATCGAAATTATCAGCATTAGCAGTCACAGCATTCAAAAGTATGTCACAGGGTGCTCATTTCCCCTTTTTTTTTGAAATCAGTATAATTCTGTAAGTACATGGGGTGGATTTTTTAAAATATTTTTCTGAGTACTGTTAGAACTTGGGGCATCGTGGGAATCCAGTTGGACGCCAGGTTCTTGGACACCCTGTATATCGCTGATTATTGTATTTTTAGATTTGCTTGATGTTGATTGTCTATACTAATAATAACGAGGAAAGATTTGATTGTTTGCATTGAATAGGCTCCGAAACTACTGAACCGATTAGAAAAATTATTTCACTGTTGGGAAGCTACACTATTCCCGGGTAACATAGGCTACATTTTATCCCCGTATTCCTAAGGGAACTGGAACTACGTGGGTGAAACCGCGGGGCGCTGCTAGTGGGTTATAAAATTACCAGATGGCAACGGTAATTCCGTTGCTATCTGCACCCTAATTGCGTAACTTACGATTAATCATAATCGGTTTCGTTTTCACAGTTCAACAATATTCATTGCGTTATTTACGTTGTTGAGCAGACACTTTTTTCGAACATATGAAGCAATGGTTTAACAATCCGTTTCAAAACGAAGCAGATTATGATGAATCGTGAGTTACGCAATTAGGGTGCTGGTCTGGGTCTAAGCTTGTAGATTGTAATTCCACCATATCGGTAAAAGTATAGAAGATGAGTAGACTCGAAGACTTCACTAAGAAGGCCGAAGTGGCCGAGAATAGGGGACGGTCAAAGATTCTAGAGAGCCCTTTGTCTGACATAGACGGCGACACTTACTAACATAAAGAAAAGTAAAGATTTCAATAGATGAGGCTGTGATACTTTTAAGGCTTTCACTTTTTTTATAAATTTCAATGTCACTCTCTATAATAACACAATGAACAAAGAAATTCCAATAATGAATCAGTACGCAAAAGAACACCAAGAAACATTTATGACTAAAATGAAATATGTATACCACATGTTAAACAAAGATGGGCGTGATAATTTAGACATTGTTTAGCTCTGGATACTGCGTTTAAATATAGACAAATTTTCGTTAAATATCGTGTACAAATGACTTGGTAATAAAGAAGAAAGAGAAGGGAGGGCAAACGGAAACGACTCGGGTACTGTTACACAGTTAAAGGCGCGTGTTGGCGCATAATGATTGGACACAAATAGAATGAGCTTTTGAACGCTCCCCGCCTTGCTTAGCATGCTGTCGCGAAACCACTTCAGGGAATACTTTTATATCCCTTTTAGAATAATGTGGCCTTAACTTTACTACCACTCGAGACGAGAGCCAATATTGTAAGAGCAACGTTTAATTCCAAATATACTTTTAATGAGTTCGACTTAAATGGATGTAAACAAAGCGGCTCCGGTAAAAAGTCCCGAGCCATCAAAGCTTAGGCGTGGTCGTTAGTTCGCGAGACGCAGTAATCTGGAAGGCAAATACTAATGTACCCAAGATCCTTCGGGGATAACATGCCTAAATAATGTAGTAGGTACCTACTATGTTAATTTCGGTGACCTACGGAAATACGGAAGGTAACGAAGCGCATTAATGATAATTTAAGGAAATAAAACTCTACATATTTTTCATGAAACATAAACAGACTCGTTAAAAATGATTTATGACGATTCCTGAGATTCTGGACATAACTCGAGCACTCCAATTATTTTCAAGAAGAGCGCGCGAGGCGCGGAAACGTTTCAAATGAAACGTGCTCAGCGATAAACGGTTAAGTACGAATCGTACTTAATGCCACTACCGTAACAAAATGTTTTAACAACAATATTATTAAAACAATATTGACCTCTTTTCAACATAGGAAGTTTCTGAATGATAAACATTTTTGCGGTAATCCGACCGAGGGGAAAAATCCTGAGGCGAATGTGCGGATGCCGGGGTCGGTCAATCGGTTTCGATCGGAAAGTTTTTATCAAGTCGGCACTATAAAGATGAGAGGAAATGGGAGTAGTTTCGTTCAAAGTGCTTCCACCCAGCCATGTAAAGCAGTACAAAATGTTAAGCTAAAGCTAAAATGTAAACCTAAGTTGCTAAAATCACACACAAAAATAACGGCTACATAAAACTGGCAGTCGACGACAACGTTATATTGTATGGTGCCATTGACGAAATCGCAGAATGTGGGGGAGACATATTGACTTTATTAAATTGCCTGCAGTTGTTCCATTACTGCTATATTTAGATGTTTATGTGTTGAAAGTAACTTTTGATTTATCTGTTTGTGATTAGTAAAATAAAACCAATCAGCCAATTTTGGCAAGCTTTCGTTTACTTGACTGTAGAGTCTTTCTGCTGCGTTGGTAAAGTAAATAAAATTGTTATTACTACACAAGTTAGAAACAAACAGCATGTAATTGCAGATGTAGCAAAAAACAAAGTTGCTGAATTAGGAGGTTCAGGTAGCAAAACTATAGACAAAGCAAAAAACATATTCTACGTGGTGAACGAAACTATAATAGTGTACAGTTTTGAAAATAATAATGTAGACAAGAATTTAATATTACATAAATTATTGACATACCAGTAAAGACCAACTTTGATCTTTTTGTACGAACAAAAAAAGGTGCCCAAAAACTTTTTAAGGAGTATAAAAGTAAAAGGAAAATGGCAAAATTTGTCCCAGTTTGAGCACAATTCCTTGAGGCATTTGCTTTTCTAAAACTTTACAAACACTTAAAAATATTTTTCGCAAGTTTTTAACTAATTAAGCTTCGTCATAATAATTTCAAAGCGAATTTGGGTCATTTATGTAGCTAGGTAACAACCTAATTTTCCCCGTTCATTTGAGAACGTTCGAGTCGTTATTAATTAGATGTTAAATGATAAATCTAGAGCGAAATGACACTGATATTAATTGTAAGTCTCTTGGATTCAGGCACTTTCTATTTCAAGTTTGTTAGCATGTTAGAGGCAGGCAACCACTCTGGCAGCTTACCCTTGGGTTGTGAGGGGACCGACTAAGAGGGTTACCACAATGGATCCTTTCCCCCGACAAAATCTCGTCTGAGTTTATATACGGCGTATATGTATAGAGATTGTGTTCAATACCACGCTGTAGACTTAAATTCTATATCATATATGTATAGCAAATATGTACATTAATTCAATAGCACAATGCCTTAAGCGTACTACATGGCAACAATCAAAATTAAACAAGCATTTTAACTGATAGAGTTATAAACTCGCGACAATATTTACAAAGTTAGGCCAATATTTGCTCAGTAATTACTGTTGGTTCGGGTACAATGATATTTACCAGCATTACTTATTATTTTCGTTTAAATAAGGAAAATTGAAAAGAATCAGACCCTTTTTGGGGGGGAATACATGCGATCGAAAATCGTTCAAAGCAGAGGATCCCTCCGTGGTCGGGGTTTGGGGTACAAATAATATAAAACATTCTATCAAACTTCTTGTTCCGATAATTAAATGTCTTGAGGGCTATAGGAAAACAGGGGGTGTTAACAAGATTTTAAGATGACAAAAAGTTAATGCGTTCGCTGTCTCAGTTGTTGCTAAAGCTTCCAGAACCCTGTATAGTAAGTAAGTTTATTTCAATAATTGTTTAAAATTATTCAAATATCTTTATAGGCTATATTATCTTTTTACAAATGAAATATACATCTGTAGCTAAACTAGGCGAAAGCCTGTATTTCGGCTATCAGCGCCAAAACCTTCAAAAATTTTACACTAAAATAGCCATCAGTTGTGTCCTGAGCTTGACTGTCAAGTGTAATGAATTGGCTTTTTCACTGTGCAAATTATATTATAGTAACTTATAGTTTGATATGGTACACACTCAGGGTAATTATTTGGTTATTAAATTAATACATTTAGTCCAAATTGCCGACAAGAAGTGTTTTACATATACGACCAATTTAAGTTGGAAGTTAATTTGGGTTTCTGGTAACGTGATAACAGCTGCACAGGTTGGTCAAACAGATAAAGCTACGCTTGCCGCGGTCGGTCTATGGATTTTTACAAAGCAAGACCACTCCGTAGTCAATGCCTCGGGAAGCACGTTAAGCTATTGGTCCCGGCTGTCATTCGTGGATCTTTGACAGTCGTTACGGGTCGTCAGAAGCTTAAAAGTCTGACAGTCAAGGGGTATCGTATTATCCAGTAAATGGATTGTGGAGGTCAGATAGGCAGTCGCTCCGTGTAAAATACTGGCATTCAGCTGCATCCGGTTAGACTGGAAGCCAACCCCAACATAGTAGGCTAAGCAGATGATGATACAATGAATGTCCCTACACACAACGATCTTTACTCATCTCATAACATCACATGGAAATTCGAAATTACTTTTTTCACTCTTTCAATAATATCTAAGCATGTCATTTGAAGGATGCGTAGTAACTTTTCTGCGTGGTATAAGTATCAGTATTTCACCCAACGTGCGCGGCATCGTCAGGAGTATGAGAACGGCACTACATTCCGCATCGCGTATTTAGGTCAGCTGGTAATAAAGCTCGTCATAACGTGAATAATTCACCGTATCAGATTGAATTTACTTCTGAAATGTTCTTTGCGTGCACGATGCTATCTGTTCACAACTCAAGTCAGCTCTTTTTAATGATTATTACTAGATGTAATAAATACTGGGGAAAAGTGTTTTTGACCATGAATGTATGGTTTCCATAGCGGTTAACTTACGAGTATTTTCTTCAGTTTAAACTTACACTTTAGTTGACAGGGTAAATTCGCTTTACTTCTGGTTAACTTTAGATAGGTTGATATAACATTTTCTTCGTATGTCACGCAGGAACGTTAAAAAAAGCATTCGGAGAATTGGTTTTAAAAGATTTAGTAGGAAGCGATGAGCTTTGCGGAAAGCCGCCTCAAGGCTTTCCCGGACGTTATTTTAAAGATTCAGGAAAACGGAACGGGAAACAATAAAATTTATAACTAGAAAAATAAAATACTGATATGATGTCAGTGTTTTGATCCCTCTCACCGAGAAGTGGCCTGTTTCCCAGCAGTGGGAACATTATAGGCTGATGATGATGATGATGTCAGTGCGTTGCATGCGCAGTTGCAGTAGAAATCTTCATCATCCTTTTAACTATTTTGGTGTTGGCTTCCAGCCTAACCAGAAAGCTGCAGTTTGCACCACGGAATGCAGTTATTCTTAGGTAATTACAGATGTAAGAATTTAAGGTATTTGGCAGTCGACGTTTGTCAGGAGCTTATGTAGGTCTCCCACTGGAGTACGGTAAGATTGAAAATTGCAACATATTCCATTCAAAATGGCTCGTAAACCTACATAGGTAACAAATTCTAAGAACGAAATCATCTTTAGGCTGAGAAGGCGGACGCAGCGTCAGTCTATTTCGACAGCGGAAGTCACGTGGTGCACTTGCGCGTGTGTGCATCATAATGTCATGATTCTCAGTATCCAGACGCTATAAATATGCATGTGTCTCTGCGTTCGTGTGTTTATAGTTCCACATCCACATCGGACGCCAGTCATCGATAGGAGCCCACCCAAGCGAGCATTGTGTGCGTGTAATCGCAAAGGGCAAAAAGGTGTATTGTCTCGAACCGTACGGGGTGCAAAAACTATGCAGGTGACGTTTTGATAAATTACCTAGCTTAAAAAAAAAACCCGATTCTCTTTTTAAAATATCACCCTTAAGGGGCTGACGTTTTTTTTTTGTGATATCAGTCGACGGATAAAAATCTTGGAAGCAATTTAAGTACGAAATCATTAGTTCTCAGTCTACTAGCTAGAACAATAGTTTCGTGGTTCGTCTAATAAATTGGCGGTTGGTAACGGCAGGAGGAAGTCGGGGGTCGGGCGTTTTACGAGTCGACTTAATTGAGTTTTCGAAAGAGGCTGTCAGTCGCGAAGCTGGTTATTTGCAGAACACGATAGGTTTCGAGAGAGTTGTGTTCCGTCGTGACACATTTAAGGCGAATTTCACCAATGATAAGACAACGATGCGGTTTAAAAGTAGACGTAGCGACAACAATTGAAAAGATGCTTAGATGGTTTGGTCATTTTGACAGGATGAATGAAGGGCGGCTAACAAAAGGTTTTCAAGGCAGATGTGTGTGTAAACGCCGGGTGGGGGACGCTCTAGCACGACATATAGTGACCTTATTGGTTATGTTCTTCAGAAAGGTCAAGCGCGTGTATGATCAGATGCAGATGTATTAACGTAAACGAGGCAAAAGGAAGTATGTATGTAAGGATCGTAGGAAGTGTAGTTCAGTAATTTCTGCCTACCCCCATAGAAAGAAGGCGTGAGAGTGTGTATGTCTCCGTTCACCAATGAAACTGAACGCGTTCAGCACATCTAAACCACTTTCAAGAGCTGTAGTATCAATATTGTTATGTGTACCACTAACAGCTCTTGAGCGCCGTTTAGAAGTACTGTGGGTCCTAGTGTGAGTTTCTTTTCGAGATGGTTAATCTCGATCTAAAGCATAGAGCGCGTTCGGCGCTCAGATTGGTCGGGCCAATCGCCGAACGCGCTCGATGCGTTTGATCGAGGTGGTTAAATAAAACTCACACTAGGGCCTCGGATCGCGTTGAGTTTCATTGGTGATATCAACACTAAGCCAGTTTAGATAGTCACCTTTGGCTTTATGACAATATTAAAATGGTACATCTATTTTGAGTACGATGTTTTATAGTCTGATCGTAAATTAACGCCGCCGCGCCTATGCCTTCAGTTTATGACAGTACGTTTAAATATATTGTTGGCAGACGTATACACAACTGTTTATACTAGCCGCACTCAATAAAACTTCTTTACAATTAATCTTGGAGGTGAGACTAGATACATTTATAGCAATAGTTTAAGTAAAGCCGCTCTATGAGGAATTAATTAAGGCGGTGATTTCTTAAAAACGCTCTAAAAGGTGGTTTTTTAAACCAGTGAATCTCTTTAACAGTAAATAATTTCGAAAGCAAAAATATATAATATTTTCAAGTCTTTTTTGCATACAGTGATGGAACTCAAAACATAATTAAACATACTTTAATGCATCAAAAAATCATCAAAGTCACCTCTTAATTATCTTTAAAACCAGTTTATCCCTTCAATAACAATTATTATTGTAATTAAAAATTTACTATAAAATTTCAAATAACAAATTGCATTGGATCACTTTTTATCAAATAGTTTTTATCTAATTTTATACGATTTTATTCGCATTTTTACGACAATGCTTGCTCATTTATGTTTCGACTTTAACTCGTATCGGATTGCAGTAAGAACTATTATCGCTCACAACGACAATGCGATGAGTACATTCAAAATAACCAGGGCCTTAAGGCAGATTTCATTCAGGTTGTGAATAAATTTTAAATAAAGTAGGGCAAAATGCAGTTTGTATCTCTGGTAGAGATAATAATAACACAATGGAAGTTGTTGCTATTGTACTGTTATCCTACATTATGAATGCGAAGTTATGGGTCTTCATTTTTATCATCAAAGATTCGGGTGACTTACTTCACTTATGAGCAGAGGCCCTAGCGTGGAATGGTGAAGGGCCAATTGGAGCGCCTAACGAGATCGAGGAAACTCACACTAGGGCCTCAGGCCATACCCTTATTCACCAAGAAAACCAACCAAGTAAACATATTGATACTTCAAATAGCTAGAAAATAGGAATGTTTTAAACATAAATCTAAACTTTCCGCACCGCTTCGCTGTCTCCGAGAAACTGCCGTTTTATAGCCTAGACCTATCTACTTCCCATTTTATGGTATTAGAAGAGAAAAGACAGGAGAGAAACGAACTAATCCCGTACTAAATTATGAAGCGTGAATTTATTATTGCTTTTGCCATGAAATATCTGCACAGGGTAACGCTGAGGCATAAAAAAAGCAAGCCGTATCAGCTCTTCTCTCAAATAACAACGACCGTCTGAAACAACCGGTATATTATTTCAACAAACGCGATATTGCCGCGGCATGTCACTGGGCAAGTGACGAGAGAAGAGCACAAAGTTTTAACACAAAGTCGACTTTAGCCTTCAGTAAATTACAGACAAAGAGATTAAACTTCCAAAATAAGACAAAATGTAAGGGAGTGCGTGAAGAATGTGGATTGTGGATGTAGGTAATATTCGTACAGCGCCATTATGTCGAAACCGAAATGGAAAAGGCGGGCTCTGAATTATAAGATGATTTGGATTCGGTGAATAATCTCACAACGTGTTCTCTTAATGTCTAGGCATCCAGATTGTTATTTCCAGTAAAAGATTTTGGTGCGGAGTGAACATTTGACTGAGATAAGTACTTATTCCGTTCACTTACTTCTTTGAATTATAGTGAATAAACGCCCAAATGACGTCTACAAAATTCAGGTCAATAAATTTGTTTGCTTGAAATCAATTGCATTACCAGTATAATCTAGCTGAAACTTCATTTTACACTACAGCACTCAAGAAACCATTCGAGTCTGCAGGTCGATTATCTACAATTCTCGATTCACTTTACATTGGTTCCACATAGTTTTGTTCAATAGTTTCTTGCGGAGGCTTTCATTTATGTGCACGAATGAGTGTTTACAAGGGGTTTAAAGTGATATGGCGATCATTGTTCTGCGAAAGTGTTCAGCTTTCTAAGATACTATGCTTTCACAGCAAAAAGATATGCTGGCATAAAATGAAACTAGAGCATCGTATACTTGCGTTGTCATAATAGGCCACATTGTCCTTCGGGAGTGCGCTTGTCGTTTAAGCCAGGCAAATCTGCGATTTTGTTGCCATGTGTACGCAGCTCGCAGGGGCGGACCGCACGGCTGCACCAGACTGTGATTTACACGACACTGGCCCCAAAACACCTCTCCCTTTATGACCAGACATTTCGGGGAACGGCGATTTATTTGTCTGGCTGTAGATAGATTGTTATCAACCAGCATTCAAGTTGTATTCGCAACCAAATTGATGTATGTATATTTGATGCTACGCTCCCGATATTAGTTGGATGAAATTGAAATAGCCTGCGGAAAAGTCCATTAATACGGAAATCAAGCGTGCGCGTTAAAAGCGCTGAAATGGAAAAGTATTTCAAACGGATTTTTTAAGAGCCGTGATAAAAATTTGTGACCCTAGATTATCAAGTTACTGATCTCACTAAATCGTACCTTTTTAACGAAGTTTGGTACTAAAACTGAATAAAAGAAACGAAGTTTTATAATATTTCCCGAGACTACTTTGTTTCACGCGAAGTATAACAGAGAAAACGAGCAAAAATATCATTGTCAAAGTAAATACCGCTTAATATATAATACATTAGTGTGCAAATTGGGGAGGCATGTATGTATACCAGCACAATGCCTGTCTAGACGAAGCCCTGAACCGAACGTAACCTACCACCGACACTGATTTACATATAGATATCGGGATCACTTGGGATTCCGGGACACATGTCGCAAAATCCTATCAGATTATGCCTGTTAAATATACGAAATACTTTTGTTACCTGTCATATTTATTAAAAGAAAAGGTAATGGGAAAATCTGAATTATTGGTGGCAAAAGAGATGACAAAGATCGAACAAACCGGGTCAATTCCTAATGATTCTTATGGGTCAAAAACTCATTTTGCTCTAGTGGATTTTTTTGGTAAGTCTCAAATTGATGGTAATTCAAACTAATGGAAAGCACAATCCTGTACTTAGACTTCATGTACACTGCCTATATCATCAGACATTCTGAATACCTGAAAACAAAATTCAATAAACAGTGAAATGCACTCTCAAAATGTATCTCGGTAATAATTCTGTAACACGGCAACACAAGTATTATTCGTGGAACTTCGCATGAGAATCCGCGCTGCATTTTGCACATTACTGGGATATTGCAGCGATACTGGACATTATAGTCAGACGCCGTTAAACTGATTTACGATAGTCTTTATTAAACGAAATCCAACATTAATGTTCTGGAATCATAAGCACTGGGTTTAATGCATCTTTGTATTAGGAGGCAGTAAAAAATTTACTAACTTAGTTGCATTTTCATAGAATAAAATGTTTTTCATATGGAAATTAAGGCATACACGCAAGGGCGAGAAAATTCCAAGCACGAATTTACTTTTCAGGTATAATTGCTTCTGCCTGTTTATGCTACACGAATTTCAACTTAATTCGTTTAGCAAATGTGGAAATTAGTTTCAGCAATTAGAATCCAGACAGAAAAAGACGAATAAGAAGATCAGAAGTCACAAGAATTTGTAGTATAAGTAAGACTTACACCCAAAAGAGTGTGATTACGTAGTAATTGAAAAGAAGTATAAGCTAACGAATTATTTGCAGAACATGCATATATGTAAGTATTGTGCTGATGCAGTCACAAGTCCTCTAGTTGAAAAACATAGGTAGTACGAAAGCAATGGGCTTGCCAATCTGCTGCTATTTATGTCCCATTGTGGCCCATATTAAAATGGAGCACACAGATGTGCATAGTTAGTTTCAATTGATACCCACGAGGCTAACGTTTCGACTGCAATTTGCAAATCATTTTATGAGGTTACAATTGCGAAAACATTATTGCTTAAATTGAATTTTAACTCCGAATCAACGTTTACATTAAATGACAATGTTAAAATTGTGTAGAAAGGCGAGGTGGAGACCTCCAGGCTTGATTTATTGATTCAGTAGAAATACCTCGGTGTCTGTACGGGCCATTTGCTTTGGGTTTAAACCAAACTCCACCGTATAGCGCCCTATCATTAGCGTCCAAGCCTGGCTGTGGCTTTAGATCCTAAAACCGCAGCCGTCGTTCGGTAATAAAGGTTTGCTATCAACGGTACCTACACTTCTTTTTCGAACTTAACAGAATGAAGCGAAATTTTTTGCTTTTAGCAATTCCAACACTGCCTTTTAAATATTCTTAATGATTATATTCGGCTATGAAGTTAAGTAAAACGTAACAAGAGAATATCGTTCAATAACACTTACTTGTTTAAATTAAAGCCGCAATGGACGGCGTTACAGGAACTTTTTTGACCTGAAAAGATAAAGAAAACGGCATTATGTAAATGAGATCTTTTTAGAAATTAACACGAGAATTTATAGCTGCTTTTGAATGGAATTAATCTTGAGGTGCCCTTAATTTTAATTTATATTACAGAGAATGTTCAACATCACTTTCATGAATACTTGAAACTTGGATATCTCGCTATTTCACGACTTTGGTTCTTATTTTTGCGAGAGAGATTTCAGGATTTGTGGGCACAAAAAAGCGAAGCTGTCTTAGTTTGAGACTTTTCAACTACTCAGACTTGTTCTTCCGAAAATAATAAATAATTGGGAGGTTGTTTTACTTTATGAGCTCCTACGATGTCTTTCGTATTTCTAGAATTTATTCAGCAGGTATTACGCCACATAAATATTCTTTTTGTGTTCGTAATCTAAAGCAAAGTAAAGTAAATTTATTAAGACACGTTTTTTTGACACTTTAGCACAACAAGTAAAATATAACAAAATAAAATGAAAAAATTAATGAAGAAAAGGTGCAGTAAAGTAACCCTAGATCCCACACTAGGATATCCTGTGTCGTGGGATCTAGTTATTTCGAAGTTAATAGACCTATTACAAGTGCACTAGTGGGTAGTTCAGTAATAATTTGGTTGCTTACTCTAAACAACATTTAGACTTGCATATCTATAGGAGACACGCGAAATTACAATTATAAGGTTTGTGTAGATCTATCTAATCTAACAAAATAAACCTTTGTTCAACACTGCAAATACCATTTAGCACTGGTCGGTGGCTTTATTACAAGTTTGTTGGACAGTCGGCTTCTGGCGTTGCATCCGTTGCCTGCCAACTTTACCCCTAGCCTGACTAAATCCTGACCCAGTTCGGGACACAACAGCTACACTATGAATAAAATCATTGGAATATTGTTTCAGTTATGTATTTACTTTGTGAGAGGTAGAGCTTCTGTTAGCAACAGACCGGTCCGGCTCGAATTGCATCATTTGCGCTCCATATTGAGTTAACGATCGTGTTACGCATATTATGTCATGAAGCCTGTTTTGAGGGTAGGTACTGTCAAGATATTTCCCCCTATATGACCTTTACAAGTTGCAAGGGACGTTAAGCAACTGGTTTACTCGACGTTTTTGTCAACTTGGATGTTCGTTTTGAACGCAGACATCGATGAAGGTCATGAATATCGTGTGTAACAACTGTGTGGGCAGTAGTGGACGCGAATTCGTTTCGACATACTGCGGTTACTGCTCCGCTAGCCACCCGAGATGATTATAACTTAAATCTATATAAATAAAAAGAAAAGTCCTGACTGACTGACTCATCAACGCCCAGCCCAAACCCTTGCAACTAGAAAGCTAAAATTTTGCACAGATGTTCCCTTTATAACGTAGACGAGAGATAATGAAGGATTTTTCGAAATTCAACCCCTAAGGGAGTTATAGGGGGTGGAAGTTCCGCGCGGGGGAAGCCGCTGGCAGAAGCTAGTAACATAATATCACGCCTTGTTTCCCCGAACGGTTCGGCAGAGGTGTAGTACACCCACATTTCGCCAGTTATGTGTAAGTCCCATGTAATAGGAAGCGAGCCTATTGCCATACACCAGGCGCAAATCCAGACCTCTAGGCTGCTACTGGGAAATTCCAAATAAAAACAAAACACTTTTCCCGACCTGTCGGACCCAAGACCGCATGCTCAGCAGCAGCGCTTGCAACCATTAGACTACCGAGGCATTAAAAAAAA